>OY730189.1:3751664-5195830 GCA_963422495.1 Polyommatus iphigenia
CGAACTTATGTCTAAAATAGAGAATTCACAGGAGAAAGTCCTCATATGTAATATTGTTCTCATATCTGGGCAGGGACCCCAAAGTACCAACAAATCCCTTTTGATCGTATCCAACGAAGGGCCGCTCGAATTGTTGACTGCCATAGTATTTCAAACAGACTGGACCCTTGGAATTACGCCGAGATGTAAATAGCTTCACTCTGCATCCTCAATCGGTTGTATCACGGGGAGTGCTCTGAGGTATTGTTCGGAATCATACCTCCTGCAACTTTTCGCCATCATTCCACGTTAAAAATATACCATCCTCATAACCTTGACGAGTGGCAGTCTTCCACCGTGTTTTTTTCGCGTAACTTTCTGCCACGCACTGTAAAATTTTGAATGAACTGTCACTAGCAGTATTTCCGGACCTATATGACCTGCAAACCTTCAAGGAGAGAGCGTATTCCCTCTTAAAAAGACCGGCAACTCACCAGCAGCTCTTGTGATAAACTTTACAATAGCTCTTCGAATAACCTTTACAAAAGCAGAAAAGACAAGAGAAGTTAGTAAAAGATAATAGAACAGCTGTGATTATTATATTCAAAGTTTCGCCATCTGCAATAAGGCATTAGTGATAGAAGTTGCTTGAATTTTTACACGAATAACCGTGCAAGAGTTATTACCCAAAGGAAAAGATAGACACAAGCGCCAGATTGTTTTAACACGTTTATTCTGGTGAACTGAAATAAACAAATAATCTGCAATAAGCGCATGTTTTATTATTAATGTGATATATGTTATTATTTTTTCCGTACAATAAAGGTTTACATTGCTATAAAATAGTTATTTTCAGTCAAAAAAATCCAAAAAAATTCACATAGGTGTATCATAGTCCATGCAAACTAAAAATCAAAAAAAAAATTTTTTTTGAGCAAGAGCTCTTGCACGTTTATTCGTTGGGGCCATCGATATAATTATTGCTGTAACTTACTCCATGGTCGATCTTAACTCACAACAAAGCTTAGTTACAAAAGCTAAAGTTAAAGCTTAGTTTAGATGCATACTGCATAGGTGACATCGCTTGTGAGTAAAAGTCCTAAAAATAAAATCAGACAAGCTTAACACAGAGCTAATACAGACAATAATTATTATAGTAATATGGAGTTTTGCTACTTCAAGTTACCTGAAATCACGTATGTGTGCCTGATGAGGCAGTCTAGTATAAATTTTGTCTACTGTACATTATTGTTACGTGCTAGGGTTCGATGATTCGGAGAGAAAGACCTGGTGACTCTCTTGAAGACTTTATTCACAAACACTAACTCACACAAATCACTAAGTCCAAACACTAAGCACTAGATCCAAATCACTGAGCACTATCACTGTCCTAGGTCGTAGCCGAGTCACTATCACAATCACAATCACTCACTATTGATCACTTGTTTTCGCTTCGAAGTCGCCTCGAAGATCGCTCAGACGAAACTGAATTCCGGGCCGTCCACCTGCGTCTATTTATATGGGCGACTCGAATTCTAGAAAGTTCCTTACTCGATTCACGTAAACAAGTAAACACGTAAACAAGTAAACAACGGTCGGAACTTTCTAGGAGATTCGAGCATGTACCAACTAGCGCCATCTAGTTTCGAGTAGGGGATTTATGTGTAGTGTGTCCTCTAGTTTTGCCGGTTCGACGCTAGATGGCTCTGTGTGTCCGTATCCGTAACATTATTTATACTGTGGTATTGACATGACACTCGACTATTAAGTACACTTTGACTTGTGCTTGCTATACCTGAGTTTATTTTGTTGAATTGTGCATGTCACATGCAACATACATCTTAATTTGTGTCCTTAACGCCTCGTCATAATTTATTATGAAGAGCAGGATACAGAGGCAAGGAGTTCCTGACACTGTGTTCCTAACTTTCCTTATTTCAAAGATTTAGAGAAATTCAAATCTCTACAAAATGTAAAGGCTAGAGCGCAGATTACAAAATAGTTACATGCTAGCGCTAACCCAGAAAGCAGAACTAACTTTCGTCACTACTCACTGCTGAACATAGCAACGATACCTAAAAGACCTTGGAGAATACAGCCCCTCTATATATACGTACGTAAGTAGGCCTCACCTATGAATTAATTTATCTGATAACACGAAATGAAAAAATCGGCCAAGTGCGAGTCGGACTCGCGCACGAAGGGTTCCGTACCGTTTTAAAGCGAAAGTAAGGAAAAAATAGAGTTTTTTGTATGGTAGCCCCCCTTAATTATTTATTTTATTTTAATTTCATTATTAATATTGGAGTACACATAATATAATTAAGGATTTTGTGAAAACATCAAGTGTCTACAATATGTTGTCATAATAGATTACGAGTCAAAAAGGCCAAAAAAACATGTTTGTTGTATGGGAGCCCTCCTTAAATATTAACTTTATTTTGTTTTTAGTATTTGCTATTATAGCGGGACCAGAAATACACAATCTGTGAAAATTTCAGAAGTCTAGCTAGCGGTTCTTGAGTTACAGCCTTGACACAGACAGACAGACGGACAGACAGACGGACAGACAGACGGACAGACATCGAAGGCTCAGTAATAGGGTCCCGTTTTAACCCTTTGGGTACGGAACCCTAAAAAGGTTTGCAAGACATGTTCAAGGTATCAGCAACTTGATTAACAGAATTAACGGAAGCTTTCCCTAGGGATCTATACTATACTATTACATTCTTATTGCTGGTTAATATTGTCTTTTACTTTTGCCTTGGTACGTCTACAGTCAACCAAAAATCTTGAATTTCAGTGCGCTCCCCAAACCCACCAGCTGGCTCTGGACCTGCAGCTTACTGTCCTAGGAGGCATCATCATCTGGGCGATCCAGTCTGAAGTCTACCTGGCTGGAGCCATCATGCCCGCCCTGCACCTACTGTCGGGGTACTGGAGGTACACCACATATAGAGATCACCGCCTCACGTCGCTAGCGTATCAGGGAGTAAGGTGGGTTGTAACCTTGTTCAGTGTTTCCCAACCTGTGGTCCGCGGACCCCTGGAGGTCCGTGAGTACATGTATGGTGCAGGGAGCATCTTCGGAGCATTCATAATCCGATTTTTTTGTTGTTTATTTTATTAAGGGGGTCCGTGATATGTAACTTATGAATTAATAATTATTGTCATGTATCGAGTTTGCTGTAAAAAGAGCAGCGCTGAAAGCGCTTGATTGCCATGTTTCTATGAGAAATGCCCTAACATTATTGAGTTACCCACATAAAATTTTAAAATTCAGCTGCTATTTTCACAGTGAGCGAGAGCTCTACTAGTGTGTCCCATCTCTATAGAGATATACAGATAGGACACACACATTATGTCCCTAAAGTATTATCACATAAAGTATTCTTTATGTGCACCAAAAAGAACCTATAATTTTATGTACCAAATAACGCCCACAACTCAGTTGCAGCAAAATTCGTTTTTCCGGGATTTCCAGGATAAAACTTATCCTATGACCTTTCCCGGGACTCAAAGTATCTCCATAGCAAATGGTAGCTAAATCGGTTTACCGATTTGGGCGTGAAGAGCAGACAGACACTTTCGCATTTATTAGTATGTATAGTATAATGGATTGCATGTAATCCTCTAACTTCAATTACAATTTACAGTATGTAGTATGACAGTGGCTATTGGTGTATCGGCGATGTGATTGTGTATTGTTCGCTCCAGGGATTTGATTTCGTGTTTACGATAATATTGTGCTCTGAGAAATTCGGAGGATAGCACTAACTATGAGAACCTACATAAGGGACACATACCCTAAAGTACAGTCATATACAGACACTTCTACAGGGTGTAACAAAACGAATTGATAATAATATAGTAATGTATGATCCCTTATACAGAGTTCACTGTGAAAGTAGCAACGCTGAAAGAGCAACTTTTTGTGACTTGTATGAGCAAGCGCCTCGGCGTTATGAATTTCCCCATATAAGTGTCTAAACACACTAGGCCGAAAAAACGCGGCCGAAGTTCGGCATGATTACGCCGCGCCTGCAATGTATTTTAAATTACTGATGAGTGATGAGTGATGACACACCACGCCAAAATTACGTCGCGTTATATTGCATGCGTAGCGCATTGCTGGCGTTAAGCGTAATCATGCCTTACTTCGGCCGTGTTTTTTCGGCCTAGTGTACCTATTTATTAGACCACATTAGCTAAAAAGTAACTCTTTCAGCGCTCCTATTTCCCTACTTGTGAACTTGATACAGCGGACATACGCATTACGCACCCTAAATTATTATCGCTTTGTTTTGTTACACCCTGTATATTTATGTTACAGGCTACAGCCTATAACAAATTCTCGTCTCGCCGTGTTGTCAAAATGATTCGACCTCCTCCAAAACGATTGGACCGATTCTAATGAAGTATCTTGTATTTTTTGGTTAAAATGACGATATTGTTTCAGTGTGAGTCAACTGTATCGGACGGGTACGTTGAGCTACACATCCACCTTCCAACGATGTACCCCGTACCTGATCGGCCTCAGCTTAGGAATCATGCTTAGAAAACCACCGAAAATTGGAAAGGTGAGTTAATTTTGATGTGACAACCTCCGAAAAATTGGAAAGGTAAGTTTATTTTGAAGCAGGGATAGCGATTCTTGCCGAAAAAGATCGATTTTTAAATCGATTCGAATCGTGACCTGTTGAATCGATCCACAAAAAAATCGAGGTCTAAAAGATCGATTTCCAAAAAATCGATCTTTTTTCAAATTAGTTTTTACAGTGTAAGTATATATATCAAATTTATAAAAAACAAGACAAATGTTATAAATTATAATTAACGATATTTGAATCAGTAAAAATTCGATAATAACAATTATTTTATTAACCATATCAAAGTATCAGATTAGGTGAAAACAAGACATTTTTTTTCCTTATTTTTAATGGCATGCACGATTTGTGCGTCATCCAAGCCAGTTTATAGGAGGTAATAAAGGTAGGGAAACTATGGAATTTAATACGAAATTTAAAATCAGATTTAAGACTCGAGAATCATTTATTTTCTTCAAAAAATGTTAATACATAACAAAAAGATAACACAAGGGATTAGGGAACAAAGGTTTGACAACCATAACATTAACCATAATATTTTTTTGTTGCACTACCTTCATCTTTCACACATCAAGTCAACAAAGTGGTGTAACAGGTCATATATTAATTTTATTCAACGTTTTAAACTAGCCTCCTATACTATTATACACAGATGCTCTTATTATAATATTATTCAAAATATTTCGATTTAAGAAGTTTTTTTGTGTCATTACTCATTACACAAAGTTAAGTTAGGTATAGTTATGTTAAGCCGTTTTTGTTAGGCAATTCTAATCTTAAACAAGTAAAATTTTTAAAGTTGTATAAAAAAGTTTGAAATTTGTTCCCCTGTTTAGATATTAAACATTGGGAACTATAAACTTATTATAAAAGATATTATATTATTAACTTATAATAAAAGATATTAGCGAATATTATAAATATTATAATATTAGCTTATATTTCTCAATGTTTAATATCTAATCTAAACTTTTTAAAAACAACAGTCTGTCGAGTCTTCCGGGATCCAAACAGTTCCGCTCATCACTTGTGATGTTTCCGGCAATTGAAAAAAGGCGCTCACAAGGAACGGATGATCCCACAATACACATATACACCATGGCAACATCATGGCTATTGAGTAAACGTGGTGATAAATAGAGTTTTCTTGTTCTTGCCAGTAAAGTATAGAATCATATTATGTCAGGTGCACAACTGCCTGCGATAAATAATGTTTGAATTCTTTATTTAAGCCTTGACTTTCCTGTGCAATTTTTTTTATTGATGAGAAGTGAGGCAAAGGATACTAAACATACAGCCATCTCGTGAGTTTTTGAGTAATTAACCGGCAGCACTCTTCACTCATGTAAAGCGCTTATTCCATTTCACTAAATTTAGAAGTTCTAATTAAGATCCTAAAAAGAAGACAAATTAGAAGCTTCTTATTCCACTTGTCCTAATTAAGTAACTAAATCAGTTGTGACGACGCGGCGATTTTGGCCAGACGTCTTCTTAATGGCTCCAGTTCTGTCAAAGCAACAAAAAATTGGTCTTCTCATAGGCTTAGCTGTTGGCTCAATGAAAATCAAAATAAATAAAAGGCGAAAAAGATGGTTGAACGAATTTTAGCTCCACGAAAAATTATGAATTATGAACTTTCTGAACTACTTGGAACCAGCAGACTTTAGAAATTACCTACCAATGGATTCCAGATCTTATAACATAATATAAATTGACCTTAATGCAGATTTAGCAGTTCCCACTACAGATAAAAGGTTGAAACCATCTGGCAACACTGATTTAGTCAGTTAGAAGCCACACTTTTTCCGATTTAGTACACTAATTAGGATCCTAGCTTTCTAAATGTTATTTCACTTGACTAAATTTAGTCACTAAATCATTTAGAACTTCTAAATTTAGTCAAATGGAATAAGCGCTTAAAAGGGGTGACACACGTACGAACTAAGGGCGAAGCCAAACGAGCGTAATTTGTGAGTCGTGAGTCGCAGAATTTCTGCCGGGCAGAATTCTGCTGTATTCAGTTTCATACAAGTTATGTTTGATTCACACGGCGACTCAAAATGAGTTGTCATTTGTATGAGAAAAATTCTGCCCGGCAGAAATTCTGCGGCTCACGACTCACAAAATTACGCTCGACGTACGTACGTCTGGCTTCGCCCTTAAAGTACGCGGGTTTTAAGTTCGCGAACTTACTCGGCTCGCGTCGGTGACACACGAGAATCGCTCACACGCGCCGCGAGCCGCGAGCCTGGGGGCATGGTAACCCCCAGGCTCGCGGCTCGCGGTTCTTTGCTGACACACAGGCGATTAAGATCGTCGAGCCGCGTACTTACTCGCGTGTCTGTCACCCCCTTAATACGGGCCTTCAAAATAGAAAAATCGTAACTCGATTTTAGGGTGTCTAAGATCGATTCACGAGATTGATTCAATGCGTAGGATCGATTAAAAAGATCGATTTTTTGCTCCAAAAGATCGATTTTGCGATTAATCGATCTCAGATCGCCAACCCTATTTTGAAGTGACAACCTCGGAAAAATGGAGAAGTAAGTTAATTTTGAAGTGACAACCTCCGAAAATTTAAAAAGTATGTTTTTTTAAGTTAAACATTCTATAGCGGTCATGTAAACTTTTTTTTGAGAGACTAAATTTTTTTAACTCGCGTTAGGTTAGACACTCGTGATCTGGTCGAAAAATCGTAAAAAAGAGTATTTAAACTGTAGTAACATAGATTACTAAACTTGCAACTAGCAAGTTTTTAAGCATTTTTAAAGCTGAAAGCCCAAAAGTCTTATGCATGTCATATTTTTTAATTTCATAATGATAATTTTTAAAGAGCTAACTAACCTTAAAAGCGTTTTGAGTAATTACAAATTAATTTTACATCCTCGTTAATTTGAATAAGCGTAATTTTGATATTATTTTTGAGACCTTAAAAAATTAAGTATATTAATTTGTATTATAATAACAAATAATAATAATATCATAAAAATCCTTTAAACATTTTATTTTTTACAAAATGCGCATTGTTTTTGACGAGGTCACACAGTAAAGTATATGCAATTATTTGGTTGCTAAATATTTCCTTGATGGTGTAATAATTTTAAAAAATCCTGATAGAATACAAAATCTCACATACAAACATTTGGACTGGGTTGTTCGCGGTCCTTACCTACTAGTTACAATAAGGTCATAAACATTAGTGCCTCGTCTATTTTACGTTCTATTTTGACTGTAACCTTCACTTACATTTCCTGACTCTTTACCATAAGCTGGCTATTCTGTGGCAACCTCTACTTTTTTTAACTATAACCTCTTCCCTTGCAGTTCCTCCTGACTTTGGGCTGGCTGGTGTTTGCTGTGCTCTGGGGCGGCGTGCTCTGGGCGGGCGCGGACGCAGGCGATCTAGAGTACAGATATGACGTCACATTTGCGGCGCAGTACGCGACGTTCGCGCCGCTCGCTGCTGCCCTGTCCTTCGCTTGGATCATCTACACCGTGCATAATGGATATTTTAGTGAGTTTATACCATAAATTAAACCTTATTAGTTATTATATTAACAAAAAACTATAAACTTTGGTACAAAAAAAATGTTACAAAAACGCCCATAGACGACGTCTATTTTCCTAATAAAAAAATATACCTTTCCAATAAAAGAGAATCATCGAAATCGGTGTATAAGTCATAACAGCTACGGTTAAATTAAACAAAACTACACCTTTAGGCCGTGTTCACACCAAACCGACATTGAGCCGCCGAATGTGAGCGAACGTTAAGCAGTTTATTGTACTTCCATACATATTCACTTTATCGTTCACACCTAACCGACAATACGCTATTACGCTAGGCGTAGGCGCGGACATTCGATACCGTATATTTTCACGTTCACACTGGGGCTCACAGTGAGCCTGCTCACATTCGGCGGCGTATAGTCAGTTTGGTCTGAACACGCGCTTACTTTTATTTTGCACTAGCGACCAGCCCCGGCGTCGCACGGGTATAAAATATATAGCCACTGAAAAAATGATTGAAATCGATAGCCTATGATCTTTCACGTTGGTCTACTTCTTATCTGTGCCAAATAACATAAAAATTGCTCCAGTAGTTCGCGAGATAAGATTTCAAATGATTTCCCCCGTTTTTCCACATTTAAAAATATAGCCTATAGCCTTCCTCAAAAAATGGGCTATCTAACACTGAAAGAATTTTTCAAATTGGACCAGTAGTTCCTGAGGTTAGCGCGTTCAAGTTAGCCCTTTCAAATAATTTTCACCGTGTTTTCCACATTTTCCTCTATTTCTTCGCTCCTATTAGTCTTAGCGTGATAAAATATAGCCTTTAGCCTTCCTCGATAAATGGGCTATCTAGCACTGAAAGAATCATCAAATTCCGTTGCATAGTTTTAAAGATTAAAGGGAACAAAGGGACATGAGGGAAAAAAAACGACTTTGTTTTATAATATGTATAGAATTTAGTTGATGCAAATTTGCTGCTCTTTATCTGCCTGTCTGTTTCTTCTAATTACGCTTAAATCGTTGATCCGATGGGTATACTTCGAACCCTGGGAAAGAACTTTTTTTCGGTAAAATGTACGGTCCCCGATTTTTTTTCGCAAACGAAGTTGCGGGTAACATCTAGTTTTATACTAAAACCTTACGTGTATTAATATTCTTTTCAGGTACTCTTGCCAGTTTACTAAGTAGCCGACCGCTCCTCTTCATAAGTCGAATTTCTTACGCTCTCTATCTTACACAATTTATAGTGTTCCTAACTAACTCGGCGATTGTGAAAACTTCCCGAGAATTCACTATTATTTCCCTGGTAAGAATTTCAAACTATCTTATTGAATGGTTCTAGGTAATATTTATTTCAGACATTACCGACTTAAAACTTGTTTTAAAGAAACTTTGCAAAAACAAATGAAGAGTAATGATATTATTTTAAACACAATAATTTTATTTAATTAAATAAATATCGAGAAAATTTAAATTCAATCAAGAGTACCTATTATTATAGATGTTGGACAATAGCATAATTATTATAATTGTTTACTTTTGTTCCAGTTTGATATTCACGAGATATCAACGATTCTCTCCATATCCATTATTCTGACTATCTTATTCATAATACCTCTTCAGTCTCTCCCACGAATTTCCTTCACATTTAAAAAAGAAGATGAAAGTGAGAATAAAGAAGAATCCGAGCCCGCAAATGAGACAGAAGAAAAAGAGGAGGAAAGTAAACCTGAAGTGAACAACGTAAAAGAAGAAAGGCAAACGAGAAATTCCTTCATGGCTCATAGAGAAATATTAGAGGAAATACCGGAGGCTGATGTAGAATACGAGGAGCAGAGAGACGTGAACGAAGGATTGGAGGGAATCGTCGAGGAAGAGGAAGAAGATGT
Source organism: Polyommatus iphigenia (assembly GCA_963422495.1). Lineage (NCBI taxonomy): Eukaryota > Metazoa > Arthropoda > Insecta > Lepidoptera > Lycaenidae > Polyommatus > Polyommatus iphigenia. The sequence goes on from OY730189.1 coordinate 3,761,653, forward strand.
GGAAGAGGAAATGATGGAGAGGATCGAGGATGAGGAATTAGAGGTGATCGAGGAAGAAGAGGGCGGGGAGGACTACTGGACGGAGAGGGATGAGAGCCATGGATACTCGAGATACAACCAAGACTTGGAGGAGTGGGAGTGGACTGACAGGAACGATGATAACGGCCCCCAGAGATACCGCTACAGCAGATAACGAATGTATTATTTATTCTCAATAAATCGCTAATATTTATAACGCAGCACCAGTTAATTTTAAACCTATAAAATCCAGAAATTTTCCACGGCAAACTAAAATAATATGTCATTGCTATATTGCAGAGGATATCGAGATATTGAAGCCAATAAATTATTTTGTAAATACATATTTTATGGCTTATAACTAGCAGTTATTTTGCAGTATAAAACATAAAATTAATTTGACCGACCGGTTAGACGAGGAACGTGTGGACATAGGTGTTGCGCAACAAAACCTAGGTTACCAATAAAGTGGTTCACAAGATTCTAGACAAAAATCGCTGAATTCCGAGCTTTGAAGCAAACTTATAGCTATGTTCAAATATAAGTTCAATAATTATGTTCAAACAGTCATACGTATGCAGGTCGATCGTTCCTCCTTCCGTGAACAGACGACCTTCAGTATGTTGCAACGAATGGGAAATATAAAATACCTTCATACATAACATTGCCAAAGATAATAATATAATAATAATATCATATAATATCTATGGACGTTTCACACCATGTCAGTCTGGCCCCGTGCTAAGTACCTGAAGGACTTGTGTCACAGGTACCAGACAACGGAAATATATTTAATACTTTTATACTATACATAGTACATATATTTAATTTTTTTCTATATCATACACATAATATTTAATACACATCAAGACCCGGGAACATTGAAAAAACTTTTTGTTCCGTCGGCGGGATTCCAACACGCGACCCCCGGCTTGAGCTGCCACACACTCAACCAATAATTGAGTCAAAGATAATATATTTTTTAGACGAAATTGAAACAGCAGCTTTGAACATAAGACATAGAATATCATTATTATAAGCATAGCTTTTTCTAAATACGGCTACGGCGGAAAAAAATCGGCCAAGGCGAGTCGAACTAGCCAACGAAGGGTTCCGTACCGTTATATTATAGAGCGAAAGGAGGAAAATAATGTATTTTTGTATGGGGGCTCCCATTATTTTCTTTTTATTATTTATTTTATTTCTATTATTAATTATTAAAGTACAAATATTATGATCAAGGATATTGTGAGAATTTCAAGAGCTGTTACCATTATTGATTACGAACAAAAAAGGCCAAAAAAATAACGTTTGTTGTATGGGAGCCCCCCTAAATATTATTTTATTTAGTTTTTAATATTTGGTGTTATAGCGGCAACAGAAATACACAATCTGTGAAAATTTCAGAAGTCTAGTTATAGCGGTTCTTGAGATACAGCCTGGAGACAGACAGACAAACAGACAGACGGACAGACATCGAAGTCTCAGTAACAGGGTCCCATTTTTACCTTTTGGATACGGAACCCTAACAAGGAAATGGATCGCTAATCGCCGTACTATGTCTTTGAATTGAACACGGGTTGCCTAATATATGGCTTTTTAAATAAGTAAACATTGGGCTTATGTGTTAAACACAAAATCTAGAAAATATAATATCATAATTATTATATTTTCTAGATTTTGTGTATTTAATATCTAAAGTTTGCGTCGCACTCTAAGTAAAATTAAGGATACTTTTTATTAGTCTTATGTAATTTGAGAGCGTCATAAAATACAACTTGTAAGAAGGCTTGACAATTAAACAACACGTGAACATTACAAAATAAAAACCCTACCGGACTTTTCCGCATCATCTCAAACGGATATCCTCTTTCCGTGAAACATAATACTCGAAACCGCATCAAAATCATCACAATCAAAATATGTTACTATCATTATTGACACTAAAAATTAATATATGCGATGACTATTTTAGGTGAAGTGGAAAAGCCCATTAGGTACAGTCAACGAAAACGTACGATTGCAATTATTAATATTAAAAAAAATACTTTATGAATCGCTATTCGCTGCAGTACTATCGGCTTGTATATTAATTAAATTCATGCTAATATTATAATTGAAAATGGCATTCGATATCTCCTGGAAAATGTACGCCTTAAAGTATTTACTTGTGATTATATTTTATGTAAGTATCCGAAAAAAAGTTACTCACATCCGGTTTCTGAAGCTTTTTTTGATAGAAGTTTCACCTAACATAATTATTATTCAGGGAGTAGCAAAACTACGAGTTATAAGACGTAATAATACTTTTAAGGGAGTGTATGGGTCCCTAGTCACTACTCCCTATATAGATTTAATAGGTGTGAAAGTGGCAGCGCTGAAAGAGTATTTTCTTGACAATTCACCTTTGTATGAAAAAATTCATGCCGTTCGGGCGCTTCTCCATACAAATCACAAAAAAATGCTCTTTCAGCGCTGCTACTTTCACGGTAAACTCTATATAAGCACATAAAAACCCTAAAGTATTATCAGTTTGTTTTGTTACACCCTGTATATTCTATTTATAAGTGGGAGAGCCATGCTTCGGCACGAATGGGCCGGCTCGACCGGAAAAACACCACGTTCTGACAGAAAACCGGCGTGAAACAGCGCTTGCGCTGTGTTTCGCCGAGTGAGTGAGTTTACCAGAGGTCCAATCCCCTACCCTATTCCCTCCCCTTCCCATCCCTACCCTCCCCTATTACCCTATTCCCTCTTTAAAGGCCGGCAACGCACCTGCAGCTCTTCTGATGCTGCGGGTGTCCATGGGCGACGGAAGTTGCTTTCCATCAAGTGACCCGTTTGCTCATTTGCCCACTTATTTCATAAAAAAAAATTGAATAAAAAGACCGCATTCAAAACCCACAGTTACCAGGCATTAGTAAGTTTAATTATTATAAAAGCGTTTATTTTCGTGTTAATTATTATGCATGAGGTGAATGTACACGTTGGGGTTTCACATGGGTTAGTCCAATCTTCAATGGTCGCCCACACGTGCTCGACAACCGGAAAAACTAGAAAGGGTTAAGCTCTAATAGTGTTATCTTAAATATTCGCATTATTTTACCGAAAATTATGCAAAACAATGAATTAAATCTTAAATGGAGGTATTAAAATACATTGGTCTCATGTGGTTATTTTCCATAGGCAATAATGAATAAATAATGATATAGTTTCATACATTTAAATTGAAAAATAATCGGTCAAGCGCTATAAGTTGGACTCGCGCACGTAGGGTTCCGTACCATAACCATAATAGAGCAAAAATACCTTAATTATTTAGTTTGTCTTCTAGAAGTAGTAGTTACAACTAAGTATTTTGTGAACATTTCAAGCGTCTACCTGTTGCCATTATTGAAATAGAGCAAAAAAAGCAAAAAATCACGTTTGTTGTAGGGGAGCCCGCCTTAAAATTTTAATTTATTTTGTTCATAGCATTTGTAGTTATAGCGGCAACTGATATACACAATCTGTGAAAAATTCAGAAGTCTAGCTATAGCGGGTGAGATACAGCCTGGAGGCAGACAGACAGACAGACAGACGGACAGACGGACAGACGGACAGACGGATAGACATCGAAGTCCTAGTAATAGGGTCCCGTTTTTACCCTTTAGGTACGGAACCCTAAAAATACTGCATTATTGACGTGAAATGACTATTAATCTTTTTTGAGGTAACGCAGTTATTGATTTTTGATTCATCATCATCGTCATCATCATAATATCAGCCTATATTCGTCCACCGCTGGACATAGGCTGCTGGCATTTTAAATTAATAACAAATAATTTTCACGTGGACTGTACAATAGAGAAATAGTTTCTCGCAATACGTCACAATGAAACAATAAGGTAACAGGATAGTCAAGGTATTATTTTCATCGAGCGAGCCATCAGCCTTCAGTATGCCAGAGCGAGCGGCGCGTGCGCACGCAAAATGTTTACTCTCGGCGTTTGCTTGGCGCTCCTTGGCGCAGTTAGCGCCGAAAACGAAAACATTACTTTAGGTGCCAAGGACTTAGTCAGGTTATATCGTACTGCGCACACGCTAGGCGTTAGTGAGAGCATACTTTCCAAAATCTCCGAAAAGTTGACTTCCGAAAAGTCGGATTTCGCGTACGGCGACTCCGATGGGACCGTCAGGATAGACTCTGTGGAGGAATCTCCGGATTATGCGTCCTCCGTGGTCCTGGCCAGCGATTTGCTATCCCTCAGCAGTGCAGTGGCCAACGTGAAGGCTGAGGCCTGCAAGGAGCAGGGCCACAGATTCCTGGATGGACTGATCAAGAACCAGCGATGGGCGCTGAAAAGTAAGTGAACATTTTATTATAAAGTTATGTTGTAAAAGGTACATACCTTTTACCTGTATTACACTGTAGTAGGTACCTGTAGTACTGTACATACCTTTTACCTTGCCAGCAGAGTTGGATACGATATTTGCAATAAGTATGGAAGATTATACTCCATTTAACTTAAAGTTTAACAAGCAACTTGCAGATTAAAACAATTTGAATGTAATTTTTGAATGCGTTGACCTAGGTCTCGAAATGGCTGGCTAGTTTCAGTTACAACATATAAACTACAATTTAAAAAAGTATGATTTCGAACTTTTACCATTAAAATGTAGTATATAAGAGTGTTCAGACACTAACTGAACCTTAAAATCGTTGGACTAAAATGATATTGACATATTAAATAAATTAAATTGAATATAAAACAAGACGTGTTCCACGAAAGGGCGTCACAAAAGTTTGTGGAGTCCTTTGGTGGAATCTTTGGTGGAATGGAGTCCTTTGGTGAAATAATAATAATAATATAATAATATCTATGGACGCTTCACACCACGTCAGTCTGGCCCCGTGCTAAGTACCTGAAGGACTTGTGTCACAGGTACCAGACAACGGAAATATATTTAATACTTTTATACTATACATATATTTAAGATTTTTATTATATGATACACATATTTAATACACATCCATGAGTCATGACCCAGGAACTTTGAAAACTTTTTGTTCCGTCAGCTGGATTCGAACCCGCGACCCCCGGCTTGAGCTACCAACAGCTCACCAACTGAGCCACAGAGGTCGCCATCTTTCGATTCGGTCGAAATCTTTTAACACTGTAGAGAAATGCTATCGTTCTTTAAATGTATAAAGGTTTGTGTGAAGCCACAAAATATAGCAATAAAATCTAATAATGTTACCTTTTGCACTAAGGATAAATGTTCTATTGATGAATCTATGGATTTGGTAACTCATTTGTAGTTACCGAAAACTAACTTTGAACAGACGACTCAATGATATTATGTTATTAATTTCTAAACCTCTACAAAAGCGTAAAATATATTAAATTAATTTTAGGTCGCAGTATTAACGAAGAGTACGTGCATTCTCGTTTATTTTGTTATATGCAGACGTTAGCAGAATATAAAAGGTTTTCGATGACATATAATAATACTGATTACTTGGTCGTAATCATGTAGCAAACGTAAAAAAACGTCATTTTAAATTTTCTTAGTCTCGACTCTCGGTAAAACTCGAGAACGGTTGAACCGACCGAGGGTAGGTTTATATTAGGAGGGACGTGATACGAAGTTCATTGGGTCATCTAGTATAAGATATAGGTTGGCTTATTTTCCGCAAAGGTTGTTGAACTAACTAGAGCCAAGTGCTAACAGAATAAAATTGAGTGTTAGCGGTTTTTAATGACAATTAAAATAATTGTGTTATTAAATTTACATGATAATACTATAACAATTAATGCGTAAGTTAGGTTAGTGTAAATATTACAAAAGGCATTTTTGCGCTTGCGCCTGATCCGTCTTTGTTTTTGTATTGTATAACGATATGCTGAAAATTCAGGAGCAATTATAGTGAGTTGTAGGGGGTTTAAAATAGAGACTGTTTTGAGAAATAGATGGTAAGGCTATACAGATTATTTTTACTCGACTTGGTGAGCGTACTACCGTGCCCCCAGATTAAGTAACAATTATTGTGAATGTCAAGCGCTATAAATATATTTTATTAATTAGTGAAATCACCACGAATTAGATGATGAACTAATAAGTATGCATTCTCTACGTGTCAAACATGTTTTATTCGCTATTGCACATCATAATTATTTTGACAAATATACAAGAAAATTCATGTACGTAAAGAACATAGTTTTATCACTGGCACTAAAGATCTAGAGCGGAGCTAATCCTAAAAAAAATATGCCGAGACGTGATTTTAACAATTCATAATAAAATTATGTAAGCTCCTTAGCTTACATAATTTTTCACCACTTCCTAATAAGTGCCGGAGGCTATCCACGACTTATCTGATATCAAAATATAAATCAAATTATTTAGTTTAAAAAAAATCATTTCAAAAATCAGGAAAATTAGTTTTTTATAGTTATAGCTAAGTGCAATTTAAACTGGTTAAATTCACCAAGTTTGCGACTGGACTTTTCGTAAAACGTGTAATATGTACTTAAAAATGGTAATGAATATGGTCTTGGCATCATTTTACATGATTTTTTTTTGTGTGAAAATGTTTTTCTAAAGAAAGACAGTACTTGGCTAGGCGTTATCATCGTTAGAACAATCTAGAAAAAGTATTCAATGCTAATAATACTTTTCATTCATAAGGCCTTGTGTGAATCACTTTTAATAGTATTTGGCAGGCTGCAGCGTACATTGACGTAATTAAAAACACTCCTTTTATATAGTACCGTCCTTATCACCTTGATAAGTTGCAGTCTTCCACCGTGCGTTTTCTACGTAACTTTCTGCCACGCACGGTAAAACTCTGGAATAAACTGTACATGGAAATCTGGAATAAACTGTATAATAACCAGCAGTATTTCCTGACCATTATTACGACCTGCAAACCTTCCAGAACAGAGAGTATTTCCTCTTGAAAAGCCGACAACGTACTTGCAACTCTTTTGATGTTGCGAGTGTCTTTGGGCGACGGTAATAGACCTGAGTTGACTACCCATCAGGTTACCCGTTTGCTCGTTTGCCTCCCTAACTTCTAAGTATGTTGGTGCATGATGGCTAACCAACTTTACCACCATGATTGTAAAGTTATTAGCACACCCGATCGACATCCACCACGGTGCGGGCAATCATAGACGAATATGTTCGTAGTCGCTTATAATTAGGGTTCCGTCGTCAACAAGGAACCCATATAGTTTCGGTCTGTGAGTCCGTCTGTCTGTCTCTCTGTCCGTCTGTCTGTCCGCGGTTTTGTTCAGAGACTATAGGACCTACAAAGCTGTAATTCGGCATGAATGCACATATTCATAATGCAGACAACATGGTACATGAAATATAAAAAAAAATATTTTTTTTAGCGTCCACCCCATCGTGTGGGGTGTCGTTGGATAGGTTTTTAAAAAATATTATGAGTATTTACAGATCATTTTCCGATTTAGGGATCCGTTTGTGAAATATTAAGTTTTAGAGTGGAAAAAATCGTTAGAGTCCAGTGTCCTCTTCAGCTAAACGGTTGCTTCTGGAAATGTGAAAAAATTCACGGGAGTATGAAATATGCTAAATTTAAAAGGAAAACTATCACGGCTAAGAAGACTTTATAAGTTATTGAGTAATAGTCGATCAACTAAAAAAAATGTATTCGGCGAAGTTTAAAAGAACTTTTCGTTCAAATTCCTTTGAAAGTTAAACTGAAATGATGTTGTTAGTAGTGTAAAACACACACACACACACGAATGTACATTCATTGACCATACAAAAATAAAAAAATAAAACTAGCTGTAGTACGGAACCCTAATTGCGCGTGGCCCGACACGCACTTGGCCGGTTTTTTATTATAATGTATTGGCTAACGTGAAAAAGCCGCATTAGGTTTATTTTTTGGTTGAGGTACACTGTATTGCCCCTTGGCTTGCAAAATCAGAAACGAAAACTTGTCATCGTTTATTGTTTAATTAATATAATAGTTTAATAAAACTAAAAAAACGCTTTCTTTTTAAATTCAGTAAATTATTCCATTATCATTGGCTCTTAATACGTATGCAAAGTTTAGAATTAATTAGACTACTGGAGATAGGTAAAAATCGTGCTCAAAGATTCCGTTACATACCTAATAATATCAATTATTAGCCTAAGGCCCAAAGCTAATAAAGGCGTGTTAAAAATATTATGGAACAAAAAAAAAACGAATCCCGCTATGAAGCTTGACCTTAGCCGATTTCACTACGACACAGAAACATATTATTAGTATCATCATCTAAAATATCATATTTTATAATTAGAAATAGTAATATTTATCGTCTTCTCCGTAGTAGACTCAAGTAAAAACAGGACAAATTCCACTAAAATTAGTTATGCGGTTTAACTAAGTGTAATCAACAAGTCCTCGTTGACTACGGAACCCTAAAACGTAACTTTACCAGTTGATTTTTTGTATATTATAGGTTAAAAGTTACAAAATTTATGAGTAACATTTCCTACAAATAGAACAATCCATATTTTAGGACTATCATATCGAAATATTAAATTCTTTCTATCTCTGCAGGCTACGACTTTCGAGATTTTTCGCAGAGGAAATTGTTGTTCGTCTTATCAAAATGAAGCTATATAACTCACAAAAAACTTGCTTGATAGTAATAAAAAACGATATTAATACATACTATAAGATACCTTCGTTTCATTACACTTAAAAAATATTGAGTCAGCGGAGTTATAATTTCGTTACCATTGAAGTATAAATGGTGTAATTACCAGCCTTGTGATTTTCCTACAGACGTCGGTAAACTATGATTTTTTCATTATTTTCCGGCTTAGTTAATGGAAATATTAGCTCACAAATAAATCCAATAATAGACGCTTACAATAATTGTGCCTACCGGAGGAGATAAAATTCATACTTTCATACTAATATTATCAAATCAAATCAAATCATTTATTTCGGGCATCAGAGGCCCATATAATGTTAAAATCTAACATACATATAATTATATAATAAATACCTTAAAACTAACATACATATTTTATATATACTTAAAAAACTAACACTATCACGTTTTGCCGGCGACGTGACTCGCTTCGTTCCGGAGTCTACCCCGGAACCTCCGGTATACTAAATCCATCGGCCAGAACTCCGGCGCCTTATATTATAAAGGGAAATAATAAAACGAGCGAATAAAAAATTACTTAGCGACTGATGATGAACATACTGTTTTAATAACTTGAGCGGTATGAATTTGAGTAAGCGAAAAATAAACTAAACTAACGACTAATATTGATTTATAATAAAATCCAAAACGAGCTTACAAAAAGTGGATTGTGATTAATCTATTTCAGATATTAAAATTATATCCGAGCGACTGTATTACTAAGTGAGCGACTGGAAATACATAGCGGGCAACTTCAATATTAAAGATAGATTCAATTTTGGGAGTGCCTCCGCTGCCGGCGCCGGCTCCCAAAAATATCAGTAATGGTAACCGGCGGTAAGTATACTGCCGGCAGCCGAGATATAAAACAACGGCTGCCGGCGCTGGCACTCTAAATGGGAGCCGGTGATAATGCGTAAAGCGCTAGGTTTCAGAGCCGATACACAAATTTTAAAAAGAAATAATTATAATCTCAAATATATTCGACTTTACCGACTTCAAAAGGTGAAGGTTAGGTGGGTAAATTTCAACATGTCCATATTTTTTTTCATTTCGGTGAACTTTTTTGTTTCTATGTTTTTTTGAGTTTTTACCGAAGTTTCCTCTCAATTTTAATGTTTTATGACTACGAAACTAATGACATAAAAATTAAATAATAAACAAACGTAGCACACACGTTTATATTTTAGTTGTCACCGAGATGAAAAAGTCAGTCACCGAGATGAAAACAAAATTCACCGAAATGTAAATTCACCGAAATAGTATACAACACCATTGTAAAACAAGCGAAATAAAGTATTTTTATGGAAAAATTTTGACACTTTGGGTTACACTTTTGCAATTTTTGAAATTATCTCTAATATTTTTCAGAATAAAACATAGCCTATATCCATCACAAAATTTCATCATGAAATCAGCTACTGCACAACTCTTATCGCGGTTTTGCCTCCCGTACGCTACGCTCACATACATTTTATCATAGAGCGATGGTTACTCATTTTGTATGGGCGAAATAATCTCTATTTACATATTAAGTTACATCTACGGTAAATGCCTGGGCATAGTTATTTAAATAACAATGATATAGAACCACAGACATAGACCACCGCTACCGGTGGCCCTAAATTTCATAGTCATCAGTTCGGTTTCACCGCCGGGAAATCGACTGTTGACGCGGCTATGGAAGTTAGAAAAATAGTAAATCATTCGGAATCTAAATACGTGGTCGCCATTTCATTAGATATCTCCGGCGCGTTCGATCATGCTTGGTGGCCGATGTTATTATTAAAACTAAAAAATCGAGGTTGCTACTCTAATATTTATGCCATAATACGTTCTTATTTTTTTAACGGTCAAACTAAGCTTCGACTTGGCCATTGTACACACGCCAAAGATTTAACATGCGGCTGCCCTCAGGGCTCTGTTATCTCGCCAAAACTATGGAATTTCGGATTTGATGATTTATTAAGTCTTCCCCTACCACCGCTGTGCGTACTAGTTGGCTACGCCGATGACGGTTTTCTCATCGTTCATGCAAATTCACGTTCCGAAATTGAATCTAAAGCCAATGATAGTCTTAATTTAATATCGAGCTGGGGTAAACGTAATCGCCTGAAATTCGCCGCGCATAAAACTTACCAAATTCTTTTAAAAGGGTCCCTTATATCTTCCCCTAGCATTAAACTTGACAATATTAACGTTAAACGCAAACAGTCACTCTGTTATCTTGGTTTTTACTTGGAAAATAAATTTTCATTTTTAGAACATATAATTCAAACCGGTGAGACAGCGAAGCGCAATTTTTACTCCTTTACCAAAATATCTACGTCGACATGGGGCCTCTCCTTCAAAACCCTAAAATTAATTTACACTGCTACTTACCTAGGCAGCATTTGCTACGGGGCCCCCGTGTGGGCTGACAGAGCAACAATCGGCGCGGCTCGTCGCAAGTTGCTACAAAGCCAACGTCTTGCTCTTATATTCTTATGCAAAGCTTACAGGACCACAAGCACCGAAGCCTTACCTGTGTTAGCCGGAGTTTTACCCGTTGACCTTGAGATTCAGCGTCGTGCGACAATTTACTATCATAAAAAAAACATTGACAACCCGTTCTTTTTAAGCGCTCGCGATAAAATTAAAATAGCAAGACTGTTTGAACCTTTAGAAAACTCTGTGCAAAGCCTAATCTCCGAATGGCAGTCACGATGGGACTGTTCCACCAAAGGGCGACACCTTTATAATTTTTTCCCTAATATTCGTGAACGGCTATCCAAACATTGGATGGATATTGATCACTGCGTTTCTCAATTCCTGACCGGTCATGGAAATTTTAAGGCCAAACTTTACGGATTTAAACTAGTAGCATCACCCATGTGCGAGTGCTCGACCGAAGGCAACATGTTTGAACAAACCGCGCATCATGTTCTCTGGGAGTGCAGTCTCTGGCAGGACGAAAGAACTACTATGCTAAACAACCTATTCTGTACATCTGGAGTAGCATACTACGGTGATCTCGTGGACAGCGCTAGGAACTTCCGTGCCTTCAAGCGTTTTTGCCACAATTATTATTGGCAACAGTCAAACACAATAAACTCCAATATTAACTTAGCTTTAGCTTAGGAGTCACAATTATTAACCTTATTTCCGTGGTGCTTCCCCCTTAAGTTCTTTGACTTTCGGTCATTGCAACTTTGTGCTGTCTCCCGCTTTTATGGGGAGGGAAATTGGATTCTTCCTACTCCTCCTATTTTCTTCTGATTAATTTCGTTGCGGGTCCCAAGACAGTATTAGCATGTCCCTCGGGCTCCCTGAGATCATATCAAAGGGTTTTCGTGGTTGGATGCCGCTGTCGATCCTGGCGACACAGGAGATACAGTGGTGGGAATGTGTGGTGGGCCAAAGCCCGTTTAAAAAAGACATAGACCACAACGAGCGTGTCACTTTTTTCCTACCACTGTGACGTACCGATGATAAGAAACGTGTCCATTATCAAGGCCAACGTTTCTATTTGAATTTCTACAGCTCAATACGGCCATTTTAGGCATTGAGGCAATTTTAAAATTCCGATTTACGTCCGATTCCGATAGCAGACCAAAGAACAGACTTTCGAAAGACGAGCATTGCTCGTCGTTTGGGAACGCGATATGGCACGCGAAGTACATACACATGCGGTATCTATCTTGATCTATGTCTGTGGATAGAACAATGTATTTTTATTAAAAAAAATCCTGTTACAAACGATTTTAATTACAAATAACAAAATATATTAATACTGGGAAATAATTGACACATTTGCTTTGAATAAAAACTACCACGCGCCAACTTCACTCGGCAAAGGATAAATGCTGTTACTATTTTGAAAAGGTATCTTCTAGTGCTTAGTTAAAACTTTTTGTTATAAAAATATACTTAAGTTAAACAGTTAAAGTAAAAATTGAGTAACTAATAACTATTATTCTAACATTATTATAACCAAAACTACTTTTTGATAGGATTCATTAAATTCTAATATTAAATAATCATATTATATTATCTCGTACTGTTTTTGCTAATTCACTAATCAACAAAAGTCAATATTTTAGGTAATCCTAATAAACTACATGAGGTCAAAATATCAGTCTCTGAGTTTCTTATTCATATTATAATGAAAGGTAAATATTGTGTCCTTATAAATATTTAAAGTAAAAAAGCATTACAAATATTGACTGAAACGACGTTAGACGAATGTTAGGTGTTTTTCGTTATGGAATTTCTTGATAAACGCGATCAAAGCTATACAATAGCTCCAAAAAATGGAACATTAAGAAGCACCATATTTCTTTTTTATTCATTAACATTTTTTTACGATTTCGCAGATTATTATTCATCCTGTATAAAACAACTTAAAAAATCACCGAGATGAAAAAAGCATTCACCGATATGAAAACTATTGTCACTGAAGGTCACCGAAAGTCACCGAGTCACCATTTCCGTGATTTTTTTTCATATCGGTGATTTTTTTTCATTTCGGTGACCAAATAGGTCACCGAATTCACTGAAACGGAATCACCGAAATGCAAATTTGCGACAAAACGTTGAATATTTTGACACCTATAATAATTATACCGATATCTATACTACATACTGATACATATTATTAAAAGTGTTTGTAAGAAAATAAGTTAATACTTCTAGCTGGTTCAATTAACATGATAAATTGAATCACGGAAATGTAGAGAAAAGTGTCGGGTGTCACCGAGACGATATACTTACGTTTTTAGCGGAAACACGCAGCGACGCAGCAAACCACCTCTCGCTCCGAAGGCACAAGCATGACTGGGGCTTGAGTTCGAGAAGCGGCATTACGTTCAAAAGTACTTCTGGTCTCGACAATTCATGTTTCTTTTTATTCACGGAATCAAGACAAAATGTTGGGACAGTTTTATTTCTCCCGCTATTTTGAAAGTATAACGATTGAGATTATGAAATTTGTATTGATTATACCTCCATTCTTTAAGAATCCAATAAAAGAATCCGTTTGTTTGTACCACTAATATTTTTACCTCGGCTGACGAAATTAGGACTAAAAAGGTCGTTGGGACAGTCACCGAGGGGCCTAATTTCCACCTTTAGAATTTTTTATTTTTATGTTCTAGTTATCGAATTAAAAACGTGTCTGTTGCCTCATATGGATAATCACACAAACTATGCGATGAAATTTTATTTAACCCTAAAAAGTCATTTCACATCCCCAATTTCACAGTAGCCGCGAAAAAAAAGCGGTTGGGAAATTCACCCAGGTACCTATTTGTTCGGCTGTGGATATTATAGTTTTTTTATGATGCATTTTTTTAGCGAAGCTTTACCTTAGCTACCTTTTTTCAGCTACCAAAAAGTAGATTTTGCACCACAGCTACAATTATAAACCCCGTGGTATACTTTCGAAAGTACTGCAGAGAACTTCAGATTCCTTATACATGTTAGAGAATTTCAGCGTTGTTTAAAGAAGCAAAGATATTGTATTATGCTACTATGCAGATCACATTTATCAGCATCATCATCACCACCATTAACCCATCTAGATTTAAGCCCCATACGAGCACCGGTGATCGCGACAACAATAAAATACAATAGCATTTCCAAGAATCCCCGATCGAAGGATTCAAATATGCATCCTTACAATATGACTATTTATGACCTTATTATTTGTACTTTTCATAGTCCTTTAGCTTAAGACTGATGTTTTTGATCATTATTCTGTCATTTGACAAGCGATGTTTGCCGAATAGGCGCCGGCAGCCTATTCGGCAAACATCGCGTGACTTCGGCAAACTTCGGAGTTCGGAAAACGGCGCCGGCAGCCATTTCAGCAACCGGCGCCGGCAGTCATTTCGGCAACCGGCGCCGGCAGCGGAGGCACTCCCTTCAATTTTTGGCGACCGCTTAAAAATAAAAGGGGGGCTCGGGGGCCGCAGCCCCCCGCCAAAACAAAAACAAACACAATCCGGAAAGTCCAAAAGTAGGTTAGAACTGTGACTGTGCTGTGGCAGCAGCCGGCGACCGTCACAAAACACGCTGTAGGTTAGGTTAAAGGCGTTAAAAAAGGCGACCAAAAGACTTAGATATAGCCTCAGAATTCCGAAAATTTCAAAGGTTCATGAAATGAGAAATAACTCCAAAACTGGGGGGTTTTTCAGTGTGGATTTGGTGCAGGGGGTGTTTACCCCTCCTCCCCCCTCCCCCATTACTCCCACTTCCCGTCAATTTTGGGGTAGGTTTCCGAACCTTTATCGAGCGAGTACACTCTCGCCGAGAGCTCTCGGGCGAGAGTCTCGTACGAGAGCCCCTTGCCCGAGTGCGATCATGTACATTCTCGCTTAGTTCAATCGCAGTTAAGAACTCAGAGACGATGGACGAAAACGACCATTCACCATTCACCATGCATCGAAAGATATCATTGTAATCCAAAGATTTATAATCATATCTAATTTTATTTCTCACAGATAATGACTAATAATGACGTTTATTATTGTTATTTTTCTGTTCTACACTGTCCAACGGCGGGACTAGTACTGAAAGACGCGAGAGTGTACTGTAGTGCGCTCGTTTTCCTCGCGAGACCCTTTGTCTCGGGCGCAAAATACCGACAACGGACCGAGAGGGTCCGAGACAGGCGAGACGAGGCGAGCGCACCCATTTACACTCTCGCACTCGGGCCGCCTCGCTGTGTCTCGGCGAGAGTGTACAGCCGGCTTTACCGTTGTTCTTCTTATCCAAATTAAGCTACTCACAAAAAGATTGCTTGATAGTAAAAAAAAAGAATTGTTTTAAGGTGGGTTTACACCAAAAGAACATAGAGCAAGAACAGCACAAGAACATTCTTTCGTATTCGTTTAGTGTAAACTATAATTCGTTACAACACACTTTAGATCGTTTACACCAATCGAATCAACAAGAACATCAAGAATAAGAATTTTTGCTCTATAGCTGAGAATAATTTAGCTCTGTTTAGACCAAACGAGCGAATGCTCATTGCTCATTCGTCAACGATAAGGTAGTTAATTTATTTTTATAGTCATCAAAGGTTGGATCCCATAAACATCTTTTGTTATGGTATAATTCTATCATTTGTAAACATTTTTCATTACTCCAATCCATATTTACGAAATAACCTTTGATAAACTACCTAAAACCAGCCGCCAAAAAGTAAAAATATCAAGAACACTAGAATCCCTTTGAAGATACCGCCTCGAAGAGCGAGCACGTCCGAACACGAAAGAACGCTCTAGGCAATTGCTCGAGCGCTCTTTCGTCGTTTACACCAAACGAGCGAGATTCTTAGAGCATTCTACCTATTTACCGCCGAACACGTGGCGAACACACTAGAACAACGAAAGAATGCTCGTTGTTAGTTTACATCAAAAGAGCTTTACTAGAATGAGCATTCCCTCGTTTGGTCTAAACGGAGCTTTAGGGATCCCTGATTAATCCTTCGATCGGGGATTCTTGGAAATGCTTTTGTATTCCATTGTTGTCGCGATCTCCGGTGCTCGTACGGGGCTTGATGGGTTAATAGTGTTTCATCAAATAGTTATTTCATATCCATTTTTTTTTGTTTTAATATGAGCTCATTATACTCTGCTCATTAGTGTATTTTTCAAAGTGGTTTTAGTATTCGAAACACTTCATTTAAGATAAAATGCCGCTCAGTATAAAAAATACATTTGCCAAATATTGAAAAAAATGCAGGACGTAACGTTGACACTCAAACAGATAATAGGTCGCTCAAATATTATGAAGCTGCTCATTTTGTATTTTAAGTAACTCAAATAAATAATTTGTAAGTAGCTGTTTTGTTAATTTCTCGTCACTCACAGTCAGTCGCTCAAATAGTAATTCTATAACCCAAATTAATTAATTTTGACACTTAAAACGGTAATTTACAGTCACTCGATTAAATACTACCCTATTATAAATGCGATAGTGTGTCTGCCTGTCTTTCTGTCTGTCTGTCTAATTACCTGTTCACGCTCCAACCGCTGGACCGATTTTGCTGGGTATCAGGGTAGGCTCAAAGTATCTCCATGATACTTTGAGCTCCGCGAAAGGGCATAGGATAAACTGTTTATCCTGGGAAAATGTACGGTTCACGCGCGATACACGAAATTTAGTATCATTGTAAATACGAAGGAGTGACCGTATAATATTATAATTTATATCTACTTGTTATTTTGAGTGAAATTTTAAACTTTGAGAGCCGGAAAAGTAGATTTGCATTAGCATAATTCACAGTAATTTTTAGGGATCCGTAGTAACTACAAGGAACCCATATTATACATTACTGTTTATATTTTATTGTTTTTCTATTATTTGGTTTATTTTATGTTAAACAGTCGGTATTAGGTATGCAATGTTTGGGGGAAACAACATTAGCATTGTCTTATATTTCTCACAAATTACGTTAACAAAAGGGCCGTTTTGCTACTTGGGCTTTTACGTTTAGTCACTCATGTTGAGAATACGGTCTTAAAACAAAACAAATTCTTCTCTTCCTAGTCGTATCCTCATGACTGAGGGACGTGACCACCAAAATTTGCTTTCCGGGATAGGGCTCTCCACTTTTCTCTGTTTTTGGCTTGATGCAGTGCCTCCTGGAATGTGCAGTCAGCAGGCTTGACGATCGCGTCTGTCCATCGTGTAGCCACTCTGCCTCTACCTCTTTTCCCCTCTAATGAGGATTGTCCATTTTTTTTTTATTTTGCTCATTACAAAAACATTTCGAGGAATAAGGTCAGTGATCGTTTTTCTGTACATAAACGAAAAAAATACCCATTAGTTACTTATATTTTTGAACAAATATGTTTAACCTTAATTTGACCTTAATTTGAACTTTTGGTAAGCTTCTCGTATCAGCCTTTCACATAATGAGAACTTGCATTTGACGAACCAGCCATTATAAATAAGATTGAAAGGAAAAAAAAACACACTGCAGTGGTCAATTGGCCGCCGATGATGACGTCAGAGCGAAACTTTAAAAGTTTAATGAGAAAAAAGTAGCCAATGAATTTCAAAATTATTTAATTTATATTCTTAAAATACCCTTTTTAACGAAAAAAAATATAAAAAGTACATGTGATTTTTTTTGGACAATGCCCATTGCCCAGCTTGTATGAGACTCTCTGACTGAAAAAAAATACGGCAGAAGAAATGAAACAAAAAACAATGAAAGATTTTACATAAGCTGGCTTTTTATGGCAAAGAAAACAATATGCTGGCTAAGGACGTTTGCACTTTGCCCTTCTATGCGCCAGATAACTGATAAGGGATATCTCACAGTTATGAGTTAGGTAAGTATATAATTTACTAGCTGTCCCGGCAAACGTTGTTTGGCCATTTAAAGTATTTCTACTTCATCAGCATACAAAATCTTACCCCCTCTTTTGTCCCCTAACAGGGGTGGGGGGAAAAATGTTATGTAGCACCAGATGTTAAGTTGGAAAAACAGTTAATAATATAAAGTAAGTCCATTAAAGAAAAAAGTTTACTTAATACAAAATCTGACCCTCTCTTTGGTGGGTTCTCATTTTCTATTCTCTCTCTCATGGTCTCATTTTTATACACTAGATGTTGAGTTGGAAGAAGGCAAATATATCTGCGAAAACCGTATGCAAATCAGATCAGTAGTTTTCGTGTTAAAGCAAAAGTCTTATACAAAATCTGACCCTCTCTTTCGTCCCTTTAGAGGGGTGGCGGGAAATTTTTTTATACACCAGATGTTAAGTTGGAAGAAGACAAATATATCTGCAAAAACCGCACTCAAATCGGATCAGTAGTTTTCGTGTTAAAGCAAAAGTCTTATACAAAATCTGACCCCTCTTTTGTCCCTTTAGAGGGGTGGGGGGAAAAATTTTTATACACCAGATGTTAAGTTGGAAGAAGACAAATATATCTGCGAAAACCGCATTCAAATCGGATCAGTAGTTTTCGTGTGATAGTGGAACAAACATACAGACAGACAGACAGACAGACAGACAGACAGACAGACAGACAGACAGACAGACAGACAAAAAAACTGACCACATTTTTGGCTTGTATAGCGATGTAGTGACACCCTCCACTTTTTTGAATATCTTACAGAATCGTCATTTCTACAGTTTTATTATATGTATGTATAGATTAATCTTCTTATTTAGAAAACTCTAGCAAATTATTTTACACTAGATGACGCCCGCAACTTTGTTGCGCCAAAACTCGTTTATCGCGGGGAACCGTACATTTTTCTGCGACAAAATACTTTTTGTCTTTTATATACTTTGAGTCCCGGGAATGGACATAGGATACTTCTTTTGTCCTTTCCCGGGACTCAAAGTATCTCCATCGCAAATTTCAGCAAAATGGGTTCAGCGGTTTTGGCGTGAAGAGGTAACAGACAGACAGACGGATAGGCAGACAGACACACTTTCACATTCATAATGTAAGTATGGATATGGATAATAATAATATACTCTTCATTAATTCGAATTTCAAATGTAAATCATGAAAACAATGGAAATACCTGAAAATACTTTGTTAATTTAACATGATTTAACTTAGATTTACGATGATTTTGACATGAGCTCTGAACATTTTCATTACATTATTTAGTCATAAAATTAAACTTTCTGTCAAGCTGTTCATTCAATATAAGAAGTATAGTCATTAATTATCTTTATGGCTGCCATACACGCTACGGTCTACCGGAGAGGTCACCTGCGCAGGTGTCACTCGGAAGAATTGATTTTTGATTTTGCGCCGGTCGCCTGCGCAAGTCAAAAAAACTACACAGGTTTCGCGATTCCCAGTTCCGACACATATTCCGGTCTACCTGTGCAGGCATACCTGCAATTAGTGTAGGTGGACCTTTCCGGTAGATCGTAGCGTATATGGCTTACATAAGTGCGGCCGTTGGCGTCTGAGGCCTGAGCTAACGGCTAACAAAAACCGGCCAAGTGCGTGTCGGGCCACGGACGATATAAGGTTCCGTAGTACCGTAGTACCGTTTTTGATAATTTTTGTATGGTCAATGAATATACATTTATAACGTGTTCTACACTGCAAACAACATCATCTCAGTTACGTTCAAAGTAATTTGAACGAAAAGTTTCTTTATACTTCGCCGAATACATTTTTTAGTTGATCGACTATTACTCAATAATTTATAAAGTCTTCTTAGCCATGATAATTTTCTTTTTGAATTCAGCATATTTCCTACCCTCGTGAATTATTTCTCATTTCCAGGAGCAACCGTTTAGCTGGTAGAAGGGGGGGACACAGGACTCTAACGATTTTTTCCACTTTAAAACTTCATATTTCACAAATGGATCCCTAAATCGGAAAATGATCTGAGAATACTCGTAATATTTAAAAAAAAACCTATCCAACGATATCCCACACGGTGGGGTGGACGCGAAAAAAAACCATCCCCGCTTCATGTTGTGTAGGGGAGGTACCATAAAAACATATTTTTTAAAGCTTTTATACAGTACCATTTTGTTGGCATCATTAACGCTTCAATTCACAAGCGGCCACATGTGGCCGCGAGAACAATAGATTTCCAAGAATCCGCGATCGAAGGATATGACGTACATTCATGCCGATTTACAGCTTTGTAGGTCCTATATAACATTATAGTCTCTGAGCAAAACAACGGACAGACAATCGGACAGACAGACGGACAGACAGACAGACGGACGGACAGACCGAAACTATAAGGGTTTCTTGTTCAGTACCGAACCCTAAAAATGATTGCTGCGTACATACTACACACAGTTTCATTGTTTGCGTAAATTATAATGCTGGTATGTTCCAGACGGAAGATTTTGAGCAAACCCAAACTTGGTCATGTTTAGATCAGAGATTATTATGCTCAGAATTAGTCTTCCGCAAAACATAACATGTGCGTTGAATTATAAACGTTTCGACGAAAATTGAGGCGTGAAGTTCAGAGTTAATTTGCTTTGGAGTTTTACAAAATGATCGTTATGTCCATGATCATAAGAAGCAAATGACTCTATATAAATCGGTTTAAAAAGTGGTAATAATAATAAGGAAGACCACCCACAATAATAATAGTTCCTACACCGAGTTTAATCCAAGCTACGCAGTTAATTTTTATGTGTGCGTTACAATTTGATAAAAAAACGCCTCCGTGGTCCAGTGGCTTATACCGGGGCTCTGCTTGAATCGGAGGTCGACGTGGATTCGATTTCTAAGTTAGGTGAAGGTTATAACAGTAAAAGGAATAAAGCGTGCTCTTGTGTACTGCGCACATACTTGGGCACTATATAAAATAACTCCTGCGCAACTGGCCTGGTCTCAATGAAACCGGCCACCGTCGCTGAAACCGATGTTGGGGGTATTATGATTTGATGAAAATCTAATTTGGGCCGCCATTGGCTGAATTGATTTGGATGACATCATAACTACTTAAACGCCAGATATTAAGGAGATAAAATAACACAAAAACATTTGTTTACCCCGATCACTTGTCCATCACGGTTGGCCGTATAAAAATCCGGTCAAGTGGAATCTAAACAAGACGCTAGTGGTTCTGCATAAGTAGAAACATGACCTCTAACAGAATATTTTTAACATTTAGAACATGACAAAATACATAAAATTTTATGAAAATCCAAAAGTAAAAATAAAATTATACTTAGTCAAAACTCAAAAAATATGGTAGTCACGAAAAGATGGTACAATATTTTAAAAATAATACCTATATATTTTTGTCGCGTACAAAGTATTTATGTATAAGAGTAGTACGTAAGTAGTACTACGAAAAACGAAAAAAATGACATCAAAAACATATTAACCGTTCAAAAACGTGCCAAAAACATTGTTGAATACATACACACTTTCAAAAAACTTTAGAAACTGCAGGGCACAAAAATACATAGTTTTCCAAGATTGCACTATTTACACATAAGATACAGACTACACATTTTTTTCTACTAGAAACTATAATATGCATTTTTTTCACAGTTTTATATCATTACTATACTGTACTCGACGAAACATGGCGGTAGCGGTCATTGATTCCCTGTCAAAAACTTGTCATTTTCTATATAAACCGCGATTGACAATGAAGTGCCAGATGTTGTCAATCGCGGCTTTGTATAGAAAATGACAAGTTTTTGACAGGGAGTCAATGACCGTGTGGGAATAAGCGTGGAGGCCAAAGGAAGATCTTCCGACCGGGCGAGGTGGTATGCTCGGTCAGGCCGAAGCCCACGTGATACATTTCAGCTGTCGTATACATACCGACGCGCTCAGAAAACTTCGATAGCGCGATGCAGGAATGTTAGGCGAATTGTGGGTACCGCCACAACCGGTACCGCCATGTTTCGCCGAGTACAGTAGGTTTAATAGATTTCGACCCGCAGCTCCGTTGTGACAAAATTCCTAATCGTACGTAAACGTCGCGTCGGCGGTTTTTGTATTAAGGCGAGGATCAACCCCAATTTGGTTTTCCGATTTTGTTTCTTAATATTTATTTCCAAAGATATTTAAAAAAAAAAAACATGAAAAATAGAGAAGATCCACCCCTAGTAACTACAGTTTTATGCTAAACTAAAATGAATCTTATTGCGATGCGTATACGCTTGGTCTTTGGTTGTGTGCAAGGTTATCGTTTTGGATTGAGATTGATCCCTGCCTTAAGACAGAAGAAGTAAGAACTAAGAGACAAAAGATACTTTCGCATAATTATAATATTAGTATGACACTTTCTAGCTACCAGTGATTCGGTGCAGAACCATAAAACAAATATCTGGCTAGTTCACTGTTATGTTCGTCAATATTTATATTCGTTCGAGTTTCTGTTATAGTCAGTTTTGTGATCATTTGAGCACATTCATTTAAAAAAAAAATCATGTAATTTTTAATAAATTAAATTGGCAATTTCACGGGATGTTACAAGAAAATATTGTTATGATATTATACTTATGTTATGGATTTCCACAAGGTTAATTTCACGGGATGTTACTAGAAAATATTATTATGATTATACTTACTTATGTTATGGATTTCCACAAGGTCAGAACCTTGTATAATATACTTTATTATCAAACACTTAATAATTATTTTAATAGTCATACAATTTATAGTGACGTAAATAAAATGTTTAAACTTTAAAATTAGGAATTCCATAAATAACATTTATTCATTTACTTCAGTTTCCACCGTGGGAATTTGTTCGAATTGACAAAAAAAAATAATTCGCGTAACCAAACTTTTCCATTGACGTAAGAACTGGTTTCATGGTTCCCATCTTCACTACAAAAAAAAATAGCTTATCGGTAATAAATTATTAGGTTATGTTATATAAGGGTTCAATAAACCATAACAAAACCATTAATAATATTAAAGCGTCCCAAATTAAAAAGATGTAATATTTTATTTTAAAGCAGATAATATTATTTTGGATGAATTATTATCTATATGTTACAGTTAGAACTCTTAACCAGTCAAAAGTACTATTGACTAGCAAAATCAGTCAAAACTACTTTTGACCGTATGCTTTAGTCAATAATACTTGTGACTAAAATAACAGTTAAAAGTACTTTTGCCGAAATGAAGCTGGTCAAAAGTACTTTTGACTAAGTGATTCAGTCAAAAGCGGTTTTGACTGGTTGTATCAGTCAAAACTCGTAAAAAGTGAGAAAAAGCGAAGAGTGGATTCGATTTTAGTCGGAAAACGTGGCACCAGTCTGAGACTTCGATGTCTGTCTGTCCGTCTGACTGTCTCCAGGCTGTATCTAAATAACGACTATAGATAGATTTCTGAAGTTTTCACAGTTTGTGTATGTCTATAACAACAGATACTAAAAACAAAATAAATCAAATATTTAAAGGGGGGCTCTCATACAACAAAATATGTAATTTGCTATTTGTCGAGGCGCTCGAGTCTCTCACCAATTCTATTGAAGTGCTGTTTCTTTGCCCGAGTGAAATCTCTCTTGAAAGACCTAGAGGCAAGGATTGGAAGTCAGCAGAATGTTCAACAGGGCAGGGTCCTGTGTTAGGTCGTTCGCAAGGGCAAAATCACAGACAGATCTCCCCACATGATCAGTCGAAGAATAGAGCCAGTCGGCGTTTTGGGCGTTAAAGTAGTATAACAATATAAATACAAGTAGTATGATCTCTGCGGATGGGATCTGCTACTGCACTAAATCTGAAGCAGCTTGCGGGTGTTCAAAGAGTCGGTCCGTTTTAGGGTCACCACTCACCAGCCACCACTCTGGGACCTTTATGGAGACACGCACAGATGCGAGAGTGGTCGTCGCAATCAATGCGGAGGATTGAGAGGTCTCTGACTTCAGGATTGCTGAAGTGGTGAGAGCTGACATCATCTCTGATATACACACACACTCCAGCTTTGGACAGAAAGAAATGCTCGATATCCGCGTCTTGGTTATAAAGAGCTAAGAAGGCTTTGTCGTCTCAAGGTGGTAAAGGTTTGACTGTAATCCCCTGCTATTACCGAAGTCCATGTTTACGCAGTTGGGAACCAAATTCTTCTTTCTGGGTTCACAAATTGGTTTTCCACTGCGGAATTTCTAGGGGGTAGGAGATTGGGCCTCCGGTAAACTCACTCACTCGGCGAAACATAGCGCAAGGGCTATTTCACGCCGGTTTTCTGTAAGTCCATGGTATTTCTCCGGTCGAGCTGGCCCATTCGCGCCAAAGCGTTACTCTTCCACGGAATGATTTCGAAATAAAACAGTTGTTCATTATTTTTTTCTAGCGGAGCAATTTACAAAAGGCGTTAGTTCTAAGCTACCTAAGAATGGTGTATACTGTATAGGACATGTCATAATTTATACGCTTGTAAGCCACACACTAACATTATGTTAGACCGAGAACATTTCAAACAGCCTTCGTAAGAATGAAATGCCAAAAACTACACAAATTTTACAAATAGTGCTTTTGACTAATGCTTTATTGCACTTAAAACTACTTTTGACTAAGAGCGCCAGTCAAAAGTACTTTTAAGCGCAAATTTTCAGTTAAAAGTACTAATAACCAATAATTTTCAGTCAAAATAAGTTTTGACCTACCTGTTTAGTCAAAAGTAGTTTTGACTGATTTTTTAGTCAATAGTACTTTTGACTGGTTAAGAGTTTTGACTGTAACATATACATTATCTATACTTAATATTATAAAGCGGAAGATTTTGTTTGTTTGTTTGAACGCGCTAATCTCAGGAAATAGTACTAGTCCGATTTGAAAAATTATTTTATATAGTGTTAGATAGCCCATTTATCGAGGAAGGCTATAGGCTATATTTTATCACGCTAAAACTAATAGGAGCTAAGAAATAGAAGAAAATGTGGAAAAAACGGGGGAAATTATTTGAAAGATCTTGTCTCACGAACTACTGGAGCAATTTTTATATTATTTGACACAAAATATAAGAAGTAGACCACGTGAAGGATCATAGGCTATTTTTTATAATGTGGACTGATTTGTCTGTGAAATATCTAATTTATGCAGGCGAAGTCGCGCAGAACTTCTAGTATTATAATATTATGTCGTCTTGTCTTCCAAAACTAATCTAAATTATTCACGAATTTATGAAGCCCACAACTACGTTGCGCCAAAACTCGTTTATCGCTCGAGAACCGTATATTTTTTGGGTTATAGAAATCAAAATCAAAATTAAAATATTTTATTTCCAAATAATTTAACAAAGTTAACACTTTTAGAACGGCGTGTCTACATGAGGCCTACCACCGGTTCCGGAACTAACCCGGCGAGAAGAACCGGCGTAAAAAACTCGCGCGGGTCCACCTTTTACCAAAAAGGTGGAAAATAACAATGATAGCTTAATGCATTAGCATTACACTAAATATATTGTGTAAAAATGTGGTACATTTATATAATTATAGAAGCGACCTATGGTCTGTCATCTTATTTTTCCCAAGGTGTGCTATCATTGAGAAAAATATCAGTTACCTTATAAATAAGCCTTAGCACACAAACGTTCTTACTTTTTTATTAATTGAAAGATTTTGAACGTTTTCTGGGATTTTATTGAATAGGCATATACATTGACCTTTGAAAGATTTGCTTACTTTGCTCAGTCTGGTTATTGGTATATCTAGCTTGTGCTTATTCCTAGTGTTCCTGCCTTAGTTCCTGCAGTAAATGTCATTTTTCGTTTTAAAATTATTTACATTTTTTCTCACGTATAACACATTGTCCAAAATGTATTGAGATATTACGGTCAGAATTCTTATTTCTTTAAACTTTTCTCTGAGAGATTCAAAGGATGATATTTTATAAATAGATCGTATAGCTCGCTTCTGCAGCACAAATATTGTGTTAATATCAGCAGCACTTCCCCATATTAGAATGCCATAAGACATTCTACTATGAAAATAACTATAATAAACTAATTTCGCCGTGTCTTCTTCACAAATTTCTCTAATTTTTCTGACTGCATATGCTGCAGAACTGAGCTTATCGGCCAGTTTGGCATTATGAGGATCCCACTGCAGTTTATAATCTAGTATTACTCCTAAAACACAGTAGTGTCAACGAGATTCATTTTCTCATCATTTAATAGTAAATTAGTTTGCACTTGCTTAACATTTGGCAAGGTAAATCTTAAACATTTTGTTTTATTAGAATTTAAAAGTAAGTTATTTACATTAAACCAATTAACTATTTTTGAGAGAGCACAATTATTTACCTCGTCATAATTCGACTGTCGTCGCTTCACTTTAAAAATAAGTGAAGTGTCATCAGCAAAAAGAACTATCTCGTTATCATTATCCTTAACTGGATAAGGTAAGTCATTTATATAGATGAGAAAAAGAAACGGACCCAAAATGGATCCCTGTGGGACACCTAATTCTATTTTGGTCCCAGTGGACCTTTTACTATTGAAATCAACCCTTTGAGTCCTGTTCCTCAAATAAGATGTCAAAAGGTTGAGTGCCGAGTCCCTTATGCCATAGTGGTGCAATTTCCTGATCAATGTAGCATGATCAACACAATCGAATGCCTGAATGAATGAATAGAGAGGTCGCAAAATATACCTAAGGCATCTCGCGACTCCTCCCAGGCTTCAAATATAATATAAAGAGTATCCTATGTCCTTTCCCGATACTCAAAATATCTTCATACCAAATTTTAGCTAAATTGGTTCAACGGTTTAAGCGTGAAGAGGTAACAAACAGACAGACACACTTTCGCATTTATAATATTAGTATGGGTGACTGTTTTATAAATCCTTCATGCCCCATAAGAGCACTGGTGATCGCGACAACAATAGAATAATAATAATAGATTTCCAAGAATCCGCAATCGAGGGAATAATCCATACTAATAATATAAAATGTCAAAATGTGTCCGTCCGTTACCGTTTCACGTATAACCGCTAAACCGATTTAGATAATATTATATTTTTATTATTATTTTATATCATGGAGTTATTCTATCGATTAAAGAAAAGGATATGGGTGAAGGATATTTAACTCACTTCCAAAAAAGAGAATGTTCTATGTTATTTCGGCTGTAGATATTTTTGTGGTTCGATGTACGGTTTACGCGCGATACATGAAGCTCTGAGCGGACGATATCATGGAGTAACGGGTATTTTAAAAATAAAAGAGAAAAGAGAAAACATGTAAGATTTTAAAATCTTTTTTATTCGTTAAAACCTTTTTTTATAAAAGGAACAGAGAAAGGCGGTTTTAAGCGATGCTGATGGCAGCAATCAGCGTCCCATAGTTACAACACATTGCGATCGCCCTTGGCAGACGATTGGAATACACAAGTAGTGTTTGGGAGTCGCCCCGTGTCGGCCAGGTGACCCCATTGCGACACGGCCAAGTGCGAGTCGTCGCCCAAAAAGTCTTAATCGGAAACGGACCAGCGGGGCTAAAATGGTCACATTAAAATGTGTGTGCTTTGTATGAAAAATTACGCCAGATATTAAGGCATATTTTTTCGTTACCTCTGAATGTAAACCGCTGAACAGGTTTTAATAAAATTAGCTTAGGGAGTCCCAGAAAACGACATAGATATATCATAGGGTTTATCCAGCGAAAATCTACGTTTCCCACGCAGTTAAAATTTTGGCTCAAACAAGGCTCAAACAAGGCTCAAACACCTATCATGTACAATAAAGGTGATTAAAAATGACTCAATTATTTTATATTCTAGTAGGTATTCGAAAAAAATAGGGAAAAAACAATTTATTTTTAAATCCATATTTTTAAGTTCACTTTGCACGTAGTATCTACGTATTTTTTTCTGCGTCATGGGTATTTACATATTATATTTATAGGTGAGCAATTAAGAAACAGTAGTTATCATAGTTTATTTATTTAATTTACGTGAGAGATTATAATATTTTATGAATCACGAATGAATAAGTGCCTAAACTTTTTTTTGTTCCCTCTTATTTCCAATCTGGACTTGTGCTTTATTTAAAATTATAGCGTAATCTGAATCAGCTTAGTCAAATCAAATAAGATAGTTTCGATATCAAAGTTAGAAAATACGTGTGACACTAGGGGACTGCCGCGGTATAAATATTGCATAGCAATAGCTAGTCTACACGCATAATATGTCTAGTCGCACGCACACAAACACCGTGCTAAAGTTCTGAAACGACGTTAGACGATACACGACTTTCACCGCCGCACCGCTGTGCCGGTCGGAGTAGGGGGTGTTAGGTTTATTTTCGTTACGGAATTTCTTGATTCGGTCGCTGCGCTCAAAGCCCGCGATAAAATCCCATTTATTTTGTACTCACTTCGCTGCCGAATTTAACGAATGCAATTTGACTACGTACCCTGCACCCATTTCTTGTGCATCTCAAACTCAAATACAATATCCTCATCTGTGCATGTCAGAGAAGTCAAATCAATTATTGTATACTAGATGATGCCCGCAACTCCATTGCGCCAAAACTCGTTTATCGCACGGGAACCTATATATAGGGGACCCATACACACCCAAAAGTATTATCATTTATCACTTAGTTTTGTTACACCCGGTAAAGTCGAGGGAGCCTAATCGCTACACGTATAATATCGAAGTTCAATTTAAATTATAAATTAATCAGTTTAGGGAGTAATGTGCCATCGATTGTAACATTGGCAAACATCGAAGATATGCAAAAGAACATACTGCATACAAATATGTCACGTATATTATGACGCGTCAACCCAAATAATGCGATTCACCGGATCGGCGATTCTGCTAAGTGATACAATGCGGCGCGTCGCTTAGCTAACAATACCGCGCAAGTCGAAAATTGGTCATTTTGACTTTTATACTTCATTGGATAGATTTTGTCGGCGCGCATCCAATGATGTTAGAATTTTGTTTAAATTGGACAATCGCAGCGCGTTATTCAAGTAGTTCTGGCACCGCGCAAGTCGTTTGTTGTGTCACAACCGCGTAAGTCGTCAGTCCGCCATACTATCTTGTGTTGATGTGTGACCACGCAGCAAATTTATTGTATATTTTTGTCTATTACGGTTTTATCAGAGAGACAGACACTTCTGATGGACCAAAAAGGAAAGCCAACTCGATTATTTATTATTTTGTAGTTTAATAGAGTGTAATTACTGCTATTTTAGATGCATTTTAAACTTCAATTATAGATCGGCGGTTTTTCAATGTAATGTTCATTGACTTAGGCGGTATTGTTAACTATTTTATGGGGGGCACATGACATCTTTCTTTTAAAAAGCCATAACAATTTAGTTGCAATAGCTCGTACTGCTACCCATTACCCTAATTGAGGCTTCCATCCCGTTTTTCATTGACCTTATAAAAGTTATGATGAACTCCTGAGGGATACTGCCCTACTCTTCTTGTATAGCCACCCAGAGGTTTTGAAGGGTATCTGCGGCAGGAGTCCTGGCCCTGACCCTCCTTTGGAGTTCGCCCCATAGCTTCTCTATAGGATTATGGTCTGGGCTTCTTGCTGGCCAATGCGTAACCGAAATTCTGACCTCGGAGAGATATTGACGAACTATCGCAGCAACGTGCGGTCGACCATTGTCCTGCATCAATATGAAACCTTTACCAACTAACGTCGTATGGCACCGCATGATATCCTAGCACCCCCTGGATGTAGCGATGGGCATTCAAAGTGCCAAGGCACGGCCCGGTTTCGAACTCAAGATTGGTTTTTGCACCAAAAGAAATACCGTCCCAAACAGTCCCAGAACCCCCGCCAAATGGAACCATTTCGTCAATGCACACCCCCGCAAATCGTTCTCATTTTCTAAGGTATACTTTCCTGCGACCATTGCTACCATAAAGATTGATTTTGTACTCATCAGAGAAGAGTATGCGACCCGCCATTACTCCAACGACCAATCAACGTAAGAACGGGCGAAATTAAGCTGCGCTTGACGGTGTGCGGGGGCTAATTTTGGGCCGTTAGCGATTTTTTATGAAGTTAAACAACTGTCTGCAAGTCTTCGTCGTACAGTCCACGCACTTACTGTAACTCATCCTGTTAGATGTAGCCCGATGTCATCCTGAACCTGGTCGCCTGGTAAAGTTTAGAGTCTCTAAAAAACTTCGGTATACTCTTCTAACCGAAGATCGACTTAAATTTAAGACTTCTAGCCACAAATCAAAATGAGGAAGAGGCTTTATTTGAAGTACTATCCATATTATCACAAAGAAATTACGTCCAAAATGAAGTTAAACGAACAATAAATCAATAAAAATCAAGACAAAATAGGATCGATAAAATTTTACCAATTTTATCCACAGGACAAAACAAAATTAAGAAATTGAGTGATGGGGGTGCTTAGTCATTTGTGTCGTTTGTAGTCAAGCACGTTGATGTAAAAAAATGTATTTAATTTATTTAAAATTAAAAAAAATGCAATAAAAAGAAGTTTAAATACCGCATAAGTCTTTCTTTTGTTGAACTAATACCGCCTAAGTCAATTTTAATACTGATACAGTATTAAATACACATATTTTAATATGTAACATCATAATTGTACCTATTTTATACCTATGTATGTCTTCAGTACACAAGTCTGAAGTAATTTAAAGAAAATAATCAGTTTTTTGTCTCTCCTGAAAACTTGTCAAATTTAACTTGCGCGGTATTTTTAGCTAAGCGACGGGCGGTAATATGGTCGGGTTACGCAATGGTAAGCCGCGCCAGTATTGTATTGGAACCTAAAACCTAGGTTTGGCTAGCTACGTCACGGAATACAATTACAAGTTGATGCCCACAACTTTATTGTTTTTTAATAAAATGTTGATCCGGCAATCTAGAGAAGTGATTTTTTGCATTATAATGATATCGTTATGGGTCATGACAATGTCAACCACGGTCCATTGTTCATCCACATGACATTGTTCCGGGCCGTATAAAAAAATGTGAATTTAAGATATTTTTTTACGGGAAAACATAATATTTAAAGCCCGCTGTACAGACTAGGCCAACCGCCAACGCATTGAGTCCGCGCATTGGGCCAATATGTGGAGTACGGAATGTCGCTACCAAGTTACTATCAAGACGTAGGCCTCGTTTGTCCATCGCCATCGTCACCGGGGCCTAACCGCCACCACCTAAACCGTACCGTGGGAGAGTAATGCTTCGGCACGAATGGGCCGGCTCGACCGGAGAAATACCACGGGCTCACAGAAAACCGGCGTGTAACAGCGCTTGCGCTGTGTTTCGCCGAGTGAGTGAGTTTACCGGAGACTCAATCCCCTACCCTATTCCCTTCCCTACCCTCCCTTCCCTATTAAGTACCCTTTTCCTTTTTAAAAAGCCGGCAACCCACTTGCAGCTCTTCTGATGTTGCGAGTGTCCATGGGCGACGGAAGTTGCTTTCCATCAGGTGACCCGTTTGCTTGTTTGCCTCCTTATTAAAAAAAAAAACTATTATCCAATTAAAATGCCACTTTATGACCTAAGTCCTAGGCTAAATCTTTCATTTTCTATCGACATATTTTGACTAGCGATCCTAGTGGAGGCAGTGAAGGTTTTCACCTCCGATTTCGTTGAACCTCCATCGATTTTCATGAAAATTAGTAAGTTGGTGGAGGATACTCTAAGAAACAAAAGTGACATAGTGCCAACTTGCGCTTTTGCCCTGGGGGTGGATGCCAACCCTTCTCGGGGGGTGAATTTTTTTAAATTAAAATAACCCCAGGAATCAATAGACACACAAATTTTAAGCAAAATTTGTTATATTAAGTTTTTTGAATAAATCAATACTTTCGGAGTTATTAAGGATCAAAGATCATGTTTTTGCGTGAGAAAAATACTTGTCTTAAAGCGGTTTTTCATAATTGACTAAGAAACTATAGATTTTTACGAAAAAGGTGTAATTACTAAAATTAAAGCCAATAAAAAAACAAACCAATATCTACTCTAAAATGCCTTCTTATATTCATTCAAAGTGAGCTATAGGTGATTGTATACATATTTTCTTTCGGCGAGTACCTAAGTCTAAGCATTCAAACTTAAATAACCGTAAACCGATGCATTTTATGACATGTACTTCCTTAAAATTTTTTAAAGTGCTTTAAAATACCTTTCTAATAAGCGTTCTAAAAAGTTAAAAGCATAAAAATTGAACAAGTTATGATAAAAACAAGATGACACTTTCAAATTTTTTTGGAAAAATCGAAAAATAAAACTATATATAACTATATATATAATTAACTACATGTATAATATAACTATATATATAATTCAAATTTAATAACTATTTGTATAATTCAAATAAAACTATAAATATAATTCAAATTTATGGTTATCCCCAAAGGCTTTTCTTTATTTTAGCATAAATAATGACCTCAAAAAATTTTCTTGGTTTAGAATGCTTAGTTTTGAAAAACGGAATGATTTAGTAAAATCGAAATTATTCAAATTTTCGTAAATATCATTTTGTTTTGAACATAACTTCAAAAATATTGAACCTTCGTAAAAATTATATAGAACGAAATTG
Organism: Polyommatus iphigenia; assembly: GCA_963422495.1. NCBI lineage: Eukaryota > Metazoa > Arthropoda > Insecta > Lepidoptera > Lycaenidae > Polyommatus > Polyommatus iphigenia. The sequence goes on from OY730189.1 coordinate 3,794,318, forward strand.
GTGTCCATTTTTTAAGAAATCATTTGATTTTCTTTTGATTTTTAAAGGATGAAAAATAACGAAGATAGAGACGTTTAAAGCCTAACTTTTACTGCAAGAACCATGAAATCGGGACCTTTTAACCCTATTTTTTTTAAGCCAAGGGCTTTAAAAATTAATATTCAAGTTGATCTTAAAGCTCTTTAAATTACCTTTAAAATGGTCCATAAATGAATCCGATAACTTAAAAATTAACAGAGCTATAATTGTGATAAAACAAAAATATTTTTTGTTAAACAATTTTGAAGCAGAGATTTGGGGTGCGAATATAGTAGGAAAACCTGTGAATAGGTACATTTATACTAATATTATAAATTCTAAAGAGTTTTTGTCTATCTGTAACCTCTTAACAACCAAACGGTTCAACCGATTTTTCTGAAATTTAGTATGAAAATACTTCGAGTCTTGGGAATGGATATGGACATAGGATAACTTTTATCCCGAAAAAATGTACGATTCCAGCGCGATTGCAGGCATCATATAGTCCTTACTAAATATACGTTAATCTTTTCAAGTCTTTCAATATTCAAAAAGTAAACAAAACGGTTATTAATGTCGACTGGATAAGAGAGGGGCTTTTTATAATGATGTGCGTCTATTAAATATTTCAGTCTAGCAGATTCAGCCTTTGCGTAAATTTTTTGCACAGAGGGTAGTTTGAAATCGTTGTTTGAATATTTTGGACTAAATAATATCAATGTTTGAAATATATTAATAAAATATATTTTAACTATGAAAAAATATTCGAACTCATTAAAGCTGATAAAAAACTTAACATAAAAACTTAAGGCTTATTTTTCAGACATTGGGTAGTTTACAGGGGTGAAAAAATTTCGCAAAAAAAAGTAAACAAGAAATTAACCCAATTTTCCTATCCGCAATAAAGGGGTACTTTTAGGGGTTTATACTTCAGTCTTATCCAAAAATTATATAATAAATATTAAACAAACTGTTTTAAATACAATGTAAATATGCGATTTTAAAGTTCAGAAATACAAAAAGTGTTTTTTCACGATTAATGAAATGGTTGCCATAAGCATGGCATAAAATATCATGAAAAAAAAATTTCAAATATTAATTTTATCGAATTAAACCCAATTAGTTAAGCCAGAATGGTTAAATCTGCATTTTTTCTATTTTAAACAAAAGGGGTGGATTTCACCCCTAAAATAAAAAAAGCGCAATACGAGCGTATGTTACTTTTAAAGTAGAGGATTTAACGTACTTAATCCCAAATTTTCATCCAAATCGATGGAGGTTCAACGAAATCGGAGGTTGCACCTGATTTTTGCCTTCATTTACTGTACTATCCAGGCCGGCGCGCAGCCGGTTGTAGAGGCGTGCAAAATAAATCCTTTAGCGTCTAAGGTCATAAAGTGGCATTTTATTTTAATTTTTGTCTGTAAAGTCCCAGCGACGGCGGCGATAGAAAAACGGCCAATACGTAGGCTCGATGCGTTGGCCCAATGTGTACAGCGGGCGTAATGCTGCCTCCCCACATAGACGAACTCACTGCCAACGCGTTGGCTCACGCGTTAGCGGTGCTCTTGCAACGGTGCTTGTGAGTAATCCACACATTGGAAGGTCATTCAGTATGCTTTGGATCGCGCCAGTGTGCGGACGGATTCAAAATTGATGTTGAGTCGCTAACAGCTGCAGCTGTATACTTATTCACAGCTTATAATTACTTTATAAATGTGGACAACAAAAAGTTTTTAAAGGGTATTCTCGAGATAAATAAGTAAAAAGCGAGAAAACGTAACAAAGAAATAAACTCACTTTTACATATATTTTTATAATATTAAAATAATATAATTATTTTATTACTTATTATTTTTTATATAAGTATAATATAATAATTATTACCTTATAATTATAATTATCATGATTAATATATATTTATTATTTATTAAATATTTAATTTATTTTGTTTTTAGTATATTTACTGTTAATAGCGACAACCGATATAAGTACACAATCTGTAAAAATTTCAGAAATCTAGCTATAGCGGTTCTTGAGATGCAGCCTGGATAGAGACAGACAGACAGACAGACGGACGGACAAAAAGGCAGACAGAAAGGCAGACAGACATTGAAGTCTTAGTGTTAGGGTCCCGTTTTTACCCTTTGGGTACGGAACCCTAAAAAACATCGTGCGGAAAATAGCATGTCCAAGAACCTTATTTTTTTAACACTTTTGATATGATTTTTTGTTCCACAGGCAGATTTACTCTGATAGTTAAGTCAATAAATTTAAATGTTTACTCGATACTTATATTGTTCGCTATTTCGTCAAGTTAGATGTTAATTCGCCACAAGAAGGAAACGTGCACTCTTCGGCGCTGCTTCGGGCGAACTGATCGCGCGGCTTATGTGTGGATGGAACGCAAGCTTTGCGACAAACCTTGCGACAAATTTCCTTTGATCATTCCGACACCGCGCGGCAAGCTCGCAAACGCGTCGGCCAATGTCTAAATACCTACCGCGAACGCGCGAACGCCTGTTCTACACATTGGGCCAACGCGTTCGCCTATTTGTAGTGCCGACATTACACGAAGGTTACCGTATTATGTCATATTGTAATGTGATAATGGGTCGATAATAGAGGTTTTCTTCAAAAAACTTTATTACTCGTCTTCAACAAATAAAACCATAAAGGGATATTATAGCTTTTTACGCATATTGTTGTTAATTATTTTAGTTCACAATTCACATAAATGTCAAAATTATAATATTAAATAACTTGACTTTTTTATTTTTCTCAATGTACTTTGAATCTATTATTACAAATATGTGAAGTTTGCTAGATCCTTTCCGATGATCCTTAAACCTCCCAAGTTTATGGATGTAGTAGAAACTTTGCTGAGAATTTTTTTTATTTTTGTAGTAGAAAATTTTCCGAATAATGCAGCAATATGCAAAATTGTCTTATTAAAAGTTTGACTTATTATTATCAATCTTATTGCTTAGCCGATTTTTTGGCCGATTAAATGATGATGATGTTATATTTTATTATATTTTAAAACAATTGCTTGTGATCTTTTGAACCGAAAATTGCATGTTTGTTATATAAATAATTATTGTCAACAATAATTATTATTCATTATATTTAAAAGGTTATTATTTTAATGATATATAATATTATAACTATTTGAATTTGAATGGAGCAGTGGACACGTTTATAATTATAATGAATTAAATCAATTTTCTTTATATAATACGAATATTTTAATAGTGCTTTTATAAATAATAGGTAATGTCATTGTTTATTACGACATAAATATTATTAAATATATGTAATATATAAGTTATTAATAATGGAACTTTTTAGAGTTATTAAGGGAAAAGACCTAATGGCAGACACTTTAAGGAAACATGAAATATTTGAATGTTATAAAATATATATTTATGAAAATAAAGGATTGCTAACTTCTTCCATGTCTTCAGTAACTCTTACAAAATAAGACTATTATAATTATTCTCTGACAAATCAATTAAAAAATATATTATTGGTCTTTTTGTAAACTTAGTCATAAGTACTAATAGATGACATCACAAAAAACGAACATCACTAATAGTAGACACCAATATGAACTAATAGTTAACATAGAACATTACATTACATTTTTCCTATTATTAGGTCTTTATTTGCCATTTTTCAAAAGATTTCATTTACTTCATCATAGTAACTACATGCATCAGAAATATTATCCACGTTGTCTCCAGATTCTATTCATTCTTCTTCCATGCTGAAACTACCTTTCCTTTTATTTTTATTTTTCAATTTTTTTTCCTAGCAAATTTATTTTCAGTCTTTAGTCTCCATGCTTCTTTTGCCTCTTCTTTTTTCTTCTTTCTTTTCTCAGCTCTCCTTTTTCCTCTTTTTACTGCTAAAAAACTAAAGCAATCGATTTTTAGATCAGTACAAGATCTAATATTAGACACCATGTCCATTTTTAGGTGCAGTAGTTCTAAGTTCTTAGATTGTTAATAGAATTATGTTTTCAGAGAATAGTGATGATTTTTGCAGTAGAATAAAGTACAAAATAACTTTAGTATGTATTGCAAAACTCAAAGATGAGATCCATGTCATCTATTAGGTTTTTTATATTTTCAAGAACTAATAGTAGACACCCTTTATATTGTTAGGGAAAATGGATAAAATTTTTTAAATAAACATTAATTAGTGTATACAACATGACCATTAATCCAATGAAATCAATAGAAATTACAAAAAATCAAATAAATGTATTCAAAACTTACGTGCAAAATTTCGCCTTCCTTAACCTATTTGCTAAGAAACTGCCGAGCGCGTGTTGACGCGGTCATATTATTTACGAAAACTGATCCCATTTTAAAATTTTGTTCCCGAAGGCGTCTCTAATATATTTTTTCAATTCAACAGATAGCTTGAGAAGCTTATAAAATTTACAGCGGTGAGAAATAATTAGAGTAATTCTTATTTTTATGGTATTTTTGTCATAAGTGTCATCTATTAGTTCAGTGTCTAGCATATTTAGGTCTTTTACCTTAGCATACTATTCTATTGGACAGTTATTAAAATAATCGTAGAAAAAGCAACAAGACTTTTCTGAAGTGTCCTCCACATCAGAATCGGTGAGAGTTGGCTGGACTCCCCCTCATTACCTCGAGTAAATTGTGGACGGCCCATTATAGAATTCTTAAATAAATGTTTTTTATTTTCCTAAATAAATGTTTTTAATTTTCCTAAATAAATGTTTTTAATTTGAAAATAGAATGACAGGGCAATAACGTATATCTTGGGACAGCAATGTAATAGGACGTGTTTCACAATTACTGTACCTAAATATAATATTATCTGTTGTCTGTAAAAATATTGTACTTATATACAATATCTGCTGTCAAACTACTGTTGCATAGCTCACGCAAAATGTAAGTACAGTTCGACAAGGCTTTTTATGAACGTGGCGAGAAAAGGAACTAAACGCTTCTATCATACAAAAACGTCATATTTTTTGACATGTGTTTGACAGTTCTATTTTACCAGCAGCGCAACCGTCAATGTCACCCACGTTCGTTTAAACTTTAAAGCCTTGTCGAGCTGTAATCATTCTGTAGAGCGGGTGCAAGGTAGAGTTGACTGTTGAGAGAAAAAGCATGCAGATTAAGATTCTGAATGTTACTACTTACCAGGATTCGTTCGTATTGATTATTTTTTTTTCCAAAAAAAAAAATATTGGGAAAAATGGACCAATCGCCTCCTGGCAACAAACAGAATCATAACATGCTTTTTTTTTCTGAATGCGCCATTTAAAAAATGCGATCCTCATATTTTGCATGCTGAACTCTATCCAGCGCTTGCTCTACAGTATTTGTTGACTTGCAGTCTTCTTCTAAATTCGGTTAAAAAATGATTACTTATTGTTTATTAATAAGGAAATAAAACAGGAACGGAAGGCATTACTAAAAACTGGCACAACAACAGTATTTTGGACAACGGCATCAGTAGGTATTTGCTTAAGTAGTGACCTCGATATTTCGCTCAATAAATATAAATATACCCTCAAAAACAGCTTTTGAACAGTTCATTGAACTTTTTCCATTTATTTATATTTATAAAATTACAAGTCCTGACTGACTGACTGACTGACTGACTGATTCATCATCACTGAGCAAAAACTGTTAGAGCTACAGCCACGAAATTTGGTGAGTAGGGTTGTTTTATAAAGTAAACACCCACTAAGGAAGGAATTTTGGAAATTTTAACCCAAAGGGGGTGAAATAGGGGTTGAAAGTTTGTATGAAAGTCCGTCATTTCTTTAGTTAGAAACATGAAACTTTATTTTTTGGCTATTAAATATGTTGTGTAGTTAAAATACATTTTGTAACGTAGTACTTTTATTGTAAGAATATTTTATTGAAGTGACATAAATAACTTCGGTGCTATGGCAACGACCAAAGGTAGCATAGATAAGTATATGTCAGCTCTCCCCCGCTATTCCTGAATGCCAGCGCAGGAGGCGAAAGCTCCAGTAAGTTCCGGCACCAAATTGTTACAGCATCAGTAACGACCTTATAGCGTAGTAGGCCTAAGCGGCGTAAAATTGTCGGTAGCCGCCACCTCCTCCCTTATTCCATGAATATTTAATAGTAGTTCTCTTCTTGTGTATGTTATGTGTATCTTAAGTATGTCTCCAAAAAGTGGGTATGTGGTATTGTAAATAAACCACTCCTTCCAGTCGTATTTCTATTCGCATTCTTCCTTTTGTTTCCGTTTGTGCTTATTATGTATTTTTAGCTTGTTATGTTTCGCTTTTAGACATATAAAATTCGCTTTTGTATAATATTTAAATCTGTTGATAGTATTTTCCAATTTCCTTTGAGTAATAATACTCTGCCTTATGTTCTCGTTCTGTTCTGTACTACGAATAACATGGTTCTGTATTATATTTTCCTTTCTGATTGTCGTTCGTGTCCCTTTCATCCTTCCCTGCATCGTACAATATTTTGTCAATGGAGTTGTATTCATATCGTATATTTATTTCTTCTCTTGATGGGAGTTGGTTCTGTTCTTTGTTTTGTTTGCTCTCATCCGTAAATAAAGATTTTAATGAGTCGTGTATGATGTCTTCAGTTTTGTCCACGGCGTTGGCTGGATCTTCGAAAAATGTTGTAGATTGTAGGTTTTCTTTGTTTAAATATAATTTCTCCAATGTATCGCAGCGTGTACATCTGTTCTCTGTATCTAATTGTAATATTCGAGTAGTTGTAGAATTACTTTCAGCTCGTTGTTGCACGTTAAGAAGTTGTACTTTCATGGAAATAAATTCCTCTTCAATATTGTAACTAGTCTCAATCTCATTATCTAATTCCTCATCTGGTACTTCAGATATTATATTTTGTTGCAGTTCTCGAATTATTTGAAAATCTTCGTGTAGGTTCTGTAGCCTGACATGAGTCTCCGCGTAATCAAGATTCTCATGTGTTTTTAAGTATGATTCCCACCTCGTAAATTGTGCTCGTATGGAGGCGCGAATCCTCTTCCAATTCTGCAAGTTCGTAGTCATCCTCGTCGCCACTATGTTGTGTAGTTAAAATACATTTTGTAACCATGAACGTAGAAAAAAAGGCGGACGGAGTCTTGTTATATACAAAACTGTGTCTTCACTTATCTTCAGAGTCGGCCACGCACACATTCTTACGCCTGTCAAATGGTATGGACTAGCGCAAGAATGTGTGCGTGCGGACCGTGTACATACAGCCAGCTGGCCGACTCTGAACGACACAGTTTTGTGTATGATGGGACTCCGTCCGCCTTTTTTTATACGTCCATGTTTGTAACGTAGTACTTTTATTGTAAGAAATGGAAGTGACATAAATAACTTCGGTGCTATGGCAACGACCAAAGGTAGCATAGATAAGTATATCTATACTTATAAAATTACATGTCCTGACTGACTGACTGACTGACTGACTGACTGACTGACTGATTCATCATCGCTGAGCCAAAACTGTTAAACTTACAGCCACGAAATTTGGTGAGTAGGGTTGTTTTATTAAGTAGACACCCACTAAGGAAGGAATTTCGAAAATTCTACTCCGAAGGGGGTGAAATAGGGGTTGAAAGTTTGAATGAAAGTCCGTCATTTCTTGAGTTAGAAACATGAAACTTTATTTTTGGGTTACTGATTAAAAATGAATGGATACGTATTTAAGCGTTTTTGGAAATTCTACCCCCAAGGGGGTGAAATCGGGGTTGAAAGTTTGAATGAAAGTCCGTCATTTCTTGAGTTAGAAACAAGAAATTTTATGTTTGAGCTACTGATTAAAAATGATTAGATACGTGCTTAAGCGTTTTTGGAAATTCTACCCCAAAGGGGGTGAAATTGGGGTTGAAAGTTTAAATGAAAGTCGGTCATTTCTTAAGTTAGGAACATGAAATTTTATTTTTGGACTGCTGATTAAAAATGAATGGATAAGTATTTAAGCGTTTTTGGAAATTCTACCCCCAAGGGGGTGAAATCGGGGTTGAAAGTTTGAATGAAAGTCCGTCATTTCTTGAGTTAGAAACATGAAACTTTATTTTTGGGTTACTGATTAAAAATGAATGGATACATATTTAAGCGCTTTTGGAAATTCTACCCCCAAAGGGGTGAAATTGGGGTTGAAAGTTTGAATGAAATTCCGTTATTTCTTAAGTTAGAAACTTGAAATTTTAGGTTTGGGCTACTGATTAAAAATGATTGAATATGTGCTTAAGCGTTTTTGGAAATTCTACCTCCAAGGGGGTGAAATAGGGGTTGAAAGTTTAAATGAAAGTCCGTCATTTCTCAAGTTAGGAACATGAAAGTTTATTTTTGGACTGCTGATTAAAAATGAATGGATAGGTATTTAAGCGTTTTTGGAAATTCTACCCCCAAGGGGGTGAAATTGGGGTTGAAAGTTTGAATGAAAGTCCGTCATTTCTTGAGTTAGAAACATGAAACTTTATTTTTGTGCTACTGATTAAAAATGAATGGATACGTATTTAAGCGTTTCTGGTAATTCTACCCCCAAGGGGGTGAAATTGGGGTAGAAAGATTCAATGAAAGTCCATCATTTCTTGAGTTAGAAACATGAAAGTTTTTTGACGTTTGCGTTTGACGTTTGCTTAAATAGGGTCCCGTTTTTACCCTTTGTATAAGGAACCACAAAAAGGGGAAAGCCATCCATCTTTGTTATTATACTATGTTAACGCGTACGAAGTCGCGGGCAACAGCTAGTGTCAAAATAAAAATGAATGAATACGTATTTAAGCGTTTTTGGAAATTCTACCTCCAAGGGGATGAAATTGAGGTTGAAAGTTTGTATGAAAATCCGTCATTTCTTGAGTTAGAAACATGAAACTTAATTTTTGGGCTACTGATTAAAAATGAATGGAAGAAATTGGGGTTGAAAGTTTGTATGAAACTTTGTCAATTTTGAACCGATCGGTCTGAAACTTTGCATGCCTAAGCTACTATAACGTAGGCGTTTCCTAAGAAAGGATTTAAAAAAAATGAACCCCTAAGGGGGTAAAACAGGTGATGGAATTTTGCATGAAACTTTGTCAATTTTAAACCGATCGGGCTGAGACTGTGTATGCATAAAGTTGCTGTGACGTAGACATCCCTTCAGAAAGTAATTTAATAAATTCCATCCCTAAGGGGATGAAATAGGGGATGAAAGTTTTTAGAAATTTTCTTAGACTTTCGACTGATTGAAATGAAATTATTAAAGATTTGAGCTTCTATGATGAAGACGTTCGCTTTAATAGGATATTGCTAAATTCAGCCCCCATGAGGGTAAAATAAGAGATGATGGAGGACGTAATTGAACCTATTGGAACGAATAAATTAAGACGAACAAATAATTGAGTATTTTGTAGTCATAAATTGTCAAACTGTGCCTATCTGTTACCAATGTTACGTAGCCTGATATATACATATAATAAAATCGTAGGAAAGTTAATTCTGTACATTGAATATAATTATTTTTAAAACTAAGTTATTAATTCAAAGCGAATTTATTCTGACCTAAACTAAACATATTATACTTTATATGTGCCATTTAATTACTTTTTATCAGTAGCTTTTTGGGCTACTGATTAAAAATAAATGGATACTTATTTAAGCGTTTCTGGAAATTCTACCTCCAAGTGGTGAAATTATGTTTGAAAGTTTGAATAAAAGTCCGTCATTACTAAATTTAAGTTAGAAACATGAAAGTTTATTGACGTTTGCGTTTGACGTTTGCTTAAATAGGGTCCTGTTTTTAACCTTTGTATAAGGATTCACAAAAAGGGGAAACTATCCATCTTTGCTATTATACTATATTAACGCGGACGAAGTCGCGGGCAACAGCTAGTGTTTTTATAAAATACAGGTGATTTTTCGAGCCTTCGGGATTGCAGATTAATATGTACTCTTGTTTCAATATGAAGCGTGTTCGTGGGTTGCAGTGGACACAGTCACATAATATTATATTTTCTTACAAAGCGAAGCTTGACGCACGTGCGTAGTCTCTCCGTGCGCCGCGGTGGAATGGAGCCCTTACTTTTAAAAAACACTGGCTTGACACTTTATAATAGTATGGAGAAGTGTTTTATTTATCTCACGTTAAAAACTAAATTGTTTTTCTTAATATGACATAATTTTCAGTGTTCGACGCATCGGCGAAGTCGCCTCAGGGTCTGCTGTTTGGGTCGTCGTACCACCTGGGCAACTTTGACGAGTGTGTGGGCGTCGACGTCGACAACGGCACGAGCCGCGGACAATACTGTCTCGCCACCATCAAGTGGCGACATGGGGATGAGGTTAAAAAGGTACGATATCCTTTCTTAAATATGACTAGCTATATGACCGAGCTTCGCTCGGTATTCAGAAAAATTTAAAAACACAAATAAAATGACATTTTATGAAAATAATTCCTAGCTAGATCGATTTATCGCCCCCGAAACCCCCTATATATTAAATTTCATGAAAATCGTTGGAGCCGATTCCAATATTCCAATTATATGTATACATATATTTATAAACAAGAATTGCTCGTTTAAAGATATAAGATATGTACCATCGAAGAAATTGATTCATAGGCAAATGGCGGACCTAAATAATTTGGTCGCGTTAAGTCAATCCATCCGACCGATCACAGCTAACATTGAATATACATATTATGCCGACCAACTGACGTAGGTCCCTCAACTGCCTAGGAAACAATTTCCTCGATGGTACTTTATACAGAATGTAACAAAACTAAGTGATAATACTTTAGGGTGTAGCTTCCAAGGCATTCGCTGGCAGGGTCGCATATGTGTATTCCGCGTATCCCGTGGAACACCGTTGGGTTTTAGTGGGTATGTCTCTGCCCCCAGTGAATCCCACATACCCCGGTAGCCCTCCCCAGACTGCCGGGGATGCGTAAATGTATTTCCCCAACGGAAAAAGGGTGTGTTTGTGTCCCTTATACGGAGTTTAATGTAAAATTTGTAGCGCTGAAACAGTTACTTTTAACTTCTATGTTTCTACTTTCTATGTAAAATTTTCTGACGTTAGATTTTGCCCATACAAAAATAATAAAAAAATAGGAACTCTACGGAACACACACACAACCTTATTATCACTTTATTTTGTTGCAACTACACTAATATTGTAAAGCTGAAGGGTTTGTTTATTCGTTTGTTTGTTTGAACGTACTAATCTCAGGAACTACTGTTCTGTTCAGTGCTCAGATCTATAGGAGCAAAAAATCAGTGGAAAATTATTCATCTCTGGTTATTATATCGTGTTCACGAGGCAACAACTATAGTGTATTAAAATTATAGTAGAAAAAGCAGTTTTTTAAATCCTCTAAAACCTCTAAAATGATCAGTCATCTTAGAGGTATTGCACTTGCGCAAAGCTGAGGCGGCTCGCTAGTTATACGATAGAGGGAAAATAATTATATACCTAATTGCAGTAACTTAGTAATTCCACGTTCGTAGACAACGAGCCGTATTCAAAACACATACCGACCGTTCACTTCCTCTAACGTTTGCTCTAGAAGATTCCTCTTGTTTATAAAGTTCGATGATCTCGTTAGTCGTTCATACTTATAATAGACTTTTATTATAGGTACTTCCTACTTCTATTATTCGTTATATTCGTTCTAAAAAGCTATTCAAATTATTATTAGCACCTTTTAGTCTAAATCCTCAAACCAAGGTTAAAATCTGATAATAAGGATCACAAACTGACGCCTTTGTCTGTTTATGGATCACCGAAAGAAAAGTATCATGAAGGTGCAAACTATGTTATATTGATTTTGCTACCAAAAAAGTGAAGTGCGATATAAAGTGTAAACACGCATTGCCTTCGTCACAGAGTAATATCTATTTTTAATAACTCGTGGATCGATTTAATCTAGAGTCTAGAATATATTGATCAACTGAATCTAGAATATTATACTAATACTCGATATTGTCCATCTGTCATTCTGTATGTTTGTCTATCTCTTGCCTGTTCAAGTTTTAGGTGATAAAACTTAGATGATAAAGAGATACCTTGAGTCCCTGAAAAAGGCAAAATACAGTTTTTATCATAGAAAAATGTGCAGTTCCTGTGTAATTTTGCGAGCAACACCTTGTTTTGCCACGATTGCGAAGCTACCCAAATATACAATCAGTGCCTGTTTTAGCACTACCAGCGCCCTGGGTGCGATTTTTCGCGCCCCTTTTCATTCCGCGCCCTGGGCGGTCGCCCAGCGGCCCCCCCCCCCATTCATAGACGAGAACTATACACGTTCGTAATCAGTTGTAGTTAATCCATGATGGGCCAACTGCATAGACTTTTTTTTTTAAGAGCCTATGCTGTCCCACTGCTGGGCAAAGGCCTCCCCCAAAGTCTTCTAGTTCTCTCGATTCAGCGCAGCCGTAGGCCAACCTGGCTCGTATTTGTCTAACTCATCGCGCCATCTTTTTCGAGGCCGCCCACGGCGGCGTCGTCCATCATTTGGTACCCAATCTGTGGTGATCTTTGCCCAGCGGTCAGGATGCATACGGCTTGTATGGCCCGCCCAGTCCCATTTTAGCTTGGCAGCTTTTATGCCGACGTCTGCAATACCAGTTTTGGAGCGCAGTGTACTATTTCTTATTCGGTCGGCTAGTCTGACCCCTAATATGCTGCGCTCTATCGCTCTTTGACAAACCCCTCGATTACACTGCAGAGACTACATAAAGTTAAACCTTTAACTTCCTTTTTAGGGTTCCGTACCCAAAGGGTAAAAACGGGACTCTATTGCTGAGACTTCGATGTCTGTTCGTCTGTCTCCAGGCTGTATCTCATAAACTGTTATAGCTAGACTTCTGAAATTTTTACACATCAGGAAATACTGCCGCTGCCGCTATAACAACAAATACTAAAAATAAAATAAAAATTAAAAGTACTACACAAAAAACACAAAATTTTGGCCACTTTCGCTCCATAACGGTACGGAACTCTTCGTGCGCGAGTTCAACTCAGACATGACCGATTTTCAAGCCCTAACGGGGTAAAAAGTACACCTAATACCTTGTACAAGTAAACTTTTAAATTGTGGCCTATCAGGTCACTTTTTGCGGTGGCACTATTATGGCTTAAATAGGTCATACGCTTGTTAGCTCCATAATAGGTGCTCGTGGGCTGGACAAAGCTAATAGCTTGTTACTGTTGCATGCTTTCCACGTTTTTGAGGGGCAGGTAAGTATGGGAGAGTTTTGAAGCTGTAATTAAGTTTAGAGGTACTGCTGGTAAAATGTAGACACAGATTTCAAAATGACACCAAAGTCCTGTCATATACAGGGTGTAACAAAACTAAGTGATAATACTTTAGGCTATGTATGGGTCCCCTGTATAAGTGTATAGGGTCCCCTGAAAGTAGCAGCGCGGAAAGAGAAATTATTTTTTAGTGATTTGTTTGGACAAACCCCCAGCGTCTTTAATTTTCCCATACAAAAGTTAAAAAAAGATACTCTTTAAGGGCTGCTATTTTCACAGCGAACTTTATACAGAGCTGCAGGGGAGTGGGGACCCATACGCACCCTATAGTATTATAACTTACTTTTATTACACCTTATTTACCAATTAAAGTGATTCATAACGTGTCCCTTGCACCAAATATGCGGTATTGGATAAAAATTAATAACATAAATACGGATCCAACGAACTTCCAGCTTGAACCTATCCAAGCAATTCAGAGGCTACTTTTGAACATTCGCTTTGCATGGAGCCGCACCATTCCCGGAAATAGATATCCAGATATCCAGGGATTATATTTTCGCATGTTCGGCTTAAGCTTCGAATCGAACAGATCAAAACAGTTCTACTAAGAGTGCTTTGGATTCCGATCAGACTTAGTGTGAGACCGATTATTATGATAAATAAGGTTAAATATTATCAATAAAGAAGGTTTCAATAGCTTAGGTATTCAATGCTAACAGTAGCCTTAGATACCCCAGCCATCATTTGCATTCCAAATTATATATTTTTTTCAGGTCAGAACAGGCAGAGGGGAGACTCTCCGTTGGGCGGTGTGCGTCCCGAGCGCGTGTGACGCTCAAGCAGTGGAGGGCTTCGTTAGCGATGTCCTTGCTCTGTCCGTCGGCAACAAGACCAAAGTCGTGGTGTCAGAGAGAGATTGCTACACGCGACAACCCATTGACATCAATAGACTGGATATAGCATTCCTGTGAGTATTTTTATATAAAGACTAGCTGACCCAGCATACTTTGTCATATAAATTATTTCTAGTATATAAAAAGTAGATAAAAACCTATTCTCAGGCCTAACGAATGTACGTACAAAATTTTATTAAAATAGGTTGAGCCGGTTTGGAGGAGTTCGCGCACTAATACTGTGACACGAGAATTTTATATATTAGATCTGGCAAATGTTGTTTTACTATAACGTGGTGGTGGTGCTTAAGATAAGCAGCCTAGGAAGATGTTTTGATCCAGCAAAGAGTGGTTATTTGAGTCGTTGTATACCCAAAATTTCAACAATATCAGTCCATCCGTTTCGGACGAGTTTGTAAACGAACACCACAGCACGACTCTACATCTCTCAAGTTAGCGGCTTTAGCCAAAAAACTTTGAGTTTTCTATAAAATAAACAGAGAAAATATAAAGGATTATTTTCTGAAAATTTGACATAAAATTGTATCTTTTACAGATCTCTGTTAATGTTTTTCGGTATAATTCTGCTATTAACTACGATATACGAGATCTACTCTATCAAATGGGGGCAAAATAAGGGCACTGCGCACGAGATAATTATATCCTTCTCCATCATCAACAACATGAAGAAGATCATATCTACGAAGCAGAATAATACCCTGGGCTTGGAGTGTATCGCTGGTATCAAGGCGATTGCTATGTTCTTCATATTGGCTGGCCACGCGTGTACATTCATAGCTAGCGGCCCGGTCATGGATTCGGAGGCTTGGGATCGGGTAAGTTATTTATTTATTTACTAAGTACTTACTAGATTTTTCATTATACAACTCAAATAACACAGAGTATTGCATAATTTGCATATGACAGCATAATATGACAACAACGGTGTACCTTTACCATAACACTATAAAATTCTAACTAAGAGGTAAAATATCCTCTACATTTCCTAACAAAAGTTACATAAAGGCTCGTCTACATTTGTATCATTTGCGCAATCAGATCTCCGTCGCGATCATCGCGCCGTATCAAGTATGCGTATCATAGTGTGGACGCCTATTAGATCATTCTGCCGATCATGCGCGTATTTGATACGACACGTATCAGATACGCGGTTAATAGCGATCGGGGCGTATCATGATACGCGTATCATTTTGATACGCTTCGATAATGCGCGACGGAGATCTGATCGCGCAAATGATATTAATGTGGACGAAGCCTAAGATAATCTTGTATTTTAGTAATTTAAATAAAAAATATATCTAGTTAAAGATTCTTCTGGCCACACTCAGAGACACGTGTCGTTAGGTACCTACTTAACTTCAATACAATGAGCTTGTCAAAAAAATATAAGGAGTTTGTGAGAGTCCTCATTATCAAAATATGAATTTGAAAAACGTGGATCGGAACGTTTTTAAAAACACAAAGTGATGTCACACTTGTTTTCCAAGTACAATGCTTCACACAAATCTTCACAAAAATACAAGAGTGACGTCACTTACCATTTTGCTTTGAAAATACAAGCAGCTTAAAACTATAACATATTGCATTTTTATTTGTACCATACTGGTGATCTTTTCTAATACATGAAATTAATTAAAAATACTGCATCCTCCCAATTAACACTTTTTCCCACTTATTTGGTAAAAAGTGGACCTGTGCGAGTACCACCATGTAGACTTTCTGAAAATATTTGTTCCAAACTTATTCAGAAAATATCAGGAATAAACAATTTTTATTTATTTACTGTTATTGTTCCAGCTGATCCGCAATCCGGCGAACTCGTTCATGCTCAGTAACACTCTGCTCGTGGACTCCTTCCTCTTCCTCAGCGCGTTCCTCTTCAGCAGACTGCTGCTGATAGAGCTGGACAAGAGGAGGGGGCGGCTGAACGTGCTGCCGATACTGATAGTCCGGTACATCAGGTAAGACCAGCTTTGACAGAAATTTTTGCCAAGTCGGAACTTTGGAAGTTTTTGAGTGAAAATAGCAGGATTCTTCCGTCAAAAGCGAGACAGTAAAAAACGTATATATAATTAAATTTTTTGAATTTTTTACTTTTTATTTGAACTAAAATTACGTTTTGACAATAGATAGCAAAAGTAGTTATATCAAATCCACCCCTCTCTCTTCTACACTCTTATCTTCGTTAGCGCACCAGGCACCTTTCTTTCTCAGCTCGCTGCACGTACGTTCGAGTTATCCCCGAAAAGCGGAACTGATATGAGTCTGTCCCACGTGGGACATTTAATTTTGAGTTAAATATCGCAGGACGTCCCGCGAAAATCGGGACGTCTGGCAACGCTGGGTAGATACCCAGGTTCTGTCAGAGAAATTGGTGCAAAACTACTTATTAGCTGATCACGATAAAATTGAGTATTTTGGTTCTGAAGACCCAGACTATGCGAGAAAGAGATACACGGAAAACTGTAATTGGAAATATCTTACTGATTTTTCAATAGAAATCAGAGATTTTTCGCATTCTATACATTTTAGTCCAAAATAGTGCTGGGAATAAACATCGTCCTCCGTTCCCACTTTCTATGCATATATTCCCCATTAATTCCTTTAAATTTTCAGGGTCACACCAGCGTACTTCGTGGTGATACTGTTTTACATGACGTGGCTGCCCAAGATCGGTGTTGGGCCGCTGTGGGAGGGCCGCATGAGGCTCGAACAAGAGCGATGCCTCGAGTCCTGGTGGGCCAACATCCTGTATGTCAACAACTACGTCAACACTGATTACTTGGTAAGAATAATAGTTTTTTTTAAGTAAAATAAGGGGGCCAACGAGCAAACGGGTCACCTGATGGAAAGCAACTGCCGTCGTCCCGCTCCCGCTTCGTCTAGGGGGCTGCGGTCCATCATATTGTGTGCGTTGCGAGTGCGACGACGCAGCGCGCCGTGTGAACACCTTGGTTATATTTATGTGTAAAACAACGCAACGGCAGCGCTGCGCCAACGCAACGCTGACGCAACACTGACGCAACGCTGACGCAACGCGCCGTGTGGACTGGCTCTAAGCATCCCACAGGAGACCATTTCGCACCCTTAATCCAACACTGGCACTAAGTAAAAAATGCAAATTTTACAGGAGCCGCATTTAAAAATTTTAAGTAAGCAGAAATGTACATAAATTACGATTGATGGTCGTTTACAGAAGCATTGGTATTTTTAAATTAAATATTTAAATAGTATTGGTATCCACAATTATTTTTTCTATTTTTTTATTATTATTTAATGTTTTTTTTATTCATGCGAAATGTTTGTAAGTGACACTTTTCTTTTCATAAGTTTACTTTCAATTTTGTTAGTGTCATTTTGGTTTTTAATATTTATTGGAAAGGCGTCACAATACCTAAAAATACACTTTTCTGGTAAAAATAAAAAATAAAAAAATTATGCGAGAGGAAGATATCGTTTTGGTGTCGAAACAATTAGCAATGCCATCTAGGGCTTAGAGTGGGAATTAAGAAACAAGTGTCAGCGCAAGAGATAGGTCCTCGAGTTTTTAACTAGATGGCGTTGAAAACGCATTTTACGAAAATTTTGTATAGTGCCAGACGCCAGTATTGGATTAAGTGTGCGATTTAGTGTGAAGGTGGCCTAATTAATTTATACTGTGATATAGGTGGTATAATTCATTTATATTAAGAGCTTAGTTCAAAGCATTTATTAGATATTTCTAAAGAATTTAAGTCACGTCTCAATAACTCATACAATTTAGTCCTAAATAAATGTCACAGAGGCTGCGTGCGACCGGTTAGAAGGCCTATGCCCTACACAGTACACATCTAAATAACTATAATCTAAATAAAACAGTACAATCTAAAAAGGACTAAACAAATATTAATGTATTTATTTACCTTACCAGTTGATGTAACCGCCGACGTCAAAATTCGTTTATTTTTTATGTATGTGTGTGTTGTAACTTGTAATGTTTATAAGAAATACTTATAAGTTTTATGAGAGTGCCGTTTGTGGGGGATCATAGACTGACAGGGGGCCACGGAAGATCAGGCGCCACGGCTTGCCGCGGTCTATGCCTGAGTGGCCTTTAAACATGCGGTGTGTGCATTGCACAGCCATAACAGAGTACTTATTAGTTTAATTTTTAAGTAGTTAAATGTTGTGTGTATGTAATTCCTTGTGTTATTGTTATTTAACTCTGGCTGTGTTCTGTCCCTTGTATGTTTAATAAAGTTATTTTTATTTTTATTTATTTTTTTATCGCTTGGCTTGGGAACCGCGATTTTTCAGAACAAAAATAACCCTTCCTGCGACTCAAAGATCTTTAATAACTTTCATCAGAATACTTTTACATATTGTATCATATCAGTTACTAAAATGCAATATTATATTTTAATATTATAATTAATGTGAAAGTGTGTCTGTCTGTCTGATTGTCTATCTCTCTATCTCTCTGTCTGTCTGTCCGTCTGTTACGTCTTCATGCCCAAACCGCAGAACCTATTTTGCTAAATTCTAGCATGGACATTGGACATACTTTGAGTTCCGGGAAAGGACGTAGATACTTTTCATCCCGGAAAAATGTACGATTTCCGCACGATAAGCGAATTTTGGCGCAAGAGAGTTGCGGGCGTCATCTAGTTTTAAATATTTAAGTAAATATCCTTAAATTTCAGTGCATGTTCCAATCATGGTACCTAGCGGTGGATACACAGCTGTTCTTCCTGGCTCCGATCTTCATCTACAGTCTGTGGCACTGGAGACGGTTCGGTCTGGTGCTGACAGCGTGCATGACGCTGGTATCCTTGGCGATACCATCCATCATCACGTACAGGGGCCGCTTGGATCCGACGTTGCTGATCTATGCCAAGTAAGTCAGGAATTTAAATGGGAATTTTGAGGTTTGAAAGTATCTGGATAATAATCAATTTTGTAGAGTTACTCAATGTGAGTCGAAGGTGTGTTAGGCTTTGTACTGATGTCAAGCTCGTAATCCGCCCTTTGATAGTTGTTCTAAACGCCCACTATGAAAACGTGCGTTAGGCGCTTGTCATCTAAACATACCATAACCATAACAAACAGTTTGCAAGAAAGTTGGAAGTACTGCACTTATGTATGGCACATCTACTGAGTACAAAACGTAATGAACGAATCTTGGCACTCAAATGTGCTGTCAATCTGTTACTTGAAACCCTGCTGAGATGTTATTGAGAGTGTTCAAAGTAACACGTGCGTGCTTAAATGCAAATTAAAGACCATCTTAGGATGCTCAGAGCGATCAGCTGCAAGATTGGTAAGTAGAAGTATGAGAGCGGTTCATTATTATGGACCTAAAATACAAGTTTCAGAAGTTGTAATTATTGATTTATGTTTAAAACCAATGTAATATTTAACGACTAACACCGTAATAAATATTTTATTACAGCAATTAATGCTTATTTATCACCCTTTTACATTGTTACAGAGAGTTGACTGACTTCGCAACGAATCCATATTTCATAGAGGTGTACGTGAAGACGCATAACAAAATAACACCGTATATAATGGGAATACTGACAGGATTCATATTACATAAGATACAAAAACAAAAGTAAGTAAACAACTTGTTTATAGTACAACTTGTTTATAGTACAACTTAATAATACATATTTATAGTGCTGAATGTGCGGTTTTGTCATTATACGCTGTGGAAAAGTTGAGTCCGACTTGCATAGCCTTGGCCCTTGAGCCTTGAATGTCCCTATCGATAATTTTGGTATCATGGAAGTATGAACATACTTTCTTACCAAAATTAAGTCGTTATTTTGTCCTTTACGTACGAGTAGCGACAAAATATTACTTTTAATATGACAAACACAAACATTTTTAATGACTTAAATCGCGTGACTGTTGCCGATTGCCATATTTTCCAATACTTTTAATCTAAAATATTGAAAGAATATTAATTTGACATGGCCTTAATCAAAAAGTCAATTTGGAATGTAATTAACAATTTGAAGGCGAGAATAAAAGTATTTTCTGTATAAAAATGCATAACTGTACATAAACCACTCTTCCTCCTTTCGTGCGACTTTCTCTTTGGTGTACACAAGCATAAGGGTCAATACACATTACAACGTGACGGGAAATTGAAAATAATTTACTTCACATTGAATTGACAGACTTGTTGCTGTGATGGGCTACCTCTACGGTTACGTAAAATATGAAAACCTAAAAACTATCCTCGATTCGAAACTCAAATATATAACTGTCAGGCATCAGAATGCAAAATATTGCATTAGCTGCTTACGAGTTACGACTAACTCTTATGGAATAGAATAATCCCAAATTTCGTAGCCTCAGAGCTGCGAAAGAGACGTTGATGATGATCAAATAAGCAATAGCTAAGAACAGTCGCAATCATAATAACAGCATAAAAAAAAAAAAAACTAGATCAAAATCGGTGTTTGGAGGCTACGAGGCCAAAGACAGCGAACGGAGTGTCAAAACTATTACTCCCTTCTTTTGGTCGGAAGTTAAAAATGCGTTTCAACTCTTCGCCACGTTGCATATTGCAAGTTTGTAGAGTTGACCCTCATTCAACGAATACCAGTCTTTGGTTAAAAACGAATTTCCTTTCCAGTTACAAGTTCTCCAAACTCCTGAATGTCTTCGGATGGACGACCAGCGTAATCCTCGGCACCATCACCACCTTCTCCATATCAGTGTTCTACCAGGACTGGTATAAATATAACGCGATAGAGGCCGCCGCGTACGTGTCCCTACATAGCTTCTCGTGGAGTATCACTAACGCGTGGCTGATCATCGCCTGCGCTACTGGTAATGGAGGTACGTTGTCCAGTAGGTCACGATTCCCGTTCTGCATGGATTCGACTTTACCGTGCGGTCATTGATCAATGCCTAGCGCGGCGAGCGTTTATTGGATGTCGCGCGATGAAGTTTCCCAATCCGAGTCGAATTACGCATTGTGAATCAGGGTCCTGAAGTGATTAGAATATGTTTTGGGGGAAGTTCAATTAGTAGATCGGAGAAAAGTAAGCCCTTTAGGTGGTATCAGTTTGAACAACATTAGAAGATGATCTAATATCTTGATGTAACAAAACAAAGTGAAAATCAGTTGCAGCCCCGAAAAAGTGTATGGACGAATTTATCGCATTATAGAAACATAGAAGTCAAAAGTAACTCTTTCAGCGCTGCTTCTTTCACAGTGAAATTATCACTTTTTGTTACACCCTGTATAAGGTACAGGTGGTAACAAAATAGATCACGCATAATATTATTATGTGAGCTGCTACGACTATTAAATACATAATATTTTATTTAACACGTTTTTATTAGCTTGGGCTGTATGTATGTAACGGAATCTTTGAGATCGATTTTTACCTATCCCCAGCAGTCTAATATTAATTAGAAACTTTGCATACGTATTAAGAGCCAATGACAGTGCAATAATTTGTTAAAATTAAAAAAGCATTGTTAAAATATTTTAGTTTTTAAAACTGTTGTTATTATTATTTATAGCTGTTGTTCTGTTAGCCTGTTACCTTCATAATAAAACTTTTATGCAGGTATACTAGGGCGGTTGCTGACATACAAGATATTCGTGCCGATAGCTCGGCTGACTTTCTGCGCGTACCTCGTCAACGGCATTTTGGAGTTGTACTACCTCGGCCAGCTTCGACATCCAGTACATATCACGTTCTTCACTGTGGTATGTCTTCTTATATATAAAAATAAGTCGGGTTTTCCTTCCTGACGCTATAACTCCAGAACGCACGAACCGATTTCCACGGTTTCGCATTCGTTGGAAAGGTCTCGGGCTCCTTGAGGTTTATAGAAAAAAAATCAGAAAAACTTCAAGAGAAAAGCAGGACAACAAGGAAAATCATTTTTCACATACAGCGCCATTTATATGGCAAAACAACGTTTGGCGGGACAGCTAGTTATATTATCGATTCCCATTCGTATAGGCAAAACGTAGGAACCGTACGTATGACCATCCCCATCAAACCTAGCTGCACTCCGATGAACTCGGGGACTGTGGTATGTTACACTATAGTTTCCCGTTCTTATAGAGTCTATATTATAGATATATTATAGTTACTATAGAATATAGGCAAAAACAACCGCAGAAATCGTACGTTCCCGCGATATAAGTGCATGCCCTTCCCCATGCATATCACGTTCTTCACTGTGGTATGTTTTAGCTCCCCGTAACGCAAATGTAGGAACCGTATGTTCCCGCGATAGATTATGACCATCCTCACCAAACCTGAGTTCAGGACTCACTTTTGTGCTTGGCCCAGACGTAGACTAGACAATAGAATGTGTTTTATCAAAAATAGTAAACGATACGTAATAATATGCTGTTTTTTTTTATCAAAATTAGGTACAGTTTCCAGAGTTCATCGGAGAGCAGCTCATTTTAAACTCTCATCCTCTGAACAGCTCATCTTGAATGCTGTCCGGTGAACTCCGTGAACTGTACTTTTCATAAACACAGCATTTCCAGAGATCCAGAGATTGATGTCGTTGTAAATAGAGGATTTTATGTCAGTTTAAATCCAATATAAATCATACATTTATTCTACGTCACCAGTTGTATGTTTTAGTTAAATTAGTGTAAAATTCGCTTTAATTTCTTTGTTCTGTTGCTGTTTGCTATACCAGCAAATTTATACGTCACATTTTTGAACATATTTACAGTATTACGTCGTGTTATAACTTATGACGTCATGAGCATGATTGCCCAGTACACTGGGTTATACTGAGTTATAGTTGAGAACACACCCGAATAATACTTTGACATTTCAGCTGGCGAATGGCACGTCACACGTGTTACTGACGTTCCTCCTGGGGATGATCCTCTGTGTGATGTTCGAGTCCCCTCTACATGGGATTGAGAAGACCATCCTCCGACTTATATGTGAGTATAACAAAAAATAGAGCAATTTACTAAAAATAACAAAAAAAGTCCGAAGTGGCGGGTTTACTGCTGGAAGTAGTTTCTTCTAAGCAACCGAACTGTTTATCTGAAACTTCTTTATGCGAATTTGAATTTTAATTATTATTAGACTGTGATCAAGTCACGAATGAAAGGATAATATCTTTTTTTGTTAGGGTTCCGTACACAAAGGGTAAAACGGGACCCTATTACTGAGACTTCGTTGTCTGTCCGTCTGTCCGTCGGTCTGTCTGTCTGTCTGTCTGTCTGTCTGTCTGTCTCCAGGCTGTAACTCAAGAACGATACTAGCTAGAGAGTTGAAATTTACACAGATTATGTATATCTGTTGCCGCTATAACAACAAATACTAAAAACAAAATAAAATTAATATTTAAGGGCGGCTCCCATACAACAAATATATTTTTTGGCCTTTTTTGCTCTATACCAATAATGGCAACAGGTAGGTACTTGAATTTTTGTCAAAGTCATTAGTTATATGTGCACTTTAATATTTAATAATAATATTAAAATAAAATAAAAAAATAATGGGGGCTCCCATACAAAAACACAAATTTTGGCCTAATTTTGCTCTATAATGATACGGAACCCTTCGTGCGCGAGTCCGACTCGCACTTGGCCGATTATTATAATAATAATATCTATGGACGCTTCACACCACGTCAGTCTGCTCCCGTGCTAAGTACCTGAAGGACTTGTGTTACAGGTACCAGACAACGGAAATATATTTAATACTTTTATACTATACATATATTTAAGATTTTTATTATATCATACACATATTTAATACACATCCATGACCCAGGAACATTGAAAAACTTTTTGTTCCGTCGGCGGGATTCGAACCCGCGACCCCCGGCTTGAGCTGCCATACACTCTTAACCATTCAGCCGCAGAGGTCGTCATTATAATATGTTATTCCGATGTTTTAAATGCTTTATTGCCAACTTAATAATAATGCATTTTTTTCAGCTCGGCCTGTGCTAAGCGACAACGCAATAAAGAACGGTTCCTCCGACGTCATATCGAGAAACACAAGTCAAAGTAAACTGGACAATTGAATAGAGGGCGTTAGTTATAATAAAGTGTTGAAACTGTAAATATAACGTTAACATGTAAATATAATATATCTTAACACTTTATTATAATATTCGGAATATAATATTCCTGGTAGCAAGGTGGCAATATTTAAAAATAAATCGATTTTTGCTCTTAGATAACCGATTTAATACAATCAACTACGAATAATAAAAACTAAAACGGCCCATTCACTATCCTGCATTGCAGTCCTTCTGCAGTCCGCCGTGCAGGCCTGCAACACCATTCACTATCCTGCGTGCAGTCCGCCGGCTTATGCAGGATAGTGAATGGTGTTGCGGGCCTGCACGGCGGACTGCAGCAGGACTGCAATGCAGGATAGTGAATGGACCCTTTAAGGAAACGTAACTCCCATACGTCAATCGTTTTGAATTTGGTTCTTTTCGCACACTAAAATAATAATATATGGTAATAATAGCTATGAAACACTACATTTAAATAGACAAAATATAAAGCCGTTGACATAATTATTGTCACTTCTATAATTACATAAAATTCTTGCATGTATTCGAGTCTCTTTTTGAATAAAGTATGCATGTATTCGGGTCACATTTTGTAGAATCGGAACAATTTTTTTGACACAGTTAGGTACTCTTCCTTAGTTTTTATTATTCGTAGAAAATCAGTTAACAATGTGACGGCCGCACCAAGAGACATTTATGGCTAGTTTACACGTATTAAGTAGATAAGTAGTCAACTAAATTTTAAGTTATGACTTTATACTTACTTAACTAAACTAACTAAATTTTAACTTGCTAGTTACTTGCTACTAAATTTTGCGACTTCATGCAAATAATAGCTTCAAATTAAGATAAAATTTAGTTAACTACTTATCAACTTAATACGTGTAAACCAGCCATTAATGATAAGAGTTTGACAGAAAAAGCAAGAACACGTCAAAACTTTCATTAAATTATTGTTAATCAATCTCTTGTGCGGCCATATGACAGAAATAATTATTTTGTCATTAAAACTTTTTAAAACTAGTTATTTAGTGTCTAACATTAATATCAAAGAGTTAACAAAAGCATAGATATACGATGAAACTTGTAAATATGTGAATATACCTATTTAGTTAAATTATATACGTTTTATATTATTGAATAACGGATAACCTGATAATTGTAACCAAATAATTGTATCTCTAGCTATCTTTACAATTATGTTTTATAGTTGGTTCTTGTAGTGTTAAAGAATATGAATAGAATAGACTAGGGAAAGTGATGTACCATTGGCATCCAAGGTAGTGGTAGAAAACAGGAATGATGACTAATCCTGCTCAATTACTTTTATTTTTTTCTACTTTTAACCGACTTTCAAAAGGGATGAGATTACAACATTATGTTCGGCTGTGGATAATTTTTTAAATAAAGCTTAATTTAAAAAAATGTTTCTCACACAATCTTAAGATTGCTCGGCAAAATTTGGTAGGAGAAGGCGAAGTGTTCGATTTTTAGGTCTCTTTGGTGGGGCGGGGAGTGAGCGGGTTGCGCGGGGACACGCTATTGGTACCGTAGATAACTGATAAGATGTGATCCACGGATCATGATTGAGATGACGATTGATTAGTGAGACATTATGAGGTAGAAAGCTAATTTGTGCATTCAACTCTGGTCTACTTTCAAAACGTATTTAAATTTGTAAAAATTATTGTATACAATATTATGCGTGCGTTGCCCCCAACATTTTTGTCGAGCAATATGATTAAATTAAAAGTATCATGACTGTTGTTTCCTGTTTATAAACTGGATATCCGATTTTTTTAAATATTTTTGTGAATTTTCAATAAAATTGCATTTGTAACATTTTAGATTATTTTAATATAAAACCCTGTACCTACTTAAAATATCTATTATTATGTTACTTAATTTTACTTTATTATTATAGTAGAAGCTTTTTCGTTTTTTTAATTTATATTTTATAGCCTAGCTTTGCTTTCTTTTTTCTTGGTGATAGTGATGAGTGTGAATAAAAATTTTAACATTTTTCGCAAATAAAACATGTCATCCGGATAAAAGCCCGCTTAGCAATGTCAATATTAATTTTAGTCGTTCAAACAGTTTTATACTTGAAACTATAGTCCAGTGTTTTTCAACCAGTGGGTGATTCCCTTCATTAGTCCCAAAAAATGGGACAAATGAAGAATTGCTCGACCGATTTTGTGAAAACTTTACATAAGTCAGCTACTAAATAATCCGAACAAAGCCTAAACATTTGGTTTGGATAGGTGAGCCCGTTCTTAATACTTAAATGAAAATATTACAACGAAAAGTGGTATTGATTTTTATATTGCTAAGTACTCACATACGGTTTTGCTCGATAGTTTTACTCCAAATCGAGTAATAATCACTGTGTGGACCGCAAAGCTGACAGCTCGAAGGCTCGCATCGAGCCACTCGAAGGCTCGCATCGAGCCGGCTTGATGGAATGAAATATATCGATTTAGAGTAAAACTATCGAGCAATGCTGAATGTGTGGACGAAAGTCCGAGCCGCGGGTTTTGCTTGACGTTATTGCTCGATCGAGCAAAACCGTATGTGAGCACTTAGCATATAATTAGAGATTCACTTTCAATGACGGGAAGTATTGCGACTTTTATTAACTATATTATTTTCAGTAAAAAAGAACATTAAAAATTGAAAATATCAATTGATGTATTAAGTAGGAGAATTAAAAAAATATATATATGTAAAATCATGTATAATAAACTATATTCATAAGCATACATCTAATCCATGCTTATATTAAAAATACGAAAATTATATTGTCTCTGAGTCTGTCTGTTTGCTTGTCCGTCTGTCTGTCTGTCTGTCTGTCTGTTACTTCTTCACGCCCAAATCACTGAACCGATTTTGCTGAAATTTGGTATCAGGATAATTAGAGTCCCGAGAAAGGACATAATATGATACTTTTTATCCCGTAAAATGAAAGGTTCACGCGCGAGAAACGAATTTTGGCGCAACGGAGTTGCAGCCGTCGTGTATTACTTGATAAAACAGGAAAAGGTGGGGTTGCATCATGAAAAAGGTTGAAAAATACTGATCTAGCATATTATTTCATATTATTTAGAACCCGGGCAACCCGACACCGTGGCCGGTTTTGTCAAAATTATTCAATGTATCTTCTTGTTTAGAAAATAAAGTTCAGCTTTGTCGCAAATAAAAAGCATCGACTTGCTTACAGGTACGTTGCATAGTGAACATACATACAATAATAATATAATATAGTATACTTACTAATAATATTATAAATGTGGATGTGTGTCTGTCTGATACCTCTTCACGCCCAAACGGCTGAACCGATTCTGATGAAATTTGGTATGATTAAACTTTGAGTCCTGGGAAAGGACATAGGATACTTTTCGTACTGTAAAAATGTGCGGTTCCCTCTGCGACAAACGAATTTCTGCGTAATGGAGTGGCGAGCATCAACTAGTTTAGTATAAACTATAGGAAGTTAGACAGTTTTCAATTACTACCTAGTTACAAAGGCTGAGTGCAGCCATCAACGATTTGGCCAAGTTTGGCCAACTTGGATTATCTTTGTTGGGTATGTCCGTTCAGAATTATTTTACCTCTCATAGGACCTTAATTTCAAAGACGTAAGTTTCACAGTCTGGCCAACTTGGATTACCTTCGTAGGTTATGTCTGCAAATATTCTTCCTCTGTATCACCTCTATACCAAGGTCGTAAGGGTCACTTCCCAGGTTGAATGAACGAACATACTATTTCTTATGTCTCGTTAGGGTCAGGAGTTGGTCAGACTATGCTTAGAACTATGTTGAGTAGTCGGTGGTCAGTATAGTCCGTTTCAAATAAAGCTTAGCATAATGCTACCGATTTACATACGTACGGAAAAATTGCCTAGCAAACATATTTTGTTAAAAAAATTACTAAACGATTGTGTGGCATAACTCTTAAGGGCCGGGACACAAAAACACGACACGACGTCGTGCTACGTCGCACGACGCCGTGTCGTGGGAATCCACGACGCGCGTCGTAAAAAACCACGACACGGCGTCGTAGAAACTCATTTTTGAATTTCAACGTGAGTTTCTACGACGCGACGTCGTACGACGTCGTACGATGTCGTGTCGTGGTTTTGTGTCCCGGCCCTAAGGACTACAATATTTCACCGGTACACCATGGCCAGTGCAACCAGTCGCTGCGAGTTGCGACCAAATAAAATGTACACAGCTCTAGGCTCTAGCATAGTGAGCTTCTCAAAAATGAGTACATTTAGATTAGAGACCAAATAAACTAATTTGTAAATAACATAAAAATATATAAACCAGGGTACCCTAATCATACACCAGGCCAAACAACACAATTCAATCGTGATTACTTTACTAAATGTAGAAAATTTTGTTCAGCGTCTACTCTTTCTTGACTAGCTGTATTAGGATTCAGGACTTTACCTTTTTTTTTTGTGGAGGGGGGATGCCCTTGTATTTAATTTTGTGGCGACTAACTCGGCCACATGCATAGAATTACTGGTCGCCTTGCCACTAATTGCTACAATAATTTTAATCAATCACCTATAATATATAGCTATAAGGTTCATAAAGACATAGACATCACTAGCCTATGTCTTTATGAACCGTTTTACCTTTTTAATGGTAAATGATCATTTTATGTAATTTTGTTTCGCGTCGATATGAACTGATTCGAAACTCAACCAAATAGTTTATGAAAATTGCTCCAGCCATAAGGATAGAAATTGTTCGGTTAGGAATGGGTGGCTTAATCAACGAATATTGCTACGTACATAGAGATAAATTTAGCTTTATAGTGTATAATTAGTCAATAGCTTCGCCCAAACAAACACCCCAACGAGCGGGCCCGGGAAATATTAAATGCCATATTTTGACGGAGCGGGTTACAAGTAACAGCAAACATGTAATAAAATTATCAAAAATCTCAATATTATTATAACAATTTTAGTTTCTAGTTCATATTGTATACTTTAGGTCACGATAAATGCAATAGTAGATACTATGTTCTTTATGTTTTTACCGGCACCTGGTAAATATTGTTCTGCCATGTTTTTGTCATGTTTTTATCGTTTTTCATCAGGGGCTGATAGTAAAATGTAAAAATAAAATACATAAGAATTGTGAGTAAAATACAATACAATGATGCGGAATTATAAAAAAAGTAAATAAAAACAAAACATTTACAAGATACCTATAAATATTATGGTAAGAAAAATCCTTTCTGTTTCAGTCTGAAATAGACCTAAGCCAATTTCGATAAAAAAGGGTTTCTCTTACCATAACATTTATATCTTGTAAATGTTTTGTTTTAATGGCGTAATCGCCAGTCTAAAAATAATAAAAAAATATATCGAAATTTTCACTAACACAATCGCATGTTACATTTTACCTTTTATCTGTGTTTAAAACAAAAATTTTCAGTTACACAGATTAGAAAACTCATGAAAACTGTTTTCTTAGTTTTAAAACTATTTGTTTTCCATTACAGATAGCGAGTGATTGGAAGCGGAGTTATTGGAGTCTTATCTTAGAGCTCCGAAGTTTCGTATCAGCTCTAACAATCACGCTTGTTTGCAGCTTACAGCGACGCCGTAGAGAGGGCGCTGAACTATAGCTACAAACAGATAACAAGTAATAAGTTTAAAAAAGTATAACACGACTACGTAAAAGAAAATTGGCAAAAAATAGCCTAAGTAGTGAGTCACGGCATTATTACTAATCTATTGATACCTAATTTGTTTAAATCGGATCAGTGGTTTAGTCGCTACGAGGGCACATATTACATCTGCCAAAATCAATAGCCTTCCTTTCTTTGTCGTAGTTGGGTAAAGATACTAAGGGCTGCTTGCACCACTTCCTGATAAATGCCGGATAGGCTATCCACAACCTTTTTGATAGATTCTCCATACTCCATGATATTATGTCAAGTTAAGTGGTGGATAGCCTATCCGGCACTTTATCAGGAAGTGGTGAAACATGCTCTAAATCTAAAATAATTAATAACTAAAAATCTATCAAGCGCCTTTTAAACTAAGGTTCAATCTATTTGAAAATGTATGTCTGAAAGCTGGGACCTCTTGAAAAGAAAGTCTTCTAAGCCTGGGTCCCTATTTTCGTGCCTCGAAAATTGTAGCACTGGCTCACAGTGCTGACAGCATGTATTGTATGCGCAGTGAAACAGCCTGCGCTCGAATTTCGAGCCATTCAAGTCATGAGAATAGGCCTCCAGGTGACAGTGTGGCTTGAGCCTTACCTGCTAGGTAAGCCTCAAGCCACACTAGTTACCACCTAGTCCAGGTTCCCTAGAACACTTTTTTTTATTACTATTAAGCAAATTTTTCGTAAGTAGCTTCATTTTAATAAGTCAACGAGGACTTGTTGATTACAGACCGCTAAAACGGAACCCTAACCAGCAGATTTTTTGTATATTGATAGGTTATTAATTATTATCTAGTTAATAGTTATGTTATATTATATTAAAAAAAATATAATTAAGAGTAACATTGTCCTACAAATAGAACAATCCATATTTTAGGACCATCAAATCGAAAATTAAATCCTTTCTATCTCTGTTAGCTAACAGAGATAGAAAGGATTTAATTTTCGATAAAATAATAAAATCTCGAAAGTGGTAGCTCTAGCTACTTAGCAGCTAGCACTTTCGAGATTTTTTGCAAAGGAAATTGTTGTTCGCCTTATCAAAATGAAGCTATTCACAAAAAATTAGCTTGATACTCAATAAAAAAAATATATCTAGGGAACTGTACTAACCTCGCTTGTAGGATTGCGCCAAACGTTTTTAATGAGTTACCCGTAAACTCTACATGTTTGCTGTGGGTAAATCACATGTTTATACTCGCTATACGTTGCTCCTCTCGTACGATACCTGAATACACAAACAGACAAGGGTTTTTGTGTGACATGTAAATGAACAATTTGATTTTGTTGTATTTGTTACTTTAGTATTTTTGAATAACTTGAGTTGAGTTTTTTTTTTTAATATGGCTTTTTTGAGTATACAGAAAATATTTAATAGCGGGTTTACATTATTCCAATTCAGTAGTCCAATCCAGCGCTGGATTGCTACTGGAATTAATGTAAACGCAACTGGAAAGCATTGAATTTGATTCCAGTGCATTATGCCCGTTATCTGCTTTTGCCTTTTGCTATTGTTAATTAACAAAAAATTAAAACCGACTTCCAAGGTAAAAACAATAATAACATTGATATGAACTAAAAAGTATTAAATATTTTTTTTCCTATCTAATAGTGCCTTTTTCCGAATTCGGCTAAGCCTCAACTATTTCTGTACTCAATCTTCATTATTTTGAAATCGGTACCAGATAGCTGAATCCTCAGTTCTCTGACAGAATATTTGAAACTTTTGGAACTGGCACCGACTTTAAAACTATGAAGAGTGAGTATAGAAATAGTTGAGGTTTAGCCGAATTCGGAAAAAGGCACTATTAGATAGGAAAAAAAATATTTAATACTTTTTAGTTCATATTAATGTTATTATTGTTTTTACCTTGGAAGTCGGTTTTAATTTTTTGTTAAAAGTACTTAATAATTTCACTCTTTTTAGTTACCTTGTAAGTAAACCATCGCGTATATTTTACGTATCTTATTACAATTTGTTAAGAGTCACAACTCACACTCACAAAATATATGTATTACCAGTGAAGTGAACATGTGCTAGGTAATTTAATAATTTTAATGCTTCAAGCCCCAAGCGGTCACCGGCGACTGCGATAACAACGCACGCGCCGCGCGCCGCGGCGACGCCGTCGCCTCTGCGGTGCCGACCGCCGTGTATAAACAGCCTATTGGTGTTGTTATACAGTACATAATTATTATTATTGTATCCATACCTATGCCTTGTACTATTATCTATTCTGTGCCATGATGATGACGATGAATATGAATTGCATAGTAGCATATGCTTTCTGTTCTTATAACAACGCCGAAACTCCCAAACGTGTAGGTATCTATAAGGAGTCAGGAGTTCTCTCAGCATCTTCGAAACCATGGTATACCTTGACCCAATATTTGACTTTTTGGTAGCATATTCTAAGTACACTTCACATAAAACCAAAATTAGCATATGTTTCCATATAAATTTCGAGGAGTTCCCTCGATTACTCATGTATCCCATCATCAGGTCACCACTTTTGTGAACATGGTACCAAATTGGATTGAAACATCGGTTCAGAATCGGCGGAGTAATCGTTGAACATACAAAAATAAAAAAAAAGACGGGTTGCACTCCGGGAGTGCCGGCAGAAGTGAAAACTTGATTATTAATTAATCGATTTTTTAATTAATCGAAACCCTTACAAATTTTTTTAATTAATTTTTTATGAAAATCGATTTTTAAAAAATCGTTTTTTTTAATTACTTAATCGAAACCCTTACAATCGATTAAATTTTTAACCCATTTTTTATGAAAATCGATTTTTTTAATTATGTAATCGAAACCCTTACAATCGATTAAAAAAATATATATCGACAATCGGAAAAAAAAAAACAATCGATTGTTCGATTAATCAATTTCGATGTTACAACACTACTCTCCAACCGTCTTACGGTTTTTCCAAGGTTTTTCGATCAGCACGAGAATCTGACGTGAGTTTCACAGTTTTTACCCATCCCACAAAAGTGCTCAACGCCGCTAAAGAAGTTTTCACTTCAAAAATAAAAAATATCCACAGCCGAACATATAACCTCCTCGTTTTTTGGAAGGCGGTTAAAAACGGAGAAAGAGAAGAAAAAAGACGTGAACAGGCCATACCGTACCGAAATTGGACAATATAATTTTGTAAGAAGTCTATGATGGAAATGTAATAATTTAAATAAATAAGTAGAAACAAGTAACAAGTTTTGAAAACTGCATAATTATATATTCTATTGACACCTCATATTTTGTTAAATTCGACCAATAGTATAGCCGTTACGTAAGGTACTATTATGTATTCTGTGCCGTTACGAGGGCACATTTACACTAATATTGTACATTGCGTCTGTCTGTATGACTATAATTACCTCTTCACGGCCAAACCGCAGAACGGTTTTTTGGTATGGAAATTCTTTGAGTCCCGGGAACGGACATATGATACTTTTTATACTGGTACAGTTACACGGCACGGTAGTACATAATAATTATGTACCATTGAGGAAATTGATTCCTAGGCAGATGGCGGACCCAAGAAATTTGGTCGCGTTAAGTCAAACCCATCCAAACGATTACAGCGAACATTGAATTGACATAAGCCGACCACATGACGTAGGTCTCGATCAATGAGTTTCTAAAATACTAGGGTATCAACGTCCAAAATATTCTCCACCACCACTTGATAGCTCAAAAGACAATGTCAATTCATAATGTTATTATGTCATTATGTAAGTCAGATATGCCTGCAGGCATCTTCGAAGTGACAACGCGTTGCTGCCGTAAACTGCCAATCTAGTTACCTTAGTAACATAGAATATCATTGGTCTCGAGAGTACATAGAGAGCCAATTTTTTTTTTATGAAATAAGGGGGCAAACGAGCAAACGGGTCACCCGATGGAAAGCAACTTCCGTCGCCCATGGACACATCAGATCAGCATCAGAAGAGCTGCAGGTGCGTTGCCGGCCTTTTAAGAGGGAATAAGGTAGGGGATTGGGCCTCCGGTAAACTCACTCACTCGGCGAAACACAGCGCAAGCGCTGTTTCACGCCGGTTTTCTGTGAGAACGTGGTATTTCTCCGCTCGAGCCAGCCCATTCGTGCCGAAGCATGGCTCTCCCACGTTGAAATGTTGAAATGTTATGCTTTCTTTTACCGTTGTAGTAGGGTAAAAATTATGACTTTATCTAAAAACTTCTCAAAAGATAAGCAACCTAAATGCGGATGTCTATTTTTGGAAATGAGGTCCATCACGACCCTATCCTAAACTCTAAGGCTCGATTCACATCGTCGCGGAATGGAACGGAATGGAAGCCTCATGCGAAGAAATTGGCACCGGAGAATTCTTGAGAATTCTGCGCGTCCGCTTTTTTGGCTCGTATTTAATTTGTGTGGTATACTGTTGACATAAAGTTCATTGTGCTATTGCAAAAAGTTGCTTCCATTCCATTCCGTGCTGGTATAAATTGAGCCTAAAGCAAATTTCACTAAATATAGTCAAACGTAAACTTTATTTTTATGAAAATTGCCGCTCCCTAAAAGCGCTCACCCTTTTAAGTGGTTGTTTGAACACCTGCCCGTAGATTATGGTAATATTTTACGTCGTTTTTTCACTACCATCTGATTTTAGTTATTCATAACATCTTGTCTATACTAATATTATAAAGAGGTAAACTTTGTTTGTTTGTTTGTTTAATTGTAATGAATAGGCTCAAAAACTAATGGACCGATTTCAAAAATTCTTTCACCGTTCGAAAGCTACATTATTTACGAGTAACATAGGCTACTTTTTATTGTGGAAAATATAGGGTTCCGTAAGATATTTGGGTTTTTCTGACACAAGGTGAAAAAAATCAACCAGAAAAGTTACTTATTTTGCGTACGCTGCCTAAACTATAAAAGATAGAACCATACAATGTTCTAAGTAAATGTAGATCTTATAAATATCTACAAAAATGTCCGCGACACACTATACCTATCTATGGCAAGTGAGGCACAACAACCATTTTTTTATTTAAAAATCTTGATTTTTTTTGGACTACATTTAAACGCATTTATTTTACTCATGCTGATAATCCTTATCAAAATAAATTATTTCATCACTAAGTACAGTTTGTGTAGATAATATTTGGTGTTTGAATGATTAAAATTGGACGTTTAGTTTAGAAGTTATGGCGAAATTAAAAATTGCGTTACGCCCGTTTCGAAGTGGGCGCTACCAAGGCGGGGGTGCGTAGTAGCGAAGATTATGACCGGCCCTGCAGCTGGTGAATTAGCTCATATACCCGTTGCATATACCAAGAATACCAATGATCCCTACAGCTGATTTGCCTATACCCTGCAAAAGGCTCCAATTCCCTATGAGACGTAGCTTTTGCGGCTGTACCGACCATTGCGGGCCACGGGTAGTAATAATGAATACAAGTCAAAACTGCCGAATCGATTTTAATCATTTTTTCTGTAGCTATATATTTTATACTATATATTTTATATTGACGTTCGTGTTCGTATTCCTTGTATTACATATTTACTTATGTAGAATAGAGTATATAATAATATTTAAGTCTAAAGAAAAAAGTAATAAAAAAAGTTTCTTGCCTACAACGATGCTTTGGCTGTCATTAGAATTAGAGCTGGTACACATTATGCAATTTCATCTTCAATTTTCGTCATCTTCTTTTTATTCAACTTTAGTTTGGCATATTCAATAATTGAATGCGTCAAAATCCACCCGCGTTGAAAGAAAAGTGTCATAGCGAGCGCTACGATTTCAACGCGCGTCACGGGCATGCCTCACGTTCGCTGTTGACTGCGCTATAACGCATGCCCTTGATGAACAAAAAAAGGCCCAGTGTGGACAAAGCTAATGTGTACCAGCTCTTAGGATCGTTGCAACAGACACGTTTCTAACCCACATCTCCTAAGGCCGGCCGCGTACACACGTTTTCCGAATTCGATTTCCGTAAATGCATGGAATCGTAAAAAAAAATAACATAGTATTACTCTTCTACTCTTCCAACCAATAGACTTAATAAGTAAGAATTAACCCATCAGTCGTGGCAAAACGAGACACAATAGCTTTTTCATTGTTGTCGCGGCCGGATGTGGCCGCTTGGGGCTTGATGAATGATGCTACTCTTCTTTTGATTTCGGTGTAGTTTTGACATAATCCATACTAACATTATAAACGCGAAAGTGTGTCTGTCTGTCTGTCCGTCTATCAGTCTATCTGTCTGTCTGTTCCTGCGCCATAAAATAATTTTGGGGGAACGGAGTTACGGGCGTCATTTAGTAGTTCACAAATTATTCTACAGAGTCCTTCAGTGGTGTATTGAGTGGAAATTAGCTTTGAGTGAGACTTCACAAATTCTTGGACTCCTTAGAAACAATTTCAAGGTATTCAATAATGACAATTTCTTAGAATTTTGCGTGTGAAACCCAAGGCAAACTAACTTCGTCTCCGAAGTTTTTTAATCATCGTCTGTTTATAATTTTATTGACAGCTTCCTGGCAAAATGAATAACGGTACATAATATTGTCCTAGTAACCCAGCCAGCGACAGACTTTCGTCATTTTATAAAAGCTGAAGGTGTACCTGTTTATGACCCCTATAATAGAGGGGGCTAGTTAGACCCATACAGAGTTTTCGATATAAAATGATGAAAGTCTGGCATTGGCAAAAATCAGTAAAAGGACAAGTCAAACCTACAAAACTCATCTTTCCATCGGCGCGGCGGTGGAAAAATGTTTTAAAGTAGTTTAGGTTAACATGCGCGGATTTTCTAAGCTTTTTAACTATTTTTGCACTTCCTCTAAAAAACTGTTGGCCAGCAAAACCTGTCAGAACCAATCAACTAAGACTCAAAGGCTTACAATGGTCCTGTGCTTTTTAAAGCTGAAAACAATGAACGTTTCGTGAGGCTGAAAACTTAAAAACTATAACATTCAATTTTCAAGTTTTTAAACCAAACGGTTTGATTTGGGTTAACATTTTTATGCTGTTTTGGATTCAAATGTCTTCCGTAGCTTTGATGTTAGACTTTGCATCTGTTGCGGGCGATTTATACAGAATTTTCGGGCTATAGTATATTTCTAAGTTCCCTACAAATACAGCTGTGTCATTAATCATCATTAAAATATGTATGACATAATTTGGAAACAAAAACTTGAAACATTAACATCATAAACAAAAGTTAGATCTATGTCAGGTCTATGTGGACTATAAAACCAGATTGCCACAGAAGAGGTAACAGAGAGACACATTTAAAACACTATTATGGATAAAACTAATTTTAAATTCATTTAAAACTCTTAAAATCCGGTAAAATACTTTGTCTTTTATCGCTTTTCTCGTAAAATCTACGATTCCCTCTCACTGAAATACATTACCTTCATTACTCTTATTCTTATCAAAAGGTGATTTAAATTTTCTTTTGCTGTAAAATATAATAATGTTACTCAATTTAAAATGGCAGTAAAATTGGAATGGACTCGATTATGGTGTTAGTTTGATGACACAAAATGGCAAAGGTTTGATCGCAAGGAGATTCATAATTTAAAAGTTTGAATGTATGAAGTCATTTGGATTTGGGAATGCATACATTTTGGCTTTATATTTGACCGGCATTTAACATAGTATGTGAGTAGTAGGTATACTTAAGGGTGTGTAGCGTACCTCGTATGGAGTTATTGGTTAAAGTAGCAGCTTACAAGTTTATATTCATTTATTATAATACTAGCTGTCCCGGCAAACATTGTTTTGCCATTTAAAGTATTTCTACTTCATCAGCATACAAAATCTTACCCCTCTTTTGTCCCCTAAGAGGGGTGGGGGGAAAAATGTTATGTCACACCAGATGTTAAGTTGGAAAAACAGTTAATAATGTAAAGTAAGTCCATTAAAGAAAAAAGTTTACTTAATACAAAATCTGACTCTCTCTTTGGGGGGGGGGGTGTGATTTTTATACACCAGATGTTGAGCTGGAAGAAGGCAAATATATCTGCGAAAATCGTATGCAAATCAGATCAGTAGTTTTTGTGTTAAAGCAAAAGTCTTATACAAAATCTGACCCCCTCTTTCATCCCATAGAGGGGTGGGGGGAAAAAATTTTATACACCAGATGTTAAGTTGGAAGAAGACAAATATATCTGCGAATCAAATCGGATCAGTAGTTTTCGTGTGATAGTGGAACAAACATACAGACAGACAGACAGACAGACAGACAGACAGACAAAAAAACTGACCACATTTTTGGCTTGTATAGCGATGTAGTGACACCCTCCGCTTATTATTTTTTGAATATCTTTAATGTACAGAATCGTCATTTCTACAGTTTTATTATATGTATAGACTATTCTTGGGTAGGAAGTATTCAATTTTGAATGCACACATTTTAATGCGTGTCTTTATACTCTTTACCGCGTCACGTTGCAGTGCCAACTGACTCTTAGCGAAACTACTGATAACTTGAAGTAAAAATAGTGCAGCATCGATATACTGTACTATTTTATACTGTTCAGGAGGTAGGTACTGAAATACTGATACGTGGTATCAGTCCTGAATTCCTATTGGTAACGTGCCCTGGATAACAAAAAGTAAGGGGTGTACGGTGTTCGACGTCAGCGTAAAAATAATGGCGGTCATGGAACAGATAGGAAATAGCTTTGCATCCGAACTAGCCCTCCTCAAGTCTCTTCGAAGAAATAGTGAGTTAATGAAAGTGCCGGATAGGCTATCCACAACTTTTTTGATAGATTCTCCATACTCTGGGCCTGTTTCACCACTTCCTGATAAAGTGCCATTCGGCACTTTATCAGGAATTAAATTTGTGGATAGCCTATTCAGGCTATCCACAAATTTTTTGACACATTCTCCATACTTCATCTGTCAAGTTAAGTTGTGGTTAGCCTATTCGGCACTTATCAGGAAGTGGTGAAATAGGCCCTTCTTGTTGCCCAATCCTTTTTATAAAGGACAAGATCCAACGTCCATACAATTTTGGGCTAATTTTAAAAGTGCCGGCCAACGCAAATAAACCCATTATTTAAATAGAACATAATCTAAGGAATAATTTTTATTATTACACCAAAGTTCTAAGTCAAGTCTCCGAGTTGTTATTCAAGGTCAAACTTTTTTTTTAAACATATTGTAATAAAACTTATTTCATTAATTAAAAGCATTATGTAATCGACCCCAACGTCCCTATCCGAGTCATAGATCAGATTGGAGGCCAAATATCTACAAATGGTTTGAAAAAACTCAAAGGAAGGCGGATACTCTACCCAAGCAGCATCACAAGCTGTATAACAGCTGTATTAAAGGTCGTTTATACTCTTAATGCTGTATTTCCAGGCTGCATAAAGGCTGTATAAGCGCTTATACAGCCCT
This sequence comes from Polyommatus iphigenia, assembly GCA_963422495.1. NCBI lineage: Eukaryota > Metazoa > Arthropoda > Insecta > Lepidoptera > Lycaenidae > Polyommatus > Polyommatus iphigenia. Next base: position 3,833,624 of record OY730189.1, read on the forward strand.
TATACCCCTGAAATGGGCACAAATTATACAGCGTTTTGCGTTATATAGGCTGTACAGTAGCTGTATAGGCAAAAATAGGCTGTATAATGGCTGTTTTTCGGCTGTACTATGGTGTACGAAGAAACCAATACACTCCAATTATTCCATTGTAACTCACTTGTTCAGCTTTACGCTGTAAAAAGTCTGTTGAACAGAGTAACAAAAGAAATAAAACGAAACAGAAGATATATTTTAATGATGGCGTTTATAATAACTGTTGATTGAAGTAACATATTATAAACGCTGTGTTTAAGGAGATTCGATGGGGGCAGGATACAGTGCATTACCGTGCAAAAATAAATTTATTGTGGTTATATATATGTTTTGTGATAAAAAATTAACGCGCCAGCAAAATAATCAAGGAAGATATATTAAATAAGGTTACTAAATATGGTTTTTATAGGTTAGAAATTAAAAAGTTTGAATTAATGGACGTAGAGCCTCGTTGGTGCATAGAAGGTTGTTGGACAAACTAAAAATATTGATAAATATAATAACATTAGTCAAATTTTTATGTACTCATGTTCGTAATCTTCGATTTGTAATTGATAAAATGGCGACAATTTGCTAAGCAGCCTAAATTCTAATTTGATGGTCTTATAGCATTAATAGCTGTACTATGTAGGTAATGGATATATTATTCAGCTTTAAGCGGTTGATGGGCTGTATAAAGGAATAAATTTACTATTATTGCTGTTTATCACTGTCAAAGAGAGAAATTATACAGCTTTAGTCTGTAAAAGGGTGTACAATTACACTATAAAAAGAAGCTGTAGAAGAGAGTTTGGCTGCTCCATAATACAGCAATAAGATTTGATGACCACCATAATACAGCTCTAAGCTGTATTAAGTAAGTGACGGTATGCATAATACAGTTACAGGAAACTTAAAGCTGTACATGACAGTTTCAATACACTGATTTAGAACTTTAAGCGTACTTTGACTTCTTAATACAGACTTAATACAGCTAGAGCTGAATAATTACTCCTAAACCGACATTATAACACTACAATATCTCTTCAACGCTCTTATACAGCTCTAAAACAGCGTTAAGTGCTATATTTGCTGCTTTATAGATGTTCATTACGCTTGGTTGCTGCTTGGGTACGTTCTTGGGGTACGCACGGCATTTGCCTAGTATTCCAAGTAAGCAATGAGTTGTGCCCTGCAAGCCCCAATCACGTAGAGGTTCCCTCTTCCTTTGAATTTTTTCAAATCATTTTTAGGTATTTGGCCTCTAATCTGTTCTATGACTCGGATAAGGACGTTGGGATCGATTATTTATTGCTTTTAATTAATAAAATAAGTTTTATTACATGTTATAAAAAAATGTTTGACCTTGAATAACAACTCGGAGACTTGACTTAGAACTTTGATGTGATAATAAAAATTATTCCTTAGATTATGTTCTATTTAATTAATGGGTTTATTTGCGTTGGCCGGCACTATTAAAATTAGCCCAATTTGGATCTTATCCTTTAATTTTTCCAGATTTAAAAGAATGTTCTTATTGTAAGGCAGCTAGGTCCAAGCATTGTCTTTGTGAACAACAACATTTCTTTAATTTTCGAGATCGATTTTACCAATTTTGATGATTGAAATAGCAATGATAAGTTGTTATTTGCACTGGTGATTTAAAATCCTTAAATATAGTAGTAATCCAATATTAACCCATTTAGACCCAAACGAAACTGAGCCGTGAAAAATATGAAAGGGGTTTGGGTAATATTGGCGTCATTTTCAAATCCCGCGGCCTCTCACCAAACCGGCATATTATGAAAGAACATATCAAAGGGAGTAAACTTTATTATGGGAGACATATAGCTAAACTTTATCGGAGCCGAGATATTAGGCATTTTATGTTCGTATTTTCAGCTAAACGTAAATTCAATCATAGCATGAATATTCAGGAAAATACAAAAAAATGGCATTATTTATTAGCTTTAAGCCTTCCTCGATTAATGGGCTATCCAACACAAAAATAATTTTTCAAATCGAACAAGTAGTTCCTGAGATTAGCACTTTCAAACACACAAACACTTCAGCTTTATAATATTAGTATACAGATTACAGGGTATACAAGAACAAAACTAAGTGATAAATAATACTTTAGGGTGTGTAAGTTAGGGTAAGTAAGTTGAGCCAGAATGGATGCGTTGGTTCTGAATGCAGTCCATGGGATTCGGAGCATTTTTCTCCAGCACCACATCTCGAAGGCGTATCGACGCCTTCGAGATGTGGTGCTGCGGTCTGCAGAGTTCAGAGTCCATGTCTCGGATCCATAAAGAAAGATGGAAAATATGAGAAGTATACATGGAAAATAGAAGATTGTATACATGGAAATCACAGGGTGATAGATACAGAAATCAAATTGACTATATCCTTATCAGTTCCCAATGGAAATCATCTGTGAGCAATGTTAAGACGTTTCCAGGAGCTGAATGTGGTTCTGATCACAATCTCCTTGTGGCTTGCTTTAATCTGCGCCTTAAAACACCTAGAAAACGCATTGTCAACAAACGTCACCAATTGAATGAAGCTGAAAGAAATACTTTTCGACAGACCATGGAGGACAGGTTGAGGTCTTTGTGCATGGACTTGAGCTCGGCTTACACAGCCTGGAATCAACTAAAAACTCTTCTCAATGACTTTTAAAGAGTGTCAGTAATCCAGCCAACAAAACTTCCGAACCCAAGAAAACCTCCTGGATCTTGGAACATACCTGGGAGCATATACGTCGTACGAAAGCCCTTAAGGTGAAAGGACTACAAGACCCTATAATACGAAAGGAGTACGAGCTACTATGTAAGTCCATAGATAATTCCTGCGAAATTGATAAGGAAAAATTTATACAAGGCATCTGTACGGAAATCGAAGAGCAGTAACTAAAGCTCCAAACGACAGACCTTTTCAAAAAAGTTAGATTTCTGACGAGGAAATTCAAACCAAAGACGTGGACAATAAATAACGACGACGGTAAACTACTACATCAATGTAACGAAGTGACTGAAAGGTGGCGTAGATACTGCGAGCGCTTGTACAGTGATAACTCTATTGAACGACAACCTAAGCCTGTAGAGAACTGAAACAATATAAGTTTGGAGCGGCCAAGCATCCTACGTTCCGAGGTGCTGACTGCGATAAACTCCCTTAAATTAAAGAAGGCTCCAAGTCCTGATGGAATAATCGCAGAAGATCTTAGATTACTAGGCGAGACCGGTGTAGACGTACTGCATGCAATTTATTTATTTATTTATTTATTTAGGACCAAAAACAGTTTTGCATTAATAATAACATTTGGTTTGGACATATTTTAGAATACAAGCTACATGCAATAACTAATTATAATTGGTCACAACATGCAATTAACATTATGGAGTAAACACAAAATTGAGATTAATCTCCGATATGCTGATGTTACTACTCTCTTGGCTGCAAATGAAGTCGAGATGCAAGAATTGTTGGAGAGAATGGAGCAAATCAGCAATACCCTGGGCCTCTCAATTAACAAAGGGAAAACCTTAATAATGGTCATAGATAGAGGAAACACACTACCATTGACTGGCGCTCTAAAACTAGAAGTGGTTAGCGAATTCGTATACCTTGGGTCCACTATCACGAACAACGGCTCCTGCGAACCAGACATACGTAGGAAAATTGGGATGGCTAAGAGTGCCATGTCTCAAATGCATAAAACCTGGCGTGACAGAAAGATTTCGCTAAAAACCAAGACGAAACTTGTGCACACGCTCATATTTTCCATCTTTCTTTATGGATCCGAGACATGGACTCTGAACTCTGCAGACCGCAGCACCACATCTCGAAGGCGTCGATACGCCTTCGAGATGTGGTGCTGCGGTCTACGCCAGGTTTTATGCATTTGAGACATGGCACTCTTAGCCATCCCAATTTTCCTACGTATGTCTGGTTCGCAGGAGCCGTTGTTCGTGATAGTGGACCCAAGGTATACGAATTCGCTAACCACTTCTAGTTTTAGAGCGCCAGTCAATGGTAGTGTGTTTCCTCTATCTATGACCATTATTAAGGTTTTCCCTTTGTTAATTGAGAGGCCCAGGGTATTGCTGATTTGCTCCATTCTCTCCAACAATTCTTGCATCTCGACTTCATTTGCAGCCAAGAGAGTAGTAACATCAGCATATCGGAGATTAATCTCAATTTTGTGTTTACTCCATAATGTTAATTGCATGTTGTGACCAATTATAATTAGTTATTGCATGTAGCTTGTATTCTAAAATATGTCCAAACCAAATGTTATTATTAATGCAAAACTGTTTTTGGTCCTAAATAAATAAATAAATAAATAAATTGCATGCAGTACGTCTACACCGGTCTCGCCTAGTAATCTAAGATCTTCTGTGATTATTCCATCAGGACTTGGAGCCTTCTTTAATTTAAGGGAGTTTATCGCAGTCAGCACCTCGGAACGTAGGATGCTTGGCCGCTCCAAACTTATATTGTTTCAGTTCTCTACAGGCTTAGGTTGTTGTTCAATAGAGTTATCACTGTACAAGCGCTCGCAGTATCTACGCCACCTTTCAGTCACTTCGTTACATTGATGTAGTAGTTTACCGTCGTCGTTATTTATTGTCCACGTCTTTGGTTTGAATTTCCTCGTCAGAAATCTAACTTTTTTGAAAAGGTCTGTCGTTTGGAGCTTTAGTGACTGCTCTTCGATTTCCGTACAGATGCCTTGTATTAATTTTTCCTTATCAATTTCGCAGGAATTATCTATGGACTTACATAGTAGCTCGTACTCCTTTCGTATTATAGGGTCTTGTAGTCCTTTCACCTTAAGGGCTTTTGTACGACGTATATGCTCCCAGGTATGTTCCAAGATCCAGGAGGTTTTCTTGGGTTCGGAAGTTTTGTTGGCTGGATTACTGACACTCTTTAAAAGTCATTGAGAAGAGTTTTTAGCTGATTCCAGGCTGTGTAAGCCGAGCTCAAGCCCAAGCACAAAGACCTCAACCTGTCCTCCATGGTCTGTCGAAAAGTATTTCTTTCAGCTTCATTCAATTGGTGACGTTTGTTGACAATGCGTTTTCTAGGTGTTTTAAGGCGCAGATTAAAGCAAGCCACAAGGAGATTGTGATCAGAACCACATTCAGCTCCTGGAAACGTCTTAACATTGCTCACAGATGATTTCCATTGGGAACTAATAAGGATATAGTCAATTTGATTTCTGTATCTATCACCTGGTGATTTCCATGTATACAATCTTCTAGGATGGTGTTGAAAGCAGGTGTTTAATATGACAAGATGTCGGCTGATGCAGAAACTGATTAGTCTGTCGCCTCTCTCATTTCTAGAACCAAGTCCATGACGCCCCATAACCTCGTGTAGTTGGTCGTCTTCGGTAGTTTTGCCGACCTTTGCATTCTAGTCCTCAAGTATTAAAGTTATAAGTGTACTCATGTAATAATGGTGGACAAGGGACTCATAATAATATATATACGTATATTTACGTACACAAAAAATACCTACTGCAGCTGTACTTCTATAATGAGCCGGGAAGTAGATTAAAAACTAGACTGAAAATTCCACCGAAAGGTGGCGTCCAGCGTCATACTGCACAATGGCCAAAATTCGCTAAATAGTGGAAATAATCGACATTATATTATGGGAACAACACTCTAGAGTCACTTTACCCACAACACATTAATACATAAGAACAATAATTATAATTGCGTAATATTATTGCATTCGGCCCTTCGAAAACCACTGTCTAATGAATATTATATAGTCTCAAGTCTGGCTATATTTTAGTCGGACGAGAGTTAAGCCCAGTGTGAAAATATGTATGAAAAATTATTCATATATGACACGGACGAAGTCGTGAGCAAACAGCTAGTGAGAAATATATATCCAACAGATTAAATATACCCTTTCTACACCGGTTTATTAAGGATAGCTCCATAAGGTAACGTTAATTACTATTGATTTTGTGAACATAAGGTGCAAAAATAAATATACTAAAATAATCGTAGCTCAGCTCCGATATTACTTAGAACAATTTATATTACATATATATTATGTTTCTCTAATATAGTGCTACAAAATAGTAATAATGGTTTTATCCCTGGCCGCTGGAAAAAAAATGACGCCACAGGTCCATACAAAGTTACCCAATGCCCTTTCTTTATTAATTTATAGAAAACAATAAAATTATTGGGAAAAAGCAAAAAAAACTTATTTTTTTTGAATTATTATATTAAAAAATTGCCGTCCTCAAATGGGGCCAATGGGATCAAACGGTGTAAAAATTTTCGATACATTCATTATGAATGTACCGTGTTTTCACACATTTCTCAAATGCCTTTGACCTTTTTCATGACGTAATGCTAGCCCACCAGAACAACGCAATTGTTGGGACAGTTTTTCGGGAAAGTTACTCTTCATGCTGCAGGTTTGGCAGTACAGATATGTATTGCTGGTTGCAAGATTCTACCGCTTGTATAATTATGTCGCAGGGAAAAGAGGATATCAGGGATTTCAAGATATCCCTAGGGATATCACGAACTCCCGGTAGATGCCGAATATTCTTGTTTGTTACATCTTCTTACTAAAAATATCTAGTGATATGTCATTTCACTAAACTAAATCTAGTGAAACGTCAGAAAAGCGGACACCGCCGAATAAAAATCAAGCCACACATTTCTCTCGCTTGCTCTAGTATACACACGGGTACTTTGATAGGATCATCTAACATCTGAATCTGACAAGTAAGATGTTAGATAAAGTCGGTCCTGCGCCTGATCTCTCGCCGGTCGTGTCAGTCTTCCGTCCCACCGGGTTATGCGAGTAAAGGAATATAGAGATTGCTCTTGTGTACTGCGCACACACTTGGGCACTATAAAATAACTCTTGGCCTGGTTTCAATGAAACCGGCCACCGTCACCAAAACCAGAGTGGGAGTTATTATTACTATTATCACACGTTTAATATAACTATAGCAGATCTGAGGGGGCATCACCATATCTCTGAATCATACAGTTGAAACCAACTGAGGGTTCTTCATCAGATACTTCAGACCTTTGATTTTTGACGTCAAATGAAGCGGTCGACCAAGTTGAATATTTTTTGTAAAGGTGGCATGTCGATCTCTAGTTTGGTTAGGCTCTTGTACAGGCACAGGTACTACAGGTACTCCAGCTCTTCGATTATCCTAGTTTTTACGGTTCCGTACCCAAAGGGTTAGTCTGTCTGTCTGTCTCCAGGCTAGACGAGCCGCGCCAGCTCGAGCGACGCATTTGTTTCACTCCCACTAGTGCCCGTGTCACGTGTGGGAACTAGAGCGAGCGAGAGAGATGAGTGGCTCGATTTTTATTCGGCGGTATCCGCGTTTCTGACATTTCACTAGATTTAGTTTAGTGAAATGACATATCACTAGATATTTTTAGTAAGAAGACGTAACAAACAAGAATATTCGGCATCTACCGGGAGTTCGTGATATCCCTAGGAATATCGTGAAATCCCTGATATCAAGTGTAAGCGGATGTCAATGGACAAGCTACATAATATTATATTTTATTTTATTTTAATCTGTATATTATGTTAGTCACTATATATAAGTTTAATTAGTGATTATTATATTTTGAATAGTAATAAGTAAGGTAATTGATTTTGACAAATAGTTATAAATGGACGGGAGGATTATTCACTTCCGTTATAACTTCCTCTTCTCATATTTAAGTAAATAATTATCTTAAATATGAGAAGTACGTTAATTAATATTTAGAATTATATACCTACTTATTCTTAGCCATTCTTAATTTTTAATGTATTCTTTAATGATTTTACTATATTTGAATTGTCAACGGAAGTTCGTTTCTTTTGTGTAAAATGGTATAAAAGCCAGCCATATTGCATTGATGGGGGCATTCTGTAAATAACTTTGAAACGTGTAAGGTGAAACTCTGCTCGAATAAATACCGCTCAATGTATAATTATTCAAGACTTTTACTACTCTCTAATATCTCAGAAGTGGGATTATTTCAAAAATTTCCGGTCCTTATGCTGCGGGACTTGGCAAAAGGAGAAGAACGCCCAGACTTGCCCTGACTCTCGACGATTGACAGCGAAGAAAGTGATTTTTTTTTCTCTTCGAACATAAACAACAGTGATTGTGATAGTGAACCAGTGATAAAACGACGCAGAATTACTCGAGCTAATGCAGAAGTGATACCAAAGTTTGAACCAGAAGACTACGCTTGTAATGTAGCTACATGGCTGCATAAAATCGACCAGCTAGGAGGTTTCCCCATGGAACAGTATAACCGATTGATAGTTCATCGTGCAATTGCGTTTACGTGGGTCCGCTACGCAAAAACTGCCTTGAAGTTTTTCAACGCCTCGGTCATACGACGCGACGGTTAACTGCTGGTTCGCGAATACAGCAGGAACAACTCGGCAACCGCAGAATTTAACACAAGTAAGTAACACTTTTTATTTCATACTCCTACCCACACTTTACAAAAAAAAATGTGTGGGTAGGAGCCAATGAACAAGAATAATGAAAATGAAATCTAAAGTTTTTACCTTCTAATACTATATTGAAGGGTTTTGTACATAAAATAGATCAAGCCATATAGAGACTGTAAAACAACTGCCAAGTGACAAAGACTTAATTATTGGACAATCAATGATCAACCAGCCTGGTATCAGTTACTACAGCTAATTCTGCCACTTAACTGAGACTTTAATTTGTTTGACAGTAACAAACAGCTGACAAATATAAGTGATAGGTATAAGTATAATGTTTTGCTGAAGCGTGATACAATTTTACCTAAAAATAGTTGCTGTAATATTTATGTATTTGTAGATATCGTTTCCAATGGGAAAAATTCAATGGAACAAATCCAGTTTATGTGCTATATAATTCCTGGAGGAGCTGTTAGTGTTAAGGGTCATTTAAAGGCTAAATATTGGTGAAATTGAAATAACTTGGCCTGCATAATGCACATACGTTAATTGCCCGGGCTGAAATTGTTAATATTATCGACTCGAATACCTCTACTGAAAATATGATTTTATCGATTGAATCACAAATGGCATTGAATCGGGAATCAGAGGGTTTAGGTAAGGTGGATATTGGTAAAAATTTAGATTAAAAAAAATGATGATATTAGATAGATATAAACATTTATTCACTAGGGATACAAAAGATTTAGGGTACACAAATTTATTACAAATGAAAATAAAAACAACTGATAAAGTCGTCGTACTTTGCAAGCCTTAAAGGATATATCTTAAAAAAATGCAATAGTTGATGAAAAGGTTAACGATCTTTTGAAAGCTGGTATCATTTGTCACTCTATGTCTGAATATGCTAGTCCAGTGATTTTAGATAAAAAGAAGGATAGAGATTACAGGCTGTGCATTGATTACCAAAATTTAAATTCACAGACACTCAAAGATCGGTACCCTTTGCCTCATATTGAGGACCAAGTATCAAAATTGTGTGGCTGTGATCTCCAGGTTGATACGGATGCTAGTAAACTAGGTTCAAGGGGTATATTAATACAAAAACAGCAGGACGGCACATTTAACCTATAGCCTATTTTGGTAGTCACATCCAAAGAACGGTTTTACTACAGTTACGAGTTAAAAACTTTAGCCGTTGTGGAATCTTTAAAGCGTTTCCGTATTTATATAATAGGTATCCCTGTAAAAGTTGTAACGGATTGTGCAGCGTTATGCACAACCCTTAGCAAAAAAAAAAAGATCTTGTTCCTCGTATTGCTCGATGGTGGCTTAGGAAGATTATGATCTGCAAATTGAGTATCGTCCAGGGAATAGAATGAGACATAGACGCTCTTAGTAGGAATCCCGGTTATGAATACGTCATTGAGGAAACTGATCGGTTACTAACATTTGGATAATAATTTACAAAATATTATTTCTCAATTAAAGGGGCATACGAACAACTCTGATATAGTTAATTATGTAGTTAAAGAGGATAAACTGTTCCAAAAAACCCTAAATGGAGAACGATTTGCTGTTTCCAAATTGGCAAAATATAGCGTAAGTATTGCAGAAATATCATGATTCATGACCTCCAGCTGACATGAATGACACCCTGGCTTTGACAACAGTTTTGGTTTCCTAAAATGACCCGATATAATAAGGAAATTCATCAATTCTTGCCTTCAATGTGTTTTCGGTAAGGGTAATTATAGAAAATCTGAAGGAGAAAAATTTACATTTTATAGAAAAAGTACCTGTACCACTATTCATGCCGATAACTTAGGATCATTTGTTAAGACTAGGAATGGCACAATTTGATTAAGAATAAGACAATAGAGAATGTCTCTGGCAGTTATAATAACTTAAATTTAAATACCAAAAATTATAAAAATTCCAAAGATTTAAGTAATAATAATTGTGTAATCAATCTGGTGCATCAAAACCTACAAGGAATGGTAGGTAAAGAACTTGAAACTGAGTTATTTTTAAAGGAATTTGACATTGATATTTTGTGTATTTCTGAACATTGGTTTAAAAAATATGAACTCATTTTCAATTTCAGTGACCACCAGATTGCCAGTTCGTTCAGTAGTGAAAAGGCCATAAGAGGTGGCTCTTTAATATTAATTAGAAAAAAAATTAAATTTAAGGAACGTAAAGACATTATAAGTCTCTCCACTGAACGAATTATTGAGGCAGCCTGTATAGACTTGAGTCATCTTATTATTGTAAGCGTATACAGGCCTCCATCATCAGGATTATATGATTCCTTCAAACAAGTCATGGGACAAATTCTATCCAAAATATGTGCATCTAATAAGAAAGTTATAGTCTGTGGTGACTTTAATATAAATTTACTAGACTCAACTCCCACCACTATTAGATTCACATCTTTGTTTAAATCATATAATCTTTTTAATCTATTTTATGAGCCGACTAGAGTATGTGATACAACGGCCACTTATATTGATAATATTTTTACTGACATTACTCCACATAAAAAAGAAATAATAAATACTCGTAGGCTTAGCTCTGATCACTGTGGACAGTTAGGTTCTTTCAATATAAATTGTGATAGTAACTTAGAGGAAAAGCTTGAGTTTATTCCTGTGAATACTAAACGTATTGAGAAGTTTAGAAATAATTTAAGTTCAAGTATTCAATGATTGAATGGGTCGAACAGCTCAGATGAAGCTTTTAATAAATTATTTAAAATAATAAGAAACCAATTTAACAATGTGTTTACCGCAGTAACGGTTAGAAACAATAATAAAAATAATAATAAATTTACTAAATGGGCGACTGCAGGAATCAAAATAAGCAGGCAAAGGATGTGTAATCTGTATGAAGAAAAATGCTTTAACAATAGTGTAGCATTTAAAGAATACGTTAAAAACTATTCTAAAACTTTTAGAAAAGTTTGCAAAGCTGCTAAGGCTATGTACATAAACAAAAAGATTAAAAATTCCAAAAATAAAATTAAAACTACTTGGAAGGTAATAACTGGTGAGACTGGAAACGTCACCTGTCGTAGCTCGGATTTTCAACTGTATTTTGAAAATAAAAAAAATTACCAATGATTTAGAAGTTGCGACGGCCTTTGAAAAGTTCTTTGCTGACATTTCGGTCTCAACTACAAAAAACTTAAACTCTTCACCTGCAGCTGCCGAAAAACTACTCAAAGATAATGTAAAGGAATTTAATGTCAATTTTAAGTTTAAAGAGATTGACCCCAAAGACATTATTGATACTTTTAAATTATTAAACATTAAGAACACCACTGATCTTTGGGGCATGTCTACAAAAATTATTAAATCAATAATTGACATCATAGCTCCTCATCTAGCAATGATTTTTAATAACTGTATAGAGAATGGTATTTTTACTGACTGAATGAAGCACAGCAAGGTTATACCTTTATTTAAAGCGGGAATTAAGTCTGATCCGACAAATTACAGACCTATATCGATTTTACCGACCCTTAGCAAAATATTTGAAAAAATAATTTTAAAACAGCTATTGGTACACTTTAATACAAATAATTTATTACACGAAAATCAATACGGTTTTACTAAGGGTCGTTCCACAACGGATGCTGGTATAGGTCTTCTATGTAGTATATTTGAAGCTTGGGAGGAATCGCAGGATGCCTTAGGTGTCTTCTGTGACCTCTCTAAGGCCTTCGACTGTGTCGAACACGCTACATTAATTAGGAAATTGCACCACTATGGCATAAGGGACTCGGCACTCAACCTTTTGACATCTTATCTCAAAAATAAAATTAATAATAAGAGATCTAATGGAACCAAAATAGAATTAGGTGTCCCACAGGGATCTATTTTGGGCCCATTTCTTTTTCTCATCTACATAAATGACCTACCTTATCTAGTTAAGGACAATGATAATGAAATAGTACTTTTTGCTGATGACACTTCACTTATTTTTAAAGTGAAGAGACAACAGTCTAATTACGACGAGGTAAACAGTACTCTTTCAAAAATAGTACATTGGTTTAATGTTAATAATTTACTTTTGAATTCTACGAAAACTAAATGTTTAAAGTTTACTTTGCCCAATGTACGGCAAGTTCAAACCAATGTACTATTAAATGATGAGAAAATGAATTTGGTGGACACTACTGTGTTTTTAGGTATTACACTGGATAGCAAATTACAGTGGGGTCCTCATGTTGCTAAACTCGCAGATAGACTCAGTTCTGCAGCATATGCAGTCAGAAAGATTAGGGAAACTTCTGACGAAGGCACTGCACGATTAGTATACTTTAGCTATTTTCACAGTAGATTGGCATATGGTATCCTTTTATGGGGAAACGCTGCCGATATAAATACTATTTTTGTGCTGCAGAAGCGAGCTATACGTTCGATTTACAAAATGTCTACATTAGAATCTTTGAGAGAAAAGTTTAAAGAAATTGGTATTATGACAGTAGCTTCTCAAAACATTTTGGATAATGTATTATATGTTAGAAAAAATATATGTAAATTTAAAGCCAAAGGTGACATTCATTGTAGAAACACCAGAAATAAGCACAAGCTAGATTTGCCAGTGATCAGACTTAGTAAAGTCAGTAAATCTTTTAAAGGTCAATATAGTATACGCCTTTTCAATAAAATCCCAGAAAACGTTCAAAATCTTTCCATTAACAAATTTAAGAAAGTAGTCAAAGAGCATTTGTGTGCCAAAGCATATTATAAGGTCAATGATTTCATAAATGATGGCACATCTTGGGAGTAGGATGGCTGCTTGCAAGGCTACCTACACTATTGTATGACTTACAATTATGTATGTATCTTGACGTTGTATATTTTAAGTTACAGCATTGTAAATAGATTAATTTTTTTCTCACTTTTTTTGGTAAAAAAGTGGGCCCCGTGCGAGTTTCTTACGCCGGCTCTTCTCGCCGGGTTAGTTCCCGAACCGGTGGTAGGCACCAGTAGTATCAACATTCTGAAAGTATTTTTTTAAAATCTATTCAGAAATAAAACAATTTTTATTTATTTTTTTATTTTATTGTTTTTGCTAAGCCAGACAAAACTAGTTCCATAAAAACCATAAAGTATTAAGTACTTAAAAGATATTATTTTCCAGTTTACAAACCCAGTCCACATAATAGCATAGAGGCAAAGCATTTCCTAGCCGATACCTTAAATAATTTACAGAAGACATGCAATAAAAACATGTCCTTAATACTATAGCTACATATAGTCCCAGATCAAATGGCCCAGTGGAAAAGTAAATGTTACCATTATTGATGGACTGAACACTATGCCTGAAAATGAAACTGTTTTGGATGATAGGTTATGGGATATAATATGGGGTATAAATAATACACCTAATTCTACTACTTCCTTCCTTTCATTTAAACTTATGTTTAGCCATGATAACTCTAAATTACCAGCTATTTCATTCAGTGGTCCTAGTGACCGTACTTCGCAACGACAGGCATAAACTGAAAGAAGGGCAACAGCAAAACTACTCATTGATAGAAATTATGTAACTGTTATGAAAAATAGATTTGACAAAACTCACAAGAAATGTAGGATAAATTCAGTCGGTGATCTAGTATTGTGGAAATGGCAAACCCCAATGCCAAAGTGACCCAAAAATTGAAAAATAAGAAGTTTTCAGCTGTAGTAAGAGGTGAGGTATTAAGACCTTATAAATCAGCAACTTCTGATACTGAAAGTTCATCTAGCGATGCTGAGGTAGACACGGTGACCTAATTGATTGATTAGAAAGTTATTTTTAATATATTTTTTGTATAATATAACTAATAAGATTAGGGATAATAATTTATACAGTATCATGTGTACAGAAACAAATTTTATTGATCGAATAGGTAAATACAAATTTAATAACTATTTAATTATTATCCCACTTTATCTTTTCTACTTCTTTATGTTCGGTTGAACATAAGAGAGAAATTAGAAACTGTACTTTTTATACAAAAATGCTATATTCTAGATACTTTTACAATATTAATAATTTGGAACTATGAGCGGTTGTAGGTATAGGAGTGGGGCTCGCGGCGGACCTCGTACCGCGCCGCGAATGTTCCCGTACGTGTGAGTGGGACGGAAGAGTGCCGACGGCCGCGCTCGACGATTGTGTAGGTATTCGCAGCTAAGGCGCGAACACTATATTCTTCACAATTGATAATATTAATAAGAAACTGGTCCCGAAGCTGCACCTAAAAGAAAAAAGATAAATAAAATATTACATAATCCAAGTCTGTGTGACCTACTCATTAACAATATAACCACTCAATGTATAATTCAAGACTTTTACAAATCTCTAATAAATATTATCTATAGGATGTCTGTGTGATCAAATCCTAAATGAACGCAATAATATTATCTATAGGATGGCTATGTGATAAAATCCTAAAATCAACGCAATAATATTATCTATAGAATGGCTGTGTGATCAAATCCTAAAATCAACAATAATATTATCTATAGGATGGCTGTGTGATCAAATCCTAAAATCAACATAGTAATATTATCTATATAGGATGGCTGTGTGATCAAATCCTAAAATCAACGCAATAATATTATCTATATAGGATGGCTGTGTGATCAAATCCTAAAATCAATGACTGGTGTCTATGTGACTGGTGTCTATGTGACTGGCGTCTATGTGACTGACGTCTATGTGACTGGCGTCTATGTGACTGGCGTCTATGTGACTGGCGTCTATGTGACTGGCGTCTATGTGACTGGCGTCTATGTGGCTGGCGCCTATGTGACTGGCGTCTATGTGACTGACGTCTATGTGACTGGCGTCTATGTGACTGGCGTCTATGTGACTGACGTCTATGTGACTGGCGTCTATGTAACTGGCGTCTATGTGACCCATGTTTACATGACTCATGTTTACGTGACCGATGTCTATATGGCCGATGTCTATGTGACCGATGTCTATGTGACCGATGTCTATGTGACCGATGTCTATGTGACCGATGTCTTTGTGACCGATGTCTATGTGACCGATGTCTATGTGACCGATGTCTATGTGACCGATGTCTACGTGACCGATGTCTATGTGACCGATGTCTATGTGACCGATGTCTATGTGACCGATGTCTATGTGACCGATGTCTATGTGACCGAACGATATCTATGTAACAGATGTCTATGTAAACCGATGTCTATGTGACAGATATCTATGTGACAGATGTCTATGTGACTGATGTCTATGTGACTGATGTCTATGTGACTGATGTCTATGTGACTGATGTCTATGTGACGGATGTCTATGTGACGGATGTCTATGTGACTGATGACCTAATAAGTCTGTGTGACCTTACAAATATTCTAAAATTGAGCTAAATTTAATTACTACAATACAACTATATAAGTCTGCGTGACAAACTATTATATTATTACTGATAACAATCAATACAACAAAAATCAAAATGCATAAATTACATAAAATGCATATAATGGCTTCAGAAATGTCATGTGTTGGCTAGTGGAGATGAGATGTGAATTGTGATACTACAAGATTTTTCTGACATCAATGCATACCTATATTACTTTTTTTTTCTTTTTTGTTTACAAAATACTGTTCCGATGTTTTCATCTGTTTCAGACCACTGGCAGTTCTGGCACTGGTACAGCACAGGGTAGCAAACCATGGGAACGTCGTGGGACACTCCTAATGCAGGATGGCCGAGTGTTAGCGGATGTCAATGGACAAGCTACATAATATTATATTTTATTTTATTTTAATCTGTATATTAAGTTAGTCACTATATATAAGTTTAATTAGTGATTATTATATTTTGAATAGTAATAAGTAAGGTAATTGATTTTGACAAATAGTTATAAATGGACTGGAGGATTATTCACTTCCGTTATAACTTCCTCTTCTCATATTTAAGTAAATAATTATCTTAAATATGAGAAGTACGTTAATTAATATTTAGAATTATATGCCTACTTATTCTTAGCCATTCTTAATTTTTAATGTATTCTTTAATGATTTTACTATATTTGAATTGTCAACGGAAGTTCGTTTCTTTTGTGTAAAATGGTATAAAAGCCAGCCATATTGCATTGATGGGGGCATTCTGTAAATAACTTTGAAACGTGTAAGGTGAAACTCTGCTCGAATAAATACCGCTCAGTGTATAATTATTCAAGACGTTTACTACTCTCTAATACAAGTGATGACGACCAAATGCCGCTAAAATTGGAGCTGATTGAATTCTTGTTTTTTTACTTGATGATGCAGCCGCTACGAATAATATAAACTATATATTATTATTCGTAGTGCAGCCGCCATGCGTTTGCCACTGTAGCAGTGGCAAAACAATCCAGCATGTGCGTAAACAGAACCTACCAGTTACCACCAATTTTTGTTTCGTATAACAGTGCGAGAAAATCGATTGACCAGTTGACTTGACCCCACGCATATCCTTGTTATAGCTTTGATAAAAATGTCGGAAGCTATCGTCCACATTCTTTCAACAGTAATGCATCTAGTTTACTTTTCCCAGAAGAATAACGCTGTTATGGCTTGCCTCGATCGCATAGACATTATAATCCAGCCGATGTAAAACAAATTCTGATTTAGTTGGTCGAAACGGTAGTCAAACCTTTCCACTGTGATCTTCAATCACGTCAACTTCCTGAAGTCTATAATATTTATCATAGCTATTGAATATCTTTCAGTTCATTGATTATACGAAATTGATCGGTGGACAAAAATTGGAATAATTTACATCCTATGTGCCCATTGGCCCCAAATAGGGACACTTATATAAAACTACTCCTAATCTTATAAAGACTAAAGCTTTTCACACTAATATGTATATTTTTTATAGGTTATAGTGTAATGTGCTCTTTTAAATGAAAAAAATATACATGCCTAAAAGAAAAACTTAAAAATAAAAGATACTAACTTGGCGTCATTTCGGATGTTAGAAACAGCTTCAGAAAAATCACTATAAAACATTGTGAACTGTATTTATATTATTTGTACCTTCTAAGAATAAGAAAGTATACTTTTAGCAAATTGAAACTTACTATAAAAATAAGTATAAACTTGAATGACAAAACATTTAAGTAATTTTAAAAGTGTCCTAACCTATATGGGTTAAAAATGCTACAGTGTGTCTTCATCTCTGCCAATAAGTTTTTTACCTCTTTAATCTTTATACTTCAACCACAGATTCCAATCTGATGAATTTTAGGATAAAGATACTTCAATACTTCTTAGAAAAGACCTAGCATAGCGGAAAAATGTACGATTCGCGTTACGCGATTTAAGCAATGGAATTGCGGGCATCATTAATTAAAACACGTTTGTAAAACATTAACACTTTATTTTGCCATTTAACATAAAACATAGTCGTTACTTTTGGGGTGATATTAATTTTTCTTATGGTTCCATAGACAGGTGCATCCTTCGCGTAGGCATATAGCGTCGTCGACGTTGCCGTGTTTGTCCTTGCAGTATGCGAGGCACGCCTTGAACTTACAAGGTGAAGGTCCCTCTGAAAAGACAAAAAAATATACAATGTGTCCTGACACCGGTGTCCGATCCTTTAATGTCTATGTCTATGTAAATCTATGGCATATTTTATCGACAAATTGGCCCTCAATTATTTTTTCTCTCTCAAGGTTGTAAAATGGCAACCATTTTAGTTTTTCTCGGGCTTTCACACTAATCTAACCAGAACTGCTCTTGTAAATATCCTATGAAGATAAAAAAGGTCTCATTTGATAGATAAATTTGTGGACTACGCTTACACAAGCAATATGTTATAAATTTCGTGGAATTAAACATAGAAAAACCCAAGTTTAAGAAAAAAAAAATTGTGTATTTTTTATTAATGGCTTTTTGTGAAAAATCTAGCACATAAAACTGGTTCTTTTTTATTTTTAAAAGATAGAAGAAGTTTTTATCTTCTAAAATTATTTTACTTCAATGCTCTAAGTCAGATAGTTTAGAAGTTATAACTATTTTCTTATAATGAGGTGGTCAGATTAGTATGAAGCCAGAGATTTTTTTTTCAAAAGTTGGAGAAAAAAATAATTTGAAAGCCAATTTGTCACTAATATAAGCCATTTATCATGAGTTCAATTTTTTTTTCTCCAACTTTTGAAAAAAATTTTTTTTCTCTGGCTTCATACTAATCTGACCACCTCATCATAAGAAAATCGTCATAACTTCTAAACTATCTGACTTAGAGCATTGAAGTAAAAGAATTTTAGAAGATGAAAACTTCTTCTATCTTTTTAAAATAAAAAAGAACCAGTTTAGGGTTGGACCTCATCTGGCAGCACGGAATCACCTTTTTCCGTCGCCCTTTCTCTTTCTGTCGCTTAGAACTGCCATTTGCTAGACCGAGACAGAAAGCATAATGCGATAGCACGCGGCGGAATCCTCGAGGCGATCGGCATCACGGACAAAATGCAATGGTCGGCAGGGAGACTCCGGAACGCTGAAGCGCGCGATAGCATGCTAACGCATCCTTTCACCGACGCGTGCGATCGCCTTTTTTGTCTGCGGAATGCGACAGCGCGTTCGCATGCGGCAGCACACTGCAGCACGTGGTAGCACAGGCGGAACAAATGCGATTCCGTGCTGCCAGATGAGGTCCAACCCTTAATCTGCTAGATTTTTCACAAAAAGCCACTAATAAAAAATACACATTTTTTTTCTTAAACTTGGGTTTTTCTATATTTAATTCTACGAAATTTATAACATATTGCCAATGTAAGCGTAGTCCACAAATTCAGCTATCAAATGAGATCATTTTAACTTCATAGGATATTTACATGAGAAGTACTGGTCAGATTAGTGTGAAAGCCCGAGAAAAAATAAAATGGGTGCCATTTTACAACCGTGAGAGAGAGAAAAAATTTAAGAGCCAATTTGTCGATAAAATATGCCATAGATCATGACATCAAAGGATCGGACACCGGTGTCGGGACACATTGTATAATCATATGCTTCAAATTGTTTGCGCAAATTATTATTTGTGTGGGTCAGCTACTTAGCATAACGAATTTTTCCAAACAAATTGTAACTACTTCAGAGCTGCTTCTGTCATAGTGGTCTATAAAGGATAGTAGGGACATATTAAAGTACTATCATTTTGTTTTGTTACATTCTGTACATCCTACATAGTTTTATACAACGGATAATACTGTCCGTTTGTACGTCTGCGTACTTAATGCTGAACCCTGCAGTGGTCGCACACCTGAATATTGTGACGGGAGTTGTCGCGCGGACTACATACGTAGTCCAATTTGAAATAAAGATAAAAACATGTTAAATAATAGTTTATTTATTTTAGTAATTAAAATATAATAAGTATATACATCTTAATCAGAAAAAACCAACAAAAAATAATCACGACCTCTCTATAAAAAGTAATTAAATAACAAAAATAAAGAGCTTGACTGCGCTTGATACTCTTCCCTATCGCCACCGACTTCATTCAACCACGCCTCAATGTATGCAGCTTGTCGTTCGGCTATTTTTTGTCTAAAAATATAAAGTAATATTATTTTAAAACAAATCAAAATTATAAAACAGAGATTAATTTACTAGTATGTACTAATATAATATTTAAATACTTATACGGAAATAATAAAAAATTGAACTAAAAAGTACTTACGTAATAGGTCGCGCGGACTACACCTGTAGTCCACGATATTTGAGAGGGCTATTGCGTTACGAAAATACGCGACAGAGGCTTGCGCTGCACTGAATGTGTAGCTAGATAGGTCATTTGAAAGTACCTATAGGCGCAAGAGTCACACGCTTACAGTTTTTGAGAAATTTTTGATTTTGTTTACGTGGACTACATATGTAGTCCACGCGACCACTCCAGGGTTAAACAGTTGAGACGATACAACATATTATGTAAGCTTTAAAGTTTATTAGCACTAAAAGTTTCATAATGGTTCAAGGATCCAACGATTAAGGAGGTTAACAACAACAATAACTAAACAACAACATTTTGTTTCACAAGAATGATCCATGCATTGGATATGCATGTAAATTAGTTTATTCAAATTTTTTACTAATGCTGCCAACTACAAAGAAAAATTTTGTTTCTAGAATGATGTTGTACCCAATATCGGGTGTATTGCATTCTATAAATGGGGATGGAGCCACATAATATTTTAAAGTGTTTTAATCTAATAGTATCCTACCTCTGTTTTGTGGCCTCGGTGTGTGTCATGATAGCTAGTTTGGAGACTACAAGGGCATAAAACTACCGAAATATTATGCATTATGCACTATCAACGAAAAATTGCCAAAATAATATGCACTATCGCGACTATCGCCTAAAAAGTGCCATTATATTATGCATTTGCATATGCAAGTATGCAAGTGCATATTATAATCCGATGTCTAGTTATGACTAAGCTATTCTCTTAAAAAGTGGTGTAAGTACTTCTAAAGTATAGAATTGCCCTAAAGGTACTTCAAAGAACGACAATTTTGGTCACTTCGGGATAAATTACACTTACCAGCAGCAGAAAGACTGACGAGGGCAAGGAGCACGGCGAACAAAATTGCGAACCACTTCATTGTTGTAGATTATTAAAATATGCCCAAATATCCGCCGAATTTCCTTTATATACCAACATTTTATTTATAGATTTCGAATGCTAATGAGATATTAATTACTATTACTATAAAAGCAAATCTGCCTGTCTGTACGTTTTGATGCGTAATTTATTGTAGCTTAACTACAGAACCGATTTCGATGAAGTTTTGTGCGGTTCTAATTAGGATCCCGGGGCAAAATATATGGTAGCAAAGTATACAGTATGTAAAAAATAAAGTACTTATGCTTTAGTGTGTGCATGTATCCTTTATAATATACAGCTTTAAATAGTTTCTCGAGTAGGCTTAGGGGTTAATATTTTTAACGTAACATTATAATTATAGCTCCCACACCGGTTTCGGTGACGGTGGCCGGTTTCATTGAAATCAGGCCAGCTACGCACGAGTAATTTAATAGTGCCCAAGTATGTGCGCAGTACACAAGAGCACTCTCTATTCCTTTACTCTCTTAACCCAGTGGGACGGACGACCGACACGACTGGCGAGAGATCAGGCGCAGGACCGACTTTTTACATGCCCATCCGACGCATGGATCATCTTACTTGTCAGACAATCAGGTGATCAGCCTGCATTGTCCTAACCAAACTTGCAAATAACATGTTTCCCACGCGGGAATCGAACCCACGACCTCCGAGTCAAGAGCCGCGCTCTATACCACTAGACCACGGTGGCGTTACGTAACGTAACATTAAGGGCAAGCGCATTAGGCGGCCAGGTCGTGCGGCCAGGTCGCTGCGACCACCCCGCGCACTTTGCGGCCACGTCTGCGACCACACTCGTATGAGTAGTGATTTGATGAGTAAACTTTGAATATTATTTTGTTTTCTGTATACAAAAGACGTGTGGCCGCGGCGACCAGTGCGCGCACACTGAGTAATTTCATACAAATTCCCGTATCTCGTTGGCCGCGGCGGCCAAGTGGCCGCGTGTGTTTCGCGATGTTTTTCGTTGGCCGCGCGACCAGAGCGTGGCCGCTGGCCGCTGGTCGCGTAATATATATACTTATATATCATTAGCCGCGTACTGACCAAGCGAGCCGCCTCGCCGCGGCAGCCTCGCGCGCATTTGCTCGGTCGGTCAGTACGTGTTAGTGCGCGGCAAACGTCCGAGGCGCCTTTGAGCATCGACCAAAAACCGACAACTTTTGGCTCGGCCGCGGCACGCTCGGGCGAGGCAGCGAGGCGGCGCGCTTGGTCAGTACGCGGCTATAGAAGAATTAGTTGGCCGCAGCGACCTGGCCGCGCGACCTGGCCGCCTAATGCGCGGGGGTCTTAGTGCCCCCGCGTATTAGGCGGCCAGGTCGCGCGGCCAGGTCGCGCGGCCAGATCGCGCAGCCAGGTCGCTGCGGCCAACTAATTCTTCTATGATAATATTATATGACATAGACTTTAAGTTACATTTTCAACCAATATTGGTCCGCGACCCATGCCACCGCCACGCCGCTTTGTAGTGGCGTAGAACAAAATCACTGTTTTATTACATCCTCTATAGTTTTATTTCAATGACTAGCTGTTGCCCGCGACTTCGTCCGCGTGGACTTTAGTTTATAGTTGTTCCCGTACATCGATTGAATAGTTAACGCGCAAATCATAAAAGTATATTGTGTGGGACAATATACTTTTATGATATGATAGATGTTCCGCGCGGCTTCGCCCGCCTAATTTAGGAATGTAACGGAAACCGTACCACAACCGTACATTTTTCCGCAAAAAAAGAAACCTATTTCCTTTCACGTGGTCTATTCTTTATGTGTGCCAAATAACATAAAAATTGCTCCAGTACGTTTAAATCCTTCCTTCCTTCCTAGTCGTATCCTCATGGCTGAGGGACGTAACCACCAAAATTAGCTTCAATTAAGCCCTTTCAAATAATTTCCCCCGTTTTTTCCACACTTTCCTCTATTTCTTCGCTCCTATAAGTCTTAGCGTGATAAAATATAGCCTATAGCCTTTCTCGATAAATAGGCTACCTAAAACTGAAAGAATTTTTCAAATCGGACCAGTCGTTCCTGAGATTAGCGCGTTCAAATAAGCCATTTCAAATAATTTCTCCCGTTTTTTCCACACTTTTCTCTATTTTCCACTTTCCTATAAAAAAATTATGGCAAGTCGTTATCGGCCCACCACGCACTGGAGGTGTCAAAAATCAACTCAGTGCGGCAGTGGGCCTATTGCGGCCCGCCGTACAAGCAGGCGGTTGGCGACCCGATACCGCACCGAGCGTCCGCCTCGCCAGTTAGTGATGTGCAATCTATCGTAAGTCGTAGCTGACGTACGTCGCGTTTTTTAACCGACTTCAAAAAAAAGGTTATCAATTCAATCTGTATATTGTATGTATTATTTTCAGAACTGCCTAGTTTTAATTTGTTTTACTCTATATTATCAGCATCTGAACAAATGTGACAAATTTCTAAAGTGACATACATATTCATATGTATGTTTTATGTTTGTGTTCGCACATCTTCGGAACTACTAGTCCGATTAAAGTAATTCTTTTTTTGTACTGGGTACTATTTAACTCCGGGAATACTGTTCATCAAAATCGGTTCAGTAGTGTTTAAAATAGGTAATTTTGATTCCCAATTACGTACGATTTTGAAGTCGGTTTTATCTTTTTAAAATACAATAATTATTCAATTTATAAAATTAACAACGCACGATAGCAGGAAACAAAAAATCATGTCCTTGAGATGAGCGTTAAACGGCGAAATTGTGCAGGGTGATATGAAAAACTGGGAGAAACCATGAGGAGTGTCGAATCAAAAAAGAAATTAAAAAAAATAAAACATACTGCAGAATGTGCAAACAAAAACGGGCTTTGTGTTTTAAAGACAGGAATTTAAATATATTAATAAAAATATATATTTTCGATATCCCCTTATTTTTGTCTTTCCCATCTCTACTAAAAATACTTTCTAGTGCGGTTCGGGTCGATATCGGCCCGCCACTTTCCCTGGTTTATTTCTCATTTCCTGTTTGGCAGATCCCGGGGCGAATCAAATCTAAAGTAGTGGGTTCAAAGTTATTCCAACAGTCCAAAAACTGTACACCTACATTATGTTTTCGCAAAGTTATAGTAATTTAATCTAACCTTGTGCTGGTGGGTCGAGAAAGGCCTACCCCGCACTGGCGGAAAAATCATTGGGGGCACACTTTGGCCCGCCGCCGCACCAGACGAAGGTTTAAGATTTTTCTTGCCGCAGTGAAGGTGTTAATAAATAGGCTATCTAAAACTGAAAGAAATTTTCAAATCGGACCGGTAGTTCCTGAGATTAGCGCGTTCAAATAAGCCATTTCAAATAATTTCTCCCGTTTTTTCCACACTTTCCTCTATTTTTTCGCTTCTATTAATCTTGACGTGATAAAATATAGCCTATAGCTTTCCTCGATAAATAGGCTATCTAACACTGAAAGAATTTTTCAAATCGGACCAGAAGTTCCTGAGATTAGCGCGTGTTACATATGCACCCTCTATGAAAATCGGACTTAGCACAGATTTGCCAAACACCAGTATCAACTCATCATCATCAGTCAGCTGCAGTCAATCACATCATCATCATCAGTCAGCCGCAGTCAAACATCAGCTCTTGGACTATAATAAACTTGAAGCATACATAAAGTGTTGCAGTCTCCCAGACTATACAGATAAGACCACTCAAGAAGTTTCTTACTAAAATTGCGAAAGAACACGGAATACCGAAAATGCTGTCGCCACATCATCGTGGTGGTCCCAACTCCGTGGGACCTGATTTTGGTTAGCTCACTTTAGATCTGACATCGATCGGGGTCGGTACTTGTAATTTAGGACATAGTCTTTTTATATAGAATAGCTCTGTTAGAAAAAGTGTTTAAGTTATAAAAATAATTGTAATCTTATTTCAATAAATGTATTAAATTAAATCGTTTTTTTTGGCACTCCAGTTCGAGAACATTCGCGTTCAAATAAGCCCTTTCAAATAATTTCCCCCCGTTTTTTCCACACTTTCCTCTATTTCTTCGCTCCTTTTAATCTTAGCGTGATAAAATATAGCCTACTAGATGATGCCCGCAACTCCGTTGCGCCAAAATTAGTTTATCGCGCGGGGACCGTACATTTTTTCGGAACAAAAAGTATCCTATGTCCTTTCCCGGGACTCAAAGTATCTCCATGCCAAATTTCAGCAAAATCGGTTCAGCGGTTTGGGCGTGAAGAGGTAACAGACAGACAGACAGACAGACAGACACACTTTCGCATTTATAATATTAGTATGGATAGCCTTCCTCGATAAATCGGCTATCTAACACTGCAGGAATTTTTCAAATCGGACCAGTAGTTCCTGAGATTAGCGCTTTCAAACAAACAAACAAGCAAACAAACTCTTCCCAATTATAATATTATTAGTATAGATATCTGCACAAACGAAGTAGCGCGTAACATCTAGCTAGGAATATTTTTGATAGTAAAGGAACCGAACCCATCTTTCTTGTTCTAAAGACTAATTTTGTAACTGGAAACAGCCTTTAAGTTTTTGCAAGGATTATTATTGATCTAATAATAACAAGTCCACTGTCCAGCCTAGTAGCACATACACCATACAATAGTATTGCTATAATAATAATAATAATAATAATAATAATAATAATAATAATAATATTATGTGTGTCAACTGCGTGCTGGATATAATATTATTACAAGGTGTAAAATAAAATAGTATTGATATTACTTTAGGATATGTATATCCCAGTGTCCTAACACACTAGGTCGATGTTACGCGGCGTAAATTCCGCATGATTACGTCCGCAATGTCAAACGCATACAAAATACGGACGGAACGCGACGGAATAGTGTGTCATCGGTAATTTAAAATACATTGGGGGCGTAATGTAATCATGCGGAATTTACGCCGCGTAACTTCGGTCTAATATGTTTCTAGACACTTAAGAGTTCTCTCGGAACGTAATAGCGCTGAATGAGTTACTTTTATGGTTCCGTACCCAAAGGGTAAAAACGGGACCCTATTACTAAGACTTCGGTGTCTGTCCGTCTGTCTGTCTCCAGGCTGTATCTCAAGAACCGCTATAGCTAGACTTCTGAAATTTTCACAGATTGTTTATATCTGTTGCCGCTATAACAACAAATACTAAAAACAAAATAAAATTAATATTTAAGGGGGGCTCCTATACAACAAACGTGATTTTTTCGGCCTTTTTCGCTCTATATCAATAATGGCAATTGGCAAATGGTAGGCACTTGAATTTTTCACACATTCTTTTGTTATATGTGTACTTTAAATATTTTATAATAATATTATAATAAAATAAAAATTCAAGGGGGGCTCCCATACAAAAAATACAATTTTTAGCCTATTTTTGCTCTGTATTGGTACGGAACCCTTCGTGCGCGAGTCCGACTCGCACTTGGCCGATTATTGATTTCTATGTTTCTACAAAAAATGCCCCAACTACATGAATATAATATTATGCCTAGACAATTAAAAAAAAACTATACAATCATTCTGATTACGGGCGTATTATACAACTAGATGACGCCCGCAACTCCGTTGCCCAAAATTCGTTCAACGCGCGGGTACCGTACATTTTTCCGGGATAAAAAGTATCATAGGTATGTCCTTTTTCAGGACTCAAAGTATCTCCATACCGAATTTCAGCAAAATCGCTATATATTATATCGCTAATATGATATTAGTATGGAAGTATGGATTCAACACACCCTAAAGTATTATGACTTAAGAGTCCGTATACGAAATTTTGCCGATTTTGCCGAAATTACAAAGGTTCGCTACAGCAATATTATTAGGTTTTTTCCCCTTATTAGACTTAAAAAATATATATATTAATTATTAGATTTAAAATATATTTAAGCGCGGAAAGCCGACTCGAACTTGCGGCGAGTAATATAATGTGAGATTTAGGTTGTTTTGAATCGTGTTTTTTTGGCACAATTTGTTTTTTTTTTCTTTTTTCTCGAATTGGATAGAATTTTATCTATAGATTATTTCTGTCGTTTTCTTTTTATGAATTACAGCTCCAAGTTGCCGAAATTAACAGCAATTCTTTGCCCATTTTCTCTAAAATTTTGCCGAGTTACATTATTATTTTTTGAATATCTTTAATGTACAGAATCTTCATTTCTACAGTTTTATTATATGTATAGATTGGTAGTGTTAGTTCTGATTTTGGGTACCCGCAAAACATAACTTTTTAACATGCAGATATTTAGACTGTATTAGGCCTTGTTTCCGCCTGCAAGCAAACTCGCGGAGGTCTTGCGTGAGTTTCTTGCAATATTGTTTACATTTTATACTAATTCCTGCAATTTATTGCTGCAATAAATGTCGTGCGAGAAGCTCGTGTATAAAATATGCTATACGAAACTAGACCGTATATCTGCGGTAACCCGCAGCGAGATCTGTCGTGAGTCCTCGCAGACATGTTTGTTGTTTAGCATGCATGCATGACGTATGCTGTCGCAACTTCTCGCAGGAAGCGCATGACAAATTGTTGCGTCAGCACTTGCTACGGAGTTTACACTTGCAAGCTGCTGTCAGACAGACTGTCAGACACTTCTCGCGACAGTTGTCTTGCAGGTGGAAACACGGCCTTACAAAATTTATATGACGACATCTAGTTCTAATTACTAACTAGCTAAAAGCCAAGCCTTGTAAGGGCTCACGTCACTCGCGTCGTCACACCTTGACTGACTGATGATAATTGATAACACATCTACATATAAATCAAAATTAATATGTTAAATCACAAATCAATAGGCGTGATAGTTTTTCCGTAAAGTAAAGTGTACCACGAAATGTAAAGGTTGACTTGTGGGATATACTATATAGGGCTCGCTTCACTCGCCCTGATAACATTTTACTGTTGTGCAAAAACTACTAAACAGATTTGTATTAAGGTTAGTAAATCATGAATTAACACTCTAGATATAGGCTACTTTCGAAGTTCTTCTGTAACATTTTTGTAAATTCCTGTCAGTCGCTGAACTCGCTGATCATTTTTCTTATGCTCATTGATAAGTCCCATAATAATAATAAAATAAAAAAACAACGTATTGATACAGTCACTGAATGTTAGGTTGAAGGCTTGGCGTGAATGTGATCTGAAAACTTTTTACGATAGATCTTGCATAGATAGGGCGTTTTCACACTGCGACGACACGACACGACACGATACCACAGAATAGAGGGCCACCGCACATAATATACAAGTTCAAGTTGGCCGACTATCGTACAAACGAAATTGCGTAGTGTCACAATTTAATTGGACAACTTCATCGTGTACGCTGCCAGCCGCAGACTTTTAGATTTAGTTGGTAATAGTGTTGCTAGCCTAGACGTGCGTGTTAAAATGCGTAAAAAGCACGCTTTTATTGTGGCACTAATAAAACGAAGCCGAAAAGAAAGGAGAATATTTTGGGTGCATTCAATACTAAGTGACAGATTAGAATTAGAAAAACATAATGTGATCATAGATAGTCGGCCAACTTGAAATTGTATATGTGCGGTGGTCGTTATCTATTCTGTGGCATCGTGTCGTGTCGTTATCGTCGCAGTGTGAAAACGCCCATAGATGGTTTTGGTGGGATTTCTGTGACTGAAAAATTGGCATATTAACAATATTCCTAGCGACATAGTTCTTATGAACAGCAATATTATTGTTGCCCAATCCTTTTTATAAATAGTGTCCCTCCAGATAAAAAAAGATGGTTCAGAATCTGATAATGAAGTAGTAACTCAAATCCTTACTGATCTTCTAAATGCGAAAGCGTGTCTTTCTCTCTATCTGTTTGTTACCTCTTCAGTCTTCATGCTTAAGCCGCAGAACCCATTTCGATGAATTTTTGTATGAAGATAATTACTTTGACTTCTGAGAAAAGACATAGTCGCAGAACAATGTACGGTTCGTGTTTTTTTTTATAAAATAAGGGTGCATACGAGCACAAAGGTCACCTGATGGAAAGCTACTACCGTGTCCATGGACACAATGCACTTGCAACTCCATTTTAAGAGGGATACGCGATTTTATATGCACAACGGAGTGGCGGGCATCACTAGTAAAACACGTTTGTAAAACATTAACACTTTATTTTGCCATTAAACATAAAACATAGTCGCCACTTTTGGGGTGATATTAATTATTATAGTCCTTATCACTCCATAGACAGGTGCATGCTTCGTTTAGGCATTTAGCGCCGTCGCTTTCGGCGTAATTTTGTTGGCAGTATTTGAGGCACGTGTTGTACCTACAAGGAATAGGTCCCTCTAAAAAGATAAAAAAAAGGTTACATAATATGCTTTGAACTGTTTGTGCAAATTATTTGCCAGCGCCCCAGCATCTTGAGTTTTCCCAAACAAATTGAGAGAAGAAGCCCTGAAGTAGTTAAGCTACTTCAGGGCTTCTTCTCTCAATTATTATTCTATACTCCTATATATGTAGTTAATACATAAACCACCTTAAAGTATTATCGAAGACGAAGACACGGCACGATTAGTATATTTTAGTTATTTTCATAGTAGAATGTCATAATATGTAATCCTTTTAATGGTTTTAAACCTCTCCGGTAAACCGTATAGACTACAGGCCCACGTCGAAAATGGATGGGTCATATGAACCACCTGGGGACGTATATAGGACGATATTAAAGCATAAAATAATAAGATTTAGCACTATGCCGTCACTTGTAAGCTGTCCAACTGAGTGCTGGTGAGAATTCAAAAGTGCATGTAGGGTGAGTACATTTTGGTCATATGATCCTGATGTAATTAAGATTATTATTAAAATGGACAACAATTTTTTGACGGCATTATTTTTAATAGTACTTTTGAGTGCTAAAATAATGTTTGGAACCGAAGCCGTACTGTTTCAGATGACCCCCCGGACCCCTGAAAACAGAACCCCTGTTTTCAGGGTAACCCTCGATTTTTTTCTATTGTCGCATTATTTTTGTACGGCGTTGCAGAATAATTGATTCGAAGTTGTATCCAAACAGTATGAAACGTATGCAGTATAGAATCAAATGACCAAATTTACTATGGAAATTGTCTGAAAATAAAATAAAAATACCGACTTGTTGGCGCATCATTTTTGTACGGCACTGCGGGCTTTCGTATTATTTTTCATGTGTCTATCGATGGTAAAAATGCCGTACAGGATCATATGACCAAAATGTACTCACCCTACATGCACTTTTGAATTCTCACCAGCACTCAGTTGGACAGCTTACAAGTGACGGCATAATACGTCCAAACAAACATACTTTTCAGCTTTATAATATCAAGTCTAGATATAATAAATTATATTTTTTACAAAAATTTAAAGTATTTCCATAGAAATAAATTTAAAAAATTACAAATAATTCCTTTAACTAATTTATATTTATTTTTGTTAATTTTTTATCATAATTTTACTACTTGGGCCAAATCTGACCCAAGGCACGGCAACGTTTGTAAAATTAAAGACCTTATGAAGGTTAAGGCGACGCCTTGATAATTTGGCTGTAGCGATGCCGATTTTTCTCAGCAATGACTAAAGCTAAGAAATTGAAGTTCATTGTCAGTATTCATCATGTCTTTGTCTTTGAATTGCCCATAGCATAACATGATTGGACAACTTTTATAGCACAGAATAATCAATCAAAAAGACCTCTGTAAAAAAAGGGATTCCTAATTTTCCAACAGAGGAGAGTGATTTAAGGTTCCAAAATTTGTACATAAATTGGTTCAAGCATGCACTTTAATTTGTGCATAGCTTATATGAAATGTATTTATGGTTTTTAAATTATGCGACAAAAACCATTTTGTCGCTTACGCCCTTTCCATTTTTTGCTGTTCCATTGCTTGTTTTCTATGAGAGGCCGGGCCGGCCTCTCAAAGAAAACAAGCAATCTAAAACATGTCCAACACGGTTTCTTATTTTAACGCTGCGTCACCTTAAGTACACTTACCAGCAGCAGAAAGACTGACGAGGGCAAGGAGCACGGCGAACAAAATTGCGAACCACTTCATTGTTGTAGATTATTAAAATATGCCCAAATATCCGTCGAATTTCCTTTATATACCAACATTTTATTTATAGATTTCGAATGCTAATGAGATATTAATTACTAATACTATAAAAGCAAATCTGCCTATCTGTACGTTTTGATGCGTATTTTATTGTAGCTTAAACTACAGAACCGATTTCGATGAAGTTTTGTGCGGTTCTAATTACACTCCCGAGTCCCGGGGAACATTGGGCAGTTTTATGGCAGTCAAATACGCAGCTTTAAAATAAAGTAATAATACTTTAGGGTGTGTAATGTGTATGTATACTTTATGTAGAGTTTACTGTGAAGTGTGAACGTAGCAGAGCAGAAGAAGTAACATTTTAATTTTGTTTCTGCGACATATGCCAACATCATGGCCATACATAAATTAAAAAAGTGAATCTTTCAGCGCTGTTACTTTCACAGTGTCATCTATATAAGGGGCACGTACACACATATTGTAACTTTGTTGTATTACACCTGTAAAGTTATAAAACTATGTAACATGGCCGCATAGACAATGATCTACATAATGATGTACTATCAGAAAAGTTGATTCATAGACAGTTGGCGGACTTTAGTCATTTGGTGGAGCTATGTCAATTCAATGTATGTCGTGATCTGCCTGGGCTGAGTTTAACATAACGCGACTAATTTACGTAGGCCCACTATCTGCCTATGAATCTATTTCTCTGATAGTATGGATACGGTATACTTGTAATAATACAAGAATATCAGCACGAACGAAGTTGCGCGTAACATCTAGCTAGGAATATTTTGATATTAAAGGAAGCGAACCCATCTTTCCTGTTATAAAGACTAATTTGGCAAATGGAAACGGCTTCAAGGCTTTCAAGTTTTTGCATGGATTATTATTGACCTAATAACAAGTCCACTGTCCAGCCCAATAGCACACAATAATAAATCAAATCGCCTCACCATGGCTAGGCCACAGTACAGCAATGTGGCTAGGCTTATCATAGGTCCAGCGTACTTGTATAATGGAGGTCAGTGGGAGACCTGTGCTTTCCCGGGATAAAAACTGTCCATGTTATAAATATTAAGGGCCTGTTTCACCACTTTCTGATAAAGTGCCGAATAGGCTATTCACAACTTTTTTGACAGATTCCCTATACTTGATCTGTCAAGTTAATTGGCGGATAGCCTTTGCGTCACTTATCAAGAAGTGGTGAAACAGGCCCTTAATGAAAAAAAGATTAAGGGCCTGTTACACCACCTCCTGATAAAATGCCGGATAGGCTATCCGCAACTTATCTTACAGATCGAGCTTGCTTCGTTTGTAACATAAGTTGTGGATATTGTTTATGGTCGAAGTCATTAATCAAATTGAGAAAAGATTATAGTTTTTTTTAAGTAGATTATGTTTTTTTAAAGCTCCTCTACACGAATTTTTAAAACACAAAGCTACACGACGGGATCTGTATAAGCCATAAGGGACTTTTACATACCTTAAAGTATAATTAATACATCTTGTAAATTGTAATACATACATAATATATATCCAGCAGACATACGTAATTTATGTCTGCTGGATAATTACATGATTATACTTTAGGGTATGTATAAGTCCCTTATACAGATCCCGTCGTGTAGTTGTTTTTTAAAAATTAGTAACCTGGACTCGTTCATCTAGACGTGTTCCGTGTCACATAATATTATTTATTATAATATCCGCAAAATTATCACTTTTTGTTTTTAATACTTTGTAGCGGAATATTGTGTAGAATATTTTAATCTACAAAAATTTTAACTTTATGATAAGAAAGTTAAAAAAAAATACGCTTAAGAGTTAAGTCATGCCTATCAGCTGGATCAATGGAGTGGAATCACTGCAGGACACTATGTAACAAAGGGTGACGTAAGGAAACACAAGGAGATTTTGTACCATTTTATTATTTTTTATACATATTGTCCAATGTGATTCACAATTTGTTTGACTGTGGATACCGCACGGTGATTGGTAAACGCCAGGCGCGGCGCGCGCTCATTGACTATCACGAACTTCCGAGTCAAATTCATTGTGAATCAGAGGGCTCAGCCAACATGACGTGTTCTTTATTGCTTCTTTAAGGGATCGTGGATCAAAATGTTAGAATCGACATGATATGAGTCAAATGTCGACTTTATATTACCGCTTTTGACCATAAAATTTTGATCGGCGATTCTTTAAGGAAGTGATAAAGGCTGAGGGAGCTGGTGGCATTTTCACCAGAAATCGCCGCATTCACACTCATTGTTTTTCTCCTACCAGTCGGGTTGGGGGCAGGGGATTTTGAGACTTATGGAGAGTAGCAAGAAGAACCTTGGAGTCGACTGTCCCTGAAAACAAAATGAGCTTTATGGAAAATCAAGGAAGTACCTTGTACCTTTTAAGGGTTCCGTACCCAAAGGGTAAAGACTAAACAAATCACGTTTGTTGTATGCGAGCCCCACTTAAATATATATATATATATATATATATATATATATATATTGTATTTTTCATTAGTAAAAGAAATACACAATCTGTGAAAATTTTAGAAGTCTAGCTCTAGCGGTTCTCGAGATACAGCCTGGAGAATAAAAGAAACTAGGCCTTTTGCATTCGTTGTGGACGATTTATACACTATAATGCAGTATTTTCAGAGCGAAGTATAACTCATACACATCTTCAAATACTGTAGTGCCTGGGACAATATTTAAAATCCCTGTATGGTTGCCCGCACATACGGCATTCTCGCAACATAGTCGGCTTAGTCCAGAGGAAAGAACTAGTCAATACGTCTGGGACCAACCATGTGCGGGTTTCCTCACGATTACTAATTTGGGTATTACATTACTTCTGTTTTGGCTTGAGCTTACATACATGACTTTGGTCTTATTGTTATTAATCACAAGCCCAACATCATGTGACCATTTAGCTAGCAAGGTGAAGTCCTCTTGTAAACGTTGGAGGGAGGGAGGGGTTGGGAGGCTAAAATTTACGTTTAAATCATCGTCGGCTGCAATGAGGCATGTGTCATCGGCAAATTGGAACAGGATACAGTTTTTAATTAGGTATACTAAGTCGTTTACATATGTAATAAAGTCGCATGGCCCAAGCACTGAGCCTTGGGCTGTGCCCTCTGTCGAGTCTACTTCCATGCTTAGTGCGTCACCTACTTTTACCACATATGTTCTATCTTTTAGAAAATTTTTACACCATTCTAGTAACGGACCTCTTATACCACAATCTTCTAGTTTTTTAATAATTGTTTTATGCCTTAGAGTATCAAACGCCTTGCTGTAGTCTATAAAGACTATCAGTACATGTTTGCGGGTGTTTAAGAAGTTATTAATAGTGTCAGTAAATTTGGATAAGAGTTGAGTTGTGCTTTTCTTACTTAGAAATCCATACTGATTATTATTTATAATATTGTTCTTTATAAGAAATGTGTACATCTGTTCACAAATAAATTTTTCGACTATTTTGTCTACCGCGGACAGTATGGTACTCGTAATTGGGCGATAATTATCGTAAACTTTGTGACTTCCCTTTTTATGAATTGGCCTCACTATTCCCTTTTTAGGGTCAGTGGGATATTCTCCAGTCGCAACAGAGAGATTTATTAACTGAGCTAAGGCTGGTGTCACATTTTGGCTTATTGCTTTGAGATCAGATGCGCGTATTTTGTCTACTCCTGGTGCTTTGTATGTGTTTAAACTTTTAACAATATTTTTTACGGCCTCTGGCGTTGCTTTCTGAAATCGTATTGAAATATTAGCTGAACGCGTATACAAGGATTTCTCTATTAGGTTTTTTGAACAGTCCAGTAGGATACTTTTAACATTACTTTAAAAAGCTGTAGCAAAATTGTTTGATATATCTGAAATAGTACATGCCGGGGTATGTAACGCGTTGATAATAATATCGTCTAATGAACTTTTATGTCTGCCCGTAAGCTCATTTAACAAAAACCATAGTTTTTTAGGATTGTCCTTGTTTTCGATGATATTAGAGTAATAATATTTATTTTTACACTTTCTTATTAATTGATTTACACTGTTACGTATTTTATTATATTTTAGTTTTAATATTTTATTACCTGGATCTTTAGTCCATTCTATGAAAAGTTTGTCCCTATAGTTGCATGCGTCAATAACTTTTTTATTTACCCATTTACTATTATTTATTCTAGTCGAATTTTTTGATATTTTAATTTTATTTTCGGATTTATTATAACAGCTATGTATAGATGTAACTATTTTATTGTATATTTGGTGTGGGCTTATACTATTCTTAATATCGTTCCAGTTAATTTCGTTGAGGGCGTTATAAAGTTTACTCGGATTGTGTTTTATTTTGTACGCGAAGTTCGCCTGTGTCTGTACACTGTCCGGCCTGAAGCAAGCTAATGCGAGCATACGATGGTCGGCCAGTGCAGTTCCGAGTGCCGAGGTGTACAAGTCTTGTGAGTGGGATCTCGCGTATATGTGGTCAATACATGTCTTACTTAATGAATTATTTCTAAGCTCTTATCTCGTATAATCTGTAATCCCACACACAAGGCCGTGATTGTACCTAGCAGAGTTATATTTATGTTTTACAGGATTATTTACTCTTAAATCTATGTTAATATCGCCTAATATGAAGAAATTCTTACAGTGTTTTGTTTTTGTTAATAGTGTGTCTAGTTCCTCGATAAACAAGTGCTTACTTTTGTCGGGAGGTCTATATATGGTACATAAATTAGCGGAAAACCCAGAAGAGGTGGTAATTTCACCATAAAGTAGTTCAAAATATTGTGCTTGTATATTTTTAACAGTAAACTTATGCTTTTTATTTAATTCCACCTCCACGGCGCCCGTTCCGCAGTTTTGTGTACATTTTGTATTCTTGTAGCTGGTACAATGGGTAAGCCCATATATATATATATATATATATATATATATGTAAAGAAACTAGGCCTTTTTCATTCGTTGTGGACGATTTATACACTATGATACAGTATTTTCAGAGCGAAGTATAACTCATACACATCTTCAAATACTGTAGTGCCTGGGACAATATTTTAAATCCCTGTATGGTTGCCCGCACATACGGCATTCTCGCAACATAGTCGGCTTAGTCCAGAGGAAAGAACTAGTCAATACGTCTGGGACCAACCATGTGCGGGTTTCCTCACGATGTTTTCCTTCACCGTACGAGCGTCCGTATTGTGTACAGATCAGAAAATGTCTCATTGGTACACGCCTCCACCCGGTATCGAACCTGCACCCTCTGCAAGTTCGAACCAAAGTCCTACCCAATAGACCACGGGTCCGCTCTTAGCCTTAGCCAGTCGTTTTTTTTTTGCCGGGAAATGCCATTAAGCATCCTCGGCAGTGCTGGGGAGGACAACCGGGGTATGTGGGACTCGCTGCGACTGATGAGATGGTAAGTGGCCGCAGCTCTACCCACTAAAACCCGACCGTGTTTCTTTCTGCGCCGCTACTGACATATCCACGGGAAATGTGGGGCCACCGCAGTAGACAGAGTCTTAGCCTAGAGACAGACAGCCGATTTAGAATATGACGAAGTCTTTGTAATAGGGTACGGTACTTTTTGGGTACGGAACTTTTAAAATGATACAGGCTACAGCAAGTACTGTTTATACAGTATGTAGTATATAGACTTCCCGGAAAGAACGAGCAACCTGGGCCAATAAAAGTACATCTAAAGTCACAACAAATCCAGGAAGCATGGATGTCAAGCTTTAAGTCAAAACGCACAGAAATCACAACTACAGATATTTTTACATTAGCTGAAAATGATTGCACACACAAGGAAGTACCTATTTATATTCAAGAATCCCTAACATC
This sequence comes from Polyommatus iphigenia, assembly GCA_963422495.1. Lineage (NCBI taxonomy): Eukaryota > Metazoa > Arthropoda > Insecta > Lepidoptera > Lycaenidae > Polyommatus > Polyommatus iphigenia. The sequence goes on from OY730189.1 coordinate 3,870,644, forward strand.
ATATAACAAACATCTCTTGTGGTATACAAAAAAGGAACTAAGTAATACATTCAAATATATCTGGATCAAAAAAGGAGTAATTCGTGTCCGTAAGGAAGGTGATAAAGAAAAACCTACAATTATTCGTTCCAAGGATGATGTTAATAAGCTAAAATGATAGGTACCTAACATTATTAAATAACTGTAAGTAAGTTAATAGTTCATTTCATTATGGCTGTAAATTTTAACGATAATATTGTCGAAATTAGTAACTGTTTAAATCTACAAAACTTTGTACAATGCATCCCCTCAAACAAAATTGATCTTTTGTGTATTCACATTAATATTAGGTCCTTGATAAAAAAAATTCATCACTCGAGCAATGTATCACACAATGTACCAAAACACCTGATGTAATTATGATTACTGAAGCAAATATTTGTGATAGTATAAGCCCATTGTACCAGCTACAAGAATACAAAATGTACACAAAACTGCGGAACGGGCGCCGTGGAGGTGGAATTATAATATACATAAATAAAAAGCATAAGTTTACTGTTAAAAATATACAAGCACAATATTTTGAACTACTTTATGGTGAAATTACCACCTCTTCTGGGTTTTCCGCTAATTTATGTACCATATATAGACCTCCCGACAAAAGCTTACTTTTGTAAACAATTAATAAACAAATAAAACAAGTGCTTACTTGTTTATCGAGGAACTAGACACACTATTAACAAAAACAAAACACTGTAAGAATTTCTTCATATTAGGCGATATTAACATAGATTTAAGAGTAAATAATCCTGTAAAACATAAATATAACTCTGCTATGTACAATCACGGCCTTGTGTGTGGGATTACAGATTAAACGAGATTAGAGTTTAGAAATAATTCATTAAGTAAGACATGTATTGACCACATATACGCGAGATCCCACTCACAAGACTTGTACACCTCGGCACTCGGAACTGCACTGGCCGACCATCGTATGCTCGCATTAGCTTGCTTCGGGCCGGACAGTGTACAGACACAGGGGAACTTCGCGTACAAAATAAAACACAATCCGAGTAAACTTTATAACGCCCTCAACGAAATTAACTGGAACGATATTAAGAATAGTATAAGCCCACACCAAATATACAATAAAATAGTTACATCTATACATAGCTGTTATAATAAATCCAAAAATAAAATTAAAACATCAAAAAATTCGACTAGAATAAATAATAGTAAATGGGTAAATAAAAAAGGTATTGACGCATGCAACTATAGGGACAAACTTTTCATAGAATGGATTAAAGATCCAGGTAATAAAATATTAAAACTAAAATATAATAAAATACGTAATAGTGTAAATAAATTAATAAGAAAATGTAAAAATAAATATTATTACTCTAATATCATCGAAAACAAGGACAATCCTAAAAAAATATGGTTTTTGTTAAATGAGCTTACGGGCAGACATAAAAGTTCATTAGACGATATTATTATCAACGCGTTACATACCCCGGCATGTACTATTTCAGATATATCAAACAATTTTGCTACAGCTTTTTAAAGTAATGTTAAAAGTATCCTACTGGACTGTTCAAAAAACCTAATAGAGAAATCCTTGTATACGCGTTCAGCTAATATTTCAATACGATTTCAGAAAGCAACGCCAGAGGCCGTAAAAAATATTGTTAAAAGTTTAAACACATACAAAGCACCAGGAGTAGACAAAATACGCGCATCTGATCTCAAAGCAATAAGCCAAAATGTGACACCAGCCTTAGCTCAGTTAATAAATCTCTCTGTTGCGACTGGAGAATATCCCACTGACCCTAAAAAGGGAATAGTGAGGCCAATTCATAAAAAGGGAAGTCACAAAGTTTACTATAATTATCGCCCAATTACGAGTACCATACTGTCCGCGGTAGACAAAATAGTCGAAAAATTTATTTGTGAACAGATGTACACATTTCTTATAAAGAACAATATTATAAATAATAATCAGTATGGATTTCTAAGTAAGAAAAGCACAACTCAACTCTTATCCAAATTTACTGACACTATTAATAACTTCTTAAACACCCGCAAACATGTACTGATAGTCTTTATAGACTACAGCAAGGCGTTTGATACTCTAAGGCATAAAACAATTATTAAAAAACTAGAAGATTGCGGTATAAGAGGTCCGTTACTAGAATGGTGTAAAAATTTTCTAAAAGATAGAACATATGTGGTAAAAGTAGGTGACGCACTAAGCATGGAAGTAGACTCGACAGAGGGCACAGCCCAAGGCTCAGTGCTTGGGCCATGCGACTTTATTACATATGTAAACGACTTAGTATACCTAATTAAAAACTGTATCCTGTTCCAATTTGCCGATGACACATGCCTCATTGCAGCCGATGATGATTTAAACGTAGCCCTCCAACGTTTACAAGAGGACTTCACCTTGCTAGCTAAATGGTCACATGATGTTGGGCTTGTGATTAATAACAATAAGACCAAAGTCATGTATGTAAGCTCAAGCCAAAACAGAAGTAATGTAATACCCAAATTAGTTGCCCATGAACACGAGTGCCTACATTTAAATCCGCAAACATGTAATTGCAGTACTGTTGAAGTAGTCAGTACGTATAAGTACCTAGGACTCTTGATAGACGACCGCTTCAAGTGGACGGAACACATAAACTATGTGTGTGACAAGATGCGTGCGTTGTTAGCTAAATTTACATTGATTAAAAACAATACCCCATATCACACACTTATTCTACTTTACACAACTCTCGTAGAATCTATTATTTCGTACGGCTTGAGCAGCTACGGTAGAACGTGCAAAACACACCTTAACTCAATATATCAACTTCAATTAAGAATTCTTAAAACAATAGTACCATATAAAATAAAAATGACCTCAGCAATAATTACCATAAAGTATTTTCTTTTTGTAAAATTTTACCCATACAGGATATGTTTAAATATTCAATAATAAAAGAAAACTTTTTTAATCTGAATATTCAAATACATAAAACGCACCATATCAAAAAACGTAGTATAAATAATGCAAAATGCATTGTCCCAAAATTTAACAACCTATACGGAAAACAACGCATCGAATATTTAATACCTACACTACTAAACACATTACCTCTAGATCTAAAACAAAACGTTAATGATAAAAATATTAAAAGTAAACTAAAAGCATATTATATCGATCTATTAAATAATATTTAAACTAGATGCATAAAAAAAAAAAAAAACAGAAGTCATCATAAGAATAAAATCTATCCAAATACCCCTGTGGCTGCACTCGTGCGGTGCAATACCAAACGGGTTGTGTTATCTCTAAATGACCGAGCGGCGCCCGCGCAGTGCGCTAGCCGTGCGGTGTGAGTCGATCGCCCATCCGATGCCTGCCTACTGACAGTACTAATGGTTTTCATAATTTTGTGTATGAATGAATAACTCATTATCTATTGTACGTAACATAAGGTTTTTTTTTTGTATTAAAATAGTAATTGTACTCGTATGTACTGATATAGTTTAATAAGGTTTTAAATAGCTGTAAATGTAATAGTGAGCATTTGAAGATGGATGCACCGGTGTACGGACAAACCCTTCAGGTTTTTGTGACACCGGGTTATGTTTTTTGTAATGTCTTACCTTTGTGAAGAAATAAATAAATAAATAAAAAATCTCTAAATTTCTTTCAGCAGTCTATCTTCAGTCAGCCACTCTTCCCGGAAAAACTAATGCGGTCTCTATACTTTGGATCAAGATGGACAATCACAAAATTGGCCAAGATTGCTGCCACAGTTACGGGAAATATGCATGGAAAAAATATATTTATTTCTCGCTAAACATTTAGTATGGATTTTGTATGCACTGGAGGCGATATTATTATCACGTCACGGTTACACTTCAGATCTATCTTTCTAACTGACTACTTTGTTATTCCCAGCAAGGAAGAGAGACAATTATTAGCCACAATCTTATATATAAAAATGGATTTCCAAATGTGTTAGTCGCACTAAAACTCGAAAACGGCTGAACGGATTGGGCTGATTTTAGTCTTAAAATATTAGTAGAAGTCCAGGGAAGGTTTTAAAGTGACACAAAGTTCACCGGAACAGCTAGTCTTATATATAAAAATGGATTTCCAAATGTGTTAGTCACGCTAAAACTCGAAAACGGCTGAACGGATTGGGCTGATTTTAGTCTTAAAATATTCGTAGAAGTCCAGGGAAGGTTTAAATTGACACGAAGTTCACCGGGACAGCTAGTAATTAATAATTATGAATTATCTATACTTATAAAATTACATGTCCTGACTGACTGACTGACTGATTCATCATTGCTGAGCAAAAACTGTTAAAGTTACAGCCACGAAATTTGGTGAGTAGGGTTTTTTTTATTAAGTAGACACCCACTAAGGAAGGAATTTTGAAAATTTTACCCCGAACTTTATTTTTGGGTTACTGATTAAAAATGAATGGATATGTATTTAAGCGTTTTTGGAAATTCTACCCCCAAAGGGGTGAAATTGGGGTTGAAAGTTTGAATGAAAGTCCGTTATTTCTTAAGTAAGAAACTTGAAATTTTATGTTTGGGCTACTGATTAAAAATGATTGGATATGTGTTTAAGTGTTTTTGGAAATTCTACCCTCAAGGGGGTGAAATAGGGGTTGAAAGTTTAAATAAAAGTCCGTCATTTCTTAAGTTAGAAACATGAAAGTTTATTTTTGGACTGCTGATTAAAAATGAATGGATAAGTATTCAAGCGTTTTTGGAAATTCTACCCCCAAGGGGGTGAAATTGGGGTTGAAAGTTTGAATGAAAGTCCGTTATTTCTTGAGTTAGAAACATGAAACTTTATTTTTGTGCTACTGATTAAAAATGAATGGATACGTATTTAAGCGTTTCTGGTAATTCTACCCCCAAGGGGGTGAAATTGGGGTAGAAAGTTTCAAGGAAAGTCCGTCATTTCTTGAGTTAGAAACATGAAAGTTTATTGACATTTGCGTTTGACGTTTGCTTAAATAGGGTCCCGTTTATACCCTTTGTATAAGGAACAACAAAAAGGGGAAAACCATCCATCTTTATTATTATACTATGTTAACGCGGACGAAGTCGCGGGCAACAGCTAATTTACAATATGACTTGTGACGGGAACGCTTCCTTTAGTTGCATCGGGCGTCGGAGGGGGTGCTCTTAAGTGCGGGGGAATAATCGTGCGCGTCGCGTCCATGTTGTTTGTTGCTGTTAATTGTGGTGGACGCACGTCTTAGCAAAATTAATCAATGCTTACATTTTTTTTGTGTGTTGGAACTTTTGGATGCAAATAGAAAATGGACGAGGACATGATTCATGAAGAACGTACTGCTCGGATGGAATCTCGGGGCCCGCCGCCCGGGGGGTAAGTAATTACGTTGATATTTTTGCACGTAAGTAATTTAAATAGGTACAGTTTAAAAGATGCAATAAAATAGTTGCGGTCCAAATTACTGGCGTGCGGTTTTGCGTTTCTCTCAATACAAAACCACATTCCTAAATTTTAGTTTGATAACTACTTCTGAGTACCTATATTAATGGTGTAACGCATCTTTTTTTTTAGGAAACAAGATATCTCTTGACTGCCTGGGCCTTCTTGACCGGCATCGACAGGCGACATAATATGATTAGAGAATTGTTCGCACCGATTTGGGACATGGCAATTTTAATGGAAATGGAATGGATTGACATGGAAAACTATAATATTAATTCCATCACACAGGCAGATGAACAGGTGAGAGAACCATAACATCCATATATTTTTATGAAATCGGTTTCCATTTCTTAACATAATATAATAATATTATCTAATATATTATATTAATATTTTTATTTTGCATGTTTGTAATAATCAAACTAAAAAATTGCTCATAAAATTCCCGTAGGAATCGCAAAACCCACGCTAATGGTGAACTAATTCGTAATAATATATTATAAATAATATTGGTTTTTCTTTGTCCATTTTTTCAGTTGCTGTTTTTGACGAGTGATGACATTACGTGGATAAAAGCTTCTTCTGAACCGTGGAAGTTACTAGGAAGAAAAATTGAAAAAAGTATGCATGTGTAAAGTGTTGAATACTTAATGTCAATAAAAACATTAATTGTTTTTTTGTGTTTCAGTTTTTTGTCGGGACAGACTGTGATTCCTTTGGAGATGAAATTGCAAATTTACAATTGAATATCTGATCTAGTTTCATGCAATAAAATACATAAGAAAGGAAGTACGCACAAGTTTTATATATCATATTAACATCTACTAGTGACAAGGAAGTACTACGTAATTATGTGATAATTACTTAGGTCTTATAATGTAGTTTATTGTTCGAAACTAGATAAAGTAATTCATTAGTAAAAATGGCAATTTCATCTCTAAAGGAACCACAGTCTAGAAAGAATTTAACATACTTAATGTTTCGTATGAGGTACGATATGATTAGTCCCTATTACAAGAATAAATATTATCATTACAATTCTTTTTTGTTTCGATTACAATATAGTCAATAAAACTAACAGAAAAATTGTTAAGAATAACTAAATACTTTGTTAGGACAAATAAACTATCTGCTAACATAACATTTCTACTTAGTTATTATAAGTTGTCGTTTTGTAAATTTTACAATCCGCATCGTACTAAATTTAACTAGAACGGTCTTGTTATGTTTACAAAGTGTTTTGCCGTCACATATATAGCAAAACAATATAGTTGGTATAACCAGAATCTGGTTACCAGTACGAGACTTTTTTTTCAGTGATATATTTTTAGGTTTCTGACTCCTGTATTTTTTAAATAAAGCTTGATAAACAAATTGGGCGGCCAGTAGCCACATTACCACCTTCTCCTATAAATAAGATTATATTATTTTCTTGTACTTTTGTGTTTCATCCATTCTCTTTCTCCTCTTCTTTTATTGATCTAATAGATAATATTCATCTGTTGCATATATAATTTATTCGACTTTACCGACTTCCAAAGGTGAAAGTTAGATAAGTAGGTACCTACCTTTTTGTTCGGCTGTGTTTATATTTTAGTTTTTTGTGATGCATTTTCTTAGCTTAGCTTTAGCTTAGCTACCTTTTTAGAGTTCCGTAGTCAACAAGGAACCCTTATAGTTTCGGTCTGTCCGTTCGTCTGTCCGCGGTTTTGCTTAGAGACTGTAGGACAAAGTCGTAATTCGGCATGAATTCACATATTAATGATGCCGACAAAACGGTATATACGGTATAATATAAAATCTTAAAAAAATATGGTAGGTACCTCCCCTACACATCAAGCGGGAATGATTTTTTTTCGCGTCCACCCCACCGTGTGGGGTTTCGTAAGATAGGCTTTTTAAAAATATTACGAGTAAGTATTCCAAAATTATTTTCCGATTTTGTGAAATATGAAGTTTTAAAGTGAAAAAAATCGTTAGAGTCCAGTGTCTCCCCCTTCTACCAGCTAAACATAAAACAGTTGCTTCGGAAATGTGAAAAAATTCATGGGAGTAGGAAATATGCTGAATTTAAAACGAAAACTATCACGGCTAAGAAGACTTCATAAGTGACTGAGTAATAGTCGATGAACTAAAAAAAAATGTTGATCGACTATTACTCAATAACTATTATGGGCTACTACGGAACCCTATATTGCGCGTGGCCCGATACGCTCTTGGCCGGTTTTTTAAGTTCAAGGTCGTGATCATAATTTTTTAATAATTTTAACATTAAAATAATATTATGAACCTTAACTTCGGATATTATGGTTTATATTTATTATACTATGCAAAAAATTATATTATAATAGACAAATCAGTGATTTAAATATTTAATTATCATAACACTTAATTTAAATAACAAGTTACAAAAATGCATATTTAATCTTAATCAAAATTCAGTTTTTTTTGTAATTAATTTGTTTACACATAATATTTTGAGTGGTGAATAAACGATAGATTAGAGCCATTTAAAATTATTAGAATAAGTACTGTTAAAAACTGTTAAAACTATTTGTTATCTATTTCTATTTGAAAGGGCTTATCTTGCGAACTACTGGAGCATTTTTTATGTCATTTGGCACAGATAAGAAGTAGTCGACCACGTGAAGGATCATAGGCTGTCGATTTTAATCATTTTTTCAGTGGCTATATATTTTATACCCGTGCGACGCTGGGGCGCGCTGCTAGTAATATAATATTATGGAATAATTGTAATATGAATTCAGAAAACATTGTAAAGCAGAATAATAATATATTGAGACAAAAAAAAATAAAGAAAAAAAGGAAAAGAAGAGAACGAATAAAAAGAAAATAACGAGCACTGACACGGAAAGGGGGACGAAAAAAAACCGAAACATGAAATCGATTATTAATTATTACATTTTATTATTTGTTTATCATGGGCTGCCGTCTACTGCAGTTGTTCTGTAGGTACATGTAGCAATTATTATATCAATAAATATTTTGAATGTAGGATGCTTGTTTAAGTAATAATAAATCAGCCTTGATGATTGTTGATTTTATATGTCCCATCTCGATGACATGACATGTTAGTTTCTATAATAGCTTACTGCTACTAGTTGCGTGTGTACGGTGAATTATACGGCTATTAATGAACCAAAGATTTCCTTTGGTAGGATTGGTCCTTATGGTCCAAGGATGAATTTAAGATGTGGAGCCACCGTGATTTTTGATGTTAGTTTTTTTTAATTTTAGCAGCTTCTGCTCTGGAGGAAAATAGAGTCTCAAACTGTATAGAGGCATTAATTATGGTACTATTCCAAGTTCGGTACCATATTCGGATGACTTATGAATGCTGAATTCATTTTAGGACTCATATTTGCACGATAAAGATGTTAAACGACGTAAAAAGAAGAAGAAGCATTATTTAAACGCGCTAATCTTAGTATGAGTCAGTAATTACTGGTCCGATTTGAAAAATTATTTCAGTGTTAGATAGCCCATTTGTTTGAGAAAGGCTAAAGGCTAAATTTTATTACGCTAAGACTAATATAAGCGAAGAAATAGAGGAAAATGTGAAAAAAACGCAGGAAATTATTTGAAAGGGCTTATTTCACGATTTTTTCAGCAATTTTTCTGTTATTTGGCACAGATAAAAGTAGGAACGTGAAGAATCATAGGCTATTTATTGTGGACTAATTTGTCTGTGAAATGTCTAATTTACGCGGGCGAAGCAGCACGGAACGTCTAGTAATATTATAAAGCTGAAGAGTTTGTTTGTTTGAACGCGCTAATCTCAGGAGCTACTCATCCGATTTAAAAGAATCTTTCAGTGTTTGATAGCCTATTTATCGAGGAAGGCTATAGCCTATATTTATCACGCTAAGACCAATATGAGCAAAGATACAGAGGAATATGTGAAAATAAAGCTGAAGAGTTTGTTTGTTTGAACGCGCTAATCTCAAGAACTACTGGTCCGATTTGAAAAAATCTTTCGGTCTTTGATAGCCTATTTATCGAGGAAGGCTAGCTATATTTTATCACGCTAAGACCAATAAGAGCAAAGATACAGCGGAAAATGTAAAAAAACGGGGAACATTATTTGAAAGGGCTAATATCTCACAGACTACTGGAGCAATTTTTATGTTATTTGACACGAATATATAGTAAACTACGTGAGATATGGGTTATTAATTTGTGAAAAATATACGGTTTCCGTGAAATTTCAGATTTACGCGGACGAAGCCGCGGTACGTCTAGTAATATTAATATGTTTATTGCTCCATTCATCACCATGTCTTTGGCATGCAGAATAATGCGGCTATCAGCCTCCTTATATTAATTAAGCCCTGTCAACAGCGTATTCGTCGTTGAAAATCATATATTCCAATTTTTTTTATTTTATTTTATTTTTACTATATTTTATCTAAATATTATTCAAAAACTGGCATTTGAACATTTGATTCAAACGAAAATGATACCAAACTCACCTATATACCTAAATTCCACGCAGTTATTGACCTCATACCTTGTTAAAGCTAAAAACCCCCCCTCCCCCACCTGCATGAAATATTCAGGTGGCTCCACGTCGTAAACCCATCTTAGGGATATAAAGATCAATCCTACCAAAGGAAATCTTCGGTTCAGCAAAAGCCGTATTCCTCGTTTTTTTGTCTTGTACGCACACGACTATACTGCCGACACCAATCCGAAACTTGAATTGATTATTTTAGAATGCTGTTAGGAATACCGAGGTACCTGTGGTGTCTCAGGTATGTTTGCCGAAATGCGCACCGATGGCTTTAACGCCATATTAAGGAAACGAGTGGCGTCATTGATGCAGCGTGTCAGAAGTATTCATAACAGCATTCTAACGGTGCGTCCACATTTGTATCATTTGCGCGATCAGATCTCCGATCAGATCTCCGTCGCGATCATCGCGCCGTATCATGATCGCTAGTGTGGACGCAAAATGATACGCGTATTATGATACAAAGTATCATGATACGCGTATCATTTTGATACGGCGCGATGATCGCGACGGAGATCTGATCGGAGATCTGATCGCGCAAATGATACAAATGTGGACGCACCCTATGGGTATTAACTGACAATTTTGATGGTTTGATAAGGCATTGGAATTTGGATAGGGGTGCATGTTAGATAAAGATTAAGTTTCATTAATAGTTTCAATGCCTTACCATTCATAATAAATAATTTTATACTATAAGAATTGCAATATTAATGTAGTAACATAATTTAAATTTTAATTGTACTTTCTACTAACACTATGGATTTCCTGTGATCCGAAATAAATGGTTATTATTATTATTATTATTATGTTTGTGTAAGGTATTCCTTGCTCACGGGCAATTAAATCCCGGACCTTTGGAAGGCATGCGTGGGGCCGAAGCCAACACGTAGAGGCCCGTTACACAGTTTTAATCTAAATGTTGTGTGACACTGGCCGGCGACTCTCCCTGTCCGCACTATGAGAGTTATTATTATTATTATTTAGGGAATGCCTCCGCTGCCGGCGCTGGTTGCGGAAATGGCTGCCGGCGCCGGTTGCTGAAATGGCTGCCGGCGCCGTTTTCCGAACTCCGGAGTTTGCCGAAGTCACGCGATGTTTGCCGAATAGGCTGCCGGCGCCTATTCGGTAAACATTGCTTGTCAAATGACAGAATAATGATCAAAAACATCAGTCTTGAGCTAAAGGACTATGAAAAGTACAAATAATAAGGTCATAAATAGTCATATTGTAAGGATGCATATTTGAATCCTTCGATCGGGGATTCTTGGAATTGCTATTGTATTCTATTGTTGTCGCGATCACCGGTGCTCGTATGGGGCTTGATGGGTTAATGGTGGTGATGATGATGCTGATAAATGTGATCTGCATAGTAGCAAAATATACAATATCTTCGCTGAAACTCTCTAACTAACATGTATAAGGAATCTGAAGTTCTGTTCAGTACCTTCGGAAGTATACCACGGGGTTTATAACTGTGGTGCAAAATCTTACTTTTTGGTAGCTGAAAAAAGGTAGCTAAGGTTAAGCTAAGCTAAGAAAATGCATAAAAAAAAACTAAAATATCCACAGCCGAACAAATAGGTACCTAACTTTCACCTTTGGAAGTCGGTAAAGTCGAATACATTTGAGATTATAATTATTTCTTTTTAAAATTTGTGTATCGGCACTGGAACCTAGCGCTTTACGCATTATCACCGGCTCCCATTTAGAGTGCCAGCGCCGGCAGCCGTTGTTTTATATCTCGACTGCCGGCAGTGTACTTACCGCCGGTTCCTATTACTCATATTTTTGGGAGCCGGCGCCGGCAGCGGAGGCACTCCCTATTATTTATCTGATTATTGAGAAATTATTATTACAAAAATGCTGGCGCCTATTTAATTTATATTGTAGTCCCTATAGCTGCACAGGCAGCTTTATTTTATATACATACAAAGCTTTGGTTTTAACTTTTATTAAGAGAAGATGAACATGAAACTCAACTTTAATACCAGGGAGTGCCTCCGCTGCCGGCGCCGGTTGCCGAAATGGCTGCCGGCGCCGGTTGCTGAAATGGCTGCCGGCGCTGTTTTCCGAACTCCGAAGTTTGCCGAAGTCACGCGATGTTTGCCGAATAGGCTGCCGGCGCCTATTCGGCAAACATCGCTTGTCAAATGACAGAATAATGATAAAAAACATCAGTCTTGAGCTAAAGGACTATGAAAAGTACAAATAATAAGGTCATAAATAGTCATATTGTAAGGATGCATATTTGAATCCTTCGATCGGGGATTCTTGGAAATGCTATTGTATTCTATTGTTGACGCGATCACCGGTGCTCGTATGGGGCTTGAATCTTGATGGGTTAATGGTGGTATTGATGATGCTGATAAATGTGATCTGCATAGTAGCTACAATATCTTTGCTTCTTTAAACAACGTTGAAACTCTCTAATATGTATAAGGAATCTGAAGTTCTGTTCAGTACCTTCGGAAGTATACCACGGGGCTTATAACTGTAGCTGTGGTGCAAAATCTTACTTTTTTGAAATAAAACCGGCCAAGTGCGTGTCGGGCCACGCGCAATATAGGGTTCCGTAGTACCGCTAGTTTTTGACAATTTTTTCATGGTCAATGACGTATAGTTATAGCGTGTTTTACACTACTAACAACATCATCTCAGTTACTTTCAAAGGAATTTGAACGAAAAGTTCCATTTATACTTCGCCGAATACATTTTTTTTAGTTGATCGACTATTACTCAATAACTTATGAAGTCTTCTTAGCCGTGATAGTTTTCCTTTTAAATTCAGCATATTTCCTACTCCCGTGAATTTTTTCACATTTCCAGAACCAACCGTTTAGCTGGTAGAAGGGGGGGACACTGGACTCTAACGATTTTTTCCACTTTAAAACTTAATATTTCACAAACGGATCCCTAAATCGGAAAATGATCTATGAATACTCACAATATTTAAAAAAAACCGATTCAACGACACCCCACACGATGAAGTGGGCGCGAAAAAAAATTTTCATCCCCGCTTGATGATACACATCAGTGTAGGGGAGGTATTATAAAAAAATATTTTTTTACGATTTTATGTACCATTTTGTTGCCATCATTAATATGTGTATTCATACCAAATAACAGCTTTGTAGGTCCTATAGTCTCTGAGTAAATCCGCGGACAGACAGACAGACAGACGGACAGACGGACAGACGGACGGACAGACTGAAACTATAAGGGTTCCTTGTTGACTACGGAACCCTAAAAAGGTAGCTAAGCTAAAGCTAAGCTAAGAAAATGCATCACAAAAAACTAAAATATCCACAGCCGAACAAAAAGGTAGGTACCTACTTATCTAACTTTCACCTTTGGAAGTCGGTAAAGTCGAATATATTAATTGAGATTAAAAGAACAAGAACACCTAACACCCTAAGAATAGCAGTGGCCCTGAGACTAGGCTGTGAAGTGTGCGAGCCTCATCGTTGCCCCTGCGGTACTGAGGTTGACGCATACGGCCACCATGGGCTCAGCTGCATTAAAGCTGCCGGTCGTTTTACTAGACACCACGCCCTCAACGACATTCTCCGTCGAGCCTTGGTGTCGGCAGACGTGCCGTGCGTGCTTGAGCCCCCTGGCTTGAGCCGAAGCGACGGCAAACGCCCGGACGGCCTTTCCCTGATCCCTTGGAAGAAAGGTCGGTGCCTCATATGGGATGCCACGTGCGTTAGTACGTACGCTACCTCGCACATTTCCGGCACTGCCCAAAATGCGGGATCTGCCGCCGAGTACGCTGCTCGGCAAAAGCACAACAAGTACACGGATTTGGAACAACAGTACCTCTTTGTGCCTTTTGCCGTCGAAACGGGAGGTCCGTGGTGCAACGAAGCGAAAGCTTTCGTTCGCCAGCTCGGACGTCGGTTGCGGGAATCGGGTAACGATCCCCGCTCCGGGGCTTACCTGGCCCAACACGTCTCCCTAGCCATTCAGCGCGGTAACGCGGCCAGTGTGATGGGGACGTTTGAGCATGGTACGCTGCGGGGTGGCCTTTTTGATTAAGATCTTTTGTTTTTCTTTTTTTTTTATTCTAATTATTATCATTGTTAAATTATTTTTTATTTATGTAGACTTAAAACTGTATTTAAATGTATATTTAAATAGTGTATACTCTGTTCTCTGATTTTTATTGAGATTATAATTATTTATTTTTAAAATTTGTGTATCGGGACTGGAACCTAGCGCTTTACGCATTATCACCGGCTCCCATTTTGAGTGCCAGCGCCGGCAGCCGTTGTTTTATATCTCGGCTGCCGGTAGTGTACTTACCACCGGCTCCCATTACTGATATTTTTGGGAGCCGGCGCCGGCAGCGGAGGCACTCCCTTAATACCATGTAAATATATTCCTTATATAATAAAAATACTGTCTATTATACAATAATTATTTTACTCCTATAAGTCCTCTTCTTCAATACACTTTTCCTTAGATGCTGGTGAATAATCCACGCAGTGTTGGTAATCTGCTGAACCATGGATGAGGCGGTTCAGTGGGAACTGCAGGTGGTAGAAGATGTACGGACACAGGAACATGAAGATATGGAAGAGGATGAACTTCCACCAGTTCATCAGGCCAAAGATCTTGTACAGCCAATGTCCTGTCGCCAAGTGCAGTATATGGATCCTAGAAATAATGGTCAGGTGATGGATTGTGAGATTTAAAGGACTTAACAGTTAAGGTTAGCTAGCGAAGACCTCTTTAGTTCAGTTGGTTAGCGCGAGGTTTAAGCTTGATCTGGATATTTGATACTGGATCACGGGGAGTTTTTGAAGTACATACCCAGCATGCATTTTCAGTGGAATATGTGTGATTTTCGGTATAGGCTTCAGGATTCAAGAGATATATCCTTTTTTATTTCAAATCTAATAGATTCTTTCTATCTATCTAAGAGATCTTACATGGCAGAATAGACGAAGGTGACGGTCCAGTACAGAGCCTCCTCGTATTTGCGGTTGGTGGGGTAAGTGCGCGGGTGCTGCAGAATCTCCAGCACCATCACCACAGCGATGGTGGTGTGCACGCAGTGGTTGAACATCCACGGCAGCGCCTCGTCGAAGATGCGAGGGAACACCAGCTCCCGGTTGATGGAGTAGGTCACCCAGAAGGCTATCGTGACGAACTAGTAACAGAGTCAGAATTAGATTTTGCCGTAAATTTTTAAAAATTCGTTTGTACCGTGAGAATCGTACATTTTCAGGATAACAACTATATACTGTCTTCATTTAGGGTGAAGCCAAACGAGCATTATTTTGTGAGTCATGATTTGTATGAAAAAATATTTAGGCGACCGAAATTCTGCGACTCACGAGTCACGACTCATAAAATGGCCTCACCCTTACTGGCACTCAAAGTTGCACACCGAATTAAATGAAAATCGGTTGTGACGTTGTGAAGAGGTGACCAGCGGACAGATAGCCAGACAGAGAGATAGACAGATTTCGTGTTTATTATACACAGTGTGTAACAAAAATAAGTGATAATACTTTAGGGTGTGTACGTGTTCCTTGTAGAGAATTCAATGTGAAAGTAGCAGCTCTGAAAGAGGAATTTTTGAAGTGAAAACTTCTTTAGCGGCGTTGAGCACTGTTGTAGGATGGGTAAAAACTGTGAAACTCGCGTCAGATTTTCGTGTTGATCGAAAAACCATAGAAAAACCGTAAGACGGTTGGAGAGTAGTGTTTTGTGTCGAACTCGAATTCGAACTCGAACTCGAAAACTCGAAAACTCGAAAACTCGAAAACTCGAAAACTCGAAAACTCGAAAACTCGAAAACTCGAAAACTCGAAAACTCGAAAACACGAAAACTCGAAAACTCGAAATCTCGAAAACTCGAAAACTCGAAAACTCGAACTCGAAAACTCGAACTCGAACTCGAATTGTAAGAGTTTCGATTAATTAAAAAAAAAACGATTTTTTTAAAATCGTTTTTCATAAAAAATGGGTAAAAAATTTAATCGATTGTAAGGGTTTCGATTAATTAAAAAAAACGACTTTTTAATAATCAATTTTCATAAAAAATGGGTTCAAAAAATGCACAACGTTTATAATCAAGTTTTCACTTCTGCCGGCACTCCCGGAGTGCAACCCGTCTTTTTTTTTTCACTTTTGTATGGGCAAGTGCTCGAGCGTCACGAGTTTTCCCATACAAAAGTGAAAAAAAATGTGGTCGTTCAGCGCTGCTACTTTCACAGTGAACTCTCTACAAGGAACACGTACACACCCTAAAGTATTATCACTTATTTTTGTTACACCCTGTATAAGAACATTTAGAACGGATATATTGAGCCAATTGCAATACAGTTTCTACTAGTGCAGGGTTCAGAGGCTTCTATATTGTGTAAAACAGTTTTGGTACAAATAAAGATTTTATTTATTTATTTAATTTAATTGGTCAGTTGATACTATTAGTGGAGTTCCCAGAGCGTATACTTAATAAAAATCGTGCAAGCCTCCGATTTTTGCAATAGTGGATGAAAATTGAACAGAAAAAATGGAACGTGTAGCTGATAACATAAATAATAAAGTTTACCTATTGAAAAGTTGTGCTTTTGATTTTTAAATTATTCTCTTCCGCTTCAAGTAAACTCATAAACTGTAAAATTTTGAAGAAAATTTGCATATTTCTTTCTTTTAAATATATTGCAAAATAATAAAATATATTATTATTGTTTTGATTTGTATCGTTGCTTATATTCCAAAGAAGGAAAATAAGTAAAAAAAATATTTTATTTAGATTTAAAATTAATATTTTGGTATGTAGATGAGCATACCTCCAAATGTGCTTGTTGTGTGCCTCGCCAGGTAAATGGCGTTCCTATTTTTCTTTGGTTTTAAATAGGAAGTTTAAAATTATTTTTTAGGCTTAACAAAGCCTTCTATTTCTTAATGTGTAACTTTTTAGCTCTTTCTTCATTAAATTTTCTGAAAATGTAGCACAAACTTTTCACGGATATTTCGAAGAAAATCTGTATTTTATTTCTTTTGGTTAGGTTTTTACAGAATAAAATTGATTTTTTTTTTCATTAATTATATTTGTTAAAACATACTTAAAGGGAAAGAATACAAATTAGGTTAGGAACTGATATTTTTTGAAACATAGGTCGCAGCATGCGTCTTTAGTATGTACGTGAGATTTGTAGCACCCAATTTTTTTTCTGGCTTTAAGTAGGAAGTTTAAATATATTTCAAAGACTAGAAAAAGTCTTTCATTTGTCGATGCATTTAATGTTTTAGCTCTCACTTAAATAAATTCTCAACAAATATAGAAAAATATTTTCTATCTATTTTACACATTTTTGGAGATATTTAAATGTTTTTAAGTACTTAAAAGTTATCATTTCTCTAAAAATTAAAAACGCACAACAAGTAAGTTTAACACACTTTTTGTTACAACCCTTAAATCCACCCAAACCCTTTTATCTTGGTTACGACGAGCGTTAATCTCTAAAAACTTTGCAAAAACCTTAAAGTTGTATTTAGCTTAGCAAAGCAAACTTTCTTTTTGAAAAATTGTGTGGTTGGTTAATTTTCAACGTAAACAATCGGATAAGAGTCATTAAATAACAGGAACAAGAAAAAAAAAATTTTCCGGACCGGTTTTATATGGTGAAATATTAATTTTTAATTAAGTAACTAAAAAATTAAAAGCACAAAAAATATTTGGTAAACTTTGCAAGTTATAGTGTAAAAAAGAAAATGACACCTCAAAAACAAAAATCCATTCTCTATTACAATTTTCGGAGGTTAAAACCTCTGGCGACTGCATTATATGTTAACTTCAAGATGTAAGAGGAAATCTTTAGACGTACAGCCATTTCAAAAACTAGTAAGTAATTAGGTAAAACTTAAAAGGTAGGAAACGTTACGGTTTCTGTCGCTGTTTCGCCAAGTCTAAATTTTCAGGACTGTCATCCAAATTCCTGCCTTCTTATACTAGTGACTAGGTAGAGTAAAGGACTCAAAGTTCTACTAGGTAATGAATGGTGCAAAATTTCCCAACCTACCCAAATAAATCTCTATAGATAAATAAATGTCAACTGATATCGTCACTAATTAGCTCCACCAACTCACCACCCCAAATGGCACAACTAGAGCACAGAAGATCACATCGCGGGCTTGTTCCACCCACTTGCTGAACCTCCACCCGCGGTCAATCCACTCCAGGCAGTCAGCGCACACTGCTATCGTCAGAAACGTCATCTGGAATGCCTAAAACAGCAGAAATATCACCTTGCATTCCTGAGGGCACTGAGAATTTTCAATCAATCAATCAAATATTCTTTATTGTGCACACGGTACAGAGAGAATACAAACAAATATAAACAAGATATTACATAGGTGTCACAATGGCGGCCTTATTACTAGGTAGCAATCTCTTCCAGGCAACCACGAGCGAAGATGAAATTGTAATAGAGATAATCGTGCATGTGCAAAAAAAAGAATAGAGATCTATAGTTATGATTATATGAATAAATATACATATAATATATATATATATATATATATATATATATATATATATATATATATATATATATATATATATATATATATATATATATATATATATATATATATATATATATATATATATATATATATATATATATATATATATATATATATATATATATATATATATATATATATATATATATAAATAAGGGATAACGACATAGAACAACACGGACATCCTAGATAATTTGAAGTGTAAGAAATTAAAAACGTATTCAGTTTTAGTTCGGTTGCCCGCAATTTAAGTTTGTAGAGTTGTTAAAAGTGAAATACCTGCACTCATGTACTACAGGGCGTTTCTTACTGCTAGAGCCTTACCAAAATACTTAGAAAGGTGAGACGTATTTTATTTTTACTAGCCGATTCTCTTACTCTGTTAAATAAAGTTTAAGCTGAAATACAATAAAGCACACTTCAATTTTATTCGATTGAAATAATGGAACACAAAACCAATCAAATACTTTAGCCTAGCTTCTTTAAGTAACTAGGAGGTTACAAATTTACCCTTATGCTACTTTAGGTATTCCTTCAAGCTTATGAAGTAACAATCAACAAAATGCTTACCATATTCCAATTAGTGAGGAACGCCGGAGCATTGTCCCGCATGTCCAGCAAGTGCTCGCTGACTCCTGGCTCGCTGGTCTTCCGCACCATCACCACCACCGTGTACAGCAGAATCGCGGCATTAGACAGCAGGAAGACAGAGTGGAAGACTGTCCGGAGCAGCAGCAGACGCCGGTACAGCACATTTTTCGCCATGACCGCGTCTCGTCAGCGCTGCACAGTAACTTCAGTGTAGGAATTCAAGCTGTCAATTTAAACCTAAACCTAAAGGTAGTCGCGCCTGATTACTCACTATTTTCCGCATGAGGTCCTTCGCACCAAGTTTTAAAAATAAAACAGTCAAAGCGTTATCACTTAACTAGTTTGAGAACATTGTATTTTATTATTCTCTAAGCTCTTGAAATTAAAAAAAGAGATATGAAAAAAAAAATGAGAGATAAAAAAAAAGACGGGTTGCACCCCGGTAGTGCCGGCAGAAGTGAAAACTTGATTATTAACGTTATGCATTTTTTTAACCCATTTTTTATGAAAATCGATTATTAAAAATAGTTTTTTTTAATTAATCGAAACCCTTACAATCGATTAAATTTTTAACCCATTTTTTATGAAAAACGATTTTTAAAAAATCGTTTTTAGGGTTCCGTACCCAAAGGGTAAAACGGGACCCTATTACTGAGACTTCGATGTCTGTCCGTCTGTCTGTCCGTCTGTCTGTCTCCAGGCTGTATCTTAAAGACGGCTATAGCTAGACTTCTGAAATTTTCACAGATTGTGTATTTCTGTTGCCGCTATAACAACAAATACTAAAAACAAAATAAAATTAATAATTATAGGGGGCTCCCATACAATAAACGTGATTTTTTGGCCTTTTTTGCTCGATTTCAATAATGGTAACTATTAGACACTTGAAATTTTCGCAAAATCCTTGATTGTATGTGTTCTTTAATAATTAATAATAATATTAAAATAAAATAAAAAATTGAGGAGGGCTCCCATACAAAAACACACACGTTTTTTGGCCTATTTTTGCTCTTTATCGGTACGGAACCCTTCGTGCGCGAGTCCGACTTGCACTTGGCCGATTATTTTTAATTATTAATTAATCGAAACCCTTACAATCGATAAAAAAAAAAAAAACAATCGATTGTTCGATTAATAAATTTCGATGTTATAACACTACCCTCCAACCGTCTTACGGTTTTTCCAAGGTTTTTCGATCAACACGAGAATCTGACGCGAGTTTCACAGTTTTTACCCATCCCACAAAAGTGCTCAACGCCGCTAAAGAAGTTTTCACTTCAAAAATAAAGCACAACGTTAATAATCAAGTTTTCACTTCTGCCGGCACTCCCGGATTGCAACCCGTCTTTTTTTATTAATCTTTTTACAGAGTTTCTATGTTAAATTATATTATCATGTACTATTTTATATTATTTTTATAATTTTTAAGTCAATGAATTGTGCCAAGTAATATTATTGTCATTATTAAAATTTAGGTTATCTTTATTTAATTTATATTATGTTATTGTTGAGAATGTACTATTTACCAATTATTTTATATTAATATTGTAGTAATAATTTTAATGAGTGTAATGATGTCTATAATAATATCCTAAGATCCGACCGTAAAATTCTGCATGAATCGTTTTTTTCGATCAAATATATTTTAAAATAATCTTTAGAACGTATAGAATGGATTAATGTTGTACCTCTAATTGAGCAAAATGAAAGCCCGTAATACAAACTTGCGTGTGTTCAATAGAAAAGTAAGAACTAAGAAGGAATGACATTGAGGAATTACAGGACACTGCGCATAAAAATAAAAACGCCTGTTAAATAAAAATAGCAATCTTGCGGGTTCTCGACGTCCTCAAATCAAATAATAATTGTAGGCCTGAACATTTGTCATATACAAAAGTGATGGCAACCCCAGTTTGCGGCTATCGTGCAACTGGCAACCATGGATATTCATGTATAAAATGCATAAAACTTTAATTTTGTATCAAAATTATTAAAAAAATCGATGCTTCAATTTTGATGAAGAACTATAATGTCTGTTTACGGGCTGGCAACCCTAGGTTGCGGCCGACTTAGAGCTGGCAACCATTTATACCTTATTTTGTCTCGTCATTTTCTTTCAAATAGTGTAAAATTTGTTGAAAAAAATATACATGCAAATTTATGCATTTATATCATGAGCATTAAACTTAATTAGAGGTACTTGCGGCTACTTTTGTCAAGGCAACCCAACATTAATCCATTCTATACGTTCTAAAGATTATTTTAAAATATATTTGATTAAAAAAAACGATTCATGCAGAATTTTACGGTCGAATCCAATAGTATAATTGTAATAGGACTTCAGTTTGAATGTGATAAGTAATTTTTATTTTTTATTTTATGTAAATGTACTATTCTGTTGTCTGTAATTATACCTGAATAAATAAATAAAGATTTCTTAAGTTTTCGCGAGTATCACTCATGATATTATAAGTTTAAACACTTACGGATTTTGTCGCGGAGCACTTTTATTAATCCCGACGTTTCGGCTACTTTACAGCGGCCGTGGTCACGGGCGGACTGAGGTGACAGGTGTCCAATTTCTTGAAGTTATCCAACTACCCGACGACTCATCAATATTTGTTTGCGTTCCGATCTACGCAGAACGAACTCACAGTGTCTTGAAGCCGAGGTATCATAGATTTGTGCTTTAGTTTGTTTATCACTGGATCCCAACTAGATGGCAGCACCCAACCATCTTCGCGGTTGAAATTAGGGTGTTTTTTAATTTCTATGGCCTCGCGTATCATTCTTGGGCGGTATCGTGCTTCTTTTGCCAGTACTTGTGGCTTATCAAATCTTATGTAATGGCGAGGTTGATCCAGTGTGTGTTCACAAATTGCAGACTTGTTGTTCCTACGGTGTTTGACATCTGCAATGTGTTCCTTGATACGGGTTTTGATGGCCCTTTTGGTTTGCCTTATATAAGAGAGGCCACAATCACAGTCGAGTTTGTAGATTCCTGCATCTTGAAGGGGTAAGTTGCATTTCACTGATGGTAAACATTGGCTGATCTTTTTGGGCGGCTTAAAGTATGTTTTTATTGAAGCTTTCCTTAGAATGTAGCTCACTTTATCAGTGACTCCCTTTATAAATGGTAACACTGCAGGTAATCTTTCCACTGTTGCCGGCTTCACTCGGTTGCTGCTCTGTTTGCGTGGTACCCGAAGCTTATTGTCGCGTAAAACTTGTGCAACATGATGAAGTTCGGTGTCCACATGCTGTTCATCGCAGATTCCTCGTGCTCTTTGAAATAACGATTTTCCAACAGTACTTAACTGTGCTGGGTGATGATGGGAATCACCATTTAAATATCTGTTTGTGTGTGTAGGTTTGCGATACACCGTATGACCTAATGTGCCATCAGGACTCCTTATTACTAATACGTCCAAGAAAGCTAAGGAATTATCTCTCTCCAACTCCATTGTGAACTGTATTTTGGAGTTGAGGCTGTTCAGGTGCTCAAGGAAAATCAATCAATTTGTGAACACACACTGGATCAACCTCGCCATTACATAAGATTTGATAAGCCACAAGTACTGGCAAAAGAAGCACGATACCGCCCAAGAATGATACGCGAGGCCATAGAAATTAAAAAACACCCTAATTTCAACCGCGAAGATGGTTGGGTGCTGCCATCTAGTTGGGATCCAGTGATAAACAAACTAAAGCACAAATCTATGATACCTCGGCTTCAAGACACTGTGAGTTCGTTCTGCGTAGATCGGAACGCAAACAAATATTGATGAGTCGTCGGGTAGTTGGATAACTTCAAGAAATTGGACACCTGTCACCTCAGTCCGCCCGTGACCACGGCCGCTGTAAAGTAGCCGAAACGTCGGGATTAATAAAAGTGCTCCGCGACAAAATCCGCAAGTGTTTAAACTTATAATATCATAAATAAATAAATAAATATTTTGCACACACTTTATCAGAAATTAAAGAAGAAAATATATTTGTAAATAACTCCGTACTTGTATTCAGTCCGCACGTATACGTATGAACCATGATTGACGTCGCGGCTCGCGAAATATTATTATGATAAACAAGAGCGGTAGTGGAATTTTGGAAAAAAACAAAACAATCGTAAGGATCCCATGGATCCCACGCCACTAAGTAAAGATTAGTACTTATTAATCACGGGAGCAAACAATTAAATTGGTTCTTAAAATTCATATCATAATACTAAAGTGATCAGCTGTCTTCCGCTGACATTGGTTGCTTGTCACGCTGTCTTGCGCGTACGTGCCGCGCGCAAGCAATATGCAGCAGACACCGTGATGACCCAGATACCGATGTTGTTCAAGTAGGTAATGTAAACAATTGATAAGGAGAGTTTTTTTCCACGGGGAGGGCGGAAGAATCCTCATGGATTCGGTATGGGCCGGCCCATAAGGATATGTCCGACTTTACTGTGGTGTTACCCAGTAACCTACGGACTAAACTCCCTCCTGGTTACAACCTACTGCTGTCAAATTGCAGCACCATTTTACCCTTTATTGCAATTTACATAATATCAATTATTCGTATATTTTCCTTAAAATAATATGACATATTATATTATCTAATATCATAGAGTTATTACGTACTACGTTATATGTCAGTGTCTAATATATAAAATTCTCGTGTCACAATGTTAGACTAAACTCCTCCGAAACGGCTTTACTGATTTTAACCAAATTTTATATGCATATTCAGTGGGTCTGAGAGTCGGCTACTGGGTACTTTTTATATTGATAAGTGCATTTGTTGAATAATAGTATATTTATATAATCCACAGAATTGAATGCGTTAGTGAAGTCCAAGAGAGTAAAAAATGAAACTTTTTGCTGTCCATCGCTAACCGAATGTCATCGGTAATTTTAGTAAGAGCCGTAACAGTACTATGGCTTCTCCGAAATCCAGACTGCAGAGGAACAAGAAGATTGTTTTTAAATAGAACTTTTAGAATTGTTTTTAAAGAGAATATAAACTAAACTAACTAAATTTATTAAGCTGATGATATTATGTACTAACTTTTCAAGAGCTTTAGACAAAAACGGTAACATTAATATAGGACGATAATCTGAAAAAATTTACAGGCTTGCTTTTTTGGGAATTGGGATAGTTACAGCATCCTTCCATTTTTATGGAAATGTACAAGAAGAAATGGAAGTATTAAATATGTGTGTTACAACAGGTAATATTTCGTCTAATATAGGGAGAATCATATTATTACGACTAATTAAATCATCACCGACGGCATTCGAAGCTATGGACAAAATTACTCTCTTAACTCTAGAGTCTAGATCTTCAAATAAAACTAAGTGAAAATACTTTATATATGTATGAGTCCCGTGTATAAAGTTTACTGTAAAAGTAGCAGCGCTGAAAGAGCATTTTTTTCACTTTTGTGTGGGAAAACTCGTGACACTGGGGTGTTTGCCCATGCAAATCACAAAATTGGCCTTTCAGTGCTGCATTTTCACAGTGAACTCTCTACAAGGAACACATACACACCCTTTTTTTTTTATACGCAGGGGAAACCCGTCATGGGTACCCCGGGTTGGGGATGTCCCTCAGTTAGCTGAAGCACCCCGGGGGTATGTGGGACTCTTACCCACTAAAACCACCTGCGGTTAGCGGAGGTGGGATCGTCCTCTCTGTCCCGCTCCGCGGCCTCTTTCTGCGACATAACAATTTCGCAGAAGGAGACCGCCGCCTGCCAGGCCTCATCGCTCTCGAGCATGCAGCGCACCATGCTCGGGAGCGAGAGGTCCCCGCCTAGCACTGCCACGGGATTGAGATTTTAGTTGTACGCTTTTTCGTTAGACACTTTAGATGGTAACAAAATAGTCCGTACTATAAAAAATAATTAAAAAGAGCAAAATATCAAATGGGCCCTCCAGAACTCCCCCCACACAAAAAAACATCTGAATAATCAAAAAATGGCACGGAACCCGTCATGTGAGGCCGACTCGCACTTAGTCAACATTTTATTATAATTTGCTTAATTTTGGAGGAAATAATATATTTAAATATAGGAAATAATTTGTATTTAAATACAAATAAGTTAAAATAAATCATTAGTTGTCCTACGTCAAACGTTTAACTCCGTGGAAAAAAAGTACTTATATTAACTCCCTTAATTGTTATATTTAATCGCATAATAATTATCTTTTGTTGTTTAAAGTAAATATTTTACACTTTATACGGGCGTTAAATAATGACAAAAAATACTTAAAATATTACACCAAAATATAATGGATACATTTGAGAATAATTAGCTTATCTTGAAGTGCGAAGACCTACAGATGCCATGTATAAATAACAACAATGAGTTTTTGCAAAAAAGTTTTAAGGCAATAAAAATATTTTGCAAGAAACAAAATAATATAATGGCCATATAACTTTTTTGGGTGGACACAGCTCGTTGTTGCTTCATTTATTTACTACTAGCTATTTGACCGAGCTTTGCTCGGTATTCGAAGAAACACGAATAAAATGACATTTTATAAAAATGATTCCAGCTAGCTAGATCGATTTATCGCCCCCGAAACCCCCATGTAATACTAAATTTCATGAAAATCGTTGGAGCCGATTCCGAGATTCCAATTGTATATACAGTGTGTAACAAAAATAAGTGATAATACTTCAGGGTGTGTACGTGTTCCTTGTAGAGAGTTCACTGTGAAAGTAGCAGCGCTGAAAGACCAAATTTTTTTTCACTTTTGTATGGGCAAGAGCCCGAGCGTCACGAGTTTCCCCATACAAAAGTGAAAAAATTTTTGGTCTTTCAGCGCTGCTACTTTCACAGTGAACTCTCTACAAGGAACACGTACACACCCTAAAGTATTATCACTAATTTTTGTTACACCTGTATATATACAAGAATTGCTCGTTTAAAGATATAAGATTAATACATCATAAATCATTTATTTATTTATATAGATTTAGTGAATTTACCAACAGAAAATCATCTTATATTTATATTATATACATTTAGTAAAAATTAATTAAAAATCAAAAAACCCGACTGCAAAAAATGTTAACTAAAAAGAACGAAACAAGACCTAATTCTGCCGGAGGCATCGAATCCATGTTTTAATTGATACGACTCTTGCTTACGAGTTTCATGCCAGGATAAATAGAAGGTTACATAGAAAAATGTGGAAGAAGAAAGTGGATAATAAAATGCAGTCGGAGGTATGTCGCACCAAGTTTAACATTAATTAAAAATCATAAAATATTATGCCTCCAACTGCATTTTATTATCCACTTTCTTCTTCTATATTTTTCTATGTAACCTTCTATTTATCCTGGCATGAAACTCGTAAGCAAGAGTCGTATATCAATTAAAACATGGATTCGATACCTCCGGCAGAATTAGGTCTTGTTTCGTTCTTTTTAGTTAACATTTTTTGCAGTCGGGTTTTTTGATTTTTAATTAATTTATTTTATTTGCGACTTTTTAGTTGTAGTCATCTTTAAACCATTTCGACAATCAATCTAATAAAAAATTGAAAAACGACCGTGCTGATATAACCATAATATTATATCGTAGGTACACTTAGAAAAGTGTACCTACAATACGTTATAATAGGTACATAGGTTTGGTACTGTTTCAATGTATATTTCTAGTTTTGAGTACCAAGTCATTGTTTTTTTTTAATACTTACTTTGTCATTGAATTTTCATGTTGTTTCAGAAATGTCAGTTAATTTTTAATTAATATTGGATTTATCCATGGCGGATTTTGGTTTTTTCTTATTTTATTACTATTTTTTACGGGCTTTGGCCCACCACACATTCCCACCACTGTATCTCCTGTGTCGCCAGGATCGACAGCGGCATCCAACCACGAAAACCCTTTGATATGATCTCAGGGAGCCCGAGGGACATGCTAATACTGTCTTGGGACCCGCAACGAAATTAATCAGAAGAAAATAGGAGGAGTAGGAAGATTCCAATTTCCCTCCCCATAAAAGCGGGAGACAGCACAAAGTTGCAATGACCGAAAGTCAAAGAACTTAAGGGGGAGCACCACGGAAATAAGGTTAATAATTGTGACTCCTAAGCTAAAGCTAAGTTAATATTGGAGTTTATTGTGTTTGACTGTTGCCAATAATAATTGTGGCAAAAACGCTTGAAGGCACGGAAGTTCCTAGCGCTGTCCACGAGATCACCGTAGTATGCTACTCCAGATGTACAGAATAGGTTGTTTAGCATAGTAGTTCTTTCGTCCTGCCAGAGACTGCACTCCCAGAGAACATGATGCGCGGTTTGTTCAAACATGTTGCCTTCGGTCGAGCACTCGCACATGGGTGATGCTACTAGTTTAAATCCGTAAAGTTTGGCCTTAAAATTTCCATGACCGGTCAGGAATTGAGAAACGCAGTGATCAATATCCATCCAATGTTTCGATAGCCGTTCACGAATATTAGGGAAAAAAATATAAAGGTGTCGCCCTTTGGTGGAACGGTCCCATCGTGACTGCCATTCGGAGATTAGGCTTTGCACAGAGTTTTCTAAAGGTTCAAACAGTCTGGCTATTTTAATTTTATCGCGAGCGCTTAAAAAGAACGGGTTGTCAATGTTTTTTTTTTATGATAGTACATTGTCGCTCGACGCTGAATCTCAAGGTCAACGGGTAAAACTCCGGCTAACACAGGTAAGGCTTCGGTGCTTGTGGTCCTGTAAGCTTTGCATAAGAATATAAGAGCAAGACGTTGGCTTTGTAGCAACTTGCGACGAGCCGCGCCGATTGTTGCTCTGTCGGCCCACACGGGGGCCCCGTAGCAAATGCTGCCTAGGTATGTAGCAGTGTCAATTGATTTTAGGGTTTTGAAGGAGAGGCCCCATGTCGACGTAGATATTTTGGTAAAGGAGTGAAAATTGCGCTTCGCTTTCTCACCGGTTTGAATTATATGTTCTAAAAATGTAAATTTATTTTCCAAGTAAAAACCAAGATAACAGAGTGACTGTTTGCGTTTAACGTTAATATTGTCAAGTTTAATGCTAGGGGAAGATATAAGGGACCCTTTTAAAAGAATTTGGTAAGTTTTATGCGCGGCGAATTTCAGGCGATTACGTTTACCCCAGCTCGATATTAAATTAAGACTATCATTGGCTTTAGATTCAATTTCGGAACGTGAATTTGCATGAACGATGAGAAAACCGTCATCGGCGTAGCCAACTAGTACGCACAGCGGTGGTAGGGGAAGACTTAATAAATCATCAAATCCGAAATTCCATAGTTTTGGCGAGATAACAGAGCCCTGAGGGCAGCCGCATGTTAAATCTTTGGCGTGTGTACAATGGCCAAGTCGAAGCTTAGTTTGACCGTTAAAAAAATAAGAACGTATTATGGCATAAATATTAGAGTAGCAACCTCGATTTTTTAGTTTTAATAATAACATCGGCCACCAAGCATGATCGAACGCGCTGGAGATATCTAATGAAATGGCGACCACGTATTTAGATTCCGAAAGATTTACTATTTTTCTAACTTCCATAGCCGCGTCAACAGTCGATTTCCCGGCGGTGAAACCGAACTGATGACTATGAAATTTAGGGCCACCGGGTAGCAGGCGAGGTACGATGAGACGTTCTAGTAATTTACCTAAGCAAGGCAGTAACGTTATCGGACGGTAAGATTTTGGGCCGTCAGGAGGTTTGTTTCCCGCTTTAAGCAACCGGTGCGCCAAATTTTTGGAAATATACCTTCTGCGATACATCTGTTGTAAACATGTAGAATCGATGAACTGGCCGCTAAGCACGCTTGTTTTATCATAATATTCGATATTTTATCCTCGCCCGCAGATTTTTTTATAGGCAAAAGGTTTACTATTTTACTAAACTCCTCCGAAGTTGGTAAATCTGAGCCCGGTGTACGAATGGGGTCTAGCATTCTACTCCTAATGTCGCGGTGGTGTTCATCATCCAAGGAGGGCTCGTTGTCTGGGATGAGAACTATTTTATTACTAGCGGTCGGCCGCGGCTCCGCCCGCGTGGATGTCGGTGAGCTCTGCAAAAAGCATACCCAGGAAAGACTCGGTCAGCAAAATGATTCCCAGGTCAATTCACAGACTTCGACACTAACATCGACGACGCAGACATTATACGCAGGCTGCACCCTGCACAAATTGTCTTCCTCCCGCGACCCGCACGCGCACCCGCCTTGGTGACGCCAATTACAGCTATCGTAATATTTTAATTTCGCCATAATGTCAAAACCAAATGCCCAATTTCATTCATTCAATCTACATAAACTGTACTTAGTAATGGAATAATTTATTTTGATAAGGATTAAAATAAATGAGTAAAATAAACGCGTTTAAATGTAGTCCAAAAAAATTTCAAGATTTTTAAATAAAAAAATGGTTACTGTGCCTCACTCGACTTAGGTAGGTATAGTGTGTCGCGGACTTTTTTGTAGATATTTGTAAGTTCTACAATTACTTAGAATTGTATGTTTCTATCTTTTATAGTTTAGGCAGCGTACGTAAAATAAGTAACTTTTCTGGTTGATTTTTACACCTTGCGTCCGAAGAACCCAAATATCTTACGGTACCCTTTTTTTTCCAAAATAAATTCAGCCTATGTTCAGCAAAAATAATGTAGGATTCCAATGGTAAAAGAATTTTTCAAATCGGTCCAGTAGTTTCAGAGCCAAACAAACAAAAATCAAATCTTTCCTCTTTATAATAATAGTGTAGATTTTTTGTTCTATTTAATATTAAAACTGCAATTTATATACATATTGAGAATCAGTGTTTACAATCCTTTATTTTGATACCCCACTCGATATGTTTTGTAGAGTTTTTATTTTTTTTACCTCACAATATGGCGTCAAACATCTGCCATTTTGTTTTTTTTTTAATGTCACCTATCTGAGAACACTTGGGTCATTAAGACAAATCTAACGATACCTCAAATGTGAAAATCCGTTCAGCGGTTCTGAAGATAGAAGGTAAGGAAGAATATTACAAACATACAAGATACGCGCTAAACACATAACCCTCCCGGCAGTCGGGTAAAAAAAATTTTGCCCATATTAATTTGTGAGACACTAAAATTGTACCACCTTATTGTACCATATTTTTGCAAATAAAAATTATTATTATTATTACTATAGATTAATTATTAACGACCAATGATAATGAAATACCTTGAATAATATAAATAGAACTATAATATGGCTCTAGTAGAGATAAACTACGATAAAATGTCGCGCCCCTCCAAATTACTGTTTCAATGTGTGTAGTCACATCCTTATGAAAGAGTTTGTATGTAGAAATATTTAACCAATCAACCAGTACTCGTAATATTTCATTTAATGTCACTATTACCAAGATTTGTTGGTCAACTAATCATAACTAGCCGATCGCGCAAGACAACGCACTTCAAACGTTTTGAATTTTGGGGGGGCGCGCCATGTTATCGTAGTTTATCTCTACCTAGAGTAGTAGTTGGTACTACTAATATTATATATTCTGTGGTAGTAGCTGTCATAAAAACGTTACTAGCCAATGAAAATTGTATGACCAACCCGGTTTTGACAAACATACCTCCTCCTTTTTGGAAGTCAGTTAAAAAGTACCCAACTTCCTCAAAATGCACACCTTAGCATTTCGTGGAAACAAATTTCGTACTCGTAAAGATGCGCTTACACGGGCAATAATTACGGCAATAATTGCTCGGCGACACGAATGGAGCGATCTGGAGCAATTTATTTCATATCGCACAATGTCATATCGCTCAAATATTCGATGGCCACATCACTCAATAATGTATTGCGCGATATTGCTGCTTGTTGCCGCAAATTGCTTGATGTTGTCGTGACGTCAAAGTTGACGAGAATTAACTGGAGTTGAGCAATTTTAGTTGCCAGTGTAAGCGCACCATAAGTCGTATAGTAAGAAAATTAGAGTGGTGTATAGCATTTTGTATCCTTCTAATTTGAGCGAAACAAACAGCTTAATTTATCCTGAGCTCTAAGCTGTAACCCTAAATTAACTTATCTGCTGTTAGCTGCATCTAATTGACGTTCTTCCAGCGTGCAACTTGGCGGAAGTCCAGGCTGACAATAAGCTGAGTGTCGTTCAAACTTGACCGACTGCAAAAGAACAGTTTGGTGTTTTCGAGTACTTTTTAATTGACTTTTCTTTTAATAATGATTTCTTGAGATGAAGAAGTTCATATTTTTAATGCAATATTTATGTGGCTTGTTCGATCCAGTTCTTTTTCCTGTCAATCTACCAAATCGCGTTCTCAGTACCTCAAAACTCCAAAAGTCGGTACCTAGTCTTTGTTTAGCGAATAAAAGAATATTTTGCTACTCTTTTAAATAATACCTCCCCGCACCGGTTTCGGTGACAGTAGCTGGTCTTATTGAAGACAGGCCAGTTACGCAGTAGTAATTTTATAGTGCCCAAGTGTTTGCGCAGTACACGAGAACACTCTCTATTCCTTTACTCTCATAAATCAGTTGGACGGACGATCGACACTACTGAGTAGTGAGTAGGTGAGAGATCAGGTGCAGGACCGATTTTACATGCCCGTCCGACGCATGGATGACCTTACTAATTGTCAGACAATCGGGCGACTTATTTCCAACTTGTTTCCAACGTAGAAATCGAACCCACGACCTCCGAGTCAAGAGCCACGCTCTAAGCCACTGGACTAGTGAGGAGTATAATGATCAGGAAACGAAGCTGTACCAATGTTGAATTAAAGTAGAAGAGTCAGGGTACTAGTTTTCAATTTATCTTTGACTGCAACATTGTTACAAACAATCTCGATGACAAATTGTCCCTGGCGGCAACATTAATCCGACCCGGTATCTCCAAAGTAAAGTAAAAGTTAAATAGAAAGTTGACCGCCAGCAACTTCAGTTA
Source organism: Polyommatus iphigenia (assembly GCA_963422495.1). NCBI lineage: Eukaryota > Metazoa > Arthropoda > Insecta > Lepidoptera > Lycaenidae > Polyommatus > Polyommatus iphigenia. The sequence continues at coordinate 3,902,691 of OY730189.1, forward strand.
GTAGAAAAATAAAACTACTGACCTACAAGGATGATTTGAAGCGCGGATGACGTTATACGAATTGGATGCAAAACGAAAGTTGACCGCTAGTAAGTAGTAACGACCTACAAGGGTGATTCGAAGCGTGGATGACATTATACATCATATATATATAACAAAATATGAAAGCAACTATTAGTGGAGTTCCCAGAGCGTATGCAAATATGGTAATAATATTGCAATGTATTGCAATAGTGGATGAAAATTGAAAAGAAAAAAAAGGAATGTGTAGCTGATAACATAAATAATAAAGTTTACCTATTGAAAAGTTGTGCTTTTGATTTTTGAATTATTCTCTTCCACTTCAAGTAAACTCATAAACTGTAAAATTTTGAAGAAAATTTAAATATTTCTTTTTTTGATTTGTATCGAAGGGAGTTTTAAAAAAATACTACAACAGACAAAAATCGACCAAAAATAATTACTTTCACATGAGGCGGTTTTACGATTTTAGTTATAATAGTATATTACTAAATTTATTAAATATCATATTTTTTTGTGACTAATAGACTATTTACTAGTAAAAAAATTCAAAAATATGTGAGTTAGTATCAAATTTGTGTCCGTTTTGTTACCATAATCAAATTGAATAGAAATAAAACTATAATATATTCTGAGACTCTTATGTATTAATTGCAATAATACAGTTATTTTACATTATTTACATAAAAAATTAAGACACTGCACATTTTAGAACAGATTAATAGATTATAGAAAATCCAATTTTTATTTCGGGTTCCAAAACTACATCCATTTTTTAAAGTACTTTCTCGAAAATTGAGTTGTTTAAAATCTGAATGCAATTAAAAACGCTTAATATTAATTGTTTTAGCTAAGACAGGAGACATATCTCATAAGATAGAAATTTACGTCAAAATCTTAAAAATACCTCAAATAAATTCAGGGACAGTAACAAAACCGATAGTAACAAAATTTTAAGGCAAAGTGCACAAGACTTAGAATTCAATATTATATTAAAATTAGCAATTATTTTTTTTTAACTCCACTCGTCTATTCTAGCTTCTGCCTCAGCTGGATTCAGTTCCGATATGTTTTTCTTTTTTTATTTAATCTTCGTAAAATTTTCCTTAATTTACTCTGGATTTTAATTTTTTAACCTCTCCCTATATTTGTAAAACAAAAATTTTAAACAAACTATCAGCTATCTTTAACTTTACAAAAATTGTATTGAATTGAAACTTCTTAGATAATTTATCACCATGCAAATCCACAGTGTATGACTAGCTTTGTGCTTTCGGTTTTGTTACTTTGCCAGTCCGTCTATATGTTACCCTGTAAGCAGTAACAAAACCGAAGTAACATTATGCGTCTACCTTACACTTAAAGACATGTAAAACTTTTTCTGTTTTACGCTGAATCAAACTACACACACTTACTTTTAGTTCAAAAATCAGTCTATCTTTGCAAACTATTATGTTACAAATAAAGATAGTAAAAAGTATCAAACAGTCGTAACAAACCTGACTATCAATTTTGGTCCATTCCAACTGATTACACATTACTTTGCACCACCAAAAAAATTACTCAGCCAAGCCGTATTAAAATGGCCCATCGTACTGAATATTAGTTTTGCCATAAACAGAACACAAAAAATAAATTTTAGTAGAATGTTATCATGAAAAAAATATGGTAACAAAACTGGAATGTCCGGAAACAGCATATTCCGGAAACAACAGATAACTGCAAATTTAAATGGATTAAAGTAGTCTTACGCTTTAAATTGAGCCTTAAAAGTAAAGAATATTGTTCATTTAACCAAAAAAAAAAAAACAATTGAATGTGTCAAGCATTTCCAGAAAATTTTAATTTTATTCAGTCCGAAGTTTTAAATTGTGACTGGGGGCACTGGAAAAAGAGGGGCTTGATAAATTATATCACCATAATTTATTTTTTCTTTCTATTTGAATTAAGTTTTTAATTATCCAAAATAAAGTACAAATAGACACTCTTTCAGTTACTTTATAAATAAATACCAATAATGGTCAAAGTTTTTAATAAAATAAATATTAAAATGAAGGACATGCCAAAATGGCTGTTGTATTATTTTTTTGAAACTCCCCCGTTGCTTTTATTTCAAAGAAAGAAAATAAGTTGAAAAAATATATAATTTAGATTTAAAATTAATATTTTTGTATGTAGTTGAGCATACCTCCAAATGTGCTTGTAGTGTGCCTCGCCAGGTAAATGGCGTTCCTATTTTTCTTTGGTTTTAAATAGGAAGTTTAAAATTACTTTTTAGGCTTAACAAAACCTTCTGTTTCTTAATGTGTATAACTTTTTAGCTCTTACTTTATAAAATTTTCTGAAAATGTAGCACAAACTTTTCACGGATATTTCGGAGAAAATCTGTATTTTATTTCTTTTGGTTAGGTTTTTACAGAATAAATTTTTTTTTTCATTAATTATATTTGCTAAAACATACTTAAAGGAAAAAAATACATATTAGGTTAAGAACTGATATTTTTTGTATTCAGGTAAGCATTTTCCAAACATAGGTCGCAGCATGCGTCTTTAGTATGTATGTGAGATTTGTAGCACCCAATTTTTTTCTGGCTTTAAGTAGGAAGTTTAAATATATTTCAAAGACTAGAAAAAGTCTTTCATTTATCGTTGCATTTAATGTTTTAGCTCTCACTTAAATAAATTCTCAACAAATATTATAGAAAAATATTTTCGGTCTATTTTACACATTATTGGAGATATTTAAACGTTTTTAAGTACTTAAAAGTTATCATTTCTCTAAAAATTAAAAACGCACAACAAGTAAGCTTAACACACTTTTCGTCACAACCCTTAAATCCACCCAAACCCTTTTATCTTGGTTACAACGAGCGTTAATCTCTAAAAACTTTGCAAAAACCTTATAGTTGTATTTAGCTTAGCAAAGCAAACTTTCTTTTTTAAAAATTGTGTATTTGGTTAATTTTCAACGTAAACATAGTCCGGTCAAATTAGCCAAAAAAAGTAGGGGTGTGGTTACATAAATTCCGACAAGGCTGAATATTGGTAGGATTGTTCAATACACTATAATAAAGGAAATGTGAAAAGTCCTCATCGATCCGGCACGTGCAAAAAAATTTACTCGGGGTCAAAGGTTACAAAAACGGGTTTTTCGTGATTTTCAGCAAAACGGTAAGTTTTATCATAAAATCAGCTAAGACAAAATTTGTAGATCAGATAATTATCCTATTATAGATATTTCCTAAGAGCCACAATTTTTGAGATATAACGATCCAAAAAGTTGAAAGAGTTTGGGGTATAAGTGTACTTGGCGCGTTTTCTTTTTCAAGTTATACCTTTTAAGTGTACATCAACGACAAAACTGACTAGCGGTGTACCTAGTCTGATGTATGCGTTGCGTCGTCGTAGACAAAAGTACACTTATACCTCAAACTCTTTCAACTTTTTGAATCGTTATATCTCAAAAATGGTGACTCTTACGAAAAAAAGTTTTAAGACATTTTTATAGATAATTATCTGATCTACAAATTTCTGAGCTGATTTTATGATAAAACTTACCGTTTTGCTGAAAGTCACGAAAAACCCGTTTTTGTAACCTTTGACCCCGAGTAAATTTTTTTGCATGAGCCGGATCGATGAGGACTTTTCACATTTCCTTTATTAAGGTGTATTGAACAATCCTACCTATATGTAGCCTTGTCAGAATTTATATAACCTTGGATGTCTAAATTGATCGGAGTAACAATCGGATAAGAGTCATTAAATAACAGGAACAAGAAATTTTTTTTTCTGGACCGGTTTTATATGGTGAAATATTAATTTTTAATTAAGTAACTAAAAAATTAAAAGCACAAAAAATTTTTTGGTAAACTTTGCAAGTTATAGTGTAAAAAAGAAAATGACACCTCAAAAACAAAAATCCACTCACTATTATAATTTTCGGAGGTTAAACCCTCTGGCGACTGCACTATATATTAATATAATATAATATGGACAGGCGGGTGTACAAGTAAGCAGCTGTCTCTTCACTGACATTTTACAACATTACTGATTGTTTTTTTTCCATCAACGCACCTCTCGTAGGATTGTAAAAAACAAAACTTATGTTACAAATTAAATAGATTGGTAATTGTTCTGTGTAATATTTAAAGTAGTTGGAAACAGTTACTTTTGTTTTAAATTTCACGGTATGTATTTATATTTTCTATGTCTATGTTGGCTGTTGTGTAATTTACTATTTAATTTTTAATATGTACTAGAGGATATTTTTGCTTTGTGGCTTCAAAATTTACTCAAGCTTCATAATACTGCTTTGAGTTTACTAAGTCGCTATAATTAGTACAGAATTAGAAACATATTTAACTAACATTTAAAAATTATAGACTTGAATAGTTGAATAGAATTCGGTCAAGTTTTTATTTGACTTAACTCCTAAATCTATTTTAATACAAGATCTATTTTGCATGTTCAATAGTAATTGACGTCATTCGTCAATTATTATTATTACTAAACATGCATAATATTATTGGTGTGAAATAACTAATTATTCGGTTAAGACCACCAGTTTACCACTTAAAAACTTGTATTTTGGCATCCTAAGGGTTAATTTATACTAGCGCAGAGTCGAAGCGTATCAAAGCGAATTATCAAATTCAACCTTAACTCCAAAGCATTAATGCACATATTACTTCTGAGAATTTAACCTTCATAAGGTCCTTAATTTTACAAACGTTGTCGTGCTTCGGGTCCGATTCGACCCAAGTAGTGAAATTATTCTGAAAAATTAACAAAAATATAGTTATAGGATTTCTTTGACATTTTATGTATTTATATTTTATTCATATAGAAATACTTTTAATTTTTGTAAAAAATATAATTTAGTATCTCTATACTTACTTTATATTATAAAGCTGAAGAGTTTGTTTGTTAGGTCACGCTAATCTCACAAAGCACTTGACCAATTTTTATGTAATTTAGCAAAGTTATAGAGAAGACTACGAGGAACGATATAAACTATTTTTTGTTGGAAAATGTACGGTTCCCGTTTCCCAGTTCCTGCGAAATTACTGATTAATGTGGATGAAGCCGCGCGAAAATCTAGTCTAATGTAAAAAGAAAATAGGCAATTTTGTTAGATATTTTCATAAAATGTGGCAAAGCAGTAATAGAATAGAAATGCAAATTATATCTTATTGAAGTCACGTAACAACTTTATTAGATTTTTTGTATGTCTTACAATCTCAACAGCAAAGGTGTTTTATTCTCAGTTTTAGCACATACTTGGCAACGACTTCTTTTAGGAAGCTTCTTAGCTGTTGTTAGGAGTAACTTGATGGAATTTTCCAACTAGTATCGTCGTTTTGATAAGCACCCTTTCTTCAGCCGCAAGCATGTAGGCTGATCTATTTACCATGTTACTTGAGGCCACTTGAGGCCAAAGTTTCATTTTTCTTTTGTAGCTTTATCCAGTGTATCTATGCCACCTTTATATTCATTGTAGTCTAATATAATCACAGGTTTTTGGTCAGATCTATAACTCACTAATAATGAGTTGTGATGCAAAACAATGAATAAAATTATTCACCGACTTAATTTTTTTAGGTTTCGAAACAAGTGTTAGTATCTATGGTAAGAGCAAAACATGATGAATATTCAGGTCGATTATTTGTTGTTACTATTTCTGAAGGTAATCCAGGTTTATTCTAAGGTAAAGCTGATCCAACTACAATGATTTGTTTTTAATTGTTCATGTCGATGTGATGTAAAAAAATTGAAAATGCTCGTGGCCTGAGATGGAACTCTCAGGCCGCGAGTCAAATCAAGGATACAATTCAATTTTTCTTGAAAAATTAAAATCAATAAATTCCTAGGTTTATGTCAAAAATCAATTTCTTTGCCTCTGTAGGGTTGAATATTCCATTCTCCAATCTTAGCTGGTGGCAGAATCACATAGACCACAGATGTCATAATATTATTTAATTGGTTTTGATGGCATGTATTGTCGAAACGGGAATCTTTTTTTGAATGCAACAAGCTGCTTATCTATTGTAATATATTTTATTTTTATTGATATTAGTGTTGTAAATTATGATTCTAAGACTTGTATGGGTAGAACAAATGAACGTCTCATTCAAAAAGCTATACGATATCTAAACAATTAGGACAATAACAGATGCGCTGTGCGTTTGTTATGAGTTGCGGTCAATTCTGACCCAAAGACCGTTAGAGTAAAAAAAGCCATACGCGAAATATTTTAATTAAGTATTTTTAAAAAACTTATTGCACTAATAAGTTAATTGAAGCAAATAATTAAAAGTCATAAAATATCATACTTCTTGAGCGCTTATTTTCTGAGAAAAATCCACTTTTATCTCAAAATGGGTCAAAATTGACCCGAAGACCGTATGAAGGTTAAAAAGGCGTGCGCATTCGCGCGCACTTTCGCGAATTCGCTTGACCACCGCTTTTTGATGCGCGCGCATTCTCGCGCATCCTACAAGCAAATCTACGCGTCATCACTGTAGGCATTCTGGCGAATTCGCGCGTATTCGTTTGACTTGTTGCTGATTTGACGCTTCGATGCGCTCCGACTCTGCGCCTCATAAATTGACCCTAAAACAGTTCTCAAGATTCAGTGGATGGACAAGTGGCAAGTTTTAAAATAAAATCAGGGGTCAAAGGTCACAAAAATCGATTTTTTAAAAAAATTCTTTTTAGCTATGGGTTTTATGCTATGAAGAAATATTTGAAAATATTTCTTTTTAGCTATGGGTTTTATGCTATTTGTATTTATAATCAATATCGTAGAGAAGTAAATTGTCTACAACTTTTCTCTTTCACATTTTTTTATGCCTTGAACTGTTTTCGAGATAGGGGACGTAGAGCGCGCGGTCAGAGAATTATCTAAGGCCAGAGACACACTCACGCGGACGAAGTTGCGAACAACAGCTAGTCGTTACATACAATTGCTTGAAGTCTCATTGTGTAGCAGGCAGCAGACAAACCGCTCGTTCGCGCGGCATATAAATACAGCCTTAATAATGTAGCGTAGCGTAGCGTTTGTCCCGCCAAGGCAATTATTGATTCATATTCTGTATTTTATCTACTAGAAATGAGGACACTAATGACTGAACGATTAACTTTAACAGTAGTTGGTAAAATTGACACTTAATCAGTAACTGTGTATACTGATAGGATGATAAGGTTACTGTTTCAGCCCTGGGCAAACATGGCCCAAAAGGTTTTCCGCTAGCGTCGGTCTTTGTAACTATTTTGAGGCGCTCTATAATATATAAAATCTCTATTTGATTTCGTTAATGTATTTTGCTTGTCAGAATAATTTGTTTCCTTAGCCTTATTTTACATGTTACCAACTGTGTCTAGAAGGATATTATATATAGTTCAGTTGGATGTAATGAATGTAAAAAACATTTGTCATTGTCATAGTCTTTTTCATGTACCGAGCTTGAACTTCTTTGGGCTGAAATTTGTTTCCGTGCATTTTTCTATGATAAGAAGTATCCTTTGTTCATTTCCGGGACTCAAAACTATCTCCATACCAAAATACCAAGGGCAAATTTGTATGAAGACTGGACGTAAATTCAACAGAAATATATCCTATCTTGATATTATATTTTAGTATTCCATACCTAGTTCAAGTTTTCTTGAGTTTTACAATCGTTATTACTGGGTTGAGGAAAAATAAATGACTAAATAATACATAATAATATGTATGATTATTTTGATGATTGACACATGATGTACAAATGTCTGTGTGTACAATGTACTTAAAGCTTAATATATTATTATTATGTGGTCGATAATGATCAATGAATACATCGCATATCGTAAATCGCACATATCGTAAATTTTATTTGGTCGCTGTTAAGCAATCCTAACCCACAAAATTTTTTGGTGTTAAATTTTAAATGCAGTCTTTTTCTAATTATCTAAAGAATATAACTACATTGATAACTCAACACGTAATTTTTTATGGGTTAGTACATGAATGCAGCGTCAATAATAATATACACGCGTAGTAGGTACGTACTCATGGATGATTATCAACTATTAATTCTAACAAATGTTCAGCTGGACCAACAAATGTATCTTCCTTAGCCTATATACCATAACACTGAAACGATATTGTGGGTTGTGGGCACAACTTCTGACTGTCCTTCTGCCAGTTAAACAAGTGCAGTATAATTGGTGAATTATTGTGTATCTATCGGTTTGATCTCTGTCGATTAAAATACTAATATTATAAATGTGAAAGTGTATCTGTCTGTCTATCCGTTTGTCTGTTTGTCTGTCTGTTACCTCTCCACGCCGAAACCACTAGTAAGCAAAGTATCTCTATACAACATTTTTGCATAGAGATACTTTAAGTCCCGGAAAAGGACACACGATACTTTTTAACCTCAAAAAATGTACGGTTCCTGCGCAATAAACGAATTTTGGTGTCTATATTTACTGCAGGAATGTTAGCAGAAACCCCAAAGTCGTCCCAGCCAGGCTTATGCGTATTTGGGGAATCCCCGCAATACGCCTACAATGATTTCTTTATTCCATCTCACCCCGAGCATTCCTCAGCTTATTGCCTGGAGGATATTCCGACGAATGTTTTAGAAAATTTACTCGGGTTTTGTAATACAGTCAGGATTGGGTTAATGTACGCTATTTTTGTTTTTCAACGGGAATGTTTTGAACAAAAAATAATGTTTTGAATATTATGAATTCGAAAGTGTGTCCGATGGTCTGTCTGCCTGTTTGTCTGTCTGTTACCTCTTCACGCCCAAACCGCTGAAGCGATTTTGCTGGGTATAGAGATACTTAATTGAGTTCCGGGAAGGGATATGTGTACTTTTTATCTCGGAAAAATATCCGATTTTGTCTCAACGGAGTTGCGGGCATTACCTAGTAGTAAATAAATAAATATATAATTGATGGACCTATACTATAGGCTGTAACAAAATAAAATAAAAACAATTTAGGGTGTGTATATTGCAAAGTTGCAGGCTTGGGAGACTAAATGAAAGATGAGTTGTCCGCGAAAGATGTTTAATTACTGACTTAAAAACTAATTACATTATCTTATATACCTAATAGCAGGGAGGTGAGCCGCACACTACACCTCCCCCGTTTTTTTGAAAAAAAAATCAACAATTATTTTTTTTACTAAATACTATTCTATTACACTTTTAACTCTATTATTTATTACTATTATTTACTCTATTATTATATACGAATCATTTCATAATAATTGTATCAAAAACTTAAACTATGTAGTTTTTTTTTCTTACTTCTAACTTTTCTTTAATCTAAATTATTACAATAAATACAAATCTGTATAGGTACTGTATAATATAATCTGTTTATTAAAGAAAACATTTTTAATAAAAATTACATAATTTTTTTTAAGTTTCAGTGATGGGTGGTTGACGATGTAATTTTAAATAAGTACCTACACAAAAAAAAGTAATAAAAACTTAACATTTTCTCAGAATTAAAAAAAATATATATATTTCACATGGTTACTTTGCCTTTTAGATTTTTTACGCCCTTTAAAATATAAACTCTATGTTTCTCCTTTATTCAATGTCTTATAAACTTCTATAAAACTCTATTTATATTATTATTATTACACAAAATACAATATTTTCTTTTATTATTGATAAATTATTATTTTTTTCACCTTATTACTAGTTACTGTTTCATACTTATTATTACTCATTGATTAACTTATCAATATTTTACTAATCCCCTTGATTAGTGGACTGGCCAGTCACTTTTATACATTTTAAATTGTCATAACTCATAATTAATATTCAGGTACCTTAATTCATTGGCTCTTAACTCTTTTTGTCATTTTTCATGCATGCATGCCTATTCATTTTTTTATATTATTTTCTTAACATTACTGGTACATTTCATTTTTATAATATTTTTATTTATAGTCGACTTTTATATATTTTAATAGTACATATTTATTTTAATATACTTCATGTGCGCACTTTTATTTGGTACAATACATTTTTATTTATACAACATTAAACGGAACCCTTTTTAAGACTAACCACCAAAAAGAAATGTCTCCAACCATTTTACTTAAATGAAGGATTGTTCCCGCCTAGCATGCTCTAAGTACCATTTATTTTTGTACCATTTTGTACCATATTTAATACCAAGGTTCTTTTAAGGCTACTTGACCTCCAACTATTCTCACAGAGAAAACTCGTTTACAACGTGATCGAATGAAGGATTCCCTTGCGTATTTTTTTTAATGCTCTCGGCATTTTTTTCTCTTAATATACGTAGCATTTTAGCTAGTATTTTGTACCTAATGCTCTATGGCATTTTAAACCTATTCTATACCTATGCCTATCAAAAATACCTATTCCATAATTTTATGCAATCAATATTTAAAATATTCTTATCTATTGGGTGATCAGGCTACCAAACATTTTAAACATTGATGCAACCCTATCGACAATACTTTCAATCAAATACCTTCTATAACACTAAAACCCTTATTCCTAACTTCAAAATAACCATTTCTATACCTAAATAATAGCTTTCAGCTATTTTGCAAACCAAATATCACATTCCTAATCCTTTCTCACAATAATATTACGTCATATCTCGTATGAACGTAAGTAAATCCGTGTAAGTCATATCCAGTCACCAGTGTAATTTCTTAGAAAATGCAGCTAATCAAGTTACTAAGTAGTTAAAAAGAATTTAATACATTTTCAAGAATTATTTCTCCTTGTCTCTATTTCATAACTTCACTGAAAAAGTATGTTTATTTTACATACCATAATTTACTTTTTTAACATAATATTGTTATCTTAAAGTACATCTTTTATTTTTGTTTCTCTTTCTCTACTATTTTACTTTTATTTTACCTTTAATTTTACATTAAGATTTACAAAGTAACCATGGAACCAATTCAAAATCATTTTAATAATAATTTATATGTAACTTCTAAAATCTTACTGAATTTAATTGTGTCGGAATACATAGCAACAATACATTCTATGATAATAAAATCCTTATTTCTATACGACCTATTTTATTATTATTGCATTAATTAATTATTGTGCCATTACTATTCCTTTTAAGAATGCCTCTTTTATCTATTAACAAAAATATGTTTAAGTTATTATTGTTTCTATTTCTTTATTATTTTCTCTTTAATTACAAAACTATTCATTATTAACTTCTAAGTTCTAATTAAATAATTGAATTGATATAGGTACATAGCAACATTGCTTTTTTATTAATCACTTCTTTATTTAAATCATCATCTGGTTATTAATTTTTGTTTACGTTAATTAAATGCACCTACTATTATAGTTATTTGAAATACGCCTCATATTCTTAACATTTCAAAATATTATTATTGTTTAAATTGAGTATACCAAAATTTTTATATCAAAATTTGATTCCTAAATTAAGTTTTTGCGCGCTTTTTTTCAGTTATTATTTAATTTGGAAAAGTCATAAATTGACAACTAAAAATAAGCCAATGTAGGTACGAGTATATTAATTATTATTAACGATTGAAAATATATTTCAAAAGGACTTCTTACTACTTACTTACGTACTACTTCCTTTAATTAAATATAATATATTCTTTACTAAACAGATTATATAGAGTATATTATATACTATACAGTATACAGATTTGTATTTATTTTAGCCTCTATACTATTTACTATTTAGTAATATTTTTAATCCTACATTATTTCTTATTTAACTAACGGCCGTTAATTTTTATCAGTATATTCACATTTCACACACATCTTTGAGTCAATGTTAAAAATTAAAATTCACTTTTCACTTAGCAACTGTCTTGTCGTAAAATATAACTGTAGTCCATTTATTTTATTAATTCATTATCCCCTGTACCGTCTACGCAGCGCTGCCACAAGGCAGCAATGGCAGGGTCGCCATGCAAAGTTGCAGGCTTGGGAGACTAAATGAAAGATGAGTTGTCCGCGAAAGATGTTTAATTACTGACTTAAAAACTAATTACATTATCTTATATAGCTAATAGCAGGGAGGTGAGCCGCACACTACAATATTATGTCACTAATAAAGAGTTCGCTTTTTTATTTTAGAACCGGCGAACATGACGCTGGTGCATTTCTCATAAAAACATAGGAGTCAAAAGCTTTTCTTTCAGCGCCGCTGCTACTTCCACAGTGAACACTAAATAAGGGACACAAAGCACTCACTCTAAACCCTAAAGTATTATATAGTATATTAGTATGGATCAACGAATTTAAAGCGAAACTTCCACATTTATATAATACTAGCTGTCCCGGCAAACATTGTTTTGCCATTTAAAGTATTTCTACTTCATCAGTTGACACAAAATCTTACTGAATCTTTTGTCCCCTAAGAGGGGTGGGGGGAAAAATTTTATACACCAGATGTTAAGTTGGAAAAACAGTTAATAATATGAAGTTAGTCCAATAGAGAAAAAAGTTTGATACAAAATCTGACCCCCTCTTTGGTCCCCTTAGAGGTGGAGGGGGGGTGGGGGTAATTTTTATACACTAAATGTTGAGTTGGAAGGAGGCAAATATATCTACGAAAACCGTATGCAAATCGGATCAGTAGTTTTCGTGTTAAAGCAAAAGTCTTATACAAAATCTGACCCCCTCTTTCGTCCCTTTAGAGGGGTGGGGGGAAAAATTTTATACACCAGATATTAAGTTGGAAGAAGACAAATATATCTGTGAAAACCGCATTCAAATCGGATCAGTAGTTTTCGTGTTAAAGCAAAAGTCTTATACAAAATCTGACCCCCTCTCTCGTCCCTTTAGAGGGATGGGGAGAAATTTTTTAATACACCAGATGTTAAGTTGGAAGAAGACAAATATATCTGCGAAAACCGCATTCAAATCGGATCAGTAGTTTTCGTGTGATGCTGGAACAAACATACAGACAGACAGACAGACAGACAGACAGACAGATAGACACACAGACAGACAGACAAAAAAACTAACTAACTTTTCGGCTTCTATAGCGATATTGTGACACCCTCCGCTTATTATTTTTTGAATATCTTTAATGTACAGAATTGACATTTCTACAGATTTATTATATATATAGATTAATATCTAAGAAAAACCACAGGTAACTCTTTGTATAAAAGAACGGGTAAATTGGATAAACTTTTAATAGAGTTAGTTAAAAAGTACTTTAGCAACAAAATAACAGTATAATGCTATGCGCAGGCAATAGTCTAATAAGAAAAACAGGCTTCTCTATCTTGTTGTTGTCAATATAATATAGAACGATTTTGATGAAATTGTGTGCTTTTCTGGTAGGTCTGAGAATCGGCTAATTATATTTTTTCATACGCCAAATAAACAAGGCCCTTGCATCCGTTGTGGATGGTTAATACAGTATTTACAGAACGATAGTGCCCAGGCCAAGATTTTAAATGTCCGTGTAGTTGCCCAAGCACATACATTCTCGCAACATAGTATGCCTAGTCCAGAGGAATGAGCAGGTCAATACGTCAGGGACTAACCATGTGCGGGTTTCCTCACGATGTTTTCCTTCACCATACGAGCGTCCGTATTATGTACTTGAAATCTGAAACTGTCTCACACGTCTTCATGCCGGGAGCGAACCTGGCACCCTCTCGAGTGCGAACCAAAAGTCTACCCACTTCCACCCTCTAGGTGACGAACACTAATACTTGAAATAACATACACAGCAAAACATTTGCCGGATCACTCGTAAGCGTCGTAAACGACGAACAATCAGTGACGTCATCCGACCTCTAACGCACTGTTTGAATAATCGTTTACAAGACTAATTACAAGCCACATCCAATCTAAGTTTAGATTGAAACACGAAATTGATTGATCCTTCGGCCGGATACAAAACGTTTGCGGCCAACTGTTTACTTAACCGACTCTCTATTATGGTGTAGATCACTAATTGGTATATGAATGTGTCTGTTGAACTGACTGCTGATTTGCTCTGTAACCGCTCTTCTGATTTGTAATTTAATTGAGATTAATGTTGTTGGTTGTGAAAATGTTTTTTTTTATATAAATCAGTTACAATTAACACTTAAAGAACGTCTTATCTGTATGAGGGCTATAATTATCAGTTCGGGAACTAACTCGGCGAGAAGAACCGTACAAAACATTATGTTTTTGCCATTACTGAGACCAATTACAAAAACAAAAAAATGAGAATTTTTTCCATGTGCCATCTAGTGATTAGTGGTGTAGCTAACAAATTGTTCTATGATAAAAAATAATCTAAGGCACTTGTCAAAAAATTTTTAGATCAACTGTTTTTTAAAGTGCCGACCACAAACCTACATTTTATTCTTCGTAGTTATCGTTAAGTCTGGTGAATTAAAAAATATTCTCCCTTTAATCCGATGATAATATAAATTGCCTAATTAAACTATCAATTCCTATATGCAATAATTTATAGAAAAATCTGTAACGTTTAAGCAGCATATTATGTGTACCGATTTCACCAACCCACCAATTACTAGTATCAAACTCTGTTCAGTTTTCCAGCTTCCATGAAAATGGGAGGTTAAATAAAGAGCCAAAGAGCCTCGATTCACCGAAAATGCACGTAAAGTGGACAAAAAATACAACGTCAACAGGCCAGAGTCGGCGACGGCAGTAATTAGATTCCACATTGTGCCCGACTATAAAAGTCGCCACTGACATCACACTTTTTTACTTTTTGCCAGATGGACGCAGGGCTCCACGCAATTGGATTTTAAAGGGAAATGAAATTCTGAAGTAAACTGTGGTATCCACGCTAATTTTATAAATGCAAAAGTGTGTCTGTCTGTCCATCTGTCTGTCTGTCTGTCTGTTACCTCTTCACTCCCAAACCGCTTAACCGATTTCGCTGAAATTCGGTATGAAGATACTTAAAGGACATTTGATACTTTTTATCCCGGAAAAAATTATGGTTCCCGCGCGATATACTAATTTTGGCGCAACGGAGTTGCAGGCGTCATCTAGTAGTATTATACTGGCTTAGATACGGTTTCGATGAAATCGCGTCAAAGTTATGATGTTTAGGTGTTACATGATATATCACACATCCTTCTCGGTTCGTTATGAACTTAAGATTTTAGCAAAAGAAGACGTAATAAGTTATCAGAGGAAAATCTATATGGCTGAATAAATATTGTATTTTCTGGTCGGTCAATAAGTCGGTATAATATTGTCGGTTTTAATATATTATCGTGTTCATGAGAATCAAACCGTACAACAGTTTCCGTAAATATAATATTATTTCAAGTAACTCCTGATTCATTATTCTGAGAATACTCAGTTTATAGAACTAAACGTAACGAGGCAAAACAGCAATGAATAAAAGAAAGAAAGAAATTTATAAAAAAAGAAATTTAAAACTGCATGACGTCGTTGAAAATTTTAATCAAAGTAATTGCGTTTTTCATCGTATTCGTTGTGACGCTTAATCTTTTCCCAAAATACGCATCATCCGATCACGTGTTTAAAATAAAGTAGGCCAAGTACGGACCGATAATATTCATCTGGCGCAAGCAATTTCCGGGGACAAACAAGAAGTTTCCCGTAAGGTATCGCCCCGAAGTTCGCGACTGAAAAGCGCGACTGGACTGCGACCAAACCGGCGAATTACATTTTCTGTACCACCACACCTTTTACGTTTCAGTGACGGTGGCCATATTTTGCACGCTTCTGGCAGTATTCAAACCCCGACTAAATTGTCTGGCTTATTTTATTTGAATACTATATAAACATTAAACTGCAACATATAACATTTGTAAATTAGATTGCCTCAAATATATTTTTTGAAAGAATAATTAAAAAATTTAGGGGTTGACTTAGCCCCGCTACTCACCAGCCAGGTCTACAGTTTCGTGTTCGGTGTTGGGGTATAAAAGGGCAAGAAATATAGGAGGTTTTCAGCTTGCCTCAAATACCTACCCAAAATTTGCCAGCACTTGGACTATAACGTTGGTCATTACCCACCTAAACAGTCGCGCATCGTGTCGCTGATCGCCCGCTACTTTTGAGGCATTCACTGGACGATAAGATCGTCACTTATTCCTTTGTGGATATTACCCATGCACATTGTGGGTCCACCACAGATAACGGAACATCGCTCAGGCAATTTATTTTACAACCTTCTTTTAATCCCTCGTTGTTATTAAACAAACATTACTTTAAAAGTAGGTCCTCATAATATTATTATCTCAACTCAAAAGTTATAAACTGTAAATTAACATTAAAAGTATTCAATCTAATAGCATTCATAGTAATAATGACTGTGTGCCGTTCTGCGCGCTCTTGAAGCCTTAAAACTCTTTTTAGTTTTTTTTTTAATGGAAAAGCTTTGAACTTGGAAACTAGTAAATCCATACTTCCATACTAAAATTATAAATGCGAAAGTGTATCTGTCTGTCTGTTACATCTTCACGCCCAAACCGCTGAACAGATTTTGCTGAAATTTGGCATGGAGATACTAGATAAATATTATAGATATTAATAGATACAGAGAGATATTTGAGTCCCGGAAAAGAACATAGGATACTTTTTATCCCGGAAAAATGTACGGTTCCCGCGCGATAAACGATTTTTGACGCAACGGAGTTGCGGGCATCATCTAGTATATTAAAATATGTCTGAAAATTTACAGTGCCTGTATGATTTACGCACAAACGTAGTTGCGGACATCGTCTATTTAGATATTAGTAATCATATAAGTTTTACACAAAATTAATACTAAATGCTTTACAGAAGAAAATACTAATAAGCCAATTCTGTTCATATCTTAATAATACTAAAAATTTTCAATAAAACATTTGACATACCGTACCGTACAACTATTATAATTGACTGAGATTAAGAGATATATTAATTTGTTCTTTTCCACAAAATAAACGATCTTACAAGTTAATCCAATATAATACTATGATGATTTTATACAAAAATTCTATTTCGATAACAACTCGAGACAAACTTGACCTAAGTTCTTCACAAGGACTCAATATAATTTTGTAGATCCATCTAATTTTTACAATTTAATGATCTCTTTAACGTCTTTTTCGGTAACAAATAAGTGGTTTGAAGGTGACAGACGTTCATACAAACATACAGAAGACACATTTTCGGATATTATACTTGCTTACAATGTCAATTAATGTTACATTGTTACATGGAGTGTGAGAGCCAACTTGGGAGCTAATTGACGTCTAAGTTGGCTACATCTTTCTTTCTCTATTTTAGAAATGCCTATTGGATTTATAAGTTCGCCTAAATACAGAATGTAGGTATGCTATTTAAAATATTATGCAGACTATATTTTCTTGAACAAGAAGAATTAACATAAGGATGACTGCTAAATAATTGTTCGAAGAGTAAACGAAGCAAAGTTACTTTATCTGTGAAATTCTCCAAAAAATTGGCCTTCACAACTTTCCGTTTTCCCAACAGTTTTCCTCCAGAAATGAATTGCACCTGTTATCATTTTAAACTTTTACTTCTTTGGACCCTTTTCTTTTTTATTGTTTAAGCTCGATCGCTTTAGATTGATATCGTTATATTAGTTGATAAATCAAATACTTTACAGGATATTACGCTACCGCCGGAAAAGAGGGCGCTACTAGTACACACAGTAAATAATTCGATCAACATCCGACATATTGCACACGTCATATCACAATATTGACAGAAATGCAACAAAACTTTTTATTTACTGTCTGTGCTGGTGCTTTCAAGCGTGAAAACATTGCAGTAGTACCACCTTGTACGCGATATAACAGCTTGCAAATGGCCCATATAAGATACGTGTAGGAACTATGGGTGGCACATGCCAAGTAATACATCAGAAGCTTCGGATTACAGACGCTACTAAGCAACTAGTTGGTTGTATAAGGGAACGATCAAAAACTAGGTGGCAGAATATTATTATGTCATTAACTGAGTTTTCAGCACTTTCGTACGCGCAAAGACGTGTCAAATCGAGACGAAGTGACAAATCGCGTTACAAAACTCTACAAAAAAACATAAAATTCAGTGCCACCTTATTTTGATTGTATCTTAATTCATCATACGCGAGTTTGGAAAACAATACGCGCGTACCTGTGTACTCCAATTCAAATATTCGAGTATCTTTTATACTGCTATGTTTTATTTACAATATCTTTAGATTTCCTTTCAAAACCTCCTTTGTAGCAAAAGGGCTTCTAGGAATGTTCTAGCAAACATTGTACCCTGCAGGTGTATGTATCAGATAGTTAACTTCGATCTTAATACCGCGGCCATAAAGTTCAAGAAGATATAAGTATCAAGAAGATACGGCTTCCTTTGTGTTGTGTTAAGACCGGGCTGCTAAAAATACCAAAACACGCTAGCCCCGCCTACATACCCCGCTATCCTCCAATCGTGATAATATAATGACTCCATGAATCGTGCCCGCATGAATTGTACTTTGAGCCGCAGCTAGTAGTGAATAATATCGCATAACAAGGGTTCCCGCATTATAGCACGAAAATAAAGATCGTAAGTCCCAAAACAGTTTTTTGATGATTACTTAACAACTAAATACAATACTAACATTTCCTTTAGCTATGATTTTACAAAGTGTATGATTGTAGTAGTGCAAGTTATTAAATGATAGCAACTGAATAAGTGTAACAGATATTTGTTGAAAAGCCCAGAAATATTCATAATTTCGAAAAATAAAACAATAGAGTCAAAATAAGTGAATCGTGTTTTCCGTTAGGCTAGTATCAGATAAATATACAATGATTAAATAAATCTTAATTTCATTTAAGTCAATCGTCTTCTGGGATCGTAATACTTATTAGAAAACACAGCAAAATTTTACAGCTCGCTCTTAAGTGCAGAATGCATAATATTTATTCTGCTAGCCAACTTCAGGAAATTGAAGGTGAAAGAAAAATCAAATACTATTACCTGTAGATAGGTTTCTTTTAGAGTTTAGACTGTATGTGTTCTGTAGAATTGTATTATTTACAGTGTAAATAATACAACAAAATAATACAACAAAAACAATTACATGATCAGAGAAATTCTTCCATAAGTAAAGGCGGACCTAAGTTATATTTTGGTCCCAGTTACTAATTGATAGTAATCACTAGCCAGTTTAATGAAAATTGTATGACCGGCTCGATTCGATCAACTGAAAGAAAAAAGTTCACGAAATGAAAACCTAGTTTAGGACCTTGTTTGACTGACTGACTTGATGACTTTCTTCTGTACTGATGACGCCCGCAACTCCGTTGCGCCAAAAATAGCTTATCGCGTGGGGTACATTTTTTCAGGATAAAAGTATCCTAAGTCCTTTCCCGGGACTCAAAGTATGTCCATACCAAATTTTAGCAAAATCGGTTCAGCGGTTTGGGCGTAAAGAGGTAATAGATAGACAGAAAGACGGACATACACACTTTTGCATTTATAATAATATTAAGAATAGAAATATAGGGTGGCAAAATAACAATATTACTTAATCAGATTATTATTTTTTAATTTCGGGTTATATCTTTCGTACAAAGTTATATTCAATTTATAGCAAAGCCCGGTTTATAGCAGCGCAAATTGACAAAACAGTTATTAAGAAGCGGCTAATTAATAAAGTTTTGTGTCAGGTGCCGATTCCCACCGAGTAAATGCAAACTAATATACGAAATTGTACAAATCGCATTCATTATGGCATTGTTTTCGTTGTATTTATATACGAAACTGGTTTAGTTTAGTATATTTAATGATTTGTATGTATGATTATATCTATAGAGTGTAACAAAACAAAATGGTAATACTTTAGACTTTAGAGTGTACTGTGGCATGAAACATCAGCGCTAAAAAAGTAACTATGTACAAATTCATGATGATGTTGAGGAGCTTGCTCATACGAATTAGGGAAAAAAAATTGTCAACGCCGCTAATTTCACAGCAAAATCCGAATAACCGATATTATATAGAAATTGTTTAAGTTAGGTGGGATCCAGTGGCGGGGCAAGACCAAAATTTTATGTGAGCGAGATACATTTTGCGAGGCCCCCTATACTCCGGTCGATTTAGACCAAAAAATGAGAGTGAAGTTACATAAAGTCCCAACAAGCTGAAAATCAGTGAAATTGTTCAAAACATAATTATGAACAATGTCTAAAAGTTCCCCATCATTCCCGTGTGTGGAAATTTTTTTATTCAAGATCAAAGGTCAAAAAAATGAGTTTTTCACAATTTTCAGCAAAACGGTAAGTTTTATCATGAAAGTAGCTCAGACAAAACTTGCAGATCATAAAATTATCTATAAAAATGTATCAATACTTTTTTTCTTACGAGCCACCGTTTCTGAGATATAACGTTTAAAATGTTATAAAAGTTGTTATCGTCATAATATGCATGAGTTCGCCATGTATACAGTGTGTTTGGTCAGCAACTAGCGATATTTTAAGCACTTATGTGTATGTACTTGTTATGCAAAAAAACACTAACTACAAAGGTCTAGCCCCCTTCGCCTCTGTGTGGTAGGCACTTTATTATTGACTCTACCCGGTTAGCAAAAAACATTCTTAATTTGCGAAGTTTTGTCCTATTGTCATCCAAATAGCCTTAAATGAAAGGGAATTAGATAGTCTACCATTAAAGAAACACAAAAAAAGGTTTTTTTATGCAACAAGTTTAAACAAGTCATAAAGTTCTAAAAAAATAGAGAAAACATGTGCAAATTTTACAACTATTGTATTTTTTTACAGAAACAGCCCTCATAACCCATTTTTATTAATTATTATATCCAAAGAATTTAAGTTAAGCTTGAATACAACATATTCATTACGTCCGTATGTCAAATACGGACGAGAGGAGGAGGAGACGAAGAGCTATTGTTCTTTGAACATTGGTCGTGCGCGAACACGAAATGTTTTTTTTTTGAGCTTTTTGAGCATTTTGAGCCAAATTAGTGAATTTTCAGGTGTAATTAGACAGTAAAATATTTATTAAAATGTGCAGTGTTTTTTTTTCATGATTTCCTTATAAAGTTGCGCACAATCGTTTTTAGTGCTTACGCATAGGCTATGTTCAACTAATAATAACTTAAGAGGAATTTGACATACAGACATAAATTAAACGTAGTATTACAGCTTAACTGAAATTCTTTGGATACAGTAAACAAAAAATATGTTATGGGGACTGTTTCTGTAAAAAAATACAATAGTTGTAAAATTTGCACGTGTTTTCTCTATTTTTTTAGAAACTTTATGACTTTTTTAAGCTTTTTGAATTTAAATACTCTTTTTTGTGTTTTTTAATGGTAGACTATCTAATTCCCTTTCATTTAAGGCTATTTGGATGACAATAGGATAAAACCTCGCAAATTAAGAATGTTTTTTGCTAACCGGGTAGAGTCAATAATAAAGTGCCTGCCACACAGAGGCGAAGGGGGCTAGACTTTTGTAGTTAGTGTTTTTTTGCATAACAAGTACATACACATAAGTGCTTAAAATATCGCTAGTTGCTGACCAAACACACTGTATACGTGGCGTACCCATGCATATTATGGCGATAACAACTTTTATAACCTTTTAAACGTTATATCTCAGAAACGGTGGCTCGTAAGAAAAAAAAAGTATTTATACATTTTTATAGATAATTTTATGATCTGCAAGTTTTATATTAGCTACTTTTATGATAAAACTTACCGTTTTGCTGAAAATCGTGAAAAACTCATTTTTGGACCTTTGACCTTGAATAAAAAAATTCCACACACGGGAATGATGGGGAACTTGTAGACATTGTTTATAATTATGTTTTTAACAATTTCACCGATTTTCAGCTTGTTGGGACTTTTTGTAACTTCGAATGTCTAAATCGACCGGAGTACCTAGGCCCAAATGGATTATTTTAAAACAAACATTTTTTTATAAATAAAATCTGAGTCTCAAAACGCGTGAATTCCCAAAAAAAATCCTCGGGGTGCAAGGGGCCTGGCGCCTCTTGACCGCGAGGCCGTGGGCGGTCGCCCACGCCTTGCGCCGCCTCTGGTGGGATCTATTATTTTGCTGCCCGAAACAACGCTGTTATGTCGGACATGTGGCGATACCGCCTCGCTCGGTCGGAAGATCTTCCTTTGTGGCGGCCACGCATATTCCCACATTGGTGACCCCATCTTCATCATCTTCACTCCCCGCCCCTCCGCACCGTGCCAGCCAGCATCGCCTCATCGGGTACATCGTCCACTAGCCGCAATGTACCGCGGCCTAGGCGACTCCGCATCGGCATCATCGGGCTTTCTCACTACACCGACCGGTCAGCAAGCAGAGCACATCTCTCCTGGTCAGCACGTAGCATCGGCCCCGCACGGCAGCTATCCGACTCACTGGATCCCGTGCAGCAGCTTCACAGTTCCGACTCACTGGGACTCACTGCAACAGTTCCGACTCACTGGAACTCTGGCACTGGCGATTCAAGCGACAACAAGACTTCAAGATTCGACCTCCGTTCTTCGGGGGGAAGTGATCTGGCGGTACCCACAATTCGCCTAACATTCCTGCATGGCGCTATCGAAGTTTTCTGAGCGCGTCGGTATATTATAATATTTATAACTAGCTGTCCCGGCAAACGTTGTTTTGCCATTTAAAATATTTCTACTTCATCAGTTGATACAAATTCTTACCCCCTCTTTTGTCCCCTAAGAGGGGTGGGGCGAAAAATTGTATACACCAGATGTTAAGGTGGAAAAAACAGTTAATAATATATTGTCAAAGTAAGTCCATTAAAGAAAAAAGTTTGATACAAATTCTGACCCCTCTTTGGTTCCCTTAGACTTTAGAGGGATGGGGGGGGGGGATTGTTAGTCACCAGATGTTGAGTCGGAAAAAGACAAATATATATGTGAAATTCGTATGCAAATCGGATCAGTAGTTTTCGTGTTAAAGCAAAAGTCTTATACAAAATCTGACCCCCTCTTTCGTCCCTTTAGAGGTGTGGGGGGAAAAATTTTAATGCACCAGATGTTAAGTTGGAAGAAGGCAAATATATCTGCGAAAACCGAATTCAAATCGGATCAGTAGTTTTCGTGTGATAGTGGAACAAACATACAGACAGACAGACAGACAAAAAACTACCTACATTTTTGGCTTCTATAGCGATGTAGTGACACCCCCCCGCTTATAATTTTTTGAATATCTTTAATGTACAGAATTTTCATTTCTACAGTTTTATTATACATATTATGTATAGATAGCGGTCGCCCGCGGCTCCGCCCGCGTGGATGTCGGTTACCGCTGCAAAAAGCCTACCCAGGAAAGACACGGTCAGCAAAATGATTCCCAGGTCAATTCACAGAAACATCGACGACGCAGTCATTTTCCGCAGGCTGCACATATTGTCTTTTTGTGGATGTTAAAGTTGTTAATGATGAGAATATTTAAATGTAGTTAATAATAAGTTTTCACTTCTGACGGTAGTCCCGGAGTGCAACCCGTTGTTTTAGGATAGATAACTAAAGCGATTATTGTAGAGTTTTTCTATAAACAATATTAATTGACGTTAAGTTATTTTCAGGTAACAAAATATACTGATGGTCGGGAGCCCCGACTCGTGATAGAGCAAAACATTCTTTTCGTAAATCTATTCCTACTAATTTGAATGTTTGGCCCTGAGATTTACATAATATTTATCGTTAGTGCAAAATATTTTTTTACAGGAAATTGGAGCCTTTTGAAGGGTATAGGCAAATCAGTAGGGATCATTGGTATTCTTGGTATATGAGCCAATTCACCAGCTGCAGGGCCGGTCATAATCTTCGCTATAACTGCGCACCCCGCCTTGGTAGCGCCCACTTCGAAACGGGCGTAAATCGCAATTTTTAATTTCGCCAGAACTTCTAAACAAAACGTCCAATTTTAATCAAAGACCAAATATTATCTACATAAACTGTACTTAGTGATGAAATAATTAATTTTGATAAAGATTAATAGCATGAGTAAAATAAATGTGTTTAAATGTAGTCCAAAAAAAATCAAGATTTTTAAATAAAATAATGGTTGTTGTACCTCACTTGACATAGATAGGTATAGTGTGTCGCGGACTTTTCTGTAGATATTTAAAAGATCTACATTTACTTAGAACATTGTATGGTTCTATCTTTTATAGTTTAGGCAGCGTACGCAAAATAAGTAAATTTTCTGGTTGATTTTTTTCACCTTGTGTCAGAAAAACCCAAATATCTTAAGGAACCCTATATTTTCCGAAATAAAATAAAGCCTATGTTACTCGTAAATAATGTAGCTTTCGAATGGTGAAAGAATTTTTAAAATCGGTCCAGTAGTTTTTGAGCCTATCCATTACAATTAAACAAACAAACAAAGTTTACCTCTTTATAATATTAGTATAGATATACGACAGCTGAATTGTATGACGTGGGCTTCGGCCTGACCGGGCATACCACCTCGCTCGGCCGGAAGATCTTCCTTTGGCCGCCACACTCATATTTCCACAGACCTAAGCAATGATACTGTATAATTTTGGACGTTCTCATATTATTATTATGAGAACGTCCAAAATAATACAGTGGGCTAAGACATATTCCCATATTATCGCACTTATAATATGGAAAAACAATGTTTGCCGTAGCAGCTACTACAGCAGCTAGTTTTATAATTAATTTTTGCTATGCATTATATTTTCAGTGAAATGAATTGTTAGTCTGGATTTCAGGAAGAAATTATTTAAGTGTTCTTTGAACTTACAACATTTAAACATAAAATGCTTTAACAATTTTTGCTTTTGATCATATTATAAATGAAAAGTGTATATTTCCTCTTTCCCAGAAGTACATTACCTTTTAATAAAATGTTAATGTTAAAGTTTATATTACAGTACGCAGAAATGGACTTCGACTCTTCTTAAAGGAACATTCAGCGAATGAAGTTAAAATAAATGTTTTAATAGTTTTTGATAGTAAGTAATATTTTATTCGTTTTAGGCCTATGTGCTTTCTTGAGACTCAAAGTACTTTCATTCAATATCAGATTACGATTATGGATATCCTAGACGTGCTGTTCTGTCATATTATGTTTACTCGCATAAAGTTTTAAGGTACAAGTTGTAAGCCGGCTACATGAAGCGGCAGCAGACGACGTGTCGTCGCGACACTACTGCGGTTTCTATGTATTTCTATGAGTAAGTATCGCTAGCAGTTGTCGCGTGTCGCTCGGTTCCACCTTATACCTGTAAAGAAAAACTTTAGTAGTACCTACTGTTTTCCTTTATTATTGTCTGTGTTTTTGCCACTAAAACATTATAATTAAAAAATTAATTGTCAATGTCATTGTCAGGGCATTGGCGGCATGAATTGCTGTTTCATCGTGAATGTGTAAAAATTGATACTAATTATTTCCTGTAAAGTATCTAGAAACCATAAGTAAAGGCATTAAATGTTGTTTTTTTGTATTTCAGGTAAGTTTTATGATTGTATATTGTGATACATAGTGAAAATACGATGTATGAAACATTGATTAATAAAAACATTTTGTATTTCAGAAAAACGCATTTTGTCTTTATTTGTATCATATTAAGAGAGAAATATCATTATAAAACAACATTTTCTGCAAATAGTGAATTGACTATGGAAAAGTTGAGGTTTGATTTTGCTGTAAAATCTTCAGCAGATGGAAAATCAAATATTATTTGCATAACCTCAATACGAACACCTACTGGCCAAGTTTTCAGTATACCGGATGAATATCAGCCTGCAAGTTTACATCAAGTAATCATAAATACTTCAAACTATGCCAAGGTGAGAAAAACATTGAATAAAAGACACCAGAGCAGAAAAATATGGATAAACTTAACCGATGAGATATCTAAAACATATTTGGATGAAGGACAAAACTTGCAGTTTAATGACATATACCTGGAGGAAATGATGGAAAACATAAATGATTATAAGTCTTTATCTAGTAGCTCAAGTCAAACATTGGAAAAAATATTGGAAAAATTCCTCGAGGAAAAACAAACTACATGTGAAACTCAAAATTTAGCAATAATCTCAAAAGACTTTATGATTGAGAAATTTAATGGCAGAAATGCAAATGCTCACCAATGGATTAAAAGTTTCAACAAGGAATGTGAACGTTTTCATATCGACAAAGACAAAAAGAAGATTGAAATATTAAAAAACTTTTTGGAACACTCCAGTATGGATTGGTACAGCTGTATGCTAATGAAGTTTACAGTGGAATCAGAGTGGAACAAATGGGAGAAAAATTTCAGCGATACATTTGGAAATAAAGGATGGTCACCCATCAGATATGCTCTTGCTTTTAAGTATCAAGCGGGTTCATTGCTTGATTATGCTTTAAAAAAAGAAAAATTATTACTAGAAGTGAGGAAGTCGATTGATACAGGAACACTAATAGACCTTATAGCAGCAGGTTTACCTAATTATGTAACAGACAAGATTGACCGGGAGACTTTACACCAAACCGAAGATCTGTACAATGAATTGGGAAAATTGGAACATCTTGTTGGGAAGAATAAATATGATAAAAAACCTTACACATACCCGGATATAAAAATAAAAAAAAATGAAGAAAAAAAGCCATGCCAAATTTGTGTCTCCGAGAAAAAAGGTAAACGTTTCCACCCGGAGGAAAATTGTTGGTTCAAAGAGAAAAATAAAAAAGGTATTGTGAAAAGTGTAAACAACTCTGAATTGGAAATTGAACTAAATGACGAGAATCCAAAAAACTAGAAGTACCACCATTAATAAAAGTACCTTTACTATTAAATGACACTTTACAAGTTTGTGGAATTTATGACTCAGGTTCAAATGTCTCATTAATTAATGCAAAATTATTGAAGATACATAGGCCAAATGATATAAGTGCTACACAAACAGCAAACTTGAAAACTATTAATGGTGAGAAAAAAACAAAAGGTATGGTATCTCTAAAAATTAAAATATTTAATATGGAAAAAATGATGGATATTTTTGTCATAGAAAATGAAAATTTTCATTATGATTTTCTCATTGGCTTGGATTGTATAAAAAAGTTCAGATTAATTCAAAATGAAAATTTAAATATTAAACAATATAACAATCCAAAAGAAGACAGGTTCCTAAATGAAGAAAATATCAATTCAGATTTAAAATATGTCAAAATTCCTGATGCACTAAGTGACAAAAATATAAAAGATGTTTCTTCATATGCTGGGCTACTGGAACAAGGAGCTAATTATACAAACAAATGGGAAGTGAACTTTAATGAACATATAAACATTGACAAATTTGAAATTTCAGTAAACCATTTGGATGTGTATCAACAAAGGGAAATTGATAAATTAATAGAGAAATACAAAGCAGTCTTTGCTAAGGACAAATATGATGTTGGGACTGTGCGTGATTATGAAGCTCATATAGACTTAATAGTAGATAAATATTGTTACAAACGTCCATACAGGTGCACAGCTGATGATAGAAAAGAAATTGAATACCAAGTATCGAAACTACTGGAGAAGAATTTGATTGAGGAATCTTATAGCCCCTTTGCTGCTCCAGTTACTTTGGCCTACAAGAAAGAAGATGATAAAAAAACAAGGCTATGTATAGATTTTAGAGAGTTGAACAAAATCATTGTTCCTCAGTCGCAGCCATTCCCTTTGATCGAGGATTTAGTGGTAAGGACTGTGAACTGTAATTTTTTTTCTACTTTTGATATAAATTCAGCATTTTGGTCAATTCCTTTAAAAATTCAAGATAGATACAAAACGGCATTTGTTACCCAAGAAGGACATTTCCAATGGACCTGCCTTCCATTCGGTTTAAGAACATCTCCAGCAATTTTTCAAAGAATATTGACCAATATTATAAGAAAACACAAACTCTCAGATTTTGCAGTCAATTTTATTGATGATATCTTAGTCTATTCAAAAACTTTTGAGGAACATATACTGCATGTATCAAAACTACTTGAGGCAATATTAATAGAAGGATTTAGACTGAAATTTTCGAAATGTATTTTTGCACATAGATATGCCAAATATTTGGGTCACATAATAGAAAATAATTCAGTAAGTCCTCTCAAAGATAATTTAACAGCAGTTAAAAACTTTCCAGTCCCAGAAACAAGAAAAAATATACGCCAGTTCCTTGGAAAAGTGAATTTTTATCATAAATTTGTGCCACACAGTGCAATTATCCTGAATCCATTACACAATTTACTACGGAAAGATGTAAAATTCATATGGTCAACAGAATGCCAGGAATCATTTAACAAAATAAAAGAATTACTATGTTCCAAACCAATTCTAAAAATATTTGATCCTGAACAACAAATAAAAATTTATACAGATGCGAGTATTAAAGGAGTTGGAGCCGTATTAAAACAAGAAGATGAAAACGGGATCGACAAACCTGTAGCTTACTTCTCAAAAAAGTTGACAGAAACTCAAAAGAAAAAAAAGGCAATATATTTAGAATGTCTGGCAATTAAAGAGGCGATAAAATACTGGCAGCACTGGCTAATGGGAAAAGAATTTGTGGTATATTCAGATCATAAACCATTGGAAAATCTGAAGATCAAGGCTAGAACTGATGAAGAACTAGGTGATTTGGCATACTATTTGTCTCAATATAATTTTAAAATAAAATATAATCCGGGACAATCAAATCAAGAAGCAGACTGCTTAAGCCGGAATCCAGTTCTAGATCCTTGTGATAATACTGATGATTTTTTAAAAGTTGTAAATTTAATTACCTTGGAAAATATAAAAAGGGACCAACACACAAATCTAGATATACAACATGGAAAATCTAAATTTATAATAGAGAATGAAATCTACTACAAAAAGAATAAAAAAAGAAATAAAATCATATTGTCAGAAGAATTTAGCAAAACACTGATTAAAAATGTCCACAATACTTACTGTCACATTGGAAGAACCCAGATGATAAATAAAATCACACCTTTCTATACAGCAAAAAATATTATAGCAAATATTAAGAAGATTTGTGACGAATGTGAGATTTGTGTGAAGAATAAATCTAGAAGAAAATCGAAGTTTGGCCTGATGTCACATTTAGGTCCAGCAACACGCCCATTTCAAATTGTATCAATTGATACCATTGGAGGTTTCGGAGGATCAAGGTCTACAAAAAGGTATTTGCATCTTCTGGTTGATCATTTTACGAGATATGCTTATATATTGACGTCAAGGAATCAAAGCTCCAGTGACTTTATTAAGCTTATTAAAAATGTGACACAAAGTTATAATATTGATGTGGTATTAACAGACCAATACCCTGGCATAAATTCCAAAGAATTTAAAGACTTCCTGAAAACGAAAAACATAACAATAATATTTACAGCTGTGGACGCCCCATTTTCAAACGGGCTCAATGAAAGGCTAAATCAAACTTTAGTCAATAGGATAAGATGCAAAATAAACGAAAATGATAAAAAGATTGCCTGGACATCTGTTGCAAAACAATGTGTTGAAAAATATAACGAAACAGAACATACAGTCACAAAGTATACTCCAAAATACCTTTTAGAGGGCGAAAATGTGGATATTTTGCCACATGAGTTAAAATCAAGATTTACAAAAGAAGATCTAAAAAAAGATAGAGAACTAGCTCTTCAAAATTCAATAAAATCTCATGAATACAATAAGAAAATATATGACTTAGGTAGAGAAGACTATACATTCGAAGAGGGAGACAGAGTATATGTCGAAAATGGTAATCGATTGAACCGGAAGAAAATGGACGAATTGAGGATTGGTCCATACAGAATCTTAAAGAAAATTTCTAACTCTATCTATGAAGTTGATGCGGGACATAAGAAGACCGAATCCAATCTCTACCATATTACAAAGCTATCTCCAGCAGTGTTAAGCTCTTAATCGAATCACTGTGCAATAGTTCTCTCGGAGGGTGGGAGATGTAAAGAAAAACTTTAGTAGTACCTACTGTTTTCCTTTATTATTGTCTGTGTTTTTGCCACTAAAACATTATAATTAAAAAATTAATTGTCAATGTCATTGTCAGGGCATTGGCGGCATGAATTGCTGTTTCATCGTGAATGTGTAAAAATTGATACTAATTATTTCCTGTAAAGTATCTAGAAACCATAAGTAAAGGCATTAAATGTTGTTTTTTTGTATTTCAGGTAAGTTT
The DNA here is from genome assembly GCA_963422495.1 of Polyommatus iphigenia. Classification (NCBI taxonomy): domain Eukaryota; kingdom Metazoa; phylum Arthropoda; class Insecta; order Lepidoptera; family Lycaenidae; genus Polyommatus; species Polyommatus iphigenia. Next base: position 3,932,913 of record OY730189.1, read on the forward strand.
TATGATTGTATATTGTGATACATAGTGAAAATACGATGTATGAAACATTGATTAATAAAAACATTTTGTATTTCAGAAAAACGCATTTTGTCTTTATTTGTATCATATTAAGAGAGAAATATCATTATATACCTTTAAAGATTTTAATGATAACAGATTTTCAAAGATGGCTTTGAAATGTCCTCTTTTCAACAAAAAGGAATCATGAAAATCGGTTCATAAGCTAAGAAGTTATCCGCGAACAAACATAAAAAAATAAAGTTAATATATACGGAAAACCTCCTCCTCTTTAGGGTTCCGTAGCCAAATGGCAAAAAACGGAACGCTTATAGATTCGTCATGTCTGTCTATATGTCCATCCGTATATACGAAACTTTTCTCCGAAACTATAAGAGCTATACTATTTAAATACTAATATTGTAATACTTGTTAGAAATTTGTATGACACAACTATATGACAATATTTCCACGCCCGTGTGGCAGAAATTGTGATCAAACTAAATTGTAAGACCTTTATGTACGAATTTCTTGGAACTAAATAAATAAATCTAAAATATAAATAAATCTAAATCTAAACTTGGTAAGTAGATGTAGTCTGTGAACCGCATTAAGATTTTGATACAAACATTTTTAATAATTCTACTGAAACAAAAAAAAATCATCTAAACTATGCGTAGTATGGAGTGTCTATGGATAGGTCTTCAAAAATAATATTGAGGTTTCTAATATCATTTTTTTCTAAGCTGAATAGCTTGCGAGAGACTCTTCCAAAGTGGTAAAATGTGTGTCCCCCTCTAACTTCTAAAGTAGGGGCATGATTAGTCTAAAAAAATTTATGAAATTGTACATTACTATAAAAATTACCAACGAAAATTTGTTTGAACAAGATCTAGCAAGTAGTTTATTTATACGTCATAAATGGTAAATCTTAATATAACTTTCATTAAATTAACTGAAAGATAAAAATAAATCAAAAACCTTTTAATTTTATAAAAATAAACCTTATTGCTGCTGCGGAACCCTTCATGGGCGAGTCCAACTCGCACTTGGCCGATTTTTTTCAAGTTGGTTAAAAATATAAGGAAAAGCTTCACGCCAGTTCACTTCACGAGGCTGTTTTTAAAACAATATTTGCAGATGGTTAAAAGCGAACTATAGCATAGTTTTCACAATCATAAATGAGTTACACACAAACTTTCGGTTGAACTTTTTAACCAAAAAGTTTTGGCCCAAGCCTTTGTGTTTGGCAAAACTCTATTAATAAAGGATATTTTGTTAAATGTGAATTTACAGGCCATTTAATTTTACGCTAAAATCGACAGTTTAAAGGCAAACTATTTATATATTTTTTAGCTCTAGAGTCAGATTTAATTGCTGCCAGACTACACGTTCTATATAGTCTGGTTTCTGGCAAGTTAGAATTTAGTCCATCGATCATTTTGCTTGCCTTTGTCATTCGCATATTATGAATACAATATGCTATTTCTTTTCGCATGTAATGTATTTGTATTAATACTGCCATTTTTTTCAGAATCAAAGAGAACAATTAGTATAGATCAATGTCCGAATTTCTCTATTCCACGACCAAACTTGTAAAAAACACAGAGTTTTCGCCAAACGAAAGGGGATTATATCCTATGGTATACATATAGCGCGCGCTACTAAAATCGATGAACCCAACTTAACTTTACGCAACTTGCAATAGTTATCTGAATAGATATCGAGGTGTTGAAGTGTCATCAGAACACTTAGCAGCACCTTGAGAAAAGTCTTAAGCGAGTACTCCAGTGCTCAGAAGAAATTAAACTACGTGGTAGATTATCTCTACAGAAATTTCAGAAAAAACATGGTTCGTTTTCAGCGATATACGTTATTTCTGGCTTCCTGTGAAAATGGAGAAAGGAGAAAAAGTCCTTGGACAGTCTAGGGCCAACGCAAGCGTGTCCTTTATGATCCTTCGATCGCGGATTCTTGGAAATCTATTGTTGTCGCGGTCGCCGGTGTCCTTATGGGGGTTGATAGGTTAAAATTATTAATAACGCTACTGGTATAATATAGAATCTCAGGATAATATAACTTATAATATATTATGCCATTTACGAGTAAATACATCTAAATCGGCGTGTCGGCTTTTGTGAGGTGGAACTTGTTTAAAAATAACTTTTGACCTTTGATTAAACATTCCCTGTGATACCCTTTGAGTTAGTTTCGTTATATCTAACCTCATCAACCCTAAAAGTTACCCAACTTTATAATTACGGCGGATGTAATCAAAATAGCGGTCTGTCTGTACCAGATGCATTATAATTAGAATTTAAGTCGACGGATTCATTTCGTTAATTAAATCCAAAAGTTAATGTTTATAGTTATTATGACTATCATGATTCACAAGGATATATTTTTATGTGTAGTATACCTCTGTGGTTCAGTTAGAGCTTTGACGCTCATACTGGGGGTCGCGGGTTCGAATCTAAAATCGAAATTGCTTGCGATCTTATTGTGTACCGACTAGCGACCGGGCCGCTTGGTCAATGGTCGTGCGGACTCATAATTATAAATTGAGCCTTATTAGTATTTATTTACTTCGTGGTCAATACATAAAATGTTCGTTTACGTTGAGATAAAAATTAATTGGAACGGACAAAAGATATTTATTAAATAAATTGCATTTAATTTTATTCCTCGAATCATAATTAATAAGTACTAATTGGGGTTATTTTTGGAGATTCAAAGTTCAAACCATGCGTGTTGTTTATCGTAACAAACACAATAATTATTGTTTATTTCACGATTTCTTTTGGAAAAAATAACACACATTGTTTCTTTTGGAAAAAATAACATACAGGATGTTTTAAGTATTATGGTATAGTAAGCCGAAAAGAAGTGAGTCAGGGAGTCCATACTGATCACCTCTTATTTTGCGATTTTACAAAAGTCGTAGAACGAAAGTTGTTCAGATTGACCCTCTGAGTCACCCTTATTCTGATTACTTATTTGAAACAACCTTTATTATCATTATTAAATAATAATATGATAAATTAGGAACATGATGAGATAAAGCCAAAACCATTCGATCATATTATCAGTTTGAACAAAAAAAAAACTACATCGAAATCGGCCTACCCGTTTGGCCTATCACACACACACACGCACACGCACACACACACACACACACACACACGCACACACACACACACACACACACACACACACACACACAGGCAGTCAGTTAATTTCAAAAGTAAGTCAACTTATAACACCCTATCTTTTCGCCGGGAATGAAAAATTATCACAATATTTTGAGCATGAATTATAGTGACAGCTCGGTCGGATATAATCTTCATACAGTACTGACATATTGCAGTATCAGTCATGGGCTGTTGTTGTACAGCTGGACCTATTAATTATATTATAACGGCCAGCGCCCAAGTATTTTGTGCATTTCAATTATATGCACCGGAACTAAAAGAGGCACGCACAGCTTGAAATACAAAGAGTTACAAACCAAAGTAATAAAATTTTAGGATGTACTATCATGTATGTGTCTACGATACAGTTATTACAGTATGTAACAAAACTAAGTAAGTGATAATACCTAAGGATGATAATAAATAACTCCCACACCGGTTTCGGTGACAGTGGCCGATTTCATTGAAACCAAGGCCAGTTACGCAGGAGTAATTTTATAGTGCCCAAGTGTGTGCGCAGTACACAATAGCACTCTCTATTCCTTTTACTCTCATTACCCAGTGGGACGGACGACCTTCACGACTGACGAGAGATCAGGCGCAGGACCGACTTTTTACATGCCCATCCGACACATGGATCATCTTACTTGTCAGACAATCAGGTGATCAGCCTGCATTGTCCTAACCAAACTTGTAAATAATATGTTTCCAACGCGGAAATCGAACCCACGACCTCCGAGTCAAGAGCCGAGCTCTGAACCACTGGACCACGGAGGCGCGAGGCTAATAAGGATGAGTAATGAGTATGACGTGTTCCTTATAATAATACACTGTGAAATATATTTTTGTGATTTGTATGGGCAAGTGCCCCAACGTCATTTTGTCCATTCAAAAGTGAAAAAAAGTTACTCTTTCAGCGCTCCTACTTTCACAGCGAACTCTATACAGGGTACTTACACGTATCCTAAATTATCACCACTTTGTTTTACACACCCAGTATGTCGCTTATACAAGGAGTAACAAAACTAAGAGAAAATACTTTAGGGTGTGTTATATGTGTATGTGTCCCATAAATAGAGTTCACTGGGAAAGTAGCAGCACTGTAAAAATATGTTGTGCGGTGATTGGTGAATGCAATATAAATATTGCATAATAAGCGTTCACGTGTGTCTTGCTTCGGTGTGAATTGTTCCTGACGAATATGATTCCCAAAACTCTGCTAGTTAAAATAATAATTATGATCCTTCTACCAAAGTTTTGTTATGAAAATTATATTAATATGTTACATAAACAAAAATGTCGGTGCTTTATAGAACACAAAGGCTGTTGGACAGTAGCAAACGAATCACTTATTAATATTAATATATTGAAATTCAACAACAGCGTGACGTGGTAGATGATGTATGTTTTAAAGCACCCATCACACGTAGAGTTCGGAACGAGAAGAACCGGAAAATTCACAGTTCTCTAGGTTTTCTAACATGAATGCATGTTCAAAGTATTTACTATTTAAGCTATTGCGTAGCTTTTGACGCAGGAATCAAGAAATTTCGTAAAGAAAAAACCTAACACACCCACTCCGCACTGCTGTGCATGTGGCGTAGCAAGACTTCAGCACGGTGTTTTTGTGAAATATTATATGCACAAGTTGATAAAAAATGCTATGCAATAGCTTAACACCGGCTGTCCCCGAACACCACACGTATTTTTTTATCTTCTTATATTATCTTATCTTATACTAGCTGTTGCCCGCGACTTCGTCCGCGTTAGCATAGTAGATCACATCCCAAGTATTATTATTGTACAAAAATATTCAATGTACAGAATTGACTAACACTGAAAGAATTTTTCAAATCGGACCAGTAGTTCCTGAGATTAGCGCGTTCAAACTATTACTAAATAAGCATTTCATATAATTTTCCCCGTTTTTTCCACATTTTCCTCTATTTCTTCGCTCCTATAAGTTTAATCGCAATAAAATATAGCTTATAGCCTTTCTCGATAAATGGGCTATCTAACACTGAAATAATTTTTCAAATCGGACCAGTAGTTTCTGAGATTAGCGCGTTCAAATAAGCCCTTTCACATAATTTCGCCCGTTTTTTCCACATTTTCATTTATTTCTTCGCTCTTATAAATCTTAGCGTAATAAAATATAGCCTATAGCCTTTCTCAATAAATGGGCTATCTAACACTGAAAGAATTTTTCAAATGGAATTAGTAGTTCCTGAGATTAGCGCGTTCAAATAAGCCCTTTCACATAATTTCCCCCGTTTTTTCCACATTTTCCTCTATTTCTTCGCTTTTATAAGTTTTAGCGTAATAAAATATAGCTTTTAGCCTTCCTTGATAAATGAGCTATCTAACACTGAAATGATTTTTAAAATCGGATCAGTAGTTCCTGAGGTTAGCGCGTTCAAATAAGCCCTTTCACATAATTTCCCCCGTTTTTTCCACATTTTCCTCTATTTCTTCGCTCTTATACGTTTTAACGTGATAAAATATAACCTATAGCCTTTCTTAATAAATGGACTATTTAACACTGAAAGAATTTTTCAAATCGGACCAGTAGTTCCTGAGATTAGCGCGTTCAAACTATTACTAAATAAGCATTTCATATAATTGTCCCCGTTTTTTCCACATTTTCCTCTATTTCTTCGCTCTTATTAGTCTTAGCGTGATAAAATATAGCCTATAGCCTTCCTCGATAAATGGGCTATCTAACACTGAAAGAATTATTCAAATCCTCAAATCACTGAAAAAATTTGACGACCTCTGTGGCTCAGTGGTGAGCGCGTTGGTAACTCAAGCCGGGGGTCGCGGGTTCGAATCCCGCCGACGGAACAAAAAGTTTTTCAATGTTCCCGGGTCTGGATGTGTATTAAATATTTGTATTATATAATAAAAATCTTAAATATATGTATAGTATAAAAGTATTAAATATGTTTCCGCTGTCTGGTACCTGTAACACAAGTCCTTTAGGTACTTAGCACGGGGCCAGACTGACGTGGTGTGAAAAAAAATAATCGGACCAGTAGTTCCTGAGATTAGCGCGTTCAAACAAACAAACTAACAAACTCTTCCGCTTTATAATATCGATGGCCCCAACGAATAAACGTGCAATCGAAAAATGACAACTTTTCAGGAGGACAAAAAAACGTTTGGAACCACATAACTTTGACTGTATAATAAATAGACAGATATAATGTATAATCAAATTAAAGGTAAAAAAAAATCTTTCAGCTCATATATTTATTAAAAATAAAATATTAACGGTTTGCCATATATTTAAGAAAAACCATATTAAATTATTATTCTAGTGAATAAAATGTGACTTGTTAACACTATTGTATCAATGCACGTTTATTCGTGTCATAAATGAAGTTTTAACAAGTGCAGTGAAATGTTGCACGTTTATTCCACGTATATTTCTGTCCCCCTGAGCCATGCTCTGGTCATTTACACGCTTATTCTTGTATATTTTGACATCGAAGATTTCGAGCTTGGTGATTGGTCAATTCGGCACCGTTAAGCTCCGCTCCGCTTCAGTGGAAACACAGCCTTATGCTTTGAAGACGTAACAGGCAAACTGACGTCTGTCAGTCTGTTTGACCTATCTAGGCAGACAGACAGACATACTGTCGAATTTATCATAATAGCGAGGATAAGCATTATTGCCCTGATATATTTAAGGCTTTTATACTTTTTAATGTGTTTAAAAATAATGTTCGGTGTGTACTCTTTTGTGGCAAGTTTTTTAAATTACTTTTTTTGGCGAAAACAGTGTCAGTTAATTTATTTTGCTCAAAATCTTGGTAACTTTGTATCTGACAAGCCGTCGGCAGTTGTTTGGTTGGCCACGTAAAAAGCTGTCAGATTCAGTTACACATTCCCGCCTGGTGAAAACATTACTAATGGAAAATGTAAAACTGCGAAGTGTGATGCAGATACGATGTTGTTGAAAATTCGTTTAACACGTGGCAATCGTGAAATTTAAACGAAATTCAAATTTCACCAAAATTGGTTTAGCGGCTTAAACCTGAAGAGGTAACAAACCGATAAGCAACTATACGTAATAACTAATAACTAATAATATAAGTATGGATGTTACTATAGAAGTCCGTATATTGGACAATTTTAGGGTTTACTAATTACTGTCATATGTTGCTCAAGTGTATATTTTATTGTTTAATGCAGATAAGAAACGTTTCCTGGGCCGGAACAGCAAAACGTGCAGCGGGGCTAAAATGGTCGCATAGCAATTCCTCTCAATCAATTCACAAAATGTATTGTCAAAACTGTCAAACTCACGAATGTCAAATTTAGACCAATTCAATTGGTCTAAATTCGTACTAATTTGACATTCGTGAGTTTGACCAATTCAATTGGTCTAAATTCGTACTAATTTGACATTCGTAACTTTGACAGTTTTGACAATTCATTTTGTGAATTGATTGAGAGGAAATGCCATGCGACCATTTTAGCCCCGCTGATCCTATGGATTCTCGCGCAACTACTCATGAGCATCCAGTAAAAGTTTTTTAAATAAAATCTTGCATTGTTCTACCGGTATTGTGGGCGGTTCTATAAAAACGCCACATGCCGTTTCAAATATTCGAGCGAATAAGGCCGTAATTAAAAAAGCCGCACGGCCATTCTCCGGCCTCACAATGCGCTAGCTGTCACAATAGTCTAAGCTAATGTACTGAACGGCTAACGACGAAATATCGTCCGCCAAATCGCTCCAAAAAGGTTTTACTGTTGACGAATTTTCCACCGCCCAATATTTCCACGATGGAATTTTTCCCGGTTTTACAATATTAAAATGGATTTTAAACGAAAAGTTTTGAAAAAGTCCGCGATAAAAATATTCGTTTCTTTCTCGATTCCACCAAGTGTGACATGAGGTGTTACAGAATTATAGTAAGATTCAATTCATTCTTAGACTAATTTAAATATAATATCGATATCTACTCTCTACCTTAAAAAAACTTTGTTAGTCTCGATAACATTTGAGAACGCCTGAACCGAAGATTCAATTCTTTCTTAGACTAATTTAAAATTTAAATATATTGATATCTTCTCTCTACAAAAAAAAAAAACTTTGTTATGGTGCTCCCACACCGCCGTAAGAAAATGTTTAGTAACGTTAGTAAACATTTGTAAGCAAGCATTTAATCACAAAATATGTTAAAAATGTTAAAAATGTTTTCATATTAGAAAATGTTTAAAGTAAACGTAATGGTGCTCCCACACCGCAGTTAGAAAATGTTTAGTGACGTTAGTAAACATTTGTAAGCCATTATTTTATCACATAATATGTTAAAAAATATTAAAAATGTTTTTATGTTAGAAAATGTTAAGTAAACGTAAGTTAACAAATTATAGCAAATCAAATTATAACAAAATAAAACAGCTTATGTTACCTTTTGTTTTTAACCTTATATAATGGACGACGAGATTATGCGGTGAGCTAATACCAGATTTAAATGTTATAAAATGTTAGTAAACATTAGTAAACATTTTCTATTAGTGTAGGAGCACTTGTAACATGTAACAATTCCTAAAAAAATGTAACAATTGACAACGTTTGTTAGTAAATGTTTTTATGTTACAAAATGTTTACAAAAATTTTCTAACGGCGGTGTGGGAGCACCATAAGTTAACAAATTATAGCAAAACAAATTATAACAAAATAAAACATATTGTGTTACCTTTTGTTTGTAAACATTTTTTATAGGACGACGGGGTATGCGGTGATTTAAATGTTTTAAAATGTTAGTAAACATTAGTAAACATTTTCTATAGTGTAGGAGCACTTATAACATGTAACAGTTAATAACAAAATGTAACAACTGACAACATTTTTAAGTAAATGTTATTATGTTAGAAAATGTTTACAAACATTTTCTAACGGCGGCGTGGGAGCACCATATGTCTCGATAAAATTTGAGAACACCTGAACCGATTTAGCCCATTTAATGTTTAGTGGCTGTAAGCAGAGGATTGTGTTTTCAAAATGTTAGTAAGTCCCAAAAATGGTTGGTCCATTTGAAAAGATCAAACATAGTATTTTAAGGTAAAACCGTACTATGCTGCTCCGATACGTCTCAATTAAATATCAAGTTTATTGACATTGTATGATCCAAATTGTACGAGATAATAATATAATATGGTCTCTGATATGGTTCCCTACCGAAGTACAAAACTTCATATACTTAAAATGTCGACATTTACATTAAATTCTGTGACTGTCCGCATAAACTTGGCATACACACTTCTTCCGTATTCGATTTTCTAAAGTGGAATCCGATTTGGAATTCCGTGAGACTAGCACAACGAATTCTTCTCAAGGCTAGCACTTAAAACGCAAGTGAAGAATACGCCCCGTTTGGAAAAAAGCGAATGCATGCGCCAGTTTAAATGTAGTTTCTATTCCATGCATTCGGATTTCCGAATACGGAAACTAATTCGGAAATCGAATCGGAAAACGAATGTGGCCAGCCTTATATTAAGTAAAGTGTCGCGTCGCTGCAACGTAGACGCCTAGTGCGGTCCCATCTTTATTGCTAAATCTCCATTTTTGGCTGACTTTATTGACCTCAAAGTCTTTTTCTGACTGTACTCAGCGAATGCAATATTCATGAGTCCGAAGTGGGGCAGCCGGCCAGGTGCAACTTCCGTGGACGTGACTTCGGATGTTGGGGGCGCCGTGCATAATTCGAACGTTAGAAACTGTTGTTACTACGCGTCATAACTCCGTTTCTGTTTTAAGTGGAAACTTTTTTACCATCGTGTTTTCGGTGGATAACAAGACGTGTAGAACCATAGGTAGAACGTGCGCCAGGATATGCGTAGTTGTTGCGTTATCACTTCTGTCTGCACTCTCGGAGTGTTGTTTTTATCTATACTTATAAAATTACATGTCCTGACTGACTGACTGACTGACTGATTCATCATCGCTGAGCAAAAACTGTTAAAGTTACAGCCACGAAATTTGGTGAGTAGAGTTGTTTTATTAAGTAGACACCCACTAAGGAAGGAATTTTGAAAATTTTACCCCGAAGGGGGTGAATAGGGGTTGAAAGTTTGAATGAAAGTTCGCCATTTCTTGAGTTAGAAATATGAAACTTTATTTTTTGGTTACTGATTAAAAATGAATGGATACGTATTTAAGCGTTTTTGGAAATTCTATCCCCAAAGTGATCCCCATGTTGAAAGTTTGAATGAAAGTCCGTTATATCTTAAGTTAGAAACTTGAAATTTTATGTTTGGGCTACTGATTAAAAATGTTTGGAGACGTGTTTAAGCGTTTTTGGAAATTCTACCCCCAAGGGGGTGAAATAGGGTTTGAAAGTTTAAATGAAAGTCCGTCATTTCCTAAGTTAGAAACCTGAAAGTTTATTTTTGAGTTACTGATTAAAAACGAATGGATACGTATTTAAGCGTTTTTGGAAATTCTACCCCCAAAGGGGTGAAATTGGGGTTGAAAGTTTGAATGATAGTCCGTTATTTCTTAAGTTAGAAACTTGAAATTTTATGTTTGGGCTACTGATTAAAAATGATTGGATATGTGTTTAAGCGTTTTTGGAAATTCTACCCCCAAGTCGGTGGAAATTGGGTTTAATAGTTTAAATGAAAGTCCGTCATTTCTTAAGTTAGAAACATGAAAGTTTATTTTTGGACTGCTGATTAAAAATGAATGCGATTTTAATAAAAATATAATGTTGTTGCAAAATAAATGATTCAAGTTAAAAACAACAAAAGTATTAAATATTACATTTCCGTTGTCTGGTACCTGTAGGCTGTAACACAAGTCGTTCAGGTACTTAGCACTGGGCCAGACTGACGTGGTGTGAAGCGTCCATAGATATATATTAGATATTAGATAAATTAGTAAAAAAATACTTCGTACTTTGTAGCGCCACCTATAATTACGTTGCCGCAAACTACTGCCTCGGGAAGGCAAGTCCATCCGCCACCGCGGTAACTACCTTTAGTTTTTCGCCAGATGGCGACGCGAGAGTTCCGAGAGAGTTCGGGGAGCGCGCGGGCAAAATTTAATAATAAAAATAAAACCCGACAATCGACATTGATTGTCGATTGTCGGGTTGACTTGCGTGATGCGTCTCCCGTTTTAATTTAGGTACATATTTAGTTTTATTAATATAAATCACGTGAAACACGTAAATAAACTCAGTTTCTGAAGTATAAACGCGATTTTTTTCGAATTATAATAAGATACGTAGAATATACGCGATGTTTTATTTTTATTTTTTATTATTAAATAAGAGGGCAAACGAGCAAACGGGTCACCTGATGGTAAGCAACTACCGTCGCCCATGGACACTCGCAACATCAGAAGAGCTGCAGGTGCGTTGCCGGCCTTTTAAGAGGGAATACGCTCTTTTCTTGAAGGTTTGCAGGTCGTATAGGTCCGGAAATACTGCTGGTGACAGTTCGTTCCAGAGTTTTACAGTGCGCGGCAGAAAGTTACGCGAAAAACGCACTGTGGATTACTGCCACTCATCAAGGTGATGAGGATATGTATAAACCTATCCTAGGTATAAACCTACTAGGTAACTAAAAAGAGTGAAATTAATATTTTTAACAAAAAATTAAAACCGACTTCCAAAGTAAAAACAATAATAACATCCTTTTAATATGAACTAAAAAGTATTAACCCATCAAGCCCCGTACGAGCACCGGTGATCGCGACAACAATAGAATACAATGGCATTTCCGAGAATCTCCGATCGAAGGATTAAATAATTTTTCCTATCTAATAGTGCCCTTTTCCGAATTCGGCTAAACCTCAACTATTTCTGTACTCAATCTTCATTATTTTGAAGTCGGTGCCAGTTCCAAAAATTTCAAATATTCTGTCAGAGAAGGGAGAACTGAAGATTTAGCTATCTGGTACTGACTTCAAAATAATGAAGATTGAGTACAGAAATAGTTGAGGTTTAGCCGAATTCGGAAAAAGGCACTATTAGATAGGAAAAATTATTTAATACTTTTTAGTTCATATTAAAAGGATGTTATTATTGTTTTTACTTTGGAAGTCGGTTTTAATTTTTTGTTAAAAATAATTGTGCTACTGATTAAAAATGAATGGATACGTATTTAAGCGTTTCTGGTAATTCTACCCCCAAGGGGGTGAAATTGGGGTAGAAAGTTTCAATGAAAGTCCGTAATTTTTTGAGTTAGGAACATGAAAGTTTATTGACATTTGCGTTTGACGTTTGCTTAAATAGGGTCCCGTTTCTACCCTTTGTATAGTAACCACAAAAAGGGAAAACTATCCATCTTTATTATTATACTTACTTACTATGTTAACGCGGACGAAGTCGCGGGCAACAGCTAGTCTAAAATAAAGAAAGAATATACAGGTGTATATTACACAGTTAAATTAGACACGGATTAACAGAATGGAATCTACTTTTTATCCTGAAATAGAATAGTATAATATTAGTATCAGACCTTCTTTTGAAGTTTCGCGAAAAACTTATTTAGTTAAATAGGCAAGTACTTTTACTTTAACTTGTTAGTCACTTGCTTTGTAATGGTGCTCCCACACCGCAGTTAGAAATTGTTTAGTAAGGTTAGTAAACATTTGTTAGCAAACATTTAATCACAAATGTTAAAAAATGTTTAGTAAACGTAAAATTAACAAATTATAGCAAAACAGATTATAACAAAATAAAACATATTGTGTTACCTTTTGTTTGTATACCTTTTATAATGGACGACGGGGTATGCGGTGAGCCAATACCAGATTTAAATGTTATAAAATGTTAGCAAACATAAGTAAACATTTTCTATTAGTGTAGGAGCACTTATAACATGTAACAGTTCCTAACAAAATGTAACAATTGACAACATTTGTTAGTCAATGTTTTTATGTTAGAAAATATTTATGAACATTTTCTAACGGCGGTGCGGGAGCACCATTAATATATTATGCTGGTTGTATTGAAGGGTAATCTAAAATAGTATAATATCTTTTTGTGAAATAATTAAAGTTCAGTTTATGATGGTTCATTTCAAAATACATGTCACGTTGCAATGTGAACTGACCATAAGTGAGAATCAGGTCACGCTATCTTTTACACGTTTAGTTGAAATCGGCTCACTTTGAGAGCTGGCAGACCGGCGAAATACCTTTGGCTTTTCGTTCCGACAATCTTCTTAACTGACCGCCTAAGGCTATATCGAGCAGAATACTGAATTCATACTTAAATAAAGAGTTCGCCAAAGTTATGTGAAAGCGAAATGTATCAATTTATGTGTAGATTTAGTTTCTCATTATTATTAGTTAAGACTTAAGATTAATAAGAGCAAGCCGATAGACATTTCTTTTTAATATCTTTTTATTTTGAAAATATACTATTGAATCCCAATCACAATGGGTAGGAAGAAATCAAATTATGGATTATAGTAAAAACAAACTAATTAAATTTTTAATATAAATAAATCGTTAATAAAGCTATTAAAATAATCGGCCAAGTGCGAGTCGGACTCGCGCACGAAGGGTTCCGTACCGTTATAAAACAAAAATAGGTCAAAAATTGTGTTTTTTGTATGGGAGCCCGCCTTAATTTTTTATTTCATTTAAATATTATTATTAATTATTAAAGTGCAATTATATTTGAGGCCTTCGTGAAAGTTTAAAGTGCCTACCTCTTATCATTGTTGATTACGAGCAATAAAGGCCAAAAAAATCACGTTTGTTGTATAGGAGCCCGCCTTAAATATTAATTTTATTTTTATTTTAGTATTTGTTGTTATAGCGGCGCCGGAAATACACAATCTGTGATAATTTCAAAACTCTAGCTATAGCGGTTCTTGAGATACAGCCTGGAGACAGACAGACGGACAGACAGACGGACAGACAGACATCGAAGTCTCATGAATAGGGTCCCGTTTTTACCCTTTGGGTACGGAACCCTAAAAAGTACTCACGTAAATTTTAAATCACCACAAATAACATCGCAAACATAAAAAAACCCATGATAAAAATCCATCATTATAAAATTTTTCACTTCTCGCCAAATATTTCTAGAATCAATTTTGCGCGGAAGTAAGGATCGGACTATAAATATTTCAGGATAATCGCGGTGAAATAAGGCCGCGATAGTGTGGAGTGAAAAGTGAATGGCCGCTATCGGGGGGTTATAAAGACCCCAATGTCAGGCCAAGATTTAGAGACAAGGTTGGGGTTTGTTATTTATTATGGTGTGAATTATGCTTAAAATTATGTGTGTGGTTATAATAAAAATATTTTTCACAATCACACTTAGATAATACAGGCTAAAGTTTGTATGTATGTTACATAACCTGAACGATAACCGTGTGGATGGGCGCTATCGGTATTTATAAAGACTCCAATGTTATTTGGACACAAGGTATGGCCTTGTTATTTATTAAGTATGTATTTTTTATGCTCAAAATTATGTATCTTGTAACTATCTTATAGTTTTTTACATTTACACTTACATCATAAAGGCTAACTACACTTACATCATCTATACATATTATAATTATATTTCTTCGCTTCATTCTTCGATATATAATTAACCAAAAGTAGTACCTTTGCTTATCTGCTAGGCAATCGCGTTTTTAGGGTTCCGTACCCAAAGGGTAAAAACGGGACCCTATTACTAAGACTTCGTTGTCTGTCCGTCTGTCCGTCTGTCCGTCTGTCCGTCTGTCTGTCACCAGGCTGTAACTCGAGAACGGTAATAGCTAGAGAGTTGAAATTTTCACAGAATGTGTATATCTGTTGCCGCTATAACAACTAAAAATATTTAAGGGGGGGCTCCCATACAACAAACGTGATTTTTTTGGCCTTTTTTGCTCTATATCAATAATGGCAACAGGTAGGTACTTAACTTTTTCACAAAATCCTTAGTTATATATGTTCTTTAATATATAATAATAATAATAAAATAAAATAAAAAATTAAGGGGGGCTCCCATACAAAAAACACAAATTTTGGCCTAATTTTGCTCTATAATGGTACGGAACCCTTCGTGCGCGAGTCCGACTCGCACTTGGCCGATTATTTTAAAGACGTATGTGAGGGTACTTCAAAAGTTACCCGCTCGTGACGGTCACTCGACGTTCCGGCGTGCTTCATTCTTTGTTAACGCGAGGCAACGCGAGCACGTATACTTAGTAAGCACGCCAAAGCGCAGCTGGTTATTATTATTAAGATGATTGAGTCAGTGTTGTAAGTAACTAAAGACAGTGTTATTTTATTGTGTAACAAGAAAATACATGTAAGTTCTATTAAATACTTAAATAAACGGCAGGCACTACCGAGGCCAAGACAAGCCAATTATATTCAATACTAACCGGCATGTACAGCGACCGCGAGTCAATAAACGTACAATGTGTTTGGACTACGAGTCTTTATACACAATCTATAATATTATGTATGCTTTATCTGTTCTATAAATAGAATCATAGAACTATATGTTTGCCGGATCAACCCATCAAGCCCCGCACGAGCACCGGTGATCGCGACTACAACAGAATACAATAGCATTTCCAAGAATCCCCGATCGAAGGATTAAGGGAAACAACTGCAGGTGATTACTGCAATTATTTAATTAAACGGCATGTACTGCGACTGTGAGTCAATAAGTACAGTGTGTTTGGACCGCGAGTCCTTTTACACAAACAATCTATATTCTATATGCATCGGAATTGATTGCGGATCTCTGACGATGTTTTACCTATTCTATAAATAGAACTATATGTTTGCCCGATTGGGGGAAATAACTGCAAGTTAATTACTACAAATGTTTAAATATGTTAAGTTATTTTATAAACCGCCATAATGTGTGGATTGACCGCGGGTCTCTAAACACAATTTATATGCATCGGAATTGACTGCGAGTCTCTGACGATGTTTTATCTGTTCTATAAATAGAACTATACGTTGGCCGGTTTGGGGGTTAACAGCAAGTTATTTTATAAACCGCCATAATGTGTGGATTGACTGCGAGTCTCTAAACACAATCCTTATATCTCTGACGATGTTTTATCTAAAAATAAGAGTATAATATGTTGGCTGGTTTGAGGGGATTAACTGCGAGTTAATGACTATTTAAATTAAAAATATATTGATATTTTTTAAATCAACATAATGTATGGATTGACTACGAGTCTCCGACATATTTAAAAATAAAAATTAGCAACTACCGCGCGTTTTCCCGCGCTCTTTGTTCTATAAATAGAACTACATAATTATTATTATAATGGTATTATCTTTTCCGTTTTATAGAGAACAGCTATTTCGAGCTAATAACTAGATTGACTGCGAGTCTCATCAGTTAACAAGCAATGCGCGTCCCGCGCGATCCTTTTGTTCTAAATATAGAACTACGATTATAATTTATTATGTCTGCCGGTATATCATTATTATTATTACATAGATTTTGCACCAATGTTGGGATTCGGGATACACCACGAGTGTATTAAGAAACTTACTTAACTTACTTAATATCTACGTAACGTGATAGTTACTACCCTCAATATTTTTTGTAACATATTTTATCGACAAATAAGTCGATTATAACGAGCAATTAAGCTACCCCAATATTTATTTTTTTAGGTCACTAAGACCAGACAATCGGAGAAATATCACTAGAAGTGACTGATATACGGGTCGATCAGGTTACGAATGAACCCGAAACTTTCCCACTCCTAAACCAAGTGCCAACGGTCGATTCTGAGTACCGGTACCGACAGAACCGGACCAGATCCGGATAGATCCAGGGCTCCTACTGACGTTAGGTGAGCCCTCGTTGGATTCGCCAGATTATGGTTTTAAATGATCCCAAAAACGATTAAGATAAGCTACTGCTTATACCTACTTATGCCTACTTCTTGGTTCCAATTAACTCACTAGTCGATCGAAAGATTTTAATTTACGGATTAAGAGCCTTAAGTCTTGACGTACAGACTATCAGATGCGCTAACATTTTTTTCACAAAAAATATAAAGAAGGAAACCAGACCAGGTGTAGGCTTTATACTACTAGACTTACCACGCTTTAGTTTATCAATATCAGTGTTCTAGGCGACAATTCTTCAGCCTCAGGCACCCCTTTTTTGTTTACGTTTTATTGTTAATAGTGCCAGGGGTGTATTAAATCCACAACAAATATGTAAATATTTAAGTCTTAACGTTTATAATATATATTATTTTAACATAACTAGCTGTCCCGGCAAACGTTGTTTTTGCCATATAAAGTATTTCGCCCATATTATTATTTTATTGAAGTGACTAAATAAGTATGTCACCATGGCAGAGTCCATGATTGCTATCCCGTCGTACAAACAATGGTCGCCGTCAGTCTCGAGTTGTAACAATTTACTATTATTTATTCAACAAATTAATACACTTATCAACATAAAGATAAAAGAGTAGATGTTGTCCGAGTCTCAACCCTAGCCGTTATGCTCGCTTAGATTCACGATAATCGGTCGAGCCGTTTCAGAGGAGTTCAACCACGCACACCGTGACAAGCTCACACAATTCGTGAGCTAGCTCAACTGATAGGTGTTTTGACACCTTCATAATATCCTGATTCCTGACTCCCGCCGCGGAATGCGACTGGTTTTCAGCGATTAAAATATTTAATACTAAATAAAATATGCAATGATAAATATGATAACAGAATCACACTTATTCTTGAATAATAATTGTTAAAATATTCAGCCTGGTGGACCGAGAACACAATATTCTCGACTTTCAATCATATTATTGACGACCACAGAGCCGGACTCAGTTAAAGCAGTAGACTCCTTAAAATTTATTCTAAAATACTTTTTTTCGACTTAGATTTTAGATATATAATTACTCTCTTCAATCTTATTAGTTAATAGACTTATTAAAGAGATCTTCGTCCGCTCCATCGAAGCCTTAGCCAAACAATTTGACAATGGCTGTAATACGATATCTTCTACAGCCATCACTGTGCACTGTCATTGTTTATGAACAATGTTGACATTATTGGTTGGTGACATTGGCTCAGATGAATGTGTGAAGCGTCTTTCGAAAGAAGCTTTCTGGTAAAAATCCTAGCCCATACCTGAATAGTATAGTACCCGGGATCCACTTATAAATTATTTGTTTTTTTCTTGCACTCTATAACTACAGCTGAATACTGATCATTGACTTAAAACTTTCTGCCTAGTAAAACTCGGCAAAATAAAAAATTACGGTTTTAAATAGCGGCATCGAAATTTATATTACAAAGACATAAACTCCCGGGCGTGATCGGATGTTATTAAATTATGTAACTCTTTTTTTTTATAAAAAAAAGAAGAAGAAGATATAATATTTAAGTTATTACGCCCTGCGATGGTTATTCAAGATTATATTATGCTACAGTCTGGGTTATTAATAATTGCTAACCCTTAACGCTCTGCACAGAACAGTCACCTCCCAGTCGGTTAGCCGCTGGATAAAGCAGGTGCTGTGCGAGAGCGGTGCGGCGTCGACACGAGCGTCGACACGGGGATTGATACTGGACACTATTAGTAAGACGACAGTCGACAGGCAGGAGTCGGGACTAGCGACTCCAATACTTTCGCTATTTTCCTTAACCATAATTTTATCGACGAACAAAGTTTCGCTGAATCAGTTAAATAATCACCATGATCTCAGTATGTTATCATTTGAATCACAAACCATAGAGGTCTCTTACGTTTCTTTTCTACTGACTATTATTATTATTTATTGTTAAATTCTTTCTCGAATATAATGGTAACTATTCATAATGAATATTGTATTTCATTAAAAAAAAATCTTTCGTTACTCTGAAAATCTACTTTTGGTTAATTATATATTCAATTCAATTCGTTTATTTGCTATAAAAGTGGTAAATACAGTAGGTGGTAATGATCATTTTCTTAAGAACTAACACTTTTAGCTATCTATAAAATAGCATGCAAATATATATTTAAATTATAATCATACAAAACATAATTTACGCTAACAAATTCAAATCTATTTTATACAGTATTAGTCATTAATGATAGTAATAATTAAACATGTCATAACACTAGAAAGACCGGAGCGGTCAAATGACCGCTTTTTCGTTTTTAAGTTGCGATATTTTTGATACCGTTGCATGAAATTCGTTTTCCTTTGGTGACATTTAATAATTTACGATTGTTTAAATTGTGATAACATGTTTTAATGATAGCTCAATAATTATAAGTTTTAAATAAAAACCTACCTAGAAAGATCGCAGCGGTCAATTGACCGCTTGAATAAAATCTCTAAAGAAAATGGGTTTTTCTTGCAAGTTTTATTTTTCTTTCAAATGTTTTATTCGACTGAAAAGAAAAAAGTCGACTGAAATAGACTTGTGAAAGACTCATAGGACAAAAACTGGGATAAATACTTTTATTTACATAAATTGTATAAAATTTCACATTTTGGTATATAAAAATAATGGAAATGTATTTGCAGATATATTACGTGCACACTACGAATAACAAAACTAAGGAAACGTAACTCCCATACTTCAACCGTTTTAAATTTGGCTCCTTTTCGAACACTAAAATATGACAATTTAGATTCTCGCCAAGGTCGTTTCCCAGGTAACGTATCATAATATTGCGCGCTGGACGACAGCCTGCGCGGTTATTGTCACTGTCACAGTTATTTTTTTTCATTTATTAATAAAGTACAACCACATCACATACATTTTTTACTTAAAACTAAAATAACAATTTGTATTATATCTAATGCATACGACAACTACGGTGTACATAGCATTAATAACAATATGTAATTATTATTCATTAAAATTTTAATAAAATAATATAAACTTAAACAAATGAGTCTCTTAATTTTTTCGTAAAAACATAATATTTATCATGGTACACATCGAGATCATTAACACTATTTATTTTATTATATTGAGCAAATATTTTAGTCATCGGAGATTGTAACCCAAGATTGGTTTTGCAGGGAGGAATATAAAATGTCTTAGTTATTTTATTTCTAGGATATTTGTATGGTACGTTTAAAGTTATATGATCATGTAGACTGTTACATATGACCTTACCGTGGATAATTTTATACAGAAAGCACAAGTCCAGTAATATTCTTCTATTCCGTAAGGTGACCATATTGAATTTATTCAAACGTTGCTCGTATGGTTGCCTATGTGAAAATCTACTGCTACTGCTACTAGCTACTGCCGTAAGCTAGGTATCTAGTAAAAGCCCGCTGAATGTTTTCGATCCTTTGAGAATGCACTACGAAATATGGACTCCAGACTATGCTACCATACTCAAGGTGGCTACGGCAGTTATGAAACAAAGCCGTGGACAATAATTGTCAAAAGCGGATGGCATTATGCAAACATATCTACTACACATAGAGTACATAATTATTATTTTAAAATCAAACTTTTTCCTCTGATCCTTAAGTCATCGATAATAATAATAATATTTAATATTTTTGAACAAACTTTGTACGACTCGGACGAATTTTAAACTATCCAGAGCACCTAGACAAGACGTTTTCAGATTACAAAAATCTATGTGCTAAATTATTATAGAATTGAAATAAAAAACTTACGGTGCAAATAGGCAATGCAGATTTTCGTAATCTCTTTAATTTTCGGTCATTACTCATTACTCATTACTCATACAAAATATATCATGACTATTAAAGTGTATGCTACATAAACGAGTAATCTGGCTCGGCATCCAATTCGGTTCGTTTCTTACTAAACGAAGTACGAACGGCATTATAAAAATTAGATACTCCATACTGATGTCAGTCAGACCCTCCTCGTTTATGATTAAATTGTTACATCTTGCATAAAACTGTCCATGGCGACTTTGTAAAAATTTTGTAATTACATTATTTTTTGATTATTGCATTTTTACAATAACATATAAACTTAATAAGACAAACACGAAGAGACCAGCTTAATTTTACGCAAATACCCTAGCATCCAACTTAAATAAAGCCATCTTTTTGGGCATGTTTTTGGGTCGGAAAAAATACAAGAACTTTACCTAAGCATAATTAAAAAAAAATCACTTACTGATGAAACTTGAAAGGTTATTCCTGTAGTCGTATCTGTATGACTTCTACACCATTAAACAGGGCATTTAGGCATTTTAACAACGAAAATGTTGTAAAAAGCTACGTAAAAAGTAGGTAAACAAATTGTAAAATGAGTTTGACAATAATTATCATGTCAACCTGGTTGAATGTCACTCGTGTATATATACACGAAAAATGTGTACCGAACACATGCATAAAGTATACATGTATTCGGGTTACATTTTGTAGCCTTTTGGTGCACTTTTTTTGACGGAGTTACTCTTCCTTAGTTTTTTTATTCGTAGCGTGCACAAATAAAACCTTTTGCCTTGCTTGTTTTGATATTATAACGTATTTCAAGTTTTTTGCCTAATAAAACCCTTTTTATTGAAAGTCATCAACGTTACTACAAAAATCAGAGTAAATTTTCGTAGTATTGTTGCCTGAGTTAGCCTAACACAGACAGGGTTTAGTAGTAGTATGAACTGAAACAAAATATTTATACTGAGATTATTATACAGTGTGTTTGTGTAAACACCGTTATCCTTGAAACCATCAAATGAGCCCGTCAAAATGAACAACTTTTTCTATGAGAACAATGCTGGGAACTCAAAAAAAAATGCCGTCTTCATATCCATACGTATGCCCGGATCGGCAATTTGTATGGGTATGAAGACAGATTTTTTTTAAATTCCCAGCATTGTTCTCATAGAAAAAGTTGTTCATTTTGACGGGCTCATTTGATGGTTTCAAGGACAACGGTGTTTACACAAAAATCTTGTATATTTCTGTTTTACCTACACAAACGAAGCAAATAACAAACTAAAGATTACGAATTGTAGATCTATGAAAATTGGATAAAAATTGTTATATTTATGCAAATTTTAACTATATTTTACTTCTATAGTATATTTTTTATACTTTTTTTAGCTTTAGTGATAATAGATTTTTATGATATGACCAAAAACATGATACGATTTTTTTTTATTTTTGACGCCCAATAGGGTATTTTCATCAAGATGCTCATGGCTTTTTGACATGATTCACTGTACATGCAAGTAATTTTACCATTCTATTGCTAAAACGAAAAAACTTAAAATGTGAAAAAACTGTGTTTTATGCTCAAATATAGGAACAAAACCAATAAGTCTTGTGGAGTTATTGTAATGTCATTATATCAGTAGTAGGTCTATACAATGCTTTTTAAAATAATTTTCTTTATTATTTTTTTCACAATTAAATTAAGTTACATTCATAAATAATTACATGATCAATAAAATGCAAAATCAAAATAGTAAGATACACAAAAAAACGTTAAAACATAATATGATGGGTCAATTGACCGCTCTTGGTCTTTCTAGGAAGTTCAGAATTCCGGTCTTTCTAGTGATAAGAATATATAATAATTATAATCATACAAAATATATTTTACGCTAACAATATTCAAGTCAATTTTATACATAGGTCATTCACAATAATAATAATTAAACATGTCATGGAGATAATGATAAATATATATATATATATATATATTATTATTATTTAATATATATATATATATATATTTATCATTATCTCCATGACATGTTTAATTATTATTATTGTGAATGACCTATATATATATATATATATATATATATATATATATATATATATATATATATATATATATATAAATTAATTTATATATATAATTATATATAAATATATATATAAATTAAATGGAGATAATGATAAATATATATATTTATCATTATCTCCATGACATGTTTAATTTTTATTATTGTGAATGACCTATGTATAAAATTGACTTGAATATTGTTAGCGTAAAATATATTTTGTATGATTATAATTATTGTATATTCTTATCACTAGAAAGACCAGAATTCTGAACTATATATATATATATATATATATATATATATATATATATATATATATATATATATATATATATATATATATATATATATATATATATATATATATATATATATATATATATATATATATATATATATATATATATATATATATATATATATATATATATATATATATATATATATATATATATATATATATATATATAATATATAAATTTCTATATATATATATATATATAGAAATTAGATAAAGTAGAAAATGTCAATAATTTTAAAACTAAGTACTATCAAAAAATAAAATAATTTATGTCAACTGTTTAGGAATTCCTTTACATCATAATAAGATTTGTTTATTAGTATTTTTTTTAGTTCTCTAATAGAGTGTTTTTAGACAAGTGTTTTATGTGATTTGGTATTTTATTGTAAATCTTTACACACATTGTATATGCATTACTTAAAAAAAGAGTTGTTTTTGGTTTCTTATTAATGATTAATCTATTTGAATCTCTAAAATATTTAGTTGGGTTCGTGTCAATCAATTGTGTAAAAATGTCCTTGTTGTGTATAATGAATTTAAATATTTCTAAAATGTACATGCTAGGCAGAGTCAGGATGTTACATTTTTTAAAGAAAGGCTTACATGACTCATACGGTGGAATCTTAGCTATAGCACGAATACATTTCTTTTGCACAATGAATGCTTTGTCTATTTGCGTAGAGTTTCCCCAGACAACTAGACCATATCGTAGGACTGAGGACACGTAGCCGTGATAGGCTGTAATTGAGGTTTGGATATTAACTGTCCACGCTAACCTGCGCAAGACAAAAACAAATTTGTTCTGTTTTAAACAAACTTTATCTATGTGTGCATGCCAGTTACAGTGTTTGTCAATTCGTATGTCTAAAATCAAGTTTTTCTCAACTTTCTCTATTTTTTCATTATTATGTGTTAATTTTAAGTCAATGGGTTTTTTATTGTAAGTTGTAAATTTTATATACCTAGTTTTATTAACATTAATTTTAAGGTTATTAGATGTCAGCCATTCAATTAAATATCTAAGTGTCAAGTTTATGTCATTTTCGATTTTATTCACGTCCAATTTATTTGAATATGTAAATATTATAGATATGTCATCTGCAAATAATGTAATTCATGATTATTGGATTAATAATTTCAATGGGAATGTCATTAATGTAAAACAAGAATAGCTGAGGACCTAATACAGAGCCTTGTGGAACTCCATTTAACGCTGGTTTTTTTAAATTTCTTTAGTAGTAATTTATGTGAAACAAAATCAAAAGCTTTGGTCATGTCAATGAAAACAGTAATACAGTGGTTCTTTTCATCAATGCAGTTTATAATTTGGTTAGTAACGCTGAAACATGCTTGTTGAGTTGATTTGTTCTTTTGAAAGCCAAATTGTTCATGTTTCAAAATATAAAATTTATTAATGAATGAAGTTAGTCTATTATGCATTGCTTTTTCAAATATTTTTGATAGTATTGGAACTAGCGCAATTGGCCTATTTACTTAATTGCTTTCTGTCACCTTTTTTGAATATTGGTTTTATTATTGAAACTTTTATCTTATCTGGAAAACAACCTTCTACGAAAGACTTATTTATCAGCTCAGTTAAGATGGGGGCAATTATATATTTACATTCTTTGATTATCTTTGTGGATATTTCATCATAACCAACTGTATTCGTATTTTTTAAGGAGTTAATAATGTTTATTGTTTCGTCACAAGTGCAAGGTTTTAAAAAGATGCTCATAGGATTGTCATGAATATTACTTGTAGAATTAGAATTTGAAGCTATATTTATGTTTGTAGTTTTTATAAAATATTCATTAAATGTGCTTGCTATGTCTGTGGGTGTGGTAAGTTTTTTATTATTAATTTTAATGTCTGTAATAAATTTGTTGTTGTTAGCTTTGCTTGAGCATTGTATAACAATATCCCATGACGCTTTACATTAATTTTTTGCATTTGCGACGTATTTACTTTGTGAATTTATTTCTGCAAGTCTAAAGCACTTCCTAAGTAATTTACTATATTGCTTGTATTTATTTTTCGCAGAACTGTCTTTTTTTCTATAATAACTAGCTGTACCGGCAAACGTTGCATTGCCATAATATTTAAAGTATTTCGCACATATTATTTTATTGAAGTGACTAAATAAGTATGTCGCCATGGCAACGTCGATCGCTATCCCGTCGCACAAACTTAATGGTCCCCGTCAGTCTCAGCTTGTAATCATTTACTATTATTTATTCAACAAATGCACTTATCAATATATAAAGTACCCAGTAGCTGATTCTCAGACCTACTAAATATGCATATAAAATTTGGTAAAAATCAATAAAGCCGTTTCGGAGGAGTTAGTGGACTAACATTGTGACACGAGAATTTTATATATAAGATTATATTGTAATTTTCGTTTTGTTTTACAATTAATTCTTAAGCCCTTAGTTATCCAGTGAGGTAATATGTGTTTATTTGTTACTTTAAAGCGGATTATAGGAAAGCAAAGTTTATAAAGCATAGTAAATAAGTCATAAAAATTATTAAATGCTTCGTTAAAAGTTTTTGATTTGTCTAAATATGTATCAAAGCAAATGTTTGATATTTGGTTTTTCAATTTTTTTATGTTGTCTTTTTTATACTCTCTCTTATAGACATAGTAATATTTATGTAGGGTGAGGTTATTAGATGTTTCTATTGTTGCTGAAATAAATTGTACTGTGTTATGATCGGACAGACACAAGTGAAGTAGTTCGCTATAGACTTGTGTTAAGTTACTTAAAATATTATCTATGCATGTGGATTGTCTCGTTGGTTTATTAAAATGGATTGTTAAATTATAGTTACTAGAGATATCACGCAATGCATTTGAGTCATTGTTTATTTTAAGTAAGTTAATATAAAAGTCTCCTGCAATAACTATATTAATATTTTTATTTGTTTTTTTTTGTTATAATATACAAAAGTGAGTCTAGCTTTTGGATAAATATACTAATTGCAGAATTTGGTGTTCTATATAAGCAAATAATAACCATATTTATATCACGAATTTCTATGCCACAGCATTCAAAATTGTTATCAATTGAGGAACAACAGTCAATATTATTATAGGAATAGTTATTATTTTTTATAAGTATGCATACTCCACCTCGTTTTTGTTTCTTAGACCTGCTGTAAAATGATGCTAGATTATAGTTATTTATTGCTATATTTTGTTCAGTCCCCTTTTCGACAAAGGTTTCGGTTAGGCAGATATGATATCTGGTTCCTTATTGTGTGATTTTAGTTCTGCTAGCGCTATTTCTAGTTGACATCTTTTTGTATAGAAGCTAGCAATGTTTTGATGTAAAATTTTAATTTGCTTGTGTTTTGTTACGAAATGGATGTTGTGGTTTAAAATAGTCAGTTATGTATTTTTGTATTTTATTGTTACTGTTATGAGTTGTGTTATTAGTTTCAGTATTCGTAATTGATATTTTGTTGTAGTTCTGTGATATCTTTTTACTCTCAATGTTGTTATATTGTAAGTTGTATTGTTTTTGTTTTCGAGTAAAATTATTTCTTGTGTTATTAATTCCTAGTTGTTTTGTAATAGCAGTTTGTGTTACTCTTTTTGTGTATTTATTTTTAGAGTAAAGTTTTAAAAAATTATTTTCATAATACATCTGATCAATGTGAAAGTTAATTCTATTACAAATATTAGTCTTATCTAAAACATGAATATCATTGAGGTTAACAAAGTAGCAGTTTGAATAATTTTTACAGGTATTATTTAGTTTCCACTCATTAAGATACTTATTTTCTAAGACACTATATCGAAGAATGAAGCGAAGAAATATAATAAATGATCAAACGAACTTACCAAGTGAAGTTCGATCATTATTATATGAGTCGCTTCATTCGAAGATATAATCCCCCTCCCACCCAGTCTGCACGAAACTATGTTTGCTGCAGTACCCAAAGAAAGAAAGATTTTTTGCATTACCTCTCTCTAAACTTAATGAAGCACGCCAGAACGTCGAGTGACCGTCACGAGCGGGTAACTTTTGAAGTACCCACATACGTCTTTAAAAAAACGCGATTGCCTAGCAGATAAGCAAAGGTACTACTTTTGGTTAATTATATATCTTCGAATGAAGCGACTCATATAATAATGATAGAACTTCACTTGGTAAGTTCGTTTGGTCATTTATAAAACTGTAGATATTCAAAAAATAATGAGCGGGGGGTGTCACTACTTCGCTATAGAAGCCAAAAATGTAGTTAGTTTTTTGTCTGTCTGTCTGTCTGTCTGAATGTCTGTCTGTCTGTCTGTCTGTATGTTTGTTCCACTATCACACGAAAACTACTGATCCGATTTGAATGCGGTTTTCACAGATATATTTGTCTTCTTCCATCTTAACATCTGGTGTAAAAAAAAAAATTCCCCCCACCCCTCTAAAGGGACGAAAGAGGGGGTCAGATTTTGTATAAGACTTTTGCTTTAACACGAAAACTACTCATCCGATTTGCATACGGTTTTCGCAGATATATTTGTCTTTTTCCAACTTAATATCCGGTGTATAAAAATCATCCCCCCCACCCCCTTTTTTCTTTAATGGACTTAAGTACTTCATATTATTAACTGTTTTTTCCACCTTAACATCTGGTGTATAAAATCTTTCCCCCCACCCCTCTTAGGGGACAAAAGAGGGGGTAAGATTTTGTATCAACTGATGAAGTACAAATACTTTAAATGGCAAAACAACGTTTGCCGGGATAGCTAGTAAGGGCTAAAGTTTGTATGTCTGTTAAGGTACAATTACGTGCATCGCGATCGATCGCGGTCGCGCACGACCTACGACTGTCGTCGGTCGCTCGCGACCATAGTCAGCGTATGAAAATGTATGGCACCGCTTCCGAGGCCCGTGACGCGCGCGGCCTACGACTGTCGTAAGCCGCGCGCGACCGTGCCATATAACTTTGACACGGTCGCGCGGGGCCTACGATTGTCGTCGGTCGCGCGCGTCTGTCGTAGGCCCCGCGCGACCGTGTCAAAGTTATATGGCACGGTCGCGCGCGGCTTACGACAGTCGTAGGCCGCGCGCGTCAGTCGCGGGCCTCGGAAGCGGTGCCATACATTTTCATACGCTGACTATGGTTGCGAGCGACCGACGACAGTTGTAGGTCGTGCGCGGCCGCGATCGATCGCGATGCACGGAATTGTACCTTTACTGTCCACGCCTACAGCTGTTAAGTGGGTTTTGATGAAATTTGGCATCGACAATCGACATAGAGTAGACAACGCGGCAACGGGAAAAGACATAGAAATATTTTTATCGTTGAAAAATGTACGATTACTGCGGATAATGGATACTGTTTCTAAGCGGGGCCGCCTTCTAGTAGGGTCTGCAGGGCTCTGACCTTCAGGCGGCCTGCAGTTGCCAGTCATTGACCGTAGATCCAAAATCGTCAGGATAATACTCTAAGCTTACTCTAAGTCTGTGATCTTTTCCGGTTAACTAGCAGGGTGACGTCTGCTGGCGGACTGTTAATGATCCTTTACATAATATTAGTACAGATAAATCAGGTATGCTATACCTCTGTAAACTACACTAATCCCAAGCCGACTATAAGCTGTATTAGATGTATTTCAAAGCTAATAAAGGGCGCGAACACGGCTATATCCTTTGATTTACGATGGGTTATAATGAAGTTACCCTAAATTACTGTTTAGTGTACCGGGTGTATTATAATTCATAATAATAATATTATATTTTCTATAAACTACAGGACTAGACTGACGTGGTGCCAGTGTGATACTATCGTAAGTTATCGAATAACTTGTGTTATGAATACCAGACAATGGAAATATGTGGGATACTTTAATTCTTGACACGTCATATTTAATTTTATTATGGTAAACTTTAAAACCCATCGCGACCGAGTAATATTCGAAACTTTTGGGATTCGAACACGCGGCTTCTGGCTTGAGTTGACGTGCTATAATCACTAAGCCTAATAAGTATAAGATGTTGTCAGTTATACGAGTACTTATTAGGCTTAGGGCCTGTTTCACCACTTCCTGATAAGTGACACATAGGCTATCCACCAATTAACTTGGCAGATCTAGTATGGAGAATCTGTCAAAAAAGTTGTGAATAGCCTATTCGAAACTTTATCAGAAAGTGGTGAAACGGGCCCTTAGTGATTAAGGCCGCATATAACGAGGACTAGTGAAATTTCATGTTTTTATTTTCACTAGAACTTTGACCAGAAGTAATTATAAGCATTTAAACATTTTTTGTAGGTTTGTTACGTTCCTTACGAAGGCCCCAGTTAGCTTAGAATTTTGATTTAAATCCATTTACCACAAAAAAAAAGAGTAATAAAGAATGCTACTTTCAAAATTTTATTTCGACTAGAATTCAGCGAAAATAAACGTAGGAAAAAATATTTTTATACAAAAATGTTTAAATTATGATTTCGAAGGTAAGGGTCAGCTTCGTTTTTGATATATAATAACAATAATAAAGATAAATCGTTTTGATCACAAATTCGAACGATTTATTGATTTTCGAATGCAACGCCTGCTTTCAATATTTGCCATAGCAATTCCACAGGCGTTTGGATGGATAATAACTGAATGACATCAGTGAAATCTGTCTTTCAGTGACAGATTGTCTATTACAGAAAAACTAGCGTATGTTCACAAATATATCCCAGTATACTGGCCAGAGCTCCTTAGGCCAAGAATCGCCGTGGTCCCATATTGTTGATTCGTTTCGAAATATTTGCCAGTGCGTTGTCGTATACTTAAATGTGTTTATTGTGATGTGATTATAATACGTTACACTTGTCTTACTAGTGGAATACCAGTACAATACAGTGCGGCGTCGTAAGATGACGTCTTGATCACTGGTAAGTAAACTGGGTTTTATTTCAGAACATAGGCAATATGTTTGGTTTACAAATATTACAATATTGTTTTGTAACCTAATATTTGGTGACAGACTACCTTATTAAGTATCTTATTAATATATATTTGATAATTTACATTCGCCAAACGATCATTTATACGTTTTTGGTAGGTTTTAAAGTCATAAATGCAAATATCACAGCTAAGTCGGATAGTAATGAACAGAGCATGAACAGAGTGCCTCAACACAGAGACACATTTTTAGGGATGTGTTAAACATTGTAAAATGATAATGATTTTATCAATATGTTAAACAACAATTTTATCGAACATGTCCAATCCATAGCAATAGAAAGATATAACATCTTATAGTCAAGGAACCCTAGAACTTTTTTTTTATTACTTAGAAGCGAATTTTTTGTGAGTAGCTTTATTTTGATAAGACAAACAACTTTTTTATCTGCGAAAAAATCTTGAAAGTGGTAGCTAACAGAGATAGAAAGGATTTCATAATTTGATTTCTCCTAATATATAGCTCCTAAATTATGGATTGTTTAATTTATAGAACAATGTTACTCTTAAATTATATAACTATTTACCTACCAATATAAAAAAAATCAGCTGGTTAGGGTTCCGTTTTAGGGTTCTGTAATCAACAAAACTTGGTTGAATACGGTACCCTAAAACGGAAGATTTTTCGCAGATAAAAAGTTGTTTGTCTTATCAAAATGAAGCTACTCACAAGAATTAGCTTGTTAGTAATAAAAAAAAAAAATATTCTAGGGCTCCCTGACTATTAGCACTGGAGTAAAATCGTAAAAATAATATTATCAAGCGGATAGATCCAAATTCATAGATACACCATAATTTTGATACGATATTATGTTAAACTACAATTTTATCGAACATGTGAATTCCATTCTTTACACAAAAAATTATATTGATCGAAATGAAAAACCTTTAAACCTTATTTGATTTTATCAAAAACATAATATTATTTTGTGAATAAAAATCACGACGACACTTAAAAGTAGAGAGCAAAGAAATTACATTTTATGCAATTATTAATTTTTTACTCACGACAATCTGGTGTAATGTACTGGTTTATTGGAAAGTTGGCATAATATAAGTCTTGTTCACTACCATTTTTCATTCTAATTTTGTTGAGACCCATAGCAAAAATAAGCAGGAGAAAAATAATATTGTAACTGCCGTACACAGAGATGAATATTTATAACTTCAATGTATCATAAATGAAGATTTTGAGATAAGCCATATATTTTATCTTTCAAATTCCTTATTAAATGTTTGACGCTATGTAGCCGCAGAGACTTTCGTGTCAAACAGCTACTAGAACAAATTGATAGCCACTATCTCGATGCCAATTCTTCAAAAAATCGTTCATGGCGTGGGAACCGTTAATATTTTCAGGATAAAAAATATCCTTTGTCCTTTCTTCACCAAATTTTATAAAAAATGGTTCAGTAGTTTAGGGGCGTTCCCTACGGAGATTCCGTAATTTACCGTATTTAGGGGCTTATAAACTCATAATTTGAAAGCTACAAAGTTATAATAAAAATACAGCAATAATCTTCAGCATATCAACATTCCTTTCCACGTTTTAAATTTTATATTTTTGTTTATTATACTAATGATATCAGCTTCCAAAGTAAAACCGATTTATTAAAATTCAAGCATACATTCAGCATCTCCTTAGTATTTACAAATTACTGTTATTTAAAACACACGGGGGATGGCCTTAAGCATGAAATGACAAACAGACCATTCTAATACGTATTAGTATTGTTAAAGTTTAAATATTATAACGAGGTATTTCGTAAATATTTCAAACACTTACCAGTTGCCATTATTGATGTCGAGCAGAAAAGGCCTAAAACCGCGTTTTTGTTTTGAATATTTCAGACCTCTTAACATATTTATTTCATTTTGTTTCTATTTGTTGTTATGGTGACAACATAAATACATAATTGAAAATTTGAGCTCTCTAGCCAGCGCGTTACTTGATATACAGCCTGGAGACAGACAGACGGATAGACAGCGAAGCTAAGACTTACTGGGCCAAGGGTCTCTTTTGCCAACAGATTCCTTAAAAACGACAAATAAAATATGAATATGATCTGCATAACAATAATGAATATAATCTACTATTCATTAAAAACTTGTCAAGCGGGTCAAAAACGTTATCTGTATTGCAAGAGTTATCGTTTTTGAACTTGTGGAAGGTGTTATATAGATTCCAGAGGATGCTGCAGCGTCAGGTACAAGTAATCGTCATGGGTCTACATTCTATTTATTAAAGGTAGGTATTGCAATAAACCTAAGCACAAAAAATATTTGAACCATATTATAAAGTCATAAAATAACCTCAGCAGTGAGCGAGCTGACGATGATGAATTATTGTACCTAGGATAGCTATATTTTTCCATGCATAAGTATACGCAATGCATATGAGTAATACTTTATTTTGTTATACATTGTATAATCAATTATATCATGTATTATTGAGGAAATACTTTTTTTTCATGTTCGTGAGTACAGAACAAACATATTAAAATAATACATAATTTTTTTATAATATAAAATTCATTAAAGATTTCGTTTATTAAGTTGTGAACATGGCCTCTCTGTTAATCATTAGTCTGTATGTCGAGTTTACCACGTGATCACATTATTTCTGAAAATTATTGAAATCAACGACGGCTTGAAAACTAAATACGAGTATGTACCTATCGAGCGCCATCTATTGAGCTTGTTTTCCGCAAATTCTAAAATGTCAGTTGCCTATAATCCCGCCTTAAGGGATACACGGAGAGGTCGATCGATCCGGTCGGACTGATCGCAGGCCAACCCGACCGGACCTGTACACCCACGGGAACGCACAAACCGAGTCAGTCGACATCATTTCGATCGTCCTAACTTTTCCTGTCATTCATACTGTCAGCGCCGTGCGAATCTGCCCCCCTAGACAAGCGGCAAGCGATTATCGGAAACGCTAAAGGTACAATTCCGTGCATCGCGATCAATCGCGGTCGCGCACGACCTACGATTGTCGTCGGCCGCTCGCGACCATAGTCAGCGTATGAAAATGTATTTTTTAGAAGAGCACGCGCGCTGCATCGAGACAGAATGTCCGACGCCAGCGCGCGCTGAGTCTCAAGGTCAAGCGGGCCCTTCCCGTCAACAACCCCCCTCCCCCCGTTCTCCGCGTAGTCCCCGCCTTAGACCCATCAGCCCAGCGTATCAGCGCTCGCCTTCAGCACATACCATGCGTACCCCGCATGTCAGCCCAGCTCCATCTCATTCTCGCCAACCCGAGGTCCGAGGCCCGCGACTGACGCGCGCGGCCTACGACTGTCGAAAGCCGCGCGCGACCGTGCCATATAACTTTGACACGGTCGCGCGGGGCCTACGACAGACGCGTGCGACTGACGACAGTCGTTGTGTCTTGAAGTTATGACAGACGCGCACGACCGACGACAGTCGTAGGCCCCGCGCGACCGTGTCAAAGATATATGGCACGATCGCGCGCGGCTTACGACAGTCGTAGGCCGCGCGCGTCAGTCGCGGGCCTCGGAAGCGGTGCCATACATTTTCATACGTTGACTATGGTCGCGAGCGTCCGACGACAGTCGTAGGTCGTGCACGACCGCGATCGATCGCGATGCACGGAATTGTACCTTTAACGCTAACGCTACAGAATGTATGGGATTGACATTAGTATACGCTAGCGAAGCGATGACTTATGTCAAATCGCATACACTTTGTGGCGTTAGCGTTAGCGTTTACGATAATAGCTTGCCACTTGTCTAGAGGGGCTGATCCCTAAAAATATATGCCAACAACTATCATGCGTACCAGACACGCATGACAGAAAACGCACTATTAATATGAGTTATTTTGCTACAACGACCTGGTTAAAAATCGCAACATTCTAAGAGTTTTAAGACCTCGAAAAACTAATATACTATACATAAAACATATCTGTATTAGTTAAAAAAGCAATGATGATGTTGAGTGACTTAATCCATGCATTACTTTATTGACAGGCTAACTTTTAAACTAATTCAGCAGTTTCTCTGTAAATGTATGCGGAGGGTCTGCGAGTTGTGTTTGCTTTCATTAGCGAGGCCCAGTCGCTTATCTCATCAACACAAACTTCAAATAACTTTAGCCGGATACCAAAATACAGATACTTTGGTTTGTATTCTGTTTCGATTCGTGTATCGAGAAGTTGATTCATAGTGAGGCAGATCTAAGTAATTTGGTCGTGTTTCAAACCTTAGCTACGTTTACTTAACAATAATTCTAGTCAATTCATGATCTGTCGGCTGTTCGATCGCTGATCGAGTTATGTCAATTCATAACTTGACCATATGACGTTGTTACGCCATCTGCCTGAATCACTTTTTTTTTATGTACAAGCACACTATACCGAAATTTCGAGACGGAGTTTCGGGGGCTGATTTTACGTTCGAAATATTCGGCGGATATGGCACACTTTAAGTGAAGAATATAACGCTTACTTACACTATAATCTATACTTATAAAATTACATGTCCTGACTGACTGACTGACTGACTAACTGACTGACTGACTGACTGACTGATTCATAATCGCTGAGCAAAAACTGTTAAAGTTACAGCCACGAAATTTGGTGAGTAGAGTTGTTTTATTAAGTAGACACCCACTAAGGAAGGAATTTTGAAAATTTTATCCCGAAGGGGGTGAAATAGGGGTTGAAAGTTTGAATGAAAGTTCGCCATTTCTTGAGTTAGAAACATGAAACTTTATTTTTTGGTTACTGATTAAAAATGAATGGATACTTATTTAAGCGTTTTTGGAAATTCTACCCCCAAAGGGGTGAAATTGGGGTTGAAAGTTTGAATGAAAGTCCGTTATTTTTTAAGTTAGAAACTTGAAATTTTATGTTTGGGCTACTGATTAAAAATAATTGGATACGTGTTTAAGCGTTTTTGGAAATTCCACCCCCAAGGGGGTGAAATAGGGTTTGAAAGTTTAAATAAAAGTCCGTCATTTCTTAAGTTAGAAACATGAAAGTTTATTTTTGGGTTACTGATTAAAAATGAATGGATACGTATTTAAGCGTTTTTGGAAATTCTACCCCCAAAGGGGTGAAATTGGGGTTGAAAGTTTGAATGAAAGTCCGTTATTTCTTAAGTTAGAAACTTGAAATTTTATGTTTGGGCTACTGATTAAAAATGATTGGATACATGTTTAAGCGTTTTTGGAAATTCTACCCCCAAGGGGGTGGAAATAGGGTTTAAAAGTTTAAATGAAAGTCCGTCATTTATTAAGTTAGAAACATGAAAGTTTATTTTTGGACTGCTGATTAAAAATGAATGGATATGTATTTAAGCGTTTTTCGAAATTCTACCCCCAAGGGGGTGAAATTGGGGTTGACAGTTTGAATGAAAGTCCGTCATTTCTTGAGTTAGAAACATGAAACTTTATTTTTAACCGACTTCCAAAAAGGAGGAGGTTATAATATGTTCGGCTGTGGATATTTTTTATTTTTTTTAATTGTGTATGTTCAACGATTACTCCGCCGTTTGTGAACTTATTTTCAAAATTTTTGTTTTGTTGTATTAGGTTTTACTCCAATTTGGTACCATGTTCACAAAAGTGGTGACCTGATGATGGGATCCATGAGTAATCGAGGGAACTCCTCAAAATTTATATGGAAACATATGGTGATTTTGGTTTCATGAGAAGTATCCTAAGCATATGTTACCAAAACACAATATTTTGCACCAAGGTATCTTATGGTTCCGAAGATACTAAGAGAACTCCGAATTCCTTATAGATACAAGTTTGGGGGTTTAGACGCTGTTTTAAGAACTGAAAGCATATGCTACTATGCAAATTATATTCATCATCATCATCATCTGCATAATATAATCATCATCATCATCATCATCATTACCACATCAGGGTCACCAATGTCACATGGTTGTTTATAAGTGTTATGGATACAACACCACAATTATATCATCACGTTATGTCCTTATTATATTGGTACTTTTCATAGCGATTTTAATTAAAATATAATGTTGTTGCAAAATAAATGATTCAAGTTAAAAACAATAAAAGTATTAAATATTACATTTCCGTTGTCTGGTACCTGTAGGCTGTAACACAAGTCGTTCAGGTACTTAGCACTGGGCCAGACTGACGTGGTGTGAAGCGTCCATAGATATATATTAGATATTAGATAAATTAGTAAAAAAATGCTTCGTACTTTGTAGCGCCACCTATAATTCCGTTGCCGCAAACTACTGCCTCGGGAAGGCAAGTCCATCCGCCACCGCGGTAACTACCTTTAGTTTTTCGCCAGATGGCGACGCGAGAGTTCCGAGAGAGTTCGGGGAGCGCGCGGGCAAAATTTAATAATAAAAATAAAACCCGACAATCGACATTGATTGTCGATTGTCGGGTTGACTTGCGTGATGCGTCTCCCGTTTTAATTTAGGTACATATTTAGTTTTATTCATATAAATCACGTGAAACACGTAAATAAACTCAGTTTCTGAAGTATGAACGCGAATTTTTTCGAATTATAATACGAGTAAGATACGTAGAATATACGCGATGTTTTTTTTTATTTTTTATTATTAAATAAGGGGGCAAACGAGCAAACGGGTCACCTGATGGTAAGCAACTACCGTCGCCCATGGACACTCGCAACATCAGAAGAGCTGCAGGTGCGTTGCCGGCCTTTTAAGAGGGAATACGCTCTTTTCTTGAAGGTTTGCAGATCGTATAGGTCCGGAAATACTGCTGGTGACAGTTCGTTCCAGAGTTTTACAGTGCGCGGCAGAAAGTTACGCGAAAAACGCACTGTGGATTACTGCCACTCATCAAGGTGATGAGGATAGGTTTATACCTACTAGGTAACTAAAAAGAGTGAAATTATTATTTTTAACAAAAAATTAAAACCGACTTCCAAAGTAAAAACAATAATAACATCCTTTTAATATGAACTAAAAAGTATTAAATAATTTTTCCTATCTAATAGTGCCCCTTTCCGAATTCGGCTAAACCTCAACTATTTATGTACTCAATCTTCATTATTTTGAAGTCGATTCTGTCAGAGAAGTGAGAACTGAAGATTTAGCTATCTGGTACCGACTTCAAAATAATGAAGATTGAGTACAGAAATAGTTGAGGTTTAGCCGAATTCGGAAAAAGGCACTATTAGATAGGAAAAATTATTTAATACTTTTTAGTTCATATTAAAAGGATGTTATTATTGTTTTTACTTTGGAAGTCGGTTTTAATTTTTTGTTAAAAATAATTGTGCTACTGATTAAAAATGAATGGATAAGTATTTAAGCGTTTCTGGTGATTCCGCCCCCAAGGGGGTGAAATTGGGGTAGAAAGTTTCAATGAAAGTCCGTAATTTTTTGAGTTAGAAACATCAAATTTTATTGACATTTGCGTTTGACGTTTGCTTAAATAGAGTCCCGTTTCTACCCTTTGTATAATAACCACAAAAAGGGGAAACTATCCATCTTTATTATTATACTTACTTACTATGTTAACGCGGACGAAGTCGCGGGCAACAGCTAGTACTATCATAAGTTTTTACTGTGAAGGCAGTTTAAGTTACCTCTGAATTAGGTCTAATTTCAACGCTGTCGACCGAAGTTAGGCTGCTGAAAAAACGCAACATATTACGTAATATCGGTCGGATCATTGCGACTCCGGATCTCTAAATCTTTGTCGGTTGGACGTCTCAAAATTATGGCTAAGTTTATAGAGTGTAATGCCAGTCTAGTGTCAGACATGCTATGTTCAGGCAACAAGTTTCATATGCCAACAACTTGAGGCTAACTAGAATACATCATGCACAACTTTGGGCTAGACTAATTTGTATGGGAAGAAGGCACACCAATAGTTTAAATAACACAGATGAATATATTATGGATTAAAGGTTGTCTATGGAGTTATGGACCAGTTTCGTTGCAACACGACGTGTCAGTGGGATGAATTTTTAAATGACGCTTTAAAATTTTGTTCCTGACATTGGCGTATCATAAGCAACGTCAGATAGGACAACGCGACGCGACGGT
Source organism: Polyommatus iphigenia (assembly GCA_963422495.1). Classification (NCBI taxonomy): domain Eukaryota; kingdom Metazoa; phylum Arthropoda; class Insecta; order Lepidoptera; family Lycaenidae; genus Polyommatus; species Polyommatus iphigenia. The sequence goes on from OY730189.1 coordinate 3,971,114, forward strand.
TTGGATGGTCAGAAGATCGTTCTTAATATCTCGATCGTGGGAATCGCAGACACAATAGATTTGCAATTCTTATGCGATAGCCGGGTGCTGCTTGGGGATTGGTGGGTTAAAAACTGTTTTGAACCGATTTTGATGAAATTTAACACACAACAAAGAATTTGTGGGTAAAGTCTAGAAGATGGTTTTAATTTATTATGTAGAAATGCAAGGTGCAACGTACGCAAATCAAGCTAGTTACCTCTATAATATATCTGTATATTAAACCAAAAGACATTTAGTGAGATTCCTTTCCGCATATTAAGCAGAGCAGTAAATTGGCAATATCAATTGGCATTAAATTGCATACCTGTTCCTAACTGCGATTCCCGAAGTTGTTATTGTGAAACATAACTCCGATCGGTTCTAGTTGGGCTCACAACTTTGAATACGAGTAGACAATTAGAGCAGTTAACAATAGAAGCTTATTAATAAACTATGAATTCAAAGTTCAGTTCAAAGAAGTTACATGGCCGGTAGAAGTGAAAAATATGAAACAGCAGGTATTTTCGTCGTAAAAAAGAGAGGGGGAAGTTACTTCCTCTATTGTTCAAAGAAAGAGGTCTTTAGCTCTCTCTACTACTTGTGAGGACGGTGTAGTCTTCTCCGTCTTACGAATTTTTCTCACGTGTCCTGCCAGCCTAAGATACGCAAACGAGACAATTTTGTCTACATGTTTTCTCGATGTTTAATGGTTTGTCTTTTCTTTTTTCTCGTGTAGATCTGTCATCGAAATAACACATTTTTATCGAGTTTGGTCGAGATAATGTCGAGATTTTGACATTATGAGACGAGTAGTTTTTAATTACATATCTCGAGAGTGAGATATCTCGTTGGCGCATGCTAAGCGCACTGGTGCAAGTTTGTCATTTTTTTTCATCTCTAAACAACTGCTAAAGAAGTTTCCTTCAAAAACATATTTTCTGTTTTAAATATAAGGCAATAATAATATGATAGAGTTCTTTATGAGTATCTTGACGCTTAAAACAATAGTTTTATAACTTTTCTGTTTTGTTGCTATTATCATTTAATATGTGGTCGAATTATAAATTATCACTGGTATCAAAATCTGTATCAAATCCATACCACGCCCTGTACTGTAATTTGCTTCTAACTCAAATTTAAGTCTAACATAAACAAAAAAAAATTTTTCGTTTTCATTTTAAATATTCCTCTATTGCTTGTTTCAATCAATATAGTAAATCTGTGAGCATAAAGATAATATAAGGAACTCATAAAATATCTATTGTAAAATCAGTGTAAACATTGTGACAGTGCTTAAAGTAACTGAAGGCTGTAAACCGTTTACTGCACCTACTAGCGTTTTATATCCATTTAAAATTGAACCAACATTGCAAGAGTCTTCTGCAAAAGCAGGCTGTGATCTTTAAGCAAAATTCTTAATATAAAATTGACAGATTTTAATAACAAAATGACAGATATTAATTGTCAATCAGTCATTTTGTTTAATAGTTTCTATGTAATTTTCTTTCTTATTCGTGAAAATGAGATTGATATATTATTTACTTACGGAAAAGTATTAATTACGTTCATATTAGGAATATTACAATTTCGAGTATAGTAGTAGAACAAATTTTTTGTGATTACTAACAAGCTAATTTACACCAACCAAGTTTTGTTGATTACAGAACCCTAAAACGGAACCCTAACCAGCTGATTTTTTGTATATTGGTAGGTTAATAGTTATATAATTTAAGAGTACCTAACCTTGTCCTACAAATTAAACAATCCATATTTTAGGACCATCAAGTCAAAGTAAGAAATCCTTTCAAACTCTGTTAGCTTTCAAACTTTCGAGATTTTTCAAAAATAAAAATGTTGTTCGTCTTATCAAAATGTGGTTACTCACAAAAAAATAGCTTGTAAGTAATAAAAAAAATTGTATTAAAGGGAACTCGGACTATAATAACATTAGTACAAAATTTCTTGCAAGTTGCAGCTATTTTTTATGTGGTTTCCATCTAAAACATATTGTTACGGAAACGGACACGTGGTGCCATCTAGCGTCGGACCAGCGAACTTACCAAGGGAACACAGGCAACATAAATCCCCTACTCGACACTAGATGGCGCTAGGTGTACCTACGAGTAATTTCTAGAAATATCTCATACTTGTTTACGCATATCGGGTTTATTCTGGGATGTTCCGGTATATTCTGAGATTCGATCCGGCCCATATAAATAGCCGCAGGTCTGGCCCGGAGTTCAGTTTTATCGGAGCGATCTTCGAGGCGACTTCGAAGTGAAAACAAGTGATCAATAGTGAGTGATAGTGAATCTACGACTCGGCTACGACCTAGGACAGTAATAGTGCTCAGTGATTTGGATCTAGTGCTTAGTGTTTGGACTTAGTGATTTGTGTGAGCTAGTGTTTGTGAATAAAGTCTTCAAGAGAGTTACCAGGTCTTTCTCTCCGAATCCAACGAACCCTAGCACGTAACAATATTTTTATGTCAGTAACAATGAGATTCACAATTTATTTACGCAAAAATATTGATTATGTTCATATAGGAATTTTACTATTTCGAGTATAAAAATAAATAAATAATAACATCATTTTTTTCGGGTTTCTACGACCCATAACATAGTATAGTGGTTCCGCGAAGTTTTACGCACATTATTAGGTGTGTATTCCGAAATTTGTACGAATTTAATTTCACGAACTGGATTCGAATTACGAAATATTTTTATCAGAAGTTCACCTGTCAATTACCATTGCCAATCAAGCCGGTCGGAATTCCGAAACAAACTTCGAGTTATCATTAATTAACGCCGAAATCTGATATTTAACTTCAAATACGAAAATAAATTTTGCCCGGAATAGCATTGATTATTTGGTTTAATAATATCGTAATCAGATAACAAGTGAGTAAAAGAGGTACATGTAGTTGTTTGTTATTTAATTTTAAATACACAAATTTTTTGGGACTGTAAACGACGGCTAAAAGGAAAATTTTCCGACTAGGTCTAGGACTAGGTGGTGCGCTCAACCAGGCCAAAGCCTACTACTACCGTAGAAAATAACTGCAATGATACCTCCATGTAAAACCAGATATCGATAAATCACCACTATAAAAACCAAAATATTTATTAAAAGGACATACCTTTTTATCCCGGAAAAAGGTACGGTTCCGTGATTAACGAATTTCGGCGCAACGGAGTTGCGGGTGTCATCTAGTTGCTTTAAATAATAATATTATCGTGCGACTTCCTCGTACTAAGAACAGTTCTAAGGGTCAATTCAGACCGCAACGTGTCGCGTAGATATGCATTTCTTTTGTATGGATTTGACAGATTCGCAAGACGTCTCACGCCCACGAAATCTGTCAATTTAGTACTTTAGAAATGAATTATGCATCTACCTACGTGTCGCGCTGTGATCTGAATTGACCCTAAGGCCGCGTCCCTATCAGACACGGCGCGGCGCCGCCACCGTGTTACGGCACGACGCCGCCACCGTGATACGGTACGGTGTCACGGTGCCGCGTACGGTGCGCTGACCCATGTCCCTATTCAGTCGATATTTGCGCTCGAACGAAAGTGTTTGTCTGGATATGGATCGCGATGGATTATCCTCTTGTTGTTACTAAGACGAAGATTGAAAAAGAAACAGAAACTGATTGATGCTGCTGCTGCTGCTGATGCAATTTTTTGCTCTATACCAATAATTACAACAGATAGGCACTTGAAATGTTCACAAAATACTCAATTGTATTTATACTTTAAAAATTGATAGTAAAATCAAAATAATCTTAATAATTAAGGGGGCTCCCATACAGAAAACATAATTTTTTGGTTATTTTTCTGTATAATAATGGTACGGAACCCTTCGTGCGCGAGCTTAACTCGCACTTGGCCGATTTTATATGTTCCAAATAAGTGCCTTGTTTAAGTTTGGACACAATTTTTGTTCGGAAGTTTCACCCAGAATAGGGGCGCGCGGTGCACCGTTTGCGGCACCGTGTTACGTTGCGGCACCGTGTTACGGCACGACGCCGCCACCGTGACACGGTACGGCGCCGCTACGGGGACGCAGCCTTAGGGTTGAAATCATCTATGAGTATTGCAATTGTCTATGGTAGGGCGTTTTCACACTGCAACGATAACGACACGACACGATATCGTCGGACTGGTAGTTTTTTTATTATTATTATTATTAAATAAGGGGGCAAACGAGCAAACGGGTCACCTGATGGTAAGCAACTACCATCGCCCATGGACACTCGCAACATCAGAAGAGCTGCAGGTGCGTTGCCGGCCTTGAGGGAATACGCTCTTTTCTTGAAGGTTTTCAGATCGTATAGGTCCGGAAATACTGCTGGTGACAGTTCGTTCCAGAGTTTTACAGTGCGCGACAGAAAGTTACGCGAAAAATGCACTGTGGAAGACTGCCACTCATCAAGGTGATGAGGATGGTATGTTTTTCGCTTTTTTAGTTTGATACAATCACTACTAAGCGCTTTCACACTGTGTCGTTGCAGTCAACGATATCGTCGCCGACAGATTGTCGTGCCGATATCGGGACGACACACCTTTGCTGACGCAATACTACTAAGGGGGCATCCACAAATTACGTGAGGTGTTTAGGGGGGGAGGGGGTCGAGTCAAATCTCATCTAATCTCACGTTGGGGAAAATTTCATGTAATTTTTTTCTCAAAAAAATTAATACTGTTTTGGTCCATTTATCCAGATTGTACGTGTGCTTATTCGTTATAACGATTAAGATCTTCTTTCGAAAGAAAATCTACTGACTGTCAAACCAAACGTTTACGTAAGAAACCCACATTTTGAAAAATCTCATGTTAGATTTTACATTTCAATAAAATGTCACGAAATCTCACCAGGGGGAAAGGGGGGTCAAAAAATTTTAAAAAACACCTCACGTAATTTGTGGACGCCCCCTAACCGCATGACAAGCTGTTGGTTTATATCGTGTCGATATCGTCGGACGATATCGTTGTCGTCCGAGCAGACGACGGACGACACGTGTCGTTATAGTTGCAGTGTGAAAACGCCCATTGTCGGCTATCGGTCTCAACTCTCAACTCTTAACCCCTTAAATGAACTATGTGCTCGTTTTCCTATTCACTTCATATTAAAAAACAAGATTGAATTAATTTAATTTTGGAAATAAACGAACGAGACGAAATATATAAAATACGTTTTGAAACAAATCACCTATTTTATTTTTTTGCGCGGTTCTGTTTATTTTAGGTTAGGTATATGCCATGACGTTACTTTAACTTCAAATAAAAGATTCCTTTTGAATAAAATATCTAATTTTGTAAAAGTTAATAGATAAATGAGAATTATGTTTCAACTTAAAAATAGACAACTGCCGTTTTCATTAAAGAAATTTAAGGGGTTTCTTCTTAGCGTATTATTGGGTAGGTACTTACGGTAAAACCCATAACCATAAGTTATGTGCCCTGCCGTATTTACCAAGGAATACATTTAACTTTAACATATTATTGTTTGTCTAAAAATTATGGGGGTACTAATAAAGGAACAAAAGAAGGATTTAATTTGGTTGAAGATTAGCAGCGATGTGGAACTCTGAGGTCGACCCGCGCCATACAAATATGTTTGTATTCCTCAAAGGAAACGTGATCTTATCTATAAAAGGTCTCCATGGAAACTCTTTGTTCCAGGAAATTGTCTATGGCAGCTAAGTACCTGGGGCTGAATTCTCATACATCGAATGTAGCAGCGATCGCAGGTTGTATCATACTCGTGACATGCTGTCTCTTTCGAGGCATAAGAATCGGCTCCTGTATCCACAGGGTGTAACAAAACTAAGTGATAATACTTTGGGGTGTGCACTGTGCATATTGTGTTCCTTGTAGAGAATTCACTGTGAAAATAGCAGTGCTGAAAGACCAACATTTTTTTTTTTCACCTTTGTATGGGCAAGCGCCCCAGCGTCACGAGTTTCCCTATACAAAAGCGAAAAAAAAATTCGTCTTCCTGCGCTGCTACTTTCACAGTAAACTTTCTACGAGGAACACTTACATACCCTAAAGTATTATCACTTAGTTTTTTTTACACCCTGTATATTATATGTATTTTTAATTTTTTTCGAATTTTCAGTGCATTTACAATAATATGTGAAACAGACTTTGACGAACGACAAAGGACAGCATATTAAATTTCAGGCCAATATTTATTCTTAAAATTTTCTATGTGAAATACAAGTTTTCCGTGGTAAACGGACTAAACGGTGACGGTGGCCGGTTTCCCGTTTCATTGAAACCAGGCCAGGAATAATGTTATAGTGCCCGAGTGTGCGCGCAAGAGTACTCACTTTTTCTTTACTTTTATAACCCAGTGAGACGGACGAGCGACATGAATGGGAAGAGATCAAGCTCAGGACCAAATTTTTACATGCCCATCATCCTACTTGTCAGACAATCAGGTGATCAGCCTTCATTGTCCAAACCAAACTTGGAAATAACATGTTTCCAACACGGGAATCGAACCCACAACCTTTAAGTCATGAGCCACGCTCTAAACCACTGGACCACAGAGGCGATATTCATACAGCATAAATACTACATGATAATAATAGCTCCCACACCGGTTTCGGTGACGGTGGCCAGTTTCATTGAAACCAGGCCAGCTACGCAGGAGTAATTTCATAGTGCCCAAGTGTGTGCGCAGTACATAAGAGCACTCTCTATTCCTTTACTCTCATAACCCAGTGGGACGGCAGACCGACATGACCGGCGAGAGATCAGGCGCAGGGCCGACTTTTTACATGCCCATCCGACGCATGGATCATCTTACTTGTCAGACAATCAGGTGATCAACCTGCATTGTCCTAACCAAACTTGAAATATTATCATGTTTCCAACGCGGGAATCGAACCCACGACCTCCGAGTCAAGAGCCGCGCTCTATACCACTAGAGTCTAGACCATGGAGTCGTTTAAATACTACATGAATACTATGGTAACAAAAGTGTCTTTGAAGGCGTACGTACATAGTTTATTCCGTCTAAAGATTTCCTTTCACAATACCTCTTTGTGGCGAAAGGGCTTTCTAGGAATGTACCAATAAACATTGTATCGAGTACTCGCAGGCATGTACGTTTCTTTGTGGAACGGTTAAGTGCGGAGTGCAAAATATTTGTCCTCACATCCAAGATCGTGGAATTCGATGCGGTAAAATAAATTGTATGGCAAAGTAAAGAGTTACCTTAGATTGAATAATGCAGTTCGTGAGTGCATCGCAAAGTTTCAATGTCTGCTTGGATTTGGCATGTTGTGTACGAGCTCTTTGAGGGTACGTATCCAGTATATTGGGTTAAATATGGGAACATACGAAATTCAACCCTGTATCGGTAATTATACGTTTAGGGGCTGTTTCACCACTTTTTGATTAATGCCGGATAAGGCTATCCACAACTTATCTGACTATCTGTCAGATAAGTCTCCATAGTCTCTCTGTCAGATAAGTTGTTGATAGCCTATCTAGCACTTATCAGGAAATGGTGAAACAGGCCCTTAATATCGTAAGCTGTACTGTTAATTCGTTCCAAAATATACGCCAGTGCATTGACGTACATACTTTTTTAGAATGTAAATACGCCACACTTGTCTCACAAGTCACAACAATATGGCGTCGTATAGGAACATGTCGTCTTTAAGATAAATACTGATATTTTGGGGTACTTAATTATAACGCAACTTAATCAACAGAAAATAGTCGCTGTTAAGTATTTGCGTATTACCCACAATATTTTTTTGGTGAATTATAATTGCAGATTGCAGTCCATAAATGATCTAAAGAACATGACTGCATTGATAACTCAATATGTAATTTTTCTTAACAGCGTCCAAATATAACCTGATAAAACTTAAATATATCTTGTATAATCGGATAGGGATCAAACCCAGCCAAGTAACCCACGGCCATTACTCACGGGGGACCTGTATAGATTTCGCTTACTCGGGGATAAATTTTTATGTCCATTCCAAATATTTTATGTACGCATTTTGATTTTTGACGCTGTGGCTAACGTGTTACTCCTTTATCGTTCAGTCGGTGAAAATGGACTATACAAAAGAATTAGAACAATCGAAAGCAGAAGACAAAATTAAAAAATGTAATAAAGTGACGTCATGATGTTTTAAAGCAGCCTTTCCCAAAGTGGGCGATAACGCCCCCTTGTGGGCGCTGCAGGTCTATAGGGGGGCGGTGTGGGACCCAAAAAAATGGGGGCGTTGTGTAGCTAGAGGCTTGGTGGTGATTTGTAATATCATTTCATTTGGATGCATTTTAAATTAAAACAATGGGGGGCGCTAAAACATAATTTGTTCTCAAAGTGGGCAGTAGACAAAATAAGTTTGGGAACCCCTGTTTGAAAGTAAAATTATTATGTATCGTTTCAAATTTTGTCTTGTTTCAACCCTAATCTTTGTGCATTTCCAAATGAGTCGCTGGAACCTTATTAATGTGATCGATCTCTTGAGCACTAAATTTTGTGCAACTGGCTTCAAGCCCATGGGCGGGAATTGTTGAAATTTGAATTTCATATTCGGAGGAATATTGGGTTACATTTTGTCCGTGATTCAATTTAATGTGTTCTATCATGTATTGTGAAGCTACAGTTGATGAGTTTACGCTTATTGAAAACTATATTAAAATCGGTTTAGTTGTACCTTCCTACTGTGTATTCTATTTTTTTAATCCGATATTAATATTACAGCTTCTATTTTTTGTTTACTGTCTCAGCATAATAAAAGTTAACAGATTATAGACTAAACGTATAGAAAACCTTATTCGGCTTTGGTCAATGATGAAATTACGGTCAATGTAAGAAGTCTGATTTTTAAGTTTTAGCCAATCAGAACTAATTTAATGTTAGCGGGCCCCTAGACGATCAATTTTAATGAGCAATATCACGTATTCTGCAATATTATTGACCGTCTAGGGTTGATATTGAAAGCGCCAGCCTTTCAATCTTACTGTCAAATACATTGTTCAATAATCGATAGTATTGTTCAATGATATTGCACAGTAAAATTGATCATCTAGGGGCCCACATAGTTTGATGTTTAAAATATTGAGATTGTAGGCGTTAACATTGTAGAATTCGTGTGCTGTTGTAGGGCGAGTAAATTAAACAAAGATTACTGTATCACTGAACGCTCTACTGTCGGCGGTGGCTCGGTAAGAAGTGGACGACAGACCTCACGTCTGGCGGCCATATTCTCCAAGCCCCCACTCATAGGTAGTACGGCCATCTTTATTTATCAATATACTACATCTACCTTTTACAAAAAAGTTTTTTTTTTTAAACATTTTTAGAACGTTGTCTACGTGAGGCCTACCACCGGTTCGGGAACTAACCCGGCGAGAAGAACCGGCGTAAGAAACTCGCACGGGGCCACCTTTTACCAAAAAGGTGGAAAATTACAATAATTAACTTAAGCTAAATTATACTTAAGTATGTAAAAATGTGGTACATTCATTTAGAAGCGGCCTATGGTTTGTCAGCTTATTGTTCCCATGATGTGCTATCATTGAGAAAATTAGTTACCTTATAATAAGCCTTAGCACACAAACGTTTTCTGAGATTTTATTATAAAGGCGTATACAAATTAAATAATATGAGCTAAAATATCAAAACTCAAAGTATACATTGCAATTTGCAATCAATTACAAGTTAACAGCTTCTAAACCATCAATTCCTCTCTTATTTAATAATGCATATATTTCAAATATTTCAGAGTCCATTTCAGCAAGTTCTTTAATATCAATTATTATATATATTATATTGATGACAATTTATCTCTAAACAGCTGACCCCTGTAAAACAATTCTGCTGAAGACTTTCGTGTAACTAAAAGAGGTGCACTATTTCAACAAACCATTTTGCCAATAAAATTTCTCAGTTTGACTGATACGAAGTTTTTTAAATTTTGCGATTTTGTATTTCAACCTTGCCATTTTGTTGAGGCCCACAAGGCCTATATGGAATAACTGAATACTTAAATCTTTACAAAAATGTACAAACCATAAACATTTATAAATTTTGGACCATTGTCCGCTGTTATAACTTACTGGTATATCTAATAATTATAGAAAACATTTCTTTTAGTGTGTCTGCCACTTGAGTGGCATCTATAGTTTAAGTAATTTCTTATTTTGAATACCAGTACGTATTAAGACACTAAATGCGTCAGCTTGATCTTTACGCCAAAAACATGTTATGTGTATATCCGTTCATCTGTCACGAACTGTCAAATAATTTCCGAAAAATTTTCAATTTTCAATTACTCTCATTAAACTGAATTTATTATCTAAGCCCGCTATCCCCAACCCGCGGTCCGCGGCACCAAGACCAAAACATGTTTGTGGCCCGCGTGAAAAAAAGGTTGGGGACCACTGATCTCAACAAACTACCATGAAGGCCATATACAATTTTATAAAATTAGAATGTTCAATATATAAGCCATTAGTGGCGCAAACGCATATTATAGTTTCATATTTGAAACAAAACACTAAATTGGTGGTCAAAGTAGAAATAGCTACTTTTGAATAGTTCCAGAGTAAGACGCCCATTTTGGGCGCTTGACAGACGAGCTAATATATACATGAAGTTTTACTGGGCTTTAGTTTTATCAATTCAATCCATGTTGCTAAGCTAGTGATTCATTCATCTACATAGTTCACCAGTCCCAAAAGCTCTTCAAACGTTAAAAGCTCCCAAAAATTCCCCGTAGTTTTATTAATATATTTATCGAAAATTCTTATATTGGAGCGAAGCTCCTTATCGCGCTTTCGGCTTAAAGGGGGCTAGATAGAACGATATTTGACCTCGACACTTTTTATTAGTACCTGCATGGGCATTTATAGTATTCCTATGCGTCACCTTGATTGCGTTTTTGAAAATAAACAGCGACGCGTTGTTAGTATACTTGGACGTCAATAGATATACTAGATTGATACTATTCCTGTGCGTCAACTAGATGGCGTTTTAATAATAAGTAATATTTTTGTGTATAATTTGTATACTTACAGGTTTTTTAACATAAGAAATAACTTCGTTTCATTCGGGTGTCCCTTGACACCTCTCAAGTTTTTATATTTATCCAAATGTGCTAAATTATATTGAAGAAATTCTATACTCGGAACTTTATAGATACATTACAAGTGCCGGTTCATTTCTTGTCGCTTATAAACCTTCCCTGGACTTCCAGGGAAGGTTTATAATTATTAATATTTTCCACTTTTATATATATATATATATATATATATATATATATATATATATATATATATATATATATATATATATATATATATATATATATATATATATATATATATATATATATATATATATATATATATATATATATATATATATATATATATATATATATGATTTGGATCCATTAGAGGTTACGTTGAGCCTCATAGCACACCAAAAAAAAAAGCAATATAGTTACTCAAATTAACTACTCTGTCACAACGTGAATAACAATCTTGCCATAGTCTTTTGGAAGTTGTGCCAAAAAATTTGTAACCTTGATTACAAAATATAAAAGTTGTTATTTAATATTATATCAACTACTATGCTACTATTTTGGGTGAATTTAATTTTGTGCTACTCCATTATTAGTTACCTTCACACCAACAATATTATTTTTTCTCACTCTTTGCTCACTATTTTTCCCAATTTAAGTTATCGAAAACAATTTTTTAGGTCAAGTTTCGAGAAACTTCTTGCATTTATTAATTTTAGAAGAAGTTTTTCTATAATTGGTAACGGGTGTTTTGTCTGATATTGGCTTGATTAGCTCGCCTTATATCTACACAGATTCTAATTCCTCCCATCCAATTCTAATAACTCATTTATTTAATGAAGGACTCTGTTACACGTTCGAGAGACCGGTTTAATGCTTATATCGATGGGGATATATTTAGGAAAATTACCTTCGAATTTATTTTCATGGAATTATAATCTCAATACTTCTATTTTAATTGTAACATCCTGGCCAAGTCAATTTTGTACCAGTTTTTAACAATGTCGCTTTCCGCAACATTTTCAATTGTTTATCTAAAGAATCGTAAGATCCCAAACTACTATGGGCATAATATAGGCCATTGACCTTTTGTCCGGATTTGCAACTTGGTTTTTTAACGGACACTATTGGACTTGATAGTTACCCAAATTGGTAGCTTCAATCATATATAATACAAAATACATTATACGCCATATATAATTATGCTCCAATAGCATCTGCAATAACCTTAAAATTGAGCAATCTAACCTAAATGTTGATCTCCGGGTTCATTCACAAGTTTTCTTATTAATAAAATACAACATAATGAAACACAACTTTCTATGCACTTTTCCACTTCAATATTATGGTATTATTATTAACGAAGTGTACAACCGATTTTAAAATAATTCATATTTACGTGTCTTAGTGTCGGTAGTTTTAAATTAATAAATATCACCAAAACAAATATTAGGGTTAACAGCTTTATAGAAGTTTATACCATTTGGTAGAATTTTTTAAAGTAGTAAGACTATTTTCTATTAATTTAGAAGTCTTAATTTTTATCATTACTAATATTATTCTCTTGCTGCCGGTATCAATAACCAACTGTCGTCTGCCGACAGTAACGAGAATGTTCCTATACTGCTCCACAGGACAGGCTATGCCTAGTGTGGGTATTTGTCTTAATCTGAAGTTGTATATTGTATTTTCTGGAAATAAATTATTGGTATTGTATTTTGTATCTTTACTGGTTGGCAATGCAGAATTTGGCCAATACATTCATATTTCAAACATATTGGATGAATGTCAGTTTTTTGTAACAATATAGTGTTGTTAACCACGTGGAATGTTCTTTGGGAGCTAACATTTTAATCTTGCCAATTTATTGTTTCTAAGCTATTGGCTTCTGAAATAATTTTATCAAAAGTAACATAGTTGCCTATAGCATTTTTCTCTTTTTTTTTATTCAATAGATTATTCTGAAACGCTGGCATCTTAACACACGGCTTTTTGGATAAAAGTAATTATCTAATTGCCCTACGGCACTCAAATAAAATAAAATTTCGCCATATACTGCTATGCCAGGTAAATTATAATAGACCTCTTTTGCCCATTTGCTTTTGCGAGGGTTTCACGAGTAGCAGCAGTGACATACTATTTCAGCCCTCATTTTACTTTTACTACTGTAGACTTTATATATTGGAATTATAACCAACCAATATTTTCAACCATTACCTAGTAACGGTACCCGTTTAAATTTTAACCAAACTTCTCAATTTACTTTTTACCTTTAAACTTTCTGACCATTTGTAGGTATCTTTATTTTAACCCAACTACGTCTTATAATCAGTAGGTACCTTTTGTATATTCAAACGACCTCTAAGCATTTGTTTGTATCTTTATTTTAATCAAACTACATCTTATAATAATGGGCCATTTGTATTTACCGTTTGGACTTTCACAAAACTGCCTAATAATTAGGCATTTGTAGGTGCCGTTTGGCTTTCGCCGAACTACCCGTTATAATAATCGGCCATTTGTAGGTATTTATTTGGGATTTTTACCCAAACTGCCTTTCATAAAAATAAGGCATTTGCAGGTACCATCTGGTTTTCACCAAATTACCTCTAAAACTTCTCATTTTTTAAAGAAAGCAATTTAATTTTACCTAGTTACCACGCCATAATACATACGGACTATGAGTTCTCCTGTAATGACGAGACATTTGGTAAAGAAGAGTAAAATCATTAATTTTACAATAATAATATTATGACAAGATAATTTCATTACAAAGATTATATGCCACTTTACTAACTTGAGCAGATTAAATTTAGTAGGATTATGCAATAATATTTTAATAATTAGAATTTATTAAATTAATTAATTTCAATAAACTAAAGGGTGCGATAATTGCAACACTGAGCGTATACACTCGTAACGGCTACGTTAGACAATAATAGGACGATGCCGTTCATCTATCATCAACACTATCGGTTATCGGTTATGGTGTTACGTTTGCGAACTAATTAGTATATTTTATAAGATCGTATTATATCCCAGTGAATTTGGAGCTTGTGAAAGTGTTAATATAGACTCAGAGACAATGAGTGTCGTGTGATGAGAAAATTCGGCTCATCAACACCAGTTAATTATCAGGTACCCACTTTGTAATTACTACATTTATATTTAGGTATTTTCATTCCATTTTTCCATAATTATTATATTTTCCTTATACACAGAAAAATAGCATGTTTTTCTATGAACAATTCATATTATAGTGTCTGGTTTATTGCTGTATCATGTATTTGGCGTGGTAACCTCAAGCTTATTGTAGGTACCAATCACAAAACCAGCCAGTCTGGGAATGGGCGACATTTTTAAGAAGTGATAGTAAATAATAAATTACGAATTTTTAACTCGAGACTGGCGGCAACCATTGTTTGTGCATTTTGCAACGGAACAGCGCTAGACGCCGCGCCGCAATGGCGCCATGATATAATTATTTAGTCACGTCAATAAAATAATATTCTTTACAAATAAAAACTACGTTACAACTTCAAATACTTTAAATATGGCAATAGAGCGTTTGCCGGAACAACTAGTTTATGGCTGCGTTTATCAGTGCACCCGTACTAAGTAAAACAGGTAACGCACTTCCGTTTCAATGGTGCTCGTTAAATGTTATTTCAAGTAAAGTCTTGTACCAAACTTTTAGCCATACTTATCTATTTTTTTAAATGCTATGAAGTAAATTTTGATTTTGTTATTATTCTCGTAAATTTGGCCTATGAGATTTAAATACAAATAACGTTTCTAATTCATACTTTTCGAAATTTTGTTTCTTTTTGTTTCGAAATCACTAAGCTTTGGCTGGCTTTGTCGATTTACCTCTAAAATTTAAAGTGTGAAAATTATTTTCACATTACCTTTGCTAAAAGCACTGGCACGGTCGCCAATGTAGAATTCGTGTGATGTTGTAGGGCGAGTAAATTAAACACAGAATACTGTTTCACTGAACGCTCTACTGTCGGCGGTGGCTCGGTAAGAAGTGGACGACAGACCTCACGTTTGGCGGCCATATTCTCCAAGCCCCCACTCATAGGTAGTGCGGCCATCTTTATTTATCAATATACTACAAACATTACTATATGGTAGCTATAATAATTTATGTTACATTTCAATAGAAGATAGAATCAATCTATTATTTAAAATATGTCTTAAAATATGTCTATGACTAATTAGTAATCAGGGTAAGTTCGGACACATATTATGGTTATTCAACTTATCACTAAATTAGGCAGTGTTTTTTTGCCTAGCGCTACGGGCATATATGCCATACAGCACTGCAACCGCAAACTGTAGTACCGTACTGTAACTGTAGTTTAATTTAGCGTTAACTTGAATTATCCAGACTTACCCTTTATGCAAACTTACCCTGATTAACTATTATATATTTCGCGTTAAGCACTTTCAAAATCAAATGAATCTTTCTTATTTACGTAGGTATAATAATTAACATTCTTTGATCGGGTTGTCAAATTGTAAGTCATGATTTATCGAATGCAACACTTAACCCGCACAAAGCACATGGATCCAACAACTGTATTCATGTTATGCAGTTGGTAGATCTACGTTATTTGATCGGGTAGACGATCAATTTCTGTGACAGAACATAACTCTTGTTATAAAGACCACATTAAAAACGAATTAAATGAAGATCGCTTCTGAAACAAACCAGATGCATAAGAAAAGGGTTTTATTGTGTCCCTTGGGTCTTATTAATGTCGGTTGTCCGATTGGCTCTTGGACCCTGTAATCCTGATTATTTGTAAATTGGGACCAAATAATTATTACGCCGTGTGGGTTCAGAAGAGTCGCTATAATTTAAAAATCTGTTTTGTCCAATGGTTCGTAACCCCCGATGAAAGCAGAAGGGTGTTGCCAAACTCCTCCGAAATGGCTGGATCAATGGTGTTGAAATGTGGTGTGCTTATTTTATGGGTCCGAGAATAAGCCAACGTTACAAAAGTGGTAACAGTGAGCCCACAGAATATTATTACGCCGTATATAGCAAAAAAAGTTTGTCGAATCAGTGTGTATTATAAAATTGCTCTGAGTAAGAAGCAACAACAAACCGCGACGCAGAAAATAATTTCCGTTTGTTCCATTAATCACAGTTATCTTTGCCTGAACCTTACCTTTGTTTGTTTCCAATATTGTTTGAGAAACCTTATTATTATATAAACAAAAAACAATTTCAAAAATTAAGAATGGCTGTGATTTGTTTTTGAAAAATAATTTTAACACTTATAAAAATAAATGCTGCAGGCCTCACACAGTTTTACAGATCACTCGGCAAAAATGAAAGAGGAATACCTACATTTTTATTCGTAGGTCTTTTTGGTGAATGGTAGAACGCGCTATTGGCAGATCAGGTCAGGGGTCATCATTTCGAGTAAATTATCGAGTTAAATATTATTGGACGCTATTGTACCTAAGTGGTCACTATTGCACCTTATTGGTAGATAATGTCCACATGCACCAACTTCCCCCTCCAGTTTCACCAAGTGATTATAATATTGTAAGCAGCCCTTATATTTTTTTATTCTTGTTGTGTCACTTATAGAACTATCTCGCAGACGCACAAGTTTTTCTCGCATCGACCATCGGGTAGGAAATTCTCTCTGCACGCCCTCTGGCATTTTCTCATATCACATCCGTTTCCGGTGTGTCGTTTGTCCCTGGACAGCATCTCCGCGGCCTCCAAATCTGGGAAAGGGTTGTTTTATAATGATGTTTTTTTAATTCATCCTAGTTGTCATTATAAAAGACAACTAGGATAAAATAGAAATAGATATTCACACCATGGCAATTAGAGTAATAAATATTGTGCTTTGTTAAAAAAAAGTTGTAAAGAAATAACAAAAAAAAAGAAACTTACCGCCGTCCTTGACTTGCCACTGCTGCCAGGCTGATGCCAATGCCAGCAGAGCGAAGAGTGTAGCAAACAAAGTAAAGTACTTCATGATGCCAGTCACTAACCAACAGTAGAAGCCAGCAGCCAACAGTCTAAAATGATAAACAGAAATTATGTTTCGTCTTATATCTATGCACCTATAATTGCAGAATTGCAAATATAATATTTTATTTACTGTCATTGTATAATATTTAATTGGATTATTTTACTTGTAAACGTAACATTATGTAGACAATTAATGACAATGACATCACAAAAATTATAATTCGAAACCTAGTATCCTGGCCAGTATTCATTACGTTTTGAATATAACGTCATCTGGTGTCTCGTGACTCGTGAGACAAGTGTGACGTATTAAATAGCATCCCGAGCAAGTTATAAACGTCAATGCACTGGGCTATATTTCAAAACTTTTCATAGGTAGACTACTACGACTTGTTGTTTTGTAATTTAATTATTATTATTTTCTGAGTGCAATACAATAAACAATATTATTAAAATGGCTATGACCCAAAACACGAGGTGAGTCACAAAAATTCATATTGCTACGTGTCTGTATGAAATAACATTGTCCCTCTTTTTAACCGACTTCCAAAAGGAGGTTATTTTAATGTTTTTATCTCTTCAGGAAATACAAGAAGACGAGTCGTCGATATACTTACAGGATAGGCTTGGGGCCGAGAGTCTCATATATGGCCCGGAACCAGTCTGTGGTATAACTCCCAGTAACACAAAGCAAGTGCTCAAGGAATGGGGCCACAGACTATGCAGGAAGCAATGGGCTGAGACCCCTGGCCTTGAACACTCCAAGGCACTAATTCCTGGCTTCAACAAGAAACTATCAGAATTAGTGCTCACCTTGGGTAGGAACCAATTAAGAATCCTTACCAGAAGCCTGACTGGGCACTGCAAGCTCAACAAACACCTAAACAGAATGGGTATTTGTAGCATAACGACTTGCAGATTCTGTGAGGAGGAGGATGAAACACCTATTCACCTTCTCCTCGACTGTCCTGCTCTACTACAGAGCAGGAACAGGCACCTTGGTCGTCACGAATACTCATCCACAGAGGAAATTCGTGGCACCAACCCCAACCATATCGTTCAATTTATGAGCAGTATTGGGTTGGGGCTGATTCTTTAGTGCGAAGGAGTCACAGAGTCACAATAGATCCTCATGGGTCGCAGTGACATCAGGGCTATAGCGACCTGCCTTATCTAAAAAAAAAAAAAAACTAATAACAGCTCTTTAAAATCTGGGGATTCCTAAACTTTTGCGATAGTCTCTACCTAATGTGGGATGATTTTATTTCCATGTAGCTTATCTTATTTTTAGAGGAATACTCCACAAAAAGTATTACGTTTCCCCAGCGGGGCTTATTTAAAAAGTTACCCTAATCTGGATAGCGCATAGCATAATATATTATGCTGTCTGTTATCTGGATATGGTATACCATATCCAGATAACATACAGGTAACATAATATTTATTGTAATTTTACTTTCAGTCTAAACGCCATGTGTTATGTATTGTTATTTTTGACCGACTTCCAAAAAGGAGGAGGTAATATGTTCGGCTGTATGTATCTTTTTTTTTTTTTTTTGTATGTTCCACGATCACTCAGTCGTTTGTGGGCCGATTTTCAAAATTCTTTTTGTGTTGTATAGGGTTTAACTCGAATTTGGTACCATATTCACAAAAGTGGTGATCTGATGATGGGATCCTTGAGGAATCGAGGGGACTTCTTGAAATTTGTATGGAAACATATAGTGATTTCGATTTTTTCTGAAGCATTCGAGGTAAATGCTACCAAAAAGTAAGATTTCGCACCAGGTTATACCCTGGATCCGAAGGTACCGAACAGAACTTTTGAATGCTTATAGTTACAGGTTCGGGGATTTCTGCGTTGTTTAAACAACTGAAAGCATAAGCTAATACATCAATTTGATTAATCATCATCATCACAACCATAATTATACCATTGGTCATCACACTATGACGAAATTATTGGTACTTTTCGTGATATTTTGCATCGAAGCAGACGTTTTTGATAATGATTTCGCTGTTTGTGGACCGATTTTCAAAATTCTCGTTTTGTTGTATAGGATTTAATCTTAATTATGTATAACAATTACGGAAGTGGTGAGCTGATGATGGGATCTATGAGCAATCGAGGAAAATCCTTGAATTTTATCAAAACACTCATAGTGATTAAAATGTTGTTTCTAGTAAGCTAAACATATGTTACGAATAAGAGAAATTTTATACGAAGGTGTCTCTTGGTCCAAAGGCAAAGATAAAAGTATGGAAACTGCAGCATCGCTTAGATAACTGCAAGCATTTACCACAATTTCGCTTAGAGTGACATAATGTGAATAATTAACATTCGTATTGGTTATTTACGCATAAAGCCTAATTTTGTAGATACTTAACTAAAAAGAGTGAAATTATTATTTTTAACAAAAAATTAAAACCGACTTCCAAGGTAAAAACAATAGTTATATGAACTAAAAAGTATTATATTCTATTTTGTTGTTCTGTAGTCTGTAACTAGGCCGTTATAAATAAAATAAGTAATTAAAAACCCCAATTTATTTATTATTTTATGAATAAAAACATAACTTACAAACTAGACCTAAGTATAAAGTAAAAGTGAGTCCTTATATTTTTCAAAAAATCACTTTTTCATTTTACTTAATTGTGTACTGTGCCACGATGCCACAGTTCTCACTTCCATGTACCATCAAAGGAAATAGATTCCTAGGCAGTTGACCGACTTACATCATTTGGTCGGCTTATGTCAATTCAATGTTACTAGAAAAAAATGATTTTCGATTTTGCGCCGGTCACCTGCTCAAAAAACTGCACAAATTCCCACACACACTCCGGTCTACCTGAGCAGGCATACCTGCACAGATGGACCTCTCCCGTAGACCGTAGCGTGTATGGCAGCCATTAGCTGTAGTCGGTCTGATGGGTTTGACTTAACGCGACCAAGTTATGTCCGCCATGTACCTAGGAATCAATTTATCTGATAGTATTTTAGTACTAATAGAAGTCCCCGCAGGTGCACACTCTAGTTCTGCTGCAATTCCCATCTGGCTGGCCGTGGCTCCTGCAGTATGCTCCACATGACCTCCAGGTGCACGGATTAGGTGCTGCGTCCACCGCGGCGCGCGGAGCCCTTATCTTACCTTGCGAAGTATCTGTAAGTATACATTGAGGGTAAGGGCCTGTTTCACCACTTCCTGATAAGTGCCGAATAGGTTATCCACCACTTGACAGATTAAGTATGGAGAATCTGTCAAAAAAGTTGTGAATAGCCTATTCGGCACTTTATCTATAAACTCTATCTATCAAGTTAAGTGGTGGATAGCCTATCCGGCACTTATCAGGAAGTGGTGAAAGAGGCCCATAATAAAGTAAGGCTTCTTACAGACGAACGGCACTCGTCGACGGCACGCGTCGACGGCAGCCGTCGACAGTTGAGGGCAGACTTCAAGTGTCTGACTGCCGTTGACTGCCGTCGACAAGTGCCATTCGTCTGTAAGAACCCGATACAATAAGGAAATCTAAACATAACATTTTAAATTCGAAAGTGTGTCGGTCTAATACCCTTTAACGCAAAATTACTACTGAGCTTCTTTTTATAAAAACTCTTTTAATAATATCAAAATATATTAACCTTCGGAAGGCAACAGGGGTGACGCGTCACCCCAACACTCGAGAAATGTATCAGTATCTAGTTAACTATGATTTTGTCTATTTCTAACACTCGATCTATTCTCTAATTTGAGTGATTCTGATCAGTAACACGCGTCGATGTTTTGCTGTACGTTTTTGTTTTTGTGATATTGACACGTTTGGGGTGACCCGTCACCCTTGTTGCCTTTCACCTTGGTAATTTTTCCCCGCTATTCCGAAACAAATATTTCATTTTAAGTTAGAAATGGCTCCAACTACGGATGAACTAGTTCATAACTACTTTAAAGTGACTATTAATGATAGCTTACACGATTAGAGTTGTTCGGAAGATGGCAACATCTCCTAATATGAAAATAACATTTTGGTGCGTTTGGAGGAGAAGGGTCCTATCTCAAATGGAAAAAAATAGTAACCATGATGTGTTTCCGCTTTCCTAATTAAAAAATAATGTGTAGCGAGGTAAAAACGGTTATGTTTAGTCATAGGTTCGGCAAATTAAGGGTCACTTTAGTATAAATTTGAAGCGCGAATTAGAAGCTACTTTACGTCACATTGTAAATATGAACCAAAAAACTGTCTATGGTTGACCATAGACAGTTTTTTGGGGGTTGACCCCCAATAAAATAACATAAACAAGCAAGATGTGTAATATTTTCAAGAAAATGGGATTAAAAAGTTAAAACATTTTGCACAAAATGCCTTTTGCCTGAATGCACTAAAATCACAAAGAGTTTGCTTTCAAGTGCATTGAAACTAAAATAATAATAATACCAAATTATATTTTAAAAGATCATTAACTATTCATATATTTCATTGATACTGTAATTGATCTGTTAATAAATAAACATGATTATGTTACATTTCACTGTTTAATAACTATTTTAAAATCTGGGGTGGGGCGTAACCCCTGTTGCCTTCTATGTATGTAAAAATAGTGTTTGTATCCGAAGGTTAAGGAATTCAAACAGACCGCCAAATTGCGTGCCAGTTTTCAAATTCAGATTGGAGATAATTTGAGCCTTGAGGTAGGATAGCTTTTGTCCTGGAAAATGTACGGTTCCTAGGAAAACTTATTTATAAAAGGTGTAACAAAACTAAGTGATAATACTTAAGGGTATGTATATTGTATGTGTCTCTTGTTTAGAGTTCATTGTGAAAGTAGCAGCACTGAAAGAGCAATTTTTTTGTGATTTTATGGGAAAACGCCAGTGCGTCATGTCTTTTTCCATACAAAGATGAAAAACAGGTTACTCTTTCAGCGCTGCTACTTTCACATCGAGCTCTATATAGGGGACACATACACACCCTAAAGTTTAATCATTCAGTTTTGTTACACACGTTATACATAGTGGGGTAACAAATTCGCGGGCAATATAGGCCAAGATGCCTGATATTAATAAATAAATAAAAATAAATAAATTAAATACCTTTGTAGTTGGCTGTTGGAATAAAGTTAGTTTACCTACCAGAATTAGCCAAGACACTGGATAGAGCTACCAGTAGTATGGCAATAATCGTTTGTATCCTCATGATGAAACTCCAAGCTTGCTATTCTTGAAACAGTGAAGTTTATTGTAACAATAAAGTCCACGGAGTCTTAATTTATATACGGTATTCTTTTAGTTAAAACAATAAAATAATTCACAAGCTGTTACTCGCAACGTCGCTCGCATAAGGTAGAAGACATTAAGTACTTACTATAAATGTTAATGATTTCCTTCGGATTTTATGTCACTTAAGAGCCCCTGCAGACTGCAGACTTTTAGTCGAAAGCTTAAACAGTATAACGAAGATGTATGCGCACAACAAACGATTTGTATCGGCCGATGATAATGTATTAAAACCCCAACTTGGTGAAAATATCGGCCGACTAAAAGTCTGCAGTCTGCAGGGGCTAATGGAACACTTAACATGGCACGTTTATTTAGTTAATTTTCGATTTTTTGTTCATGCTTAGTTCATACCACTACATCTTAATTTAACAAAGTAGGTGGTGTAAAAAAGTTCTTACAGCAAGTATAAAATGGAACAATATAATATAAATAGAAATATAACCATACCGACAGACACTTTATATTATTTTTTAATTATTAACGCAAAATAATCATTATTTACACGTAGATAAAAAAACAAACTGTGGTTAATATAACTTAATACTACTGTTTACTTCGTAAGAAAATATGTCAATGAAATGTAATATTGCGATAAAACGTAGTTATGATAACTGCGAAAAAACTGAAATATTTCCATCAAAATAAAAATCATAACCGTCTGGTCATCTTATATTCTGGGGCGTTGCGATACGTCACTTAAATAAAAAAATTAAAAGAAATAAACTGTCAACCAAGGACATTACACTACAATGTTTTACATCAACGATTAGGAATATAAACACAAAACATACAGTATGAATAACGTGACCATTTATTTTTTTGTCAGAACGGGACAAATATTAATGAATCTATCTCACATAAATTATTATTATTAACTTTACTATTTCACTATTATATTATAAAGCGGAAGAGTTTGTTCGTTTGTATGAACGCGCTAATCTAAATACTTTTAAACTATTTTAAAGTATTGTGGTTTGGTCTGTTTGCAAAAGCGGGACAATTTCGGCTTCGCGGGGGACAGCGGGACAGACTGCCTGAAAGCGGGACGTATGGTCACGTTAAGTATGAATAAAGTGGAAACACAATAAAAATTGAAATTAAATAACAAATCATTAACTACTATTTGACGACCTCTGTGGCTCAATGGTTAAGAGTGTGTGGCAGCTCAAGCCGGGGGTCGCGGGTTCGAATCCCGCCGACGGAACAAAAAGTTTTTCAATGTTCCTAGGTCATGGATGTAATTAAATATGTGTATGATATAATAAAAATCTTAAATATATGTATAGTATAAAAAAAGTATTAAATATATTTCCGTTGTCTGGTACCTGTAACACAAGTCCTTCAGGTACTTAGCACGGGGCCAGACTGACGTGGTGTGAAGCGTCCATAGATATTATTATTATATTATTATTATTATTATTAACTAATGTCTCATAATGCAGCAGCAGCAGCTAGTCTCGATAATCTGTCAAAATTTCTTTTGCCGAAAAATGATTACCACGTTACTCATTAGTCATTAGCTCACTCATCACATAACTATTCAAAGTCGACTGACTTTTTATGTCGTGTGATTTTTTCAATCCCAGACAAAAGCAAATATTGTATACGCTGCGTTACTTAGCAAGGTGGTATATTTGCACCCGTATTGTACAAGCAGTCAAAAGACTGGGCATTAAATTTCGGCTGTCATAACGTCTTGCGCTGAAACTCCATGCATTATGCACAATATTAAAATATTAAAGAATCCAGTCGCAGCGTTGGCGGTGGGCGCCACGCCAACTGCTTTTAACCCTGTTCACCATTTTAAAGCAAACATAGATTAAAATGTAGACGCGCAACTCGCAAGCACAGATTTCTAAACGTGCCAAGATGTATCTGTTTGTTTGACAGAAATAATCAAGATAAGTAACGCTATTACGCTACTATGTGAATGATCAATGTCAAAAACAACTACCTTCCGCCTAAATTCGCTTATTGTTCTGAAACTGTCCTTTTCTTGACGCTCTTTGTTGTACTATCCTATGTCCTTTTTCCGTCTTTTTATTTATTTCGATACAAAAACAAAACGTCTATATCTGCTTAGATGTTCAAACGTAAAAGGTAACAGACAGACAGTCAGACGAACTTTCGCAATTTAAGTGTTACTAAGGATTTCAAAAAGTTTTCATGCGACATTATCATAATTTGAACCCCGTTCACAAGTCGAGCTTAGCTGGGGTTAAGTCTAAGATATCAAACAAACTATTATAAAATATATTATAACTGGCTTTAATTAAACCCATTTTTGTGAGAAAAATTTTTTGAAATACTAATAACGCCCGCTTTTCAGCAACACCTTCCATCAATGGACGAGATGAATTAATAATAATTTAAGTAGTAATTGTTTTATTTGCCTAATCACCTTCAAATATATTACTTCGTATATAAAGCTATAGTTGATCGGGTGTTAAAAACCTTATAATAACATTTAGTTCTGTCGCATCTACACACACACTAGTCTATGAATCTGTTTAATACAATGATTAAAGAAACACAGGATGCGAAGCAATTGTCTATGTATAGAGTTGATTACGTCAGTTCGTCGAGAAATGTATAACCATATAACTATCTCCTTTTTGCCTGTGCTTTTTACGTAAGTGAAAAAGACAACTGTAAGTTTGAGTGTTTACCATTTTGAAATAAACATTTGCCAAAATCCCTCTTTGCGACCAAATCAATTGTCGTCCGCCATTACTAGCCCCTAATATTGGTGGTAAGCTACCTGTCAACGTACGTAAACAAACAGCATTTATTTTCAAAATTTCGACTTTATTCTAGTTATTTTTGGTAAAAATTATTTTAGGAAGTGAAATGTGGAGTGCCGAAACCTGCCCAAGTGCAGTATTATTGGATGCCGTACTCGAATCCGAAGAAAACAACCAGATTTGTCTTTACATCAGTAAGTTTAGTATTTTACTTCGAAACACACCAGATTTTTAAATCCAGACGACCGTGTTTTCTTAATATGATCTATTACAGAAGGTTCTATTAATTTCACTGCTTGGTTCCCTATATTTTTGATGTTTTCCGTATAAAATACGTGGTAGCAATATTGTATGAACAATAGTGATTGGCTTTATCGATAAATTTTATTTAAAGTTTTTTTTACCTAATTTCATCACTTTTAGAATGTATATTATGTGTTTATTTCTACTTTTAGATTACCTAATGATGCAGAAAAAGAAAATAGTGGATAAATATTATAGGTGCTGAAAATTTTTCAGTTTTAAGGTAAAGTTATCATATATATATAATAATAAGTTATCATATTTCTATATTATAGAAAAGTTTTCAGGTACACATTCCAGTAAGGAAAGGATTTTTACATAAAATTCTCTATACTTATTCAGAAGTATAATTATTGATCCACCTGGAAGAGGACATGTAGCAAAAGTGCATTGTAGCAGACAGTTTGCATAGTTTGCAAGGGCATAAAGGAGAACTTGATGAATGAAATATTTAATATTTTGGGAATGTGTGTTGTGGAAGTGTTGCTGCAAATTTGCCGCAATACCACTTATATTTTATAATAATATTGTGGCAAGATTAAAATAGTTATTATTGATAACCTTCTTTTATTGAAAATTTATCAGTCCAAAATGAATGTTATAAAATCTACTGTTGCATAGCTATACATAAAATACTAATAGGTAATAAATATTACTTCTGTTGCCTTTATTTATTTAGTTATTTCCAGTCCAGAATAACCAATTATGGTTATCAATGAAGAGTTAATTGTTTTTGTTACTTTTTATATTAATTAGTAATTACATATTATTTCAAAGTAGGTAATGATCTCAATAATTAATAATGTTATTTCTTTTATATTCATATTCTTTATTTGCTTTTTAAGTGGTGGTACATTTTGATGTTACACTTATAATCTTACTTATGATCAACACTTTTAGTCTTGATAGAGATACATTCTTATTTCATTATTGGTCTACAAGATAAAATGTTCAGTTAACCATTAGGTTCATACTTATATACTTAACTATAGCATAAAGTAAATAATTCAATACAATATTCATGTCATAATTTTACTAGCTAATAATTACATTTCAAAATATCAATTCAAAAATCCATACTTATAATAATTACAAAATATTTTGTACATTCAGGAATTCTGTTAATAACATTTGTGAATAATATTTTTTAGTTTCAGCCATTTAATCATTTCATTAATACCTATTGGACTTTAATTTTGCTGCCTAGTGCCTAATGTTGTGTTACATCTACACGTACTAAGGAATACAGATAAAAGTATTATGCTAAGGAATGTTTGATAATTGTTCTATTATTAGCTGTATTCTTGTTTTGTATTAAATTTCATTTAAAAGTATACATACTGTTATTAAGTACTGTATTCTAAAATATGTAAAATCTATTGTTGTTAATATGCTATTCGTTAATACTTTTATTTTTTGTCAGACTTTGTTTTCCCTAAATACTTATTAGAAAAAAGTCAATTTACAAAATAAAGAAATATTGTGTTAAGTGAGATTTTCATTTATTTAAAGCCAAACTATAATAAAAAATACAACAACTAGGTATTACTTTACAAAATTTAATAAGTTTACAAAGTAAAGTTTTATATTAGATGGATCATGGAAGTATGTAAATAAGACTAATGTTTCTTTGAATTATTCTTTGATTTTAATGTGTCTCTAATATAATTAATTATGTAACAACAAACAGAACATGCATATAACATATTGCCTATGCATAATATTTACTTACTTTATTAGTTTTTCGTTTTAAATCTATAAATATCAATATTATTAGTAAATTGAAGTTTAATTTTGTGTTAGGATTAGGAATGTACCCTAGTAAATAGTCTATAAAGTTGTTACTTTGTTAATAATTAACAATTGATAGCTGTATGTATTCTGTTTTGTATTCCTATTATATTACATAAATATAAATGTGGGTTTCAGAACCAAAAACAAAATGACATACAAATTACTAAAGGGTTTTTATTGTATTCTCACTAAAATATGTTTTGTTAGTACCTAGTTAATAAATATCAGTATATATTATTATCAGTTAAGTATAAGTATAATATTATAAAATGTCAATTTACATAATAAAGAAAAGAAGTGCAAAGTGAGTTTTTTATTTATTTAAGCCCCAAACTATAGGTAATACATAATAATATATATAAATGACAACTTTTATTATAATTTTAATATGACAAAGTAGACCGTTGTTCACACATCTATTTTAACACAATGTTATTAATTATAAAATGATTCTTACCAATATTTTAACACTAATAAATATTTGTAATAACTAATAAGACAAGCCAAATATTGTTGATTTAGCAAATCATCAATAATTAGTCAATCAAGGTTTTAAAATTATGTCAAGTCAGTCAAGGTGTGACGACGCGAGCCCTCACAAAGCTCGTCTTTTAGCTAGTTTAGAAAAGTATCGATATTGATATTTTTTCATCGCCTCTAGTAAAATCCGCCATTGCTAGCCCCGAACTTTGAACGCGGGCGAGTTCCTTTCGTGGTCATTTCGTGTCCTCTTGTTTCTTTGGTCATTGGTTTAATACAATGATGTAACTCGCACGTGTGTGTGTCATGTGTATGTGTGCAGTAACAGAGTGCTACTAATGATAGACGTCGGTCTAGCTTTACAACACTTAAAATATTACCTTTAACATTTTACATTGGCAATCCAAAAAATCTGGTAAAATCTTAATAAGGTTTACTAGCAACTTCAAGTGGAGTTTGTTTCGAGTTAGTTATTTTTATCTAAAGGAGGATCATTACAATCTTTAAATTGGAGGCTTTAATGTTACTTATATTATTATGATTGGTCCAATACGCGGGTCCTTATCTAGTTTACTTTACCAATTAGTCCAATTACCTATAAACATAACTACAGGAAACTACAGGATAACTACAGGAAAAAGATAATTAGGTAGTAATAATATATTTTCCATGACTGTATGTGTCGTTAATTAAATAATAATTGGGTTGGTACTACTAATAATATGTTTTCCTAAGCTATGACAACAAATTTTATCAAAATATTTCTTCCTTCTTTTACGTTCTTTATTTGCACATTTAAATTTGATGAAACTAAGCATAAAAATATTATTATACTTGTAGCAAAGTACACACATTTTTCGATCCGAAAAAATTGCATTCACATATTATTATTAGAAAAAAACACTTTTCATTGTTCAATTGAATTTAAATGCGCTTTTATTCGCCGCCCACTTGAAGGAACGCTTAAAAGCTCTCAAACAACACTCAATGATAAATCTCTCAAACTCAAACTCTTATTAAAATAAGAGTTTGAGTTTGAGAGATCCTTCCAGACGACCTACATGAACTATTAACTACGAAAATAAATCGACTTTATATTCTTAATTCTTGTTAAACCTCTACAAAAAAGAGAAGCGTTATAAGTTTTTTTTTTTAACGAAAGAAGACATAAACACAAGCCTTATACGATTGTAGTGTCTGTCTGACGTGCCATTGTAGCGTCCAAATAGGAGGACCGATTTTAATCTAGCCCTTCAATCGTGGCAAAAATCTGTCAAAAATAGGAATCCAAAATCGCAAAAAAAAATGGCAACCGGCCCTTACCCCCTTTTTACAAATAATATAATATTTTTACATCCAAACCATATTTTATATTTTTGTAAAGAATTTTATAATATCTAATAAATTTTCTATCTATCAAGCCATCATAATATAGTATTTAGTCTGATTTAATATTCTTTTCAGAAGTATATATTTTGAAAAATGTTTTTCTGACTATTTCACATGAAATAAATGAATATTTTGTTATGTTCTCGACGACGGAACCCTAGAAACAACAGTCTATTATTCAATTTATCGTCACAGCTTGAGATGTTTACAAAAACAGGTCATAAATATCACGACAAAAAAATGCGTTTCGTATTACCCACAAGAAAACTTCGTCATTAGGGCTTTACAAATAAAGTTCAAAATGGCCGCGGCCGGCAGAATATGGTCGTTACCTGTGAACTTTGACCTCTTTGAGAATTGTTTGTTTTAGGATCGTAAGAAATACTATCGGTATAATAGTCTTGTAGACCTTTTGTTATAACTTCTTTAAGCGTTTTACGTTATGAATTTACAAATATATGAAGCAAATTACGTTCAAATGACTTATAACACACACAACTATTTTCTCAACTTTCACTAATTATTACGACGTATTTCTTGCAAATGAATATCTAAAATTAATTCTAATTACTAAAGTAAACTATTTTACTACTTACATTCGTTAAATCCATCAATTATTTCACAAAAAACACACAAAATGTCACAACACACACGAAAAAATTCACGATTTTCTAATGACTGAAAAATATTCGTCGACCACAGATTGTATAACATTTTGCATTCAGAATGTGTCAAATTTATCATAGATCGTAACTAACCAAACTTCTTCATACAAAAGTAGTCTCTAAATTGACGTAATACGTATCTCGATCGAATGAAGGAGCGCGGCCACATACGGCCGCTTGGGTCTTGACGGAATAGCTGCGTTTAGATAGCGCGGCCGGATCCGGCCGCTTGGGGATTGAGAGGCTAGTCGTTTGTTAGGGTGGGTTGCACCAGAGGGGTTGTTATAGTTCAGGTTAAGAGGGAACGCGGGTACAGTAGAATTTAAACGAAGAAACTTCACCCTGCGCCAGCACGTGTATTGTGATAGAGACAGACACAATAAATCGAGGTTACGTATTCCTCTGATTCCTCCTTCAAAATAGAGCCTATCTAATTATTTTTTATTTAAATATCTTGAGGAAGAGTGAGTCTATGCCTCTACGTTTTTATTTTATCGTAAATATCTTTCAAAATTGTTTTATGGTCGGTGGATTGGCGTGGTACGGGGCATTGATTTTTGGCGATTTTTGAAGGGTCATATTTTTTTATAATTATATTAGTAAATTTAGAAAAAATCAAACGTAGAGGCATAGTTTTTACAGATCACAATATTGCATAAAAATCATTTGTCTAGACGCATTGTCCTGGGAGTAAATTGAGGAATACGTTTGTATGGAAAAACAGTATTAGCGTATGCTCTTAAGGTTATCGTCAAATATGGCATCCATTATTGATTTTAAGTAGAGATTTGACAGTTAATTTGACATTTTGTTATAAATAAATAAATAAATAAAATAAATAAAGCTTTATTGATTCCATAGAAAAAACATTATATAAATTTGATTTAAAAAGAACATTTGATTTTTTTTTTATAGGAGTATTTCATTTAAATTCACTAAATATTAATTATATTATATAAAAAACATAATCAAAACTTTAAAATTTACAAAATAAATTTGTTTTTGCATGCATTTGTGGTTCCTAATTCGTAATAATTATATATTTTATTTTTATTCAATTCTATTATTATTTATTTTTTCTTATTTTTCTATGGACCCCCTAAGGGTAAAAGCCTCCTCCAAGGTAAACCATTTGTCTTTTTCCATAGCGATTTTCGGCCAACCTCTACCAGCTGTTGCTATTATTTCATCCGACCACCTAGCGATCGGACGGCCTCTGGATCTTTTTCCTTTTGGGCCAGGCCATTCTGTCGACCTTTGAGTCCATCTGCTGTCGTCATATCTCGCTATGTGTCCTGCCCACTTCCATTTTCTTTGTAGCATGTATGTCAGAGCATCGCTAACTTTGGTCTTTTTCCGGATGTCGGTGTTTCTTACTCTATCTTTGAGTTTTAGACCTAAAAAACTTCTTTCCATTCGTCTTTGTGTTGTCTGGATTTTATTTCTTGTTTTGTAGTCGAATACCCACGTTTGGCATCCGTAACTTAGGCATGGTAGTAAAGCAGTGTCCATAACTATCTTTTTAGTGGATATAGGTAATTGTGATTTAAATATATCTTTATGTGCCCAATATTTATTCCAAGTTATTGCTACTCTTCGCTCTACTTCTTCTGAGTTTCGGGTCTTCTTGAATGATATTTGTTTGCCTAAGTATATATATTTTTGCACAAATTCTAGCGGTGTATTGTTGACCTTGATTAATGTGTTAATGTTTTGATGGTTTGTCATGACCTTTGTTTTTTCCAAATTCATCTCTAGTCCGACTTTTGTACTGGCTTGATGTAAATCATTAATCATTATATTGAGTTTCTGTGGGTCTTCGGAAAATAATACAATATCGTCGGCGAATCTGAGATGGCTCAAGAATTTGCCATTTATGTTAATGCCTTGTTTGCTCCATTTAAGATTTTTCATAATTTTTTCTAGGACGGCTAGGAACATTTTTGGGGACATTGGGTCCCCTTGTCTCAGTCCTCTCTTTATACTTATTTGCGGACCGATTTTATCTAGTTTTACACTACTTTTACAATTCTCATAGATGTTTTTTAAAATGTTGATGTATTTTTTATTTATACCAAGAGATTGTAGAGCTTCCCAGATGCTTTCGTGTGATATTGTGTCAAAAGCTTTTTTATAGTCTACAAAAGCCATAAACAAGGGTCGGTTGAACTCTATATACTTCTCTATTACTTGTTCGACGACTTGTATATGGTCTATTGTACAAAACCCACTCCTGAATCCAGCTTGTTCCATTGGCTGGTATTTGTCAATATCGTTTGATATTCTTTCCAGGAGACACGAAGAAAATAATTTGTAAAGGCAGGACATGAGACTTATCGGTCGGTAATTTGCAATGTCAGCTGGATCTCCTTTTTTGTACAACAATATTATTTCAGATTGTCTCCATAGATTTGGTACGACCTCGCATTCCAGTATTTTGTTATATAGAATGGTGATTGGTGTTAATAGTAGCGCTCTAGCAAACTTTATGTATTCATTTATTATCCCGTCTGGTCCTGGGCTTTTTTCGGGCTTCAGTCTCATTATTTGTTTCAGGACTTCTTCTTCTGAAAATTGTTTTATTGTGTTGGTATCTGAAGAGACGTAAGTATAACCGTTGCTCCTTATGTCTGTAGAGTCTATTTGGCTGTATAGTGAAGCATAAAATTTTGTGGCTATGTCTATTATTTCTGTACGAGATTTACTTTCGACTGTGTCAGAGCGAAGTGAATTTATCCATGTATGTGAAGCGTTTAGCTCTTTTTGTGCTCTTTTAGTAGATCTAAATTTTTCTATATAATGTTGTATTGTCTCTGTTCTATGAGCATCGTAACATTTTTTAATTTCCTTGTTAGTGAGTTTATAAAGGGCTTTCAACTTTTCTCTATCGGCTCTGTAGAGTTTTGGCTTATTTTGTATCCTATTCCTTTCTTTCATTAGTTCGATCGCTTTCTCTGGGAGTATTTTTTTCCTTTCTGTGCCTTTGTTGCGTCTTAAACTTTCTTTTATGCTTTGAACAAGTTTTTGGTAGTATTCTTCTGCATTATAGTTATTATGTGTCGTGGTTAGTTCTAGGATAAAGCTTTTGAGGTTTTCGGTGTAATTTTTTTGCTCGGTTGGTGTTCTCAGCTTCCTCTTTGCTTGTGTGAAATTTCTTCTGCTTTTTTTGGCTGGTTTTAGGTTTAGTTTGGCTCTTAGCAATCTATGATCTGATCCGAAAGAGACTGAGGATAATACTTCGTACTTACAAATCAGGTGCGGTGCTGACGTCATAATGTAATCTATTTCGTTTCTTGTATTTTTGTCTGGAGAGATCCATGTCCATCTATTCTTTGGTTTGAGTTTGAACATGGTGTTAACAATTTTTAAGTTGTATTCAAAAGCATACTGAATAAGTCTCTCTCCTCTTGAACTTCTACTACCGTAGCCGTGTTCGCCTGCAATATTTATTTGTTCGTGCTTCCTGGGTAGTCCTATCTGTGCATTGAAATCTCCCATAGAGATAACATATTTAGCCGATGTAGAGTCGTGAGCTTTACCAAGGTTTTCGTAGAAGTGCTCTATTTCTTCTTGGGATGAGTTCTCAGTGGGAGCGTACGCTTGAATTATTGCAAAGTGTAAATTATTCAACTCTATTTCAAGAACGCATACTCTATCGCTTATCCCAATAAAAGATTTTATATTCTCCTTAAGTTTTTTCTTTATTAGAAAGCCAACTCCGCACAGTCCTTTTGTTTGGCCTAGGTAGTAGAAGATATATTCGTTGTCCTCAATTATTTTCTCTCCAAGACGTCGAACTTCGCATAAGCCTATTATATCGTGGTTAATGTTTTGTAGAGCAGTCTTGAGCTCTATAAATTTTATTTCAGAAGACAATGACTTCACGTTATAGGTGCAAATGTAGTAGGTATTCTCTATTTTTGTAGGTTTCCTTGGTGGGTTGTGGTCGAGCTCTCCCGCGGTGACCGGCCGTACTGGGAGATGTTGGATGAGGCGAGGGTCCGGTTTTGGCTGCTATGCTATATTGTTTCGTGATGTCTTTGTATGGCATTCTGGCGTTTCCTGGCTGAAAATTAATTTGGGTTTTTGTATTATATAGTCGTTCATGTTGGCTTTATTTTTCTTTGGCGGCTGTTTGTTGATGTGCTGAGATCTTTGACTACTAGGTGTAATATTTGTCTCCGGGGATTCAGAAAGATTTCTTTTGTTTGACTGGCTGTAAGGTGAGTGTTTGTTTTTTAATACGATAAGTTTGTCGTAACGTATAAATGCAGTGTTACCGGCTTCTTTTTCTTTTTTCAACTCGGCTTGTAGCTCTCTGCGTTTGTTAAGGACTTCTATTGAGTAGTCTTCTTTAATATAGTATGGAGTATCTTCAAGATTTTGTTTGTTTCTCAGTACTTTCAACTTATAGCCCATGGTGTTAAATGTTACCACCACCGGTCTGATCTTTTCGTTTCGTTTTCCCAGCCTTCTAACTACTTCTAGGTTACTGGTGTTACATGAAATTTTCATATGTGTGTTAATGATTCTAGTCATAATTTCTTCAAGTTCATGATATGATTTCTCTTGCTCTTCTATGCCAAAAAAGACTAAATTTTTTCGCCTGCACTGTCTATCTAAGTTATTGATTTTTGAGGTTTGTTCTTCGATTCTTTTTTCCAATAATTCATTTTTCTGTTCCAACTTGCTAAACTTTTCGCTGAGGCTAACAATTATTGTATTTTTAATATCTTCTTTCATCTCTATCATGTCCTGTTTCTGTTGCTTTAAGTCGTCTTGCATCTTCAGTAACATATTCTTAATTTCCTCCATAATTATTGTCTTAAATGGTGCTTTTAGTGCCCTCTCTCGAAAAACTGTTTGCGTTTTTTGCAATCGATCTGATGTATTAGTATCAGAGGCAGCCGCTAGATGGCAGTGCGACTTGGTGTAGTGTCTAGCTACGAAGTTTGATGTTTTCAAACTAGATGTCGCACCTCTCTTGAAGTTTGGAATAAATACCGAACAATGGAAATTTTTGTTGATTACTTTGCACTTTTGAGGTTATATTATTTCTTTTTGGAAACTCGTCACTCCTGTTACTTGGTTTATAGTAGAAAATGTGTAGTCTCTTGCACTATTGGAAAAAAAAAACACTTTTCGTAGCGTTTTTCGTTGGTAAATATCATAAATATGTGTTTTTCGAGTGTATTTCGGTAAGTAGTTTTTATGACTTTTTTGCACTTTTTCACTATTTTTCACTTTGTCTTTTATATTGTTTACACTTTATGAGTCACTATTTATCTTTTAATACACTTTTTGGTATATCTTGTAGCACTTAGATGTTTAAAAACAATATTTGCCAGAGCAGTGTTGACAGCGGCACTGCCTAGATCATTTTGTTATAGTTAAAGTTATAGTTAAAGTAAGTTGGTGCAACCCACCCTAAGTTTTGAAGTCTTTGGGTTCATAATCATCAAAATCGTCGCAGACAAACTGCACGTGGCAACTGATGTATGCAATTTTGTTAATATTTTAGTGGTCCGGCTTAATGAGTTGGTGATAAAGGTTCATGCGATCAATTGGCTGCCAGCCAACTTGTTAATGTAATCAAGTTCGGTTCATTTATTTAGTTAAGTACATCAATATTTTGTATAGTTAACAAAATCATTGAAAACTTCTGTCTCATCGAGGAGATTCAGACCCACGACCTAAGGCTTAAGCGTCGACAACTGAGTCACAGAGGTCGTGATATCCTAATATTCTTATCCTCACAAGATTTGTTGAGGTAACCAACGTGAAAAGTTTTTCGTTAATATAAAATGGAGGCTGCGTAAGTCGTACACAACTTACATACAGATTTCAGCATGTAAAACCCGACATACATACATTTTTATAACCAGAGTATAAAAATACAGCGACGGAACGCGGGCATATTACTATTGACGTACCATTTACCGAAAAAATACAGATTCAAAAGCATATTTACATCACGTTTCCAATATCTTGAGGCGTTGTATTATTCCTTTCATATTCTATGCTGTCTGAGTAATAGAGTTGCTGGGTGTCAAGCTATATTATATAACATGTATATTACATTCTATATACTCCGGAAATCTCGGATCGATTTGCATTTTGCGAACTTATGCCTCGGTAATATGGTGTAGTTTCGCTTGGAAGTCCATGGTGATGAACCGTAGTAATATTATGTGACGTAAGTGCGAAATTATATCACGCGATTGTCACGTTTGTGTCACAACATAATGTGACACGTCTCGTTAGGGCGACGTAGGTTCGAAACTGACAGCTTTATCATATTACCTACGGGCGTTTTAAACAATACGATTTGCGAATTGCGATGGCACTAAACTGGCTGGTCACGCGTTTGGCGAGACAAGATATTAAAATATTTTTCTAACGGAATGTCAAATGTGCCATATTTTAACTTGTGTATTATATTTTTATGAATTTAATTGTTTCTAACGCTTCTCAAATGTCCTATCTCTTTCTCTCCAATCAACTCCCAAGGGGTGTGAATTTAAACAAAAATGTTTTGGCACCTAGCTAAACTACACTGTAGCAGAGTCACGTGTAGTCTCTATACGTGGGAGAGCCATGCTTCGGCACGAATGGGCCGGCTCGACCGGAGAAATACCACGTTCTCACAGAAAAGCGGCGTGAAACAGCGCTTGCGCTGTGTTTCGCCGAGTGAGTGAGTTTACCGGAGGCCCAATCCCCTCTCCTATTCCCTTCCCTACCCTCCCCTATTACCCTATTCCCTCTTAAAAGGCCGTCAACGCACCTGCAGCTCTTCTGATCTTGCAAGTGTCCATGGGCGACGGCAGTTGCTTTCCATCAGGTGACCCGTTTGCTCGTTTGCCCCCTTATTTCATAATAAAAAAAAATAATAATAAAAAAATTGTAGCTGAAACAAAATGTTTTACTTATAAGTTACAATAATTATTATCAACATAATATTATTATGTTATACCTACCTATAAATCGATAGCTAGATACGAGGGCTGCTATTTATGTATCCGGAATTAAAAAAAGAAACAAACATATATCATTTAATATGGTTTTATTGCTTTTCAAAATATTCGCCGCGATGATCGACACACTTTTGCATACGCTGGAACCAATTTTCATAGCACTTTTTCCATTCTGATTGAGGTATCTCCAAAACGTGCATTTTGAACGCATCAACAGCCTCTTCGCGGCTCGAAAAACGTTGACCACGTAATTTGTTCTTCGCGTATGGAAATAAAAAGAAATCGTTAGGTGCCAAGTCAGGGCTGTACGGCGGATGACCAGTCAATCCGATCTTTTGACCCTCCAAAAACTGAGTTGTTTCAGCTGAGGTGTGACAGCTAGCATTGTCGTGATGTAATATGATTCTGCGTTGTCGGTTGTCCTTTCTTATTTCTTCAAAGACTTCTGGTAAACAAATGGTCATATACCATTCAGAATTAACCGTTTTACGATTCTCTAATGGCACTGTAGCCACATGTCCATTAATTCCAAAAAAACAGGCGACCATTTGCTTCAAAGTACTTTTTGCACGAGTAACTTTTGTTGGTTTCGGCTCATCTTGGAACACCCACACCGTTGGCTATTGTTTAGTTTCGGGGTCATATGCATAGATCCAAGATTCATCACCTGTGTAGATATTATAAACGGCTTTTGACGTACCACGGTTGTATTTTTTTATCATTTTTTTGCACCAATCGACACGAGCCCGTTTTTTGATCGATTGTCAAGTTGTGCGGAATCCAACGCGAACATATTTTTTTTACAGCCAAATGTTCGTGTAATATCTTATGTATGCTCGTCATACTTATGCCTAAGGACGCCTCTATCTCGCGATATGTAACATGACGATCACGCATTATTAGTTCCCGCACAGCATCTATATTTTGTGGGACCACAGCTGTTTTTGGGCGACCTTCTTTATTTTCATCCGTGAGCATAGACCGCCCACGATTAAACTCACTGTACCAGTGATAAACAGTGGTTTTTGATGGTGCTTCATCTCCAAAAGTTGCGGTGAGTTGAATAAAGCACTGTTGTTGATTTAGCCCACGCCGAAAATCGTAGTAAATCATTGCACGAAAATGTTCACGCGTTAAATCCATGGCAAATGAAGACACGCAATTTTCAAAATGACGCCACAATGGAAAAATAATTGACAGTCACATGAAACAAAATGTATTCTTCAACCAAAGAGTTCTATTTTCAAATGTTATAATTACTTTTTAAATATTGTTCTTGTAAGTGGCCAGTTCCGGATACATAAATAGCAGCCCTCGTATATAATGTTGCAATACCCTGAATCCCACCACGTATTTAAACATTGGATGAGATTGAGGTAACTGACTTTTAAAATGTTTGATTTATTTTTTAGTAAACCTATTATATCAACTTATTATTGTAACTTAACTGTAATATTTTATTATGTTGCTCATCATGACTAATATTTTGTCGACTACAGACCTGTCTGTACTGTGAGTACTCGTTGACAAGCAATTTGCATTTTAATAAAACCCCAACATAACAGAGCATAGTATGCCTATAACGTCTGGATACAGAATGTAACAAAACAGAATAATAGTACCCGAAGCTACGAATAATAAAAACTAAGGAAGTAACGGTAAAAATTTGTCCACGAGGCTACAAAATTTGACCCGAATACATGCATACTTTATGCATGTATTTGGTACACAATTTTGTGTAAATATAGAAGTGACAATTAATGCCAACGGCTTTTTTTCGTGAGTGAGTGTTTCGTAGCTATTGTCATATTTTACTGTGCGAAAAGGAACCAAATTCAAAACGGTAGAAGTATGGGAGTTACGTTTCCTTGGTTTTTATTATTCGTAGACCCAAAAGTGTGTATTTTATAATAATATAGAGTTTACTGTGTAAGTAGCAGCGCCGAAAGAGTTACTTTTGACTTCTACGCGTAAGTTTCTATGAGGAATGCCCCAACGTCATGAATTCACCCCTACTACAACTAAAAAAGGAACTCTTTCAGCGCTGCTGCTTTCAGGGCGAGCTCTATCATTTAAGGGATACATACACATAAAAGTATTATAAATTTCTTGTTGTACAATTTGTATCTTACACTATCGTATATTACGTCATAATTTCTTGCGTAGTTCAAACCTTAATCCTTCGATCGTGGATTCTTGGAAATCTATTGTTATTATATTGTGTCTCACTCACCGGTGAGCTTATGGGGCTTGATGGGTTAAAATCTCGATAGTAATATTATGATCCACGCACGCTTCTGGCCATTTATTATTCAAGGAAAAACAAGCTTTGTTAATATTTGGACTGAAAGATTGCTAAGAAACAATATTGGAAATAAATTTAACCGAAGGTACAGGTATAGATAAAAGTGATTAATGGAATAAACGGAAATTATTTTCTGGGCCACGATACTGCTGTTATTTATTTGTTAGCCATTTTATAGTCAACTTTGTATGGATGGAGATAAAACATTAATTGTGTACTAAAATAGAGGAACAAAACATGAATTCAAACAAAATATACAGGTTGCAAGAATTAAGAAAACAAAATGATAATAATTTAGGCTGTTTATGTGTCACTTGTTTAGATTTTACTGCAAAAATAGCGCTAAATGAGTTGCTTTTCTTTTTATTTTCTAGGGCTAATTCATGATGCTGGGGTGGATCCCCATAGAAACAAGTCAAAAATAATTCTTTAACCTCTGACACTTTTAAAGTATTCTATATATTACTCTATTAAAAGTACACATACACACCCTAAACTCTAGGTCTAAGGTATCAAAACTTTTTTCGTTACACTCTGCATATTAACTATCTTTATTCAACAATGTGATTACGATTTAAGTGATTTGTGCATACCAGAGTAGACAGAACTAAGGTCGAGTACCTCGACTTCAAACAAACGGGCGAATATTATAATGTTTCACTATGCTTAGTAACGCATTAGGACGGCACTCGCCGGCCGAAAAACATATTTTGAGATCTCTTCTGAGTCAGCCTAGTTCTGTTTATTCTGTGGCGAGTGCTTACGTATGAAACTGAAGGGGTAGGTAGGTGGAAGTAAGGTAGAATAAGCAGCTATCTGTATATAATTATATTGTACCTAATATAATATTAAATCCTAACTCTTTACTATCTTTAACTCTTCTCTGTACCAAAATATCACTAGTACACAGCTACTATAGCCATAGGTTTATGCTACCAGCATCTATAATTCAGTTTGTATTCCTTATTGGTATGAGATTGAATTTATGCAACTTTCGTGCCATTTTGGGATGCAACGCGGATTCAACAGCTGTGGAGAATCCGTTGTAACGCCCCAGAGGTCAATTACAGGTGTTGTTACCAATTGGTACACAAAATGCTCATTGAATTACAACCTGGGCATGCCAAAATAGTCTGCAGGGGCCCGATTTAAAAGCTTTAAATGTCAAATTTCAGAGCAACTGAGTTGCCGGTATCATCTCATAATAATATTATAACAAACATAATATTACAAAAATATATTCAACATTTTTCATCACAACCTTCAGAGAGCGTCGGTTTTAAAAATAATCAGAAATGGTATTGAAATTTTAATAGCGTCGTTATTAGAAATTTAATACGAAACATCAAAAGGAATACAGATAGCACACAGATAGGTTTATATCGATTCGAAACATCTGCTACTTGCCAGTCCGCCTTTAATTAATATTAAAATTAAATTATGGCCAGCACGAGACCGCAACGCTTAACTTCTATTAACTTATGGGAATTTCGTAGTAATATTACTTTAAAAAGGTTTATAAAGATCGTTATAGTGAAAATATGGCTTTTGAAATTAAACTGCATAGTGCATTATTTCATGCCATAAAACGGATTTTTATAATAGATATGTGTCGCGCATACTTCATGATTGCTGGGTAAAATGGAAGGACAAGGCAGGCCGCATACACTTCTGAATTCGATTTCTGAATTCGTTTTCCGTATTCGTAAATCCGAATGCAAATTAGTTGAAACTCTAGTCATTAACCGGTGCACACGTTCGTCTTTTCAAAACCGGATCCGGCGCAAGCCGGCGCATTTGCGCGTAGGAAAACGAACGTTTGCGCTAGTCTCAAGGAATTCCAAATCGTAATTCCACACTAGGAAATCGAACATGAAAAATGTGTGTTTGCCAGCCGAAGGCGCAGCGTTTTTGGTCTTTGATTTTTTGGGTAGAGAAATGGCGGTGACACATTATTAATATATGCACATCCAAAAGCACAGAAAACTGTTTTTTCTCACCTCCGGGCGGAAAATGTCAACTTTATTCCCGCTGCGCTTACCGATGTTGCCGTTTTCCGCCTCCGTCGATGAGAAAAGTAGTATACGCACCATGAACAGTAAATAAGAAAGCCTCAGATCACACGTTTGCTGACCTCAGCTTCGCCTCGGCCAACAATTACATGACGTGATCTGAGACATTTCTTTCTTGCCCTAGGTGCGTAATGTACTATTTCATGAAAATGACAGCTGATGAAAGCGATGACGCACACAACCTTAAGCGGAAAGATCTGTACTCTTCTTTCTCTTTCTACTCTCTCCACTCTTTGTTTGTCTTAACAATTTCTGTTATAAAATTCTTTATATTTTTGCGTCTTCTACTTCCATATTTGTGTACGTATCCAAGCGTAAAGCTTGTTATTTTTGGAGCAATTCACACCAGCGGAATACCCGTATCATATTACATTCACAAAACAATTTTGATAATAGTAACATTTCTCAAAAGGAAGGCAAAGAAAGCTTAGTAGAGACAATTTGGAAACCTCGTATTGTGTACATTGTTGGGATTTTGTGGAGAACTTGCTCATAATTTAGGCGTATAAACATGACTAATAACTAAACGACTAAATTACGAAGACAATAAGATAAGTGTGATAACGGAATTATTACAGAATTTTGTTTACAGCAAAAAATAACTGATAAGACCTAATTTGTGATTAAATTATTATCGTACTAATAAATTCCCATCCTCCAATAAAAGTGAAAGACATCAGATTTTGAATCCTTATAAAGAAGAACTTTATGAAAAGGGAATAATTAAAGAAGAAATCCGCGAAGTTAATTTATGCATTCAAAGAAAGTTCCGAAGTTCTGCTCGAAATTGGAGACTTTAACCTTTTCAGATGTAAAATAGTTCATTGAATACGCTGCAAAGAGCCGATGCTCCCAAACATGAAGCTAAGACCGGGTACACATCAAACACTTGAACGCGCGATAGT
The DNA here is from genome assembly GCA_963422495.1 of Polyommatus iphigenia. Lineage (NCBI taxonomy): Eukaryota > Metazoa > Arthropoda > Insecta > Lepidoptera > Lycaenidae > Polyommatus > Polyommatus iphigenia. The sequence continues at coordinate 4,013,114 of OY730189.1, forward strand.
TTTCGCAGTTTGAACCGCGCAAACTAACGCGCGGTAAGAGTCCTAAAGAAATTTTCCACAGTCAAGTGCAGAAACTTTCTTTAGGACTTTTGAAGTTGTTTGTTCATCGATTTTCCCAAAAAAAATAAAACGATTTACCGCCGCACGAGCGCTGGTACATAATGTATATTTTCAATTAATTTAAGTATCGTCATGATACAGGAATGATTTTGTAATATTTTGACTCAATATTTCACATTCAAACTTAGAATAATAATTATAAAGATTAATTTATAATAATGTATAATTTAAGATATGAAAATTTATATTATAAGATATCAAAACAAGACATAATAATGATAGCAAAAAATAATTTAACATGAATAGTATGCTATAAATAAACTTACGAGTCCACTCATTAGTTCATTATCTCAGTTGTCATAACAGCAAGCTGGCACGACAAGGGCGCGTTAGTTACCAGTGTGCACCAGGCCTAACTTCCAGCATTAATTAGCGTGAAACAGTGAAATGGGCGATTTTAAAACAAACGAAACATTCTACGTGGCCCGCCTTCGAAAACTTTAAATGAGTCTACTTTTCATTGTATTTATATAGTTTGTTTTGTTCATTTAGCGTCGGCGTCTTCGAGCTTCATAATGAGAGAGTTTGGTCTTTGACGGAGGTGTAAGGATAGGGTTGCCTTTGTCGTTGTACTAATTACGACGGAATATCCAATATCAAAGATACCTGACGTAATTAGTCATTTGTATATAATTAATATTTAGGCCCCTCGATTTAATTATACACTCGATAAAGTTAAGCTCCTATTGGCTTTATTTTATGCCATAAATAGGAGTTTAACTTTATCGAGATCCTAACGCTTAGTCATTGGATTAATTTTCGTCGAATTTTTTTGACGTCAGCCAACAAAGTTTTGGTTTAATGTTTATTTATATCTATTGTAGGCGATATAACCTTTTTTTTAGATTTTCACTATTATTGGAAAAAAAATACAAATAAAATTAGTGAAAAATTAGCTCAACTTTTTAATTTCTGAAGACAAGTGGCAATAGATTTAAGGCTAAATAGATAAAGATAAATTCAATATCACCGAAGAGTTCTTAGAGAGTAATGAAACTTCCAGCAGCGGATAATATCCGGCCATGTGGAGCTGCTGTAACTTTATTGAGCAATATTGAGGCAAAAAGAGCAAAAAGAGAAATACCAGCAATAGCGTATACTTTGGGTAGCGTGGACAGAAAAGTTTGATGTGAAAATGTTAGATAGATTGGTGTTTAAATTGAGATGTCCCTACGAATAATAAAGATGTCCGTAATAATTTCATGTTCATAAAAGCAGTATAAAAAAAGACGGGTTGCACTCCGGGAGTGCCGGCAGAAGTGAAAACTTGATTATTAACGTTGTGCATTTTTTTAACCCATTTTTTATGAAAATCGATTATTAAAAAATCGTTTTTCTTAATTAATCGAAACCCTTACAATCGATTAAGTTTTTAACCCATTTTTTTAAGAAAATCGATTTTTAAAAAATAGTTTTTTTTTTTAATTAATCGAAACACTTACAATTCGAGTTCGAGTTCGAGTTTTCGAGTTCGAGTTTTCGAGTTTTTCAGTTGTCGAGTTTTCGAGTTTTCCAATTTTCAAGTTTTCGAGTTTTCGAGTTTTCGAGTTTTCGAGATTTCCAATTTTCGAGTTTTCGAGTTTTCGAGTTTTCGAGTTCGAGTTCGAGTTCGAGTTCGACACAAAACACTACTCTCCAACCGTCTTACGGTTTTTCTATGGTTTTTCGATCAACACGAAAATCTGACGTGAGTTTCACAGTTTTTACCCATCCCACAAAAGTGCTCAACGCCGCTAAAGAAGTTTTCACTTCAAAAATTATAACTTAGTAGATGACGCCCGCAACTCCGTTGCGCCAAAACTCGTTTATCACGCGGGAACCGTACATTTTTTCGGGATAAAAAGTATCCTGGGACTCAAATTTGGCATGGAGATACCATGCCAAATTTCAGCAAATTCGGTTTAGCGGTTTGGGCGTGAAAAGGTAACAGAGAGACAGACAGACACATTTTCGCATTTATAATATAAGTATGAATATTAGTATGGAAGTATGGATTGGCTTTTTTTCCACACTTCGCTCACAATGACTTTAGGATCGTGCGTTTCCCGGTAAAAATGTTTACCCAAAAATATAATAAGAAAGTGTATAAATATCTCTCTTTTAGCTAATGTATATACTTACTCAATAAATAAAATAAATTATAAAATTACTGTTCAAAATTGTTTCTTAATGCGTGCTAAATTCTATGTTTCATAATAGTAGCTCTAATCTTCTTCATATAAGGCTCATAATATCATAAGTGCTCTTAGCACTATCCTCTCACCCACATACATATCTTCGTAAAATAGGAAAAAACCTACAATAAAAGGCTCTATTTCTTTGTTCTGGGAAATACTTGAAAAACTGTCGGCCCTAGTGTGCCAGGGGACAGGCCTCCTTCATAATTAATTGGTTTTCGTACAGCCAAGTATTTCCCCTGATAAATTAGTAAGGTATTTCGGATTCACGATTTATTAAAAATTAATATAAAAGTGAAGGTAATTTTGAAAACATTGATTTTTGCGTTATAAGAAAACGAAAGGAAATTGTTATTTTGCTACGTTCCTCCTGTTTTTTTTAATCATAAAAAGATAATTTCGTTTCTTATAATCAATTACAAAATGTTGTTAAAAGGCAATACATCAGTCTGAAAGTTTAGGAATAACTTCTTAGCTACTTAAGCTGCGATATTAAAGTCTTGAATACTATAGTTTGATAGGTTTTTATCAGAATTTGACTGATTGAACAGAAAACGAACAGACAAACGCTGGAAAAGTGTGAAATTGAGCCCAAAGCAGGCTTTGAATTTTAACATCTCCATCGTGGATATCGCAGACACAATAGATTTTTAATTGTTATGCGGCAGCCGGCTGCCGCTTGGGAATTGATGGGTTAAAAGGACCACTTTGATCTTTGCGCTTTATAAATAATAATATGATATTCTGTAAGTATTTTTTACAAAAAATTTAAACCGATTTCCAAGGTTAAATCTATAATATAATCTTAAGTGAACTAAAAAGTATTAAATAAGTCTCGGTACTCAGTATTTCTGTTCTCAATCTTCATTATTTTGAAGTAGATACCAGCTAATTTCATTGTTAGTTCTATCAGTCATGTCAGCCGGCCAGAATATCTGCAATCTATGGGACTGGTACCAACTTTAAAATATGGAATTGACATGTCAGGACTCAGGAGTCAAATATCAAGTACAATAATTTATCGTAAGCTTATGTCAATTCTCTACATTTTTGATCGGTGATTTTAAAAACATGACATAAAGAAAACAACACAACACACGCTGAAGTGTGTTTTCGCCTTAATGCATATCGTTTCACCTCGAAGGTGCACGAGAAGCATTCACCGGGAGCATTCGCTTGTAATGTAACTTTACAGAGTCGGCATTACATCAGTAAGGAAAACCAAGCATTACAATGCGCAGCATGTGATGATATAATATGTAATATATTGATACAACTTGTAACATCTATGCTACGTGACAGTGAAGTCAACTTGCTATGTAAGGCCGTGTTTCCACCCGCAAGACAACTGTCGCGAGAAGTGTCTGACAGTCTGTCTGGCAGCAGCTTGCAGTTAGTGTAAGCCCCGTAGCAAGTGCTGTCGCGACAATTTGTCAAGCGCTTCCTGCGAGTAGTTGCGAAAGCATATTCTCTAAACACGTCTGCATGGACTGGCGACAGATCTCGCTGCTATATCTCGCAGCAAGTTATCGCACGCACGGCTTGTGTTTTTGTTATAGTTCCTATCGCGACATTCGTAAGCTCTCGTGTGTAAACACCTCCGCGATAAGTTGCGATAGTATTATCCGCGAGCTTCTCGCAAGACATTTATTGCAGCAATAAATTGCAGGAATTAGTACGAAATGTAAACAATATTGCAAGAAACTCACGCAAGACTTTCGCGAGTTTGCTTGCAGGTGGAAACACGGCCTAATGCTCAGTTGAATCTATAATGTTGTATTACACGCGAATGCTCCCGATAAGAGGGCAACTTTACAATATCGAATGTAAAACCCAGTACGAATTTAATTGTAGTTTAGACGAATAACGGGCTACACCTAAAAACCAATTCCCTGCCTGTCACAGCCTCGCGGGAAACTTAAAATCACTTATTTAAATTCTATTTATACTTCCAAACTGCGTTCTCAAAACTAGTTTTAAAACGTACTGTATGTTTGTGGTAACAATAGTAAAATACTTATTTTATATTTCCAATGTACTAAAAATATCTTAAACATTCTTTGAGAAGGCTTACTCGATAATATGTATGGCGTAGGCAGCCTTTTGAGCCTTATCACCATAATAATACGGTCGTGCAGAATTTTATAGGAACTTTAAATTAATACAGGGATCGCACTTGAACTGTAACGGCGTCTTTAGCGTTCGCTGTCTTCTTTGAAACAATAAAAGAAATTGTTTAAAGATTTTCTTTATGGAGCGTTGCGGACCGAGATTTTAATTGAGAAAATATTTCGTTTTCCATTTGGGTTAAAGAAATTACCCGTTTTGAGAATAATATTGCAGAGCATGAATATTTATAGTTCGTTATGCATTCACTTCATTAGTCTGCTTTGCATTCTATTGGAATTTCGTTGGTTATTTTCAACCCTTTTTTTTAATTGGAAGAATTAAGGCATACAATATACCCGTGCAGTTCTAATAATTTAACCTTTATATTAATCCTTTGATCGGGGATTCTTGGAAATGCTATTGTATTCTATTGTTGTCGCGGTCACCGGTGTCCTTACGGGGCCTAGATGGGTTATATAATATTATTATTATTCGACATAATAACGTTAAAATCATTTTGATATTCTGGCTTTCTATCAAAACATATTTAATTAAAAAAAAGTAAAGACAGTTAAAGGCTTCATGTGCCGCAGCCTCTTAAGTCTTAATGCTTGCCATTATGTTTATAAGCCTCTTAATGCTTAAGTGCCTGAACAAATTTCGTGTAAATTTATGGTTCCAGCTGATCACAGATCTATCAATAGCTTATCCTCTTACATAATTATTCTCCCGTCTCACTCATTACCTCATCGAAGGAAAGGAAATTTAAACTTGAGCACAGCTAATTAAAGAATTTAGCTAGCTCTTATTTCAACTTTAAACACTTTTTAGTCTTTCTATTGAAATTTTAATTGTTACTCCAAAATCCATTGCGTAAGGCGCACTGTATCCCTAAACCCCTGAGTACCGGCTGCATAATACATGAGTCGGAAGTTACCACCTGGCTTACATTTATGACTTCGTATTCATAATATTACAACTCCATTACCATTCCCTTTAAGGTCAATGACATGTATTTCTGGGGAAATAAAGCTTATCAATCATGGCAGCCTTTTTCTTCGAAGAATAGACATAAAAAACCAATAACATATTTTGTAACCATGGACGTATTTTTACGTCCATGTTTGTAACAAAATAGTTCTCATCGTAAGTCCGTGAGGTCGAAACATCATCCTTATGACAAATATTAAAATATTTTTTTTCTAAACGTGATGCACAAAATGGCCGCTTTTATGAAGAAATACAGTTATTTTAAATCACAAATAGTTTACATAATGAAGATCCTATACAAAGATCTTGAAGATTTGTTCGCATTTTATAATCTTACTAGTTATATTACATTAATTAAACGGCATTTGCAATTTTACGTTGACGTATCATATGCACAATCTTCTGATATGGTAACAGCAACGTTCTTTTTAAATCCCGTTTTTGAATAAAATTACGATTGACGTCATAACAAGTTCATTCCTTAAACAAGACAATCTCAATTGAGGCTTGATAAGCCGACATTAAGCTCCATAACAACACAGTATATTATCCAGTAGACCCTTCATACTTCTAAATCTTCTGAATGTAATAAATTGGATGAAATTTTGTGATTAATGATAGCTGTTGTTTCTATCTCAGAATGATTTCAGCATAGAGTCTTGAACTATGAAGTAGCAAAACGCGGGTAAAATTACTGATTATTGCGTGTGTTAAACTAGTTTGATTTCAAGGACACACTGAGTTACTTTACTGTATCTTATTTATACTATGAACAGTTTCAAGCGCGGAGTGAATAAAAGATATCACAAAAAGGCTAATTCACTTCTTTCCTTTGGCCACTTTCAACACAAAATATTTGTTAAAGATAATAGGATGGTTATTTTATGAAAATTCGTTAAGTCAGTAAGTAACTCAATTTGAAGTGACTAAAAAGACGTACAAAATGACTGATGATAGCATAATATTATTAATATTATTTTTGTGTCGTATTGTCTAGAACAACAGTAAAGTTAGAGTAGCTAGACTGCTAGATTGACCTTTGGTTTGCTCGAACAGTAACTTTTTTTAATATCACCATTAATTAATTTCAACTATCCGAAAACTTTATGCATATAGTCACTGTCTATTGTCTCTACGATTTCAGAAAAACTTGAAAAAATTCATCAAGTTTACGCGAACAATGGTCTAAATATGTGGGGCAAAACTCAAATACGAGTTACCTTTGCGTAGTCATCTATCTATTGTCTCTATAATCTCATCTAAAATAGCTGAAAAACTTGAAAAAAATTCATCAAGTTTACCCGAACAATGGTCTAAATATGTGGGGCATACATGAATGGCGTACCCGGGGCTATTAGCGGTGGTTTGCCGGGTTTCAAAAGTGCCCGGACAGTGCCTCGTTAGTCCACCTGCGGCGAGTTTCTTGCCCACTAAAGATATGACCCGTGAAAGCAAATAAAACACGTACACTCGGGAACAATAAAGTATTCGCATTGTATGCGATAAAAATTTATATACAAATCAGATAACGGCGAAATATAATATCACTTCACAGTACATATTATGGATATTGAGGAAGTTTTTTTAAAGCGTTACTTTGAGGGGGATTATAAATTGCGGGTCAGCTAGTGTTATAAAGAGAAATATTGTATTTATTGTTTGTTTATAATAAATCGACTAAGAAACTATCGACAGTAAATTTTCAGAGTCAATAAAATGGTTTCATGGTATGTACGAGTATTATATATTATTTTCTTACATTTTTATTTTGATTTTCGCCTTTAATTTTTTGGACTAACTGTACACGTGTTTTGTTTTGTATGACTTATTGAGAAGCTTTTAAGTTGGCCATTACACATATTAGGTACTATTATTACAATTATTATTACCTCAGGGAAGAAAAAAACTTAAAGTGGGTAGACTAAGCTTTGTTTGGCTATTCTTATTAGAACACAACTCTAGTACTGGTATCTATTATATTATTATTATTACCTTCTAAATTTGCATACCAATCGGTCAAGCCGTTTTGACCGAGATAACAAACAGGGGAATTAGAAATTTTAATAAGATGTAACAAGTATTGAACTGATGTAAGCTGTTTAATTATTTTTGCTAAGGAAGAGCGGAGATTTCTGGCACAAGTCTGTACTTAATAGAAATCTCCACCAATGTTTTTGTAAATCTGTATTTTTTGTGAATAAAGAAATTTATTATTATTATTATTTGTGCAAAACTGTGGGCTTAAACTAGTTTAATAAAATAGAGCTAAGCCTTGAGCAGTTATAGCTAATGAGTGAGACACATGGCTGTGCTTTTGAGCTGAATCGGGTCAAGCGGCCGGCGCGTTCTAAATTCATAGCTTCTGTACGCTAAAAACACGAAAACTCATACTCAGAGTGTACAAATTGGTACAATCCAGTGTAACTCTCATAACAAAAAAAAAATAATCACGATGACGCCCAAACTTTGGTGTTCATCATTCTGTGTAAAATTTTTGGATCGTCACGTGTTTTCAGACACACAAAACAATGACGCGTAGGTTGTTGTGTGTGTCCAAAATTAAGTAGACTGCAAGAAAGTCATAGTACGGTGCTTCAAAGCGTAGTAGTGCTACGAAAAGCGTAGGCCAAAGCGTTACGAAGCGAAGCAGTGCTACGAAAAGCGTAGGCCAAAGCGTTACGAAGCGTAGCAGTGCTACGAAAAGCGTAGGCCAAAGCGTTACGAAGCGTAGCAGTGCTACTAAAAGCGTAGGCCAAAGCGTTACGAAGCGTAGCAGTGCTACTAAAAGCGTAGGCCAAAGCGTTACGAAGCGTAGCAGTGCTACGAAAAGCGTAGGCCAAAGTGATACGAAGCTTATAAGACGTATAGTGCTATGCTATGAAATGCGTAGGCCAAAGTGGTGCAACTCGTGCCAGAACACGTCGTGATGTGGTCAAAAATTCGTAAAAAAGAGGAAGAGTTTTCCGCCGGTAATCAAATTCATTAATCGTACTGCAAAAATATACTGACAATAACTTTCGACAACTCTTCGAGTAAACACTCAATAATTTGTCAGTAATAAGACTTTAGATATTTGGGTTATTGATATTACGTTCCTCTTCGAAAGTCAATCGCACGTGTATGATAAGTCTCTTATGTCTGTTCAGTGATTTCATAACAACAATTTCGCTGTAGTATATTCTACATGATATTAAAGTACTGATTATAGTATTTACTCGATGAAATATATTTAACATCGAATAGCGCCAACGGCGAAGTCAAAAAGTCTGCTACGCAATTTTTTTCAACGATGGTAATTTTTCACCATTTCAAGTAAGTATATTTCTAATGACTTTTTAAAATAAAATAATACTTTTTTATTGATATTTTTAAATTAAAATAACTTGCACTATGGCGTCAGCAAATTGACTATCACGTTTTGCTTTCTTGCATCTTTTAGATCTAAGCGGGACCCAGATATTTTATGCTAAACCTAAATTTGCATGAAATTGTTCCGTGAATCTACAGCGATGTAATATTAAAAGTGAGACGATTCTTATATTAAATTAAATTCTGGACATCTGTCGTACAATCTGGTACAATTCGTTTCGGGATTTAGCATTAATGAATATTTTAATTTTTGGGCTCACAGCACACTTATCAGCTTGAAAACGGATCGTAGTAACTATTGAAAAATATCGTAACCGTATCGTCTCGATCGTATAGCTGTTTGGTGGCTTAGAAAACACGTTTTTTATATCGCTTCTTTATAGAATCGTCGATTGAAATGTATGGAATTGACATGACATCGTTCATTTATGCCAATTCCATACATTTTTATCGGCGATGCAATAAAGAAAACGTTTTTTTAAGCCTTCGTATCGTGTTCTTTATATGAAAGTCCAGAGACTTTCATATAAAGAACACGCGTCAAGCGTCATTCGTCCGATTATTGTACGTTGCTGCAGACAGCAACGTACAATAATCGGACGAATGACGCTTGACTGACGGTGAGGCGAGAAGATGACGATCACATTCCAAGTTGATATGTGTGCTGTGTCCTTTAGATTGATTAAAGATTTGGAGTCGGAAGACCCAAACTTTCAAACGTTTCAATTAACGCTTCTTAAGGGCGTTCCCTACGGAGATTTCGTAATTTACCGTATTTAGAGCCTTATAAACTCATAATTTGAAAGCTACAAAGTTATAATAAAAATACAGCAATAATCTTCAGTATATCAACATTCCTTTCCCCGTTTTAATTTTCTATTTTTGTTTATTATACTCATGATATCAGCTTCCAAAGTAAAACCAATTTATTAAAATTCAAAATATATTCAGCATCTCCTAAGGATTAACAAATTACTTTTATTTGAAACACACGCCAATAGATCGACAATATCATAAACTACATATTCCCCGTTTTAAATTTTTTTAGGACAATTTTGAACTAAGATAAGTAAAAAAAATAGGGCTTAGTGCGATTTCGGCAACGCGGCAAATGTATGGTCAAGGTCGTTTGCTCGGGGGACGGCCTTAAGTGGTATATTTTGCGTTTGAGTCGTTCATTAGTACAATGAGTAAGCTGAACTGTCACAGAACTTGTCACAGAATAAAATATATTAACTACTGGATGACGGCTGCAATTCCATTGCGCTAAAATTCGTTTATCGCGGAAGAATACATTCATACTGCATATCAATGACATGTTACAGACCAACGGCATTCATTGCTATGCGGATGATAGTACAGGTGATGCTGTATATACCGGCTCTCCCAATATTTCTCGGCAAAATGTCACCGAGAGTCGAAACGAACTTGTGTCTAAGGTGGAGAATTCATTGGAGAAGGTCTCTGAATGGGGTAGACGTAATTTGGTCCAATTCAACCCCGCCAAGACACAAGTCTGCGCGTTCACCACTAAAAAGTCACCAATGGTCGTATATCCTCGTTTCAAGGGCACATCTTTAACCATCTCCCCTAGCATTGAGATACTTGGCGTCAACATATCGAGCGAAGTCCAGTTCCGATATCATCTAGAGGGTCAGGCCAAATTAGCCTCGAAGAAACTTGGTGTTCTTAACAGAGCGAGACAGTACTTCAGTCCGGACCAACGCTTACAACTCTACAAGGCGCAGGTTCGGCCTCATATGGAATATTGTTCTCATCTCTGGGCAGGGGCGCCTAAATACCAACTGCTCCCTCTGGATCATATCCAACGAAGGGCCGCTCGAATTGTTGACTGCCATAGTGTTTCAAACAGCTTGGACCCCTTGGAATTACGCCGAGATGTAGCTTCACTCTGCATCCTCTATCGGTTGTATCACGGGGAGTGCTCTGAGCAATTGTTCGGAATCATACCACCGGCAACTTTTCGCCATCGTCCCACGCGAAAAACATACCATCCTTATCACCTTGATGAGTGGCAGTCTTCCACAGTGCGTTTTTCGCGTAACTTTCTGCCGCGCACTGTAAAATTCTGGAACGAACTGTCACCAGCAGTATTTCCGGACCTATACGACCTGCAAACCTTCAAGAAAAGAGCGTATTCCCTCTTAAAAGGCCGGCAACGCACCTGCAGCTCTTCTGATGTTGCGAGTGTCCATGGGCGACGGTAGTTGCTTACCATCAGGTGACCCGTTTGCTCGTTTGCCCCCTTATTTAATAACAAAAAAAAAAAAAAGAACCGTAAATTTTTCCGAAATAAAAAAATTTCTATGTCCTTTCCCGGGACTCAGAGTATCTCCATACCAAATATCAGCAAAATAAGTTCAGTGGTTTTTGCGTGAACTTTCGGACGGACGGACGGACGGACTTTCGCCTATATAACATTAGTTTGAAAATATTAACATTTGTGAGCATGAGTAAAACATCCAGCGATCATCACTAAATTCGATTCTAAAAAAACATGTTATGGACAAATAACCAAATCGTTTATTATTAACTAACGCGTTTTAGTTTAATTAGAGTAAAATAAAATCTATGCGACATTCGTTATGGAATTAAAAATTGATGCATTGAGTATCGTTTTTAAATTAATTTACTTAAAAGCTCTCTCGATATTGGACATTTTAATAAAATACATTGAAGAGCGTTTTTTAAACGTTGCAACTGCATACAAATACTTATCTTAATTCAATTGAAGTAGTTTTCTTTTATTTCATTCGCGTACAAATTAATTAGTTGAAAAAGTTTTTATAATAATCTGTATATTTTCTCTAAATAGAGAATGATGAATTAATATATTATATAAGTATTTCATTTATAAGCTTGGTTCAAAACACTGTGAATTATGTTATATTTGTAAAATTATAATGTTGCCTGTACCTCGCGTCAAAGGATCACCAAAAATCATCCAAAAATAGGATTTTTCTTCGAAGTCCTTATACTAATGTTATTAATCAGAAAGTGTGTCTGTCTGTCTGTCTGTTACCTCTTCACGCCCAAACCGCTGATCGATTTCACTAGGTATGGACACACTTTAAGTCCCGGGGCAGGACATAATTTTATAGGATAATTTTTTTCCCGGAAAAATATTAATGGTTCCCGCGCGATAAACTCGTTTTGGCGCAATGGAGTTGTGGGCGTCATTAAGTTTCCTATTATTCAATAATATTTATATTATTCTGAGATTCCAAAGACAATTAAAGTAGAAAGAAAAACGTCTACAAGGAAAAAATCCAGTAATATTGAAATGAAATAAAAATAACTTATAGTATTTATAAGTTATTTTTATTTCACTAATTGTATCCAATAAATTATACTCAGCTACAATATTTTAGAAATGGATTTTAAAATGTGTTAGTCGCGCTAAAACTTGAAAACGGCTGAACCGATTGGGCAGACTTTAGTCTTAAAATATTCGTAGAAGTCCAGGAAAGGTTTTAAAGTGACATGAAGTTCACCGGGACAACTAGTTTTCATTAAATTAAAGTATGTATAAAGTATACGCCCTCCGAATTTCGAAGTAGTCAAACTAATTACAGAAAGGATGTAAGGTTCCCTTGTACCACAATATATCAAATAAGGAGATATGCAAAAAAATTATAAAACGCTGTTTCTACGTCAGTCGATGTCGCCGTTACTCTTTCAGCGCTGCTACTTTCACAGTGAACTCTATATAAAAGACACATACAAACCCTAAGGTATTATCACTATGTTTTGTTTCACCCTGTATAATGTATACTTCTAAAGTGTACACCACGTACAATATTCCTTAGCACCGCCGTGACATAGCGACACTTTGATTATATTTTGTGATACAAGGGAGTTCCCTTTCTCCGGCTGATAAGGCGAGACGTGCCTCTGAATAAATCTTATTCGTGATCAGCATAACGCCACACTCCGTCTTGTAGCCCGTCGAAGAATAATTGGCTGGATAAATAACATTTACGTGGAATACGATATTAAAATATTGATGCGTTTGCGATGCGTTCAAAACAGACACTAGGTGTAGTAAAAATACTATGAACTCAAAATGAAAACATTCACATTACAACCCTTTACAATTTTTTTATTTATTTAATTTGGGTCACTTACAGCTAACAATATTATATTATGCTTTAAAGATAGATAGCAGAAAATCGGCCAAGTGCAAGTCGGACTCGCGCACGAAGGTTTCCGTACTGTAATTATAGACCAAAAATTGTGTTTTTGTATGGGAGCCCCCCTTAATTTTTTATTTTATTTTAATATTCTTAAATATTGAAGTAGACATATTATAATAAAGGCCTTTGTGTAAACAATATCAAGTGCCTACCTGTTGCCATTATTGATATCGAGCAAAAAAGGCAATAAAAATCACGTTTGTTATATAGGAGCCCCCTTTAAATATTAATTTTATTTTGTTTTTAGTATTTGTTGTTATAGCGGCAACAGATAATATACTCGTACACAATCTGTGAAAATTTCCGAACTCTAGCTATAGCGGTTCTTGAAATACAGCCTGGAGGCAGACAGACGGACAGACAGACATCGAAGTCTCATGAATAGGGTCCCGTTTTCACCCTTTGGGTACGGAACCCTGAAAAAGCCAATTACAGGCCTTCACAGATAAATTTTTCATTTAGCTTTGTTAAGTAGTAACTTCCAAAAAAAGGGAGAGGTTCCATGTTTGGATATTTACTTGAATTGACTCCGTGATATCGTAATTTTAACCGTAGCTCTTGATTCGGAGATGAGAAGTTCGATTTCCGCATTGGCAAAATATTGTTTCTAAGTTTGGTCAGAACAATGCAGGCTGATCACCTGATTGTCTTTTTTTTTTAATTTTATTTCCAACTAGATGACGCCCGCAACTTCGTTGCGCCAAAATTCGTTTATCGCGCGGGAGCCGTACATTTTTTCGGGATAAAAACTATCCTATGTCCTTTCTCGGGACTCAAAGTATCACCATGCCAAATTTAAGCAAAATCGGTTCAGCGGTTCGATTGTGAAGAGGTAACAGACAGACAGACAGACAGACAGATAGACAGACGGACAGACAGACAGACAGACACACTTTCGCATTTATAATATTAGTATGGATTATGTTAACAAAGTTAACACTTTTAGAACGTTGTGTCTACATGAGGCGCTACCACCGGTTCTGTCTGACAATAAACTCTCGTCCGATTTTCCGTTCTACAGCGGGGCTAAATGGTCACATTTAGCAATTCCTCTCAATCAATTCAGCAAATGAATTGTCAAAACTGTTAAACCGACGAATGTCAAATTAGTACGAATTACTTGACATGAATTGCAAGCCTAGAAAGCCAAGCCTGCAAACCTTCAAGAAAAAGGCCGGCAACGCACCTGCAGCTCTTCTGATGTTGCGAGTGTCCATGGGCGACGGTAGTTGCTTACCATCAGGTGACCCGTTTGCTCGTTTGCCCCCTTATTAAATAAAAAAAAAAGCAGAGTGACCATTTTGCGATTTTTACAAAATGAATCATATCATGATTCATAATATTATGATTCTCCAAAGCGACCATTTTAGCCCCGCTGGTTTAAGGTGACGCAGCGTTAAAGTAAGAAACCGTGTTGGATATGTTTTAGATTGCTTGTTTTTTATGAGAGGCCGGCCCGGCCTCTCATAGAAAACAAGCAATGGAACAGCAAAAAATGGAAAGGGCGTAAGCGACAAAATGGTTTTTGTCGCATATTTTAAAAACCATAAATACATTTCATATAAGCTATGCACAAATTAAAGTGCATGCTTGAACCAATTTATGTACAAATTTTGGAACCTTAAATCACTCTCCTCTGTTGGAAAAATAGGAATCCCTTTTTTTACAGAGATCTTTTCGATTGATTATTCTGTGCTATAAAAGTTGCCCAATCGTGTTATGCTATGGGCAATTCAAAGACAAAGACATGATGAATACTGACAATGAACTTCAATTTCTTAGCTTTAGTCATTGCTGAGAAAAATCGGCATCGCTACAGCCAAATTATCAAGGCGTCGCCTTAAGAGAAAGGAAGAGAGATCTTGTGCACTGGGCGCACACTCGTACTTAGGCGTATTAAAAACACTTCTCCTTAGCTGCTAAGTGTAATGGGCAACCGTGTGTTACTGAGATTCGTGTAACAGGAATTATTTAAGAGTAGCTCAAAATTTGTACATATAGTATTTGCAGTGATTACTAACTAATATTATGTATTAGGCCATATTATGGCCGGCTTACATTATGCTAATCCAGTGATCCAATCCAGCGCTGGTTACTACTGGAATACTGTAAACTGCACTGGAATGAACTGAATTGCATTCTAGTGCCATACTTTATTCTAGTAGCAATCCAGACATACTATGATCCAGAGTTGGGTTCCAACATCTGGAATAATGTAAGCCCGCTATTATATTATGCCAAGCACACAAAATTAATGCAAACCGTTTCTCATTTTACCATAACTGTAAATGTTAAAAAGTGAACCGAAAAAAAATGAATAAAAAATATAAAACAAAGGATGCAGTTTCCTGGCGGTAATACGTTAGTGCATTGTTACGATGAATTTATTCATGGCCCCGTTTTATCCTGGAGTGGAAATCGAGTGTCATTCGACTCCATCATTATGATAGTCGTTGGAAATGATTTTACGGCCACGGATGAGTTCGCATTTGAAATATCTCACGGGAACGCTTTGTACTTTTTCGGGATAAAAAACTACATTTTGGTATGAAAAGTCGAGTAACCTCCTAACTATAGAAATGAAGGTATTTACGCAGCGTATGTTTAAGGTTATCTGTCTTTATCTGTCGTGTAACTTTTCCCATGCGCCAGACAGAGACAAGCAGACTTTCTTATTGTCTGTCACATTATTGATGGGTATAACATACCCGTGGATATAATGTTCTTTATAGTAATAATAATAATAATAATAATAATAACAGTTTATTGACCATAATGTTTACAAGGGTTTTTTACAATTAACAGTCCCCCAAACTAGGCAAGGCCTGTCCTATGGGGAAAAATAACCTCAGAAATAACAATAAAAATAAAAAACAACAATATTTTTCTTCAAACTAAAATAATATGAATTTTTAATATGTAATACTATAATAATATTATAGTGAGCGTGAGCATGTGTATGTGTGTGTGTGTATATTGCTGTGTGTTAGTGTGTGCATGTTTGAGTGCAATATGTGCGTTATTTGTAGACTTTTACTAGGCTTTCAGTGACTACTACGAGTACTATACCAAATTAACAAATTTGTTATGCATTTTTGTGTTAAGTAATAACACACACACACACACACACATACACACATTACACACACAAGCTAACGATTGATTTTGGAATATTTGTGCTATGTTAATCTTCATCATAATATTATAACTAAATTGACACTACTTTGTTCGCCGACAATTATTTGTGCATTCTCTTTACTGACTTAAATAGAACTGACCCTTTTGGGGCACTCATTTCGGAGACAACTTCAGTGTAGATGTGGTTACCCTTACGTCAATATAAAGCCGACGGCTGTGGGAAATCGGAGAGGATCCTCAGCTATTCATCATTATAGGTTTCAGTATTCGAGTAGACAATAGTTATGATCTGAATTGAAATTAAATACTAGCGATTGCCCGCCTCTTTCGCTCTTATTTCATTAAATACTAATATTATAAATGCAAAAGTGTGTCTGTCTGTTACCTCTTCATGCCCAAACCGCTGAACCAATTTTGCTGAAATTAGGTATAGAATATGTACTATGAGTGAGAGTAAGGCCGTGTTTCTACCTGCAAGACAACTGTCACGAGAAGTGTCTGACAGTCTATCTGACAGCAGCTTGCAAGTGTAAACCCCGTAGCAAGTGCTGTCGCGACAATTTGTCAAGCGCTCTCTGAGAGTAGTTGCGAAAGCATGTCTAAACACGTCTGCATGGACTCGCGACAGATCTCGCTGCTATATCTCGCAGCAAGTTATCGCACGCATGGCTTGTGTTTTTGTTTAAAATAATGATATAGTTCCTATCGCGACATTCGTAAGCTCTCGTGTGTAAATACCTCCGCGATAAGTTGCGATAGTATTATCCGCGAGCTTCTCGCAAGACATTAATTGCAGCAATAAATTGCAGCAATTAGTACGAAATGTAAACAATATTGTAAGAAACTCACGCAAGACTTCCACAAGTTTGCTTGCAGGTGGAAACACGGCATAAGGATAATTCCGGAAAAACGAATTTTGGCGCAACGGAGTTGCGGGCGTCATTTCGTTATAGTATTAATCGTATCATAATTTGCGACGTTGCGATGCATTCTCCATTTGACAAAATCACATCAAAATCGACAAACTATTTTTGAATATTAATTAAGACACATTATACGATTGAAATTGCGACGTTTATCAAATTATTAATTAACGGGGTCATGCAACGTTCATTTACCTATACTCCGATTCTGTTTAATTCATCGTCAGTGCAGCTTCGATTCTTCGATCCAGTCTGTATAAAATAAAACGTCAAAATAACGTTAAGTGAAACCAAATATTATATCAAGTGACTTTTACAGGTTTGACCATTCAGAACATCATATACTGTGGTCTAAATTCGGCAGAAATAAAAAAAAAACATTAAGCATTATTGCCGATTACTATCTTTAATAATCTAATTACTAATAATGATAATAATAAAGTAGTATAAAGTGTGATATATATGTGATGGACATGGAAGACATTCCGGCCGGGCGAGGTTGTATGAGCAATTGAGCATACACCGCGCTGTTTGGTTAGCTAAATAGATACAAAAGCAGAGCCTTTTTTGACGATTTCACACTGCCAAATATCTATGTTGCACGGGAGTAGAATCGGGGTAGTGATTTCAATAATGACTTGCGTAATTCCAATTATTGTTGCGATAATGCGTCAATTTATGAAGGTTCCGATTTATTTATTGGCTCCAAACAAACGACATTCATTCGCTAATTTGCTGTGATAACGGAAGTTGGGTTGGCACATGCTAATTATAATTATTTTTAAGTAATTCCATAGCTTTTATCCCGGTCTTGGAGTGTGGCGACCGAGTCAAGAAACTCCGTAACGAAAAAACCTAAAACACCCCATTCCGACCAGCACGACGCGTTGCCAGACTTCAGCACGGTGTTAGTATGCGTGTGACTAGACACTGCGATAGACAGATGGCGGACCTACACAATAAATTGGTCGCGTTATGTCAAACTCAGCCAACAGTTATCACGACTAACATTGAATTGACACAATCTGACCAAAATATGAGGTGTTGCTACCTGCCTATGTATCAATTTCTTCAATTACATACAAACAAAAATAGTCGGTCAACACTCCAAAAGCGTACATCAAAATGTACGTGTAGCTAGGAAAGCCAGCCATCTATTTTATTACGTTTTGAAAAGTTTCAAACGGCCCGTGAAAACTCTCCGAGGAAAACGTATGGAGTATTTCTGGAAAGTTAATCCAAGACTTTAATTTAAAAAAAAACTTTGATATATCTTTCTTAAGTAATTGATCTTGGTTTTTGTGGCTAATCAATGAATATTGCCTGGAAATCCTGAACTTAACTTCGTCGTAAAAAAAATCCCCCTGTATGTTCCAAACACAAAGGGAAGTCGTTTTATCAAGCAGACCCATGTCCGTTACACGTCTGTTAAACGTTCAAGGAAATTTGATATCTACTGTTTTAACATAAAGTACATTATGTCATGAACATCAAAATACTGGTACTAAAGACATTTGTATTTTGTGGATGGCCCTCCAAACTCCATATGGGGCTCGACTGAACATCCGAGGGCTGAAAGATTCCAATCATCAGTAATTGTACCAGGATACGTGACGTAAACTAAGGTTAAACGCTTTATATAGCTGTCAAGTTGCCCGCTATGAGTGGTTCTGCCTCCATTTTATTTCAATTTTAATCGAGGTATTGTTAAGACCAAAGGTATCGGTTGGGAGCAGGCGACATGGAGCAACCGCAGACGAAATGTCGTCGCAACACTGCTGGTTTACCCTGCGCAGCTTGCGACACGAAGCTAGCGACACTTATTGATAGAAATAAATAGAAACCAGTAGTGTCGTGACGACACGTCGTCTGCTGTCGCTTCATGTAGCCGGCTTCCAACTTGTACCTTCATACTAAAATTTCATGGCAAAATTATTATTTAAGGTGCGTCCACATTTGTATCATTTGCGCGATCAGATCTCCGATCAGATCTCCGTCGCGATCATCGCGCCGTATCAAGTATGCGTATCATAGTGTGGACGCCTATTACGGTGCGTCCACATTTGTATCATTTGCACGATCAGATCTCCGATCAGATCTCCGTCGCGATCATCGCGCCGTATCAAGTATGCGTGTCATAGTGTGGACGCCTATGATCATTCTGCCGATCATGCGAGTATTTGATACGGCATGTATTAGATACGCGGTTAATAGCTATAGGTGCGTATCATGATACGCGTATCATTTTGACACGCTTCGATGATACGCGACGGAGATCTGATCGGGGATCTGATCGCGCAAATGATACAAATGTGGACGCACCCTTAGATCATTCTGCCGATTATGCGCGTATTTGATACGACACGTATCAGATACACGGTTAATAGCGATCGGGGCGTATCATAATACGCGTATCATTTTGATACGCTTCGATGATACGCGACGGAGATCTGATCGGAGATCTGATCGTGCAAATGATACAAATGTGGACGCACCGAGATAACTTGATGACTGATGACATGAGATGACAACTTCGTTTCGCCAAAATTCATATATCGCGCGGGAACCGTAAATTTTTCTTGGATAAAAAGTATCCTATGTCCGTTTTCGGGATTCAAAGTATCTCTCTACCAAATTTCATCAAAATCGATTCTCGGTTTGGGCGTGAAGCGGTAACAGACAGACAGACATCTTCGTTCGACTTTCAAAAAGAGTATCATGATACCCATTTTGAATAAAAAGATATTTTATTTATTTTATTTTATTTATTATTATTTATAGACAGAAATAATATTTTTATATATCAGTATGGTTTCACAAGGTCTAGTGTGAATGTCTGTATAGTAATTATACTATACATATTTTCTTTGTCTGATATAGTATACTAGAAAAGTCTTTTTATAATCAAAGACCAAAAACGTTCAGTAATTATAAACTCTATGACTATGTGGATCTTTTTACTAGCAAGGGTAAAGTTCTTATAGTTTTCACAAGTTCATTTTATATTCTTATAGATCAAATAGGCCTTGAAAAGAGTTTAGCTCACGTTCTTTAGAGTCTACAAGCAAAGAAAGCCACGTAAATGAAAAATCACGGATATTTTTCATTGAATCGCAAAAGCTTAGTGATTCAACTAATGTTAGCGTTTGCAACACTAAAGTGTATTCACGGGGTCACAAGTTGGGGGCCAATGTTGACCCACTTCGAGAGACATCGATAAAAGCCTTCTATTGAAAATAAGTAACCTAGGCACCTAGGCCCCAGGAAATGTTTCCAGTTCAAATTCGATATCTGTTGCCGGTAAATTCGTATTCCGAACGCCGGATATATTCTGTAAATGTCTAATTGCGATTTGGATTTGGAAGATTCGAATTGTGTTTGATGTAATCGACTTAAAGCGTTCAGATCACTTGCTGGTCAATATGTAGTACTAGCTTCTGTCCTTTCCCGTGGTCTATTCTATTAAATTATATAAAAATCAGTCCAGCAGTCTCGGAAATTAGCGCGTTCAATCAATCAAACACTTCAGATGTAGCAATATTAGTACACA
Organism: Polyommatus iphigenia; assembly: GCA_963422495.1. Classification (NCBI taxonomy): domain Eukaryota; kingdom Metazoa; phylum Arthropoda; class Insecta; order Lepidoptera; family Lycaenidae; genus Polyommatus; species Polyommatus iphigenia. Next base: position 4,033,707 of record OY730189.1, read on the forward strand.
CTAGCTATTGCTTGCGACTTCAATGACGAATAATTTTTCCCATTTTCCACATTTTCCTCTGATTATCGCTTCACTCCTATTAGTTGCACGGTAATATTATATAGCCTAAAGCCTTCCTCGACGAAAGACTATCTAATACAGAAGCATTTTTCAATTCGAAAAAGATAGTTCGTGCTATTTAACGTTTAAAGAAACAAACAAACAAACAATCAATCAAACAAACAAAAAACAAACGAACTTCTAATTCTGATTAATAATATTATAATGTATAGATTTGCTCGTGGATATCAAAATTCTGGTAATTGGGGGCGTTACCCCGTCGGCTGTAACTATCGGTGTCGTTACGCGTTATTCCTCGCAGAAATGATCATTTGATTTTATATCACAGAGATAAGGTTACCTTATTTAACACCCCTCGTTTCCTTTTATATAATTTTATAATACTTAGTACCCAGTAGAATAATTTTGTGATTCATATTTAAATCTGTGAGCCGTATTTTGGTGGAGCTTATCGAATCTTTTAAGTATGTCGTTTAAATAAAAATTGATATAAAATACGACATTGACTATTGTATTTTTGAAGTGAAAACTTCTTTAGCGGCGTTGAGCACTTTTGTGGGATGGGTAAAAACTGTGAAACTCGCGTCAGATTCTCATGCTGATCGAAAAACCAAGGAAAAAACGTAGGATGGTTGGAGAGTAGTGTTGTAGCATCGAAATCGATTAATCGAACAATCGATTGTTTTTTTTCGATTGTCGATATTTTTAATCGATTATAAGGGTTTCGACTAATTAATTAAAACGATCGTTGTTTTCCTTAAGTATTTTCTTTTTTTTAATTTTTTTTTAAATCGATTTTCATAAAAAATGGGTAAAAAAAATAATGCACAACGTTAATAATCAAGTTTTCACTTCTGCCGGCACTCCCGGAGTGCAACCCGTCTTTTTTTTCATTTCTGAACAGATATTGATGTAACCTGAAAAGAATTTGAGGTAAACTAGACAGAAGATAATTTCTATCATAGAAGATGAGAAGTACGCTTCTCACTGCTAAAATCAAATTTCTACGCAAAATAAGTCACGAGCAACTTGTATAAAATATAAACAACATTACTTAGAAACATCAAATTATATAGAGTGGAAAAAATGAGTTCTATATCACCTAAAACTATGTGGAATAACAATAAAACACGTTCTATAAATAAGAACAACAATAAAAATATACAAAGAGCTCTAAATAATAACGAAAAGTGGTTGCCGAAAATAAGTTTGGTACAAAATCACCTTTCACAAAGTTAGCGCAATAAAAATCAGTCACCATTGCCCTGAAGCCGGGGTGTGGGCCGATGGGGTCAATCGCCTTTGTTTTTTTTAGGGTTCCTTAAATTAAAAGAAAAAAAAAACGGAACCACTATGCAGATCAGTTTGTTGACTGTCCGTGTCGGCGCCTTTTAGAAGCGCCAGAATTAAAATTTACGAATCCGTATCTACAATTTGAAGTTGTTAATCTAAAAAATCGCATAATATCGGTGTCCTTAAATAGCTTCTTTCGACATTGCATTTCCTTAAAATGACCCAATTTTTCCCCTTAATTCATATTAATTTTTTTTTGTATTCTGATTATCGTTAATCAGAATACAAAAAAAAAAACATCTTCATTCTACATTTTTTACGAAATTAAACGAAGTCGGGGGAATATCCCGGGCTGGTAATCTAGAAACTAGACTTCTTTTCGAAAATAATATTTTTTGCTCAGAAATAATAATTTCTGAGAAGAAGTACTTATATCTTCTGAGTTATCAGAACAGAACCCTATTGCAAGTCCGACTCGCCCTTGCCGATTTTTGACATTAAATACTATAATAATTTAGCTAAATAAACTTAGTGTAAGTATGGCATATAATTAAGTACTTAAAAAGACACTTTACGTGTCCTGTCAGAATTAAGTAAATTAAGTGACTTTAGATCCTTTGTTAAGTTTAATTAAGTCCAAAGATTACAAAGATAGTGTTCCAAGTCTTTATATTGCAGTAAACGCTTTTAATGCGCATTATCGTACAATTTATAGTGTACTGCATTGTACAGAGTTTTATCTTCCCTTTTGTTGGTACTTTACTTAGCTAATGCCTAATAAGGATATTAAAAAGTTAGGCTGGATTTATACGCGCCGGTACGAACGCGCGGTTTGTCACCTACAACTCGAATTTACAAGCTAAAGTATGTAATGATTTATTAAAGGGCCTTCCTTACGGAGATTCCGTAATTTACCGTATTTAGGGCCTCATAAACTCATAATTTGAAAGCTACAAAGTTATAATAAAAATACAGCAATAATCTTCAGCATATCAACATTCCTTTTCCCGTTTTAAATTTTCTATTTTTGTTTATTATACTAATGATATCAGCTTCCAAAGTAAAACCGATTTAATAAAATTTAAGCATACATTCAGCATCTCCTTAGTATTTACAAATTACTGTTATTTGAAACATACGCCAATATATCGACAATATCATAAACTACATATTCCACGTTTTAATTTTTTTAGGTCAATTTTGAACTAAGATAAGTAAAAAAAATAGGGTTTTGATGCGATCTCAGCGACGCGGCATTTTTATGGTCAAGGTCGTTAGCTCGGGGGATGGCCTTAATAATTCGGTCGTGGGAATCGCAGACCCAATATATAGGTATTCAATTGTTATGCGGCAACCGAGTTCCGCTTGGGAGTTGATGGGTTAAAAAGCGACGTGCGGTCGTGCTGTTATTAAGGGTCAATTCAGAACACAACGCAACGCGTAGATGCATTTATTTTGTACTGAATTGACAGATCTTATTTCTGTGAGACGTCTTGCTAATCTATTAATTCCATACTTTAGAAATGCATCTACGCGTCACGTTGTGGTCTGTATTGACCCTAAGACTGGATTTGTATGCGGCGCCGTTAACGCGCGGTTTGGTGGCTACACCGTGAAATGACAAGCAAATGTACGGCCCTTATCACACTGGCGATTAGCGAGCGATTTGAAAGCGACGCGACTGCGCAGCGCACACGCCGCAACAGCGCAGCGTCGTCGCGGCGTGGCGTGGACGCCATTTTGAACACTCGTCTAGGGAGTATACAAAATACGAGTGTACAAAATGGCGTCCACGCCACGCCGCGCAATCGCGGTGTGTTTGCTGCGCAGTCGCGTCGCTTTCAAATCGCTTGCTAATCGCCAGTGTGATAAGGCCCTAAATGACAACTCGACCGCACGGCGCACCGCTATTAAAATAAATCATTACTTACATATTTTGCTTGCAATCTCACAGTCTAGCTGCCAAACCGCGCGTTCGGGCTCGCGCATATAAATCCAGCCTTAGTATGTTTGCTCATGGACACAATAATTCCTATATTGCTTCGCCGAAATCAGAACCAACGAATCTTTAATGTGACTTTGCTGTTTCAGACCTACGCTATGAAACTCAATGGAAGCATGCGCATGTTTTTTTTTGACGTGATAACGTCTTATAATTCGATATGGGCTGCGCGCCCGAAAAACATGACAGTTCATGCGGCGTTACCTCGCTGACAGCTCTGAGGTGTTCCATTTACACTTTCAAGTCTCTCAACAACCGTAAAGGCTCCCGCAAATGATCAAACATCAAACACGTCAAACACGTCAAACACGTAGTAATCCAAATTTTCTTCAAACACGTCAAACACGTAGTTTGTACGTATTTGACATGTTTGACGTGTTTGATGTTTGATCGTTTGCGGGCTACTTAAGGCCCACCTGGGCCGCGCTCTTTGTTTCGATTATATTACGTATTTCGATGACTTAGAGAATACTTTTGTATGAAGAAGTTTGGTTAGTTATGACCTTTGATACATTGACCACACTCCGAATGAAAAATAAATAAGCAATCTGTGAGCTATTAGTATTATTTCGGCTATTCAAAATTGTGCTCTATTTCCTACGTGTCAAGGTATGACTTAATATATGAAGAATAAAGTATTCGTTTATTTCTTCTGAACAAGTCACTAATTATAGTTTCGAAAGTTTATAATTGAGAAACTTATATCACATCGGACTAAATACTATATTATGATGGCTTGATAGATAGAAAATTTAACATATATTTTAATGTAGTTCACACAAACATAAAATATGGATTATATGTAAGGATATTTCATATTACATTAATTTTCCAAAGAGGGTAGGCCGGGCGCCATTTTTTTTGCACATTGACCTGCCAACTTTTTTGCATAGATTTATCCCGGAACTGAGGGGTTAAGGCTATGACGTTGTCACGTTCATCTATCGTCAGTAAACCGACTCTACAGACAACCGATTTTTTAAATAAAATTAGGGTGGCAAGAAAAAATACCTGATGGTAAGCAACTACCGTAGCCCATGGACATCCACAAAATAATAAAAGTTGTAACTTGTAAGTGCGTCACCGACTTTTTAATAGGGAATACGCTCTCTTCTTGAAGGTTCGGAAATTCCGCTATCGATATATTTTATTTATCATAAAGTTTTAATTTCTGTGTCGTAATGATTTCTTAAGTTTTCGCGAGTATCACTCATGATATTATAAGTTTAAACACTTACGGATTTTGTCGCGGAGCACTTATATTAATCCCGACGTTTCGGCTGCTTTACAGCGGCCGTGGTCACGGGCGGACTGAGGTGACAGGTGTCCAATTTCTTGAAGTTATTCAACTACCCGGTGATTCATCAATTTTTGTTTGCGTTCCGATCTACGCAGAACGAACTCACAGTGTCTTGAAGCCGAGGTGTCATAGATTTGAGCTTTAGTTTGTTTATCACTGGATCCCAACTAGATGGCAGCACCCAACCATCTTCGCGGTTGAAATTAGGGTGTTTTTTAATTTTTATGGCCTCGCGTATCATTCTTGGGCGGTATCGTGCTTCTTTTGCCAGTACTTGTGGCTTATCAAATCTTATGTAATGGCGAGGTTGATCCAGTGTGTGTTCACAAATTGCGGACTTGGTGTTCCTACGGTGTTTGATATCTGCAACGTGTTCCTTGATACGGGTTTTGATGGCCCTTTTGGTTTGCCCTATATAAGAGAGGCCACAATCACAGTCGAGTTTGTAGATTCCTGCATCTTGAATGAATTCCTGCATTATGGTTTTTTTTGCTGTTTTAACAAACTTAACAGCAAAAAACCATACACAATTCAACCATAGACAAGACCGTCTCTCGCACAGTTGTCAATCTGTCAAAACAAACTTTTGACATACATACAATAGAATTGTTAGAAAAGGGCTTGAATTTTGCAATAACACCGCGAAAAATACCATTTGAAGAAATTATCTGCAGCGTTGAGGATTGTTTATTAAGCAATAATATAAGCAAGGAGGATTCGGAGGCCATACGACAAGATATATCGTCATTCTTACGACGTAGTTCAGTGCCCAAACCAAATCTTTCCCGGGAACAAATGAGTGCATTGAAAAACTTACGCTCCAGATCGGATATTACTATTCTCCGCGCAGACAAATGTAATGCCACGGTGATTATGGATACAACAGATTACAGTGACAAAATACAACATCTTTTATCGGACGAGAACACAAACAAAAAAGTCAATACGGACCCCACCAACAAAGTTTTGAAGACAACTCAAAACCTTATAAAGAAGTACTCCGACTCACTGAATCTGGATCCCAAATTCTTGTTGTCTTCATGCCCTAAACCTCCAAAATTGTATGGTTTGCCAAAGATACACAAAGCCAATACTCCTCTTCGACCAATTGTAAGCCAAATTGACTCACAAACCTACAAATTGGCTCAGCTGGTGGCTAATGTACTCTCGCCTCTACGCGGATAGACCAAGGCCCATGTAAAGGATTCCTACCACTTCGATGATGAGATTAAACATCTACGCCTCAGAGACAATGAACAACTGGTCAGTTTCGATATACAGTCCCTGTTCACTTGCCTACCAATACAGCAGTATATCGAAATTGTTACAAGAAGGCTGAGAGAGAATGACTTACCGGTTGAATATGCGGACTTATTAGAACACTGCCTTACATCTGGCTATATGTTGTGGAATTATGACTTTTACAGGCAAGTAGATGGTGTTGCGATGGGCTCACCTGTTTCACCTGTTGTGGTCAGCCACAACAGGTATTATAAAATATCAGTATTTTTATGGAAGACTTCGAGAAGTTAGCCCTTGAGTCCTCACCTGTACAACCCACCTTCTACAAGCGGTATGTAGATGATACTTTCACAATATTACCATCAGACAAAGTATCCATATTCCTTGAGCACCTGAACAGCCTCAACTCCAAAATACAGTTCACAATGGAGTTGGAGAGAGATAATTCCTTAGCTTTCTTGGACGTATTAGTAATAAGGAATCCTGATGGCACATTAGGTCATACGGTGTATCGCAAACCTAAACACACAAACAGATATTTAAATGGTGATTCCCATCATCACCCAGCATAGTTTTATGAAAATATTTATTTCAAAGAGCGATGCGAAACTGCGATGAACAGCATGTGGATACCGAACTTCATCATGTGGCACAAGTTTTACGCAACAATAAGCTTCGGGTACCACGCAAACAGAGCAGCAACCGAGCGAAGCCGGCAACAGTGGAAAGATTACCTGCAGTGTTACCATTTATAAAGGGAGTCACAGATAAAGTGAGCTACATTCTAAGGAAAGCTTCAATAAAAACATACTTTAAGCCGCCCAAAAAGATCAGCCAATTTTTACCATCAGTGAAATGCAACTTACCCCTTAAAGATGCAGGAATCTACAAACTCGACTGTGATTGTGGCCTCTCTTATATTATAGGGCAAGCCATAAGGGCCATCAAAACCCGTATCAAGGAACACGTTGCAGATGTCAAACACCGTAGGAACACCAAGTCCGCAATTTGTGAACACACACTGGATCAACCTCGCCATTACATAAGATTTGATAAGCCACAAGTACTGGCAAAAGAAGCACGATACCGCCCAAGAATGATACGCGAGGCCATAGAAATTAAAAAAAACACCCTAATTTCAACCGCGAAGATGGTTGGGTGCTGCCATCTAGTTGGGATCCAGTGATAAACAAACCAAAGCACAAATCTATGACAACTCGGCTTCAAGACACTGTGAGTTCGTTCTGCGTAGATCGGAACGCAAACGAAAATTGATGAATCTTCGGGTAGTTGAATAACTTCAAGAAATTGGACACCTGTCACCTCAGTCCACCCGTGACCACGGCCGCTGTAAAGTAGCCGTAACGTCGGGATTAATAAAAGTGCTCCGCGACAAAATCCGTAAGTGTTTAAACTTATAATATCATTCTGTGTCGTATTTGAAATTTGAATCTACACAATATTCAATATTTTAAACAAAAGCCATCCAAAATTGTTCAACCTCTTTTTCACTTTCATAAAACGTTAACATCACTTTGTCGGTTGTTTCGACGGGAAACTTTTTTTGTATAAAAATCAATGTAATGTTTTAGTTTTACATCGGGGTTCGCACAAAAATGATCTCTATCGCCATCGGGATAAGGGTCGAGTAGGAAGTAAAATAGCTCTGAAGTACGGTCGAAAACTTTTCACCAACGCCTAATATTGTTTATTGCCCTTTGGGAGTGCGAATTGTCGCGAAACTTTATTTTCCGCTCGGGTGGATTGTTGGATGGCTGGATGGCTGGCCAATCAGCAGCAGAACAGAAATATTGACAAACTTTATATTACTCTGTTCATTGAAACTTCGACGGAGATGTTACGGTGCACGAGGTAATAAAGGTTGTAAGAAATATAATACACGTCATGCTGATCCTTCAAAAGTTATTTTACCATATTATAATATGGTATGTACCATATTACGCATTTATTAAACATATTTAAATATTTATCTTGAATTCTAAACTCTGTCTTTTTAAAAACATAATATCAAAATACGTTTCGTAGTTTTTAAATGTCTGACCATATTGTAAGAAGTATTATGTAGGAATTCAAATTAAACATACGAAATTACCCAATAATATAATAAAGTATAATAATTTGGTATATTCTGTAGAATGTTGAATAAAATGGCAACTCCGATACATATGGCGGGCCACGTTACGTCCAGCCGGCACATGAATATAATTATATTATAATATCGGCCTGTATCTAATAGCTTAACCCTTTACTTAACTGTTATTTCTACAAAAAGTTCAATCTTAGCTTAGTTTAGTTTGTTGGCTAAAAAAACTACTTTTATTTGTAATAACATACATACATTAAAAAGATGTTAATTAACTTTTGACGTGAAATATTAAAATTATCACTCAATCATAACAGAAGAAGAAGAAAGAAATTTCGTAACGTAAAAACCTAACACACCCCAATCCGTATGCATTCCGGTGTAGCTTTGCCGTGCATCTTTGGCGCGGTGCTCGTGTGCGTGCGACGTATGCGAAAACCAATTGCATTTATTAAATTGATAAACAATGCTTTGCAATCACTGACCTCCATTAGTATGAAAGAGATCAGTGTTTGCAATAGATTTACCGCGGCACTCCCCGAGTGCTACGTGATTATAAAATACGTGATTGTATACTTTCTGTACTACATCTGAGAGTGGGTCAGTACTGCTTCACTTCCGAACGTTCCGGTACTTTTTCGATCAGATACCGCCATTCAAAGAGCCTTTCACAGAACCATTTTGTAATGAAAAGAGTGATTGATCCGTTGCGACAGCGATACGATTGAAGCCTTCTGTTTATGTTCATTGCCTATGAATGGCAAACTTTATTTTATAACTTTGACCGTGGTCCGATTACTTTTGCTGTATTGTAGCAGCCTACAATACAGCATTAAACAAAATTTGATTCGGACGTTATAGATAATTGATTTGAGAAAATATTTCCAAATGACACATACAGTGTTTGTATTTAAACCTCCCTTATTGATGTTAGCAACACACTCACTCATCCCAAAGATAGTCAGATTACAGAATAGATTGGAGAAAGTGTAAAGTAAATATATTGATTGATCAAATAAATCGTTACATACAATAATTGTTTATGATCTCGTGGTGAAGCGGCCATATTGAGCCTAACACTGAAGTTATGTTTTGCAATCCAATTTCATACATTTTGTTACAAAGCTCATCGTTATAATAATGATTGTTACCAAATTGGCTAAAAGCTAATATTGTGATACAAGAAAACTCCGACAAGCTCAATCATTTTGTGGAACCATTTTTTTACTGTTACATAATAAAGTATTTCGATGGGAAATACAAAATTAGTTACACTGTAGGTATTCGGCGAAACATGGCGGTAGCGGTCATTGACTCCTTGACAAAAACTTGTCGTTTTCTATACAAAGCCGCAATTGACAACATCTAACACTTCATTGTCAATCACGGTTTTGTATAGAAAATGGCAAAATTTTGACAATGGGAGTCAATGACCGCTACCGCCATGTTTCGCCGAGTACAGTATAGGAGAGTTTTTTTTACATCTGCCGCAGTACATGCTTTTGTGCGCTTGTCGCGACGAAATAGATTCGTACTTTTATTTCTTTGTAACATCCCACCATATCGTGGTCACGAGCACAATAAACCTTATCACAGCAATCTGCTAGCTTCGACTTCGCCGAATTCCACACAAAAGACCATTCTTATATTTCACTCAGACATTTTCCAAACCCAGTTTAATTCGGCACGAATTTGTTCTATCTCACTGTCCAATTTGGCTCGATAAGTAAATATTGATAAAGTTTTCCTCTCCGGATTTAGTTTCGACAGAATGTGATAATTTCGACTAAATATAGAGCAGACATTTGATATTGATTTTGAATATTATATTCGAACATGGAATCCCATTAATCCAAACTAATATTATTAATGCGAAAGTGTGTCTGTCTGTCTGTCCGTCTGTGTGTCTTTTACTTCTTCACGCCCAAAACCGCTGAACCGATTTTGCTGAAATTTGGCAATATATGCCTAGCAAATCAGCTGTTTGGGCGTGAAGAAGTAACAGATTGACAGATACAATAACACACACTTTCACATTTATAATTAAATAGGTATTAGTAAGGATCATTTTGAAATTATCCTAAAGCTTTGTCCACATTGTGCCTTTTTTAGGGTTCCGTACCCAAAGGGTAAAAACGGGACCATATTACTAAGACTTCGTTGTCTGTCCGTCTGTCCGTCTGTCCGTCTGTCTGTCACCAGGCTGTAACTCGAGGACGGTAATAGCTACAAAGTTGAAATTTTCACAGATTGTGTATATCTGTTGCCGCTATAACAACAAATACTAAAAACAAAATAAAATTAATAATTAAGGGGGGCTCCCATACAACAAACGTGATTTTTTTGGCCTTTTTTGCTCTATATCACTAATAGCAACAGGTAGGTACTTGAATTTTTCACACAATCCTTAGTTTTATGTGTACTTTAATATTTTATAATAATATTAATATAATATAAAAATTTAAGAGTGGCTCCCATACAAAAAACACAAATTTTGGCCTAATTTTGCTCTATAATGGTACGGAACCCTTCGTGCGCGAGTCCGACTCGCACTTGGCCGATTTTTTTTGTTCAACAATGGCATGCGTTAAAGCGCAGTCAACAGCGAAGGTGTGGCATGCCCGTGACGCGCGTCAAAATTCACCCGCGTTGAAAGAAAAGTGTCATAGCGCGCGCTACGATTTCAACGCGCGTTACGTTGACAGCGCTGTAAGGCATGCCCTTGATGAACAGAAAAAGGCACAATGTGGACAAAGCTTAAGAGACGTTTCAAAATAACTCCAGAATTTACCAAGGTTCATCTGAAGATTTTAAGGTTTAATATATTTTCACGTATAGAATTACCTTTTGTACGAACAGTCGCGACGGAATTGGGAGACAGACGTGACGTCACATGACATTCGATTTCAGTCCATAGTCCATTTGTAACAAAGGTGTATATCGTTTAAGACCGAGGTTACACTGGCACTGAGTTGTGTGTTGTCGGAAACGCATTGTATGCCACATAGCTGCGTTGCAGTAACGCTCGATAACGTGAGAGAACAGCGCGTAATTTCTATATTTGTTCCGTCAAAACAACGATTCTTTCCTATTATTGTGACTAATATTAAATATATCCTTTAATTGTGGCTAATATTATAAATTATTATGATAGTATAAAGTATGTCTATGGTTGATGGAATTTGGTATGTAGATTTTATGACTCCCAAAAACGTAAATAAGTAAGTTTTTTTTTCGAAAAATGTTTTGTTTCCGTGACATAAACCAGTGCAACAAAAAAATGTATAAAGTATGTAAAACGACGGAACGTCGGCTCTCTAGTAGCTGATCTGTGATAGTAGTTCTCTGGTCTTAGGGTATATTAAGATCACAAGCGCTCAGCGCTCGTTTACAAGTACAATCATTATATCCAGGCCGTACACATTCTGTGCGTTTTCGCCAATAAAATTTATATTGTACAGGCATATAATAATTATAGTCACAAGTCCTTGCTGAAACGCGCGTCAAGTGTTTGCCGTCTGTACATACCCTTAGAGTAAAATACTTGTGATCGGTCTGTACCTATGTTCTATATATCTGATGAACTTGTCTACATTGTCTGGGGTGAAATGACATGAAATGGTTTCAGTTCCACGTGCTACTTAGGGCCTGTCCACATCTCCACGTCACGACGTCGTCAAAGTGAAACGGTGCGGTAACGTGGCACGGTACGTTGTCGTGACGTGAAAAATTACGTCAACGTAACGTAAAAATGGACGTCACGATTTAACAACATTGTACGTCACCATGCTTTGTATACTCGTAACTGTTACATTCTTCACTATATTATCAGCTAGATATGAACCGCACAATACGTATTCTGCTTCTGCTATTGTTAAGAAGACGAAGAGAGAGATTAAAAAAAACGACGTAAAAAATTAAATTAAGAAATTTAAAAAAGCCCCCGCCAAACAACTTCAAAAAGTAATGAAATAATATATTTTACTGACTTTAAGTTTGAAAAGTTCCTAAGTTAAAGTGATATTTTAGTCCATAATTGTTGTCACGGTGTGTCGGGGGACCGCCAACAGCGTCTTTTGCATTTTGTTTAACAGTAATTGTCACTGATTGTCTCGATTCGGTTCGCTGTGAACTGAACCTTAAACTATTATGTTATGTGAAATCAAACATCTATATTATGTATAAGCGGTCCCCCGACACACCTTGACAACAATTATGGACTAAAATATCACTTTAACTTAGGAATTATTGAAACTTAAAGTCAGTAAAATATATTATTTCATTACTTTTTGAAGTTGTTTGGCGGGGGTTTTTTTTAATTTCTTAATTTAATTTTATTTCATTCTTTTTAAACTTGTGTTAGTTATAGTGCAAATAATAATTCCTATCAATCATATTATATCCCAATGAATACCATCTAGGAATGTCCTTTTGAATGAGGCCGTCAATATTATGAGTCCAAACATGAAACCTCCACTTTGGGTTCATATGGAGCTCGGCTCCAATAGAATCCAGGTGATATTGCAGCATTAGCATGCAAATATTTACTGTTTATCTCCGTCTTACTAGTTGTCGCAATTAAAATGAGCCAAAATACGAAACATCTGCTCTAAGTTGGTTAGGAGTTGGGTTATGGGTATTCTATTGATTACCAGCGGGCCGATTCTGTATCGTACATTTGTGAGTTAATAACTGAGTTAGTAACGAAACCGAGGAGTGAGTAACGGAAAGTGCCACGTTTTGTATTCACTTGCATACAAAAGTGAGACTTTCGGTTGCTCACTCCTCCGTTTCGTTACTCACTCAGTGATTAACTCACAAATGTACGATACAGAATCGGCCCGCTGGTGATGCTGCAGCACCAGGTCAACTTTCCATTAATGTGATTCATAAATGTCACGAACTTGAATGCAAAATATAAAGCCCACCAAACGACTGCAAGTTGCTAATCGGCACTTCACGAACCAGATGAACCGTGATTTTCCAGCACTGAGCAGGCTGATGATGATAAACTATATCTAAGAACACTCCCGATTAAGTCAGCTTTTAAACAAAAAAAACTAGATCAAAATCGGTCCACCCGTATGGATGCTACGATGCCACAGACAGACAGACAGACAGACAGACAGACCGACAGACAGACACGACAAACTTATAACACCCCTCTTTTTGTCGGGGGTTAAAAAGTTGCTACACCGTGAATGCACGTCACGGTGTAGCAACTTTTTACGTCGTTTTACGTCGTTTTCTGTATCTATAAACAACATATTAGTTACATTAATTAACTAGTTATGTTTGGTTTTACTTTTGTAAATACTGATTTGGTCAATATTACATTTCAAAAGGTTTATAGTACGTGTACGAACCACGTAATATGACTACGAGCCGTGGTTTACGTGACAATAGTTCGTTTAATGACGAACATAGTTTTGTCAACCTGTACAGTGTACACGTTTCAATGGAATCAAAGTGAGGCATTCGCATTCGGTGTGGATGATTTATAACAGAACTGGATGTTGCCCGCAACTTTGCGTCGAAAGCTCGATTAGCAGGAACCGTATAATATATTTTTTTCTCAGAGGGCAAACAAGCAAACGGGTCACCTGATGGAAAGTAACTGACATCCTATGGACACTCGCAACATCAAAAGAGCTGCTGGTACGTTGCTGGCATTATACGAGCATACGCTCTCTTCTTGAAGGTTGGCACGTCGTATTTTTTCGCGATAAAATCTATCCTATGTCTTTTCCCGCTACCTTAATTGTTTTAAATCAAATTTCATTTAAATTGGCTCAACAGTTAAAGAGTTAAAAAGTGTCATTGGTAAACGCCACCTAATCTCGAGTGCGAATCGTAGATCCTCAAAATAGACCAAAGACGCTCCACTGGAATTGAGCAGTAAACAATCTCAGATTTGTAAGCACTCATTCGCTTGTAGAATAACCTTAGCCAAGACATCATCAGTCATCAGTCATCACTAATTAAGATCACAGTTCACAGATAAAACAAAAAGTCTGTGGTCTGACTAAGAACGTAGTCAAATTGAATTCACATATTGTTTGGATATCGAAGTTAGATATCAAAAATGTATGGGTTTCCGGTTTTGACATAACGCATCGCTCGCGCCATGACACCTAGCCAGACCGCGATGCGGTTTTTCAAATCGAATCGAATCGAATTCGATATCGAATCTAGAAATGCAATATGATAATAGGGGAGTTGACAACTTTTTAAAAATAATTTTAAGCGCTGCAGTTGTTTACAATAATACCTGTAAATTAATATTTTATTCATTATTATGCCCTAGAATGAGTTAAAAATTATTTTAAATACTGAATTCAAAATGTCACAAAAACGCGGCATTATGGTCACGTGATCACGTGTGACGTCATCGTTCATGAAACAAAACAAGCGCAGACAGAGCAAAAGTGAGTAAATGTTTAACCTAACAACTGTAAATTTTGTTTGACACTGAACGATGACGTCACTGCTTCAGATTGGCGTTTCCAATCACGTGACTTACAGTTAATAAATCCATTTTTTTCAATGTAAAATAAAATAAATCAATAATAATTTTTTCGTTATTTGTATTGTTTTAGAGTTTTTATCAATAAATCTATAAAATTTAAAAGACCTAATGCTAGAAACTGAACTAATAGATGACACTTATGACAAAAATACCATAAAAATAAGAATTACTCTAATTATTTCTCACCACTGTAAATTTTATAAGCTTCTCAAGCTATCTGTTGAATTGAAAAAATATATTAGAGACGCCTTCGGGAACAAAATTTTAAAATGGGATCAGTTTTCGTAAATGATATGACCGCGTCAACACGCGCTCGGCAATTTCTTAGCAAATAGGTTATAGTAGGGGAGGTCGTGCTCAGTTTAAAAAGTAATTTCATACCGAGCGAAAATCGTTACAATAATAGTATTCCACTAATACATAACAGCTTTGATCGTCAGCCACTTCATAATGGGTGGAATAAAAATTGAGAGTATCTCAAAGTTGTTGTTGGGAATCGTATTGAATTGACATTAAAAAGATCCTAATTCACACCCAATAAAGGTTCATATCTAGATTATACACGTTTAGGTTCGGTAGGTGTTATTGTAGTTTTAGTATATAACAACAGATGGCGCTTTTAAAGTAAAATGTATATAATTCTTCTTCACTATATTGACTATCGAATTAATTACTTAAAATTGCTATGTGAGATAATTTTATGGTTAATTCAAACGAAAACCGCTGTCAACTGAATGTTTGCAGGTGGAAATGTCGTCTACGCGACGCCCTAGGATACATTGAGCGCGAAGTAGGGCTATATTGGTCATAACTTATATCGCTGGCTGACGGTTTTTCCACCGTCGTATTAGCGACTGACGGTTTTCTTTATTATTTACAAAGTAGAAACATTCACATGTATACATTTTGTACGGTATAAAATGGCTTTATATTCAAAAAATTTTTACATGTTCAGTAACGCGACTGACGTTGAATCTCCCGTCTGCAATACGGCTGACGGTGATTTTTTGGTTAAACATGACCTCAATAATCTTCCATCAAAGTTTCATTCGGTATAAAATCACTTTTCGCAACTATTTTTTTTACAACTTTGAAATACTCTCAGTTAATTAATACTCTTAATTAATTCCACCACGGGTGCGGCGACTGACGTTGATTATATTGATTGATAAATATTAAGCTACCCCTGGACAAAAATTTGGTCGGTATGAAATGACTTAGCTAACGCTAGCACTACCTCCTCTACTATTAAGGAAGGCGAAATTTTGCACGTAAGTTTTGAATACATTTATTTGATTTTTTGTAATTTCTATTGATTTCATTGGATTAATGGTCATTTTGTATACACTAATTAATGTTTATTTAAGATTTTTTATCCATTTTCCCTAACAATATAAAGGGTGTCTACTATTAGTTCTTGAAAATGTAAAAAACCTAATAGATGACATGGATCTCATCTTTGAGTTTTGCGATACATACTAAAGTTATTTTGTACTTTATTCTACTGCAAAAATCATCACTATTCTCTGAAAATATAATTCTATTAACAATCTAAGAACTTAGAACTACTGCACCTAAAAATGGACATGGTGTCTAATATTAGACCTTGTACTGATCTAAAAATCGACTGCTTTAGTTTTTTTGCAGTAAAAAGAAGAAAAAGGAGAGCTGAGAAAAGAAAGAAGAAAAAAGAAGAGGCAAAAGAAGCATGGAGACTAAAGACTGAAAATAAATTAGCTAGGAAAAAAATATGAAAAATAAAAATAAAAGGAAAGATAGTTTCAGCATGGAAGAAGAATGAATAGAATCTGGAGACAACGTGGATAATATTTCTGATGCATGTAGTTACTATGATGAAGTAAATGAAATCTTTTGAAAAATGGCAAATAAAGACCTAATAATAGGAAAAATGTAAAATGATATGTAATGTTCTATGTCAACTATTAGTTCATATTGGTGTCTACTATTAGTGATGTTCGTTTTTTGTGATTTCATCTATTAGTACTTATGACTTAGTTTACAAAAAGACCAATAATATATTTTTTAATTGATTTGTCAGAGAATAATTATAATAGTTTTATTTTGTGAGTTACTGAAGACATGGAAGAAGTTATCAATCCTTTATTTTCATAAATATATATTTTATAACATTCAAATATTTCATGTTTCCTTCAAGTGTCTGCCATTAGGTCTTTTCCCTTAATTATTTTAAAATTTTAAACATACTGTCAACTCCCCTATTGACAAGGCACTCTGAATTTTGTATTAATCATAATGATATTATATTATTGTATTGACAGTACACGTATTTATTATTATTTATATTATTGACTCAAAAAGTAAATGGCCGGCATCCTTTCTTTTTTTTTTCTTTTTCTTCTTTTTTGGCAACTTGACACAAAGGATGTGTATGTTGTGCCACAGACAAGGTAAAAAGGTAAGGAATATGGCGGGAAAACCATATTCCTCCTATTATAATTTTCATCATCGTTTTCATGTATCGTCAGGTCTAAAGTCTGGTCAAAGTCTAAGTAAAAGTCAATACAGTCACAGGAGTCAAGTCGGTCGATTCAGTAAAGTGGTAGACGCTTTACTGAAACTTTCGATGGAGTTTTGGAGGGAACACAAAATAGCACGTTTCTGGATATTACATCACTTTCCCACACTTGTGCATGAACACGAATATCTAATAGTTAATATTCTACCAATATTACACATTAAAAACCCAGCTAACACAATTTTAGGAAAATATTACAAAAACACAACAGCACTCTTTCACATGCCCGCCAAAAAACTCCACCGGCATCCTTAGTATGTATAACATACGAGTAGTTTTACCGTTTACGTTTCGAAATTCGGAACTTGTTGTTTTTGATTAATTAATGTCAATGGTGTTGGGTACTTTTAGTTTTAGTTTTAGTAACTTTTAATTACTGCCTTGATTTATTTATTTGATATCTATTTTAATTTTCTGAATGTTGTAATTATAAAACACATTTACTTTGTAGTTTGTAGAAGGAATTTATTTTTGTTTTGACAAATGACGTATTTCTTAACCATAGATATAACACGTCTTGTGTGTTGCCATTTATATAACTTTACCTGTAGCGGCGGCGCGCGACAGCTATTTGTCGCGATGCGACAACATCAGTCGTCGCCCGTCGGCCGTCGCGCCAATTTTAGTTTTTAGTTATTTAATAATAATTAGATAAAATGTTTATTTTTCTTGTATGTTGTATTTTATCTAAGTTGTTCGCTAGCTGTTCTACTTGGTTTATAATGATATCCATGTCGTCACCAATGGCTCTTGAGGAAGACCGGCGCTGAATATGCCCCTGGGTGTTCACCAATGGCACATGCCGAGTATGAGCCAATTTGCGGCTGCTAATTGGAATTATACAGTGTATAACAAAAATAAGTGATAATACTTTAGGGTGTGTACGTTTTCCTTGTAGAGAGTTCACTGTGAAAGTAGCAGCTCTGAAAGACGGATTTTTTTTCACTTTTGTATGGGCCAAGGCTCGAGCGTCACGAGTTTCCCCATACAAAAGTGAAAAAAAATTTTGGTCTTTCAGCGCTGCTACTTTCACAGTGAACTCTTTACAAGGAACACATACACATCCTAAAGTATTATCAATTTATCACTTATTTTTGTTACACCCTGTATATTATTATGTAAATCTGCACCATGTATGAATGTAGTTGCAATAAAAAAAATAAGCATTTCTCCTAGTCAAGGATCTTTGGTCGTAATTTTTCTATCACAATATGATCATAACGGCATCAGTTTAAAATAAATTTATCAATAGACACTTTACAAGATGGCGCCAATAGCTTGCTTTTAGTCACATGCCAAAAGTACTCCAAAGCACTGTACTTTAAAGACCTGTTCTTAAAATCGCTCCTAGTACCAACCGCGACCTAGGTACAATAAATATTCTCATAAAATTCCAATCAAGTTTTTGTGTTCTTGTACTGGAAAAAAAATTCATTTTCTTTGTGATTAGAGGAGGAATAAATAGATAATAAAGCTTATCACTGCAGTGGACAAGTGTAAGTAGCGGTGGTAATTACCCTTACCCTGCTTTGTCGAGCTTAAGTGTGATTCAATAAGCTATTTTATGAACTGGATGAAGATTAAAATCTGCGTTTTACTTTTATAAATACGAGATAATATGAGATTAACTCATCCACAAAATACGATTGTAAAAAAAATCTGATATGACGTGTGCAACAAGTCGCATTTTGGTCGGATTATTATTTACTGTATGTATGTCTATGTACTAGTACTAGCGCGTACTGTAATGTACTCCAGCGTCTTAGCTCCGACCTTTTCGTAATATTTTCTTTTATAAATAATTTTCCTCGTGGTTTAGATCATAGCAAATATTTAGTATTGATGCGTTTTATCGGTAACAATTTTGAAGCTGTTAAACTATGCAGCCAATCATTACGAGTAGTGTCAATATTGTATCGCTTATGAAATTGCCTAATTTGTACTGATAAGCTGGCTCATAAATTTATATGTCGGTTTCAAATATCAATCAAGAGATAACACAATAATAGCGGTTAGCTAATATAACTCGGTCGCATTATTTTGATACGTTGTTTTTGATCAACATGATTTTTTTTGACATACAGACAACTGAACAGAATGCGAAAAGCTGTTTGAGGTGTGGAGCTTACATATATACATACACTGACATATAAGTACGTACGTAATAACTCGATGCATACATAGAATCATCACATCAAAATCACACATTAGATGACGTCCAAAACTACGTTGCGGGAAAATTCGTTTATCGCGTGGGAACCGTACATTTTTGAGGGTCAAAAAGTATCCTATGTCCTTACCCTGGACTCCAAGTATTCATCCCAAATTTCAACAAAATCGGTTCATCGGTTTAGGCATGAAGAGATAACAGACAGCCTCCTTCTGGCGTTGCCAGGCAAGCCATTGTGTTAAAGTTCAGGTAAAGCATTTTAACATGACGTACCAGCGAATGTTCGTGCGGAATTTCAGAAAATGTTCAAATCATTGGAACTTTTTGGTCCAAAATGATTACCTTATTTATTTACTTTGAACCTTTGACCCCAACTCGGTTGTAAAACCACTAATTACTGACCTTTAAGCCGCAAAATTTGTACCGACTTTACGATTCATGAAAAATATTTGATGTCTCGTTATATATTCAAACCTAAAATTATTTATTAACTAATTTCCATTTTAAGTGTAAAATGTTTGCGCCGAGTGATAATTTGTTTGACTTTACGTCGACCTATAATTTGAGCAAACTTTTATCTTTGGGGCTGTATTTTTAATTTTTGAGGGCGCCCTAAAATATTTGCGTATCAAAGTTTAGCTTATTTTTTTATTTTAAAAGTAAATACTTGAAATAAAAAATACTAACTTGAAAAAAAAAACAAGAATCTTACTGAGAAACGTATCATGCTGAATTTGATATAAAATCAAAAGTAATATTAAAATTGGCATATTAAAAGTGGTAGGCAACGTAGTTTCTTCGTTCGACTTTCAAAAAGAGTATCATGATACCCATTTTGAATAAAAATATATTTTATTTTATTTATTTTATTTTATTTATTATAAAGAGCAGTAAAATGAAACCATACTGAAAATCCCGTCATAAAGAATAATCTTTATAAAGCTTTATGTACAAGATAAAATAGTGTACATTATAAGTATTTACCTTTAATAAATTGTTTTTACAAAATGAAGTCTCGAGTCGATAGTGATGGATCTTATAGCCAAACTTATAGCGATAAAAGTAAAAAGTTATCCTTTAAAGAATATTATGATATATTTTTTAAATGCCAATATTATGTATCATGCTATAATTTTTATTCTACCGTAATTTCTATCGTATTTTTTTGTGCAAAGATGTCTTAATTATTTATAAGTAGACACTTTCACTTGGTATAATAATATAATAATATACACAAATATTTTTGTTCAATTATGTACGTATTCAATAAATTAATTATAGTGCACGTTCTGCTGCTGGAAGAGATTTCTGTTAGAAATAAGCAGACCCTTTGTGTCGTTTTACTGTGTATATTGTCATATTGTAAGTGTTTCTTGTGCACAATAAATTATTAAATAAATTAATGATAATTGATGTAGATACCATGGAAAGTATAGGAAACAATTATTTTCATTAGAGTTATGCTAAGTGTGCTTAATTTATGCTGAATAGGAAATATTACGCAAAGGTTGGAGCAGAGGGCGCTACTAGCAAATACAGTAACTAGTCCGGCACGTCATACATCATATGAGAATATTGACAGAATTGTTGTCAAATTCGAACAAAACTTCTTGTCAACTGTCTATGCTGGTGCTGCCTCGTCGCGTGAAAACATTACGGTAATAAAATATCATATTATGATTTGTTTTTTAAATATTAATAGCTGTCCCGGCAAATGTTGTTTTGCCATATAAAGTATTTTGCCCATATTATTTTATTGAAGTGACTAAATAAGTATGTCGCCATGGCAACGACCATCGCTATCCCGTCGCACAAACAATGGCCGCCGTCAGTCTCGAGTTGTAATAATTTACTATTATTTATTCAACAAATGCACTTATCAACATAAAAAGTAGCCAATAGCCGATTCTCAGATCTACATGCATATAAAATTTGGTAAAAATCAGTAAAGCCGTTTCGGAGGAGTACGGTAACTAACATTGTAACACGAGAATTTTTAAATAATATTATTTTATCGATACATCATAATATTGTCAATCCCTACGTGTGTGTTCGATGATCCAATTACAGGATAACATCGCAATCGCAGTGTTTGTGCACGGATGGTGGCGTTTTCTTAGAAATATTGCAACTTAGAGAATCGAGTACCTTTGTTACCTTAATATCTTTATATATAGAAATGGACTTTCAATTGTGTTAGTAACGCTAAAACTCGAAAACGGCAGAACGGATTGGGCTAATTTTAGTCTTGAAACATTTGTAGAAGTCCAGGGAATATTTTAAAGTGACACGAAGTTCAGCGGGACAGCTAGTTGTTTATATGTATAATGTATTTTGTAACACTTTCCTTCTAGTGTTATAACCTTCCCTGGACTTCCACAAATGTTTTGAGGCTAAAAAAATTAGCCAAATCGGTTCAGCCGTTCTCGAGTTTTAGCGAGATTAGCCAAATTTAAAATACATTTCTACTTGCATATCACACATCTTAAAATTGCAGAAAATATTAACGAAATGGATTAAGACCTTTCGGAGAAGTTTCACCCCGAACACCACGACACGAACGAGAATTTTATATAATATTCAATTAGCAGTGGCGAAGCCTCCATAGAACACGATTCCTACCGGCTTACCTTGGCGAATTTTAATATATACATTTTCATAAAAATAATTCGCCATGTATTTAAAATCACGCAAACGCACACATACCCGTTTTTACGATCGCACTCAGAACGCGTACGTACTGCTCCATAGTGTGCGGTGGCCGGGGAACTCGCTCAAAACATCGGGAATCCAAACATTTGAAATGTATGAAATTCACGCACACATACACATTACTACTACATGCAAACGACTCGTCGATATTGTCGAACAACAAGCCGATCCCACATAGCCTACCTAGTCTTTATTTGTCATGTGTTAAGGTTTAGTTTCGCATGTTTCGCTTTAAAAGATTTCGTCCAATCACAACAGAGCTAATTGCAGCGGCCGACCGGCGCGTGCTGTCATTTCAATTCACTTAAACAATTATATTACGCGCTTATTTGCACTCATTTTGTACTGTTATTATTGTAATATGCAAAATTTTGTTTATTAAGTTAGTGGGCTAGCTTGATTGTAATATTATATAGTTTAAAAGAATCGAAAGTAGTGAAATTTTACTTGCCAAGTGTTGTGTTGTGTTTTTGTTTGTTACATCGTAAAGGTTGGTTTGTTTTACTTACTTTGTAATTTGTCGTGACACGGTTAGGTGAGAAATGATATAAATAATAATTCTTAGGTAATTTTTCAGGTTGTAGAATAGGAATATTAAATAACGACGACAGACGACAAATAACAAAATTAAACATTTAGGTACGTATTTCTGCTGATATTTCTTTGCTATTAGCTTTTGCCCGCGATTTCGTCTGCGTGGACTTCAGACAGGTAGCCTATGTTCCTTTCCATGTTTGACATGGGATGCATGCAAAATTTCATCTAAATCCAGTTTTTGCATGATCGAGTAACAAACATCTACACTGGCAAGTCAGGATTCACTTATTTTTGGTGTGTGAGTGTGAGTGACGTGTGCTTAAAACGGCTTTTTTTAAAGCCACTTTTATCATACTCGACATGCACTGTTCATATAATACCAGTGATGTCATGTATGGTGAAGGTGGTGAATACTAACAACACTAACACTGCATGCAACGCACACAATGCAAGCAAAGCACCCTAGTAGTTATGGAAAAGGTAAACTAACACACTTAATACAGGTATGTAATTTATTGCACGTTTTTTTTACAAGAATTGAAATTTTGCTTATTCACGAGTTAGCCGTTTTTTGGTCCGGCTTTACCTTTATTTTTTTTCACCCCACGCCACTGTCAATTAGTATTCAATGTATTACTACAGATCAAACAATAACACGCCTTTTTCATCATCACAGTTATGTCAGCTTGCTTTATCGTATCTTTACCACCTCGCGACGTAGCCTCAGCCTGATTGGCAACTTCAATTTAAAGCAAAGCTTGTACAGTATTATTACAGCTTCAACTTACTAAAACTCTGCAATGACGCACAATCTGGTTCATAAGAACTCTCTGGTATTGGCAATTCTAGCGAAAAATTTATCCATGGTCAAAAATAAAAAGTAAAAAAAAGAATTTGAAATTCGAAAATCGACGTAAGTACGACGACTGTATTTAACCAGTAACCAATTTCTGAGTTCGCAGCTTACCTTACCTGATCAATAATACGGTGGGTTTCGGCCTGACCAAGCGTACTACCTCGCTTGGCCGGAGATCTCCCTTTGGCGCGTCTAATAATAATATTACTAGAGGAGGATGGACAATAATAATATGTAAACGCAGCTGCAATGTTAAGGCTCCTCTCCGTGAGCCATGATTGATATCCATGATTGCGAAGATGTATAACCCATAATAATTATTGACGTCGATCATGTACGAATTTGACCCTCTACACGCTTGAAAACCAGTGATTACCTATTGATTAATAAAAGTAAATTTAAGTCCATTTTCACTTCTGACTGTCATCTTCGTTACAATTATTATGAAATATTAATTTTACAATACAAGATGAATTAGCAAAAGCAGTTAAGTCTGCAAACGATAATAATCATTTGCTATTGTAAAATTGCATAGCATATATTGAAATCTACAAACTATCACAAGTAAATATAGATATATTTACCAAATAGATATTTGGTAAAGTTTTATTTAACTTGTCTCTAAACTAGTCTTATCTTTCTCTTATATTCCTGATGCTATATTACTTGTTCCAGGTACTTTCAGGTGTCGAGTCGTAAGGGCTTATCTCAGTGAATAATGCCAGGGGTGAGTGAGTAACCGACCTTTACCTTCAGGCTCCAACGTTTTTCGAGAGAAAGTTACGGATAAAATAGGGATAGGGGAACGTACTTAGTAATAGATAAACTGAAAAAAAAGAAGATTATTGATTATAATATGTTTAACAATCACACTAATATTATAAATGCGAAAGTTTGTGAGTTTGTGTATGTTTGTTACTTCTTCACGTCTAAACGACTAAAATGATTAAAATAAATTTTGGTAGGCCGACTTAATCTTACGATGTAAGGCCTATAAATAAATAAGGAAAAAAAAAATGGTATGAAGTTACTTGATACCGTGTATTAACACATACTAAGCCACTTTTTACTGCGGAAAATAACAAAATTTTATTTCCCTGAAATAAAATTTTGATATTTTAAACCGCGAGTAACACTGCGGGGCACAGCTAGTAAATTATAAAAGTACTAATATAATATTACTGCATTTTTTCACGCTAGACGGCAGCACCAGCACAAACAGTACACCAATAGCTTTGTTCGACGCTTGAGAATATTTCTGTCAATATTCTGATATGACATGTGCAATTTTTTACTGTATGCGCTAGTAGCACCCTCTACTTTGACCTTTACGTAATATTTCCATTACGCAAACGTCAGTTCAAGTAGTTAATGATCGATTCTATCTTGTATTAAAATGAACTGTTCTTTATTTTTCTTCATACATTTTTTTCTTTCTATCATAGTCTTTTTCAATATACTTAAATAAAATATAAGAAAGCATAAATCATGTCGTATTCAGTCATTTAAGTACTTGTTAAGTTTACTTCATAACAAAGTAAAATAATATCAAAGCACAAACTATTCATGTCATTGTTTATAATGATTCCACTTTTCAGACGTAATCGCGCTCTGTTTAAATCTAATTTGCATTTAAATCCTTACTTAACAGTTGTAAGCCTTTGAACAGCCAGTGTGAAATGTAAATCTACCGAAATAGGACACAAACTAGGAGGGAAAATTAAAAATATTTCCAGCGCAAGCAACGAGATACCACAAAAATTCATTTACCATCGGCTTTGTTATTCAAAACTAGTTGTATCGCAGCTTTCAACATGTTTTATCACAATCGTCTGTAAATATAATATATTTATTATTTTCTGTATATTAAACCATTCCTCAACAAGTATGTTCAAGGCTTCGAGAATTGGTTTAGAATCTTTTTCAGGAATTTTAATATTTAGGGCGTTCGGGACATTTTTTTTACAAAATAAGGGGGCAAACGAGCTAACGGGTCACATGATGGAAAGCAACTACCGTCGCTCGCAACATTAGAAGAGCTGCAGTTGCGTAACCAGCCTTTCAAGAGGGAATACGCTCTCTTTTTTAAGAAAATTGATACAGCTTCGCAATACCAATATCTTTCTAATTCTTGAATCCTTCAATCTCAATAAAAATATTTTTAAGACCATAACAATATTATATTCAGGCATTTGTTAAGGAATGTACACTGTCAGACTGATCACAGCCCAGCTTGACCGGACTTAGGACTAGAGTGAAACCAGTCTAAGTGTGACCCTCGTAGCCTACATTTATCATGCTACGAGGGTCGCACTTAAACTGGTCATTATAGTGACATACACGGGAATGCATAAAACGGGTTGTGTCAAGTCTTAATCCGGCCGAATTCATACTAATATATTAATCCATAGTAATATTATAAATGCGAAAGTGTGTCTGTCTGTCTGTATATCTGTCTGTCTGTTACCTCTTCACGCCAAAACCACTGAACCGATTTTGCTGTTAAGTCCCGGTAAATGACACTCTTTAACCCAGAAAAATGTACGGTTCCCGCGCGATAATCGCGGAGTATCCTAGTCCTCATCTACTCGTAGTATCCTCATAATTTGTAGGAATACGCAGAATGCAAGTGAAAAAATCCCAAAATATAGGTAACAAAACAAAATTGTACGGAAAAGTGTAATATTATACAAATTGTAAATATCGGGATATGAGCACGTCAATAACATAAGTTACGTCATACGTGTCAATATCCTGTGAACGGGAGTAACACACAACCCCTACTCCCAACAAGATCGAGAATTAACTCGATCTCAATATTATAATATTTTGATACTATATGACGTTGGCGTTGCGCTAAAATTCGTTTATTGCGCAGGTACATACCATGATCTGTCCCATCTTTCAAAGTATCTCCGATCTCCATATCAAATTTCATCTCCATCTGAACAGCTAACTGTTCAAGCGTGAAATGGTAACAATTGTTTTGTCTTTATGGTGATCATTTTACGAAATGAGTAATTCAACATAATAATAATAATAATAATATCTATGGACGCTTCACACCACGTCAGTCTGGCCCCGTGCTAAGTACCTGAAGGACATTGTGTTACGGGTACCAGACAACGGAAATATATTTAATACTTTTATACTATACATTTATATTTAAGATTTTTATTATATAATACACATCCATGACCCAGGAACTTTTAAAACCTTTCGTTCCATCGGCGGGATTCGAACCCGCGACCCCCGGCTTGAGCTACCAACAGCCCACCAACTGAGCCATAGAGGTCGTCATCGTATGCAATATTCAAATTGGCCATGATTGACCCGGTTCGTTTATGATTTCAATAAATTCTCAGTGTGACCGAGCCCTTACATGTGCACATGACAGCGAGTCACATAATATGACGTGTAGTTGACAATGCACTCCGACCGACGACCGCAACCACAACCATCGCTATTGTCAAGGCGTGCTCAATATACATAAGTATTACTCATATAAGAGTGCTCTGCGAAAAAATCTATTTAAAGAATAAAGAGGATACATTTTAGTAACGATGTTTAGAGTTAGGCATAAGGATTTTGTGCAACGAAAAGTAGCTGAAATGTCGGTAATTAAGAAAAGCAATTTTATAATACTACCTACTTCGATTTTGATGACATCTTGCACAGACGTATACCATAAGAAAGGAAATACTATTTCTTTTCTTTGAGGAGCTGAAACAGTCGGGTACAGGGAACTTACTCGCGATTGCCTTCAAGATCATGAGATTATGAAAATACCCGTAGGGATAAAACAAAAAAAAAGTAAAAACCACTAAACTGAGTAAGAAACCTTCCTTAAAAATAGATAAAAAGTTTTTGTTTGACAGAAAAACAGTCTTATTAACCTATACCTGTTTACGATGTCGCAAAAGTTTATTAGGTACTTTAAGGACTTTTTTTTTAAAACCTCTTATAGTTTATTGCCAAAATATAAGCAGATAACGTCTAAAAGCGTTGAGAGTATCATAATGTACTCAGTAATATTTTTATTAATATTTCTTGTTACCGGTTTTGGTAAGATTGTAATGAAATATAGTTATTTTTCATATTTGGTTGTTTTAAAAATGAACTTATGGCGACGCCTTGATAATTTGGCTGTAGCGATGCCGATTTTTCTCAGCAATGACTAAAGCTAAGAAATTGAAGTTCAATGTCAGTATTCATCATGTCTTTGTCTTTGAATTGCCCATAGCATACCACGATTGAACAACTTTTAAAGCACAGAATAACCAATCGAAAAGACCTCTGTAAAAAAAGGGATTCCTATTTTTCCAACAGAGGAGAGTGATTTAAGGTTCCAAAATTTGTACATAAATTGGTTCAAGCATGCACTTTAATTTGTGCATAGCTTATATGAAATGTATTTATGGTTTTTAAATTATGCGACAAAAACCATTTTGTCGCTTACGCCCTTTCCATTTTTTGCTGTTCCATTGCTTGTTTTCTGTGAGAGGCCGGGCCGGCCTCTCATAGAAAACAAGCAATCTAAAACATATCCAACACGGTTTCTTACTTTAACGCTGCGTCACCTTATGCGCTCTCTCTAGTTGGACCAATACAAGACGTTCCCCTTAAATCTAGGTAACAAAATATAAATGTGGGTGACCATCTATGTGGTCGTTATATTTTGACATAGATACTACGCCGATATGGAATACTTCGCATAAGTCGGAGCAAAGGGCGCTACTAGCACATGTAGTAAACAATCCGATCAAAATCCGACATGTTGCACACGTCATAATATCTGAATATTGATAGAATTGCCTTCTCAAACGTCTAACATAACTAATATTTTGTTGACTGCCTCTGCTGGTGCTGCCATTGCGTGAAAACTTTGCAGTAATATATAATTATCCTATTATTCTTGCCCCCCTCCCAAAACCCCCAAAAAAATTGAGGCGGCAACCGCGTCTAACCCAGGCGGGGTTTCTGTCTAAAGTGTCTATCCATCCATCATGAAACTGGACCTGATCGCATTAAAATTGCCCAAACGATCAGAAAAGAACGCAATAAACATCCCTTTTAAAATATTCTTGAAACCTTTCCCCATCAGTTGTTTGCCTACGAAATGTGTTTGTGCGATATTTTAAGAGTCTATTAATGTCTGTTAGACAAATGTCGCCCCTCTTAAACAAAGTGCTCCGAGTACACTCTACAATTTAGCTGGAAAAAGATTTTGTTTTGCTCGAATTCCGGTCGCTAGTGGAAAAAGGTTTTTTAAATTTTAGCCATTATAGCATCTAATTTTACTCGTGAATGTTTGCTGGAAATTTTAGATCCGAGTTGGGTGCAGGGACTTGAAACTATGTTGCTGCTATGCCTAAAAGTAAATCAGGGAAAAATAATGATATAACATTTTTAACTAAAAGCCTGCTTCACTATCTTTAGAGATATAGCTAAAAACTTGATCTTTAGAGGTATGGCTTTTTTATGGTAAAAACTTGAACTTTTGCCCACGACACATAGTAGTGTAAATGTGCTATTGAAATAAAAATCGTGCGACAAAAACAAGTTTTACGCGCGATTATCCTTATGGCGGCCTAGTATAAAAATGGTCTATTTAATATTATTTGGCTTTGTCCCCAGGTAAAATGGCCGCTCAATAAAACGCATTGTGCTAACAAAAATGAGGGAGTCTTTTAGCGGAATCCCCGGAACGCAACCTCCGCTCGAACGACTGCGATTCAATAAAGAGAATTCCTGTAACATAATACAAAAATACCGCACGATTTTTACAACGCCGTGTGCTTATTTTGATAGCCACATCACAGAGTAAACACTCCCAGAGAAACTACAAAGGAAGATGTCTAATCGTTTCCGGTTTCACTGCTACAAGCGTATATACGAGTACAATGTAATTATGACGTCACAGCGTGGTGCACATTCGTGCACGCTTGTAGCAGTGAAATCTGTTGATTCTCGGGGGTATTTTTGACGATTGTTTGACTTTGTTTTGCTTTGTTTGATTATGCTTCTATTAAAAACGATCTTTTAGAAAAAAAAAACTTCACTAGCGTTGGCCTGGCATAAGACCACGTGGCGTGATTAAACACACTTCTTCTTTGTAAGAAAAAGTCCACCGGCGCCGTGTAGGAGTGGAAATAAACCCCTTTCTCTACCGCGCGAAAATGCCACTTCTGCCAGAACTGCCGAAATGATATCCGTTGTCTTTTACTCTGTGGCGGATGGTCTAGGCTTTATTGCATTAAGCTATTCCGGCGCCGTAGAACTCAATTTTCAAATAGCTGAGGTCTTTGTATTTTTGGACAGAGGTTTGACTAGACGCTGCAATTCTTAAGGTTGTCACATATTCGCAAATCATTTGCTACCTTTACGAAGCCATGCATTTTGAAACGAGCCAGTCAAATCTAAATTTTAGTTACTATAAAATTAAAGATATAAATATAAAGGAGTGTGGCAAATCTGTCTATTCAATAATAATAGTGATTATAAATTTTATGTAGTTTTGAAACAGTTCAAAGAAAAGCTTGCCAAATCCGATATCTTTAACTATATTATCTGAGAGATATAGTAAAAGTAAACAATGTTTATAAACAGCACCCATAGCAAACATAAAATAATATTCTAGGTTTAATTAAATCGTAGCATATCTAGGTCATGTCTGCGTACGACCTTCCAGCGGCTAGGTTACATAAAATATAATACAGATTATTTTGCTCTTTTAATTTTATGTTAAAAGAAAACACATTTTGTAATATAAACAGAGAATGTCGAGGGTATAAAAGTGCTTTATCGCTACGTTTTAATTATAAAATCGATGTAACATCATCATCATCAGTACTATTCAATAGCTGATTGTTCACCTCTCTGTTCGTCAGTTATCTCCGCACGTTAATAGCCACTGAACCAATTTTGATAGAACATTGGTATTTTGAATCAGAAGAGCAAAGGATAGTTTTATCCCCAAACAACTCCACTTCCCTTTGTCTCCGATTTCGTCTCACCCGGACGTTTTTTCACGCCAGTTCTCCCTGCTTAAGCTAACCTATTGGTGCCGTTGCCACATTTAAACCACCCATCAATTAAACGCTTTGATTGAAGATGTTTTCCGTCATCGCGCCGCATCTGCCGCTGCTGACAAATGACGTCATTTATCACCAGCCTATTACGCAGTAGAAATTGCTTGTAATGCTGATATAAATTCGTTTGATTCCACCGCTTAGGCCCACTTGCGCCTGTCTGAAAATATAATCCATACTGATATTATAAATTCGAAAGTGTGTCTGTCTGTTACCTCTTCACGCCCAAAGCGCCGAACCGATTTAGCTGAAATTTAGTATCGAGATACTTCGAGTCCCGGGAAAAGACATAGGATACTTCGACTTCTCGAAAAAATGTACATTTCTGCGCGATTAACGAATTTTGGCGCAACCGAGTTGCGGGCGCCATCTAGTCCCTGTTATAATGAAAGTGTCTATTTGCTATTATAATACTATATCCCTATTATAAATGAGAGTGCGGCAGTTAGTAATCAAAACAAGTTATATTAAAAAATGTAGAAATCTTCTCACTATAAAGTATAATCTATTACAATTATAAAACGTGGTTTTAGTGGATAAAGCTATGTATAAGTTTTAATCTCGAATCCGCCTCTCGCAAGCTTAGGGTGCGATTATTCATTTTGTTGTTAGGAAGTTAGTATAAGTCGGGGTTCAGAACTAACCGCCGATTCGTATAATAGTTTAACCAACTGGAAAAGTTACGTATGTTGACTAATTTTAACGTATTGTAGCAAGATTGACATAACTTACTTGTAAAGTGTACATGGCAAATTGAAGTGGAAGCGGTCATTGATCCCCTGTCAAAATTTGTTATCATTTATATTTTTAAGGTGCGGGATCACCAGAAGCATTCGCTTGTAACTAATGTAACGTTACAAATTCAAGCATTACATCAGCGAGGGAGGAGAGTCGAGCATTACAATGCGCACCTTGTAATGTACAGTGTGTAATATCCTGATGCAACTTATAACATCAATCTAGCTATGGTATGCTCAAACTCAAATGTTACATTACATGCGAATACTCGTCAGTCAGGGAGGTAGTATTGTAATGATGCTGAAAGTCGAATCTTTAATGTTACAACGCACGGTCAGGGAGCTATTTTTGTACTCAAAACTAATCCATAATGTTACATTACAAGTGAATACTCGCAGTAAGGGAGCACCTTTATAATTAAAACATTTCAAGATAATTATACATAGGCTGCTATTTATGTATCCGGAACTGGCCATTTACAAGAACAATATTTAAAAAGTAATTACAACATTTGAAAATAGAACTCTTTGGTTGAAGAATACATTTTGTTTCATGTGACTGTCAATTATTTTTCCATTGTGGCGTCATTTTGAAAATTGCGTGTCTTCATTTGCCATGGATTTAACGCGTGAACATTTTCGTGCAATGATTTACTACGATTTTCGGCGTGGGCTAAATCAACAACAGTGCTTTATTCAACTCACCGCAACTTTTGGAGATGAAGCACCATCAAAAACCACTGTTAATCACTGGTACAGTGAGTTTAATCGTGGGCGGTCTATGCTCACGGATGAAAATAAAGAAGGTCGCCCAAAAACAGCTGTTGTCCCACAAAATATAGATGCTGTGCGGGAACTAATAATGCGTGATCGTCATGTTACATATCGCGAGATAGAGGCGTCCTTAGGCATAAGTATGACGAGCATACATAAGATATTACACGAACATTTGGCTGTAAAAAAAATATGTTCGCGTTGGATTCCACACAACTTGACAATCGATCAAAAACGGGCTCGTGTCAATTGGTGCAAAAAAATGATAAAAAAATACAACCGTGGTACGTCAAAAGCCGTTTATAATATCTACACAGGTGATGAATCTTGGATCTATGCATATGACCCCGAAACTAAACAACAGTCAACGGTGTGGGTGTTCCAAGATGAGCCGAAACCAACAAAAGTTACTCGTGCAAAAAGTACTTTGAAGCAAATGGTCGCCTGTTTTTTTGGAATTAATGGGCATGTGGCTACAGTGCCATTAGAGAATCGTAAAACGGTTAATTCTGAATGGTATACGACCATTTGCTTACCAGAAGTCTTTGAAGAAATAAGAAAGGACAACCGACAACGCAGAATCATATTACATCACGACAATGCTAGCTGTCACACCTCAGCTGAAACAACTCAGTTTTTGGAGGGTCAAAAGATCGAATTGACTGGTCATCCGCCGTACATCCCTGATTTGGCACCTAACGATTTCTTTTTATTTCCATACGCGAAGAACAAATTACGTGGTCAACGTTTTTCGAGCCGCGAAGAGGCTGTTGATGCGTTCAAAATGCACGTTTTGGAAAAAGTGCTATGAAAATTGGTTTCAGCGTATGCAAAAGTGTGTCGATCATCGCGGCGAATATTTTGAAAAGCAATAAAACCATATTAAATGATATATGTTTGTTTCTTTTTTTAATTCCGGATACATAAAGCCCTCGTAACATGCAGTGCAATACGGCGGGTAGCAAATATATTAATTCAATGTGTTCCTTTTTATGCAATATTTATTTCACACAATCTAAATCTTACCTAAACTAATTAGTTTGTTATAATATTAACCCATCAAGCCCCATACGAGCACCGGTGATCGAGACAACAATAGAATACAATAAATAGCATTTCTAATAATCCGCGATCGAAGGATTTTTTTATTAATTATTAATTACCAAAATTAGAACCGTTCTCAGATTTTAGTGAGACAATTCGCAATCTACATACAGGAGTAACTTGTAAGTATCTATAAACATTTTGTCATAGAATACATACAAATTCCGAACACGTCCTCCCAAGGGCCGAAGACTATTGAGCTTAAGAGCTTCGTTAATTGTTTTGTGGCATGGACACGACTATAGCCCGACTATTGTCGACTATAGTCGACTATTAACGACTATAGTCTATAGTCTGCAGTCTATACCCCGTTACATATCTGGACCGTGCATGGATTCGTTCGATATTAATTTCAGAACGGGAACGGAAGCCAATTAAAACTTTGCAAAGGATAACGAAGGATGTAACGGTTCCCAAGTCGAAGAATTATATCGCCAATAATGGGGAAATTTAAGAGGAATTTGTCAAAAGTTTTATGATACAGAGTTAATTATTATTTTGTTTGTAGTTTGACGACATAATAATATTTAGTCTGAAACAAATAGACCGGTGGGGTATTACGCTCAAAACTGATATACGTTTTTGATTTACGAGCCTGATACGATGTCGATTTTGAGGTAGTTTCGGTTGTGATGAACTTTGAACAAATTCGAATTTAAATAGACATCGCAATGACCGAACTTCGAACTTCTTGATCCAGCAGGGTACATGTCGGTCTTTAAAGACCCAAGCGTGAATCAACACATCTGTAACACACAATACTGTATGCACGCGAGCTCAGATGATAGGCAATTATATATAAATATAATTCCTTTTAGAAAGCTATCTAAAGAGCGGAATTGCTACTATCAATTTAGATATATATATTCTCGTTTTCGCAAACTCCGGGCTTTTAACCCACGCGACCAACCGAGGGTTAAGGGGGCGACTAACCCAAAATTGATGATTTTATAATTCATTTTCATACTTGAAAATAAGCCCCGAATTGTTTCATTTTCTAAAATTAGATACTTCATTATATTTCCAAGAGTTCGATCTGAAAAAAAACACGATATCATAAAATTTTCTCCATAGAAAAAAATCACAAAGATGCATCTAATTTTCACGAACTTTTCATTTATTGCCATAACCGTGAATTGAACTAAGTTAATATTTTAACACATTGTATAAAATTCTATCATTGAGAAACCGACCTAGATTTTTAAAATGTTAGATATTTATCGAGTTATTGAGAAAAAAGTAATTTGGCGATGAATCCGCGTCGTCCTTTTTGATCTGGCATAATATTACGAAAGACGGGCGTGAGTGTGAAGAGAGAAGGACGATGTTTGATTTTTTGGGTTAGTCGCCCTCTTAACAGCAGTACATTTCTTCTTTGATTTTCATTATTCATTATTTTGATTTGATTTTTTTAGTTTAATAAGTTGTTGTTATATCAGAGAATTCTAGCAACTCGACCGACAGATTTTCATTATACATCGGACATATCCTCGATTGGGAAACCGCATTTGTATCAGCGTGTAATTGGATTGTTAGATTATGGGAGATTAGCGACGTCTGGACTGAAGACACATCGCCGGTTCGACAGGTGGTCAATGATTGATGTCTTGTATCGTGATTAGCTATGTCCTCACTGTGCACTTTCATCTTCAATTTTCGTCATCTCCTTTCATTCAACTTTCGTAATTGGCGCATTCAATAATTGAATGTGTCAACGAACGCAACGCCAACATTGTCATTTTTGTTTAGTTGCAGTGTCTGTCAGCTTATAGTGACATGTGCGACGAGAACATTTTACTGGGTGGAATACGTGCGCCTTATTTGGTCATAAGAAATTACAGAAAAAAAAGAACAAAGCGAAAGTTCTGGATACGGTTAAAGGGCATGCGTCGCGGGAATGCCTCATGTGTGCTGTTGACTAGGCTATGATGCATGCCCCTAATGACTAAAAAAAGGCACAGTGTAGATATAGCTTATGGACCACTAAAGCTGGCCGCATACTCACGTTTACCGAATTTGTTTTTCGTATTCGGAAATCTGAATGCATGGCATCACGAACGGAGCGAATTCCGCACAGTATCAGGCATAATAATAATTATTATTTTATTTTCAATAACTATACCGATTCGTTTTCATTTCCTAGGCTTTTGTATTTTATTAAAATAATAAAACATAATATGCGTTAATGATGAAAGAATGCGAATAAAAGTACTGTGATTTAAAAACAATTTTCCTTTCTGCAATAATTATGAAAATGTGAAAATACTTCCATAATGACGTTGTTGTTGTAATGTGTTGTTTAAATTTTAGAATGAAAATAATCTTTATACTATTATCCATTGAGTTGAAATACTAATGATCCAAATAAAATAAAAAATAATTCTTTCTTAATTACGTCTATGTATCTGAGTAAGATGACAAGATAATCATTTGAGTGTGAATGATTGATGCTCAGAATGAATCCACATTTAAATGTTTTCTGAAGATTTCATTGACGTGAAGACGATTACGTATTGGGCTACTTGTCTCAGAAAAATGCACGGTTCATGCGGACTTTCTTCTGTTCTTACTGTCGAAAGTATTTAAATAACAAAAAATCTAGATGAAACAGGGGAATAAGGATGAGTCTGATCACTTATGTAGATTGTACGCGTGTTTTTGTAGCAATAAAAAGTATACTGCCTTAAATTTATCCTAAGACAATGTCATAAACCAAAATGTTTGCAACCAGACGTTCATTAGTAACCAGGTCACTGGGTTGCTCCGGAAAAATAAAGTTGTAACATGTCTAATAAAAACAACAATCGTATACGTCACCAAATTTATAGCAATATTCGGGGGCGCGCAGCGAGCAATATTTTCTTTGTCAATAGCAATATAAAAGTCCTTTGTTACCTTATAAAGTTTTTGCTGGTAGTTTGTTTAGTAAATATAATATATTTATCAAATACCTGAAACAATATTATTGTCGTCTCAGGTATTTAAGTCTTGAGCGAACAAGTAAGTAATAATATAACTACTGTTGAACGCAGATTAAAAGCAGTCAGTAATCAACTGTATTATTGTCAGTAATTATTCATCTGCCATAGTCAAAGAGAATTTTTATAAATGTCGAACTTCAGAGGTGTCATTAATTTTGTCTTTATTATGAGTTCTCATGGGAAATATAATATTATTTTATGACTCCTCTGAAGCACAAAATATGCGACAAGTGTCTTAGTGGTCCTGGAGCCAGTGACAGATTTTCATGACCAAGTCCCTCCCAACCGAAACTTCGTAAAATGAATAAGGGACTTATACATTAATACTCGCGACCGTCAGCTGCGACTCCGTGGGGTGGGCAGTGGAAGCCTCCCAAAGATGAAGAAAAAAAATTTATTTTCAGTCATTTCCTCCCATTTGAAAATTCATCAGAGTATTGTGAAAATACTCTAGTAAACAATTAAAAAAATCAGCTAGCTGCAGTAAGTCAGTGGAAAAGTCATCAGCTGATAAGTTTTAGTAGGTAGGTATTGATGCTGTTGCGTTACCTTTCAAGATACCAGCTGACAAACTTTCCACTGAGATACAGAAAGCTGACATTAATTTTCATTCATAGTAGCATATAAACATTCACCAGGTAAAGTAGCTGAGAGGAAATCATTGAAAAAATAAATTTTTTTCATGTTCAAGGAGCCAGCTGACGTATAATCCACCGTGTTATGGTCAGCTGACTATGTTTTTCTTTCAAAATACTACATACTATCCTCTGATAAATTTTTAAATGAGAGGAAATTACTGAATTTTTTTTTCTTCATGGGTTGGAGGCTGCCACTGCCCAGTGCCCACCCCACCCACGGAGTCGCAGCTGACGGTCGCTAGTATTCATAGTATAATTAGTCTCTTATGCATTTTACAAAGTTTCGCCCGGGAAGAAATAATTGACCAAAAATTTACCTGGCTCCCGGTCTATAGGCTCTTTAACGTGAGTAAGAAATATACGTCATTATAATATGTACATACATACGATACGGTCGATTAAAAATCTAAATCGAAAACTAAATTCTGTTCATTTTAGCAACGCAATTCTAGAAATGGTTACGTAAAACCAAACGGTTTGTTAAAAACACATTAACTGGGGGAACGCTTCACGTTAAAATCACAACAAACAAAGAATTTAAAATACCTATTTGAACGTTAAAATCCCATTTCAAAGGTCGTTTGAGCATCCTGCGGGCAATGGCAATACTTCAGTGAACATTAGCCCTAATTGGCATTCTAAGATAGGGGCTGACTCCTTCCAAGTTCAAAGTGATTTTTAAGTTTAAATAATACCTACATTTCGTAACTTTGCACGCGATTGTGCGGGAATAGTAATTGCTGTAAAAACTATTTTAAAATAAATTGAATGCCCGTTTCACTCCTGAATTTTGGTCAACAACGGAACCCTAATAATAACAATCAAATTAGGCTTTGTCCACATTTGTATCATTTTCGCGTATCAGATCTCCGTCGGGTAGCATCGAAGCGTATCATGTTCGCTAATGTGGACGCAAAATGATCACTAACATCGCGATCATTTTGCGTCCACACTGATACGCGAAAATGATACAAATGTGGACATAGCCTAAGATGGAAGCCTCGCTAAGGCAAACGTAGTGTAGGACGTCCCGCGACACGGTGAACCGACGATTTGAAGAAAGTGGCTGGCAGCGGATGGATGACGGCTGCCCAAGATGCCATGCCTCCCTCAATGAGCGCCAACCATCCCGTGGTTGGCACTAATTGGGGGAGGCCGACGTTCAAAAATGGAAGGCAATAGGCTGATGATGATGATGAATAACAATCAGACTGTACAAATCAAACTCGAAACAAAATATTGTTGTATTCCCGGGCATTGAATCCAGGACCTTCAAGTTGAAAGCCAACCTCTAAAGCACTCGACCATGGAGGCGTAAAACCTGTGTTCCCTCACAGCTGAAGTTAGTTAGGTATAAAATAAGGAATACGAAACAAAATGTTGAAACCATTATTCTTAAAGAACTAAGGCAATTAGAGGTAGAATATAGTACCACAATTACGTTCTACTTTTATGTTTTTGCTATCTTTTGTAGAAAAATCTTTTTCTTTCTGTTTTACGCGGCACCGTAATATAATAAAGTATGTTTAACATAAATAAAGTTCCTGGAAGACCAACCGTTGCTTGAAGTTTTGTGGGATAAAAAATTTAAACAAAAATGGTTAATAAATAAAAGTAATAATATTATTATCTTGTCTCATACATAAAGATCAACAACGGAAGAAGCTTTTTTTAGCTTATTTTATTAGAAACGTTTGACGAGGTAACAACAGTAACAAAGATACTTTCGCATTTATAACATTAATAGAGAATAGCCAGTCTGGTATTATAGCACTTACGAAAACCTAAGCTATGTTAAGTCAATAGACCTCAGCTTTATACAATGTTTGCCTCAACTACCTCATAGTCTTCCTTATAGTGTAAGCTTCGAGCAAACAAACGATTGCCATCGAGCCAACTAGTAACCGTTTGTGTTTCAGGTCGTCAACACGTCGACGGCATATCCAATTGCCTATGTGTGTGTGCCGTTTGCGTAACGCTCAGAAGTACTCACGTGATTGCACTATCTATTCAGGTTGCATTAACATCGCTCCGGGCTATCGGTTGACGTAATGAAGTCTGTAATATTCAGTATCTGCAATTAGTTGAGTGCCATATCGAGTTTTATTCGCCTTTAACTGCCGCCACCGCCAACCGGATATCGGATACGCGTCATATTATAACAGTGTATTCGTTAATTTTAAGGGAACATGCAAATATAATATTTATGAAAATTTTGCTATCAAAACGTTAAAAAAATATAAAACAATGCCACTGCGAGGTTAATATTTTATGAAATATTGTTTTTTTTACAAAAAATACGAATTAAAAGTAACGTGAAACGGAACGTATTTCAAAACACCTATCAGCGTTCAGTGACGTCACACCTGCTCATGACAAGCTCATGACAACTTTTCGAGAGGTTAAGGTTCTATATATAAATACCTCTTATCTGTGGTTGATCTGTGGTTAAGGTTGTTTATATCAACAAACGAAAGTTTATTTGCGTTTTTCCCTATTTTTCCAATTAAAATGGAAGCTGGCTTTATGAAAGCATATTCTCGAAATCTACCAAAAGTAAATGTTGACATGGTAATAACATTTTTTTCCGAAAGAGCAGAGTATTCCAGTGTTGTGGTTAAGGTTGTTTATATCAACAAACGAAAGTTTATTTGCGTTTTTCCCTATTTTTCCAATTAAAATGGAAGCTGGCTTTATGAAAGCAGATTCTCGAAATCTACCAAAAGTAAATGTTGACATGGTAATAACATTTTTTTCCGAAAGAGCAGAGTATTCCAGTGTTGAAATGAAAGGGACTAAACTACTACGGTATTATTTACCTAAGTCAAATTTGTATTATTTTCATTCAGCGGCGGCTTCTATTTAAAGCAGTTATTTCATTTAAACTGAACAAGAGAATCTTATAGTGACAATGCCATCGGATACGTTCAACTCAAAAGAGAAGGAGAAATATGTACAGTAAAAAGTCGTGTTACTCCAGAACACAAAGCTCGAAAAACAGGGTATCGTGTTATAACTATTATTAATGAAAGGCAAGGCTCCGTTCACACCTGTAAATGCGAAGACTGTGCAGCTTCTGAAGGTAAAAAATGGCTTAATAGTAATAGCCCGCTTTACGCGACCCCGTTTTCCGCGGTTTCACTATAACGCGAAATTTAAATTTCGCGGCTTCGCGCTCATATACCCCGCATTACTAGAAAAAGTATTTAGTCATCAGCACAGATTAAGGTATATAGACAATGATAACAGCTGTGCCTTGACCGTGTAGACCAGTGGTCCCCAATTTTTTTTTTTCATGCGGGCCACAAACATGTTTTGGTCTTGGTGTCGCGGGACTCGCGGGCCACAACTAAAATTTTTTAGGGTTAGAAAATAACATTCTTCAAAATTAACAATTTAAAAGTGGAAAAATTTAACGACTATCACGTAGACTTTTAACGTTATTTTGCCGGTGGGCGTGAATTTCAAAATTGTTTAACATCACGCGGGCCACAAATAAAGTCCCAGCGGGCCGCATGCGGCCCGCGGGCCGCGGGTTGGGGATAGCGGGTGTAGACCGTGTAGACAGTGTAGACTTCTACTATATATAGTATATACTCTTAATCTGTGGGAAACTGAGGACATTAAGTATGGTACGATCACAGATTAAGGTACGATCGTGGGGCCATTGTCAATAATAATTGTCAAACCAATGTCAAACAGTAGTGACGTCATACAGACTATAGATCCGTTTTGGCGCCAAAATTTAAATTGACAATTTTAAGCCGCATTTTTTGCAGTAAATTCCAGTGTTTTATTTTTTTAAATATACTTGTGGTCTATTCTACGCGGAGTTCTCTAAAATAAACACAAAAATAAAAATATCGCATCTTCCCTACATGTTTTTGTCTACAGCATTTTCATCTCGATAGTTCTATTATAGACGCGCGCATTCGCTCTTCGACGCTTCCATATTTTCACAGCAGAAATTTGCATTTTTATGATAATATGAATATGATTTAAATACTTTCTGTTATGAAAGACAGATGTGTAATGTATATAATATGCTTTGGTGAATAGCATGACGCGTCGCTTCGACTCAACCCCAGTGTCTATTGAGCCGAATAAGTCCTGCAAAGGGTTATTTGTACGAGTCAAAATACAGTCCGGAGTGAATGTAAAACAATTTGTTTGGTACCACGCTTACCTCGGAAAAAGTTTCGGAACAAACACCGCTACACGAGAATTTTGTATATGAGGTGACGTATAATTATGTGATTGCCAAAAGAACAAGATAATCTATATTATCTCGTTCTTCAGTTATACTTCAGTATGCTTTTCTTCAGAACAGCTTAACCGATTTGGCTAAGTTTAGGCTTGCAATAAGCGTGGAAGTCCAGGAAAGATTTATAAGTACGCGAAGTTCACCGGGACATCTAGTACCTGAATATACGTCATCATGACAGAGTAGGTACTCTATCCTGGTATCTGTCCTAAATTACGGCCGAATATTTGCGGTAACACTAGACAGGACGTAGCCCATAAATCAGGTTTTTGGTCTGGAACCAGACCTACTGAGATGTACACGTGCGGTAGAGATTGCGGTCAGCACGTAAACGCATTCCACAAGACCAGGGATCCGATTCTAATAGCTAGAATCTCAGATGCAATAGAGTAGTAATACGATCAAATATTTTTCCACGTTTTCGGTGAAAGAGTTCCGCTCGAGTTTCTTACGTAGGTAAATTACAAAAACGACAATTTCAAAAGTATTATCTAAAACTGTAGAAATGAAAATTCTGTACATTAAAGATATTCCAAAAATAGTAAGTAGGGGGCGTCACTACATCGCTATAGAAGCCAAAAATGTGGTTGGTTTTTTTGTCTGTCTGTCTGTCTGTCTGTATGTTTGTTCCAGCATCACACGAAAACTACTGATCCGATTTGAATGCGGTTTTCACAGATACATTTGTCTTCTTCCAACTTAACATCTGGTGTATAAAAATTTTCCCCCCCACCCCTCTAAGGGGACCAAAGGGGGGGTCAGATTTTGTATCAAACTTTTTATTTAATGGATTACTTCATATTATTTACTGTGTTTTCCAACTTAATATTTGGTGTATAAAATTTTCCCCCCAACCCTCTTAGGGGACAAAAGAGGGGGTAATATTTTGTATCAACTGATGAAGTAGAATTACTTTATATGGCAAAACAATGTTTGCCGGGACAGCTAGTAATATATATACCAAAAC
Source organism: Polyommatus iphigenia (assembly GCA_963422495.1). Lineage (NCBI taxonomy): Eukaryota > Metazoa > Arthropoda > Insecta > Lepidoptera > Lycaenidae > Polyommatus > Polyommatus iphigenia. The sequence continues at coordinate 4,075,625 of OY730189.1, forward strand.
AACGTTTTCCAGCTGCCCTAGCAAGGGGATTGTTGATCTCGAAGACATAGATAAAGACAAGATATATAACTATAGTTTCTTAGATAATAGTTCCTGTTTTAAAGAAAATAAGATCGGAGATTCATCGACAACAGAAATCATTTATTAATGCATTTTTAATGTAAGTTTTTCGAGCAAATTTTACGGTCTATTGTTTTGCGAGCTCGGATTTCTTAAAATGTTACACAATTTGTCTAGCACTTTGGCGATGTAGATTCATTAGGGTGGAATTATCAATTTTCCCACGCTAAACAATGGGTAATAAAAACAGTTCACAAAATGCACTTAAAAATAAAATAACATTGACAATGAATCTACGACCTTATTTATTTTAGACGTAGAAACTTTTATCAAAAAAACTATAGTTATATTATTATGTCTACGAAGATCGGAAACTTTCAATCCCCGTACTAGGGCATCAGATAGTATTATTAAAAGCAATCCTGCAGTAAACACCTTATCCAGTTACATTAGGATTTGCCTAACTTACAATAACTCCACATTATTATTTATAGCAATTTGACGTTACGGTGTTTAGGATCAACGATTTATTGCCCACCATAAAGACTCTGTAACGGATTGGTGTTTTGGAATCAATGGGCGGTTTTTATCTGGGTTAACTGCTTTCTGTTTCGATAATTGTCGCTCGCAATTTTTCCCGATGAATGGAGTGACGCGAAATTGTGTGTCGGGGGTATTTTGAACGGACAGTTTCAATTTGAGCTTTGTTTTAGAATTAAGGTAGATTATGTAGCATAATTTTGCTTTTAATCTATCCATCATAAGACGTATTAAATTTTAGATATAATATACTAATAAAAAAATAAAATAAACTAATAATACTGTAACAGACAGATGTTACTGTGACATCCATGTCCATACTAATATTGTGCTAATATTATAAATGTTGTCTTCCCAAAATCACTCTGACATCGGCAACTCTTTGAGGCCGCCATAATAAAAAGAAGAAGAAGAAGTAGATAAATGTGAAAGTGTATCTGTCTGTCTATCTTTCTTTCTGTCTGTTACTGTTACCTCTTAATGCCTTAGCTGTTGAACCGATTTTACTGAATTTTGGTATTAATACTTTGAGTCCCGGGAAAGGGCATAGGATACTTTTTATCCCGGAAAATGCACGGTTCCCGTGCGATAAACGAATTTGGACGCAATGGAGTTGTGGGCTTATGACTAGCTAATAATAATAATAATTGTAAGTTTTTAACCGACTTTCAAAAAGGAGAAGGTTATGTTTTATGTAATTATTGTTACGATTCAATTCCTTTTTCCTTATCTTCCGGGTCAGCGAAAACTTGTCAAATGCGCTCACAATTTAACAACGTAACGCCTGTAATACAAAATTTATCCCCGAAATAGATTTGCGATGATAAAACGTGAACGTTTCATCCTAAATTATTTTGCTTGTCGTATATTTTATATGAACGGCCTATTTGACGTTATTTAAGGAACCCCTCAAAATCATAACGTGAAATACGTGGGCCTTGAGATGTTCGAGAGATATCAATATTACGAACATAACAAGTATATAACACGTATATAAAATAAAAAGGTAAAGGAAGTTTTTAAGTACCATCGAGGAAGTTGATTCCTATGCATTTGAGAGACCAACGTCATTTGGTCGATCATGTCAATTCAATGTTAATTATGATCTGTCGGCTGGGTTTGACGAAATGCGCCCAAACTACATAGGTCCCTCATCTGCATAGGAATCAACTTCTCTGATAGTACATTACCGTAGTATTAAGTCAGTTAGTAAGTAAAGTTACTTGGTTCAGTACCCGGCTAAGGGGACCGACCTAGGCTTCGTTACCACCAGAGATGTATAATTGAGAGGAATGTGTTTTTAAGATCCATTAGCATCGTCGCGCTGAGCGATGTCATGGCAAGCTCACGTCAATGAAGCGATTCTATTGGTTCTCAAAAACACATTCCTCGCAATACATCTCTTGCGGAAACGCAGCCTTATTGGGATTTAGAAGAAGACCTATATTTAGTTTATTTTTAATTCACCCTGTATTTTTATTAATATTCATCCGTATGCTTAAAATATTGTAAAATTATGTTCTTCCAAATTTATTTTCATAGAACTGTATATTTTATAGAACCAGAAGACTGTTGTAAGCTAGTACGTATAAGTTCATTTTAACATAATTGTATGTTGCAACATTAGAATGTGCTGAAAAGAGACATCCGAGGATTCAAAAATCCCGCACTCCGTGCAGTAAGTAAAGTATTCTGTATTCTGCAAATTCAAACAATCCCACTCAGGATTATTCACGAATATGTTCGAGTGAGTTATACTCGCAATATATTATCTTACCTCGAATTATATTAGCGGCCAGATGTGCTGAATCACTTCGAATAAAATATCCCCAATAATATAATTAAATACATATTCTGTACTATTGTAAACCTGATGAGTTTGTTTGAACGCGCTAATATCTCTCTCTCTCTCTGTCTACTGGATTGATTTATATGTAATTTGGATTGATATAAAACAGACCATAGGAAAGGACATAGAATACATTGTTTTCAGGAAAAAGTACGTTTTCTGTGAAACTTACGTTCACTTACGCACGATACATTGTATACATAGTACTACTTACAATACGCAAAAATTGTTTGTATGTTCGCGATAATAATCTTTGGGACTGTTAGTTTGATTGGAAAAGTTTTCTTAGTTTTCAATAGTCCATTTGTAGAGTAAGGTACCTACTGTTAATTTTAGTAGCTGTTATAAACCGTTACATGATTATTGACGTAATAAATTTTCATTGATAGATGAATGTTTTTCCTTCTTAAGGGTTTTCGTTGCAATTTTGAATATAATAAATTATATTATAATGTAATTGAATATTACAAATATAATACTTATTATAATATTACAGGAGCATAAATAAGTCTTAACTTCAAAAGGTCCATACATAGTAAAATCAATCAATAATATCAACCAATAATTTGAACTTTAGTCCCAGTTTTAAAATCTGAAAAGCACTTAATATATTGCATCTGAGACAAAGAATATATTTTTGGTTGCATTTTAAAAATACTAGAAAATATTTAGACTTTGTATAAATAGTTCGTATTTGGGTCAGTCGAAAGTTTGGTGCCAACTACCAAGCCACGAGTTTCCCGGTTTGGACGACGCGTTTAGCTTTAGTTGTCTAAATATAGCTATTTAAAGTCATTCCAACTGCAATCTAAACCAACTTCCCAGGTGAGCATAATAGGCGCCTATATACACGTAACGAAGCAATTGAACGCTGCTGAGTTTATGTTACTCAACTAGATGACGCTCGCCATTCCGTTGCGCTAAAATTTATTTATCGCGCGGGAACCGGTCATTTTGCCGCAATGAAAACTCTTGTATGCCCATTCCTGGGACACTAAGTATCTGCATGGCAAATTTCATCGAAATCGGTCTAACGGTTTAAGCGTGAAGATGTAACAGACATGCAAGTTTTCTCATTTATAATATTAAGTGAGCACTGTGCATGTCATATAAGTTATCAACGATATAAAAAGTAACAGTGTACAGTAGCACCGTTTTATATTATGTTGTACTTGTAATAAATAATTGTACAGATTTTTTAATGTCAATAGTGGCAAAAACTCATACTGCGGCAACTACAACATATATAAAATTAAGAGGCTCGCTGAACATCCGAATTACATTATATTAAAAATAATATTCATTTTAAGCAATAATAAACTACTAGCTGATATTAATAAAGTTACCAAACCTATCTCGCCTACTTGTAATACACATCTAAGATATTTCAATATAAGCTCAGCAGAGTCGTGTCGGCGATATATTGGTGGCAGCTGGCTGACTCGATTTGATTTGCGGTCAGTGCAGTAAGCAAAATTTGATTGAATTGTAACTCAGTTTAGATGTCTCGGCCAGTACAGTTATTTAGTTTTGTATGCTTCACGCGTTGGGAACATAATATTTTCTACTAGATTTTGTAAAATAAACAATAACTATGGAACACAATAATATGTTATAATTAGATCACAATCGGCACATATAGGCGAAATTAATGTTTTAAATAAGGATTCATAGCTCAGTGCGAGAACCCAACATATTTTGTGGCGATAAAAACTAGCCTTTGTTCGTTTTCGTGACCCAAAATAATGCCGTGTAAAATATTTTCATCAAAATCGATTCTGTGAGTACATCCTTACTACATTATCCTCATCTCAGTCCTGTATGGTACCTCTACATTTCTTAAATGTAGAGGTAACATACAAATTGACAGACATAATACTCACAGATGTACATACTAATAGACGCACATATTTTGTCGTCCCGCCGACAAGCTGCTGTGCAGTTTGGCGAGCTATTAAAATAAGGATAAATAATTTGGTTTCTCAACAAAAAAAAATATAAAAAATAAATTCACATAATATAATATTACCCTCTTATAAATAAAAAGTCTTACACTATGTATACAGGCATAACAGTTTTGTCCTTGCCTTACATGGCACTTTTCTAAAGTACTGGATGAGGTTAAAACACACTCAAACTGTATATTTCTTTTACATAATAAAATAAATCTACAGCCGAACATAGAACCTTGGTCGGTCTTGCCTAGTCTGTAAATATAGTGCGGATATTTTCTTTACTTGATATGACTGTGAATATAAAAAAAATCAATAGACTCGAATAATAATTATGGCTATAAAATACTCGAAGGTTCAAACAATCAGTTCGACGTAGATAGTTACGGTCAGCAAATAAATTGTTAATCTCCACATGGAATGTAATTGTCTGACCGTAGTGTTCCGTACTAGCTGCTGCGTTTACTGTAAAGGCATTTCTTAATGCATACTCAATAACGGATTGGTACTCCTTGCATTTCGGCAACTTCTCTGTTTTCGCTTCGTTTCTTTTTTTTTCGCTTCTCTGTTCTCTTCATGCTAATAATCTTTATGCAGAAATAAAAGGGATATTTTGATCTTTCTTAATGATTTTATTAAATGTTTAGATAAGTACATTCAGTGCCGAGAAATAGCTGTATAATAATTATAGTTTTTATCCCGCAAACATTTACGTTTCCCGCGTGATAAATTGCCGTAACGTACCATCGAAGAAATTGATTCATAGGCAGTTGACGGACCTACGTCATTTCGTTGGAATTTGTCAAGTTAGGGTTAATTCAGAACGCAACGCGATGCATTTCTAAATTTGTATTGAATTGACAGAGTTCAATTGTGTGAGACGTCATGCAAATCTGTCAATTCAATACTTTATTGACCCGCTGGATTTGAATTTGACAAAACCGGATCAAAATCATGGTCCGCCATCTGCCCATGAATCAACTTCTCTAATTATAATACAAACTACAACAAAGCAAATTTTTAAGGGGCCGGGTACCCTCGAAATTGTCATACATACGTAATTCCAAAATAATTTTCTCATACGAAAATATTTAACATGTTTGAGTTGTTTTTCAGTTTACAATAGTAATTATCTAGGTTCCTGCACAAAAATTTACTTCAAAATATTTAAACATTAAAAAAAAATTGTTTTTAATTTTTTTTTAGTAAATTTAGTACTTAATATTTAAACACTAAAAAATAGAGTAAAACACTAAAAAATATATAAATAAATAGTAAATTTACCACAAAATATTTAAATACTAAAAAATATTTTTTAGAGTTTAAATATTTTGTAGTAAATTAACTATTTATTTATGTATTTTTTAGTGTTTTACTCTATTTTTTAGTGTTTAAATATTTAGTAGTAAATTTACTAAAAAAAAATTTTAAAGCAAAAAAAAAAAATTGTGTTTAAATATTTTGAAGTAAATTTTTGTGCAGGAACCTAGGTAATTACTATTTTAAGCTGAAAAACAACTCAAACATGTTAAATATTTTCGTATGAGAAAATGATTTTGGAATTACGTATGTATGAGAAATTCCAAGTGTACCCGGCCTCTTAAGTTCTATTGAGGAAAACTACCAAATTAAATGCATTGAATACTGCTATAAAAATACAATGGTAGAACAATTTGGTCTAAATTAAATGTTTTGTTTCCACGTTTAGAAAATGAATTGAAATATGAAATATGCTGGATATAAAATAACAGATGTTCTCATAAAATCTAATTTTGCTGTACCATGTGAAACATGAAAGAATAATAATACGTCTATAGCCTGCATAGAACGGCAATATAAAATAATTATTCCGTATAATTGTACGTAGACACGCCACCCTGTAAACATGCTGCAAACTACTAAAGCCCAGCGCAACCTCCTAATTTATCATGTTTTGGTATCCATACTCATATTATAAATACGAAAGTGTCTGTCTGTTACCTCTTCACGCTCAAACCGATGAACCGATTTTACTGAAAGGTATAGAGACACTTGGAGTCCCGGAAAAAGACCTAGGATACTTTTCATCCTGAAAAAATGTTGAACATACTATGTTGCTTTCATATTCACTCAAGCAATAATGTATCCCACCAAAAACATAAATGTAAAAATGCTGAGCCAAGTTCCATACAAACATTATATTACTTCTTGTCTATGGACTTCGCCGTGAAAAGGATGGAGATCTAAATGAGTGCCAAGTTCCATGGAAAATCGAATTATGTACGTATAGGAACCAAATAACATTATGAACAAATAATAGAGTCTATTTCTTTGCTTTATTGAATATCTATAACAATTGATGTTATTTAAGTAGTGTGAGATCTTAAACTAGATTAGATCTAACTTGGCCAGTTTTCATTACGTCAGTCATTTTTCATAAAGTTATTGAACATTTTAATTCTGATGAAAACTAGCCAAGTAAAATCTAATCTAGTTTAAGATCTCACATTACTTAAATAACATCAATTGTTATAGATATTCAATAAAGCAAAGAAATAGACTCTATTATTTGTTCATAATGTTATTTGGTTCCTATACGTACATAATTCGATTTTCCATGGAACTTGGCACTCATTTAGATCTCCATCCTTTTCACGGCGAAAGTTTTTTGTGAAACCTTAGGAAGCGATCATAGTGTAGTTAAAATTTCTACTGCTGTTAACATAAAAACTTCAAACATTTTAAAAAGACAATTTAATAAAGCAGAATAATTACGAATTTAATAATGACCTTCAAGGTCAATAAGATCAGTTTATTGATTTTTTGAATACTGCTGCTGAATTACATATCCCAAATACTAAATTGAATAGAGACCTTACTTCAAAATTTACGCCTCGACCTTATTGGAATACAAATTTGTCTGAAGTAGTAGCTCAACGTCGTTTGGATTTATCAAAATTTAGGAGAAATCTCGTATCCTGAATTTTCTGAAGGAGAAAGTAAGGCTTGCGCAGAATCTCATTCGTAAAACGCGAATGGATAGCTGGCGTGACTTTTGTTCCTCCTTCGACAAATCTAGCTCTTTGAGTGATCTATACAATAAAATGCGCTGGGTAAAAGGTTACAGATAAAGGAAATATGAATATGCTTTTACATAGTTTGACGCCCGATTCGGTGACACCTCAGAAACCAATATTTTATTCACAAAATGAAGAATTAGACAAAGAAATTTCGCTAATCGAATTAAATAATGCAATTTGTACACGAGACACTTGTCCATTCTTTAGTATTTATATTTATATCATATTTCTTATAGTATGGTTCGAAATCTTCCTCATAATGGGGAACTCATTTTAGTCAATTTATTTAATAAATTTTACCAACAGAGTTTTGTACCACATCAATGGAGAGACATATCGGTAATTGCAATTCCCAAACCAGGTCGAGATACAACCACTATTTCTTCTTTGCGCCCAATATCAATGATGTCTTGCTTGTGTAAAGTATTTCATAAAATTCTTAACAATCGTCTAGAATGGTATTTAGAAAAAAATGATTTGTTCCCTAAACATACAATAGGTTTTCGAAAGACATATTCTACTCAACATAATTTAGCATATCTGATTAATGATGTATTTACTGGTTTTAGTTCTAAAAAAATTACCTTAGCTTGCTTTATAGACATTGACAGTGCCTATAATAATATCGATATAGTTTCTTTACTTTTAGTTCTAGATAGCTTCGAGGTGGGTTCAAAAATGTGTTCATATCTATGGAATTTCCTTCGTAAACGGACGCTTTCAATTCGACATAATAATTCAGTATTGTCTCGTGATACAGATAAAGGCCTAGCTCAGGGTGATCCATTGTCACCTTTATTATTCAATATCGGAACGATCAATACTTGTAGAGCTTTAACAAATTTAGGTAAATCTCAATTTGCAGATGATTTTGTGATATACGCCATTTGCAGCAGTATTGCCCAAGGAATTGCCTTATTACAAAATGCTTAAGATATGTTTAACGACATGTTGACGACTTTGGGTCTTGAAATATCGGCATCCAAAACTAAGGTTTGTTTATTTTCTCGTGGATTTAGAAGACTGGTAGATATAAATAATGAGTCACTTATTAATCTTAAAATTAATGGTCAAAATCTAGAAGTCGTGAACAATATTAGGTATTTAGGTGTTTGGCTCGACCAGTCACTCAGGTGGACAAAACATATTAACGTAATGTATGAGAAATGCGTGAAATTTTTTAATGTATTTAAAATTTTAGTAGGATCAGGTTGGGGTGTCCATCCCATAGCTTGTTAGGAGTAGATTAGACTATGCGTGTATTTTTTACGACAATTGCTCTAAAAATAATTTAGCTAAAATTGATAAAATACAGAATATGTGAATGAGAGTAATTGGAGGTTTTATAAAATCAACACCCATCCATGTTATGGAAGTAGAATTGAATTTACAGCCCTTATTTGTAAGAAGACATTTACTAGCTGCAAAATTTTGGTTAAAATGTAAATCATTCAAAATAACGATTTTATAATAGATCAATTGAATATACTAGAATCATTGTGTTCACAAAGTTACTGGCATCGTAAGAAACTACCCTTGTTAGTATTAGTTCATATGTACCTGAAGAATATACAGATTCATTCTAGTAATGTTTTAGAAATGTTTTCTCTAGATTATTGGGTTAGCAGTGTGGACTTATCTGCTTGTATTAAAAGTAATTTAGAATTTTTTAAGACGTCTAAAAGAAATTGTAATGATTATGAATTAAAAAACGAATGCTACCAATTCATCGATCATTATTACAGTGAGCACTATAAAATTTATACCGACGGTTCTAAAATTTTACGAAATAGTGGTTCAGCTTTCTTAGACCCACAAAAAGAAATTAATAAACAATTTTGCATTTCTTCTAGCGTTTCATCTATGTTCGCTGAATTGGTAGCAATAAGTGCCTTATTATATCTAAATGATTTAGATTCCAGTAATTATGTAATACTGTCTGATTGTAAGAGTGCTTTGGAGCACTTGGCTCGATGCAACTCGACTTTTCGAGGACTACCGTTAGCCTATACAATAATAGACAATATTCATCGACTGCATCGTAACGGTAAAAATGTAATGTTACAATTTTACAGTGCAACCTGAAGTTCCAAGTAACTCCTGGATTGATGTGACCAATATGAGCAGGGATGAGGTTGTGCTGGCGCTCAGGCTGCGGTCCGGCCACATTCCATGTAACAGTTTTGCACATTTGATGGGAAAATCGCAATCCCCTAATTGTTCGCGATGTGCACGAGTGGAGGATGCTTACCACTTGCTAATGGAGTGTGACCGTATTGCAGATGTGCGGGAATCTTTATTTTCTGATTATAATTTTAATTATTTTGATGTAGGTTTATGTAATACTGTTTTGTCCTGTCCTAATTTGGAATCTGCCAAACATTGGTATAAAATTGTTAACTTAGGTTTAAGTCGCAGAATCACAAATAGTAATTAGTATGTTAGTTCATCTGATTGTTACACTATAAGGGTGTCATTTTTTGTTAGAAAAAACCCTTTAAAAATAAAGAATAATAATAATAATAAAAAAAAGGTTCTGCAGAATCTATGCAGTGAATTAAACCATCCTTGCTTGCTAGGGATAAAGCTAAAGAAGTAAGTTTTTCAATCTAAAATTGCAATATAAGGCAGTCCATTTACGGCAACTATTTGCAACGCTATTGATGATTGAGGCCTTCCTTCGTTGCCCACATTCCTTATTACATCATTTCTGCCGCGCACTGTAAAACTTTGGAACGAACTGTCACCATTAGTATTTCCGAACCAATACGACCTGCAAAACTTAAAAAAAGAGAGAGTATTCTCTCTTAAAAGACCCGTAACGCACCTGCAGCTCTTCTAATGTTGCGAGTGCCCATGGGCGAGACCAGCAACTAACTTTCCAATAGGTGACCCGTTTGCTCGTTTGACCTCTTATTTTATATATAAAAAATCGTCTGCTCCATAGTTGAATTACCTCTTAAAGCTTAGTTCTTATTTACCTTATTTATCTCCCTGAAAATTCCACGCGTATTTCAGTTCGCACATTCAAATTTAAGCAGAACCTAACCTTCGCATTAGGTAAATGCGGCCCTTAAATTTCCTCACGTTTTCTCAGTAATCACGCAACAGCGTCATGACGTCACGTCCTACCCACATTGATCAAGAGAGGATTATGTACTCTACGCAGGCCCTGTCTAAGATGAGGGCGATTTTCGAGAATATATTACTAGCGTTTTCCAGCAGCAGTTTTCTTCGGTGGTACTATGCTCCCGTATTGTACCACCGAAGAAATTGATTTATAGACATTACACATATTATAACGCACTTAGTCGGATTATGTCAAATAGCTATGTCCATATTATGCAATTTCATCTTCTTTTTATTCAACTTTCGTTTGCATATTCAATAATTGAATGCGTCAAAATCCACCCGCGTTGAAAGAAAAGTGTCATAGCGAGCGCTAAGATTTCGACGCGCGTCACGGGCATGCCTCACGTTCGCTGTTGACTGCGCTTATAACGCATGCCCTTGATGAACAAAAAAAGGCCCAGTGTGGACAAATATAATTAATATTAGTCATGAGTCATGACTTCATGAGCTGTCGGCTGAGTTTGACATAACGCTACCAAATTACGTAGGTCCGATATCTGCCTATGAATCAACTTCTCTGCTATCAGCCTTATTCTCAGCCTTTTTACTCGAAAAAGTACTATTACCTTTTCGAGTAAAAAGGCAGCCTTGGTGTTAAGTGCTTTGATTAGCGCTAAAACATTTTCCAATCAACAACCCTATTAAAACATAGGCTGCTGTCAAAAAATAAGTACGTGTAACAAGCGCTTTTGGTAACAAACTCTTAAACATTAACCCAAAATGCTTTTAATAGATAAACTACTGTCAAAAAACGTCATTAAAGTAGCTTATGTGTTAGCTAGACCTTTTAGTTGGACAACCCTCAAACAATAACCTATGAACACCGCTATTGAATGGATAAGTACCTGTCAAAAACTAGAAACCGGCATTTGTGATTGTAGTGGCTTTCCGATCTGGTATACGAAATACCACTACTAACTAGGCTATAGGTTTCATTTTCTACCGAAATTGGTCTAGCGCAGCGGCGGTATGACCGCTGCTTTGTAGTGGCAGCACAATCGAACCTAAAGCCCATGTCATAAAGTGGCGTTGATCGGAACGGTATCTTAAGTTTCGTTCGCTCCGCTCTCTCAAGAAGCAACGTGAAAATTCGGAGGTGGGGAGGATCCGGTCGTGATTGATATTAATCGTTTATTGAATATGACACAAACTGTGACCCGTGACAAATGTGACGCCATTCATCTGCGGAACCCTCCCAATAACTTACAAGACGATTTGATTTAAGTCCAAGGTCTTTGTCCCTTGAAATGAGTTACATTGCAAGGATAGGTGTGCTTGATGTTACCATTGATACCCACTATTTCGTTGCACAGAAATTTAATTATCACGCGACACGCCTATATTTTTCCATGATAAAACTTCCCTTTATCCTTATCTTTATACCAAACTAGATGGCGCCCGCAACTCCGTTGCGCCAAAACTCGTTTATCGCACGGGAACCGTACATTTTTCCGGGATAAAAAGTATCCTATGTCTTTTCCCCGGGACTCAAAGTATCTTCATGTCAAATTTCAGCAAAATCGGTTCAGCGGTTTGGGCGCGAAGAGGTAACTGACAGATAGACAGACAGACAGACACACTTTCGCATTTATAATGTTAGTATGGAAGTATGGATGGATACCGCCAAAATTAAAGAGGTAACAGACAGACGTTCTTCAGAGTTTATAATATTATTAAAGCTAGATAGTACTGAAGCATTTAAGATACTCTACTTGATGCTGTGTGAGTAATCTGCTATTCAAATTGTATAATGGAAGCTTACGACGTGTGAAAATGTCTCCCGTACTTGTAGAGCCTTTTCATATCTGCCAGTTAGTTCTGGCACCGGCTTCCCAGAGGTAAAAAAGAATATAATATCATGAATACCGGAAATAAAATAGGGTGTAAGTGCCAAAATTTTCGAAACGTATTTTTTACCGGAAATGTATTCTATGTGCCATCGCCAATAATCTAAAATAAGCATTAAGTGACTAGCATAGTTTTTTTGCTTGGTTTTTACATCTTTTAATTAAGGCGGAGGAGCGGGACGCATAGCACATTGTTATATAAAAGGGTTTGTCCCTGCCAGCGTGCCGCCAATGTTATGAAAATGGTGGACATAGCACCTGTTGTTGTTACCGGTTCGGGAAGAGAAAGGCGTTACGAAGCTATTTTAAATAGATTAATATGAATAATGTTTTATTGCTTTCATTATTTTTACTTGGTATTTTAATATGTTGACTCAAAAAATTGGTAACTTTGTTGTTTTAGGTTATTTACTCATGTAATATCACGTCACTAGTCTTTGTGTGTCTAAAACTTTAAATGTCCAAAGTGCCAATTTACCGAAACAAACATGAGAACTTAGATCTCTATTTAAAACATAATGCATGGCACTTAGAGCCTTATTTAAGTTAGTTAGAATTGGAGTTAGGGTTTTCTATATATTGTCAATTAAAATGTAATTTTGTTGTAGTAATTGATAAGTAACATACTTTGTTTTTTCTACACAAAGAGATTTTATCGAAGTATAAGTATTTCCCTCAAAAAATAAACAAATTTTATTCCGAAGATGAGCTAATATTTTGATCAACAATTCCTCCACATTTTGTTTTTGGCACTTAACCCTATTTTATTTCCGGTATTCACATACTTTCCGCCTTATATATTTATTTCTCTCCGGCATTCCGGTTCCGGATTGCCGGCCTAAAACCATAATATAAGCAGTAAATAAAATTCCTCGTTCTGAAATTCGCTCCGCCTATCCATGACCGCAGTCTTACGAAAGCCACGTGCAAGTAACGACAACATTTGCTCGGCCCGGCAGCGTTATAATTAATTTGATGGTCAAGCCTAGAGCTTGTTCGACAATTGTAACTCTATTCTAGACCCTTCTAGTCCCTTCTAGATCCTTGCGACCTACGGTAAGGTCGTGTGTCTTATGTCAGGACATCATCAGGACATCGATCATCTAGGACATCACGTACAATATACCCGCAACTTTGTTCACAAAAATCTGTGTATTGCGCAGGACTCATAAAATATTCACAGAATCTTCTGGTCCTGGATTTATTAAAAACTAGCAAAAACTTAAATTAAATTAGATAAAAAATAATGGAGTTTCTATGAGCATCGTATCGAGCATCATAGATTTAAGAGATTGTGATGTAATATGTGATGTAATATGTAATAATGTAATGTATTATGCATTAAATAGACTATATATGTTTTGAAATGGATATCCACCAGTGAAGTAAGTGGACCGCCATATCTACCTAATAAACAGGACTACCCTTATACAAGGAAACACCTCTATAGAAACTATCTTAATGGTTTAATTTTTATACAAGGGCCAGCCCTATAGAAACCATCTTTAATTTTTTTTTTCCTACTCAGTATGTTGTTTACCAAGTCTCATTTATTGTTTTCACGTCGACAATATTTCAATTAGTGTGTATAAACTGTTAATTAAAGAGCATCGCCGCGTAGGTGGCTTATCTTTTCATTTCATTTTCATAATTAATCCTTGATCATCTCAAATTCGAGATTCGTATCGTTATTTAAAAGCTTCATTAGTTAATTTTACGAAATAACAACTGGAACATTGGTTAGTTTTATAATGAGACTATAAACTATAAAGCCGAGAGCTTAAAGCCTTTAAACGGCATGAAAATTTCAAACAGAAATAACTTACACTAGCTATTTGACCGAGCTTTGCTCGGTATTCGATAAAACACGAATCAAATGACATTTTCTAAAAATGATTCCTAGCTAGATCGATTTATCGCCCCCGAAACTCCCTATAAACTAAATTTCATGAAAATCGTTCGATTATATATTATCTAATATATATAAATCTCCTGTCACGATGTTTGTCCGCGATGGATTCCTAAGCTACTTAACCGATTTTAATGATTTTTTTTAAATGTGTGCTTTATTCCAACTTGAGAGATAGGATAGCTTAGATCTTTAATTATAGTCGCAATTTTATTTTATTGCAAATTATTTGTCTATAAAGAGCGACCATTGTTTATCGACGCGGGTCACGGGATAGCGATGGATGTTGCCATGGTGACATACTTATTTAGTCACTAATTCAATAAAATAATACGGGCGATATACTTTATATAATAATATGGCAAAGAAACGTTTGCCGGGACAGCTAGTTATATATATAATTATATATTGCTCGTTTAAAGATAAAAGATAAATCGCATTCACCGGCTCTACTAATCTCTTTACAATGTTGGCAGACCTTTACTTGCAGCTACTGCAGACTATACACGTCTTTTCGTACATGTGGAAGCAAATGAAAAATGTGCACTCGCCGCGGCACCAATTTTTTTGAAGTGAAAACTTCTTTAGCGGCGTTGAGCACTTTTGTGGGATGGGTAAAAACTGTTAAACTCGCGTCAGATTCAAACCATAGAAAACGCGTAAGACGGTTGGAGAGTAGTGTTTTGTGTCGAACTCGAACTCGAACGAAATGTACAGTCGGGGAAATGAGTTGTTTAGCAGAAATGTACAGTCGGGGAAAATTGTGCTAAGCAGAAATGTACAGTCGGGGAAATGAGTTGTTTAGCAGAAATGTACAGTCGGGGAAAATTGGGCTAAGCAGAAATGAACAGTCGGGGAAATGAGTTGTTTAGCAGAAATGTACAGTCGGGGAAAATTGTGCTAAGCAGAAATGTACAGTCGGGGAAATGAGTTCTTTAGCAGACGCGCTGATTAAGGCCGTGTTTCCACCTGCAAGACAACTGTCGCGAGAAGTGTCTGACATTCTGTCTGACAGCAGCTTTTTTTTTCGATTGTCGATATTTTCTAATCGATTGTAAGGGTTTCGATTAATTAATTAAAACGATCGTTTTATTATTATTATTTTTTTTAAATCGATTTTCATAAGAAATGGGTTAAAAAATAATGCACAACGTTAATAATCAAGTTTTCACTTCTGCCGGCACTCCCGGAGTGCAACCCGTCTTTTTTTATTCATACAATTTTAGGCCGTCTGTAGGCTTCTCGCCCATATACTTTTTAGTCTCCATTGTAAAAGTTCTTTTACCAAATATAACTTTTAAATTTAATGTTATTTAACTTTTTAGTAAATCACGCCTTAGGACTTTTACTTGTATTTTTAGTTTGTTAAAGTATAAGAATTGTTTTAAACTAAACTTTTATTTTAACAGTAAAATATGGATATATTTAGTACTTATAAACAATATTATTATAAGGGCCAACCTACACGTACCACAACCACACCATGTCGCAACGACAAAATGCCAGCAGTGGTTACGTGTGAATGGTGTCGCTACAGCTTTTTGTAGTTGCATTGTGGTACCGACAAAATGTCGACGTGGTTGCGTTGTCGCCAGTAGTTGCGATGTGGTAACGTACGAAAATCAATGAAACGGAGGGGGGGAAGAGCGCGGGTGGTGAGCGCTCACAGTCGTTGCATCGACGCAACGTTGTGGTTGCAATGTGGTCGGCCACTATTTCGCTTGTGGTTGCGATGTGGTCGGTATCACACGAGTGGTCAACAACTACTGCAAAATGTGGTACGTGTAAATAGTCCAGTTCAGTTACAATACGAAATATACGCCCGACCACGTGGTGTGGTTGTGGTTGTGGTGTGATTGTGGTACGGTGTGGGTTGGCCCTAATAGGACTGATAATACTAGAGTAGTTCTACCGAAAAAATCCACGTACATGAACATGTGGAGATACTTTTACTAAAAAGGGTACGTTAATATAATATTGTAACTTTGTTTACCAGAGGGGAGCCGCGGGGGTGTGAGGATCTATTTGGCAGGTTGATTTAGGCGTGACGTGAACTAACATACGTGATATTTAGATATACTAGATATTATGCTCATTTCAAAGTTTTTTTTTTGTCTACAATACTTGATTTGGCAAAAGCGGGATAGATAATATACAATAGATATTATTTATACTAGACTGTCTGAATCAGTTGCATAGACACTTAAGGCAAATACGGGCAGGCCGATCGCATTCGGTCGGACTGCGTAGGTCAACCTACTTAGGTTAGGTTAGTAGTTTAGGTTGTCCGCTTGGACACATAATATTATTTTTCTCACCTCCGGGCGGTAAGCATCAACTTTCTTCCCGCTGCGCTTACCGATGTTGCCGTTTTCCGCCTCGGTCGATGAGAAAAATAGTATATGCACCACGGGCACCTCGGCTTCGCCTCGGCCAACAATTACATGTGATCTGAGACATTTCTTATTTTCCTGCCCTAGGTGCGTAAAGTACTAGGGTAAATTACGAGTCATTAGAATTTTTCAGTAGAGGGACACTTAACACTTTGATCGTAAAAATAAAAGTTTGTGGTTTTTATACAATGTTAATAATAATGGAATTAATATTGAGGGGCATTCGCGCTACAATAAAAATAGAGTATTTTTGATCAGGTTGTGGTGTAACCAAAATAAAACATATTTTTGTCGCCATGGTCATCACGTGCGCCTTGGTTTTGCAAATGAAAAGAAAAAATTTAGAAACATGCTAAAGTTTTTAATAATATTTTGTATGATACACATTGTGTATGTTATTAAAAACGTGTTATTGTATAAATATCAATCTATTAAGTATTTTTTGTACATTCTTAATAACCTTTTATCTCATTTAAAGGTTTTTTTAGCCTGTCCTACTACTGGTATTATAAAAGTGCTGAAAAACAGTTATTGGACGTTATTAGATTAAATAATACTGATCTACTTGATATATATTCGAAAGATGGACACTTAACACTTATTATTCAATACGAAAGTTAATTTGCAGCTGACTTGTGTCTTCTGAATACTTCAAAAACTTATACGTGGGAGAGCCATGCTTCGGCACGAATGGGCCGGCTCGACTGGAGAAATACCACGTTCTCACAGAAAACCGGCGTGAAACAGCAACAGCACTTGCGCTGTGTTTCGCCGAGTGAGTGAGTTTACCGGAGGCCCAACCCCCTACCCTATTCCCTTCCCTACCCTCCCCTATTCCCTTCCCTTCCCATCCCTACCCTCCCCTATTACCCTATTCCCTCTTAAAAGGCCGGCAACGCACCTGCAGCTCTTCTGATGCTGCGAGTGTCCATGGGCGACGGAAGTTGCTTTCCATCAGGTGACCCGTTTGCTCGTTTGCTTCCTTATTTCGTAAAAAAAAAACCTACTTGTTGCCGTTAGTTGTATTGAATGGAATGAATAAGGGAACGTAATGCAATGGGAATTGTCCATTTTTTTTTAATTTTGCTCATTAAAAAAACATTTCGAGGAATAAGGTCAGTGATCGTTTTTCTGTATATAAACGAAAAAAATACCCATTAGTTACTTACTATATTTTTGAACAAATATGTTAAACCTTAGTTTGACCTTCAATGCCGTTAAATTAGCAATAAATTCGACCAACATTACGTTTTGAACTTTTGGTAAGCTTCTCGTATCAGCTTTCACATAATAAGAACTTGCATTTGACGAACCAGCCATTATAAATAAGATTGAAAGGAAATTTAAAACATACTGCAGAGGTCAATTGGCTGCCGATGATGACGTCAGAGCGAAACTTTAAAATTTTATTGAGAAAAAACTAGCAAATGAATTTCAAAATTATTTAATTTATATTCTTAAAATACCCCATTTTAACGAAAAAAAAATATAAAAAGTACATGTGATTTTTTTTTTGGACAATGCCCATTTGGGGGCCTTATAAAATGCTACGGTGCGTTGCACAAGGGCTGATATTTAAACAAGGCGTTATTTTTTTCGGTTATATACCTAGAGGAATAAGAATTTTCAAAATCAGCTACATACCCTTTTTGTTTATGTTTTATTAGGAAATCCCTGGACTGTGTAGTACGTTCCTATTATTTTTGTCGCTGAAGTAGGCAAATGGCAAGCCTTTAGTTTATATATTTTCATGAAATCCCTCGACTTTGTGTATAATGAATTAAATTAAACAAAAGCCATACAATTTTGCTACCCTTCAGTATGATCCAGACTCAAGAACATGTGCAACCTGTGGGATCTATTAGACAAGCCCAACTTCCTCCTGAAAGTAGAGTACGGCCACAGCGACAGGCAAATGAGCTGCTATGCATTGTGCTCCATATTGAAAATATATTGTCTGAGTATGCCGCTTGGCTCGATGAGGACAGTCTGAAATCTCTAACTATTTGAGTTACGTTTTACCTGAACAATGTAATATGCAGACATACAGATAAAGAGACGGACATCCTTGCACATCTATAATATTAATAGATGGCGGAAGTAACTCCATTGCGTCAAAGTCCGTTTATCGGGTGGATACCGTACATTTTCCCGGGACTAAAAGTACTATTTTTCCTTTCCCGGGACTCAGTGTCGCCATACCAAATTTTTGCAAAATCTGTTCAGTGTTTTGAGCGTGAAGAAGTAATTGACAGACAGACAGACGAACAGACTTTCATACTTATAAAGTTATAATATTAGTTGTTTCAATAGTACTATGTAATATTGGTAAGAATTTTAATTTTTTTAGGTAATTTTTTGTTAAATATTTAATTAAAATACCTTAATTTACAATAAATAATAAAAATATATGTGAAAACAACAATTATTTATAATGTTTTCTACTTACAATACCAATTTTAACCAATTTTCAATCAAACTTTGCTTGTCCAACTACTGGTTTTGGGTGTCCCAACTACTGTAATTCCGTCCCATGACTGTGTTTTACCTACCATTCAGTTTTTACCAAAAAATCAATATAAACTGAAAAACTATCGCATTATTATGTTTGCATATCTTAAGTTAGATAATTTATGAACACAAATATGATATCTATTTCTATTTCATGCGAAGTATTTAATGTTTTAGAGCTTTTTCTGTAAAAAAAATCCTTAGCTGTCCAATGACTGGTAGTTTACGGTATTGTTTTGTTTTTTGCATTCCCGAGTGTGAGTCCGGTCAGGTCAGCCTGCAACGAGTCCCACCTAAAATGATTAGCCTCCCCCAGTAATTCGAAATTAATTATTAACAATCCAGTACTATTTATATAAAAATAATGTGGACGATTCGTTAACAAAATTCCAATACCATTTTCAATCGATATAAATATGCTTATTCTTAATATAACATTTTGTCACGCAGACCATAAAATATAACGAAATTCATATTGTAAGGAATCCCCAGAAACTGCCTAATAAGATATCCGGGGGAGAAAACTTCCCTTGTTAAACCTTCATTAGCCATACTTTATGAGTTATGGATAGGCCTCCATTGTAGCTATTACACATTTTCAACATACACGTCCGACCCTTTCGTTTGTTCGTTTCAAAAGCTGAAAATATTGTCAATAAAAATAACAGGAATTTTGTACCCATTGTTTGCTTTGTATTCTCTCATATAGAAATCCTGTAAAAATATGGTAAATTCGAATTGATAATATCAGAATATTATATCAAGAGCCACCTTTAGGGCGAAGCCAAACGAACGTAATTTGTGAGTTGTGAGTCGCAGAATTTCGGTTCGGCACAATTCTGCTGCATTCAGATTTATACAAAAGTCCTGTTTGATTCATACGAGCGTAATTTTGTGAGTCATGATTTGTATGTAAAAAGATATTTACGCGGCAGAAATTCTGCGACTCACAACTCACAAATTACGCTCGTTTGGCTTCACCCTTAGGATACCTTATTAGTAAACAAGCGTCTCAAGTGACAGACTGAAAACACAGTTGATTGTTAGTAGTAGTTCCTAGTTTCCTTTAGTAATACGTAAGCAATATCGCCATAATATTATAATGAAGTGAGACATACATTTTGCCCATCCGATGTATGAATCGTCTTTCTTGTAAGACAATCAGACTGATGATTAGCCAGCATTGTCCTCAGAGGAAACAGCATTTTTGTTTGTTTTAACTCGGGATTCGAACCGACAACCTCTAAGTCGAAAGCCAAGCTCTAAATTAAATAATGTTATGAATATTGTAAAGTTATAATCTGTAACCGGGTTCACGCCGATGTAAAATATGATTTGTGGTCGACAATGGCAAACATATTACCACAAACATTAATTGTGTCATCAATATTTTATCCCAAAATCCTAATTAACAAAAGAACAATACATTTTTGATGTGTACCAAATATTTAGCCATGCATTGAATTAATATCGACAAAATTTTAGTTCAACAAACAGCACAATTTAACTATCTAGCGAGTTTATTTTTAACTGATTTCAAAAAAGGAGGTTATCAATACGACGCGTATGTATGTAATATTTCCGGAACTAGCCAGTTTTTGTATATAATATATTATATGTTAATCTATAAAAGCTTCTGAACAAACTGTGCCAAATTACAAAAGTGTATATTTTGAATGAAAACATTTATTTCAGACAAAACAATGTGCCCATAGTAGTGTTAGTGTGTTAGTTACAAAATGATAATAATAAATAATAACAAATGCTTATAGATTATAATAAATATTATGTTAGTGATGTTAGTAATAATTTTTCTTAACTTAAATTACTCCTATGACAATCCTTATCCAATGTTCTTGGATAGGACAGTCAAATCTATCTGCAATGACTTTCAGAATGCTGTTGTTGGATGTTCGTAAACGCTGGAAAAGTGAAGCTGTTTTTTTGCGTATAACCGCTTTAAAACCGTCAGTACGCGCAGAGGCAAACATAACAGAAGCGCTACAGCGCCACGGTAGCCCAAGCAGCATTCTGAAAGTATTGTTATACTGGACGCGTTGAATGTCATAGGTTCGATTCCTATACCCAACCCATTGGGCACTCGAGTAAAAAGACTGGCAATAAGCTTTGAACAACAGAATCTTAACTATATGTATAATATATTGTATATATGTACGTTTTTATGTTTGTGCACGCATATACCCAGAACTACAAGTCTGATTGCAGTGATTCTTTTTTTATTGTACCAGGTATTTTCAACTTAGGAAATACTGCAAGTTTCATCAAAATCGGTTCAGTAATTTTTGAGATAGGGAATTTTAATTCATAATTACGTACAAATTTAAGTCGGTTTTTTTTTTAAATACTATTATTATATTAATTAATTACCGCCGGTAGCCATATTAATTATTATGTAACTCGCGGTTACGGGCTACGCCGTAGACGGAGTACGTAGTCGATAGACGATATTATATAGTTCTAATTCCATTTCAATATAGCTACCATCGACATACAATACAGTATAGAACAACAACTCGCATACATTGAACTGCCAAATATGACTCCAGTTACTGTCCGGAATACGATCCTAGGCCGAGAATGAAAGCAATTAATAATACGCCAGTGTGCATTTCGTAGAATTTTTGGATAAAGTTTCTTTTCCATGGTATGGTATTTTGATGCTTATGTAAGTTTCATTAGCAACCTTCTACTTCTTATACGCTCACCGGTGAACGAGACACAATAGAATATTATCTATTGTGTCTCGTTTTTTCACGATCGATGGGCTAAGTAAGTCGGTTACAATGATAAATAATATAACATGAAAATAATTTAATTGTTAAAATTAACACAATATACCTACATCAGAAAAGCAACTCTCAAAAAATAAATAAAATAGTTTTTTAGTATCTTACTTAAATTCGAAAAGAAAATATTATTATTACGTAACATTTTTATATAACATTCAGATATGATTGAAATATTATGCAAATAAATTCCAATTATTTCTCGACGAAAACACAAATTAATACCAAAGTCAAACGCTAAACATATAATAATTGTAAGATTTCACTTTATGATAGAAAATTAAATTCTAAATTAATTAAGTTAGCCCGCATGTAGTGGCTAAGAGACTTTGCCAAAGCTTACGTGGAAAAGAAGTTTGGATCAAAGGAGTGTTTTAATTAGATTTTCTTCGTACGTAAACTAGAAGTTTGAATAAAAATAAATTATTCGTTTGAACAAGTTTTCATTATCATTATCACAATTAAGTTTCGCCTAAAATGTAATTTCTTTTTAGGAGAAATTTAATTGTGATAATGATAATGAATAAATGAAAACATGCAGGCATCTGCGCTTATAAATACTTTAAATTCAAATAATTAAACTGCAGATGCCTGCATGTATCTTTTGTAAAAAATATTATCAGGTACTATTAAAAATCATCATAAATGTTTTGTCCTAATGATGTTTTTAAGAGAATTTGCACACGAGGACAAACATTGTAAAAATATAATATATTTATCATGTCATTATATTACGAGTTTAATATTGTCTCCCGTCCCAAAAAAGGTGCACGACGCCAATTTAGAAATTTTCACTGGAACACAATAAACAAATTGGACAAAATATAGAATAGCAATAAGGAAACAACAGTAAAATATTCTCGCAAATATTTCTCTCTTTTCTCTTTTATTATTGAAGCATAATATTATTATGCATTGCGTTTTATGGCGCTGGTGTGTTAGATCAAAGATTTGATGTTTATTGCATAATATTTATATTGCGTAGGCAATATACATAATATTGACGAAATAAAAACGAATCTATAACTATAGAATGGCCATCGAATACGCACATTGAGTTATTACTTATTACGACTTATTATATCGATGGACGCTCCATACCACGTCAGTCTGGCCCCTTGCTAAGTACCTGAAGGACTACAGTTGTTACAGGTACCAGACAACGGAAATAATATATTTAATACTTTTTTACTATACAATATATATTTAAGATTTTTATTATATCATACACATATTTAATACACACCCAGACCCGGGAACATTGAAAACTTTTTGTTCCGTCGGAGGGATTTGAACCCGCGACCCCGGCTTGAGCTTCCACGCACTCAATCAATTGAGCCACAAGGGTCGTCGTTTCGTATTTGTCTATATATTGTGTAATAATATCTACTATTTTTCGTTTAGGTTACGTGACAGGAATCAGGATGACTATAGTGTTTTTAGGGTTCCGTAGTCAACAAGGAACCCTTATAGTTTCGGTTTGTCCGACTGTCTGTCCGTCCGTCCATCTGTGTACTACGGAACCCTATATTGCGCGTGGGCCGACACGCACTTGGCCGGTTTTTTTCGTCTGTAAATGATTTAGTGAAAGGGGCTATAGCGTATATTATGTTGCAGTCATCTAGTTGAGTCATTTGATTGAATGACTAGCGAATTTGTGAAAGAAACCAGCTCATTTACAGTCAGAAACTAGACGAGTTGGCCTTTAGTTTAGACGTTAAAAGTTACAATCAACAATTCAGTCAAAGTTGATCGTATATTGTCATCCCTCCTGCAGTAGTAGTATGTATAAAGATAAGGATTGAAGCGTTTGACATCACTTGTTCTCAAATTTTTGCACAGAGAATCGATGCAGTAGATCTTATTCCTCAAGCGATTTAGTTAGAAGGGCTATAGTAATGGCTCCCTGAGGAATCAAATGGGGGAAGATTCACAAAACGGTGACCTAAGAACCTCCCGATTTGTGCCGGTAAAAAACTTTTGAAATAGATTACGATTTAAGATGTAACTTGGTGAATTGTAATTTTAGAATTTGTAGAAGCATATTGAACTATTAGATGCTGCCTTTAATTTCGACTTTGACTCCGCGCCATCACACTATAACAAAGATGAATAATAATTTTCTCCTATTTTCATATTTCCACTAATTCTTCGCTAGAATAGGCGTGACGAAATTTTTTTTCTTGTTAGTAAGTGAAGGACCATTCAAAAATATAAATATCGGTGAAAAAATGACTTTGATAGCTTAAAAACTCTCCAAGATATCACAATTCAAAACTTACATAAAATAGACCTTCCCAAAACGCTCCATACAAAATGTCAGCTAACTGTGACGTCACGCCTAGCTAGTTTGTTCAATAGCTATTGCGTTTATGAAAGTGGTTTCATCAGAAAAAATGTTATGAATTGCATAACTTATCGAATGGTATACAAAAATTAAAGAATTTTATAAAAAAAATCGACTTGACTATCCAACAGCTTTGAAGGTTCATAACAAAAAAATAATTACATAAGTTATGAAGCTGAAATTTTGAAAATACCTATTTATTATCGCCATGTCTTTATTTTATTTAAAACATCAGCTAATCTTTGACCTTGTCGTCATCCCTATTGGTCGCAACCTGGTGTTATATAATATACTAAAGCCTTTCCCGATATATGCAAAACCCACCCCATACATAATTATTCAACCCGAACCAGTAATTAGAAATTGAACGTTGAAAATCTAGTTGAAACAAACACGCTCCTTTACTTTAATTGTAGTCGGTCTGCGCTAACCCTTAATGAAGACCTCGCAGACTTGGGGTAGGAAAAAAATGGCAGTCGGTCTGCGCCAGCCCTTAATGAAGACTGCGCGGACTTGTGGCAGTAAAACAAAATGGCGTCCGATAAACATGATGTATGCGATATGCAGTGCCGTCATAAATTTTATGGATAGACACGTTTTATTGTTTGCCCCAGCGAAATCTGAAATTGGGTGCGTATTATACAGCTATACAGCAACTATACAACCACTGTACTCCTGTGACAGTTGAAATGTATTACTAGAATGCGAATTCCCGTTGCAGGTGCGAAATTGGTTCATTTTATCATTCATCACAGAAAATAAGCGTGAGTATTAACGTGGATATAGTACAATTTCAGTTTTAATCGGAGACTTTAAGTTCATAAATCAGCTGAAAACTATCCTTTGTTTTGTGTCTCAAAGTATCTCCATACCCATCCAAATCGGTTAGAATTTTAAGCATGAAGAGGTCACAGACACATAGACAGACGCATAAATTATAATAATATTGGTAAGGATTGAATAGGTCTCTGTATCATAATAATATACCATATTACCACACAACACTATTATACGACTCAACGTGTCTCAATATATTTTAAAGCTGCTAAAATACTCCAAAACGGCTAGACTGAGTTTGTTGGTGTGCCTGGGTAGGTCTTATACTACCTAAAATATACAATGCTGTTAAAGAAGTTTCAGTTAAAAACCGAAGAAAACTTAGTTTTAATTTAATTCAAATCTAGCCCTATTTACAAAAACATACTAGGTATGTTATATTCAGCAAAGACAGGAGCTTACAAACGAAATCGTCTGGCGAGACTAGTTAACGATTATTGGTTTTTCTCGTTCTTTGGCTACGTGTAAGCACGCCCGGGTTCCGGATGATTTATTTTGGCAATAAGTGTCGTGTTAAACTGCGCCATTATCGGCGAGCACCCGCAGCTTGTGTGGCCTAAGTGAAGGGCTGTAGCGTGGCTTTAATGAGCAGAGATAATAACTTTTAAGAAAAAAAAAAATACTTCCAACAGTATTCTGTTATTATGAGACCATCTTTGAAATATCTTATCATGGAACCATAATATGTGAAATATCTTCTTTCCAACAAAAAAAAGATATCAAAATCGGCGCTAACACGTCGAAACAATCCGGAAACAAACTTAAGAAAAAGCATTCTAGGTCGTATAAGTAGTTGCCTAAAACAGTGGCCTAGCCAGCAGTCTACTCTCGATTCATCTTGAGAGTTTTCAATCAGTCAATGAATTATTAAGACAGTTAGAAGACAGTATTGACAATAATATCATAAGTTATGTAATTTATAACTTTCTCATGACGATTGGGCGTATAGCAATTTCTAATGAAATAATACTAAACTGCCGGACATGCTACGCCTCGTGTAACCATTTTAAATGCTTTCT
Source organism: Polyommatus iphigenia (assembly GCA_963422495.1). Taxonomy (NCBI): domain Eukaryota; kingdom Metazoa; phylum Arthropoda; class Insecta; order Lepidoptera; family Lycaenidae; genus Polyommatus; species Polyommatus iphigenia. The sequence continues at coordinate 4,101,887 of OY730189.1, forward strand.
TTTGGAAAAACAAAACATTTTATCGTTCATCATAATTACCTTTTCAATTTTTCGAGACTTTTAAAGATTTGTGTGGCTTTTTTATATTAGGTAGCCGTTACGCTCAAACTTGTGACTTGTACCGCGCGCCAAGGAAAGCGACTTTAACATTGTTTATGATATTTATTAAATGAGCGAAATATGATTGACGTGGCTTAATAAACGGCCAAAATTGTCTGCTTGTTTTTGTTTACCGATGTCCAACGTGTTTACATTGTTTTCAGTTTTGGCAATGCTTATACAAGTTCGGCGCCCGTTGTAAATAAGTATTTATACTAGATTGCCTAAATGGGCGCACGCCATCAAAATACCACACTATAGAAAAGTAAATGATTCAAAAATAGTTACACGAAATTCACATTTAATATTATAACTGAAGGCGTCGTTCGGTATAGCTACCATTTAAATCATTCATAGGAACTTTTCGACAAAAAGAAACAAACTTATATTTTTGATACAAACATGACGTCTTAATAATATTATGTTACATTTTGTACCTAAAAAAAGTTTTACTTTTTTTGAATTAATATACTCGTAATAAAATAAGATGTAACTTACAACATAATATTGTCTAAGTCTATATCAAAATAGTCGGTTTTTTTGTTTCTTTAAATGACTAACGTCATACGTGGTGATAGAATATTAGACGAAAGGCCCCTCTTCACGTTAACCATAATGTATAACAATGAAAGATAGGAACTTACTTTTTGACTAACAAAATAAGCCCGAATTGCAATGGTAGCGATAAATTTCAAACATCACATTCTAGCCCTATACACTAGTTTGTTGTATCGTCAAGATTTTTATTTTTCTTATTTTTATTAAATAAGGGGGCAAACGAGCAAACGGGTCACCTAATGGTAAGCAACTACCGTCGCCCATGGACACTCGCAACATCAGAAGAGCTGCAGGTGCATTGCCGGCCTTTTAAGAGGGAATTCCTTTTCCTTGAAAAATTCCTCAGAGCACTCCCCGTGATACAACCGATAGAGGATGCAGAGTGAAGCTACATCTCGGCGTAATTCCAAGGGGTCCAAGCTCTTTGAAACACTATGGCAGTCAACAATTCGAGCGGCCCTTCGTTGGATACGATCCAGAGGGAGCAGTTGGTATTTTGGCGCCCCTGCCCAGAGATGAGAACAATATTCCATATGAGGCCGAACCTGCGCCTTGTAGAGTTGTAGGCGTTGGTCCGGACTGAAGTACTGTCTCGCTCTGTTAAGAACACCAGGCTTCTTCGAGGCTAATTTGGCCTTACCCTCTAGATGATATCGGAACTGAACTTCGCTCGATATGTTGACACCAAGTATCTCAATGCTAGGGGAGATGGTTAAAGATGTGCCCTCGAAACGAGGATATACGACCATTGGTGACTTTTTAGTGGTGAACGCGCAGACTTGTGTATTGGCGGGGTTGAATTGGACCAAGTTACGTCTACCCCATTCAAAGACCTTCTCCAATGAATTCTCCACCTTAGACACAAGTTCGTTTCGACTCTCGGTGACATTTTGCCGAGAAATATTGGGGGAGCCGGTATATACAGCATCACCTGTACTATCATCCGCTTAGCAATGAAAGAAAATATAAACATGAAAAAACACGGCTATTTCCAAAGTAATGTTAGTTATTGGCATGAATTATCTTCCATTAAAAATTTCCTTACATTCCTTGGCGATAAAATGACATTTTTAATTAAGTTCTAGTCTGCGGCGCCGATCGAGTGTGCTTATAACTCGCTGGGAGTCGGGAAATTAATTAATGCCATACGGAGGACGCAAATATTAAGAAATATCGGAGTTATTTCGCTTATAGTTTCTTAGCACGAATGCTCTACATTACATAAAACAGAGTCTCTTCCAGCTGTCTTACAATAAGCATGTATTCTACGAATAATAAAAACTAAGGAAATATAAGTCCCATACTTCATCCGTTTTAAATTTGGTTCCTTTTCGCACACTAAAAATATTATGGCAATAGCAACGAAACACTAACCTAAAGGTACAATTCCGTGCATCGCGATCGATCGCGGTCGTGCACGACCTACGACTGTCGTCGGACGCTCGCGACCATAGTCAACGTATGAAAATGTATGGCACCGCTTCCGAGGCCCGCGACTGACGCGCGCGGCCTACGACTGTCGTAAGCCGCGCGCGATCGTGCCATATAACTTTGACACAGTCGCGCGGGGCCTACGACTGTCGTCGGTCGTGCGCGACTGTCATAACTTCAAGACACGATCGCGCGCGGCTTACGACAGTCGTAGGCCGCGCGCGTCAGTCGCGGGCCTCGGAAGCGGTGCCATACATTTTCATACGTTGACTATGGTCGCGAGCGTCCGACGACAGTCGTAGGTCGTGCACGACCGCGATCGATCGCGATGCACGGAATTGTACCTTTACACTCAAATTGATGAAATGAAGCCGTTGACAATAATTGTCACTTCTATACATACACAATTGTGTACCGAATGTATGCATGTATTCGGGCCACATTCTGTAGACTCGTGGACTAATTTTTTGGCACAGTTACTCTTCCTTAGTTTTTATTATTCGTAAAATGTATTTATATTATTTTGTTGTTAAGATTTTTTTAATTTAACGCAACAAAACAGACAAAAGATGCGGTTTTGTTTATATTTGGTAGAGGTACGAGGAAGGTTTATAATGCATAATAGCATGCATATTATGTTTACGTATAACGTATAAATAAAAACAATTTTGTCGGGTGAAGCAATTCTACATTAATTACTATGATAGATATGATAGATGTATGAGTATTGTCGCAATATTAGTTTTTATTTTAGCACTTTATTTGTGCACAATTACCTGCAAATGTGTACTACCGTTCTCTCAGATCACGATAAAATAGAGTCTTAAGGCCCCGATATTATACGGGATTCCGGTGGGATTAGACGACAAGTCCGGTCAGATCGCCCTGATCAGTCTAACCGATGATCGACCTCCTTTTATAATATTATTATGGCCTTTATTTTTATCATAACAAAATTACACAAAGAGATCGGTGTATAATATTATGGCCTTTATTTTTACCAAAACAAAATTCATACGGTGTTGCTAACAATAATTATTACATGTTCAACACCTAAAAGCTGGTAATATTTCCAATGAACTACGAATGTGTCAACAGATGAGCAAATAACACCTATTAAACGATTTACTATTTACAGACCCTGTAGATTTTAAAATTAAACTAAATGAGTTGTAAAATAATTGCAACTATATAATTTTTAACAAGTTTTATTAGCGCAACGAATAAACTATCATTCACATTAATTAAAAAAAATTTAGATATACTGCCGTAACTGCGTTGCACCAAAATTCGATTGTCGCGCGTGAACCGTAAATTATTCCACAAAAAAACAATTACACCACAAATTATCTCCAAATTTCATCTGCTTCAGCCGTTTAAGCTTGGTAACAGACAGACAGGAAGACAGATAGACAGACATACATTCGCATTTACAATAGCTGATATTAGTAAGGATGTTTACTGTATGCAGGAGTACCGAGTATTCTCATTTACAATTTCATATTCAACGAGCTACCATCGAGGGGAAATTGAATAAATTTCGCGCGTGCATTCCGCAGCGTCAGAATTCGGATTTTTGCACATTCATCATCCTACTTTATTGAGAGCTCTGGGTGGTTTCACGGTCTTAAAATTAAATAAAACTTACGTGCCAATAAGAAATCATAATGGCATCAAGGTAAGACTAGACGTCCCACAAAACTCCTCCCGCTTAGTGATGAATTCAGAAGGGATCGTACATTTTTCTGCAAAAAAGTAGCCTATGTTTTTCGCCATGGTCTACACTGTATTTTTGTTAGATTATATAAAAATCGGTCCAACAGTTTTAGGCTTGGCGTGATCAAAGAAATCAATAAACTCTTCAGCTTTAATATACGAGTAAGTATAGATTGTCTGTTGTAAAAGTTTACAATATTATACAGTTTTGTGTACTTTAAGGTCCTCAAAAGTCACACACAGACATGTCACACTTATTACACCCTTTTTTAGGCGGGGGTTAAAATGGATCAGAGGCAAGACAATTTACAATTAGCTTCTGTTCATGTGACGGAACGAAGGAGATTGCTTTTCTAATTAGTCTAGCCGTGAGATCGGTGAGATTGCGGCAGGTCGCGTTAGGGATTTTACGGATGTAGTACTTCAAGGTATGTAGGGACCATACACAAAATTTTATGCTCTTACTTAAACTGGTCCGTTTAGTTGGTCCCGACCAACTAACCGGAACAACTAGAAACTGTACAACTATTTTTCTTCCGAACGGCTCAACTATTTAGTTGGTCCGTTTAGTTGGTCCCTACCAACTAAACTGGTCCGTTTAGTTGGTCCCGAGTCCCGACCAACTTAGAAACTGTACAACTATTTTTCTTCCGAACGGCTCAACTATTTAGTTGGTCCGTTTAGTTGGTCCCGACCAACTAAACTGGTCAGTTTCTAGTTGGTCCGTTTAGTTGGTCCCAACCAACTAAACTGGTCCGTTTAGTTGGTCCCGACCAACTAAACGGACCAACTAGAAACTGTACAACTATTTTTCTTCCGAACGGCTCAACTATTTAGTTGGTCCGTTTAGTCAGTCCCGACCAACTAAACTGGTCCGTTTAGTTGGTCCCGACCAACTAAACGGACCAAGTAGAAACTGTACAACTATTTTTCTTTCGAACGCCTCAACTATTTATTTGGTCCGTTTAGTTGGTCCCGACCAACTAAACGGACCAACTAGAAACTGTACAACTATTTTTCTTCCGAACGGCTCAACTATTTAGTTGGTCCGTTTAGTTGGTCCCGACCAACTTAGAAACTGTACAACTATTTTTCTTCCGAACGGCTCAACTATTTAGTTGGTCCGTTTAGTTGGTCCCGAACAACTAAATGGACCAACTAGAAACTGTACAACTATTTTTCTTCCGAACAGCTCAACTATTTAGTTGGTCCGTTTAGTTGGTCCCGACCAACTAAACGGACCAAGTAGAAACTGTATAACTATTTTTCTTCCGAACGGCTCAACTATTTAGTTGGTCCGTTTAGTTGGTCGGGACCAACTAATCGGACCAACTAAATAGTTGAGCCGTTCGGAAGAAAAATGGTTGTACAGTTTCTAGATGGTCCGTATAGTTGGTCGGGACCAACTAAACGGACCAGTTTAGTTTGTCGGGACCAACTAAACGGACCTACTAAATAGTTGAGCCGTTCGGAAGAAAAATAGTTATACAGTTTCTACTTGGTCCGTTTAGTTGGTCAGGACCAACTAAACGGACCAACTAAATAGTTGAGCCGTTCAGAAGAAAAATTGTTGTACAGTTTCTAAGTTGGTCGGGACCAACTAAACGGACCAGTTTAGTTGGTCGGGGCCAACTAAACGGACCTACTAAATAGTTGAGCCGTTCGGAAGAAAAATAGTTATACAGTTTCTACTTGGTCCGTTTAGTTGGTCGGGACCAACTCAACGAACCAACTAAATAGTTGAGCCGTTTGGAAGAAAAATAATTGTACAGTTTCTAAGTTGGTCGGGACCAACTAAACGGACCAACTAAATAGTTGAGCCGTTCCGATGAAAAATAGTTGTACAGTTTCTAAGTTGCTCGGGACCAACTGAAACGGACTAGTTTAGTTGGTCGGGACCAACTAAACGGACCAACTAAATAGTTGAGCCGTTCGGAAGGAAATAGTTTTACAGTTTCTAGATGGTCCGTATAGTTGGTCGGGGCCAACTAAACGGACCAACTAAATAGTTGAGCCGTCCGGAAGAAAAATAGTTGTACAGTTTCTAAGTTGGTCGGGACCAACTAAACGGACCAGTTTAGTTGGTCGGGACCAACTAAACGGACCAACTAAATAGTTGAGCCGTTCGGAAGAAAAATAGTTGTACAGTTTCTAGATGGTCCGTATAGTTGGTCGGGACCAACTAAACGGACCAACTAAATAGTTGAGCCGTTCGGAAGAAAAATTGTTGTACAGTTTCTGAGTTGGTCGGGACCAACTAAACGGACCAGTTTAGTTGGTCGGGACCAACTAAACGGACCAGTTTAGTTGGTCGGGACCAACTAAACGGACCAACTAAATAGTTGAGCCGTTCCGATGAAAAATAGTTGTACAGTTTCTAAGTTGCTCGGGACCAACTAAACGGACTAGTTTAGTTGGTCGGGACCAACTAAACGGACCAACTAAATAGTTGAGCCGTTCGGAAGGAAATAGTTTTACAGTTTCTAGATGGTCTGTATAGTTGGTCGGGACCAACTAAACGGACCAACCAAATAGTTGGGCCTTTCGGAAGAAAAATAGTTGTACAGTTGCTAAGTTGGTCGGGACCAACTAAACGGACCAGTTTAGTTGGTCGGGACCAACTAAACGGACCAACTAAATAGTTGAGCCGTTCCGATGAAAAATAGTTGTACAGTTTCTAAATTGCTCGGGACCAACTAAACGGACTAGTTTAGTTGGTCGGGACCAACTAAACGGACCAACTAAATAGTTGAGCCGTTCGGAAGGAAATAGTTTTACAGTTTCTAGATGGTCTGTATAGTTGGTCGGGACCAACTAAACGGACCAACTAAATAGTTGAGCCGTTCGGAAGAAAAATAGTTATACAGTTTCTAGATGGTCCGTATAGTTGGTCGGGACCAACTAAACGGACCAACTAAATAGTTGAGCCATTCGGAAAAAAAATTGTTGTACAGTTTCTGAGTTGGTCGGGACCAACTAAACGGACCAAGTAGAAACTGTACAACTATTTTTCTTTCGAACGCCTTAACTATTAAACCAACTAAACGGACCAGTTTAGTTGGTCGGGACCAACTAAACGGACCAACTAAATAGTTGAGCCTTTCGGAAGAAAAATGGTTGTACAGTTTCTAGATGGTCCGTATAGTTGGTCGGGACCAACTAAACGGACCAGTTTAGTTTGTCGGGACCAACTAAACGGACCAATTTAATAGTTGAGCCGTTCGGAAGGAAATAGTTGTACAGTTTCTAGATGGTCTGTATAGTTGGTCGGGACCAACTAAACGGACCAACTAAACGGACCAACTAAATAGTTGAGCCGTTCGGAAGAAAAATAGTTGTACAGTTTCTAGATGGTCCGTATAGTTGGTCGGGACCAACTAAACGGACCAACTAAATAGTTGAGCCATTCGGAAGAAAAATTGTTGTACAGTTTCTGAGTTATTCGGGACCAACTAAACGGACCAAGTAGAAACTGTACAACTATTTTTCTTCCGAACGCCTTAACTATTAAACCAACTAAATGGACCAGTTTAGTTGGTCGGGACCAACTAAACGGACCAACTAAATAGTTGAGCCTTTCGGAAGAAAAATGGTTGTACAGTTTCTAGATGGTCCGTATAGTTGGTCGGGACCAACTAAACGGACCAGTTTAGTTTGTCGGGATCAACTAAATAGTTGAGCCGTTCGGAAGAAAAATAGTTGTACAGTTTCTAAGTTGGTCGGGACCAACTAAACGGACCAGTTTAGTTGGTCGGGACCAACTAAACGGACCAACTAAATAGTTGAGCCGTTCGGAAGAAAAATAGTTGTACAGTTTCAGTTTTAAAATTTATGTTTATGTTATTATTAGTAAAAGTAAAATGTGGTTTATAAAAGTCACAATATATTAAATTTTTTCTGTCAGTTTAAGAAAGACAAAAAACTAAGCCCAACCTAACCCAACCCAACACAATATATGCCATAACAACGCCTTCCGGGTTACTTAGTACTTACATAAAATGGTATTACCGAACACCGCCATTCTGATGGACACAACGTAAGAGCCACAGATTAATACAAGTTTAATCCGGAATTCGTATCGTCCAATTCCAACTGGATGTTGTAGCAAAATTGCATTGCGTGCTCCATGCGGGGAGATAAGGTACTCGTATCTGATCAGTGTCCGACGTACAATTCTTTTAGCACGAACGACCAAAGTTGGGGGACAATGAGGTTTGTTGATATGGCATTTATTTGTATTTTAGACCACGAAGAAAATTGTATTATAAGTTTTATTAATCTGTGCATATTATATTGTGTGTGTTTGTGTGTGTGTGCCTGTGGAATATACTACATGCAAATGGGTGTACGAATCATAAGAAAGGATCCATAAGTACTAATTATAAATGCAAAAGTTGGTATGTCTGTGTGTCTGTCCTTCTCCTCCTTTTCGCGCCAAAACTACATAACCGATTTTTCTGAAATTTGGTAGTAAGTTTTTGGAGATAATTTGAGTCCCGGGAAAGGACATATTATGATACTTTGATTCCTGAAAAATGTACGGTTTCTGCGCGGTAAACGAACTTAGTTTGGCGTAATCGAGTAGATATTAACTAAAATTTACTTTTATTTCTACACTAACTGTCGCACTCAGAGACGACCATTAAATGTAATGGAAGATGACATAAGCCGTATTATCTGTCAAACTCTTCGTTAAATTGAAGTTTAACCATCTATTAAATAGTTGGTCGGGACCAACTAAACGGACCAACTAAATAGTTGAGCCGTTCGGAAGAAAAACAGTTGTACAGTTTCTAGTTGGTCCGTTTAGTTGACTGGTCATCCGCCGTACAGCCCTGATTTGGCACCTAACGATTTCTTTTTATTTCCATACGCGAAGAACAAATTACGTGGTCAACGTTTTTCGAGCCGCGAAGAGGCTGTTGATGCGTTCAAAATGCACGTTTTGGAGATACCTCAATCAGAATGGAAAAAGTGCTATGAAAATTGGTTCCAGCGTATGCAAAAGTGTGTCGATCATCGCGGCGAATATTTTGAAAAGCAATAAAACCATATTAAATGATATATGTTTGTTTCTTTTTTTAATTCCGGATACATAAATAGCATCCCTCTTAGAATTAAAATTTTCTTCACTCGGTTGGGTAAATAAGAGACTTTAGGTTTCTGATTATTTGAAGTATCACAAGCTTACTTTTCGAACACGATTCGTCAGAGAGTATACAATAGGGTAATTGTCGAATTTCATTAAAATTATTCACAAATTAGATTAATTAATTAAAATGAGTTGCCAGAAAATTGCGAAGGAACGAATCTTAAATAACTATGGCAGATTGATATCGCGCTGAAGGCTTGCTGACCGTCGGTGCTGAGTGCCGACAAAGAAATGAAACATTAGCGCAAGCCGATCCGCGTCATTCAAAAACAATTCCTAAACTTTCATACATCTCGGGCCATCAGCAACGCTGATTCGCATGCTGTGCCATAAGACTAAAATCAGTATCATTTGGTATACGATAGAAGCACGATTTCGATATTAACCTGTAAATTAAGAAGTAACTAGCTATATTATGTCAAATCGGTGACCTCTTTCTAAAGACCTCTTTCGTCTCCGGCTTTCAGGTTGCGGTTTGTTTTTTTTAATTACAATTTATTACGAAAGACATCAGCTGTTCATATCGCTAAGTATAAGGAAGGAAATTGCCCTATTAAAGCGTGGCTTGGCATAATTTTTGAATTTTTATCAAAGCTTTAACTTAAAATTACTTCCGTATCACTTAAAAGATTGCTTTAAAATTTACTACCACGATATTGGAGTATGGTCGGTACTGGCCGCTATATAGAACGAAATTGATGTAAAAGTGATGGTTTTTATGTAAACTAAAAATTTTAGTTTACATAAATAGGTATCATTAAAACATATAATTGCTTAGTGCAAATAATTGCTTGTCCTATCAGAAGAATCCATCGACAGATGACGGAACAGCATTATTTGGTCGTTTTGTATCAAGCCCATGTCTACAGATCACAACTTACATTGACTAGACATAATTCGACCAATTAAATTAGGTCTGCTATCTGCATATGAAGTGATTTTCTTAATGGTACATTGATAATATACTATCTGAGGAATTGATTCAAAGGCGGACCTATCACCTAAGTGATTTGATAGCGTTGTGTCAAACGCAACCGACCGATTACCACTATAAGTCACCGGTTACACGGTCAAATTTTCATCAATCTGATCCATCAATCCGGTAAAGATTGACGAAAATTTGATCGTCTAACCCACGGATTGATGGATTGACCGTTTTTTTAATATGAACTTTTTATAACCATCAATATTCCGTCAATCAGATTGATGGATCAGATTAATGAAAATTTGACCGTGTAACCTGTGACTAAAGTTAACATAACCCGACCAAACACTTTATCATACCAATAGACAATGTGGGTAAATGTGATTATGAATTAATTTCTTCGATAGTACTTTCGAGTTTCGATCTATCTCATCACTCGAGAATTCAACTCGAATCTCATTTTGGCGCAACGTGTTAGGGGATTGATCCCACATTCGAATTCGTTTTATAGCGTCTCAGAAGCTTTGAGAGAATTAGCTCACTTTAATTGAGAAGATTTTGCGGTCCGGCTATATCGTTTTGGCTCGCAAACCGACTGAAATAAACAGTTTTTTAACAAGGAACAAGGAAACGGTGGCGCAATAAGATCGGGGTTTTATTCTAAGCAATTCCATCCCGGGCGATCGCGTAAAAAATCCGACTTACGGAGACTTACGTAACACATAAAGGCGAACGTTTATATTTTACGTTTCCCAACTAAAATGTTTTGACGTAGGCCTGGTTTACCAGTGAACATTCAACGAATCGGGCATCCGTGACACGTCGCGTCTGCTATCATGAACCTTGATAGATGAACCTTCAAGAATATTATGTATATTTGCGATCAAGCGATCCGTTTACTTTAAGCCCTAAATAGAAACAAAAGATTACATTAGATATCATTGCTTTTAGACGTGATCTAGCCAAGAACCCTAAAGTATAATTTACATAGAGCCAGTACTGGCTGCCAATAAGACTGGCAGCCAGTATTGGCTTGACATATGCCGCGTGTGAACAGTTTGGCCTGGCTTGAAAAACTGTTCACACGCGGCATATACCAAGCCAATACTGGCTGCCAGTCTTATTGGCAGCCAGTACTGGCTCTGTGTAAATTATACTTAAGATCTAAATGCTCAATATGACTAGACTACAGGCCCACGTCGAAAATGGGTGGGTCAAATGAACCACCTGGGGACGTATATAGGACGATATTAGAGCATAAAATAATAAGATTTAGCACTATGCCGTCACTTGTAAGCTGTCCAACTGAGTGCTGGTGAGAATTCAAAAGTGCATGTAGGGTGAGTATATTTTGGTCATATGATCCTGTACGGCATTTTTACCATCGATAGTTACATGAAAAATAATAAGAAAGCCCGCAGTGCCGTACAAAAATAATGCGCCAACAAGTCGGTATTTTTATTTTATTTTCAGCCAATTTCCATGGTAAATTTGGTCATTTGATTCAATACGGCATACGTTTCATACTGTTTGGATACAGCTTGGAATCAATTATTCCGCAACGCCGTACAAAAATAATGCGACAATCGAAAAAAATCGAGTGTTACAAACCCCTGTTTTTCAGGGGTCCGGGGGGTCATATGAAACAGTACGGCTTCGGTTCCAAACATTATTTTAGCACTCAAAAGTACTATTAAAAATAATGCCGTCAAAATTTTTTTGTCCATTTTAATAATAATCTTAATTACATGGTATACTTGATTTTTTAAGCTGTAAAATTATTTGATTCTGTACGGCGACTTTATTTTTAATATGATATTGTAAAATACAATTGATATAGAGTATTGCCGTTCAAAAGAAACTGTTCTAAAAAAAATAAACAGAAATACAAAATCTGAATTTTTAAATATTCATAGATTAACAAAATAAAGCAATTTTCTACATTTTTCCTTCGTCTTAAATAGTATTAAGATAATTAAATTAGGAAAAAATTATGCCGTACATTTTAATGCAGAGTAAGTAAAGTTCCGTACCATCATAGAACAAAATTGTGTTTTGTTTGTGTGGAAATGGCCCTTAATTATTTCTTTTTTAAAAATGATACTATTGATTTTTAAATTAAAAATAAAATTGAGTATTTTGTGAACATTTCAGGTGTCTACCAGTTGCCATTATTGATATCGGGCAAAAAATTAAAAAAAAAATCACGTTTGTTTTGTGGGAGCCCCCTTTAAATAATTATTTTATTTTGTTTTTAGTATTTGTTGTTATAGCGACATCAGAAATACATAACCTTTGAAAATTTCAAATCTCTAGCTATAACCGTTCTTGAGTTACAGCCTGAAGACAGACAGACATCGAAGTCTTAGGTAAAGGTATCCGTTTACACCCTTTGGGTACGGAACCCTAATAAAACAACTATTTTTTAGTAAAAAATCGATATATTTCGTTGTATGGACTTTTCTTACATTTCGTTTTATGGATATTTGCTTGAGTTTTTTTTTTCTCCTACAAACCTTTGGACCAACAAAAATGTACGGCGTACAAAAAAATATGATCTATGCATAGTATACTTTCAAAATGAATTAATTTTATGTTGGTTCAAATGACCCCCCGGACCCCTGAAAAACGGGGGTTTGTAACCCTCGATTTTTTCTATTGTCGCATTATTTTTGTACGGCGTTGCGGAATAATTGATTCCAAGCTGTATCCGAACAGTATGAAACGTATGCCGTATTGAATCAAATGACCAAATTTACCATGGAAATTGGCTGAAAATATAATTAAAATACCGACTTGTTGGCGCATTATTTTTGTTCGGCACTGCGGGCTTTCTTATTATTTTTCATGTGTCTATCGATGGTAAAAATGCCGTACAGGATCATATGACCAAAATATACTCACCCTACATGCACTTTTGAATTCTCACCAGCACTCAGTTGGACAGCTTACAAGTGACGGCATAGTGCTAAATCTTATTATTTTATGCTCTAATATCGTCCTATACTCGTATACGTCCCCAGGTGGTTCATTTGACCCATCCATTTTCGACGTGGGCCTGTAGTCTAGACGTGTTGATAGCCTTTAACAGAGTTTTTTGTTATGCTTACTTCAATAGTTCAATTTTTTATTTTTATTTTATATACTTAGATTACTTAGTTCAATCCATACTATATACTATACTATATACTATAATATTATAAATGCGAAAGTGTGTCTGTCTGTCTGTCTGTTACCTCTTCACGCTCAAACCGCTGAACCGATTTTGCTGAAATTTGGCATGAAGATACTTTGAGTCCCAGGAAAGGACATAGGATACGTTTTGTCCCGGAAAATGTACGGTTCCCGCGCGATAAACGAGTTTTGGCGCAACGGAGTTGCGGGCATCATCTAGTGTAATATAAATTAGAATAGTATTACCTCCTTTTGGATATTATTTTTAATACTTTGTTATAATTATTGTGGCGAGTTTATATCTAGTTATAGTTTTTAGTTTTATTTTGTTTTGTGTTTGCCCTGCCTTTTACTATGTAAACCTTATGTTAATATTGTTACCTTTCAATGCTGGTGTAGTTGTAATTGGACCTCAGTCTAAATGCCGTGTGTTGTTAATGTTATTTTACTGTATGTTTTTATTCTGTGATCTGTAACTACACTGTAATAAATAAATAAATCACTGCCTGGCTATTGATCACAAAATAATATTATAATAAATAAGATTGTCTTCCTTGATGACTAAATATATAATTAACAAGATTGTCTCTATAAATATCCTATACCTACATGTTTTCTCTTACTAATAAAATTTTCTAATGTACCAAACACAGACAATCACACCAATTGTTACATTGGTCAACATAATAAACCTAGATTCAAAGACTCAAAGACTTTATTTGCAAAACTAAGTAGCGTTAACATAAATTAAAACAAACTTGCCTTGGGCAGGCGCGTGATCTCAAAACTAAAACAAAAAAATACGTGTAGCAATCGGAGACTGCCGTGGTAAAGCTATTAATATAATTCACATACGTCTAGTCACACGCAAACAAACACCGTGCCGAAGTCTGGCCTCACCGCTGTGCCAATCGGAGCGGGATGTGTTAGGGATAGGTCCACGATAAAAGCTATGCAATAGCTTAAAAATTGTAATTTACATAACAAATACATCTTGTAAGCATTTGCTTGCTCGATGAAAAACCCCTTTGACCTTTAAATCCCTAATCTTTATGATCTGGCGGTTCGTGCAGATATTTTCATTTGGAAAAATCCAGTAGGTCGGGCGATACTTTATTTAGCGTTATCAACGGCGGAGCTCGGCGCGCATTACTTTCAATCACCGTGCTTCCCCGTGAATGTGAATATGCATTTTATCACGCTACATTTATATAAAATCCCGTAACTTATGCTTTTTACGACGTACGTTTTTCCCCGATGCGAGTTTGTCAACTACGATGAATCGATTTCACAATATCTACGACAAATAAGTTTGATATGTCAGCGTTCACGAATCCATTTTACTAGTTCTATAATTATATTAACAACTAGACGACGCCCGCAACTCCGTTGCGTCAAAATTCTGTTATCGCGCAGGAAAAATACTTTTAAAAGTCCCGGGAAAGGATACATGATTTCCCGGGACTTAAAGTATCTCCATAGCAAATGTCAGCAAAATCGGCTCAGGAGCTTGGTCGTGAAGAGGTAACAGACAGACAGAATATAGATGCATTTATTATATTAGTATGGATGACAAAAGTAAAACTTTGGTCCCGGGCATCAATGATATCCAATGATATTGCATTTGTTCATAATAATATTATTAATTTGGTTTATGTTACAAATAACATATATACCTATATTGTGCAATATGCTGAGACGATCATGTTTAGATTATATTAGACTTTGAGGTGGTCTGGCAGTGGGAAGTTACAAATAAAAATGTCTGGCAGTGAAAGACGAGATTCCCACAGTTACCCCGAGGAAAATAAGAATAAAATAAGCTTTATAAGCTTTATCCGAGGTTAACTGGATCTCCGAAAGTAACCGCGACCAAAAGTCATAGTTTCTGGTCGCTCCTACTTCTTTTATTTATTTATTTACTAGCTGTTGCCCGCGACTTCGTCCGCGTGAACTTCAGTTTATAGCGCGCGGTGTCAACAAAATTAGTGTCAAATTTAAAAGCTTTTTAAAACCCTGGTAACCCTTAAATCAAAATACCCAAAAACAGCTGTGCAGTGTGCACATAACATTTCTTTTTTTTTAATTATATAAACTTTATTTATTCTTATACCAAATTTTAAAGCTTATTTAGCCCCCCATTACACAACTTTAGCTTTACCCATAAACTATTTATCATTGGTAGGTTTAAGGTTACGTCACTGCATACATAAAGTACTGATTAGTGAGTTATTTTATAACGTGTATAACATTCGAAAGAATCGAAAAACCTAACTCAATATGGTACCACATCTTATAGTAATAATTTTATGAGTAAGCGATAGTGCGCCATCTATTATGAATTTTTGGAATTTTAATTTGAACAAATTTACGCATAAGCACCCCCTTAAAACCCCTTTTTCCAGTTAAAAAGTAGCTTATTCAATTCAATTCAATTCAATTAATTTATTTCAGATTTTCATCCATAGCGTTAGTTTCAACAATAGGTCCTTATTCTAGTGTTAGTAAAAAATATAAAATAAATTGGAATTACATTATATATTATTCAACAATTAAATATATGGGAACCGTGCTATCGGAGCATGGAGCTGCACCCAATGCTTCAGCAACATGGAATCCCACCTGCTACCCAACACATGTCTATGCCTATGTCATTTCTCAGGCTTCAGACTATCTTTGTACAAAATTTCATTACAATCGGTTCAGTAGTTTTGGCGTGAAAGGGAGACAGACAGTCAGAGATACTTTCGCATTTATAATATTTTATTAGTATAGACTTAGGCATTCTTTATGTACATTTTTTTAAAACTAGTTTATGATAAATCATACATTAATTAAACGTTAACGCTAACGCTAACGCTGAAAAATGTATGGATTTGACATTAGTATTCGCTAGCGAAGCGATGACTTATGTCAAATCGCGTACATTTTGTAGCGCTAGCGTAAGCGTTAGCGCTTAGCCACTTGTCTACAGGCCCTGCCCCCGTAGACAACTGGCAAAACGCTAACGCTAACGCTAGCGCTACAAAATGTATGGATTTGACATTAGTATTTGCTAGCGAAGCGATGACTTATGTCAAATCGCGTACATTTTGTAGCGCTGGCTTTAGCGTTAGCGCTTTGCGACTTGTCTACAGGCCCTGCCCCCGTAGACAACTGGCAAAACGCTAACGCTAGTGCTACAAAATGTATGGATTTGACATTAGTATTCGCTAGCGAAGCGATGACTTATGTCAAATCGCATACATTTTGTAGCGCTAGCGTTAGCGTTAGCGTAATGCTGCCTCCCCATATAGACGAACGCACTGCCAACGCGTTGGCCCACGCGTTGGCAGTGCGCTTGCAACGGCGTTTGTGAGTAATCCACACATTGGAAGGTCGTTCAGGATCGCGCCAATGTGCGGACGGATTCAAAATGGATGTTGAGTCGCTAACAGCTGCAGCTGTATATTTATCCACAGCTTATAATTACTTTACAAATGTGGACAACAAAAAGTTTTTAAAGGGTATTCTGGAAATAAATAAGTAAAAAGCGAGAAAACGTAACAAACAAAGAAATAAACTCACTTTTACATATTTTAAAATATTAAAATAATATAATTATTTTATTTCTTATTATTTTTTATATATAATAATTATTGCCTTATAATTATAATTATCATGATTAATATATATTTATTATTTATTGAATATTTAATTTATTTTGTTTTTAGTATATTTACTGTTAATAGCGACAACAGATATAAGTAAACAATCTGTGAAAATTTCAGAAATCTAGGTATAGCGGTTCTTGAGATACAGCCTGGAGACAGGCAGACAGACAGTTAGACAAACAGACAGACGGACGGACAAAAAGGCAGACAGAAAGGCAGACAGACATTGAACACTTAGTGATAGAGTCCCGTTTTTACCCTTTGAGTACGGAACCCTAAAAAACATCGTGAGGAAAATAGCATGTCAAAGAACCTTATTTTTTTAGCACTTTTGATATGATTTTTTTGTTCCACAGACAGATTTACTCTGATAGTTAACTCAATAAATTTAAATGTTTACTCGATACTTATATTGTTCACTATTTCGTCAAGTTAGATGTTAATTCGCCACTAGAAGGAAACATGCACTCTTCAGCGCTGCTTCGGGCGAACTGATCGCGCGGCCTATGTGTGGATGGAACGCAAGCCTTGCGACAAGCCTTGCGACAAATTTCCTTTGATCATTCCGACACCGCGCGGCAAGCTCGCAAACGCGTCGGCCAACGTCTAAATACCTACCGCGAACGCCTGTTCTACACATTGGGCCAACGCGTTGGCCAACGCGTCGGCCAACGCGTTCGCCTATTTGTAGTGCCGACATCTATACTAATATTATAAAGAGGTAAACTTTGTTTGTTTGTTTGTTTAATTGTAATGAATAGGCTCAAAAACTACTGGACCGATTTTAAAAATTCTTTCATCATTCAAAAGCTACATTATTTACGAGTAACATAGGCTACTTTTTATTTTGTAAAATATAGGGTTCCGTAAGATGTTTGGGTTTTTCTGGCACAAGGTGAAAAAAAATCAACCAGAAAAGTTACTTATATTGCGTACGCTGCCTAAACTATAAAAGATAGAACCATTCAATGTTCTAAGTAAATGTAGATCTTATAAATATCTACAAAAATGTCCGCGACATACTATACCTATCTATGTCAAGTGAGGCACAACAACCATTTTTTTATTTAAAAATCTTGATTTTTTTTGGACCACATTTAAACGCATTTATTTTACTCATGTTGATAATCCTTATCGAAATAAATTATTTCATCACTAAGTACAGTTTGTGTAGATAATATTTGGTGTTTAAATGATTAAAATTGGACGCTTGGCTTAGAAGTTATGACGAAATTAAAAATTGCGATTTACGCCCGTTTCGAAATGGGCGCTACCAAGGCGGGGACACAATAGACATAACTACCAGTAGTTCGACTGCAAAGAAACGAACAGGTTTCAACATCTGTCAAATTCGTCGGGTTTCACTAGGATTATGAACGGAATGTGCCTCGCGCTGGCTGATATAATTTATTTTTAAATATTTAAATTAAAGATTTCAAAATTCGATTCTGACAATTTTAATCGCATGTGCCAAAACACAAACAACAATATGACCAAAGAGGAACACGTCCAGCGAATATGTCATAGTTTTAAATTCGTTGGTAACAAGTTAACAACCCTAGCGACGATGTTCGTCATAATACGTCAAATTTAAAAATTTCAACATCAGTTCTAAGTCGGCATACTCTATAATTCTGTCTACTCTGGCGGGGACGTGCGCAGTAGCGAAGATTATGACCAGCCCAGCAGCTGGTGAATTAGCTCATATACCAAGAATACCAATGATCCCTACTGATTTGCCTATAGGTACCTTGCAAAAGGCTCCAATTTCCTGTGTGACGTAGCTTTTGCGGCGGTACCGACCAATGCGGGCCACGGGTAGTAATAATGAATAATCAAAACTGCTGAATCAATTTTAATCATTTTTGCAGCGGCTATATTATATTTTATACCCGTGCGAAGCCGGGGCGGGTCGCTAGTTAAGTATAATTTACACAGAGCCAGTACTGGCTGCCAATATGACTGGCAGCCAGTATTGGCTTGACATATGCCGCGTGTGAACAGTTTGGCCTGGCTTGAAAAACTGTTCACACGCGGCATATGCCAAGCCAATACTGGCTGCCAGTCTTATTGGCAGCCAGTACTGGCTCTGTGTAAATTATACTTTAACGTTAGCGTTTTGCCAGTTGTCTAAGGGGGCAGGTGTGCTTATCTCTAGAAGAGATCTCTGCCAGCTTCATCTATAGGGGTCATACGTACAAGAAAACTTTTTTAAAATGACGAAAGTCTGGCTGACGCAAAAAAAAAAAAAAACTCTTGGGTTACAATATTATGTAACGTAGATGTAACCATCCACTATCTTAAACAGTCTCATGAATTTGGAATTTTTGAATTATGGGGCACTTTCGGCTTTACCTATGTCAGCAAGAAGAAGGGGTTTTTATGAGGGGGTCTAAGTGAAATTGATTACTGCCCCTTTC
This sequence comes from Polyommatus iphigenia, assembly GCA_963422495.1. NCBI lineage: Eukaryota > Metazoa > Arthropoda > Insecta > Lepidoptera > Lycaenidae > Polyommatus > Polyommatus iphigenia. Next base: position 4,121,015 of record OY730189.1, read on the forward strand.
TCTTTGGCAGGAAATCTTGGCAAATATATTTCTTAAAATCCCCTACGATTGATGATAGCCAAGACAATTGAAGAATAATACACCATTTTCACAAAAAATGCTTTCATATTAAAGAATATTAAATTTTCTCATCCATACTAATAATATTATAAATGCCAAAGTGTGTCTGTCTGACTATTCGTCAATCATCTGTCTGTCTCTAACCTCTTCATGGCCAAACCGCGAATCGATTTTGCTGAAATTTGGTTTCGGGATACTCTGAGATCTGGAAAAGGATTAGTATACAGGTATCGCTCGAGAGGTTATCGCTTATTCATTAATATAAATGGGAGCAACCGAGTTGCGGGCCTTATCTAGTAATGTTTTAAGTGTGGCATACACTTCTGACGTTTAGTATGATAGCCATTGACATAATGGATGCGCGCGTATGAAGCAGGCTACCTGAAGCTTATTTTCTTGATAGATTCTTGAATAAGATGCGATTTGCAACCTTTTGCTAATTTTTTTGAGAGTTCGCACGTGCGTGTGAAAAAATATGGCTGCACTTGCCGCGTAAAAGTTTTTAGAATAGAAAATTGCACTTGTCAAACGCCCTGACGTCACATCAATAGCCAATGGGAGCACTCAAATGTCACTTTTAAGTAAGCGTTCATTGGTTGCACTATACACCACAGATTAAGTAAAAAGTTCAATGACAGATAGATGCACAGTTTATATCCACATAAGAAACTATAGCGGGTAGGTATAACAAAAGATTTGGAGAAATCAATAAAAATATTTCGATCTGTCTACTGTTTAATTGACCTTTATTAAAATGCTTGTGTCACTGCTTTAGTTTATTTCGGTTATTTATTCATGCATAAACAGCTACGAGTAAGCTGATTGTGACAATTTGGTCTGAAGATGTCTAGAGTCAGAGGAAAGGAGAAAATGTACGGTCCCCGTGTAATAAGCAAGTTTTGGAGCGACGAAGTAGCGGGCAGCAACTAGCGGTTTACACGCACCGCTCGTAAACTTCTTGAGGATTATACTTCCGTCTTTATTAAATATTTTACAGAGCACTTTGTTTACAGTTAGTCTTAGTACGTTATTAAAATATTATTATGAAAATACTTAGTTGCGCGTTAACTTTGATGAAAATTAGTAACAAGAGCAACATGAGCCATTAAAATAATATGATGGATTAATATATGCTAATATTTTAATATCAAATACAAATTTTCGTATGTTAGTTTGAAAGCTCCTCCAAAACTGCTCAAACGATTTTGATGAAATTTTGTGTCAAATATTGCAGGTCTAGGCCAACATCCACCTTTCACACGATATCACCTACAATGATACAACATTGCAGCAGACTAAACAACGCACAATCCTAAATCGCGCCTATCAAAGTATCTGAGATTCGAGGTGAATAATAATATTATACAACCTCAGATATTTCAACTCGTCATGTTTCTTTACAGACAAAACAACGTTTGTCGAGTCATGTACAAAATTATCAAATTAGACACTTGTACTGATGCCTTCAAAATAAATTCCAATGGCACGTGTGAGTATCGTATAATACAGCCGTTTACCAAAAAATTGTTGTGAAGTTTCAATAAAAATCCTATTTTTATTTGCGCATTGCGGATCTATGAAATAAAACTTGAAGGTTTTGTACCAAACATCACATTTCGCCTCTACCTGCGTTTTTCTATTACGTCGGTACCCTGAATATTCGACCCTACGAATTACGTATTCACTTTTAGGTGGCACCTAATAGATTACATTTAACCTTGTCCTTTTATCATTGCCCATTATTATAGGCTAAAATTACATTGCAGACCCACTTATAATATAATACTATCTAGTGATTATTATTAAGCTTATAATAATTATTATGTGGGGAAATTGGGTTAGAGACCTAATAAAAATTGAAAAAAAAAGAATATTTTTCTAATATCGATTAATCAAAGAATTGACAGTAAGTTAAACAAAAACTTTAAATTAAATTCAACATGAATTACATAGAGATGATAAAAAAATGTTTTATTTCTGAGTAAATTTGAATCAAATTTTTGCAGAATGTCTACCTGATGCCTACCACCGGTTCGGGAACTACCCCGGCGAGAAGAACCGGCGTAAGAAACTCGCACTTTTAGGTGTCATCTATAGTAGGTGTCACCAATAGGCGATAGTTTAAAGGTTACTCTGTACTCATACAGAAGAGCAGACTACCAGGAGGATACGAAAATGTACAGTTTCAGATGCTGAAAATGTACAATCCCTGACTAAATTCCTTGTTACAATATTAAGGCTAAGTTACTATGGGCAGTAGTGCAAAAATGGGCAAAGAGTAAATGTAGGTGATACCGGTCTGATTCATAGACAACACAAGTTATCTTTATGTGCGCAATACATTTTACACAACTCGATATTTTCATTAAATTGCGTAAAGCACTTAACCTGCGGTATTAGAGACATACACACGTACGCTCGCAATCAGAAGGAGCGTCGATAAATTCGACTCCCACTAGCGATATATCTTTGAATCCTAAGATTCTGTAACAGCCTACAAATTGCCGGTAGTTCACAGTCACTTACGTGAGCTGTGTTTCGAGCGAGGGTCGAAATATCCCGGACTCGAAATAGAATACAAAAGGACGGAACGATCATCGGAGTTCGTATTATTTTTTTCTTATCGCGGCTCGAGGGCACTTACAACTTCAAATGACGGGACCATTCTTCCTTTGGGGAAAATTAAAGAGTGTTTTCTTGATCGTTGAACCATGGCATAATATTTATCAGGATTTTAATTGAGATAAAGGTACTGACGTAATGTTGACTGTTGTACGATATACAACTGTGTAACGCATTAAGATTAATACCATAATATACAGTTCGACAAGGCTTTAAATGAACGTGGCGAGTAAAGGAACTAACGCTTCTATCATACAAAAACGTCATTTTTGACATGTGTTTGACAGTTCTCCTTTACCAGCAGCGCCCCGTCCACATTAAAAAGCCTTGGAGCACTATGCAGGCACAAACAATCAGCGGTGGCCTTTATATCTTTGATGCCATTGTCCTTCTAGCCCTAGTGATAGATACTACAGTAAAAGTGCACTTTTCAGCAACCATGTGGAGTCCGCGTTGGGTTTTAAATATAATGATTTTTGGTCATGACTTTTTGCACTGATAAAAAGCAACTTTGAATTAACTTCACTGTGTGCATCAAAATCAGCAGTAGTTTCTGTCCGTATTTCAAGATATTTTACTCTTTTAAATTATACCACTATAGATTGGCATAGCGCTTGCTGTGTGGTGAATAAATAAATAGCATAATAAAGTAGGCTCAACGGATTTGGACCAGTCGTTGCCCTAAATTAATGCTTAAAACTATACATTTTTAGTTCACAAAAGCTCGGTCTTTTGTGTCGAAACACACTAGGCCGAATTACGCCGGCGTAAATTCCGCCGCGTTTACGCCGCGTTTCAAACGCATACAAAATACGGGCGGAACGCTAGAGATGACACACTATTCCGTCGTGTTCCGTCCGTACTTTGTATACGTTTGACATTTGCGGCAGAATTTACGCCGGCGTAATTCGGCCTAGTGTCTTTCGACACTTTGACATTGGGAATTTAAAATATCTTATTTCACTAGTAGTATAATTTACACAGAGCCAGTACTGGGTTTTTCAAGCCAAGCCAAACTGTTCACACGCGGCATATGTCAAGCCAATACTGGCTGCCAGTCTTATTGGCAGCCAGTACTGGCTCTGTGTAAATTATACTCTTTATGAGTAGGAGTGTGTGTACAATCCGACGTTGAGCTTACATTCAGTGAAACTAGACCAAACCAATTCTCAAATAGTGAAACTACATAAATCCTGCCAATACAAGGCTCGCTCCGCATAAACTGTTTACATTCATGTAATTGAAAGGGAATCTTTGTAAAGGAATTGTGCTGAACGTTTGTACGTGTAAGCATTTGCTACATTGTTGGAATAGAATATACTGGATGACAATACGAGTACGATGTTGGTGTTGCAAGGCTTGCGAATATCGTCCAAACTATAAGTCGAAAAGATTCATACTAAGCCAGCCCCTAGACGATCAATTGTATTGTGTTTCTATCACGCTTCAATTTTATTGAACAGTTTATTTGACAATTAGATTGAAGGCGCGCGATGTTCAATATCAACCCTAGACGGTCAATAATATTACGCAATACGTGATATTGCGCAATAAAATTGCTCGCCTAGAGGCCCGCTAACACATGAAGTTGCCACAAGTTACGGCTTAATATAGGATCGTTAAGTCTAAAGGCCCCATATTCGGGCAGGCCGATCGAATGTGATCAAACTGAATGCAGGCCAACCTGATCGCACTTCTCTACATACTTAATGCACATCGCACAATACGATTGCGTTCAAGCCGGCCTGCTATCAGTCCGACCGGTACAATTATAATTTATAATTTCGCGGCTTTATAATTTCGTTTGTACACCTCTAGGGCAAAATTTTTGATAGAAGATTTAAAAAGTAAACATTTCGACGGATATCTAAAAACGACTTTACAGCTAATGTTTTCTTGGAAACAATGCAAAAAGCTGTACGTGCATCCCTAAATACGGCTTCGCGTGCCGTCGGATTGGATTTACGTTCGTTGAAGTTACAATAACTTTTTATGTTTATTAAGCCATAGCCAAGTCTTAGTATGGGCTATGATAATTTTTACTGCGAAGAAGCTCGGCTTATTTTGCATTTTTTTAAGCAATTTAGATCGCATTAAAATGTTGTTATTGCTTTATTACTGCACCAGAATGTTCTACGACATAACATAAAGCTACTAACTAGCTACTAAGTTAGCTAATTTATTGGAAAGACAAGGGTTCTTATAATTTGTAACCTAAAAAAAAACTTGGGGTTTTGATATAACTTTGCATATTGTATTTGTATAGTTTTAATGAAAATAGTTTATAGTAAGTAAGTATATTGTGTGCGTGTAGTGTGCGTGCTAGTTTCTTACGCCGGTTCTTCTCGCCGGGCTAGTTTCCGAACCTGTGGTAGGCATCATTCGACGTCCAAAAAGTGTATTCATTATACCTATTTTGAAAAAGGTATTTTATTTATTTACTTATCTACATTAAAAATCCGATTCAACCATCGGGTGTAAAATATCATAACACCAATCAATTCGATATTGAATTTAATTGAGTACGTGTGAGTCACGCGAGGCGTAGTTTAGGCTCGCCATTTTCCTTCCGATGAATTCCCGCCGTTTCATAGGATTCCTTTGACATGGCATTCGACCATTAAAGAATGATTGCTGCGTTCTTTGGAACACATATTGCGAGGGAATTCTTGTTTGTCAATATCAGTATCGCCATCATCTATTTTGAAATATTCCGAATGAATCCACAAAAATTATGATGTACAAAAAAAATCTTGATCAAAATCATAGGCTTTTATTACAGACGCTTTCATGTTATTTGCTTTTTAAGGGTTCCGTAGTTATTTTACACGAACAACATTCATCTCTAACCAGACAACGGAAAGAATTTGGAATGTTTACTATCATATTATAACATAATATTATTATTCTTTTCTAACTTCCCGCTTACTTTCAATAAAAAAATAATATTGTAGTAGCAAGATTATTAGCTCTAGGATCTTTTGCAAGAGTCGACAATGATGCTTGTAACATTATGATCATTTGGTATTCCGTTTAGCTTGGGCATATTAGAATACATTATAAACGATGCAGCCAGCCCACGATCTCAAATCGGCTTTAACCTACATCACTCACTTAATATGTTACATAATACAATATCTAATAACTCTATATATTTATTAAATACCTTCTGATTTTGCTGATTTTTAAATAATCCAGATTAAATGACGCCCGCAATTCCGTCGCGGCACAAGTCATTCATCCGTATATTTTTCCGAGATAAAAAGTATTCCATGTTCTTCCCCGGGATTCAGAGTATATCTACGTACCAAATTACAGTAAAATCGGTTCAGCGGTTTGGGCGTTAAAAGCTAATAGGCAGATAGACACTTTCGCATTGATGATATTTATGTGGACATTTAGGCAGCGTATAAATATTCAAGGTACGCTGTATTTGTATGTGTGTTTTAAATAAATTTTTAGCCTGGGCTCACTGTTAAATCTGTACGATAAAGGAAATAAAAATAAACAAAGCATTATTCGATTCATTTAATTAAGGACGAGCAAGGGTAAGCACCTGAGTAGTAAAATAAATGGAATGTTAAACGTTTATTACTTATTAATCCGGGATTATATATTCAGTACTGATTACCATCAAATAGAGCTTAGCACGCAACTTAACTGCGAGATCATTACGTATTGAAGACAACTAAGTGAGTACCGAAATCAATAGGTGTTTAGTACGTTAACTAAACGGTTAAAATGAGCCCACTATTCTTCTTCCATCTTTTTTAAAATATTGGTAATAAATAATAATATAGATCTTGCTTTCAAGAAGAACTTTTGAGAGGTAGTTTTATTATTATACTTAATATCCGTTGTATATAATTAGTATTTCAGCCTTTTTTATTAGTTAGTTTTTCGTAGATTTTAGTAGAATTACAACGAAGACGAATAGTAAATTCATTCAATATAACGGATATTATAAAGACTACGCGATTTCGAGATACGTGACCTTGCCTAAGTATAAAGCAACCGTAAAGGCCCTGGCCCCTGGCATACGGCGACTTTTTGTAGCGATGATCACGTGTTCTGCACGATTGCATCGCTACTAACGCTTGTTAGTGCAACGCGCGACTGTAGGAATGCAAACGCTGGATTGTAGCGATGCAAACGCGCGATTTCACCGATGCAAACACGGAATTGTAGCGATGCAAACGTGCGATTATAGGGATACAAACGCGCGACCGTATCAATGACAGCGGGGAGTAAAACGGGTTTGTACTTTGTAATGTTACTGAAGCGCGTTTGTATCGCGTTTCCATCGCGACTAAATGAGCGCCCCGTGTGCTAGAGCACACAGCCAACGATAGCTTCGCGATTGCATCGCGATTGATGCGAAAATAAATTAAAAAAAAACATGTTTATTAAACACACAAGAGACAAAACACAGCCAGAGTTTACAACGAGACTAGAGGATAACAATCAACTAAACAACTGTGCTAGGGCCCTAAAGAGAAATATATTAGCGAAGCGACACAATAATTTACTGCAGATCATTAACGAGGTCTAATCTTGTTTTTATTCACATTTTATTCGCTCCCCTGCGATTCAGATTGCTATTTATATCGTTGTAATTACGTTTCCTTAGTCATTTAACCGCGAGTTGCGACCCGTTGTAAATATTTTTCTGTGCTAACAAGTGGTGTATCTTCATTAACCTTCTGCTAGAATATTTACTGTATATAAACGAGCTTATTTATCGTATGTACGGAATAAGTTAGCACCTTATGGCTTGATTACACCTACCGAGGAGAGTGGCGAGTCAGTGCTTTCGGCCGAGCTCTTGGTATGTATGTACTATCAGAGAAATTGATTCCTAGGCAGATGGCGGACCTAACCTCTCCTCGGTCGCGTTAAGTCTAATGCGGGCTCTACACTCGCGGCGCGAATTGCGGCCGATGCGGGCTCTACACTCGCGGCGCGAAAGCCCGCGTAGGTCGCGAACCGCGAGTGTGGAGGGTTTCGCGGCTTCGTGTTCGGGCTTCGCGGCTTCGTATTTGTTCGAATCGTGTTCACGGCGCGAATCGCGGCCGCAATTCGCGCTGCGAGTGTAGAGCCCGCACGAGATTCACGGATGCTACGCGCCGTGAACACGATTCGAACAAATACGAAGCCACGAAGCCGCGAAACCTTCCACACTCGCGGTTCGCAGCCTTCGCGGGCTTTCGCGCCGCGAGTGTAGAGCCCGCAAAACCCATCAGACCGATCACAGCTAGCATTGAATTGACTCAAGCCGACCAAATGACGTACCTAGGTCCGTCAACTGCCTAGGAATCAATTTCCTCGATGTTGCATTAATAATATTATGTACTCGGCCGAAAGCACTGTCGCCTCCTAAACCTATTAATTGTCTCCTGCAAAATAATATGTACTAGTCAGCCTGCAACTTTCAAGTATGGTTTAGATAATGCAGGTATAGTTTTCAAACTGTAATATTTTTTCTAACGCGGGAATCAAACTTACGACTACCGAGCCTCTATAGTAACTAAGTAGTTCTGACTACTAACTATTTTATGAGACTGGACTTTGTAGTTAATTATTAGTTCAGTGGCAGCCAAGTTATTCAATAATTCTACTACAATGGTCACATGGAAGCATTATACCTATTTAATAGTCAGGCTAGGCTTGTCTTACAACAAAGGAGTGTCAAAAGCTATGACAACGATTAGGAGCATTGAAATGCAAAGTGGCTGTTATCATATTTAGGGAGGAAATGAGTGAGCGGGGATCTGTAGCTGCCATAGTTAATTGGGTAATCATTATTATTATTATTATTTTGTAGCGGATTAAATAGAGCACCATCCTGGATCGCAATATAGAAGTTTCTGAAGGCGACGGTATTTATTTTAATGCGGGCTTTTTATATTTCAATAGACGACGCCCGCAACTCCGTTGCACTAAAACTAGTTTAGCGCAACCGTACGTTTTTCCGAGATAAAAAGTATTGTTTTTTTTCCTGTTAGGTATTCACAGTATCTCCTTATTAAATTTCAGCAAAATCGGTTCTGCAGTTAGGGCGTGCAGAGGTAACAGACAGACAGACACACAGATAGACACCTTTGCATTTAAAATAATATTAGTAAGTATGAATTTCCCGCCAGGAGGCTGAAGTATAAATAACTAAAATCTAATCAAGTTTCCGTACCTTGCAAACATATTATACAGTATGCACTGTACACAATAATTATACATTAAAGCTCTCTAGTGAGGATTATGACGATGGGAAGATTTAATGAAATATAACATCGTGCTGTATCATTTTGGCATTATAGCTCTGCTGTGTGTAAGGTGCTTGACTTGATTTTTTTATAAAGTAAGGGGGCAAACGAGCAAACGGGTCACCTGATGGAAATCAACTACCGTCGCCCACGGACACTCGCAATATCAGAAGAGCAGGTGCGTTGCCGGCCTTTTAAGAGGGAATACGCTCTCTTCTTGAAGGTTTGCAGGTCGTATTGGACCGGAAATACTACTGGTGATAGTTCATTCCAGATTTTTAGTAAGACGCACTTCAAAGCCTACTCACCACCCATAAAAACTTTAGAAGAACGTCAAAAGCGATATCGATCCTGCAAACACTTAATAAAATCGTCGTGATCAGATAGAATCAACAATTCCGCTGCGCCGGCTGATCTAAGCCCGATCTACTTTGTAACAGATAAAATTGGGTTAAAGCAAATTATTTATCAGATAAGGAAAGCTCTCCAGTTAGGGCCTTAGATTAGGACTAATTCCATTAATGACTTATCTAGTTCGATTGTGCCATGTAAAGCGATTAATACAGTAATTATCACTTTGTAGATTTGATTAGAAATTAATTATCGACTAAATTGGTGTGATGTTGATATCCATACTAATATTATAAATGCGAAAGTGTGTCTGTCTGTCTGTCTGTTAGTTAGTAGACTGTTAGTGAGCTGAATTTGAGTTAAGAGAAACACAATCGAAGTTTCAAGCGGCATGCCACAATTTCTAATCTATCGCCTTGTTGCATCTTGTTTCTTAGTTTCAGTGTAAACTGACCCTAAATATGAATTACGAGCTCATAGCCTTTGTCAGTCAGCCCTAGACGATCAATTATTGTATTGTGCAAAACACAGAACAATAAAAACAAAATTACGCTTCAATTTTATTGAACAGTTTGTTTGACAATAATTAAAGGTGCGCGATGTTCAAAATCGACGCTAGACGGTCAATAATATTGCGCAATAAAGTTGCTCGTATAGGGGCCCGCTTACAGACATGTAAAACTTGTATACTGTACTCGGCGAAACGAAAAACTTGTCACTTTCTATACAAAGCCGCGATTGAGAACACCTGACACTTCATTATCAATCGCGGTTTATATAGAAATCTAGCTGTTGCCCGCGACTTCGTCCGCGTGGACTTCAGTTTATAGCGCGCGGTGTCAACAAAATTGGTGTCAAATTCAAAACCCTGGTACCCCTCAAATCAAAATACCCAAAACAGCTGTGCAGTGTGCAAACTGCACATAAACACTCCCGATAAACCAAAAATAGCTAGATTGTTTGAACCCTTAGATGATTCAGTACGTTACCTAATGTCCGAATGGCAAACTCGTTGGGATAATTCCACAAAAGGTCGCCACCTTTATAACGTTTTTCCAGATATACGTCAACGGCTATCCAAACACTGGATGGATATTGATCATTGCGTATCTCAATTCCTGACCGGTCATGGTAATTTTAAAGCCAAACTCTATGGATTTAAATTAGTAGAATCACCCATGTGCGAGTGCTCGACCGAAGGCAACATGTTCGAACAAACCGCCCATCATGTTCTCTGGGAGTGTAACCTCTGGCAAAACGAAAGATCTATGATGCTTAACAACATACTTTGTAAATCTGGAGTCCCATATTACGATGATCTCGTGGACAGCGCGAGGAACTTCCGTGCCTTTAAGCGTTTTTGTCATAATTATTACTGGAAACAGTGTAACACAACAAAATCCAACATTAACTTAGATCTAGCTTAGTAGTCATAATTAACATTAATTATTCCCGTGGTGCTTTTCCTTTAGTTCTTTGACTTTCGGTCATTGCAAATTTGTGCTGTCTCCCGCTTTTTATGGGGAGGGAAACTGTACACTTCCTACTCCTATCTTCTTCTGATTAAATTTGTTGCGGGTCCCAAGACAGCTTTAGCATGTCCCTCGGGCTCCCTGAGATCATATCAAAGGGTTTTCGTGGTTGGATACCGCTGTCGATCCTGGTGACACAGGAGATACAGTGGTGGGAATGTGTGTTGGGCCAAAGCCCGTAAAAAAAATGCACATAATATTTAATTTTTTTTAATTAAACTTTTTTATACCAAATTTTAAAGCTTATTTAGCCCCCCATTACACAACTTTAGCTTTACCCATAAACTATTTAGTATTTATCATTGGTAGGCTGTTGTTTCTAATATCTATGTTGGTAGGTGGTGAGTTATTAATAACGTGTATAACAATCGAAAGAATCGAAAAATCTAACTCAGCATGGACCACTTCTTATAGAAATACGTATGAGCAAGTGATAGCGCAATCTAGGCGACTCTTGGCGCCATCTGTTATGAGTTTTTGGAACTAACTTAATTTGAACAAATTTAATAAACACCCCCTTACAACCCCTTTTTCCATTTAAAAAATAGCCTATGTCCTTTCTCAGGCTTTAAACTATCTGTGTAAAAAATTTCATTACAATCGGTTCAGTAGTTTTGGCGCTGTTGTTTCTGATATCTATGTTCTGACTTATGTGAGTTATTTAATAACGTGTATAACAATCGAAAGAATCGAAAATCGTAACTCAACATGGTACAACGTCTTATAGAAATACGTATGAGCAAGCGATAGCGCGATCTAGGCGACTCTTGGCGCCATCTGTTATGATTTTTTGGAACTAACTTAATTTGAACAAATTTACGCATAAACACCCCCTTACAACCCCCTTTTCCAGTTAAAAAGTAGCCTATGTCCTTTCTCAGGCTTTAGACTATCTGTGTACAAAATTTCATTACAATCGGTTCAATAGTTTTGGCGTGAAAGCGAGACAGACAGACAGACAGACAGAGATACTTTTGCATTTGTAATATTAGTATAGATGACAAGTTTTTGACAGGGAGTCAATGACCGCTACCACCATGTTTCGCTGAGTACAGTATAATGAATATAAAATAGTTGTGGGCTGTCAAAATGCATGATTGTCCCAGCTCAGGTGGCGCGGCACTGCGCGTGACGTTTTTAAGCTCTATTCATCACTTCGCAAACGAACACTCGGTAAATTCGTGTAAAAATTACTTTGTAGGGTGATTGATATTTTGGGAATGAAAATATATTGCTTTTGTATAGTTTTTGTCCAACATAACATAAAAAGTTCAATCCATTTCGCTATCAAACTACAGGTTCATGTCATAATATTATTGTCATACCAACGTAGAAATAAACTACGATAATATGGCGCGCCTTTCCAAATTACTGTTTCAATGTGTGTAGTCACATCCTTATGAAAGAGTTTGTATGTAGTAAGTATTCAACCAATCAACCGACAACCAGTACTCGTAATATATTGTATTAACAAGATTTGTTGGTCAACTAATCATAACTAGCCGATCGCGCAAGACAACGCACTTCAAACGTTTTGACAACGCACTTCAAACGTTTTGACAACGCACTTCAAACGTTTTGAATTTTGGAGGGGCGCGCAATGTTATCGTAGTTTATCTTTTTTTTTTTTGGCAAAAGGCCCAACACTCATTCCCACCACTGCAACTACTGTGTCGACAGGATTAACAGTGGTAACCAACCACAAAAACCCTTTGATATGATCTCAGGGATGCCCGAGGGACAAGCTAAATCTGTCTTGGGACCCGCAACGAAATTAATCAGAAGAAATGTAGGAGGAGTAGGAGATATCCAATTTCCCTCCCCAAGCAAAGCGGGAGACAGCCAAAGTTGTAATGACATTGATGTCCGAACAAAGGGGGAAGCACCACGGGAAAAAAAATATAGTTTAAAATAATAGTTTATAATATTGTTTTAATTGCTAAAATTACTAAAGCTGGTTTTATTTGAAGTAAAACTAATCACTTCTGCATAATGTTAAGCTAGGAAATCATGCCAGCTTTCAGACAAAAAAAGTGAATAAAAATTAGAGATGTGCCGATCATGACTTTGGCCGACTAGTCGGCCAAGCCGATCATGGTTTCGGAAGTTGCGGTAACACTTTTTTTACTGCTGATTCGCGGGTAAGTCACACACGCCGTCTGCGAATCGTGTTAAGTTTACTTCGCTTCGCTATTTTTTATGATATAATTATTGGTTTTAAGAATATTAAAAATATATTTCTTTACTAGCAAGTAGGTAGGTAGCAACTAGCAATTAGTAATTTCAGAAACACTTAATTTAATTTTAAAATGTGTAAGACTTATGAAGTGTGATATGAACATATTATAAATAATCAAGGTTTTTCTTTAATGTAATTTAAATAATTATAGCAAAAATTAAAAAGTAATAAGCCGGATAGTCGCCGCTTTTTGCCGACTATTCGCCGACTAGTCGCCGACTACAAAAGTGGCCGCATAGTCGGCTTTACCGACTAGTCGGCACATCCCTAATAAAAATCGGTCAACCCATTTTGATGCTACTGCTTGTCTGAGTATGCAACTGTCCGTAGCAGGTAGGCAGGTCAAACTTATAACACCCTCTTTTTTCGTCGGCAGTAAAGTTTAAATGATATTCAAGATGTCGCTTAGAGGATACCGCGAACAGACACTTCGAAATAAACGCTACAATCAACTTGTCACGATCGATATAATGTTTTATTTAAAATACTTTTCGACACGCGAAAATGGCTCTTATGTGATTTGCATAAAGACCATCGGTGACGTGGACTAAGTTAATCAAATTATTCAAATAAAGCAGATTTCCTCGCCTCGGAGGCGCCTGTAGAGTTTTCAACAAATAAGAGTGTTTACTGGAACGACCTGCTAGGAATTGCAAGGTAGTTTTGCTTTGTTTAGACGTAGAAATATAAATCTTTTTCAAGGGAAATGTGAATGCAAAATAAATGGTTAAAATGTCCATTCAGGAAAAATAACACAAGTCTTACTTTCGTAACCCAGAGGAACGGTTAGGTTTAAGACATTTATTTCTTATAAGAACTTACAATAATTGACTTATATTATTAGAAAACATAGCTTACAATTCAAGACGTGAGTGGAAGACGTGCACTGTAAAACTCTGGAACGAACTGTCACCAGCAGTATTTCCGGACCTATACGACCTGCAAACCTGAAGGTTTGCATCAAGAAGAGGGCGTATTCCCTCTTTAAAGGCTGGCAACCCACCTGCAGCTCTTCTGATGTTGCGAGTGTCCATGGGCGACGGTAGTTGCTTACCATCAGGTGACCTGTTTGCTCGTTTGCCCCCTTATTTAATAAAAAAAAAAAGAATAAGGTTATTAACATGAAAAAACTTCCCGTTTTTTGCTTAAATGAAGACTTAAAGGCCGGAAAGGCCGGATAAACTATGAATTATATGTGTAGATATATTAGCTTGGTTATGAAGTAGATAAGTTACAAGTTTTATTAAAATAATTAGGGAAAAAATTAGTTATTGTCCGTATGTTACGATATGTTACTTGTTCGATTTTTCCACTCACGTCTTCAATTATTATCAGTTACTTATTTATTAATTCTAAGCGTACTGCGTGGACAGGCTTGCAGATATCACATAATATACCACTTCTCTAATAACATAATGTATTGACTTTTGAATTCCTAAAAACTTAAGAATGGCAGCCACTGCAGCTCATTTTCACATCCATAATCATGGATCATTGTGTCAGATAATCAAACGTGATGCTCATATCATAATGAAGAAAGAGAGAAAAGGTTAGAAAATAATCATATTTTCTAACCAACCCACAAACTTGAAGTTAAAATCCACGCTATAAGCGACTGGACAAAAATAGTACTCTAAATACGTCTGGAAATCGATCAATAAAAGTAAAATTAATTAAGGTATAAAATACAATATTTTTAAGGATTTTTCTTCATTACAAATGGTCATCCAAACGTTATGCTCAAAAACCTCATCTGACGCATTCGTCATTTGCCTGATTATCGAATCCTCAACAAATTATTGCCAACGAACCAAATTAGTACGGTAAACAGGATTAAAGTGCGGTTACAACGCGTTCCCTGGCCGCTTATAACAAAATATATACACAGTAGAGTAACTCGAGCAATAACTGAAAACAGAAATCAAACTCGTACGTTATAGACAATTTTACGCTCGCTTTTTCTCCGTATGTTCATACCACAAACGCTCAATGCTCAAACGCTTTATTCGTGAAAACGCGCGTTAGCATGTGTACGGCCCGAATGAAATATTATATAATACTAGCTGTCCCGGCAAATGTTGTTTTGCCATATATAGTATAACTTTACTTTAGCCATATTATTTTATTGAAGTGACTAAATAAGTAGTGCAACATGGCAACGTCCATCGCTATCCCGTCGCACAAACAATGGTCGAGACCAAAAATTTTTTTCACTTTTGTATGGGGAAACTCGTGACGCTGGGCCGCTTGCCCATACAAAAATGAAAAAAAAATTGGTCTTTCAGCGCTGCTACTTTCACATTGAACTCTTTACAAGGAAACGTACACACCCTAAAGTATTATCACTTAGTTTTGTTACACCCTGTATCAGACTAGATGACGCTCGTAACTACATTGCGTCAAAATTAGTTTATCAGGCGGGAACCGTACATTTTTCCGGAATAAAAAGTATCCTTTGTTCAGCGGTTTGGGTGTGAAGAGGTAACAGACAGACACACTTTCACATTTATAATATTAGTTAAGGAGTATGAATTATTATAATGCAAACGCTAAGCATGCGTTTAGCGTTTGTCTGAAAGAATCTGATCTGAATATACCCAAAGCTAAGTTATGATATATGATATACATATTATGATATCACGCTATATGATGTGTGCGACGTGCGTGCGCCCAGCTTAATTATGATATCACACTATTTTTTTTTTATTAAATAAGGGGGCAAACGAGCAAACGGGTCACCTGATGGTAAGCAACTACCGTCGCCCATGGACACTCGCAACATCAGAAGAGCTGCAGGTGCGTTGCCGGCCTTTTAAGAGGGAATACTCTCTTTTCTTGAAGGTTTGCAGGTCGTATAGGTCCGGAAATACTGCTGGTGACAGTTCGTTCCAGAGTTTTACAGTGCGCGGCAGAAAGTTACGCGAAAAACGCACTGTGGAAGACTGCCACTCATCAAGGTGATGAGGATGGTATGTTTTTCGCGTGGGACGATGGCGAAAAGTTGCAGGTGGTCTACTGTACATTATATTATTTTTATCTTATACCGTGCCAATAACGACTTCCCTGTATCGACTTTACTAATTGTTGGCGATTTTTGTCTCGCATTTTCGTGTATTGTACGATTTTCGTACAATTTCAAAACAGTTGCGCAAAATCCAGTGAAATTAGCTTATGCATAATTTAGTAATGCCACGCCACGGTAATAATAATTATGTAATCACAATAATATTTGATTTGGACATGAATATTAAGGGTACAAAATCTGACTTTTGGTATATACCCATGGACACTCATAACAACGGAAAAGTCAGAAGTGGGTTATAAAATAAGGCTTCGATAGAAATTACAGCTCACAGTAGACACCGTTCTTAAATCACATAAACAACAGTACAACAGTAGACACCGTTCTTAAATCACATGAAAACACAAAAACTTATAATAATATTTAGAGTGTAGAAATGTTGTTTGTGAAAACACGACACGAAACACCATTGTGGTAACGTTTAAAAAAATTAATTCAGCGTCTTTCTTGGACAGTAAGCGCGCACCTTAATACTCAATAGCTGGCGACAGTACAATAATACGATACGATAATTATCATGGCCAATTTGTTTTAAGCGGCCACATAACGTCGGAACGCTCAAGCCAATTCGCTTTCTGAAAATCTAATGAGGCGTCCCCATTATCAGTGCCCCATTTGATTTTACGCTCTCCAATTTAGTCAACATTCAGGAGGTCTACTCCGAAGTGCTAATTTCAACGCTTCGGCCGAACGATCGGGCCGTTTCCTAATCCGAAATATTACTTTTACTCCGTTAAACAAAAAATCTATAATTTTTCGAAAGTTCGGGCCTCGGGCTGACTGAAGTTTGTCAGTGCCTTCGATGTTTGTCACGTGACTACGATAGACGATAGAAGCCCGATGTAACTGAGTAGGGTAATTTCCAAGCTTCGGTCGACTTTAGGTTGGATTCTAAGACTTGTAGGTAGGCCCCCTGATTCGCCAGGCGATTTTCAGCTCTGTGCGATTGTAATTATAACAGACGATTGTCGACTTGATTCTGAGAGCAGGAAAGTGTTTCTTAGGGGCTATTTTTCAATTCTCTCGCAGTCACGTAACTATTTAAGTGTTAGAAGTGTAGACTTCGTATTCTGTTCTTTTTGAATCTGCAGTACTAGTGAATTCAAGACCAGCACTAACTGATAGTGTTCTAAATCAGGAATCGTCTACAATAATATTGTTATGATTGGGCTTGGTATTTTTTTCCGTACAATTTTTTTCCGAGCTAACTTCCGGCTTACATTGAAACGCTTCACAAAAATTATAAAACACTGTCCATCCACTGTTTACTGATCTTGCATGTTGAAATTCCTCTCAATTTCGTGTAACCTATAGTATTGTACCGAGTATTGTCAGTTAAGGTTAATAATTTCCCCAAAAAACCCCGGACTGCAAAAGTGTTTATTATCCCCTTTGTCCGGGCGAGTGCGTGGGGAGATTTAAATATAACCCAGGGCACTCAACCTTTTTTATATACGGAACACAAATACGTTTTAGTCTCGGTCTTTAGCCGCAATCAAAACTATTAAAAAAATAACTTTGTTCAACATTCGCGTTATGATTATAGCAATAGAGCGATTTGATGGAACTAAAAACTTTGATAATTCAAGTTCAAAAAAGTACCTACAACCGGCAAAAAGAGCATTTATGTAGAAGGGTATACGTACCCGACTTCTCTTTCTTGAAACGCTTTCTGGAACGCAGAGCTTTCATCTCGTTCACTAAAATATATTTTTTGGGCAAGAAATTCAAAATGGTTTACAATGATATTTATTTATTTACATTTTCACATCACATGACAACCTCTGTGGCTCTTGGTTGAGTCATGAGTGTGTGGCAGCTCTAGCCGGGGGTCGCGGGTTCGAATCCCGCCGACGGAACAAAAAGTTTTCAATGTCCCTGGGTCTAGATGTGTATTAAACCCGGCGAGAATGTGGTGAAAAAAAGTTACGCGAAGAATGTGGCAGGGTAAATTATACCCTTATGTAATAATTCATACTGTGATGTAGCTGTATTACATAATATTTACTATTTTATTCACTTTTACTATCCCCTTTATGATATTAAATAAAAAAATGTTTATTTATATATGTATATTGTATAAGTACTTATTAATTTTACCGAAAACAAAAAAGATAGATTTTACAATCAACAACAAGTATTAACTTCGAAAACCGAATGAAAACATAAAGTAACTTCTTATTTTTTAGGTAATCTCACGTTTCACTTATTAGTAATGAGGACTTCTTATAAAAAAATGTAAATCAACTGTTTATTAATTAGTCTTAATTTTATTTTTTTAGTCTTGGACATTGTGCTACAATTATAGCCAAAAAATATTGCGTGTTCCTTAAAATATGGCTTTTTACAGTGCTTACAACCATGTTAAGTCTTCTAATATTTCTTACAGAGACAGTCACAACGTCTGAAACCTTTTCCAGGAATATTTCTTGATGCTGAAGTTGAGGGTTCAGAGTTCAGACCCAACTTTAGAGTCAGACTCGTCGAAAAAATCGTTTAAAACTTCATTTATCAAAAATTTTAATACGTTCATCACTCATTTTGAAGAAAAACTACAAAAAACAAAGTGAAATTAATATTAAAAAGTGAAATAAATTACAAAAAAAACAAAATTAAAAACACATACACCAGCTATGTGGCAGGGTAAAATTTACCCGAAGTAGGTTAGCAAGCCTATAACTATAACTCCCGCGCAGGTACGCGCAACACTAGGATATCACCACTTATACCCTCCGCACTCCCTCTGCAGCTACTGAAAGTCCCGTTGTTGCTAAGCGCGAAATAAAAAAATGGGCAGGGTGTAAAATACCCTGCCACATCCTCGCCGGGTTAAATATGTGTGTGATATAATAAAAATCTTAAATAATAATAATAATAAATTTAGGTAGCACGGGGCCAGACTGACGTGGTGTGAAGCGTCCATAGATATTATTATTATTTTATTTCACTCGGGCCACTGAGAAACTCCTGGCGGGCCGCAGGTTGAGTACAGCTGATATAACCCGTGTAAGAAACAAATTGCTTCATCCGAGTTAAACAACCATATTTTCATTTTGTGTCATAAATATTTGATGTGATTTTTTCGCGCTATCTTTACTGCGGCATCTTTCATTATGTTTTTGTGTATGGCGTGTATTACACTGTGAAATATTATGCTAACATTCTTATACATATAAAGTAGGTAACTCTTTCTATTATGCTGATATCAGCGCTGCTGCTTTCACAGTGAATTCTATTTAAGAGACACATACAGTATACACACCCTAAAGGCCAAATAAATAGCCGCTCCCAATAATGATAACATTCTACAAGATTCTGTAAACTTTTGTAAGCATCATACCTTTCAATAGCCTTAATATTTACCTACTTATATAATATATAATCGATATAATTTTCGGTAACGTCCTTAACATTTTCATAAAAGGTATTCAAATGAGATGTAAATATGGACGACGTCTTGTAAGCTGACGTCGGTTAGCGTTATGGTAATGCCTGTCTACGTCCCTGCTTAATCAACTTACATACTACGACCAAAATAAACGATTGGTTTTCTTTAAAAAACTTGACTGTATAGCATTTTTCTGACTAAAAACGTATAGACGTTCTAAAAATAAGAACATCTTACTAAACTTACAAATATTATTAATTATGTGTAAGCGTGTTTATCTATCTGTTTGTCTGTTACCTCTACACGCTTAAGCAGCTGAACTGATATACATAAATTTGCTATTTTTGAAGACGGCTAGGATAATAAATAGTTTCTATTGCAAAAAATAATATTATTCGGTTCACTTGCGATAAACAAAATAATACATCGGCGCAACGTTACAGTTGCGGGTGTCATCGTTGATCTTACGAGTTACGATGCATGGACGCTGACAGGTATTTAAATAAGTTTTTTAAGACTTCTAACCGTCTGAAAAACTCAAAAGAAAAGAAAACTTGTAAAGTGTAATAAATTTTGTTAAAGCTGTAAAATGTAAGATAATTTGCATATTTTTATATCAGACGATAAATCGAGAATGGGTAATAAAATTAAAATGTTAAAATTTTGCATAAAATCGCACAAATCACATGCAAATATTTAAAATAACTCTTATGTTGCAACTCGCAGAAACTTCGCTCATAAAAATATTGTAAAACGAACATTATCGTAAGTAAGAAGTTTTAATACTTATAGCAATTTTTAAGCCGTGCAGACTTACTCTGTGAACAGGGCTGTTACTTTAAAAAAATATATAAAATTACAAAATAACGGAACGAATAATAATATTTTTTTAAATAACACAGCAATGGCGGCGTAATAATTATATCGTATAAATTAAATATAATATTATAATAATAAGGCTAAAAGATAAAGGTTACAAAACCTTGTAGCCAACCACAATATTAGATTTTGTTACGTGCTAGGGTTCGATGATTCGGAGAGAAAGAAGGAAGGAAGAGTAGGGGATTTATTTTGCCTGTGTTCCCTTGGTCAGTTCGCTGGTCCGATGCTAGATGGCACCACGTGTCCGTATCCGTAACAATATATTATTTTTTTATAAAAATATAGAAGGCAAGGCAATGAAATTTTATAAATACATTAATTATTTCAAAATATTATATTGTCTTGAATATTTAGATATCGTTGCAGTCTTCTGTATTGAAAGTGTACAATCTTTATTTCTTACCTTTTTCGTATAAAAATAAACATAAATTAATTAAATAACAAGTGGCAACCCTTAAAGAGTCATGCGCGAAAAGGCAATATTAGAGAAAGGGGACGAATGTACCTATTCATCGTTAAAACTTTGTCCGCCACTCGACATACGGAAAAATATTCCATTTCACAGACTACATTCTCTTAACCTTTTCATCTTAATATTGTAATATATTATACAAATGAGAAGCATTATATAAAATATATTATTTGCAAGTTGCAGTTTGATCTTTTTAACATGGCAACAGCCAATAACATTAAATTATTAGATTTCGTACAGAGAAACAACATAAGTATATGAAGGCTCTATTTTACTATTACAAGGATAAGACAAATAGGTAAATTATGCATTATTTAATAATCGGCCAAGTGCGAGTCGAACTCGCGCACGAAGGGTTCCGTACCGTTATAGAGCAAAAATAGGCCAAAACTTGTGTTTTTTTTTTGTATAGGAGCACACCTTAAATTTTTATTTTATTTGAATATTTTGATTAATTATTAAAGAATACATAATATATTTAAGGCCTTTGTGAAAATTTAAAGTGCCTACCTGTTGCCATTATTGATACTTATCGAGCAAAAAAGGCCAAAAAAAATCACGTTTGTTGTATGGGAGCCCCCCTTAAAATATTGTAGTCCAACCCTATATTTTGAAAGAACGAACAACAATTTTATCTGCGAAAAATCTTGAATGTGGTAGCTAACAGAGATAGAAAGGATTTCATACTTTGATGGTTCTAAAATATAGGTTGTACTATTTGTAGGACAATGTTACTTTTAAATAAAATAACTATTAACCTATCAATATACAAAAAATCTGTTGGTTAGAGTTCCGTAGTCAACTAAGTTTTGTTGATTATTGGAAAAACTTATTGGAAAACCCCTTATAAGAAACATGGATTGACTGCGGTAATGAAAAGTAATCAATATAGAAATATAAATAGAGAAACAATAAGGAAGAATTTCCTCCATAACGGCCAAGCTAGTTCCGTACGTGATCAGAGTTGGAATTGGGAAAAGTAAACGAAGCAAAGGTCGTGGCACACTTGCCAGGATCGCCCCTTGCAAGTGTGTCACGACATTTGAAATGAATTATGTCAATGCAGCTATATTTTTTATTTAGTTTAAATCTACAATCAGTCGTCGTGAAATAGTAAGATTCGTTCGATATTTAAATATGTTGTTTTCTGTATTTATACTTTAAATACCGAAAACGTTTGGACAAAACATAGAGGAAAATAATGTTAATTACCACTAAACAAAAAAAAGATAGCTTTCATTACAAAAGATAGGGTCAAAGTGTTTTAAAACACATTTCAAATAGGTAATCAAAATTAAATTATATATTTTGACTTTGACCTTCAATAAACTATAAATCATAAAAAAACTAACAATATTTTAAATAGGTTAATGCATTGTGCAAGGCCCCTTATAAACCTGCGGTTAGACCAAGCTTTCATATTAATTGTTGAAAGAGCTCAGTAGCTCGACGCAACTGCGACATTACTGTATACATTTGTAAATACTAACTATTATAAAAGCTAGTTTATTAATATTATAAAGTATTAATTAATATTATAGGGTTACTTAAGAAAAACTAAACGAATACTTTTAATAATTTCGCCAAAATTAAGAAAATATGTAAAGAACCCCGATTCAAAACATTGGAGAAGATAAATCCATTTTTAGGCACTGAGTGGGCTGGTGATGAACTATAGCTAAAATACTTTCGATAATATCAGCTTTCAAACAAAAAAAAATCGAGCCACCCGTTTGGATGCTACGATGCCTTGGATAGACGAAAACACACACAATACACATACACACAAAGGTAGACTTATGAACTCTCCGCGGGCTAAACGCAAAAAAATACTATCGCGTTTATAATTTTACTATAAACGAGAAGAGCTAAATGTTTGATTTTAATAAGAGCGATTATTATACGTCTACATCCGAATTTCTCTATGTTCGTTGACCGGGCTATAAACCATAATCTTCCGACTACGCGACTACCTAACTAATTTAGTAGTCTATTTTGTAGGCTTAGCATGAATATTAAGGCGATAGATAGGCCTCAATCGTAACCGTAGGTAATACTCGACTAGGGAATAAACTTAGCCCAATGTATACATTAAAACTTGATTTTGTGCTATAAATTGGACTACATTTACAGAGGTATGTTCGCAAAATATACATGCGAAGGCGAACTTTTCGTCAAAAATGAACTTAATCGACAGTACTATAAGGTCTACCAAAATCTGATGGCAAAAAGTGAGAAAATTAATGACTGTAGCAATACCGGGGTAATTGGAATAAAACATTTTGATCCTTTTTTTCCTTATAGCGGCTGATTCTGTGTGTGAAACATACAAATAATATAAAATTTTATCCAATGATCAAGGATATTTTTGCCATCCAAATTTGCCATCAGATCCTGGTAGACCTGTATTTCACTACGCCCCGCCGTCCATATACTTCCCCTTCGACTTTCGTATTTGAATTTTTAATCATCCCGAAAAAAGCACAACTGTGTTATTTATTTTCTTTTTGATTCAATGAGCTCTAGAGAAATGAGTGTGATTTAACAACATTGTGACAAAAAGGTGTGCTTAGAAATGTCCTCTATCTTACTTTCCCATCGCTATTGTGTAAATTCTGTTTTTTTTTTGTACCGAAGTCTTGAAGAGTCAGAATGTCGGAACATTGTACTATCTCTTTTTCACTCTGCCTATATCAATTCGTAGCTAAAGAAGTTGTCTATTCAAATAATACCTTAATAATGAAATATTACCTTCTAGTAAAGAAATTCAACACAATACATACATAACAAAATACAAAAACAACATCCGTTCAAAGACTGATAAAGCCTTATAAAACGTCTTATCAACCAAAAAGGTTGTATAACAATATTTGACACTATCGCACCGGAAGACAATTTCCTGTATCATGATATTTATTCGCACAAACAGATCTCCCGGGCATTGCGAATATGACAAAGAAGTAGAATTTCAAAGAGTAGGAAGGGCGAGACGCTCGTATCTGTATACTCTGTAGAGTGTAGGTATCGCCAGCGGAAATCCGAGAACCCTCGCACTGGGATCCATTACACGAAGGGTTGAGCGGATCTATTTCCAAATTGACCTGTAAGTTTTCTATGGACGGTCTAGTGGAAAGTTGTACCGATAAATATGCGATGAACCAAAAGGTGTGGGTTTACCATGTCCTAAATAAATCCTGAGCCCTAAATAAATCCGCACTTAATATTATAATAAAAGAGAATGTGCGTATTTGGAACGAAGTTCCTTATGGCGCGTTCGGCGTTGCGAAAGGGGGCTAGACAGAACGATATTCGACCTCGACACTTTTTTTTAGTACCTGCATAGTAGGGGCAGAGGGCGTTGGTAGTCCTGTGCTTCAACTAGATGGCGTTTTTGAGAATAAACAGCAACGTGTTGTTAGTATTCCTGGGCGTCAATAGATGGCGTTTTTTATGATTTTTTTTTGTGTATATTATGTATACAGGTTTTTTGAACAAAAGAAATAACTTCGTTCCATTCGAGTGTCCCTTGACACCTCTCAAGTTTTTTTTTTCGATGAGGTATGATGAGATACTTATGAGTCTCGAGAAAGGACTCAGGTTTTTCATTCCGGAAAAATGTACGAATACTAAAGTGTACTGAAATTCAGCGCAACGCAGAACTGCCATTCGCGGGCAGCATCTAATAAAATACTATAAAACTTTATTGACCCTGTTTTACTGTTGGTGTACTATGCTTTAAAAATTCAGCATTGAAATTCTTATAGCTGTGTGCGTCACGTAAGATTAAAGTCTAAAGTCCATGCTAATAAAAAAAATGTTAATCTTACATAAATGGAAAGTATAAGATTGTTTGTTACGCTATCACGCGAAACATACTCAACCGATTATTATGAAACTTTGAACATAGTATATAATTATTATAATAGCATTTTTATCAAAAAAGTTTGTCGAAAGTATAAAAAATATAATAATAATAATTTATCAAAATCTCTAAGGGTTTTAAAAGTTAATTGATGGTTTTCAGGATTATTAACTTACGGACTAATAATTATTACTAGTTAGTAATTACTACTTCAGTAACCTTTGTTTAACAGCAAAACAAAGCGAAAATATAGAATTGGAACGTCCAAAGCGCCGAAAAGTTGGCACAATTTTGATCCCTTGCAACAAAGATATTAAACAAACAACAGTATCAACAGAATGGAGCAGAAATGCCGAATATCATTTTACATTTCGTCGGACTGATTCCCAGGCCCCAGCACAACGTATTTATTCTAAAATAATGGACCCTACCTCATTATACCTCCTCTCATTATCGGGCCGTCGTTCACCGGAATATTAAAGGTTGTATTTTTTCAAAGATTTTTAAAAGATTTTTAAAAGTATTGAATGTATTTTGATTTTATCTCCAGGCTCTTTGATTTATATGGCTGGTTTTATTGCGCTTTTTAATGGTTTACATTTTGTTTTTTTTTGTAGATTTAAGAAGTAAGTACCACCGAGGAAATTGATTCCTATAGGCAGTTATATTTGGACCAACGTCATATTTTTGTCGGATCATGTCATTTTAATGTCATTATTGTGATCTGTCAACTGGGGTTGTTGGTAATGCAACCATACTACGTAGGTCCCTAGCCTGCCCTAGGAATCAACTTCTCTGATAGTACATGTTATGTTTACTTCTATTTATCAAATTATTTCAGAGACTTACGCCCGCGCTCAAGGATATACTATTATAATGGTTACTTAACTTGTTAAGTGTTCGACAGAAAAATGGAGCTTAGTATGTAAAAATCTTTAATAAAATATTAAAGTTAAGCTATAATAATATTATATAAAGTCATCTAAGTGCGGCCTCAGCATATAACTACAGAATCAGAATTACGCAGTATTAAACTACAATAAAGCATTCTATAATAAGAACGACTAATACAACAATTCCTATTTAGTTAACCGTTCAACTTTAATTGTTATTCCGATAAAACGGAAGTGTTTTTGCAGTTCTAAACAAGCAGTAAAACTAGTAATTTAATACACAAAGACAATCCCGCGAACTAAATCAATAAAGCCAGACGAAAACTAAATCAAAACTTTTACGCCGTTAAAGAAAATGGCGGGGAAGATTTAATTTTGGAACCGAATAACATTCGAAATTTAAAATAAGGAACAATGTAATAAAAGATAGTGGCAAACTTGGATAAATGAATCAGAGATGGTATCTAGGGGGAGTCTTGCCAAATCTGCACAACCATGTCCCCTACACTATTACTGTCTCCCCTATGTACCGTAGGGCCAAATGTTATGGTTATGACAGACGCAATGTTACTTTTATTCAAAGACGTAGGTATGAATATTTAAATTGATCCCGAAGTAAATGTTGCTATAGTAGAATAATTTATATACGCTCCTAACACTATAGAATTAGATATTGAGAAGGAACTTTCAGTTATGTATAATATTTGAAAATGCATTAGTTTGAAAACGTCAGCAAATAAGTAGTAAGTGTTCATTTTTTTGTAAGTGTATTTTTTATTAAATAACCACAAGCTATACCTAAATAAATTACGTATGCAATTTTTTACGCTATGGATTTAATTATGGACAATATAATTAACGGTTGATAAATTATTTGAATTTGACATATTATCTAATATATATAAATCTCCTGTCACGATGTTTGTCCGCGATGGATTCCTAAACTACTTAACCGATTTTAATGTTTTTTTTTAATGTGTGCTTTTTTCCAACTTGAGTGATAGGATAGCTTAGATCTTTAATTATAGTCGCAATTTTATTTTATTGCAAATTATTTGTCCATAAAGAGCGACCATTGTTTATGCGACGCGGGTCACGGGATAGCGATGGACGTTGCCATGGTGACATACTTATTTAGTCACTAACTCAATAAAATAATACGGGCGATACGATATACTTTATATTATAATAATATGGCAAAGAAACGTTTGCCGGGACAGCTAGTTAATTTATAATATTATAGGTGTTAAGTGTCTGATACACTGATGGTGACACATTGTATAATAAGAAGTAACATTAATGTTACTTAGTACTAAACAATTAATTCGTCTTTTAGGTTTCACTCAAACTGGTCCAGAGTGGAAACGTCACGTTTTTTCCTACAGCATTTTATCTCTATTGTTCTATTATTTAAATACAAATTTCTGCTGCTTCCATTTTTAAAGCAGTTTGTACTTAAATATTACAACAATAGAGATTAATATGCTTTGACGCAAAAAACGTGACGTGTCGCTTCGACTCTGCCACAGTGTGAGTTGAGCCTAACTTGGAAACATCGTTTATCTAGGGGACTAGTCCTTTCGACTAATTCGACACGATTTGGGGGAGATAACTCAGGCAAACTCCTGGCTGAATCAATCTATATAATCCGTAGCAATAGCCAATACAAACTTAGAATCCTACGTTACGTAATTGGTGGGAACTTCCAGCCGATTTGCTTAATCACACTCTGTTATTACGTGACAATAGGAATTGATCTCTTTCTTTTCATCTGATTGACAAAATATTGTTTTGCTCGTATTTTGCATTTGATTTCTTTATCACCTTGGCTCAATGGAATTAAAGATACTGCCAGGAATTAAGTCTTTCATTTTTATTTAAACAATCCAAACACTTAGCTTTCTTCGCTAATTGTCAAGGACAGCGAATTTGATATTGTTCAGACCTGCTGCTTTGGAGAGAGGCAGATATTTTTTGTGGTTTTTTTGTTTCAGGGGTTTTTATGATCTGAAGACAGATATACAAATGCAGACATGATCTCTTGGTATAGCGGCCAAACCGCTCGCTCGCGCGGTTGTATAATACAGGGTGTTACAAAAATAAGTGATAATACTTTAGGGTGTGTACGTGTTCCTTGTAGAGAGTTCACTGTGAAAGTAGCAGCGCTTAAAGACCAAAATTGTTTTTCAAAAGTGAAAAAAATTTTTCGTCTTTCAGAGCAGCTACTTTCAAAGTGAACTCTCTACAAGGAACACGTACACACCCTAGAGTATTATCACTAATTTTCGTTCATCATTCACTATTTAGTGTCCTCTTCATAACGAAGTTCGGCGGTCAACTGGTTTAACTTCTTTCGGTCCTGGGCTAATTTCTTTAATCGTGGGTAGCTACATCTGGTCTATTCCTTTATGTCATCTATCCATTTTCATTTTCTATGATCAACCAATTTTTGTTACACACTGTATAAACCGAGCCTTCGTTTACGTAGTGAGGTCCTAGCCGTTGATGATACCTTCGAGATAATCCAGTGATCTTTAATTAGATCTAGCTGTTCCAGTGTGTGGGTCAGCTCTAGACCTAATGTACTATCAGCGATTCATAGGCTGATGGCGGACCTATCTAATTTGGTTATAGTCAGCCCAACCGATAGATTAGAACAGTGGTCCTCAACCTTTTTTTCAAACGGGCCACAAACATGTTTTGGTCTTGGTGTCGCGGGCCGCAACAAATTTTTTTTAGAATTAAGTAATAAATAACATTCTTCAAAGTTAATGCTTTAAAAGTGGAACAAATTTCACGACTTTCACGACGACTTTACATTATTTTGTCGGTGGGCGTGAATTTCAAAATGGTTTAACAAAACGCGGGCCACAGATAAAGTCGCGGCGGGCCGCAGGTTGGGGATAGCTGGATTAGAACATTGACATAGCCATAACATAGGCCTGCACTCTGTCTATGAATTAATTTCTTCAATGATGTAATGTCTGGACTTAGGACAATCCGTACTAATATTATAAATGCGAAAGCGTGTCTGTCTGCCTGTCTGTTATCTCTTCACGCCCAAACTGCTGAATCGATTTTGCTGTTGATGATACTTTGAGTCCCGGGAAAGGACATAGGATACTTTTTATCTCGGAAAAATGTACGGTTCGCACGCGAAAAACAAATTTTGGCGCAACGGAGTTGCGGGCGTCATCTAGTATGCCATAAATTACTGCAATAATTGGAATAGAACTATAAAGTGATAAAAAGTCGGGAAAACAAAAGTTGCGACGAAGTTGGCAGTAATTAGATACCGACGGACTCGCAGATAAGTTCCTGATAAACCGGGAAATGTTAAATACTGTTTCTCGGTAAGCTCCGAGAATCTCTTCGTGGTTTATTAATTATACAGGAAGATTTCATTATAATAATATATTATTAACATTATAATATCCATGGACGCTTCACGCCACACTAGTCTGGGCTCGTGGTAAGGATGTGTGTTACGGGTACCCCGTACCAGACAAGGGAAATAAATATACACGTATACATAGTATTATAATTATTAATTACACATCCATTACCCAGGAACATTGAAAACTTTTTGTTTTTGTTGTGTAATTATTTGAAAGCCCAAATTCAATGTAAATAAAGTTCAGTTTTTTAGCGCTAATAGTACGGGAGCCCTAGAATTTTTTTTTTTTTTGTGATTACTAACAAGCAAATTTTTTGTGAGTAGCTACATTTTAATAAGACGAACAACATTTTTATTTTCGAAAAATCTCTAAAGTAAAAATGTTGATTTGATGTTGATTGACTGACAGAGATATAAAGGATTTCATACTTTGACTTGATGGTTCTAAAATATGGAATGGTTTATTTGTAGGACAAAGTTACTCTTAGATATAACTATTAACCTACCAATGTACAAAAAATCTGCTGGTTACGGAACCCTAACCAGCAGATTTTTTATATAATTTAAGAGTTACCTTGTCCTACAAATAAAACAATCCATATTTTAAGGACCATCAAGTCAAAGTATGAAATCCTTTCTATCTCTGTTAGCTACCACTTTCAAGATTTTTCGAAAATAAAAATTAGCTTGTTAAACACAAAAAAAATATTCTAGGGCTACCAGACTACCACTATAAGACTACTAGAATCAACCAAAAATCATTTCTTATGATCTTAAGGAACCTGTGACCCACAACAAAGTTATTAGAAAGATGAAAGGTAGCGGTGGATAGTACCTATCCCAATTCTTTTTTTCTCAAGAACTACACTCGACCCAAGAAGTCTACATATTTCAAAACGCAAGCATAAAAATCGCCACCATAATCTACTCAATGTTAGTCACTTGCAAGTAAATTCCACAACATGCTGGAAAGTCGCATGATAGATTTAATGGTATTCATGAAACAACAATCATTTGTGGAACAGCTTACCTGTTTTATTTTAAACTTACAAATTATAGAGCAGGCGGATTCCTACAGCGCCGTTATTGCCTCGACCTCGCTAAGCGCGCCGCACACTGAGCCACATAAATATTTAGCAGCGAACAAAAACAACCGTGTTTATAGAAAAATGTATACGGATAGGTAGGAGGAAAAATAATAGGAATTCTGTTTGTTTATACGGCAACGGTTTTGTAAATTATTTATTATCAAATGTATAACAAAACAAGATGGAACTGTTTTTGGCCGGAGATAGCCCTCGGCATCGCCCACACTGCAGATAAACGTGCCCACACATTATTTTTGTGCCCTAATAGAACATTGTTTTGATATAACGTAGTTTATTGTTTACAAATAAAATGAAATTGCTATACTAACATGAATGAAAATAACAGAGAGTAACAACTTTTAAATTAAAAATAATAATATGAAACACAACTTTAAGTTATATTCTATGTTATATTTAATTATTTATTATACCCTCTAGAATCTAGATCTATACATATAATAAATCTGTACAAATGACAATTCTGTACATTAAAGATGTTCAAAAAATAATAAGCGGAGGTTGTCACAACATCGCTATAGAAGCCGAAAAGTTAGTTAGTTTTTTTGTCTGTCTGTCTGTCTGTCTGTCTGTCTGTCTGTCTGTCTGTCTGTATGTTTGTTCCAGCATCACACGAAAACTACTCATCCGATTTGAATGCGGTTTTCGCATACATATTTGTCTTCTTTCAACTTAACATCTGGTGCATAAAAACCCCTCTAAGGGCACGAAAGAGGGGGTCAGATTTTGTAGCAAACTTTTGCTTTAACACGAAATCTATTGATCCGATTTGCATACGGTTTTCGCAGATATATTTGTCTTCTTACAACTCAACATCTGGCGTAAAAAAGTACCCAACTCCTCTAAGGGGGGTCAGATTTTGTATCAAACTTTTTTATTTAATGGAATTACTTCATATTATTAACTGTGTTTTCCAACTTAACATCTGGTGTATAAAATTTTTCCCCCCACCCCTCTTAGGGGACAAAAGAGGGGGGAAAGATTTTGTATCAACTGATGAAGTAGAAATACTTTAAATGGCAAAAAAACGTTTGCCGGGACAGCTAGTCTCTAATAAATGTACAGAGTGTAACAAAACAAAGTGATATTGCTTTAGGGTGTGTATGTGCTCCTAGTATACAGGGCCGGACCGTGAGCTTACGGGGCCCTGGGCTGAAACTGTTTAGGGCTACAACATTTTAACTGTCAGTTTATAGTACCAACACCTAAATTGTAGAATTAACCTTGATCGTAGGAATCTCAGGGATACCAACAAAAAATTATAAAATTATAAATTCTTTTGCATTATCGTCTATTTTTGTCTTGACTTAGCTGGGCGGCGGGGGCCCTTGTACTCATGGGGCCCTGTGCTTAAGCCCAATTAGCCACATGGTAGATCCGGCCCTGCAAGTATAGAGTTCACTGTGAACGTAGCAGCGTTGAAAGGGTTACTTGTGAGTCGTGATCATTGAATTAAATTGGCAACACATTTTCAAAAAAAAAATCAATTTCCTTTTTTACCTTATAAATTAATGAAAAATCTGAATATTATTTCAGCCCTATGCGCGGCCATCTTTATAAAGTATAGCAAGTCACGCGGGGCAATTTGGTAAAACGTCGGCCGTGCGTAGGAAATAGGCGCGTGTTTAGTTCATCGGTCATTAGTTACATGGCACACATTTTAGGGCGCAGGTGTAAGAAAAAGGGCTTTATGCTATTAATGAGAAGTGCTCGAATATTTTTAGGGATTCGGAGGAATGTTGAATTATTAATAGCATGTTTTTTATGCCCGTGACTTCCGAAAAGAAATGTTGAAGAAATGCCATGTTTCTAGTACGTACGTGGTTATGTTTTCATTAAAATATGTATTTTTTTATAAAATTTGGGGACAAACTGCTAACGACGTCCATGGACACTCGCAACGCGAACGTTAGAAGAGTGCAATGCCAGCCTTTATAATTTTATGTTCTGTAAATTGTAATATAGTTTATTGTTGTAATAATATTATAAACTAGCAAGGCCTTAGGCTTTAACCCGCCAGCACTCGCGCCCCTAAAAATTACACGAGCACTCGCGCGTAGAGCATTTTGCTCACGTTTATATATGTCATTAAATATAGGTTTTACAAAGTAATATTTTTACTTTTTATTATTCTATTAAATAAAGTACACTTTGTTTATTATAAAAAGTATGTATTTAAAACTTTATCAACATTTATCTTTTTAATTTTCATTAACATTCATGACAATAAATTTTTCGGTCGCCTAAGGTGGTATGAAGGAAAAAAATTCCAAAATAAAAATGCTTTCAAAAAGAAAACTTAGATATGTGGGAAGTATTAATCTTCATTATATTTCCAAGCTTTACACATATCAAAAGATGTATGACTTTGCTCGGTACATAAAAAAATTGGCAGTAAATGCAGGCCTTTTTTGGTCTTCAGGTTTTTGCGTCTTGGGCAAACAAGTCAGATTCTATTTGGTTTTTCTTGTCCTGGTAACTCAGATTCTAGTAATAAACATTTAATCACGTTAAAATTCGATGTTTCTGTAGAGGATATACAAGGTTTGCAAGGTGCTCTGCTTTGGATATGACCACACCAAAATTCATTCATCTTTTTGATCCCAATCCATCTATAATAGAAATACGTAATAGTTTTCCGTAACAGTAATTAAAAACCATAATATTACATAAAAGTAGCAGTAAAACTGTCGATATGATGATTAACAATGTATTCATAAGGAAAAAAGTACTTACGCCGATACCCGCGCGATGAGCAAAATGCCGCATGATGGTATACGGCGCAACAAACCTCCTCGTATGAGCGAATAGTGCACCCTGGCGATAAGTTATCTGTATCCAGGGGTGGGGGACGAAACAAAACTCAGCTACTGAAGAAACGATGGCCATAAACATATTTTTAATAAAATGGCACGTGTTTTAAATTTACCGTGAGCAAAATGCTCATAGCGCGAGTGCTCGCGGGTTAAGAACTTTCTACAAGACCAGACCGACGTTCACGCCTCCTTGGATATCATAATATTGTAACTACTAACTATACATACAAATATGCTATAAATGGGAGTGTGTCTGTTTCTCTGTCTGTCACCTCTTTACGCTTGAACCGTTAAACCGATTTTGGAAATATAAACGATACTTGCATCCCGGAAAAAAGTACAATTCCCGCACAAGAAACGAACTTAGGTGTAACGAAGTTGCGGTCGTCATCTAGTATTGTTAAATATTTGGTGAAAAAATATTTGTCTAACCCAGAGCCTACTACGCAGTACGCATGCTCGGTTATATTAACCTCACCTTGTTATCCAAGATGTTCGGTCAATGCTCAATATCATTCGAGGCCTCCGACTGGATAATCTGCAAATTGATGAGTTCTCGCCTGAGGTACAGGAGCCATGTATATTGAGTTGGTCTCTTCGTGTATTCTGATGCTGTATTCGGAGTTTATTGTCGTTGTTACTCCTGTTAGTTCACATGGAAAATCTTATATGCAGAACCGTATATGTACCATCGAAGTAAATTGCAGGCAGATGGGTGACCCACGTCATTTAGACGGGTTTTGGTAATTCACTATTATTCCTTCGAATGCCGAGTCTTGGAAATCTTTTGTTATCGCGGCCCAGTTGGGCCTTACGGGGATTGATAGGTTAAGCTAAGTACTCACATATGGTTTTGCTCGATAGTTTTACTCCGAATCGAAGGAAATGACATATTTGACATATTTAATTCCATCGAGCCGGCTCGAAGCGAGCCTTCAAACTGTCAGTTTTGCGGTCCATACGATGGTTATTGCTCGATTTGGAGTAAAGCTATCGAGCAAAACCGTATGTGAGTACTTAGCATTAGTCGTGTTCTCTCGGCTGGGTTTGACACAACACAACCAAATTACCTAGGTCTGCGATCCGTCCATGAATCAATTGCTCTGAGGATAAATGTATCATCAGAGCAATTGATTCATGTACAATGGTACACCCTAAGGCCTACAGGACAAATATCATATCGTAAACGAATTGTAACTGTATCGCCTCGAGCCGTATTCTTTATAATATGATGCTCCCTACTGAAACGCACACTAATGAGAATCGTAACGTATTCGCCTAGCCTCGGGACAGTAGGCCAACTACGAAACCGTTTTGAGACTCAAACAATTGGGCGATAATGCTGCGTCCTGCTCTAACGACGTCATTTCACGTTTGTTGGAGCGGGACGCGGCATTCTCGTACGATTGTTTGAGCCACACGTACGGCTCGCCCACCTCTGGCTGACATTCGAATCTTTGCTGTTTGGGCCCCTAGACCTTCAATTTTATTGCGTGATATCACGTATTGTGCAATATTATCGACCGTCTAGGGTTGATATTGAACGCGCCCACTTTTAAATCTTATTGTCAAATTGTTCAATAATATTGTTATATTATTGAACAATTATAAAGATATTGCACAATAATATTGATCGCCTAAGGGCCCACTAAGTGTTTCGTTGTAATATCCAGATTATTATCATGTGCGTAAAAGGAATCAAATTCAAAATTACTATAAAAATGAGAGTAACGTATCCTTATTTTTTGTAAGTTTATTCGCATTCGTAAGATTCTGTGTTACAAAAATCCTTCCTGTTTTAATTAATCGCGTCGGTGTAACGGCGGCCGTCCCCTGTTTTTCCATTATCAATATTTCTTTCACAATTTGTCACCAATCACCATTTGTTTAGGTTTTATCGACTGGAAATAATTGATATCCCTATAGTTGAAAGGATACAAACAATGCCACCGAAAAGTCTAAAAATTGTTTAAGTCGATACATAAATTCGAGTTAGTGAACATGTAAAACGTTTTTGAATAATCCTGAATTCGTACTATTTAATACCATTATGACTTTATCTATTATTGAAGTGAAAACTTCTTTAGCGGCGTTGAACACTTTTGTGGGATGGGTAAAAACTGTGAAACTCGCGTCAGATTCTCGTGCTGATCGAAAAACCTTGGAAAAACCGTAAGACGGTTGGAGAGTAGTGTTGTAACATCGAAATTGATTAATCGAACAAGCGATTGTTTTTTTTTTAATTATCGATTTTCATAAAAAATGGGTTAAAAATTTAATCGATTGTAAGGGATTCGATTAATTAAAAAAATCGATTTTTTAATAATCGATTTTCATAAAAAATGGGTTTAAAAAAATGCACAACGTTAATAATCAAGTTTTCACTTCTGCCGGCACTCACGGAGTGCAACCCGTCTTTTTTTTAAATCTTGTTTTAAAATAATAACCTAATGATTTTGTATACAAATTTAATGGTGCGGCAAAGACACCTAACAAATTTTATTTCTATGAAACCAAGAATTTTTGAGTTACTAATGTTTGGTCAGTTGGGTCTCCCTAATATAAATAGATATTTTACATACTAACGGCTGCACTCAAAGACGTTTAATGCATGCTTAATATTGTTTTTATGGAAAATTTGACGGGAAAAGTGTGGAGCTTATTTCAAAATCTTCATTAAGTTAAGTAATAAGTAATAATATAAACTCTCTGTACTCAGAGCGATTATAATTATACTATTGGATCCGGCCGTAAAATCCTGCATGAATCGTTTTTTTCGATCAAATATATTTTAAAATAATCTTTAGAACGTATAGAATGGATTAATGTTGGGTTGCCTTGTCAAAAGTAGCCGCAAGTACCTCTAATTAAGTTTAATGTTTATGTGATAAATGCATAAATTTGCATGTATATTTTTTTTCAACAAATTTTACACTATTTGAAAGAAAATGACGAGACAAAATAAGTATAAATGGTTGCCAGCTCTAAGTCGGCCGCAACCTAGGGTTGCCAGCCCGTAAACAGATATAGTTGTTCATCAAAATTGAAGCATCGATTTTTTTTAATAATTTTGATATAAAATTAAAGTTTTATGCATTTTGTACATGAATATCCATGGTTGCTAGTTGCACGATAGCCGCAAACTGGGGTTGCCATCACTTTTGTATATGACAAATGTTCAGGCCTACAATTATTATGCCTGGCAGGATTTGAGGACGTCGAGAACCCGCAAGATTGCAATTTTTATTTAACAGGCGTTTTTATTTTTATGCGTAGTGTCCTATGATATTCTATTATAAAAAAAAGGCAGATATCGCACTAGCGCGTACAATCTGACACGGCCAAATGAAGGTAATTGCCTTCTTTTGAATTAGTTGCATGTTGGCAACGAGTGAGCGACGACGTGTCACGTTAGAACATAATTGTGTCACGTTTTTGACTTAAAATGCCAAGCTGCGTTTTTAGGAAATGCAAAAATTATAGTTATAAGCATTATAAGGTAAAAAAGGATGAAGGAGTTCCGTACCACACGGAAGTACATGAAAACATCTAGTAATTTACATTATAATTGAATATTTTCTAAAATTTTTGAAAAATTGTTTAATGCTTCATGTTATAGGTACTGAAAAAGGATAGAGAATACGGACGACAGCTGTAGCGAGATAAGGACAGATAGTCGCGCATGCGCGATCTTTGACGCGCATGCGCGCTGATGTGCCTGTCAAGTGCAACTCAAAACCATCTCAAAACATATAGTTATGCTTTTCTGTACCATTTGTTACGTATTATCTGTCGCATTCATTGTTGTAACCTATAGATATGACAGAAGTAAGTACGTATATGTCGTATAGGAACAAAATCTGAGGACCATTTTGTATGAACATACAAAATGGTCCTCAGACTTTTCAAGTGCTTTTGAAGTCGGTACCAGCTTACCTTAGCGTAATTGCTATGTCAAGGATCTCAGAACTTTTCCGGGCTGGTACCGACTTCAAAAGTACGAAGATTGAGTACAGAAATAGTTGAGGTTTAGGCGAAGTCTGAAGACGCCACTATAATAAGGAATAAGAATTATTTGATTCTTTTTAGATTAAGAATAAATACTACTTTTGTTTTTACCTTGGAAGTCGGTTTTATTTTTTTGTTAATCTATTGAATACACGCAAGTTTGTATTACGGGCTTTCATTTTGCTCAATTAGAGGTGCTTGCGGCTACTTTTAACAAGGCAACCCAACATTAATCCATTCTATACGTTCTAAAGATTATTTTAAAATATATTTGATCGAAAAAAACGATTCATGCAGGATTTTACGGTCGGATCTTAGCATATTAGGTATGAGTATAGGTTACTATGACGTGCGAATCATAATATAAACATTATATAAATAATGTTTATATTATGATTATAATATAAAGTTATTAATATTAAAGAAACATCAAAATCTTCGTAAAGTTAACGTTAAAATAATAATGAAATATATATTTTAGGGTCAAAATAGTAATATTTGAAGCTTACTTGTAACCACATTGTAGCTAAAGTGAATAACAGAAGTTTTGAAGTAAAATATAACAAATGTAATAGGATTAAGAAGGCCGCCACAGGTGAAGAACGCTAAGTGCTAGACCGCTAACTCCGAGCATTACTTGACTATTTTATTTTTAAAACTTTGCAAGACGGATTACGAAGGTAAAACGTACCATCGACGAAATTGATTCATAGGCAGTTGACAGACCGAAGTCATTTGGGTGATCTGTGAGTTGGTTTCACTAACCTCCATTATACAAGTACGCTGGACCTATTTTCCCCTTTGAAATGACAGCTGTTTTTTGTGCCTATTTGAAGCGGAATCAGCGCCCCAATGCGGGGGAAGAGAACTAAATCTGACGTAAACATAACGTTTAAAAGTCACCATATTGGCGCTGATAACATTAGTGGGAGTACTTGGAACTAATACTAGTTTCTACCACCGTAGTGATTATATTCTCTTTGGTTTCTACAACCAATAGCGATTGAGCGGTTACGTCAGATTCAGCAATAATATATATATATATATATATATATATATATATATTATATATATATATATATGTATTCAGCAATAATATATTATTGCTGAATCTGACGTAACCGTATATATATATATATATATATATATATATATATATATATATATATATATATATATATATATATATATATATATATATATATATATATATATATATATATATATATATATATATATTATTGCTGAATTAATTAACGACTTGTAATTATAAGCGGTAAATAACATTTAATTTACTAAATAGTAGCAACAAAGAAAATGAGTTTAACAGAAATATTATTTAATTTGTCAATTAGCACACGCAACGCTTCGTTGTAATCTTAGAACGGGGTTAAATTCATTAATGAAGGCTTTTGTTTAATAGATTACATATATATTTTTAGGAGCATTATCATGCCGTTTTTATATTGTATAAAATATTTATTACTTAATAATTATAAGGGGAAAAAACATGACTGTGTAACATTTATATAATATACATTTATATAACAGTTTTATATAATAATACATATACATACTAATAAATTACTCCCCATTCAAATAAAACTATCTTTATGTATGAAAAAGCATGAAACCAAACCGACTTAGCCCAATAGCGCACTAGCGGCCGGGCCGCAGCGGCCAGGTCGCGGCGACCAACAAAAGTATGGTGTGGCCGCTGGCCGGGTGGCGGCCAGGTGCGCGTGGTCTATGGCGGCCAGCGGCCACACCATACATTCGATGGCTGCCGCGACCTGGCCGCTGCGACCTGGCCGCTAGTGCGCTATAATTGGGCTTAGGCCGGGCGTGCACTAGCGGCCAAGCCGCAGCGGCCAGGCTGCGGCGGCCATCGAGATAGCTACATTAGTATGAAATCGCCATTGACCACGCGCACTTGGCCGCACGGCGCTCAGCGGCCACACCATACTTTCGATAGCCGCCGCGATCTGGCCGCTAGTGCGCTATTGGGCTTAGTCTGACTTAGCCTGAATAGCTAAAAAGAAAAATTCTAACCTAAAATCTTATTACGGCTTAATTGTTTTAAGATTGTTCGTCGAAACTCACAACAAAGAATGAAGCCTGTTTCGCAAGTTTTTGGGGAAGTTTCACACAATTTTTACTTCATAAAAAATTGTCGCTAAAATAAATTAAATTATTCCCTTCAAAATGAGAACGGATCCAATTATGAACGGTGAGTGGTTCCTTTGAAAAATTGGGTTCAATTGAAGAATGTTTAATTTCCGGCCCACTAAGGTACTGTATGTGACAATTTGTTCCAATTCCAGAAAATCTTTTTTCCAATATAGATTTATTAAAGCAGTATTTGCCGGAGATTCATCCTTTTCCAGGACTGATCTTTGTTTTTTGTTCTTCGTCCCGGACTCCCGGTAGTCTAGTGGTTTAGAGCTGGACTCTCATTTGGAGGTCCTAAGTTTGGTTTCTGTAACATATTTATTGGGTTTTTGTTTCCGAGTTTGTTTGACATATTGCAAAAGGCTCGCTGTATATACACTTTTTGCTGGGTATGTAGATATTTTGAGTCCCGGGAAAGGACATAGGATACTTTTTATCTCGAAAAAATGTATGGTTCCCGCACGAACAGCGAGCCGAATTAAAAGCTAGTAGACAACAAATAAATAGTACATTACGCACCTAGGGCAGGAATTTACTACCCATGGTGCGTATACTATATTTTTCTCATCGACGGAGGCGGAAAGCGGCAACATCGGTATGCGTAGCGGGAAGAAAGTTGACGTTTTCCGCCCGGTGGTGAGAAAAATAATTAATTTTCAAGCCTGACATGTTTGTTGACCTCGGCTTCGCATTACATGTGATCTGAGACATTTCTTATTTTCCTGCCCTAGGTGCGTAATGTACCATCGAGGAAATTGATTACTAGGCAGCTGTTGACAGACCAACGTCATTTGGTCGGATCATGTCAATTCAATGTTAATGTGATGTCGGCTGGGTTTGACGTAACGCGACCAAACTACGTAGGTCTGCCTAGGAATCAACTTCTCTGATAGTACATACTATTACAACGTTGTATGTGAAGATGGCTTTGAAACCCAAGCGGTTCACAATGGTGGTAACAGTATATTTTACACTCTTACATATTTCAAAGTATACGTTGTTGGAATTATCAAGAAATGATGATAATAATGAAAATTAACATTTACGAATAATACCAATGAAACCTTAACTCCTAGAGGCAATCGGATAAATGTTTGTGTTCAAATAGCTAAGTGGGGATCTATTAAGTTACAGAACCCTCGAGTCGGGCTTGTGACGTAAGCACAGTAATGGTTCTCGTTGTCAAATTGATTCGTTTAATCCACTAGATGACGCCCGCAACTTCGTCGCGCCGAAACCGTACATTTTTCCGGGATAAAAACTATTATATGTCCTTTCCTGGAGCTCATAGTATCTGTTTACCAAATTTCATCAAAATCGATGTAGCGGTTTAAGCGTGACGAGCCAACAGACAGGGAGACACTCTTTTGCATTTAAATACGTGATACAAATGATAATATCGATTGCAATTCGATCTATTAAATTTTTAGGATATAAGGTCTTTAAGGTGACGCGGACGCCGCGTTAAAGTATGTTTATTGTTGACGTGTTGGATATGTTTTAGATTGCTTGTTTTCTACGAAAGGCCGGCCCGGTCTCTCATAGACAACAAGAAATAGAACAGCAAGAAATGGAAAGGGCGTAAGCGACAAAATGGTTTTTGTCACGTAATTTAAAAACTATAAATATATTTCATATAAGCTATGGGCAAATTAAAGTGTATGCTTGAACCAATCTATGTACAAATTTTGGAAGCTTAAATCACTCTCCTCTGTAGGCAAAATTAGAATCCCTTTTTTACAGAGGTCTTTTTGATTGATTATTCTGTGTTATAAAAGTTGACCAATCGTGTTATGCTATGGGTAATTCAAAGACAAATACATGATGAATACTAATAATGAACTTAAATTTCTTAGCTTTAGTCATTCCTGAGAAAAATCGATATCACTACAGCCAAATTATGAAGGCGTCGCCTTAAGGAAGTAAAAATATTATATTCTTTAAAAGATTCTGTAACCAAAAATTTTTTGAAACAATTTAGTCCTGAAACATTAAATACTCTAGTATCTCTTTTACACTTTTTTCTGAAAGTTTAATAATATACAATTATTGATTTTTATTTTTTATACTTTTTCTTTATTGGTTTTTCAATTTATTTCCAACATTATTTCGTTAGAAAGTCGTTTATATCTTCAAAACTCTCTAAACTTTTCTTTATTTTTATTATCAAATATCTCTCGTATAAAACCCCACCTTACGAAGGTATAGCTTTTGCATGAAAAACCCCGATACCCACTCAATC
This sequence comes from Polyommatus iphigenia, assembly GCA_963422495.1. NCBI lineage: Eukaryota > Metazoa > Arthropoda > Insecta > Lepidoptera > Lycaenidae > Polyommatus > Polyommatus iphigenia. The sequence continues at coordinate 4,162,399 of OY730189.1, forward strand.
CTTTATTCATATCGAAAAAAATACTACAACCACTTAAAATCACGTCCAATATTTGAGTAGCCTTCAGTGTTTTTCCATAACAAAACGGGGGCATGCAAATAAGTCTATAGAGATTAGGGCTGGCATCTTTCATCTCTTTTCAGTGCGATTAGGTATTCATAAGGCGTTGCCACCCCTGCGCCTTTATGCCTACGTGTAAACAACGCTTAATGTATTCCTGGCTTTAATACACATGTGTAATATTTTAAACCTTATTAGGCTTTTATGGACAGGGGTTACGGGTTACAGGTCAATTTTATCTTGGGAATAAGCGTATGTTGGTTAATAAAGTGGTTTTGTCTGTGGTGCTGTATAATTTTCTACGTGAATATTAGGTACAGTTAATTTTGTACAAGAAAAAAGCATTTATCTCTCTTATAGCTACTCGATACTTTACCATGTTCGGACACTATTTAGTTTAGTTGTCTTCCAATAAATTCTGTTAGGGCTATAATTATAATTTATTATTATTATATGTCTAAAAATAAGTCATATTATGGCCAGTCCTTTCACATAACTTCCAGCCAGCATGGTCATGTTAGTTGATGATGATGAAACGACCCAAATCCCAGGAAACTCATTTTGTTTGAGCGAGCCTACAGTCGCTCCAGCTCTTGTCTTTTAGGTCAATTGTGCCAATCCAAGCGCACCGCACCTGTGCTTGTGTTTCATATTTTGACTACTTTGTACTTTGTAGTCGCCGTCTTATACGCCCGAGGGTTGTACAGTTTGTAGCCGGGGTGATGTTTGTAGGGTTAAAACTGCCTTTGCTTAAGGTGTAGATTTAACCAAAAAGTAGTTATTGTACAGGTGTACAGTAAGTAGGAGGTTAAAACTGCTCGTGAAGATTACAGCTGATGAAAGATCTGGACTATACAATAGTATAATTACCGATAAACGTCCTTTTTATAAATATTATTATAAATTATAAATCATTTACTCGTATAATTTTGCTGACAGTAAACACTACTTACTGTTGCCATTTTTACGAAGAATACGCTATAAAAGAGGACTGGAAAATCGATTTCACTACAAGAAAACACAACAATATTTTAAAACTTTATTTCTTTTATAATGTTTATTATATATGCAATTTACGTGCATAGCACAAATATGATACATACAACAAATACATTGTAAGTGTGTACAATAAACTTTCCATATCATAACTGATTCACTGAGATTTTATTCACAGTAGATATTGCAAGGAGTTAGTGAATCTCCAAGAAAATTCGTTTTAATTTTAGAGGTATAAGTGGTGAATAGAGTAGAAATAGAGAAGAAGGCAAGTTAATTTTACCGACCTGGCAATATATTAAATGTTGGTATAGGTACTGAACTTTATTTTAACGTTGAACATTTTTTTTTATTTATTTCGTAATAAACCATTATAAATAAACATTTTCAAAAAATACCTGTAATCTTTAACACTTTTCTTGGAGTATCACCGAAACACACCTATACGAAACATACAATTTCCAATGAAAACTATCTGACAACACATTGTAATATACATTTACAATTTATTAATTTCATAAATAAATAAAGTATTCAATATTTTCCGACATTTTCTGTCCTTAAAAGCACTTTTCAGCTACAGGAATGTCAAAAAAGGACGGGGTAGCTTGCCTTTTCTAATTTTGATTAAACATTTCGTACGTTTCCACTATTTTTAAGTAAATGGAAAGCAAAACATCTAGATTTGTAGAATATAAAACGTACCTTATTCTAAACGTAAGACGCCAAGGTAAGATGGAAATAAAAAATTATATTTTTCCTAAAATTATTATAATAATATAATATTTTCTTATGATTATTTATATAATTCTAGTTATGTATGCTTTATTACAATGAGACTACACACAGATCTGAGATCAATTAAAAAAATTATAATAATAAACGTAGAATTGAAGGATATTAAAAATTATGACGGAAATAAGTTATACAAATATTTTAAATTAATAAATAGAAAAAAAATGTTGTCCTAATTATTGTTTAGTTTATGATTTTTAGGTCTTTTGAACCTTAATTTCGAGAATTTTATCACAAAAATATATTTTATGCTGTGATAATAATTTTTAATAACATATGATAGAACTGAAAGTCATAGTATCTCTTGATTACAACTTATACAGAGTTATAATACTATCAATATTAAAAAGTCAAATCGAATGAAAGCGTACATTAAGACCTGTGTTAGCCTCGGTACAATATTTACATCGTTCTACTAAACCACATAATAATTATTCTAATACATTACTTACAATTTACATAACTTAGATTAGAGATAGAGTGATTCGTATAACTTTACTCTTATATGTTTATATGTACACCTCTGTAGTCTACACATGGTTTTATTTTAGTATTGTCAGCTGTTATATCATTCCTGTTTCCTTTAAACATCAACAATTTCATTCTAACTTTTAAGATGTTCAAATTTAATAATCTTTTAGATAAATTAACTCGATTTTTCTTTTAGCTTTTAACATCCTATCTACATCTGAATCGGTTCTAGGAAAACATATTTAGAGCTGGCTACTACTAAACTTTAAAAACCAATACAAATATATCTTATTTTACGTTATATACAATTCTATACTAGATAAGCATTTCTATCCGCTTAGAGACTTATATTTTATATAACACAACCGGTACTATAAAATAGCGGTGGTAGTTCGGCTGCTAATATTGATATTCGTTTCGGAGGGGAAGGGTAGGAGACGATAAAATAAACGTAGACCCTTTGACAAATATCATTATAAGCAGCGAAGTAGTATATATTTACAGTACTAAATCCAGTTTCAGATGTCAAGAAAGTGCGATGAACAGGTTGATAGCCAACACGATGCAGTGGGTAGCGGAAGTGGGCGCGAACGCTTGGCCGCCCCGTTGCATGGCGGCCGGATACTCACCTGATAAAGGAAAAATCGAATTTGCTTCTTTGGCAAAAATTAAAACTGTCTCGAACAATTCCATAGAACACACAATATTATATGAAATTGAAGAATACAACTAACAAGAAGTTAAGACTGAGTGAGTAGAAAATTGCATTCATCGATTTAAAAAGTAATTTTGTTTCAATTCAAAAGAATAAATTTAAACAACACAGCTTGCAGGGAGACTTATTGGCCACTAATTGGACTTAATGACTTAACAGTCGCAAAAAGAATTTAATGAAGCTGAAGTTCAATTAGCGAGAAAAACCGCGCAACCCTATCAATCTAGTCTCCAGAAGTAACCTAAAAAGAAAAGAAACTCATCAGCAGAACCAAATAACTTAATTATTGTATCAAATAAAACACGTTAATGTCGTAATATAACCAGGGTCATTACTTTGATTCATGCCCGCCGTTGTCCTAATGACGATATGCTTAGATTTTATTTCGGGCGGGGATTTTGAAAATATTCCCCCTCCATTATCTTAGCGATGTCATTTATCAGACTCAGATGCTCAGATAGTGATGTCGGGAGCTTGTAATTGATGAATTATATTGAGGGAGAAATTAGCATTTTCTGTAAATGCTTCTTTATCTTTTTTGCTCAATTTAGCAATACTTGGAACTTGAACATTGGTAAATTCATCCTTCACCTAATTTTTAGCTATATTTTATGTGACTATTACATTTTATTGTTCAATATTTTCACAGCAAGTAATTACGTGTAGTCTTCATATTTTTATTTTATTGGACTTTTATTTTCTCCGAAAGAATAGAATAAAACTTTTTATCGCATGAAAGTTTCAGAGCTCCCTTGTGAGTTCTCGAAGAAAATACTGTCGTATTTATTATGTAGCCTTTGTTTTCGAATGAATGTGAATAAAATAACATTAGAATTTTTTGTAACTCACCGTTTAAGACGTGCACTACAATGCTTTTGGACTGGGCATTGCTTGGGTTGCACTGGTAGGTCCCCGAGTCGGATGGTCTGGCTTGTTGGATGAGAAGGAACGATGTTGTCGTCTCGCCCTTCTCTGTTACCACTGATACACCCCCTCGTGGTGAATCGTAGCTTATTATCTAAAAATAGATATTTAATTAACAACACTGGGTTCCCATTTGTGATTGTTTTTTTTCAGAGCATCATTTATTTAACTTGTATTACTAGTATATTTTAGTCTGCATTTCATTTTGAGGCGAGTCTGGCTGTAATAAAATAATATTTTATTGATAGTTCTTAACGTAATATGTATCTACTTAATTACTACAAAAAAGAATGTGATGTTTCTACCAAGAATTACCACAAAATATTTCTATTAACGCTGCTTTTTTGCTGTTTTACTTTCTATCCCTTACCCACACACTTATTTAAATATGCAGGTTGGATACAAGAATTTCGTGTGAAAGTATTCGAATGGAGTTGTGTAGAACAAAGGTTATTTCAAATGTGGCTTACCGCATCGTTGTGATTCCAGAATATGTAAGCAGGCGGCTCGGGCGAGTAGAGCACTACGCATGTCAGGTTGATCGTGCTGCCTCGGTCTATGTACAGGTCGGGCCCTCCGATTATTTCAGTCGTTGGCTCTGAAAATTGTAACGTTGGTTTACTAATCAAGCAGGTCACACGGTTAAGATACTGTGTTAATTATTGAGATACCCTAAAATATTTTTTCCATCCATCAAGCCCCATAAGCTCACTGGTGAGCGAGACACAATAGAATAACAATAGATTTCTAAGAATCCACGATTGAAGGATTAAAGTTCGTAATATGAAAATGTGTATTGGCATATTTTAGAATTGCCTGCTACGATATCTTTTTAGTATGTAGCAGAAGTAGTAGTAGAGTAGATGTAGAAATATGTAGTAAATACTACAAAGGCTTGTATATTTATTTTTTTAAATAAGGGGACTAAACGTGTCGTGGCGGTTTTCATTAGGGCCACAACACGAATTTCCCGTTGTGGCTGTTTTACTGTGACCACAACGCGATGTGAGCTATTTTTTCGCTCAATGAGCGATTTTGATCTTTGAGCGTAACACATCTACTTCGATCTTATAAACTACGATTATTGTTAAAAAACAATACGATTTATATATTTTTTTTAATATTGATCGTTTTTTTATTGAATATTCTTGAAGCAGCGCTGAAAAAAGAGTAGCCGGAGTCACAAATTTAAAGTGGAACATTTTATAAAAAAAAAAAAAGTTTTCAGTTACAGAGATAGGTAACGAGGCACAAAATCAAAGACAACATCTGATATAATAATAATGTTGTAAGGATATTCTAGTAACAATACAATATCTTAATCTAAATTGAATCTTCATTTATGTAGCTCTGAAGGCCGCAATTAATTTAGTTATTGTCCTGTAAAATCTGTCCTTATTTTGGTTTAAGGGCAATTTTATATTATTATATTTAGATCTAAAATAACATAAAAGAGGGAATAATCCAGAATTATCCATTATATTAATTTAAATGCGAAAGTGTGTTTACCTGCATGTATGTTACCTAGATCCAGGCGTCAATAGCCGCAGATGGCATTGGATTTTTGTAGTAAAATGCGCAGATTAAAGTTTCTATAAAACAAAGTAGCGATCAACTCTCTAAAAGCTATCTGCAGCTTAGTTTCTAATCAATCTAATCATAGTAAGTGCGTTTATAGTTTCAAAGTAATATTTTAATTGCAAAATTATCTAACTCATACTCGACAGAATTATTCAAGTGTAGAACAGCTAAAGTATGTTATTTATTACGCAGAAGTTCTGCGCTGATTTGCATAAAAGCGCTTACTGCAGGGATTTCAAATATTTCACTTTAGCTTAAAGAAATTTATCACGGGCTTATCTGTAATACACTAACTACTACGAGTACTTGAGTTTAAAATGTAGTCGCCGATTTTATGTCTTCGCCTGCGAATGTTTTATTGAAACGGATTATTCTTTTAAACGTTTTTAAAAAAAGGAAGTTTATCAATTCGACTTGTGTGTGTAATATTTCCAGAACTACACAGTACTACACAATTTTAGTGTAATAATAAGTTTGTATACATCAGCGTCTAAACAAATTTCCTAAATTTCAAAATTGTATACAAAGTTGTATACTATGTTTTTAAGTTTATGTTCGCATGTCTTCCGAACTACAAGTCCGATATAAGTAATTATTTTTATTGGGGATTACTGCAAGTTTGATCAAAATCTGTACTTACATTAATTTTTAGGTAGGGAATTTTGTAGACGGTTTCATTTATTTAAATATTATTTCTTCTACATCCCGGTCACTTTTGTGGAGCACAAGATAAAATTATTAGAACTAGCTGTTGCCCGCAACTTCGTCCGCGTGAATGAATGTTATTATAATAGAAATTTAGAAAATTTAACACCCATCTACGAATATTTTATTTGGATCTATATTACACACGAAATTTTGAAACCGTCCCCTCAGGACAGGGGAAAGGATCATGTGACGGAGATAGAGGATAGATTACAGAAGACGGGATTTATTGTAGGCATCTATCCCTGCGGGCGGAAGCCACGGAAGACGTGTAACAGACTCTCGCGTCTTCGTCCTGCGCGGAAGTAGGAACACGGTCGGGTTTTAGTGGGTACAGCTCACTGCGGCCACATACCATCTCTTCGGCCGTAGCAAGTCCCACATTAAATTAAGTTTATCACTGTATGTTTTCCTTTCAAATAAAAAATAAAATAAATTAAATAAAATACACCGGTGGTCCTTCCCCAACGCTGCCGGGAATGCGTAAAAGCATTTCCCGACCCAAAAAAAAATATGATAATATGATCTCAGGGTACCCGAAGAACAATATGGTCAAACTGGTTTGGGACCCTCAACGAAATTAATCAGAAGAAAATAGAAATATGAAGAATTATTGTAATTCCTCTTTCTATTCAAAGCGGAGACAGCAAAAAGTTGCAGTGACCAAATGTCAAATAACTTAGAGAGCACCACAAAAACAAACTATATATTATATAATAATAATTGTCACTACTAAGCGATAGCTGTGTGTGTGTGTGTGCCGAGCACCGGTGATCGCGACACCAATAGAAAGGCTATTGTGTCTCGTTTTTCCCCGAGTTCCTATAGTGCTGTCCACGATATATCACCGTAGTATGCGTCGTCAGATTTACTCGCACCGCTCCCTCTGTGTTGTGGTCTAGGTTCTAACCTAACCTACTTTTGGTCTTTCTGGATTGTGTTTGTATTTGTTTTGGCGGGGGGCTGCCCCCCCCCCCCCCCCCCTCGAGCCCCCCTTTTGTTTTATGACGCTCGCCGGCTACTGCCGCAGCAAGCTCGCTGCGCTCGCTCGGCTCCCTCTGTGTTGTGGTCTAAGTTCTAACCTAAGCTAACCTACTTTTGGACTTTCTGGATTGTGTTTGTATTTGTTTTGGCGGGGGGCTGCGCCCCCCGAGCCCGCCTTTTTTTTGTGACGGTTGCTGATTACTGCCGCATCACGCTCGCTGCGCTCGCACGGCTCCCTCTGTATTGTGGTCTAAGTTCTAACATAACCTTGCGCCCCCCGAGCCCCCCTTTTATTTTGTGACGGTCGCCGGCTGCTGCCGCAGTACGCTCGCTCGGCTCCCTCTATGTTGTGGTCTAAGTTCTAACCTAACCTACTTTTGGACTTTTTGGATTATGTTTGTTTTTTTTTATTTGGCACAGATAAGAAGTAGACCACGAGAAGGATCATAGGCTATTTTAGTGGACTAATTTGTCTGAAATATCTAATTTACCCGGGCGAAGCCGCGCGGAACGTCTTATAAGGAATCAGGGTTCCGTTCTGCAACGGAACCTTCGGAAGCCCTATACCCTGGGATATGTCTTGGCGCAAATTTTACTTTTTGGTGGCATGTTATGTTAATTTTACTTTCATTAAAATCGGTCCAGCGGATTCAGAGATTAGCCTGTACAAACAGACAAACAGACAAACAGATAAACAGACAAACAGACAAACAGATAAACAGACAAACAGAGAAACAAAAATTTCAAAAACAGTTAAAATGTGTTCTACTACTCTTCTAACATGCCCCTGGCTCGTTTTTTTCTAGTTTATTTTCAATGTACAAAAATTTTACCTCTACGATTTTATTATAAGTATAGGTAACACTCCTACTAGAAGACTGGTATTTTGTGGAAATAAGATAGCGAAATATATTTTGTGCACGTGTGTACCTTACGTGCAATAGAAAGCGACCTCAGTTCTTTTCCGTAGTCCAATACGTCATATCTGCACCAAATTTAATAAAAATCGATACAGCCCTTCACGAGTGATACCGTAACTAAATGAATTAATGTTTAACCAACTTTTAATTACACATCCTTTTGGCTTCACCGTGTTCTATTCGAAGGTTTTGTCTTCAGCCTTTTTTATTTCTGTCATATTATATTTCATAAATTTCGAGTACAAAAAAGTATATTTTGCTTTCCCCTACAATAATGTTAATTTGAGTTTCGTTAACGCTTTTTACAATACACTCAACGATCCTCCCCCGACATTTACTGCGTGATAATAAACTCTGCGATAAACATCGTTAATTTCATCCAACTTTTTACGACTTCTAATTTATATAGCTTTATTTTTACGTGGGCAATGTTAGAAGATACACAAAATATTACACTTTGATGAAACTTTTTGATCTAGTCATGTAGCTAAGTTTGGTATTTTTTTTTCGTTTTTTTAAAGCATAGATACACCTAATTAATTTTTGTAGAAATAAGACGACACGACCCGTCTTAAGGCGTAGCCCAATAGCGATTGTGTTTACTATAGTCGCACCTTGTCTCGTCCCGTTTCGGTGTGACCTTGGCGTGATTTATCAAACCCTTATTGCCATAGTAATAAGAATCAAAATGTTGCACCGGTTATCGACAATCGTAACACGTCGTATTCACCTCGTGACCTTGCTAACAAACCCTTATTGTCAAAGTAATACGAATCAAATTGCGCACGGCTATCGTTAAAAACCATGCCAAATTAAAATTACTTCGCTACAACACTTCAAATTGATGTCTCCTTTTGTGCGTGTACTTTATACAATTAACGAGCTGCTCCAACGTAAATATTTTAAGAGTTGTCGTACCTCGGTTAACTTTTAACGAATTCTCACTTAACGTCGGGCTTACACTCGAGTTTTCTTAGTATCGAAGTTTTGAACGGGCATTTTCATATTTTCCGCCAATCCACTCAGTTAGCGAGGGTTCGCCTGCTTTATATTTAGAATTCGAGTATGTCTGTTTAAAGTAGGTCAATATCAGGACACGTAGACAACTATTTAATTATTTTGACAGCAAAGCAAAGAAAAAAAAATCGGATTTGAGACAACTTAACTGTGATAGACTTCCGACATAGTCTGCAGTAGCAGACTATGTCGGAAGTCTATCCTATACAAACCTACCAGCTGTCCTTATTCTATACGCACATCTACGTAACTGATTTTGATGCGGTTTCTTTGAAGATCACGTTGTCTCAAGCAAAGCCGTGCGGGTCGGCTAGTGTTATTATACTACAGCGTATCACAGCCAATCTCAAAGTGTTCTTTGCCGAGCTCTGATGCTTCTTTTGATTTGAGGCAATTCATTCAAAGGAATAACATTATTTTCTTGGGGTCCGTCGAAAATGTCACCTCTGAAGAGTTCCGCCACCAAAAAGTTTGAGAACCGCTGGCGTATTCCCATTTCAATTTTTCGGACTCTTTAGAGCTTATTTCACAAAATTGAAACAATATCCTGATAACCATAAAATGGAAATGCGTTTTTTTTTGTATTAAATCCTCCGATTGTTGTGAATAAATTGATTCGAAAATAAATCCGGGTACAGTTAGATTACAAGGTCGGGAGAGCGTTCAAAAACGTTTGATTGATTCCTAGTATTCAAATCCTCTGTGACGTCAGCAACTGAATTGAAAATAGATCAGGCCGCAGATTATGTTCATAAATAAAAACTATTTGCCAATAGTTAAAGCATAGATATTTGGAAAGTGTAAAAAGTTATGTATAACGTACTTAACAGAAAAAAATTTGTTTCTATACAGGGTGTAACAAAACTAAGTGATAATACTTTAGGGTGTGTATGTGCCCCCTATATAGAGTTCGATGTAAAAGTAGCAGCGCTGAAAGACCAATTTTTTTTCTCTTTTGTATGGGGAAACTCGTGACGCTCCGGTGTCCGTGGTCTTTCAGCGCTGCTACTTTCACAGTGAACTCTCTACAAGGAACACGTACACACCCTAAAGTATTATCACGTCTTAGTTTTGTTACACACTGTAAATATATTTATTATATTTTTATAGAAAACTTCAGAAAATTAAAGTTTACATTGCAACGTGATGAAGCGACGCGATGCATTTTAAGTAAACAATTTATAACTGAAGTTTATTTACTGAAGTACACAAGAAAATCGTTACTGAATAATTGACATGTATTCCAATTTTAAATGGTCCTTTTAAAAAATATCTCGTCATGTTGCAATATGAACTGGCCCTTGGTACCCACAGTCAAATAATGTGGACATCGCTTGAGATTTTAATACTGTATCGCTGGGATGCACCGCGTCGCGCATTTTGTCATGGTGGTTAGAAATGAAAATATAAATAAAACGAAATACTTACCAACGACACTTAAGTGTATAAAATGGCTCATGTGAGGCGTAGTTGATATTTGGCATTCGTAGATACCCGAGTCCCTATGTTGGGGATATTTTATCTGAAACAAAAATAACATTATTTTAAAATAATACTATTGATGTCACCTCTTTCGGTTAACCGATTTTAGTTCCGTGATCCGATTGTGATTTTGATGAGTGAAGACGAGAGTTACAGGAAAAAACACAATATTATGATAGTTTTATCGGAAAAAAAATCAGTTTCCACAAAATAAAAGAATTTCGACGCAGCTGGCAGAAAATAGTGATCCGATTGTGATATTATAATATTATGTAGCGACATTGTTTAAAACAAAGTTGTCAATGGTTAGACAAGTGTGACGTCATTCCAAGAAAGTCTGAATATTTTTCAATGCACTGGCGTATATTTCGGAACGACTCAACAGTATGGCGTCGATCCTTGATGATATGAGCAGTAAGCACTGGACAGTATACTGGGTTTTATTTTGAAACCTAGGCAACTTTGTTACGGTCTAACCAAATCATACTGGGTCACAGTTCGGAACCTACCCGTTATCTATTCTGACACGTGTTTTTCAAACATTTCCCTTTTATAAAAGTTAAATTTTGTCAGTGTCTGAAGGCCAAGCGAAGGTCTCCGTTATGTTTACGTAAGAGGCGAAGTAATTGAATATTTAAGGGGGAAATGTAAACAATGAGTCACGCAGAATGGGACAGGCGGCGGTGTTTTATGAAATCATTTTTTACAGGTTATAAGCCTCTTATGTTTTTGAGTTGTGGTTCAATAAGGGTTCCATAATATCAGCAGCAGCAGTAGAAATATACGCTTACTTAGTATTCAAATGTGCCAGCAGAGAAATAGGTAGATGGTAGACCTGCGTTGTTTGGGTTATGTGTAGTCAGTATAATCGATCTCTTTGCTGGGCTTGATTTTGGCTTCTATTTCACTTCTTTATGGGTGAAATTTTGTAAAATCTAAATTGGACTTCCATAAAAACTACCCCCATAGACCGCGTTTGGGGATTTCGTCATTCGTTCAAAGGGTCATTACCCTGTCGGTTGCGCGACGGCCGCTAGTGACCGCGATGGACATACGGCGGATATTCGCGGCGCACGCTATGTGTATGGGCGCCATGCAATTGCTCCGCCTGTAAACTGCTAATGTGATAGTGAATGTCTACATCTTATAAGGACCTACCTACCTAGATGACTATAACCCTCTACGCCGAGTAGTGTCACTACTCTAAGGCCGTGTTCACACCAAACCGACTGTGAGTCGCCGAATGTGAGCGAGCGTTGCGCAGTAGGGTGGAGCGATTTTGTATGAAGAAATTTTTTTTTAATTTTTTTTAATGGCATAACAATAGAAAGTTGCCTTGTGATGAGTAAATTCTGCATACAAAATATGGTTTACTTGTCTTGATGTTTTGAGGTGCCCCAACCCAATTGAAAATTCGAAAAATACGATTTTTTTGAAAACATTGGTCTAGTTTTGATAAATAGTATTTTTCTATATTTGCTGTTCCTTGTAAAAAAAACTACATTGTAATATGTTAAATAAAAGACTGACCCCTTAGCCAAGACCTTTTCTTTATCGCTTTTCTATAGAATCGCCGATCAAAATGTATGGAATTGACTTAAAAATTCGCGAACATGACGTTGACGTTCGACTCGTCTAATGTCAATTCTATACATTTTGATCGACGATTCTATAAAGAAATGATAAAAAAAAGTCTTGGCTACAGGCTCTGGTTAGTGGTATCAATGTTTTTATCAAGAAAAATTGAATATTTATGATATATTATCAAGGAATGATCATCAGAAAAAAGTAGATTGTTTGGTATTAAATTGTCTTTTTATTTCACAATTAGGCATTTGAAACAAAAAAACTACTTTAATAGTTTGTTAATTACTTCTTCCATAAAACGAATAACATCTCATTTGAAAACTATATACACAACTGAACCATCACAGCCACCTTTTCTACCATCAAAATAATTTCTGCGTATACTTTTATAATTGCGATCTACAACGTGTGTGCTGATCTGTTTTTCATTATTTCTCATCGTATTTTTAACGATCAATGATGGCACTAGAATCCTTTGATGTAATAATACCAACAATCAACATCTTTTAACAGAGATAAAGAAGCAGATAAAGCTATAATAGCAGCTGCTCTGTCAGAGACTCAGGTACGATCGCATACGAGAGCTAATGATAGAAAATTGAATCTCTTTTTCTTGGGTGGCTGAGCAGCTACTTATTATGGCGATTGATTAGCTTGTAAAAGCTACAAGAAGAAGCTACAATTGCTTAAACTCGTTCTTTCGGTTGTTAAGTCATCATGCAAAGAACGAGAACAAGACGTCTGGTTAGGACCCATTATCTCTTTGTTACGCAGTGATTTTTTTTCTTGTAATTTCATTTTCTTCATATTTTTTACAGTCACATTTAAATCTACAGGGCCTATCGTAATTTTTCTTGCATTTCTTTAATCAAGTAAATTATATACTTACTTCTTTTTTTGGGAAGCGATGCTTTTTGCCAGATAATATGTAAAATTTCCGTAGCCAGTCTTTGGGATATATGTATCATGAACTGTCGGCTCTTTTGTTGTTTTGTCAAGCTTTGATTCATATGAATGTGATATTAATAAATAAGTAATTTTTATAACAGAATTATGATTTGGTAGCTGAGACACTGGTAACTTCTCCGATAAACCAAAAACGGGACAACATGTCTCTTTTCGTGTTTTGACGACATATTGTGACTGTAATAAAGAGAAATACTAGGTATAAATTATATCGTAAATAGTATTTTATCAACAATCAGTGAACAGGAAATTAAAAAATATTACGTACAGGAGTTTATTTTCTTGTGGGTAGTGCTTAAAATCACTGTTTCTCACAAGCAGAATTACATTAATAGCGCGCACTTTATGACGTTCGAACAACGATTAAAAAGTGCAATGAAATCACCTCTTCTGCCTCAATCTCCTCATCTATCTTCGCAATATTCAAGCTTAAGCAGTTACGAACGTAACGGAATACACAGAATATAATTCAGCGTTAATTTGACAATATTAGAAATTAGTGGTTTTTGACGAAGTTTTTCGAATTTCTCTAAAGTTCATGACGTTGGGGCACCTCTAAATTTATTATAATTTAAATAAAATTTTGTACGTATATATGTGAACAGTAACAGCAACTTTTTATAGGTATGCCGAAACGAATATCAAAAAAAATGTTTTTCGCTCCACCCTATTGCGCAGTTTATTGTATTTCCATACATATTCACTTTTTCGTTCACACCTAACCGACAATACGCTATTACGCTAGGCGTAGGCGTAGGCGCGGACATTCGATACCGTATATTTTCACGTTCACACTGGGGCTCACAGTGAGCCTGCTCACATTCGGCGGCGTATAGTCAGTTTAGTCTGAACACGCGCTAACATTTACTTAGCTTCTACAGTATCTCAGGTATTAATGGAACCACAGTAGAAACCTCACCTGCAACGTCCAGTCTTCCGAGTGGGCCTGGTGTATTGCCCTGAATCGCTGGTCACTCGTGTAGGTGTACCGGCCGACTGTCAGCAGGTGTATGTCTCTGTGTCTCACCCATGATACCTGCATGTTCAGCTGGAACAATAGATATAATGAAGTAGGCGAAAAAAACGACTACAAAATTGTCGACATACTAGTATTATAAACGAAAAAGTGTGTCTGTTTGTCTGTCTGTCCGTAACCTCTTCACGCTCAAGCCGCTGAAACGATTTAAATGGGTATGGAGATACCTTGAGTCCCTAGAAAGGACATAGAATAGTTTTTATCCCAAGTAATGCACGGTTCCCGCGCGATAAATAAATTTAGCGCAACGGAATTAACGCACAACTTTAAGATAGCTCAGCAAAAATGGAAGACGCGTGTAACTTACAATTTGCTACCTAAATACCATTGCCGCATAACCGATCTAAAATTTACTGTATTTTAAATTCGAGATAAGATTCTTACATTTCAAGCCGTTTTCCCTCTTCATAATAGATTACGAATCCTTAAAAACCAGACTCCAGAACTTTAGAAGTGTCATAATAGGTATTGTCAAATAATCCAGCGGAAATGAAAAGATTAAGGCAAATTCGTTTACAGGACTTCAACTTTGGAATAAGATCTGAGGAACTTTTGGATTCAGAGCTAATTGAGAAGTTAGTATTTACAGCGATTTGCCAACTTCTATACATATAATAAATCTGTAGAAATGTCAATTCTGTACATTAAAGATATTCAAAAAATAATTAGCGGAGGGTGTCACAATATCGCTATAGAAGCCGAAAAGTTAGTTAGTTTTTTTGTCTGTCTGTCTGTCTGTATGTTTGTTCCAGCATCACACGAAAACTACTGATCCGATTTGAATGCGGTTTTCGCAGATATATTTGTCTTCTTCCAACTTAACATCTGGTGTATAAGAAAAATTCTCCCCACCCCTCTAAAGGGACGAAAGAGGGGGTCAGATTTTGTATAAGACTTTTGCTTTAACACGAAAACTACTGATCCGATTTGAATGCGGTTGTCACAGATATATTTATCTTCTTCCAACTTAATATCTGGTGTATAAAATTTTTCCCCCCACCCCTCTAAAGGGACGAAAGAGGGGGTCAGATTTTGTATAAGACTTTTGCTTTAACACGAAAACTACTGATCCGATTTGCATACGGTTTTCGCAGATATATTTGCCTCCTTCCAATTCAACATCTGGTGTATAAAAATTACCCCCCCCCCCACCCCACCCCTCTAAGGGGACCAAAGAGGGGGTCAGATTTTGTATCAAACTTTTTTCTTTAATGGACTTACTTCATATTATTAACTGTTTTTCCAACTTAACATCTGGTGTATAAAATTTTTCCCCCCACGCCTCTTAGGGGACAAAAGAGGGGATTATAGGGGGTAAGATTTTGTGTCAACAGATGAAGTAGAAATACTTTAAATGGCAAAACAACGTTTGCCGGGACAGCTAGGTTTAAATATATTTGAGAGAGTTTAAAGGCTGGAAATTATTATGTTACTCTATTCTTGACGTGATAAGGAATGATAAAATAGGAAAATATGATTGAATATTATATTATATTATACATAAATATCCTATAAAACTTGTGTGAAATGAAGTGGCAGTGTATTTTCCGATGAAGCGTGGCTACTGGTTACTAGAAGCCCAATGGGGCGGGGTATATTCTTACTGTGAGGTGTTATTATAATACAATATTACTAGACGTTTCGCACAGCTCCGCCTGCGCACATTATACATTTCGGGGAAACCGTACAATTTCCACTAAAAATATAGCTTATGTCCCTCCACTTGGTCGACTATATCTGTGCCATATAAGTGAGATAAGCTCTTCCAAATATATTTTCCCGTTTTTCCACATTTTCCACTCTTATTAGTCGCAGCGTGATGTTATAGAGCCTACAGCCGTCCTCGATAAATAGACTATCCAGCACAAAAATATTTATTCAATTCGAACAAGTAGTTCATGAGATAAGCTCGTTCACACAAACAAACAAATTATTCAGCTTTTAAACATAAGTATAGTTTTATCGTAATAGCTAAAATAAAGTTTAAAATAAAATACATCTCAAAGTAGTTTTTATTAAATTACGATGGCTTCGTAAATATTAATAAGTTAATATTGTAAGTACTGAAGCGAAATATTATGCAGAATCGAGCGAAATTCCCAGCGTATTCTCATTAAGTATGGCGAAACCTGTTGCAACGTAATCTGTATAAGCCGCCTGTGAGCACATGCACAAAATATAAACAATTACAACTAATATTGTTAGATACCGAGCTAGCAGTTACTTGGAAATAGCAAACATGACTTGTTTGTTTGATACTACGGTATACTAATATTGTAGTAAAGAGGAAATTTCTGTTTTGCATTTTCAAAACTGCAAGGCCGATTTAAATTAACGGCGCAGAGAAAGAGTAGACTACGGAAATAACAAAGGACAATTTTGACTGCGAGTAAGCGCACAAGGAACATGTGCATTATAAAACTGAACCTCTTCATTAAGGGCCCTCTCTTCCTAAATTAGCAGGTCGATTGTCTGTCAGTGCGAATATCGACGTGAATGACATTAAAATAACATTCATAACAGCGCGCCTTGTACGGTGGCGGTTACGACGCTCGCCGCGTCCATGATAGGGCGAAATAGGAGAAAAAAACCTTTGTAAGGCTTAATATAATACATATTTCAAAAAAGTAACCAAACTAAATCATTAACTTATGTATTGCAAAGCAGTAGATATTTTTGACGTGAGAACGTCTTATAATTCGATGGGGCCTGCGCGCACGAAAAAACATGACGCAATATGCGGCGTTACCTCGCTCTGAGGCGTTCCATTTAAGGCTATGACGTTGTCACGTTCAACTATCGTCAGTACACCGCACAGAGCACCGTACAGTCGGGGAAAATTGTGCTAAGCAGAAATGTACAGTCGGGGAAATGAGTTGTTTAGCAGAAATGTATAGTCGGGGAAATGAGTTGTTTAGCAGAAATGTACAGTTGGGGAAATGAGTTGTTTAGCAGAAATGTACAGTCGGGGAAATGAGTTGTTTAGCAGAAATGTACAGTCGGGGAAAATTGTGCTAAGCAGAAATGTACAGTCGGGGAAATGAGTTTTGACGTGACAACGTCTTATAATTCGATGGAGCCGGCTGTACGCACGAAAAAACATGACTCATGCGGCGTTACCTCGCTCTGAGGCGTTCCATTTAAGGCTTGAAGTGCAAGCGAGAGCGCGGAACGCGCGACAAAGAGGCACGTTGTCACGTTCAACTATCGTCAGTAAACCGACTTTACAGACAACCGTTATTTATATATTCTTTTGATTAATAATGAAGGAGTAAAGTGGTTTCATTCAACGATTTGGAGGTGATTTGGTTTTTTATTTATTTATTATGTGATACCGATAGAAAAAATATGGCAAGACCAAATTACGTATCATATCATGTAGATTACTAATTATTTTTTTCAGATATAATTTCTCTGTTAATGCCGATGAAAAGTTGTTTCATCTTCACGCTTTTTTCGAGAGAGCAGCCTTAACTTTCAAAAATGTATTCAGATTGACGTGTATACTTCTTCAATGAAGAAGCGAAATATGCCAAAAACAATATTGTCTCACGCCATTTTGTGAAATAATTCTTCCCAATGTTTTTGTATCAAAAGCTTGCACACAGCATTGTATGTACAACAGTCAACAGTAGATGCGGTTTCGTATACAATATACCAAATTTAACCGCATCATACTCTCGGTGAATCCGCAGACAACGAGCTCGGATAAACAAAAGGTTCTCTTTTGAAGTGGGGAATTATAAAATACATGAATACACGTCAGCCATCTTACATTTATGTGAAAGATGCTGAGTTTAATGAGAGTTTTATTTATCAAGTCGCTTTAACAATGGCGAGTTGACTCATTGTGCTATTGTTGCGTTTCGTTTTAAACTGGAATTTTGTGGTACCGCGCGGTAAATTGGACGTGCTCGTTAGCGTAAACTTACGTTTTCTATGCACCGTACCCGTTTAGAGAAGATTAGTTCCTGCGATTTGTATAACTTTAAAACTCTTTCACAATAATAGAATTAATTTACCTAAAATGAATTTCATGTTCTTTCTGTAAAGTAAAGCCTAACTGATTCCATTTGGTTTTGAGTACTTATATTTAATTATTATGTATTAGTTACTGAGCAAATGTTATAGTTTGCAATGTATTTTTTAATAGTGTGCACATATGATACCTTACAGTCCAGGTCATAAACTGTATTTATCATTTTACTTCATTTCGATTGTAATATTGTGTTTTGTGCATTATATAAAAAAAAATTAAAAAAAAAATCCTATGATAATTTTCAAGAATTATTTTCCGTTGTAAAGAATTATATTTTACGGTCGTTTACAGTCTACGATGTAACAGGATCGATTAACCATCAAATGAGATCGTAATCGCTGAGAAATTATTACAAAACCAACATTGTGGCATTCATTAATATTAAATTGAGTAATTGGTAGTAGATTTGTGTGTATTTTCGGTTTTTATTTATTTGTTGTTTTGTTATATTATGTACTGTATGTAAGTATGTATGTATGTATTTTATTTGTCCTACTTTTGATGTGTTTGAGCATCAACATTCTGATCATGACGCTCAAACATTTATCATGTAAGTTTTCAGCTTAGGTGGTGTATTTTTAGGCAGGTGAGCCTGCAGGCATGGCCGATAGCCTCCACTATAAAGACTGACTTTTAGTGGAGGCAGTGAAGGTTTTCACCTCCGATTTCGTTGAACCTCCATCGATTCGTGGAGGATACCCTAAGAAACAAAAGTGACATAGTGCCAACTTGCGCTTTCGCCCTGGGGGTGGATACCAACCCTTCTCGGGGGGTGATTTTTTTTAATAAAAATAACCCCAGGGATCAATAAACACACAAATTCTAAGCAAATTTTGTAATTTAAAGTTTTTTGAATAAATCAATACTTTCGGAGTTATTAAAGATCAAAGATCATGTTTTTGCGTGAGAAAAATACTTGTCTTAAAGCGGTTTTTAATAATTAACTAAGAAACTATAGGTTTTTACGAAAAATTTGTAATTACCAAAATTAAAGCAAATAGAAAAAACAAACTAATATCTATTCTAAAATGTCTTCCTATATTCATCTAAAGTGAGGTACAGGTGATTGTATATATATTTTCTTTCGGCGAGTACCCAAGTCTAAGCATTCAAACTTAAATAACGGTAAACCGATGCATTTTATGACATGTACTTCCTCAAAACTTTTTAAAGTGCTTAAAAATACCTTTCTAAAAGCATTGTAAAAAGTTAAAAGCATCAAAATTGAACAAGTTATGATAAAAATAAGAAGACACTTTCAAATTTTTTTGGAAAAATCGAAAAATAAATCGTTGACCATTTATACAATAATTCAAATTTATGACTATCCTCAAAGGTTTTTCTTTATTTTAGCATAAGTAATGACCTCAAAAAAAATTATTGGTTTAGAATGCTTAGTTTTGAAAAATAGAATGATTTAGTAAAATCGAAATTATTCAAATTTTCGTTAATATCATTTTGTTTTGAACATTACTTCAAAAATATTGAACCTTCGTTAAAATTATAAAGCACGAAATTAGTGTCGACTTTTTAAGAAATCTTTTGATTTTCTTTTGATTTTTATAGGATGAAAAACAACGAAGATAGAGACTTTTAAAGCCTAACTTTTACTGCAAGAACCATGAAATCGGGACCTTTTAACCCTATTTTTTTTAAAACCAAGGGCTTTAAAAAGTATTGTTCAAGTTGATCTTAAAGCTCTTTAAATTACTTTTAAAATGGTCTGTAAATGAACTCGATAACTTAAAAATTAACAGAGCTATTGTGATAAAACAAAAATATATTTTTTTAAAACAATTTTGAAGCAGAGATTTGGGATGCAAATATTGTAGGAAAACCTGTCAATAGGTACATCTTTACTAATATTATAAATGCTAAAGTGTTTTTGTCTATCTATTACCTCTTAACACCCAAACGGTTCAACCGATTCTTCTGAAATTTTGTATGAAAATACTTTAGAGTCTTGGGAATGGATATGGACATAGGATACCTACTTTTTATCCCGAAAAATGTACGGTTCCAGCGCGATTGCAGGCGTCATATAGTCCTTACTAAATATACGTTAATCTTTTCAAGTCTTTCTATATTCAGAAAGTAAACAAAACGGTAAATGCCGACTCGATAGGAGAGGGGCTTTTTATAATGCAATGTGCGTCTATTAAATATTTCAGTCTAGCTGCTAGCAGATTCAGCCTTTGCGTCAATTTTTTGCACAGAGGGTAGTTTGAAATCGTTGTTTGAATATTTTGGACTAAATAATATCAATGTTTGAAATATATTAATAAAATTTATCTTAACTATTGAAAAAATATTCGAACTCATTAATGCTGATGAAAAACTTAAAATAAAAACTTAGAGCTTATTTTTCAGACATTGGGGAGTTTACAGGGGTGAAAAAAATTCGCAAAAAAACTTAATAAGAAATTAATACTAAGTAAATAAACTGAAAAAATTGGGTTCAAAAACATAAACCTATTAAGTTTTTGAATCCAATTTTTACCGTGATTCCGCTATAAAGGGGTAAGTACTTTTAGGAGTTTATATTTCAGTCTTATACAAAAATTATAATATCATAAATACTAAACAAACTGTTTATACAATGTAAATATGCGATTTTAAGGTTCAGAAATACAAAAAGTGTTTTTCACGATTAAAGGGACGGTTGCCATAAGGGTTGAAAAATTAATTAAATAATCATAAAATATCATGAAAAAAACATTAAAACATTTATTTTATCGAATTAAACCCAATTAGTTAAGCCAGAATGGTAAAATCTGCTTTTTTTCTATTTTACAACTAAAGGGATCGATTTCACCCCTAAAATAAAAAAGCGCAATACGAGCGTAAGTCACTTTTAAAGTAGAGGGCTTAATGTACTTAATCCCAAATTTTCATCCAAATCGATGGAGGTTCAACGAAATCGGAGGTTGCACCTGATTTTTGCCTTCATTTAGGTACTGTATGTACTATTTGGCTGACGTGTATAACAGTCGCGTCCGGCTTATAGTAGCAAGGCAGTCGGACAAACCTGTGTCCTGTAGGCTTGCCTGCGGGCATGTCCGTCTAGACTCTAGTGTATTCCTCGCTTTATTAAGATTTGCCTTTTCTATGATCCATTTACGAGAAATGACAATTATAAAGGGTACATTGACTTTTGTATTTGTTCCTAAATATCTATCCGTAACCATACTATATACGGATAAGCTTCGAAATGATTTTTTGATTGAGATTTTTAAATATAATTATAATGAGAAATTTTGTGATAATAAATAAGAATGCATAAGTGTAATGGAACAAACATGTTTTGAAATTAAGGAATTATAAGAACAAATAATATGCTATGTAAATGTAAACGCTGAATAAATACCGTTAGAAAATAACAAATGAGAACATGAATATAGAATGTAAATGAACAGAATGTAAATGTAAAGATATCTGTGTAAGTAATAGAAATTAAATGTAACAGAATAAGATTAATTATGATGTAAGCAAAAAACTGTCAGCAAACAAAAATTAAAAAATAATGTCAATGTAAAAAATCTAAATAAAAGCAAACAATTGTCCCTTTTTTTAAAGGGGGAACAAGAGGTCCCGAGTGAGGGGCTGTAAATAAATAAAAAAAAATAAAAATAATAAAAAAATAAAAAAAAAGCTTCGAAATGAAACAATTCGCCAAAGAACTAAAGTCACCGATATAGTGCAGAGAATCAGTACGCTGAAGAGGAACTGGGCTGTTCACGTAACTCCCCAAGGAGCACAACTTGCTGCACAAGAGCTTCGGAGCTAATCCGATTATTTCCTAAGAAGCCAAGCTCAAGGACTAGAGCGTCCACTGCAGACCTAGAGCAGGCACTCTGCAGCCAAACTTTTGTAACCCAAAGGGGCAAACGAGCAAACGGGTCACCTGATGGTAAGCAACTACCGTCGCCCATGGACACTCGCAACATCAGAAGAGCTGCAGGTGCGTTGCCGGCCTTTTAAGAGGGAATACGCTCTTTTCTTGAAGGTTGCGGCGCCTATAGCGTAATGGAAGCTACAAAGCAGAGTAAGTAAACAAAATATGATCATTCACCGGCCTCAGTCACATTTTTTATTATGACGGTGTGCATTACGAAACCATTATTAAAATACAAATAAAATAACTAATCAGTGAAGTGAAGTGTTTTTCAACAATGTGACTTATTTTAAAAACGCAGGTATGTCTATCGTCTATATAGGTGATATTATTGGAGTATTTTTAACGCACCTTCATAACTACCTCAAAATATCGTAAAATATGAAAAATGTAAATATTTACATAATATTTTAGAATACCCCGTTACCGATATAGCAACCACATTGTTGAGTTAAATAATATTTTGTGATGTTCTGGTTCTATATTTAGCTGCATTTTAATATAAATTGTGGTAAAAACCTTTAATTTTGTTCAATAATTGTCTTGTTAATATGGCGTCACAAGAAGCAGCTACTTGATCCTTAATAGTTCCTTACTGCGGGTCTGAGCGTTAATCTTATCCCCTTTAGCACCTATGCATAATCTAGCAGCCAAGTAATTCACGGCCATGTTTTTTAGCGATCATCGCGCCATCTCCTGCGCCACGTTGGAAACGCTGCGCCGACGACGGCAGCGCCGCGGTCAATACAATGGCAACGGTGTGCCACCGGACGATGGAATTTTATAAAAAAACGAACCCAAGAAATAGCAAAACCCTCAATTATATATTTTTTTCAATATAATACACCATATGATTAAGAAAGTTGTTTTTTTACCGTATCTCTTTATCAGAGCGCCATCTCTCTGCGCAACCTGGAACCTTTTGGAAAGAATCGATCGTCGATCGGTTTTATTTAAAAAACTGGATTATAACTAGGTAGCGCTTATTTGGCAATATATATGATCTATCGTCGTGGCGCAACGGGATAACTTTTCAGAAGCACGCTAGAGTGCAGGATCGATTTTAAGCGGACGAAACAAATAATTTTAAATTTTATATTTTATTTGGTTTCCTCATTTGTTTTTAAGATGTTTTTAATATTTTTATATTACAATATATTTACTATATAAAATTACGATATGACAAAAAAGAAGTACCGAGCTCCCCTAAGTACTAATAATTAAATATTGTGAATAAAATTTAAAAATACATCAAATTATTTGTATTTTACGTATTGGTGCATATTCAAATAAGTAAGCAGCATTTTAGTTGAAATTGTTGAAAACCATAATATCAAATTACGATTATAATTTTTATAAACTTTATAATGCACTTTGTTGCGATATCCACCCATTCTTTGTTTATTCTTCCATTTTTTTAAATCCATATTTATTTGAACGGTCTCAAATATGTTAAGTATAAAATATGATTTATGTAATGGAAACAGTAGAAATCGAATGAGTACGCTTAATATTATGCTACTGCTTCTATTGTAAAGACAATCGAGCAAACTGCTACTCAAACATGCGCAAAAGTGAAAATTATTTTTATGATGAAACTCTTAACTACTAAGAAAAGTGATAAAAGAACCTTTTAATACTATTTCTTCAAGGAGTCTGCATTATCAGTCTTAATCCAGTTTTAAAGCGTACAGCTGCGACAGTAGACCCATTTGTAGCTCTGTTTTTAATCTATAATCTCCAAATGGGTTCCATAAAACTTGTATTCAGCTTAGAGTGGCATTAGGTTCAGGTTTTACGACCCCTAGTGGTATTTTCAGTCTTAAAGAGTAACGGAAGCATTAGAAGAACTAAAAACTGCTTCAAGATTCCCTAAAGCGCCATAATACAGTTAAAAGTTTCAACGTTGGCTGTTTTTATCACTAATGTGCTAGTTGGGTCGACAGACGATCGTTGGAGTAAACTTACTCTGGAATGGAGACCAAGGCTGGGAAATCGGGGTGTAGGTCGACCTCCAACTAGGTGGGACGACGATCTCCATTTAGTTGCGGGTCCATGTTGGATGCGACTAGCAGGAGATCGGTCATCTTGGCGTTCATTGAAAGAGGCCTGTCTAACAGTGGACGAATATAGGCTGATACGGTTCCCACAATAAACGAATTTCAGCATAACGGAGTTGCAGGTATTATCTGTTCTCGTATCGTATTAGTGTTAAGGTGACGCAGCGTTAAAGTAAGAAACCGTGTTGGATATGTTTTAGATTGCTTGTTTTCTATGAGAGGCCGGCCCGGCCTCTCATAGAAAACAAGCAATGGAACAGCAAAAAATGGAAAGGGCGTAATCGACAAAATGGTTTTTATCGCATAATTTAAAAACCATAAATACATTTCATATAAGCTATGCACAAATTAAAGTGCATGCTTGAACCAATTTATGTACAAATTTTGGAACCTTAAATCACTCTCCTCTGTTGGAAAAATAGGAATCCCTTTTTTTACAGAGGTTTTTTCGATTGATTATTCTGTGCTATAAAAGTTGTCCAATCGTGTTATGCTATGGGCAATTCAAAGACAAAGACATGATGAATACTGACAATGAACTTCAATTTCTTAGCTTTAGTCATTGCTGAGAAAAATCGGCATCGCTACAGCCAAATTATCAAGGCGTCGCCTTAAGTCAATTCAGTATGGATTCAAACAGTATGGATTTTGGCAGGCTTACCCCAACTAGCAAATTAGTCCTTTAACAAAAAGCCTAAATGACATTTAGTCGTATAGAAATCTTATAGTTGTAATTAAAGTTTCTAACGTCGTGTAACAATATACTAAACGAACAATATGTCGTATAAGAGTTTAGTAATTTAATTTAGTCCTGTAATCGTTAACACGACCAAATTATATGACTATCCTATAAATATCTCAGTTGTGACCTTTAAAATACATATTTGATGTTGTATAAAATTAATTTATATAACAATCATAATCTGTATGTAATGCCGACCATAACACTACTTTATCAGTAATAAGATTTCTACATGGCTATCATGTAAGGTCCATATATTTAACTGTTATAAAATACATCTTTAAATAAAACGTTTATTTTAAGATTTATTTTATCTTACATGATTTTCGACTCTCTTTATACGACTATTATAAAATGTTTATAAGCCTAATCTTCATATTTTGCGAACTTAAATAACTTACGTTATGATTTTAAAATACTTTTAAAACTTGCTGTTATAAAACATTTTAGTTATTGAATGATATTTTCATGTTTCTCTTTTACGACTTCGGCCAAGAAATAATCGGCCAAGTGTGATTCGGACTGGCGCACGAAAGGTTCTATACCGTTATAGAGCAAAAGTTGGCCAAAAATTGTTTTTCTTATGGCACCCTTAAATATTTATTTTATTTTAATTTTATTATTAATTGACAAATATAATTGAAGATTTTGTGAATATTTTATGCACCTACTTTTTACGACCTATTACTAATAATACTTTGCCCAGCAGTGGGAAAGTATAGGCTAACAAAAAAAAAAATACTAATAATAAAAAGCTTAGTAGTTAGTTAGTTAGTTTGTTTCAACGCGCTAATTTCAGGAAACACTGATCGACTTTTTTTTCGACATCAGAAATTATCACCATAATATTGAGAATTCGATAAAATGCAGGGTTTCCACTTTGTTACGGTACCCTAAAAATGGCGGATGATCAAATAAATAAATGGTAAGATATGCGACTTAAAGTCATGAGACATCATATAAAAGTCATCATCATTACCTAAAATCGTGTAATTGTAAAAGTACAATTAATCTTAAATTAAATTAAATTCATAAATATTATTTTGCAATTATTCGAAAGGGGCGTTAAGTATTTGTTAAAAAACGTATATACAATTCAATAAAAAATATGGCAGACAAACTTTTACCAACATGATGGCTACTTTTTCTTTTATCTTACTTCAACAGAACTGTAAAATAATTAGTATCCGCAAAAAGGTTATGCTAATGACTACTTCCCAATATTTATACAACGTCTACTGGATCACAATACGACGAAACGGTTATAAAATTAATCACTTTACGACTGCTATACGAATATTTAGCCACTAAAACGACCATGACATGATCGTTATACAAATAAAAGTTATATATTTTGCGCCTATTTCGCGTCATATAAAGGTTATTACGAATGTTATATAACCAAAAAGGCCTGACCTCAAGTTATAACCAAAACGTTGTCTCGAAAATTATATGACCAAATTTTGCTAGTTGGGACGCGTCGCGTTGTGGTCTGAATTGACCCCAATACTTACAGTTTTATTTCCCAAGTTCTTGACTCGGCAGTTGAGGTAGGCCGTCTTGCCGAGCAGCGCGGTGACATTCTTGGAGGCGGCCAGGTCGAAGTATGGCCCGGTGCGCGGCGTGGGCTTGGGCTCGGCGGTAGCGGCGCGGATGACGTTGTCAGAGGCCGGTGGAGCCGTCGCGTTGGCCAGGCTCTTGCCCGTCTCCCGCTGTGCTGATAGCACTGTAACAAAAAAAAACCAAATTCAAAATGTTTATATTTCAAACCATAAATATGTAAATGGGTAAATGGCTAGTAGATTGGACAGTACTAGTCATTGGAAAAAGCACAAAAACACCATATTTATTAATGTTGCTTTAAAAACTGACCGTTTTTCTTAAAAAACAGGCGTTTTTAAAGCAACATTAATAAATATTGTGTTTTTGTGCTCTTTCCAATGACTGGTATTGTCCTATCTACTAGTCATTTACCTTATTCCAAATCAAAATGTTTATATTTCGCGTCTTATATGAAGTTTAAAATGCCTTCAATGAAATGTTTCAGAAATAAAATTGTGTGAAGGAGAGGTAAGAATACTGTTTATATCTGTCACTGGCATATTATGGCACCAGTTTGGTGGTAACTGGTGGTAACGGTAGCCGGTAAGCAAGTACGATGTGAGGAACTGATGCAGCGTTTGAAAAAACCTAAAAGTCCTACTTTTAGGTATTTTCAAACGCTGCACCGTAATTTGAGAAAGAATTTTTTATGTATATGACCAAACTCAAGCTCTCACCAAACCTAATGTTTAAAAAGTTGTCCAGTTTTAGCCAAAACAGGATCTTTTCCAGATTCTGTTTTGATAATGAGGTAAAGGTCGCAAAATATAACGTTTTAAAGAGCATGTCTTACTCATAAATTTTGATAATCATATTAGTTACAACATGTTTTTGTACAATATAAAACTAGTTAGATGTGTAATAAAATAGTAGAAAATCACAAAGCAACTGAGATATGTAAATTAGTTTATTAAAACTGTCTA
This sequence comes from Polyommatus iphigenia, assembly GCA_963422495.1. Lineage (NCBI taxonomy): Eukaryota > Metazoa > Arthropoda > Insecta > Lepidoptera > Lycaenidae > Polyommatus > Polyommatus iphigenia. The sequence goes on from OY730189.1 coordinate 4,189,899, forward strand.
GAATAGAGCTTTTAGCGGAATCTCTGAAACGCTAGGTTTCAAATTACACTCACACATAGCTGACACTCGCAAATGAGTCAGTTTTAAACGTTTAACGCTGAATGTAATATTTTAAAAGTCACAATTAATATAAATTAAAATGTGCCAAGTTGTTTCTTAATTAAATATTGGCGCAGGCTGGGATTCCGAGTACTAGACACTTCGTCCTTGTATTTTCAGTCTTGTATATTTTATTTCTGTTGTAATAACAGTCTCCCGCTATTTTTTTAACAATTCTTGATAACGTTAAAGTACGAAAGTTCGCCGATTTCAACAATTGTTTTCGGTATTTTCCCATCGATGTTTTTGGCTTTTTTTTTGGATTACATACTAACTAATCTCGCATCAGAAAAAAGCCAACACAGCTGAACCCATATGAAAATAATAATAAATTTCCTTCCTTTAATTAACGCTGGCAACCCCTTCCCACCACCTGATCGATTTTTTTTTTGAGTGCACAGGAAGTACAGAGCAATTGTTTAGAAAAAAATAAAGTCGCTGAACCTACTTTTTTCCATTTATTCCCCACTCCACTACACCCACACCCACTGCCCACGGCCTGCCAGCACGCAGATTATCAGAAAAAGTTGTTCAGGGTAGTAGCTAACGGAGTTTTAATACAGCTGAAACCACATGACCGATTTGGTCGCCAGCTCTCCGTCGACAAAAATTATGGCAGCCATAACAACTGTAGTCACTGATAGTGCCGTAAATAGCCTTTTTTGCGCCCTGTGCGAGCTTCTATAATTATTGCGCCCTTGTTTTTTTAACCGACTTCCAAAAAGGAGATGGTTATACGTTCGGCTACGTATTTTAACGTGTTATTGGAACCGCGCACTAGTGGCGCAGTGGGAACTTACCAGGGTCCAGGAGCAAACCGAAAAAATAATAGTCCTGCCTGGTCTGGCCATTCTTGCGCCCCCCAGAGTCTATGCCCTGTGCCTGGCCACCGGTGGCCCTATTTACGACACTGGTCACTGACAATAATTTGTTACATTAACACTGCAGTACACGCGCCCCTTTTTTTTTACACGAGTACTCGCGTGGCCTACCATGGTAGGCCATCTAAAAATCTTTATTGTTTTCATGATTATTATTATTTTATTAAAATGACAAATAAAATCAAAAATATAATTAATTAACTTACTTGTGAAACCAAAAGCTATTTAATAAATTATTAAATTACAGAAAAATTAATAAATTTGTGAATTTCTACGAAATTCACAAATTTATTAATTTTTCTTGTGACAAAAATCGTACTGATGAAATCAAATATGTGTATTCCTTTCGTGAAACTAAAATACGTTAAATTTTTGTTTGTTTTATATTATTCGAGATTTAATTCTACTTACAAGTCGGAATAAAACCAGGAATGATAAATCTAGGACCACTTTTTTGGCGATCAAATTTGGGCTAACACAGCGTTGGCAATTTCCATACGTCTCATGCATCGGCGGGGTTAAATCGTGTTGGATTCTTAATAAATCTTGAACAATACTAAATAAAATACTGATAAGTTATTTCTTATATTTTCATACAAGTGTGACTCCTAGACTAGGGTTTACAAGACTGGTCAATATTTGTCACTTGTATTACTCTTGATCAGTTATTTAGTTACAGCAGTCAACTTGGATCACAATTTTCCATCACAAAACTTACATCAAAAGCCTGACGAGGAAATTGGAAAACCGGCACAGATGGCGCTAAGTTTTCATTGCAAAAACTATAAAATATTTTATTTATTGATTAATTAAATACTTAACACTAGTTGAATATGGAAGTTTTTATCAATTTTTAATTTTTTTTTCAATTTGGTGAGATTTCCTATGTTTCTGGTTAGTCATAATATGGTTACTACGCCAATTGTATAGGTCGCTATATCTTGTAAAAAAATTAAATCTTAGTATTTGTGATCAAATTATCATAAATGTATTTTAATATAAATACATAAAATCATAAACAATAAAAACGTTATAAATAGATGATTTAAAAAAACATATACGGTTGAATTTAGTACACCAATACTCGCGCGGACTACTATGGTAGTCCAGCGTTTTTAATGCTAAATATCTATAATTTCAATCGACTATCAGGTTACAGGAGGTACTGAGGTTTTGTCAAATTTATCAAACGAGGATTACCTGGAATGGCAAGTTTCTAGCGAGCTTAACAGAAAAAATATCGCTGAAAAAGTGACCCTGGTCTACCATGGTAGTCCACGCGTGTACTGCAGTGTTAATGCATTGATTACGTAAAATATGCATTGAAAGCGTAAAATGAGTGAAAGAGAAGTAATAAATGCTATTACTGTAAGACAAAAAAGGACGACAATATTTTCTCGATACACATTTTTTATGCAAAAACATTGCTACAGTTTTGATGGCGTATGCCATATCCTAGTATTAACATCGTTGCAAAAATTATGGCAGCCATAAAAATTATTGTGGTAGTCGCTGACAATAGTTTGTTACAATAAACTTTAATTATTACGGTACATAATTATTCAAGTGAACCTACATGATGGGCATGTTATTATCTGTGGGCAGCGGTGCATCAAATCACGGGCGAGTGGCCGTCACTTGTGTTCCCGTAATGATGTCAAACATTTCCACATTTGCGGGAAAATATTTTGTAGTATGGCTAGTGAAGGCAATTCTCGCTCACGGCATTAAAAACAAGATCTCGTGAGTTTATCAAACTGAATCTCGCGAGATCTCACTAATTGCGAGACCTCGTGAGTTTATGAAAATCAATCTCACGGGATCTCGCCAATTTCGTGATCTCGCGAAATCTGTTGAAAAAAGTTGAAATCGCGCTTTGATTATGACGATTCTATGGTCGAGTACTATTTCGTTAATCTCGCGAGATCTCGCACTTTTTCGATCGGAATCAATCTCGCTAAAAAGGCCGAGATCTGCGGAAACGAGATCTCACGAGAACGAGATTGCATTCTTTAAGTATAGCTAGGCAGAAAATAAATTAAAATTAAACTATACAGAGTGTTAGAACAATATTATTGTATTTAAGGGTGTGTATCTTGTTTAGAGTTAACTGTGAAAGTGCAGCGCTAAAAGCGTTTTCCCCTTCCATTTTTGCCTAGCGATCCTGAAGTAAGTGCGAAAGTCAGCATGAGGTATAGCTTTCAAGTCGATGTTAATAAAACTTCTACCAAATATTTCTAGTTACTTCGACACGAAAGTTAAAGTAAGGTTAACAAAACATTTACGCTATGATCCTTTTGATAACATTGAAAATACATCGTTAACCACGATAACATCTTTGCCTTCACTATCGTAAAAGTATTTGTGACTTATAACAATGAAAATGAAGGCCATGCGTACAGTAAAAACCTACAATAGCTTTACCACAGCAAGGTCTCACTTTTGGTAGAAATCGTGAGATGAGGCACAAAAATTCAACCAATTCAACCCTTTTTTAAAAATAGCAGTTGTTTTTTATTGTAGCTTTATATTACAGTTTTACAAGTTATTTAAACCTACTTAAACCTTTGATAAAAAAGAATATTATAATAAAGACTAGAGCAAAGTTTTAATTAAATTAGCAAGTCTTGTTTTAGTAAAATCTTGTAATTTCTAAGGCTTTGTTCTATGTTGTAGCTCTATTTGCTGAAATTAATCAAAAATATTGAACTAGGGACTATGGATAATATATTATTCTTTGTTCGTAACAAAACTTTTACTCCTTCAGAATAAAGAAATAGTACATTACGCACTTAGGGCAGGAAAATAAGAAATGTCTCAGATCACATGTAATTGTTGGCCAAGGCGAAGCCGAGATACTATTTTTCTCATCGACGGAGGCGGAAAAGGGCAACATCGGTAAGCGCAGCGGGAAGAAAGTTGACGTTTTCCGCCCGGAGGTCAGAAAATAAAATTTCATTCATCAATTAGTATGGTGCCTATTTAACGAGAGGTTCGGTTCTTCAAATTCGACTCTTTCGATGAGATATTTAGATGAACGTATTCGCTAGCTCCGTTAGCGAAGTTATTGTGACAATGAATAAAATATACATAATTATATTATTACTAATTTAATTGATAGCGCATCTCAAGCACCATGACATTCTGTATGTCAAATACCATACATTTTTGACATCTAACTACCCTGTCGAAATTACCAAAGGTAATATTATTGACTCATCAGAATCGTTAACCGCCTTAAGTCTCAAGTAACCTCTCAATAGCTTACCGAGGATTACCTCAGGGATAACTTCTTTTCTATTTATTTAATTATATTTGTCCAGTTTCGTTTCTCTAATAATTGCTCAACTCCTAGTACCTACTCATCCTTCTTTACGCTCTTAGGGCGAAGCCAAACGAGCGTAATTTGTGAGTTGTGAGTCGCAGAATTTCTGCCGGGCAGAATTCTGCTGCATTCAGTTTCATACAAAAGTCATGTTTGATTCACACGGCGACTCAAAATGAGTTGTCATTTGTATGAAAAACATTCTGCCCGGCAGAAATTCTGCGGCTCACGACTCACAAAATTACGCGCGTTTGTTTGGCTTCGCCTCAGTCGCTAGACAAATTGACACAAATCATAACTGATCCGTTGACTTTTTTTTTATTGCTTAGAGCGTTTTCACACTATCCGATCCGATATCGGTGTCGGACGCCGATCCGATATCGGGGTGAGTAAAATGTATGAAATATGTCTTTCATATTGTCCGGCCCGATGTCGGATATTGGTTCATACATTTTACTTACGCCAATTATTATTATCGGATCGGCGTCCGATATCGGCATATCGGATCGGATAATGTGAAAACACCCTTACTTCTTCACCTGACTAGTTAGCAGACAGGATTCCTCACTACTAATTTTAAAAATAATTCGCTATAACTATTTTACTCATAATAAAATGGTTATCAGCGCATTCAGAGTTTTCCATTAACCGCAGTAATAAATAATTTCCCGTCTAAGATTGCGGACGAGAAAAAACGATGAAACCCTCCAACACTTCAGCTGACATAGTTTTCAAACACAAATTGCTGCCTCACGGGGTTAAGTGGGAGCGGTAACCGCGGCTTCTTTTTAATCCTTGTTAACAACTCTATAACGTTGAAACAATACCGTATTTACCTTGGTGCTGTCACACAGATACAGATACAAACTGTCATACAGATACAAATACTGATCCGCCGTGGACGAAATTTTCGTTAGATTATAACCTACGAATAATAATAATAATAATTTGCCGTTGTTACCCGCTACTTCGTTTGCCCAGAAATTAGTATGTCGCTCATAAGCCCTACGTTTTTTTTTGTAATGACGATGAGTTTTATTTCGGAGCCCAATTTCCCATTGCATATAATATTTTCATCTATTTTCTTTTTACTGATTAAGAGACCCCGCAGACTACAGACTTTTAGTTGGCCGATAGTTTGACCAAATTGGAGTTTCAGTAAATTATTATCGGCCGATATAAATCGTTTATTGTGCGCACCTTCACACACCTTCGTACTGATTTAGCTTGCGATCAAACTATCGACCGACTAAAAGTCCGCAATCTGCGGGGGCTCTAATCGTGATTAAAAGGCAAATAGACAGATAGACATAGATAACGTTTATATTCGTTCATTTTATTCATTAGAAACACCTACTGGTATAGCAAAATTTTTTTTGCATACGAGACAGACATAATATGGATACAATGTCGTATTCAAAGCAATAAATTATTAAAGAGTTGACTATGTTATAGCTATCGTATGCAGCCAATTTTATAATTTATACCCTATAATTGAGTGTATTTATGAAAATCGTCCGTTAAAGGTTATAAAGTGCGATAATTACAAGTGGGCGGAATCGACGATGCTGCCTTCCATTAATTAATGAAACTTCAAAGAGTATGTTTATACTTAAAATATTAATTATACTCTCAAGAGGCACAGTTAATATTCATAATTATATATTCACAGTATTAAATATTCATACGGTCTGGTTCTAGATAATTCATTTATGCTACTTATGGTAATTCAAAAGCTCTTCTGTACCAGAAAAGTATACTTTTACTTCAATTATGTTAAGAACAAGTTTTCTTTATTAACAAGTTTAGTGATTAGATATATAGAGCTAGATAAATTATCTATTAGCGCGGTAATGTTATTGTTTATTGATTTCCGTGGAGTACGCTTCGAAACTGAGTCTATTAGTTTCAGGTGGATTGGATTTTGATGTCCAATGTCTTAATAATATGTCAAAGATGTAACCGGCGTGAAACAGCACTTGCGCTGTGTTTTGCCGAGTGAGTGAGTTTACCGGAGGCCCAATCCCCTACCCTATTCAAGGGATAGGGTAGGGATGGGAAGGGAAGGGAATATGGGTGGGTAGGGAAGGCCCTACCCACCCATATTCCCTTCCCTTCCCATCCCTACCCTCCCCTATTACCCTATTCGCTCTTAAAAGGCCGGCAACGCACCTGCAGCTCTTCTGATGCTGCGAGTGTCCATGGGCGACGGAAGTTGCTTTCCATCAGGTGACCCGTTTGCTCGTTTGCCCCCTTATTTCATAAAAAAAAGATATATAATATTATACAGTATTATGGCTACGAAGGCTAACCCTCCATTCTGACGCTATAAGATGGTGCAAAATTCATGTTCCCACGCTATTTCGTCAAACGAACGAAGTAACTGGTAAATAAATGAGTTAATTTGTGCTTCCGTAAAGGTACTCCCACACAGCAGTTATATAACGTTATATCTACGCTATCATAGCGTTGAGAAATATGACGTTGGGGCACCAAAATGATAGCGTAGAGGCTATCATAGCGTTGAGAAAATCAAACTTATCTCTGTAAATAATACACAATATGATTTTTATTATAGCCCCAAACATGGCCCTTTTGACTACTCACATGATGCATTGATAGTTTTATGTGAAAAAGTAATACTTACATTTGTGTCACAAAAAAACTTCCTTTGAAAAAATTGTGTACACACTACACAGCCCGACTGAGGTTCAAATGTGAACTGTCGAGAAATGGCGGATATTACAAGATTTTCCATAGAATACGTAAAAACTCAGCGTTGCCACCCGATTTAACCTTCCTTCGTTGGGTACAACGATAACAATAAATCGGTATTATTGATGACGTTTAAAATGTGGGGTAGAATTGATGTTTCTAACGATTCATTTGATTTTAAAAAGTTTATAAAGAAAGTTATCTTATAATACTATAAGAATTAGATGAGGTAATAGCCATTTATATAAGTATTCATAACATATCAGATTTATCTCGACGACCTCTGTGGCTCAGTGGTGAGAGCGCTGGTAGCTCAAGCCGGGAGTCGCGGGTTCGAATCCCGCCGACGGAACAAAAAGTTATTCAATGTTCCCGGGTCTGCATATGTATTTAATATGTGTATTATATAATAAAAATCTTAAATATATATTGTATAGCATAAAAGTATTAAATATATTTCCGTTGTCTGGTACCTGTAACACAAGTCCTTTAGGTACTTAGCACGGGGCCAGACTGACGTGGTGTGAAGCGTCCATAGATATTATATTATTATTATTTATTATCTTCAAATCTGTCATACTTACTGCTACAGCGACAGTTAAAGTGCACCTCTTCCATGGCGGATTTTATATTTTAAGCTATTTTCTTACCTTTTTTATGTTTAATTGTAAGTATATTTTTAGACTATTATTGGAACTCAAATAATTCTAATGCATGCTTGAGTACTTTGTTTTCTTCGTTAGAATTAGTTTTCGAGCATAAGATAAACACAATACTTTTTAAAATACAAAGGGCGGAGAAAAATAATTGCAAAATCAGCAAAACTTGGCGGCCTCGCCCTTATCTAACTTTATATAGCTGATGTGTGGGAGCACCTTTAAAGAAAACTGTCAATTTTAGAAACAAGTAACAAAGTGAATTGACATAAGGCATCGCAAATGACATGTACCTATATGTTATTTACTGCCGTACTCAGACACATCTAATGATGATTAAACTTTAATTTAATGAAGAGTTTGGTAGATATTGAACTATGGGGCTTATGCCAAAATCTCGATTTAATCACAGTTTTTTATTCCTTTCTGAGTGCGGCAGGTCTTATGCCAAATCTCATAAAATTTTCCTTCAAACTTCTCAAGTGAATTTCTCGAAAGCATCCTGGCTACTGGCCCTATATTAACATGAATAATATGAACCCAATATTAATATCAATGTTGCTCAGCTTTCAAAGAAAATACGTCAAAGGGAGTTCTTAACGAGTTTCAGCCTGAAGGCAAAAAGTAAAAACACGAGATGTTTAGAGCTAGATAATATTTGTGTACACGGCTAGTCAAGAGAAAACGTATGGAAATTCATTTTGTTTGGAATTAAAACGTGGTTTATTGTAAAAGAAAACTTCTTATCAAAATGAAAAATTATTTTTCAGTAATAATATGTGAAAATAAAATAGTAGAAAATACGTAACAGGATAATATTACTGCAACGTTTTTACGTAACAGGATAATATTACTGCAACGTTTTTACGTAACAGGATAATATTACTGCAACGTTTTTACGTAACAGGATAATATTACTGCAACGTTTTTACGTAACAGGATAATATTACTGCAACGTTTTTACGTAACAGGATAATATTACTGCAACGTTTTTACGTAACAGGATAATATTACTGCAACGTTTTTACGTAACAGGATAATATTACTGCAACGTTTTTACGTAACAGGATAATATTACTGCAACGTTTTTACGTAACAGGATAATATTACTGCAACGTTTTTACGTAACAGGATAATATTACTGCAACGTTTTTACGTAACAGGATAATATTACTGCAACGTTTTTACGTAACAGGATAATATTACTGCAACGTTTTTACGTAACAGGATAATATTACTGCAACGTTTTTACGTAACAGGATAATATTACTGCAACGTTTTTACGTAACAGGATAATATTACTGCAACGTTTTTACGTAACAGGATAATATTACTGCAACGTTTTTACGTAACAGGATAATATTACTGCAACGTTTTTACACTTGAGACAGCACCAACACAGACAGTTATAAACAAAAAGTTTCATTACCACTGTTGATCCTGGCGACACAGGAGTTGCAGTGGTGGGAATGTGTTGTGGGCCTTTTGCCCGTTTAAAAAAAAAAAAAAAACAAAAAAGTTTAGTTCTACGTTTGACAACGTCTCTCTCGAGTTTTGGCGGGCATGTGAAAGAGTGCTGTTGTGTTTTTGTATTATTTTCCTAAAATTGTGTTAGCTGGGTTTTTAATGTGTAATATTGGTAGAATATTAACAATTAGATATTCGTGTTCATGCACAAGTGTAGGAAAGTGATGTAATATCCAGAAACGTGCTATTTTGTGTTCCCTCCAAAACTCCATCGAAAGTTTCAGTAAAGCGTCTACCACTTTACTGAATCGACCGACTTGACTCCTGTGACTGTATTGGCTTTTACTTAGACTTTAGACCTGACGATACATGAAAACGATGATGAAAATTATAATAGGAGGAATATGGTTTTCCCGCCATATTCCTTACCTTTTTACCTTGTCTGTGGCACAACATACACATCCTTTGTGTCAAGTTGCCAAAAAAGAAGAAAAAAAAAGAAAGAACGTCTCTCTCAATATATTCATGACGTGTGCAACATGTGGGATTTCGTTCGGATTATTTATGGATTATTTACTGTGGTAGTAGCGCCCTCTGCCCCAACTCTTCGTAATATTTCCCTATTACAAAACTCTGCAATCAACAAAACTTGGATGACTACGGAACCCTAAAACGCAACCCAGCAGATTTTTTGTTTATTGATAGGTTAGTAAATATATTATTTAAAAGTAACACTGTCCTACAATTAAAAGAACAATCCATATTTTAGGACCATCAAATCAAAGTATGAAATCCTTTCTATTTCTGTTAGCTACCACTTTCGAGATTTTTCGCAAATAATTTTGTTGTTCGTCCTATCCAAATGAAGCTACTCACAAAAATTTGCTTAATAGTAATAAAAAAAAAATTTGTTCTAGTGAACCCGGCCTATAGAGGATAATAATATTATTATAATAAAATATAACCAAGGTACACCCTAGAATTCTTTCCCTGCATCTCGTTGTAAAAACAGTTTTATTTTGATTTGTACAAGATGGCGATTTCGCTAGAAAATATAGTAGTTTTCTTACTTCTGTCCTTATGTTATAGTATCATCATGATATTATTATTATGTATTCTTTGTCATTACTAACTGCCATTTTATCGCTTTCAAAAATCTGCTAGCGCGGACGTTCAGGACAAAGCATATCCATCTCAAAACAACATAATTCATATGCTTTTATCTCGTGACCTTCTCTTGTAATTTCTATTTCGTGATTAGTTTTCGCAAAGTTTCTCAATTGCCATATAAATCAACGTGACTCGTAGTTAGGGTTGCCACTTCCAGAAAAACTACAAACGTCTAATTTTGATAAACGGGCTCTGGAATGCAATTCAGAAAGTTTATATTTTACAAAAAATGGGAGATGCAACAACATGGTACAATGTGAACTAGAGACCATCATATTTTATGGCATATTGTTGAAGTGTGAACGAAAACTATTTGGAATTCATATTTGGAATTTAGAAGAAAATATTTTACTTGTCAAGAAAAGAACTTTCGCCCTCTGACTTATTATAACATTTTACCTAGCTACGTCCGTGTACATTTTGTGTTTCTTTACGTGTATATTTTGTGTTTCTTTCAATAATATAATATTATATTATTATCTTTAGTCCTCGCGTGTATCATCACATATAATATTATTATCTCTCAAGTACAATTTATATATTTTGAAAACTTACATATTATTTAAATGCATCTAGGTCTATAAATTTACTTTTAGCCCGACGATTGGATTACCGTCATTTTAGTACATGATTCGCAGAGTAAGTCGGCCATGTTTCCTCTACATTCTTCGATATCAAGCCCTCATTCAGCGCGATAGTAGCTAATAATATTATAACGAACTAGATGTTCCGCGCGGCTTCGCCCGCGTAATTTAGGAATGTCACGGAAACTGTACATTTTCCGCAAAAAAAAGAAACCAATGTCCTTTCACGTGATCTATTCTTCAGGTGTGCCAAATAACATAAAAAATTGCTCCAGTACGTTCAAATAATTTCCTCCATTTTTTTCACACTTTCCTCTATTTCTTCGCTCCTATTAGTCTTAGCGTAATGAAGTGTAGTCTATTGCCTTGCTCAATAAATAGGATATCTAACACTGAAATAATTTTTCAAATCGGACCAGTGGTTCCTGAGATTAGCGCGTTCAAATAAGCCATTTCAAATAATTTCTCCCGTTTTTTCCACACTTTCCGCTATTTCTTCGCTCCTATTAGTTTTATCGTGATACAATATAGCCTATAGCCTTCCTCGATAAATAGGCTATCTAACACTTAAAGAATTTTTCAAATCGGACCAGTAGTTCCTGAGATTAGCGCGTTCAAACAAACAAACAAACAAACAAACTCTTCCCAATTATAATATTATTATAGTATAGATAATATATAATAAGTAGCTGTTGAAATAAAAATTAAGCTACAAATTTTGTCTATATCTCAAAAATGTGACTAAAAATAACTGTATTTTAAAAAGATAAAACCGACTGCAAAATTGTACGTAATTGAGAATTAAAATTCCCAATCTCAAAAACTACTGAACCGATCTTGATGAAACTTGCAGTATTCCCTAAGTTGAACAATACGTAGTACAATAAAAAGAATCATTAATAGATCGGACTTGTAGTTCCGGAGATATGCGTGCGCAAACATAAAAACATACAACCATACATACATACCTACATACATACATACATACATACATACATACATACACTTTTGAAATTTGACTCATTTGTTCAGAAGCTGTCATAGATTAACATATACAAAAACTGGGCAGTTCTGGAAATATTACATACATGCGCGTCGAATTCATAACCTTCTTTTTTTAAAGTCGGTTAAAAACGGTATCCGGACAATGCGAACAGGCCGGACTCTTAAGCCGGACCGGCAGATTACGCCTGGCAACCCTAGAGATGATTCATGGTCAAGCGAAAGATGTGCTATAACAGAGCTGACCATTACTGAAATAAACAATATCGCGGAATATATAAATCACTAGACGACATCCGAGACGTAAGCATGTGCGCACAAAACGTTATTGTGAATCGAATACAAATGACTTCATTACGAAAATATTGGAATAAATATGTAGTGAAAGCATATTTGATTGTGTAGAAGAGAATAATATAATGTATTAAGAATATAGTCTAGTATTTTATTATGAAGTTGTGTATTACCATATTGAGTTATCACGAAAATTGAGATCTTCAAAACGAAGTGTAGTAGCAAATTAGAGATATTGATTAAACAGCTGTATCAGTGAGAATAAAGACGCAAAAGATAGTTGATTAGGTATAATTAAGAGGGATAAACAATATTAACATTCTACATCCTCATATTCAAATTAATTAATTGCTACCATACCAATAACTCATAGTTATTTTAATGTAATTTTATTTAATTTATTTAATTAAAATTTAATTAAAAAATACAACCGATTCATCCTGAAAAACACCCTGGCATACAGGGTGTTTTTCAGGATGAATCGGTTGTGGACGCTTGCAACAACAGAGCATGCTGCATTTCGTCATCCTTAAAAATTTTCACCGCCTTTCAGGACCCTAAACTGTACTCGCCGAAACATGGCGGTAGCGGTCATTGGGAGTCCCTGTCAAAAACTTGTCATTTTCTATACAAAGCTGCGATGAAGTGTCAGATGTTGTCATCTGACACTTCATTGTCAATCGCGGTTTATATAGAAAATGACAAGTTTTTGACAGGGAGTCAATGACCGCTACCGCCATGTTTCGCCGAGTACAGTATAGTTACCTTATTCACTAAACATAAGAGTCAGTTCACATGTCAAAAAATTAAAAATGCATCGCTTCGACACGTTGTAATATAAACAACCTACTAAACCCTAACTTAAGCGTGATTTTCATCATTTTTGACCGACTTCCAAAAAGGAGGAGGTAATACGTTAGGCTGTATGTATTTTTTTTTATTTTTATGGTATTGCTCAGTAAAGATATCTCTCTGCCACATTAAAAATATATATTTCATTCTCGAAGAGTCTGAATTATCTAAAACGTATTTTATATAATAAAATACAACGCAAGTTACGCTTTTAAAGTTAAGTTAACACTGCAGTTGGTAACAGTTGAATCTACCTGGAAACAGCCAACTAACTTTTACTTTACGAAAATAAGAAAAGTTCTCGACGTTGACAAATATTTACACGGCGACAAAAATTCACAAAGGACCAAAATAAATATGAAATGAGAAACTATGATACAAAAACTTCGGACTGACTGAATAATTTGGCTTCACAAATTATACAGGCTTTTATATAAATTAGAGCTTTCCTACTTTTCAGATTTTTTGTACTCTGTTGTGATTATTTTATTAAGCACTAGACTAGCGTTAATCGTGCGAAAACCATTCATTTTTCCTAGATAAAAAGTATTTCCCTTGCTGGGACTGAAAGTATCTCCATACCCAGCAAAATCGGTTCAGCGGTTTTGGCGTGAAGAGGTGACAGACAAACAGACAGTCAGACAGTGAGATAGATGGACAGAAAGACACATCTTCGCATTTAATAATAATAATAATATCTATGGACGCTTCACACCACGTCAGTCTGGCCCCGTGCTAAGTACCTACCAGAAGGACTTGTGTTGGGTACCAGACAACGGAAATATATTTAATACTTTTATACTATAAATATATTTAAGATTCTTATTATATCATGTAACACATATTTAATACACATCCATGACCCAGGAACATTGAAAAACTTTTTGTTCCGTCGGCGGGATTCGAACCCGCGACCCCCGGCTTGAGTTGCCACACACACTAACCATTGAGCCACGGAGGTCGTCAAATTATAATACTATAATTTATAATACTACTAGCTGTCCCGGCAAATGTTTCTTTGCCATAATATAAAGTATTTCGCCCATATTATTTTAATGAAGTGACTAAATAAGTATGTCGCCATGGCAACGTCGATCGCTATCTAGTCGCACAAACAATGGTCGCCGTCAGTCTGAGGTTATAATAATTTACTATTATTTATTCAACAAAAGCACTTATCAATATATAAAGTACCCAGTAGCCGATTCTCAGACCTACTGAATATGCATATAAAATTTGGTAAAAATCAGTAAAGCCGTTTCGGAGGAGTTCGCGGACTAACATTGTGACACGAGAAATTTATATATAAGATTAGCTGGTAGTATAGATCGAATGAACTCTAAATCTTCTGAGCAGACTTTATTTAAATTTTGCATTAATAAAGCGTAGACTACGAGAAAAGACTACTCGTAAGAATACTTTTCATCACAGGAAAATGTACGATTACCGCGGGGAACTGTTTTAACGAGGACACAGCCGCGCGCATCTTTTAGTAAGGAACAAAGTAAATCATTTTGACGATGCGAGTTTCTGACGCCAGTTCTTCTCGCCGGGTACTAACCCGGGTACTAACTCGAACCTACCACCGGTTTGGGAACTATCCCGAACCGGTGGTTGGCTCGAGTAGCAACGACGTTCTGAAAGTATTTGATTCAAATCTATTCAGAAATAAAACAATTTTTATTTAGACTATTACAACTTAAGGCAAATAGTCCTTATTCCTTTACATATTTTTTTTCAAGCTATGCCCTAAATTGATGAAGGCAAAGGCCAAACAATCCAAATAAGAGATTTGACATTTAAGGTGAACGCAGATTTGGCCGCACCGCACGCACCGCAGTTGCCGCATTTCGAATTCTTCATATATACTCGTAGAATGTAGAAGTTGCGAAGACTGCGGCGCGGGTAGGTATGCGAGCTTGCCTATAACTTCATATAAAGAATTCGAAATGCGGCGACTGCGGTGCGTGCGGTGCGGCCAAATCTGCGTTCACCTTTAACAGATCTTCAAATCCACTTCAAATCAAACTGATTTCAAATGGATTTGAAGAACTATCTGTCAGACTGTCATTCAAATATTCAATTAATTCTTGACTATTTTCCAAGACGAAATTAATGGATGTTGTACAATCCAATTCCAGTAAGATAAGTATTCGACTTTGTCGATAATACATAAGTATGGATTCTTAAGTTGGCCGTAATTATATATTTTTTAAGTATTTGCTAAATATATTTTTTATCTTCATGTTGTCATAATTAATTTGAGGCTCTACTAAATAGATTTATTGAGCGTCAAATTACTATTGGAAATTGCACGTATCTGATTGATATAATTGCTAATTGATAGTCTGACAGTTTCATTTCTAAATGCACTGCGTTGCGACGGCTGACTATATCGGCCCCACTCAGAGAACAATTAAATACCTACTTAATATATTTTGACATAAATTCTCTCAATTTTCTCAATTTAAATGAATGTTAAAAAAATCATATTTTTATTTCGTTAAGTTCGATCGTATACTTTATTATTTTTAAAAGCTTCACTTTAAGTTCTATAAGACTTCGCATCTTTGTTACTAATTGTAACTGCTATAACGGAAAACAACTTATCTAATTAAAAGTACTCGGACTTTAATTAAGTGCTGCGTATTGAAAAAACTACCGAGAAACTCGATGCTGGAATAAATGAAAGGATCTCTTTGAGAGTTCCCGAGTAGTTGAGATGTATTGATAACTGAGACGACCCTAACATCTGTTTCAGCTCAGAAACTTCCGTTTTCCTTATTCAAATCTAAGTAAATAAGAATCAATTATTTGAATCTGTTGCGGTATTTGCGTAATCATTTTTCGGGGTCGTCGGTTCGGGCTTTCATTCGAAATGGACTCCCTCAGTGAGATTTACGATGTTTTCCGGAGTCAAAAAGTCCTTGGAATTAAGGACAATAGAAATTTTAGTCAAAGGAGATTTGTCTTCATCTACATATTATTGTTGGATGTATTTTCGTACAAGACCAAAGGGAATATTGGATAAATTATAGTCAAAAGATTAGTCGACAAATTAATATTTAAATCCTTTTAGACTTGTAATTATTAAAATAAGCCTCAATTGTTTATATTAGATAGTAATTATGGTAAGAGAAGACTTAAAACATGACATGCAAAGTTATGTAGACTTTGTACTCCCTTGTACGAAACTTCTATTTTTAATATCTTAAAGTAGGTATTCACTTCCAACAATCCCACATCGCGCCTTATAATAATTCAATTATATTTAAATAAAACCAAATTGCCATGTTAAAATTGAAAGAACAAATTATTTTCATTACAACTCATGATACACTATTTTCGTTAATGTTTTTACAATAAAAATTATGTTTCTTTTATAATTAGTGCAGAAAACATCTGAAAATAACTAGTATAAAGAATTTATCGGATGTAATTTACAAAGTATGTTTGGTGAAATGGGAGAGAATCTCTCACTAATTAGTCGCATCTCGACAGCTTTAACCTACTAAAGATATACATTATTGAAGCTCAGTTCCATTCGAACAACTTGAAACTTACCTTGACATGTTTTTTCAGATTTCGGTCTTTACAATTTAGACCAGTGGTTCTTAACCTTTTAGTCATGAGGGACCATTTTACCAAATGTTTGTCTAGCTGGGGACCACCCAGTTGGTTTACCTAAACTAAGGGTTGTTTGATAAAGAAAACAAGCACAACTTTATAATTATCACTCATTTTTGTTTGGAAAAAATGTAAAAGCTACAGATTTTAATTTCATGTGATTTTTGTGACTACATAGTGCATACCTACTCTTTACTAACTTCTGAATTCTCACATATTATTAGGATGGCTTCGCGGACCGATTGAAATGCCTCTAGAGACCACCAGTGATCCGCGGACCACCGGTTAAGAACCACTGATTTAGACTATTAATAAACTTTGAACTACATCATGCCCGTAACTACACGTTGCACCGAATTTCGTTTACTGCTCAGAAACCGTACATTTTTCCGTAAAAAAATTGTCCTATGTCCTTTCTCGTATCTCAAAGTATCACCTTATATTAATAAGGAATATTTCATTTAAATCGGTAAAGCTGCACAAGCTTGAAGAGGTAACAGATAAAATGTTAGTAAGGATTGAATCCATACTAATATTATAAATGCGAAAGTGTGTCTGTCTGTCTGTTTCCTCTTCACACTCAAACCGCTGAACCGATTTTGCTAAAATGCATGGAGATATTTGAGTCCCGAGAAAGGACATAGGATAGTTTTTATCCCGGGAAATGTACGGTACCCGCACGATAAATGAATTTTGGCAAAACGAAATTGCGGGCATCATCTAGTATGCTAATGTATTCAATCTTTACTAACACACTTTTACGGGGTATTCTATTCAACTAAGCAGTCCTATCGGCCTATCGGCGGAGAGTTTTGTCTACCCATGTACACAAAACGTCGCGTAAAATTAGAATAACTAGTAGAAGCCTGTCAAAACATGTGATAAAATATTATTTTAATTACAGCTAAGTTATATTTTAACAAGTCATAGTGTATTAATTTGTCTGGCAATCTCCATACATGTCTTAATTTATTAAAGCCGTGCGTGCAAACACTCCGAGAGTTCTGTTTAATTAATTTACTCATTTTGTTAAATGTGTAGTAATTATGTAGGCACAAAATGTTTTTAACATAATGATGATGCTTATACGAGTAACTTTTAGCGTGACAAAAACTGTATTTTTTGTTTTTGCTCCCTTTTTTATACAAAGAAAGTGCTGCAGCTGCCATCGAAATATACTAGCATCTAAAATGTGAATCTTGTGCTGTATGCTGCCACTAAATTTGATAATACAGTAGTTTAAGGCGACGCCTTGATAATTTGGCTGTAGCGATGCCGATTTTTCTCAGCAATGACTAAAGCTAAGAAATTGAAGTTCATTGTCAGTATTCATCATGTCTTTATCTTTGAGTTGCCCATAGCATAACACGATTGGACAACTTTTATAGCACAGAATAATCAATCGAAAAGACCTCTGTAAAAAAAGGGATTCCTATTTTTCCAACAGAGGAGAGTGATTTAAGGTTCCAAAATTTGTACATAAATTGGTTCAAGCATGCACTTTAATTTGTGCATAGCTTATATGAAATGTATTTATGGTTTTTAAATTATGCGACAAAAACCATTTTGTCGCTTACGCCCTTTCCATTTTTTGCTGTTCCATTGCTTGTTTTCTATGAGAGGCCGGGCCGGCCTCTCATAGAAAACAAGCAATCTAAAACATTTCCAACACGGTTTCTTACTTTAATGCTGCGTCACCTTAAGCTCTGAATAGCTTTATCCACACTGTGCCTCTTTTTGTTCGTTATAGTGCAGTCAACAACGAACGTGAGGCATGCCCGCGACGCATGCCCTCTGACCGTATCCAAAACTTTCGCTTTGTTCCTTAATGACAATGTTGGCGTTGCGTTCGTTGACGCATTCAATTATTGAATGCACCAATACGAAAGTTGAATGAAAGAAGATGACAAAAATTAAAGACGAAAGTGCACAGTGTGGACATAGCTAATCAACACATCCGCTACTTTTAACCCAGGTCCAAAAAGTGTTGTTAGTAATGTTAAATACGTAACATGTGCATATTGTTTGTCCGTGTTTGTCTATTGGCATCGTAGCATTGAAACTAGTGGACCGATTTTTATATAGTTTTGTTAAAAAGCTGAGATATCACTATCATCAGCCCGCTCAGTGCTGAAAAATTCGGTTGTCTCTATTTCACGAACGTTTGTTCTACATGCAGGGCAATCGCATTATTTTTAAACGTTTCAATTCAGGTTCACATATGCTTTGGTTGTGGTTCAGTTGCGGTTTGGTTCCGCTGCGTCTGAACAAATTTCAGTATCGTGATAACGTTTCAACCGTAACTCAACCTTAGATGGAACTCGAACGAAGCGCAACGTTTGACCTTTCGACAGACATTGCAGCGGACCAATCAGCGCCCTTCTGATTTTATTTTGATTGGCTTAAATATGAACAAATTTTTTTCGATGCGTTAATTGGTCAATTGACAAATTGTTTATTAACATGTGTGGCGATGAATATGATACGACTCACGAGAGAAGTTGTTTTGGTACTTTATGACTTATGAATACGAATGATTATTACTTGGAGTTTATAATTTACGTAGTTAAATTCATGTTATTGTTTTACTATATTTAATTTACAAACGCCATAAGTGTCGAGTAGTGACTAGTGACTTGTGACAAAAGTTTTATGTGGCGCAGAAAACATTTACATAAAGAAGTAATGTCAAAATTCAATTCACTTTTTAACAAACTCAAATAGTCCGTAGTGTTATTTTTAACCGACTTCCAAAAAGGAGGAGGTTATATTATGTTCGGCTGTAAATATATATATTTTTTGTATGTTCAACGATTACTTCGCCGTTTGTGAACCGATTTTCAAAATGTATATTTTGTTACATCAGGTTTTACTTCAATTTGGTACCATGTTCATAAAAGTGGTGATCTGATGATGGGATCCTGGAGGAATCGAGGAGACTCCTTGAAATTTGTATCGAAACATATAGTGATTTCGATTTTTTCTAAAGCATTCAAAGTAAATTCTACCAAAAAGTAAGATTTTGCACCAGTTTATACCCTGGATCCGAAGGTACCGAACAGAACTTTGAATGCTTATAGGTACAAGTTCAGGGATTTCGGCGTTGCTTAAACAACTGAAAGTATAAGCCAACACATCAATTTGATTGATCATCGCTATCACAACCATAATTATACCATGGATCATCACACTATGACCCAATTATTGGTAGTTTTCGTGATATTTTGCATCGAAGCAGATGTTTTTGATGATGATTTCGCTGTTTGTGGACCGATTTTCAAAATTCTCGTGTTGTTGTATAGGATATAATCTTTATTTAGTATAACAATTACGAAAGTGGTGAGCTGATGATGGGATCTATGAGCAATCGAGGGAAATCCTTTAATTTTTATCAAAACACTCATACTGGTTAAAATGTTGTTTCTTACATTTAAGTTAAACATATAATGTTACGAATAAGAGAAATTTCATACGAAGGTGCCTCTTGGTCCAAAGGCACTGAACAGAACTCCTGAACCTTTAACGATAAAAGTTTGGAAATTGCAGCATCGCTTAGATTACTATATATTATATTAGATAACACAATTTCGCTTACAGTAACATAATGAGAATAGTGAACATTCGTATTGGTTTTTAACGCATAAAGCCTTATTTTTTAGATAACTAAAAAGAGTGAAATTATTATTTTTAACAAAAACATTAAAACTGACTTCCGAGGTAAAAACAATATTAATATGAACTAAAAAGTATTAAATAACTCTTACTCTTTAATAGTGCCTTTTTCAGAATTCGTCTAAATCTCAACTATTTCTGTACATACTACAGTCTTCATTACTTTGAAGTCGGTACCAGTCCCAAAAGTTTCAGATATTCTGACATTACTGAACTCACAATTAACTTAGCTGGTACCGACTTCAAAATAGTAAGAGTTATTTAATACTATTTAGTTCATATTACCATTGTTTCTACCTCGGAAGTCGGTTTTAATTTTTTTGTTAAAAATAATAATACAGCTTTGAAGTAAAACATAAGCTTATATTATAATTTGATTATAGCTTATGTTATATTTTTCCATCGATTTTCGTCAATTTAACACACCAAAACAAGAAATGTTTCAGAAACGTGCGAGTAGAAGTAGCATTGTATTTACTTTTTGTTTTGACAGCGTTTGCGCTTGGGCTGATGTTCAGTAACGTCTCAACTAGCTGTCAAAACGTTAGCGCGATAGCGAATCGTTCCAAAAGTCGATCAACGTCCGAGTTTCATTTGCGGTTCAGTTCAAAACAATTAGCGCGATTGCCCTGCAGAGATTTGATGGGTTCAATATTTTGCATTGTTTATACTCGTAAGTCTACCAGAATCTGATGGCAAATTTGGATGGCATAAATTCAAAAAATATCCTCAATCATTGAATAAAATTTTATATTTGCATCACACACAGAATCAGCCGTTATAAGGAAAAAAAGGATCAAAATGTTTTTTATGCCAATTACCCCGGTTTTGCTAGAGTCAATTTCTTTTCTCACTTTTTGCCATCAGATCCTGGTACACATAAAGTTTTGTTTTTAAATTTCTTTATAAAACATTAGATGTTCCGCGCGGCTTCACCCGCGCTATTTAGGAATTTCACGGATACCGTATATTTTTCCGCAAAAAAAGAAACCTATATATCCTTTCACGTGGTCTATTCTTCATGTGTGCCAAATAACATAAAAATTGCTCCAGTACGTTCAAATAAGCCCTTTCAAATAATTTCTCCCGTTTTCTCCACACTTTCCTCTATTTCTTCGCTCCTATTTGTCTTAGCGTGATAAAATATAACCTATAGCCTTCCTCGATAAATGGGCTATCTAACACTGAAAGAATTTTTCAAATCGGACCAGTAGTTCCTGAGACTAGCGCGTTCAAACAAACAAACAAACTCTTCCGCTTAATAATATTCGTATAGATTTACGCGGGCGGGACGTAAAGCTGAAAATAGCTCGCCATATAACGTTTTCACCGTGTTTGTTGAACACTAGGCTATGCAATCACTACTATCGCTAATTGATCACCCATCGCCGTGTTTACTAGGTAGAGGAGTTTCAGGGTTCCGTTACAGTAAAAGCACTATATAGTAGATTAAATCAGCCATTTCCTTAACATTAAACTTGCCTATCATACCATCGAGACAAGTATCATACGCTTACAAGGCGATACTGTATTGTTTTGCGACTCGAAATTAAAGGCTCGCACCTTAAATCACGGTCAATGCATGCGCTTGATTTGAGCATACTAGCAAGAAGGTAGTCTACTGTTTATATTTATATTGTAGTGAATTTTACTCAAGAAAATATTAGGTGCGTACCGTCAGTGCCGACATCATTTAGTCAGTTAAAAAAAAACATTTTTTTAGTTATTTTTAATGCGGCAAAATTTTCGTAAAGTGTTTTTGTTATTTGCATGTCGATTTAAGTTGAATTGAGCCCCAATTCAATAAAAATGATGTTTATGATCTTTTGTATCATGCAAAAATGTTTGATATTTAAATTACTTATATAATGTGGGTAACATCCAGTCCTTATAATATTGTGTAGCTCAAAAGTGTAATAAAGACGAAAAGGACCGTGGCATAAAAGTGTTTTAAGAAAACATACCTTAATCCATTAGAATTACGTCAAGTACGCTCATAATTTAATTGGAACATTTCAGAAGAGACTTACAAGCTACCCACTGTACCTGACAGTGAAATATTAAAAACGGATATTATGAACAAAATGCGATGTTTGGATAAACGGTAATCTAACTTCTTCAACTTAATATAACTTTCCCTGTTTCGTTCGCATGAACATATTTCAGGACGTCGTGAATAATAATTTTATGGTAAAAAGCTATGGTTTTGTCATTATCTGATGGCTTTTATTAGAACGGTTACAGCTATATCCGAATATGTGAAGTTTTTATGTCACATAAAATTTTATAGCTAAAAGTAGATG
The DNA here is from genome assembly GCA_963422495.1 of Polyommatus iphigenia. Taxonomy (NCBI): domain Eukaryota; kingdom Metazoa; phylum Arthropoda; class Insecta; order Lepidoptera; family Lycaenidae; genus Polyommatus; species Polyommatus iphigenia. Next base: position 4,212,546 of record OY730189.1, read on the forward strand.
TAGTAGAAAATCTATTAGCACTGTTTGAACCGGGTTATAAAGATCCTAGCAACTTAAACTTACATTATCATCACACGGATACAAAACATAAACATTTTGCTATTTAAATACAAAATGAATACCGTCTCGATTTTGATTCACTCTCGGTATAATGAAACTACAAAATGTATACTTATTGCATACTTATAAAATGTCAAAACAACGTCAAAAGTACGCAATCTGATTCGTCAAAACTCCCAAAGTCTGTTTTTTGACGTTTTTTCGATATAGATAATGCTGGCTTCTCACGGCGCGTACTATCACGAGCCGCGCTGCGCCAGCTCGAGCCACGCGCAGTGTGAAGGTAGTGGCTCGAGGTGGCATGGGCTAACTCGAGCAGGTGCGTTCGATCCGATTGAAGTCGGTAACTTCAAAGGCGCGCCTCGAGCGGCTCGTAATATTACGCACCGTGAGAACGGGAAGCGGACTGGCTCGTGCTCGCTCAATCGGATCGGCGCGGCGCGGCTCGTGATATTATGCATCGTGAGAAGCCAGTATAAGAGAGAAACTAGATCTAATCAAAGAAATTATACTACAACAAGAACGCGTACCCCCCGTCGTAATGTGTCGTTCTGATGACACAATTGCAAATCGAAACACGAAAATCAACCAATAGCAAGATGTCAGACAAAAACACACTCCCAATTTTTCTTCTCAACAAAATTCGTCCGCTTGCGATATCCATCAGGGGGCCTCACAAAATATTTCTTGCCCACATCAAATTTAGGTCTTGCCTGTCTCTCTTTAGGTCTTCGGATCTAACAAGGATAGAAGTTGTAATGAATGTTGAGTTACAATAACAGAATCACGATACTGGGTGTGCTGAATTAAATATTTTATTTATAAGGGAGCTTAAAAATAAATTTTGTTAAATAACAAAGTTTAAAAAGCCTTTTCAATTTACATGCTAATTGAACTCTGTAGGAAATTTACATAAATATATTACAGTCATTATTCTTCGGGTTTCAGTAGGTAATAGTGTTACTTGTACTACGTACGGACAGCAAAACTAGCATAGCGAATTTGAAGCACTTATAAATATAAAGGTGCTTACAGATTAGACGTGTCAATGACAGTGACATCTTAGGAATGCAATCTGTACTGTACTTTTTTACGAATGATCCAGAGTAGTAATAATAGTCACCTCATGATAGACGCACCCTAAGAGATTTTAAGTTACATTCTATAATATTTTTAAGCTATTGCATTTTTAAATTACGCGACAAAGAACATTTTGTCGCTATCGCCCTTTCCATTTTTTGCTGTTCCGTTGCAATCTAAAACATATCCAACACGGTTTTTACTTGTAACGCGGCATCATCTTAAGACCCAATTTCACCAACGTCTGTTAGTCTTAACAGCTTGTTAAAATATTATGTCTTCTCTTTCATTCATATTAAAAGCGAGAGAGGTGATTTGATACTAATTAGAGCATTAACTTTAACAGTCGTTGGTGAAATTGGGCCTTAGCCTGACAGCTACTAAAAGCAGCATATTATTTTGATAACACAATTTGCAGTAGGACGTTATCGAAAAAAAGGTACTTCAGAAAAGTAGTTTGGAATAATCCTCCTAAATACCCAAGGGCGTATTTACAAAAAAAGAATAATCCTTATTAAGCTTGTTGACTTGATTGCCTAATTTCGATAAAATTTATTTTGAGGATACTTTTAGCGCCAAAAAAGGGAAAATATAGTATTTATCGTATCTGTGCGCAAAGTGGCTAAAACATTTCGCCTAAAATATTTATTTAATGTTTTTTTATTAAAAGAAAAAAACACTTAATTTCGTTTTTGTTGTCTGTACTTTGTGGTAGTGGACAGTCCTTCAGTATTAAACGTAATAAGCTCAATTATTCAACCTCACACACACCTTGCGACTTAAATTGTATTATTTAAGGTCTCATTACGCAAATTGTGTAACATTTTGTAGCTCCAGTAGTTTTATAGCGGCAATCTTTATAAACCCTTTAGAAATTAAATTCTCTGTTTACGTTTCCTCTATCCCTTTTCCAAAGGGTCGACCTAGATGTAGGGTTTTTATTTCCTAATCCTTTATTCAGTCTAATGCACGAGTTTCCACCCGCGAAGATTGCTAACGGTAGGTGGAAAAGTTTAATCAGCTTTTTAGAGGTAAAGCCTACGCAAACGTCCTGAATAAATATTTACGATGACCTAAATTTAGACCTACTTCTTTCGTAGAACTTCATCTTGCATTAACGTAGATTTTGTTTTAACCATCAGAGAAATTTTTGATTCATAGGCAAATAGAGGGCCTTCTTTATTTCACAGTGAAATAACGGTCCGGGCTTATTAAAAATTTCGGCTGTACTTAAAGTAACTCTACCAAATAACGTAGATTCACCTTCTGCCTATAAAACAATATATTTGATAGCACAATAGATAATTTCTTCCTCGGTCGGAAAAATATAATAAAAAAAATCATCATCATGTTCCCCATCCAACAAAAAGCATACGAAAATCCGCACAAAACTCCACCAGATATATTTCAGAAGTTGTGCCACCATTAATTTCGAAATGTAGAAACTTGCGATATGAAAAAGCACTTCTAAAGAAACACTGCACAACAAAACTTTAGTGAACTGCATGGGTAATTACGGCCAGCCAGCCGCGACCTCCTTCGTGATCGCGTCGCTAATAACAAACCCAACTTAGCGCAATTATTTTGATAAATAACTTGCAAGGATTAAATTTTTAATAGCCTACACCCTAGTTTGCTATGTAAATGAGTATAATATTCTTCTATGATTGGCCATGATCGACGTTGATTTTGCGTGACAATGGCAGGTGTCCTTTATACGAGTATTATTCATCCATCCATCACGTAGCCTTTAAGTTTGACGAACTAAATGGTTCGGTCACCAAGGTGAAAGGTGGCACTGGTAATGTGACTTCACACAATAACATTGTTGTAGGTTTTATATAATTGTAGTGAATGCGAATCTTTACTATTCCCTTAAATACTTATCGGTGGATGGTGCATTAAAAATGCAAATTAAAAAACCCAATAAAATAGAAATAAAACAAGTGTTTCGTTAAAACTCACTAAAGTCCAAAGAGCATATCGAAGCCAATTTTGAACAAAAAAAATAAATAAATTCAAATGTCGAAATTAAATAACCTCCTTTTTTGAAGTAGGTTAAAAAATAAAATTCTGTGCCTCGTTATTTTGATTATAGTTTCGTACCCGTCCTACAAAAACTGACTATCATCCTACAAAACTGACTACCGTCCTACAACGTAATAGTATTAAAAATCCACCAATAACGAACTGTGAAATCCTCGTTACCGGAATCCACTTCTGCCCACTCCTGGGGCGCAGTCAGCCGTGAATCGAGATATCGGTGAGGACTCTTCGCGCTGGATACGTATATTAAATGAATTACATTTGATACCGAAGGAAACCTAGAAATGGGCTATACATTTTAACTGAAAATTTTCTATGTACTATCAGAGTATCTATGTACTATACGTCAACAACCTATGAATCAATTTCTTCGAAGGTACATATTGTATTATTACCCTATGGTGTAGACAAAAAAAGTAGGACAAATAGAGGGACAATCTATTCGAAAATCACTAGATATTGCCTAGTTTTATTACGTTAGCGACTTTTTACCTATTTCATAATATAATATTATTTGCAATATATATTTAAGTAATATGGGCTAAAGATTGTTTAAATGTTATGAAAATAATATAACGTAATTAAAATTCAAAATTTATGATCATCCAGCATTAATTATATGACAAATTAAGTTTTCACAAAATATTATGCATAAAATTAATTTGAACTATACCCGTAGGTATTTAAATCACTCCGACTATTATATTTATTATTTTCATAAACGATACATCAGTTGAGAACGTTATTGTATGAAAAACGTTTTCCATTACTCGGCTATATTGACAGTATTCAAGCAGTAAATTAATTCGCGCCGCAATGAATTCGTCAATATAATCCAGCGCCAATTTATTATGGTTAATGGTAAATCACAATTTACTTACATAACACCCCGGCTACACGACCCGTCTTGAGTAGGACTACCAGCAGCAGTGTTATTTCTTGTGACAATCCTGGCTGAATAATCAATGAAACGCCATGTATATTTTATTTAATATTTATAAGTAATCAAATTAGTTGTAATAATCGAAAGACGTTCAAAATCAATTGCAGGTTTAAATTTCAATGAAAACTCGCGATCGGTTGTTGTCGTCAATCAGCTAGTACGTAATCACAAGTCATAATTCATGGTACAAATTCTATATTTTTATTGTATGATGTTGTGTATTTATATTTTACAAAAAGTAGTAATAGACTGTGCATTGTGTAATAGTTTTCGGACACCCTCCGGTATATCTTTAAAACGCCTGCGGCGTAGTCGGAGACATATATAATAAGTAGGAACGTGTAGTGGGGGCATAAAGATCCGCTGGATTACGAGTCTTATGCTATAAACTAAATTGTTTTATCGATTTCATTACGTCACTAGTTAAAATGTAACGTTAGATTGTGAGCGCGATTAGAGTTGTTCTGTCGTGACGTTTTAGCTGTCGATAAAGTAATATTTTTGTGTTACTTTTTTAAACATATTTCGATTCTTTGGACAATTGCTTATTTAAGAAACGTGAGTTCTCATTAGCAGCTCGAATAAGTTGTTTCATCAAAATAGGCCAATGTGAAGTTTTAAGCTACAGGAAATATTATTTTGTGCACAAAATAATATTATAACAAGGTGTTGGAAATCACTTACTTCCAAATAGTAGTATACATTTAAATAAGAGTAACCACAAAATATAACATGGCGTTAAAATCGCAACCTGTGACTTACAAATAGTGGCAAATGGATTTTTTCAAGCGTACTTTGTAGGAATCCTGTACGTGGCGTGACTTATGTAAATTGGCAGGTGGCTGTAGTGAAATGAAGTCAAATTAGAGCGATAAATCGCGCTACCTCGCCTTAACGTAGCCTTCGATATCGTGCTCGACCCAGCCGTAATAATATATTGTGTGTGGTATAGTTTTATACATCAGGGTAAAAAAAGGAGAAAAGGCATTTTGCTCAGTGGCAAAATGCTTTTTGATCTTTAATTGCTACAAAATTTTTTTTATCAATTTAAAGAAAAAATACTTAGTTACTTTGAGTTGTCTGTGTTAGATATTTATTAACATTATCAACTAGGCACCAAGTGAAATAATTCTGAAAGTACAATTATTTATAATAATTTATCTATTCAGAAATATATTTTTATATGATACCATTTAAGATATATAACCAAATTAATGTATGTTCCATTGTTATATTGAAGAAAAATCACAACCAAATTCTTATCCACTTATGAATCGTGTCATGAAATGTTCAACAAGGGACCATAACCCGAGATACAAGAAAAAGGTTCTAAGTCTTATCTTCAGTCTCAAACTAATTTATCATTATCAACAACCTATTCCCAACAATAGATCTTGCATAAGATAGCCTCTATTATGTATTCATGAAAAGGTTAACTCGAATTTATCAACTATGTACAGTCGCTGCAAAATGTTGAGCAGCACATTTCGACTTTATTTCTATGACAATAGAGTTCAAAAGAGGTAAAATTCGGAAGGCCGCGGCTGTGCAATAGATGATAAATTTGAACTGATATTGCTCATAAATACTGAAAGGCTTATTTGTAGCAATTTCACGATACGACAGTCTATCATAATTTAGTTCACAAGCTAGACACAAGCCCAGGCTTTTCTCTTTATTATAATAATCTTATATATAAAATTCTCGTGTCACAATATTAGTCCGCGAACTCCTCCGAAACGGCTTTACTGATTTTTACCAAATTTTATATGCATATTCAGTAGGTCTGAGAATCGGCTACTGGGTACTTTATATATTGATAAGTGCATTTGTTGAATAAATAATAGTAAATTATTACAACCTGAGACTGACGGCGACCATTGTTTGTGCGACGAGATAGCGATCGACGTTGCCATGGCGACATACTTATTTAGTCACTTCATTAAAATAATATGGGCGAAATACTTTATATTATGGCAAAGCAACGTTTGCCGGGACAGCTAGTAATATAATATAATATCTATGGACGCTTCACACCACGTCAGTCTGGCCCCGTGGTAAGTACCTGAAGGACTTGTATTACGGGTACCAGACAACGGAAATATATTTAATACTTTTATACTATACATAAATTTAAGATTTTTATTGTATGATACACATATTTAATACACATCCATGACCAAAAACTTTGAAAACTTTTTGTTCTGTCGGCGGGATTCGAACTCGCGACCCCGAGCTTGAGCTACCAACGCGCTCACCACTGAGCCACAGAGGTCGTCAAATATACAAGGTCTTGTGTCTCTGTTTAATAAATTAGTAATTAGCAATGATGTGTATCCGCTGAGTAAACTTTCAATCGTATGGTGGCTTTCCAATCCTCGCGGCACGCAACCGCGACTGCTAGTGACAAAAATTAGTCTAGCGACCCATGCCTTCTGGGTAGTGGCGTAGAGCAAAATAAAACCTACAGCGTAGTTCAAAAAGTGGCATTTTATTTGAATTTCTGTCGGTCACGGTCGCATGGATTGAGGATCGGAAAGACACCTTTGTGAGTCAGATTCACAACGCGTATTACCCTGCGCGACAACCAATAAACGTTCACCTTCCTAAGCGTCGACCAATAACCAATCGATAAGTTTTCGGATCCGAGTTGAACGGGTATTGGGAATTGCCCCACAGGGTACTCTTCAAACAGGGCCTCAATTCTTATGCCCTGAATATCGATTCGAATATAATGTTATACCCGTCCATGACAATTACGTTCATATTATATCTCTGAATAAAATTATATTTATTCATGGTATTTCTGTACCTATTGGCTACTTGAAAATGCCGTAATGTTTACTTATTATGTTTAAGGTCATTACAACTATTTGAAAATGGAAATCATTACAATTACCATGAACGTAGAAAAAAAGGCGGACGGAGTCTTGTCATATACAAAACTGTGTCTTCACTTTTCTTCAGAGTCGGCCACGCACACATTCTGACGACTGTCAAATGGTATGGACTAGCGCAAGAATGTGTGCGTGCGGACCGTGTACATACAGCCAGCTGGCCGACTCTGAACGACACAGTTTTGTGTATGGTGGGACTCCGTCCCCCTTTTTTTATACGTCCATGACAATTACTGTTTCGCTTAATATCTTTCATGCCACAATAATTTCTTTTGCCCATTCATAATATCAATTTTATAAATTATGAGAAAGTGTATGTCATATCCCCACGCTTAGAAGGCTAAGCCGATTGAACTTTGAGACTCTGAAAAGGACGCACGATGGTTTTTAACCCGGAATAATCTACGGTCGAACTTTGAAACCCGGGACAGGGTGTGCCGGATGACGTTAAACTTGAATATTATTGTACAGTTCTCTGCAACACGTGAAGTTGCAAAAATCTAGTAATTTATACTCTATATGAACAGCTGTTCACATCCATACTTCCATACTAATATTTATTATATGTGTCTGTCTGTCTGTATGTCTCTTGCCTCTTCACGCCCGAACTGCCGAACCGATTTTGTTGAAATTTGGTATGTAGATCTTTGAGTCCCGGGAAGGGACATAAGATATTTTTATCCCGAAAAAAATGTACTGTACCCGCGCGATAAAAGAATTTTGGTGCAACGGAGTTGCAGGTGTCATAATATTATCTTCTTCTAAATATAAAATTCTCTTGTCACAGTGTATGTGCGCGAACTCCTCCAATCTTCCAAAACGGCTCAACCGATTTTAATGAAATCTTGTATGTACATTCGTTAGCCTGAATAGGTTTTTATCTAATTTTTATAATGATACTAGAAATAATTTATATGGCACTAGCTGTCCCGGCAAACGTTGTTTTGCAATATAAATGGCGCTGTATGTGAAAAATGATTTTCCTTGTTGTCCTGCTTTTTTCTTGAAGTTTTTTCTGATTTTTTTTCTATCAACCTCGCGGAGCCCAAGACCTTTCCAACGAATGCAAAACCGTGGAAATCGGTTCGTGCGTTCTGGAGTTATAGCATCAGGAAGGAAAATCCGACTTATTTTTATATATTAGAAAACAACATTTGCCGGGTCAGCTAGTATTATTTTATATTATATTAATATAATATTATTTTATTCGAATGCGTAATAGGCAATACAACATTTGATCCAATAGTTTGTTCTGATTACACGTTCGGTTTGACGGATAATCGCCCAATTGCGTGTCGTGTGGTACACAGGCTATATTTTTAGTGCAACCTTAATCATATTTATTGGTTTCCTAATAAGCCCCTCGAGGGTCACATTCCGAGTGATGTAGTGATGTGAAATATCGATAGCATCAAAGCATAATATTCGATATGTTAGAAATTAACTTGTCATTTTTTAGGAATTAAAATTATTCCTAAAGAACGGAGTAGAAGAAGTTATATAAAGTCAAAGTTAAATGAAGAAATGTTTTTTATATTTCAAACTAAGTGCTACGTGAACTCTATTATTAATTTTTTATTCGAATTCATATAAAAAATTTACCTTTCTTCCTGTAAAACATGTTTTTATGTTTTTGTGTTATTCCAGCGATTATATTATTGTTTTAAATTTCCTGAAAACGTAATTGATGTGTATTTATCATTTTAAATGAAAACTTTTAAATTGACTTTAACAGTAATTAAGTTAATTGAAAACTCAATTTATTAGTTAACTTTTAATTTCAGTCAGTCATTTATTAGTCAACTTTTTATCGATAATGTTGAGCGTATCCTTCTCCATCTCTAAAAGTATCTAAGATTACTTTCATTGTGAAAATTAAAGAAAGCCTATTTCCTTGAAACCAGCTGGTTAATTGTAATTGTGCTTGTTTAGCTACACAGTAGTCAGTAATGAATTGATAATTAATTAATGATAATTAATCGATAAAATTATTATTAGGTTAGTGTAAAATACTATTTAACGTTATAATTTAGTATTAAAAGTTTTAAAACAGCCTGGATCATATCAAACAGTAAGGTAGCATTTTTATAATATTACAAACTTCGTTAAAAAATGGTAAACCATTTTGAGGCTCAGTTTTGTAAACTTGAGACCAATAAAAAAGAGTTCAACTTCTTTTGATATTTTACGAGACATATATGCTGTAGTTTTATTATACAGAGACTAAATTGAAACCATATAAAAATAGCATTAGGTACGAGTAGGATTCTTACAAACAAAAATTACCAACTGGAATATTGAATCAATAGTCCTCTAGTTTTCCTTTGTTTATTTAAAGGACAGAAAAAACAATCTTATCCTTTGATCCCAGATAGACGTTGGACATATTTTGCGAAGAAAATCCTCAAAGAATTTTACTGTCTGAGATAATATTTTACAAAATAACATTATTTCCCCTCAGAGGTTCCTCGAGGGCCCGAGCGTGTCCTCTTATTTAAAAATGTCAAGATTTGAGATCATATCTCGTACATCAAAGGAATTATAAGAATTAACCTTCGGCTCGATTCGCCTCGAATTACGAAAGTAGCGGGTTGTCGAGATTTTTTCTTGTGAGGTATTTCGTTATTACCGATATAGAATTTACTTATTTACAATTTTTAACATAAAATTTTCGTATAAATGTGTCGAGTTTAACATATTTTATTCATGTGCAAAACATATAATGAAATTGTATTATATAGCCTCGAAAACAAAAATGCTTAATTTAATTTAATTTTTAGTATATTTTGTCGTTATAGCGGCAACATAAATACACAAATTGTGTAAATTTTAGGTCTTTAATAGCTATCGCTTTTCTGAACATACAACCTGGAGACAGATAGACTGTAAAGTCTTAGCAGTAGGGTCCCGTTTTTTACCTTTGGTTACATTACCCTAAAAATATGTGGTACGCTAAATGTGTTGGTAAGCGCTAATCTCGAGAACGGCTGAACCGATTTCGCAAATTTTTTTAGCATATTTCTTGAAGTATGAGAACGGTTGTCAGGGGGAGCAAAAATTCTAAAATTACGTGGATAACGTAAAAAAATATAGGTTTGTAATTAATATAATTTTTGACAATTAATATTTAAACTTAATAGATAATCATATGACGGAACAACGTCTATCAGGACCACTAGTAATAGTTTTTTTATGACCTATGCTATCCCAACTAACATTAGGCGCTAACATAAGAGTTAGAACAGATCTACAAGAGAGCTAAACACATCCAATGGTGTTCAATAAGTGCTATCACATGGAGTTATAGCTCGCTATAACTCTACTGTACCCTTGAATTGGGCACAAATTCTTATCGCCTTATGTTCCACTATGACGGTATAGTAGAGCTATAGCATAAATTTTAGAGATACAGTTAAGTTATTGTGGATGTACAATAGCGATAACTGAGGCTCAGTTATCGCTATTGTACATCCCGTTTATACAATACATAAAGCGTTTTAAGTGAAGTATTTAAGTGACTAGTGACTATTCAAGCGGTATAACAGAGTTACAGGCTACTAAGACCCTTTGAGTGCTACAAAAGAAGCAAATTCACGAATATTAACCCTTTTAGGGTTATAGTAGATCTATAATGCATCTTACTAACTTTTTAAGCACCTTAAGGGTGGCAATACGGTAAATTGTAACGTAATTATGATATGTTTTTAACTTTTTTTTCTAACCGGCTTAACAATATTGTGTTTATGTATATGTTACACATATACTTACACTATAACACCTGATTTTTATGAAAATATAATGGCCGAGTTGAGTAGTGAAATAATATTTTGACTTGTTAGTGGAAGGCTGAAGCGGAATTTTCTTTACGAAGATGAGTTTACTGTGAATGTGACTATGTATTATAAGCAAAAAATGAAGGGGCCCACTCTTTGTTGTGTATTTTAAGTAAAAAAGTGTCGCTTCAAATAAAGCAAAACATTTTTTGTTGATAAGATTGTTTTAATGTTTTACCTATTGTCTTAAAAGTTTCGTGACCCAGGCATCAAAACGCTACAAAGAAAAGTAACTTCATTGTAATACGTTTTCATTTTGTACTTTCTTTTTATTATTTTTGTGAATTAAGTTTGTACTCAAAAAATGGTGGACTCATGAATGAAGGGTTTTAATAGGGGAAAATAACTCTAATATACAGCCCTAAACATACAGGAGTATGTTGCATCCCTTTAGGAGTTTGGTTTTGCAAAAGAGTTAAAAAACAGCTTTGTAGAGCTAGTAGCATTAACATCTTCCTTTGTGTAACTAAATGCGCTAAAGGAGTTAATAGGAGATGATAATTTCTTATATAGATTTTATAGTGGTATGATTCGCTCAAAGCTATTACATATAACACAGAAGCTCTGGTCTGTACTGTAGGGATAATAAACGCTGCAGTTCCACTTTAGCCTTCATAATCGCTCTTATAGACCCGTTTTGTCACTATAAGTGTTACATTTTATTACTAACTCTGTTTTGTCGCCACAAACTATAATGACAGCTCCAAGTCAACCTTTATAACATTTCAGGTTCTAAATAAGCTATATTTGCAGCGGTTATGTTAGTTGGGATCCCACTGCTGGACAAAGGCCTCCAAAATAAATACATATTAAGTTTAATCCTAATAAAAACGATAAAAACCCCCGAAAATACCCCCATAACTAGAAAATCTACCCAGTTTAATTTTACGTGACGTCAGTGTTACATGACTAAAGCAATTTGTGCCGTTTGTAATTATTTTTGGGTGAATTGAGGTAATCTAAAATCATAGGGTTGGTTGACCGTTAATCTAAAATAATCCACCGATTTTCAATCATTGTATTGGTTTTGTCGGTTTTATTGAAGGTTAAAAGTAAAAATGTACAATAGGAATTCTAAATTACTTTTCGTTTTCTAAGCTTGACTATATCGGAATGAGATTAGGTACCTAATCGATGTAAATTGTTACCATTTTATCACAATTATTACAGTTAACATTTTGATAAACGAAATAATCTTTGAAAGAAGTTGACGCAGGAGAATCGTTATAAATTGTTTTAATTCTTATTTTAATTACAATTATTACTTACAGCTAACATTTTCGTAAACAAAATAATCTAAGAAAATAGTTGACGCAGGTGAATCGTTATAAATGTTTTTTTTTTTTATTTTATTTTAATTACAATTAACATTATTTTATAATAGTTACAGTTAGCATTTTATTTTAATTACAATTTTTTTTCATTCAGAAAATCTTAAAGACCAGATTCAGCTTACTTTTAATCAAGCTGAAAGCTTGAAAATTCATAATCAGCAGCAGCGTATTTATGAAACGATAAAAAAGGTTCTTATAAAGCGCCTACAAAGTTGCCTCGATAAAATCCCAGCCATTACCCCGAACTATCCGGGATTGGGATTACCGATCCCGGGGGCCCGGGATCCCTTATACGATCCCGGCACGTGCCCCGGTAAGCGGCGGGATCAGTTTCTTAGCTCTTCTCGGAGAATTAAAAGAGATCTGAACGTTCGAGCGAGCCCGAAATAGGTTATTCATTTTGGTGTTTTATAGTTCTTCGAACACGGAGTTATTTTCGTGTTTTTTATATCTGTAGTACGAGACCGTGAATTAATTCTGATAAAGTACCTTAAAATATTTTTCAATTTTTTTTTGTTTTAGATTGTTATACGTCGTGTAGCTTGCAGATGTTTATGTTTGATTTCAATTTATTATTTTAACCATCAGTACCTATGCTTTTTTTCTAGACAGTGAGAAATTTTGTGAAACTTTTAAATTATCTCATATTTTTATTTAAATGTTGTTTTTTACCATGTTTTTAAACCTTACAGTCATAATCATATTACTGTTTTATAGTTTTTTTGCGTGACGGATTACATAATGCTTGTACAATTATTTCCAAGTTTTAATCCGTCAAGAATTAAATCTCTCTAAAAAAATGAAAAAGTTTGATTTAAAATTTGAGGCCAAGACATCAGGAAAATGTTATGGTAGAAAGTTCTGTCTCTGTCTTTTGTGTGGTAGCTAAGCAAAATGATTTTAGGTTTCAAACGCCCCGATTCAAAGCTGATTTGTCACGTTTAAGCAACACATTATAACAGAGGTTCCCAAACTTATTTTGTCTACCAACATACGTAAGTTGTTTGAGAACAAATTATGTTTTAGCGCCCCTATTGTTTCAGTTTAAAATCCAGATGAAATAAATCACCCACCAAGCACAACGCCCCCATTTTTTTCTGGAGGGATCCACCCTTTAGGCTTTCAGCGCCCACAAAGGAGCGTTATCGCCCACTTTGGGAAAGGCTTCATTACAAGATGATGGATTTGATTCTTATTTCGATGTCGAATGTTGTAGAATGTGGATATTAAAATAATTTTAAGGGCCTTCCCTACGGAGAATTCGTAATTTAGCGTATTTAGAGCCTTATAAACTCATAATTTAAAAGCTACAAAGTTATAATAAAAATACAGCAATAAACTTTAATATCTCAACATTCCTTTTCACGTTTTAAATTTTCTATTTTTGTTTATTATACTCATTATATCAGCTTCCAAAGTAAAGCCAATTAATTAAAATTCAAGCATACATTCAGTATCTCCTAAGTATTTACAAATTACTTTTATTTGAAACACATGCCAATAGATCGACAATATCATAAACTACATATTCCCCGTTTTAATTTTTTTTCGGTCTATTTTGAACTAAGATAAGTAAAAAAAATAGGGTTTTGGTGCGATCTCGGCTACGCGGCAAATGTATGGTCAAGGTCGTTTGCTCGGGGGACGGCCTTAAGACGTAGGTTGTTTTAGTAAAATGGCTTAAAAAAACTCACCATATTCCGGACACGTGACACAGATTGCGACCGCCAAGTAGCCTATCAGTTCGGCGACCGCCATCTTGGTTGTTCCCTCAACCTATCGCGTGCGACATCGTCGCTATCACTCGCTCGCGCTTGACTCGGAGCGGTGTGGTGTCACCATCATTGTTGTTTTCACATCTGTAACAATTAAATAAGTTTATCAAAACGTTTTTCGTGCAATTTAGGTATAAAAATATGTATGTTGGTCAGTAGTCTGTAAGCCTCTGTAGCCTGAAATAAATGGTATTCTATAATAACAACGAAATGAGTACTAATTTTTAACTGAAATAAGGAGCATATTTTTATGGAACTCTTACCCAAGCTGCAGCACGTAAACACATTTACTAAATGAAAGGGCTTAAAAAGTTTAAGATTTATTGTATGACGAAAAATTAACATTCAGTGTCGGAGAAAAGGTTTTTTTTTTTTTTTTTTTTTTTTTTTTTTTTTTTTTTATTAATTTAATATTCCCCCTTACATGATAAGGGACAATTACTACATTTATTTATTTATTACATGTGCGTTTTTTTAAATAGTAGTACATATGATAATTATTTACATCTATATATTTTCATTTTTATAAGACATTATTCTTTTACATTTGTTCACGTGTGACTATCAACAGTTATATTTTTCTATTTTCTTTCTATTTTCTATCACAATTTCTTACTTTGTCCAATTACATTTTAAATTTTTCTATATATATTTTTATTTCATACTTATATTTATACATTTACAATCTTTAACGTTAATTCTTACATTCAGTTTTTACATTTTATTATTACAGTGTTTTACATGATACATTCTTACTTATCTTATAGGTCTTAGTTCGAGCGGATCATCACAAAATTTTTTTAATTTCGGTACATATTATATATATATATTAACTCATTCAGCCGGTGTGGCCGATTCAACGTAGAACTACTGATCTAATGTGTTCTGGAACGTAAATGTAGAGCCTTTATGTTGTATACAAATTAACTTAATACTATTTGACTATTATGGATATATTAAATACTATTAGACTATATAATTAATACTATTGGCATATGCTAGAATACATGATAATTATATACAATATTACAAACAATAACATTTTTACTTCTGCTTTATTTGCTACATCAAATAAATGCAAAGTATCATGGTTATATATATGTTTTTTTTTTTTTTTTTTTTTTTTTTTTTTTTTTTTTTTTTTTTTTTTTTTTTTTTTTTTTTTTTAATATAGTTATACTAATACATATTTTTTTAATAATATAGTTGTATTATACATATTTGAATTTTCTACAATGTGGTGATTGCTGCTATAAATTCACAATTTACTGCAGGCAATACAATAAATTAATTTTGACAATTAACTGGCTCTACATTTGTTTTAGCAGCTGTACTGCGACGGTATCGTAGTATCGTTGCGTGTGCGTCCGTCGAGCCATGTACGTTCCACGAACGCATCATCTTCAGGATCGTACGATACCGCCGCACGTGCCATTGCTTCCCATTTTCGTCTTATCGGGCACTCCGCACTGAACGCGCCGTGGTTTGCTTTTCGGAGAAAAGGTTATTCAAGGTACAAGTGAAAACAATTTTTTTCCACAAAAGAAAAACATTTTTCGTGACTACGCCAGAAAAATCGTTATATTTTTTAGTTTATCTATTATCTAATAAAACTTTACAAACATATTTTTCATTCATTTATGCAAAGGAATGAAATTGTATACTTCGCGATATCAATAAAACATTTTTATTCAGACATTTCAATAACCCTTTGAAAATGCTATAATCGGAAGAAATTGCTTTTCGTTCTCGGATACAAATGTAATATTTTCATATATATAGATATTCTATATTTTTACACTGGATATAATCATAAAATCGAATCTATATACTGCTGCTGACAGCCCATCGCATATCAAACTCATATTTCCATTTATATTATATCGATCGGCAAATAATTTCTGTGCCGCATTTTATCAAGGAGGATTCTACTGCTATTATTGTTAATGTAACACATTAATAATAATAGCAGTTTGTGTTTGTGTGACTGTTTCTCACTCTTTCGAGCAAAATAAAATGAAAAGATTTTGAGGCTTGGAATTTTCTCACACATCAGAAAATAATAGTACGTTATTTTCTTTTTTGGTATTTTAGGCTGTTCCATTAGTTTTCCTTTATTTTTTTATAGCTAAGCACATTTTTCATGGAATTTACTGGTTTTAATAAATAAGAAGTATTTTAAGGCAACTTGAGTAATTACAGACACGCTACGATACATAAAACTCTGCTACGAGAAAGTAGCACAGCTACGACGCTGTAGCATTGCTACGTAGTAGCACTATAATTACGATGCTGTAGCACTGCTACGACGACGCGGCGTTATAGCATTGCTACGACGCTGTATAACTGCTACGACGCTGTAGCATTGCTACGTAGTAGCACTATAATTACGATGCTGTAGCACTGCTACGACGACGCGACGTTATAGCATTGCTACGACGCTGTATAACTGCTACGACGCTGTAGCATTGCTATGTCGCTGTAGCACATTAAGGTGGTTCGTTTCCCATACAAAAAAACAATCGATATTAATTAGCTAATTTCATACTATGACTACATAAATTTATATGCACATCTATTTATTTTGCAATACCATTCCCGCGAAATATATTTAAAATACTTTATTTCACACAGAAGTCACATTTTTATTGATTTTTTTTATAAAAAGTAACATATTTTGTGGCTTATGTCACTTTTTATAAAAAATCAATAAAAATGTGACTTCGTGTGAAATAAAGTGTTTTAAATATATTTCGCGGGAATGGTATTGCAAAATAAATAGATGTGCATATAAATTTATGTAGTAATAGTATGAAATTAGCTAATTAATATCGATTGTTTTTTTGTATGGGAAACGAACCACCTTAACGCAGTTACACGGTTACGATGAAGTAGCTCAGATAATATCTGAGATCATGTGTAGGCAATATTATTGCCTACGACGCTTTTGATAGCTAGGACGCTGTAAAACTTTTACGAAGCTATAGAACTTTTAAGAGGATGCTAAGCTACGTAGTACAACTAGGAGGTTTTAGTAATGAGGGTTTTCGTTGACCTAAAAATAACTACAACTGATTAGAAAAAATATGTTAAATTATTATTTTAATTTATTACCATGCAAACATCATGCAAGCAATCATAAAACAATAGAGTCAATATAAAAGTAATTTAGGTCGTATTCACCGTGCAGTTTGCACGAACTAAAAAATTGGCAAATATTTTTCATTTTCCAACGTAATTAATTCATTTACGTTTTCACAAATTTTTCGTCCTTTCATGAATTTTTAATATTTACCTTGTAATATATAATACACGAAACAAAATTAAGTTACACAAACGAGATTCAAATTAAATAGTTGTCAAATTTTTTCCGTGTTCAACATAAAGTTTACTTAAAGTTAAATATTATAAATAACCATCTTTATAATTTATACTGGAATGTATACATACAGTATCCTTATATAGTACATACGACATACTAATAATAATAAAAGCTCCCACACCGGTTTCAGTGACGGTGGCCGGTTTCATTGAAACCAGGCCAGCTACGCAGGAGTAATTTTATAGTGCCCAAGTGTGTGCGCAATACACAAGAGCACTCTCTATTCCTTTACTCTTATAACCCAGTGGGACGGACGACCGATACGACTGGTGAGAGATCAGACACAGGACCGACGTTTTACATGCCCACCCGACGCATGGATCATCTTACTTGTCAGACAATCAGGTGATCAGCCTGCATTGTCCTAACCAAACTTGGAAATATCATGTTTCCAACGCGGGAATCGAACCCACGACCTCCGAGTCAAGAGCCGCGCTCTATACCACTAGACAACGAGACGATATACTATATTATAAGGATACTGTACGAGTATATACGATTGAATATTCCGGGAAAACGTTAACAGAATGTAAGTAAAGTAATGGGAGTCAATATCAGGCGCTGCGGAGACCAGAGTCGCGGGTAATCTCGTTAGCTCGTATCGGGGGAATTCTTATTTATATTTTTCTAATTTCACGTAGAATCACTATATCACTATCACCAACTTAAAAATTTAAGTTTGTTCTTAGCTGTCTTTGTCGTCACCATTACTTCTGTTACTTTATAGTTCAAATTGATTTTGCCCATGGCTTAGCTCTCGTTAAGAGGTATTATTATTAATTAGGTATTAAAGATCGGTGTAAATTGGCGTTTCATACAAACTTTTATCCACTATTTTACCCTTGGGGTAGAATTGATCAAAATCCTTTCTTTACGGATGCCTACGTCATATTTACATCTATCTGCATGTCAAATTTCAGCCCGATCCGTCCAGTAGTTGCGTTGATAGATCACTATGTCTATGTCAGTCACCTTTAAGTTTTGTATATTTCGAATAATGAAGGTTGTCTGGAAGAAATCGCTTGTAACGATAAGACCGCCTTTTGTACTCTACTAAGTCCTGTATAATTATTGTCATTATATTGGCATTTTTTTTGGTGCAATAAAATATTTTCATTCGCTCATTCATTCACCTTCAGCGCCTAAGGGCCGCGACACACCGGAATAGCAGCGGCGAGGCGAGTACTTTAAGTGTCATATGATTTTATGACACTTAAAGTGCTCGCCTCGCCGCATTCGTTATTGTAATACATATTAACACTTGAGAAATCGCCACCGCCAGCGGCCACTAACGCCCACAAGCGGCCAAGAGCGGCCACGAGCGGCCGTAGACTTCTCAAGAGATACTATGTATTACAATAATGAAGATAAAGTTTAAAATCATATGTGGCTGAAAGTGATCGCCTCGCCTTCCGGTGTAGCGCGGCCCTTATAGCTGATCCGGCAAAGGTTGTTTTGCCAAAAGTATAGAACAAAATGCTTATAGAAATATTATGTTTGAGCCATAAAGTTAATATACCGATAGGTATATTACCTTTATGGTTTGAGCACATACATTTCACACGTTAGACGTTATGTCACGTCGTTCTCGGATTTTTTTTGATAAACGCGATTCAGGACTGTGACGGTAGAATCCGCTACACTTTCTGAGGATATGAAAAACAGATGTTAGCCAATTTCAAGACGTATGTGATTTAAAAAGCATAAAATTTCAACATAATGATCTGAACATAATATTCAGCATTACAGTGTTCAAAAACGCACTTGTTACTCCTGCAGTATCCCTGAACAAAGATATGCGACCAGTTTTTTTTAAATAAGTAGATATATGCAAGTATCATCCAATTTCACCAAAGCTTCGTGAATAGTTTAGGAGCTGATAAAATTACCCAAACTAATGTCCGAAGCGTTGAAAGGCCCTTGTAAAATAGTGTAATTAAATGCGCTTTGTTAGTGGAGAGTTTCATTAGAAAAGCTTCACAACATTAAGTGGGTGACATGGTATAAATGTGGCGGTAAACAGAAGTGACACCCGCTAACATAAAGGGAACAATGCGAGTTCCGACGCGGTCTGCCTTTGTTGGAGGTCCTTTTCAGGTCACTCCCAGTACGCCAAAGAAATATTGTTTGAAAAATATTATGTACCCATAATAAGCATGGATCATTATTTTACGATTAGGTTTTCGATACACAATAAAATTGCTAGTAAATGATAAGCTAATATTATAAAATTAGTCCCAAATAAAAGACTTTGGAATAAAATTTAGGACTCGGAGACTATACTGCTAAGCCCCAATTTCACCAACGTCTGTTAGTGTTAACAGCTTGTTAAAATGTCATGTCTTCTCTTTCATTCATAAGAAAAACGAAAGAAGTAACGTGATACTAATTTGAGCGTTAACTTTAACAGTCGTTGGTGAAATTGGGGCTAACTCTACCTTAAATATTAACAAAGAAGAAGGAAGAGGTCTACTCTGAAAATTTTCTCTCACTACCTAAACCAGAACGAGTATTAGTAATTATCCAACACCTTAAACAGGAAAATAGCTGAGAGTTGTTATGGGCATCATCCCTCTAATTTTAGCAGAGAACTCATTTCGAAAGTTCGACAGTTGCAGCGATAAATAGATAACTCTGAAACTTGTTGGTAGTTTTATCAGATGCCCCACATTTATGTTTTTGGGTCCAATTTTATATATTGTAAATTAAATATTACAAGAAAAGAAAGGGGAAAATCAAATAAAATATATTATCACGTTAAGGAAAAAATGTCATATAAACTTAACGGAAGTAAAAATGTAATACCTTAGCGAAACCAACAAAATACACGAAAATGTTACGTCAATTTTTTGCTTTGCGTATTAACTAAATACGTTTAACATTTCAGTGTGAATAAATGTACAATTTATACAATTTGCACGGTAATCCCGCTAATCCCGATGAAGTAATCAAAATAACTCGCAGGAAATAAAATTCCCGTGATTACTCAAAGAGTTTCAGCCTTAGCTTTTTTCGATCCCTCTAGATGTGAACGCCGGAGAAACATGATTTGTTTCGCCCCGATGCTCCGGTTTCTAATGAAATCTTTTAGAAACATGTTAAAAATATTCCTCGGAATTGGTACGTTTCAGAAAATCAAAGAAGAAATTGAAACTCTGTTTGTGTTTCATTTTACGAGAAAATTATCTTTCGCTCTGCTAATATAAGGCTGCTCTTTTTGTAATATTTCATGAGCATGAATCATAAATGAAAGCAAAATTGAATTTTGTTTATTACGTAAATGTTAAAATAAGGGCAAACATTTGTAGGTTTCGCTGTAATAGATAACAATATTATTTATGTGGTTATCTAATTTGATAATTGTAAATATTAAGTGAAAATAATTAGCCAATAAATTAGCATGATTAATGATTATTTTACTGAATAAATACGCTTTATTGTTATAAACGCTTCGTTGTAATAGTAGGTACTTAATATAATATTATATTTATAGTACAGTAAATGCAGGAATTTTAGATATTAGTCCGTTTCTATTCGAATTCGAATAGTGGCATATTCAAATAATCGAACCCAGAAACGAGGATTCGTTGCTTCTGAATATGTAATGCATAATGTTAAATATATATTACACAATTAAATATATTATATATTACTACTAGTTGACGCCCGCAACTTCGTTGCACCTTAAGTCGCTAATCACGCGAGATCAATACATTTTCTGGGATAAAAAGTAGGTATCTAAATATTATGTCCTCTGCCGGAACTCAAAGTATCTTCAAACCAAATTTCAGCAAAATCGGTTCAGCGGTTTGGGCGTGAAGAGGTAACAGATAGACATACAGACGGACACACTTTCGCATTTAGAACATTAATACTATGGATATGGATTATTATGCGATGCATTTCAGGTGGTTTACAATTGTGAATAACTGAGGACCGTATGAAGTTTTTGGTAAAACGAAAATAGCATTGCATAATTCACATGTCACGTACCGAGTATTTAGTCTCTTTTATCAAATAGAACTATTTCGGAATGTTTTGCTGCCGCTGGCTCAAAGAATGCCTGCAAAATAAGCAACATTGGCAAAGTACCAAATTGAAGAGATAAGTCTGTTTGTTTGAGTTAGATAACTACGGACAAGCATTGGTTTAGCTTATTACCCAGTTCTTGCTTGTTTATTATTTTAATACGAATGTAGTTTTATTATTTAATACAAAATATTAGATATTATTTAGTCTTTAATTACGGAAGCAAGCATTAAAATACAAATAATCGGTAAATCGGCGACGTTGACGACCTCTGTGGCTCAATTTTTGGTAGAGTGTGTGGCAGCTCAAGCCGGGGATCGCGGGTTCGAATCCCACCGACGGAACAAAAAGTTTTCAATGTTCCCGGGTCTGGGTGTGTATTAAAATATATGTATATCAAATAATAAAAATCTTAACTAAATTATGTACTTATAGTTTAAAAGTATTAAATATATTTCCGTTGTCTGGTACCTGTAACACAAGTCCTTAGCACGGGGCCAGACTGACGTGGTGTGAAGCGTCCATAGATATTAATCCTTCAAGCCCAATAAGAGCACCAGTGATCACGACAACAACAGAATACAATAGCATTTCCAAGAATCTGCGATCGAAGGATTAATAATATTTCAAATTTTACTAGAGATGATGCAGGCTCATTGCATCTGATTGTTAGTAAAGAGAAACGGCCGATGTAAAAAGTCGTTCCTACGTCTGATCGCTTGCCAGTCGTGTCGGTCACCCGTCCCACTGGGTTATGAGAGTTATAGAAGAAAGAAAACTTGTCGTGTTTATGGTGCACATATACAAAAAACAAGTCAGCATCACTGAAATCTGCGTGGGTCATATTAAAATGACCTCTTAGAACAAACAAAAAATACCAAAATGATGATATTTCTCTACCAAAATCGTGGTATATGCCCAAACTGCCTTAGGTAATCAATAACTTCAGTTACGGGCTTTAATTTTTCCAACTTTCCTTATTTATGGCTGTCTTATCTGTGGATTTATAGATGTTTTAATGTAAGGCGCGCCGCAGACGTCACACTTTTTGTGTGATCGAGTCTGCGGCTTACATACAGTCTGATGGCGCGCGCCATGCGGACTGTATGTAAGCCGCAGACTCGATCACACAAAAAGTGTGACGTCTACGGCGCGCCTTAACCTTACTCGCCCTTCGCAAAATTTTATTAGATGATCAAAATTAAGATGGCTTAAATATAATATATCCATACGAATATTATAAATGTGAAAGTTTAAATATATCCATACTAATAATATTACTAATGCGAAAGTGTGTCTGTCTGTCTGTTTGTCTGTCTGTAACCTCTTCACGCCCAAACCGCTGAACCGATTTTGCTGAAATTTGGCATGAAGATATTTTGAATCCCGGGAAAGGACATAGGATACATTTTGTTCCGAAAAAATGTACGGTCCCCACGCGATAAACGAGTTTTGGCGCATCGGAGTTGCGGGCATCATCTAGTATTTACTAGATGTTACCCGCGACTCTGTTGGGCCTGTTCGTTTATCGAGCGGGAACTGCACATTTTTACGGTTTAAGTGTTATGCCTGTACTATGATTTAGCACAAATTAATTGTACTTAAATGATTAAGAAAAAAGTTTGTAAATCTCTTTTTTACTCCTTCACACCTATGAATGGATTATGATTAGTGCGCTAGTAGTTTAGTCTGTAGGCCATTTTTATCAGTATCAGCGTCAGTACTGTACTCCATGAGAAAACCGTGGAACATTATAGTACTGTAAGCGGTAAAAACCAGTGTAAAATAAATAACCAGTAGTTTAGACTTATCTTTTCGCTAAAAGTAGACGATATCTATACTTTATAAATGCGAAAGTTTGTCTGTCTGTCTGCTTATTGGTCTGTTGGTATATCTGTCTTTCTTTGTCCATGCCCAGACCACAGAAGCAATTTTGCTGTTTGGTATGGATATACTTTGTTTCCCGGGAAAGGATACAAGGGATACTTTTTATCCCGGAAAAATTAACGGTTCCCGTGTGGCGCAACGAAGTTGCGGGCGTCATCTAGTTAAACATAAAGTTTTGTTTTGTTACTAAAATGTACCTGGCCCGATATTTTCTGCTCTACTTGGCGAAAACTGTTGCATACGCGTACCTGTAACAAAAGTTTACATAATAAGAGCGCTGTTGAAATATTCCAAAGTTTTAATGTTTTAATTTAGCAAAGTAGAGCATTATTTGCATAACGGTGTACGAACGTATATTTTAACAATAGCCTGTTAACGTATTACTAGATTTTGAAATCTACGCTTTTCAGAGACGTTGAATACAATTCAATATAAATAATCCGCAGACGAAAAGGTGCTTGACACCGCAGTAGGCGTAAAACCTATTATCTTTTGTCATGAAATCTAATTTCACATACACGTTAAGGTTGGCATTCAGGACGTTTCACAATTTCTTGATTAGATGAAAACTTTGACATTTAAGCTTAATTCCCACTCAAACTTTGCATATTTAAAATTAAAGTAATCATTAAAATATCTCGAAGTGCGTATCCTACTATTTTTTTATTGAGAGAATCTAGTTTTAAACTAGAGACACAGTGGTCTCCTGGACTAATTTTAATGAAAGGAAAGCCTATTTTGTAATATAAAGGATATTATTCAAACTTCGGTTAAAAATGCGTTACTAATCATAGATACAGAGATGTACAAAATACCCTGTACAATGTATCTGGAATACAAAATGCAAGACACTTTTAAATTAAGTATTTCAGGTACCAGATACAAAATACTTTCTAGAATAGTATCTGAAATACTAATATACAAAATAGCGTGATATTAATTACGAGCAAATCGCGCAAATCGCTGAAATATGACATAACAAAATATTATATTATTTATAAGTAAAACTAGTTTTTAAAATATTTCATCGCTCATGTTTCTTCTATGAGGCCTTAATAGGGCTTATAATCATCCCCCCAACAGAAAAGAGTCGCTCCACAGGGGCAGAACTTGGCAAATAGGTGTTAAATTTCAAAAAATATATATTGTAGGGTAAGTATTTAAGCTCTTTAAGCTAATATTGTTATTATTTAGGTATTGCAGAGTTTTAAGTCAACAATGCAGAGTGCTGGCAGTAGATGCCGTATTTTCACCACTTGCAATGGAGGAATCAGAATCCTCTAATACATGTGACCATCTACCAATGTGATGTTAGACTAATAAATAGTATTTTTTATAAATTTCTACTAATACTAAGGCAGACACTTTAAGGAAACATGAAACATTTGAATGTTATAAAATATATATTTATGAAAATAAAGGATTGATAACTTCTTCCATGTCTTCAGTAACTCTTACAAAATAAAACTATTATAATTATTCTCTGACAAATCAATTAAAAAATATATTATTGGTCTTTTTGTAAACTTAGTCATAAGTACTAATAGATGACATCACAAAAAACGAACATCACTAATAGTAGACACCAATATGAACTAATAGTTGGCATAGAAAATTACATTACATTTTACATTTTTCCTATTATTAGGTCTTTATTTGCCATTTTTCAAAAGATTTCATTTACTCCATCATAGTAACTACATGCATCAGAAATATTATCCCCGTTGTCTCCAGATTCTATTCATTCTTCTTCCATGCTGAAACTATATTTCCTTTTATTTTTATTTTTCATATTTTTTTCCTACCAAATTTATTTTCAGTCTTTAGTCTCCATGCTTCTTTTGCCTCTTCTTTTTTCTTCTTTCTTTTCTCAGCTCTCCTTTTTCTTCTTTTTACTGCTAAAAAACTAAAGCAATCGGATTTTTAGATCAGTACAAGGTCTAATATTAGACACCATGTCCATTTTTAGGTGCAGTAGTTCTAAGTTCTTAGATTGTTAATATAATTATATTTTCAGAGAATAGTGATGATTTTTGCAGTACAATAAAGTACAAAATAACTTTAGTATGTATTGCAAAACTCAAAGATGAGATCCATGTCATCTATTAGATTTTTTACATTTTCAAGAACTAATAGTAGACACTCTTTATATTGTTAGGGAAAATGGATAAAAAATCTTAAATAAACATTAATTAGTGTATACAACATGACCATTAATCCAATGAAATCAATAGAAATTACAAAAAATCAAATAAATGTATTCAAAACTTGCGTGAAAAATTTCGCCTTTCTTAACCTATTTGCTAAGAAATTGCCGAGCGCGTGTTGACGCAGTCATATTATTTACGAAAACTGATCCCATTTAAAATTTTGTTCCCGAAGGCGTCTCTAATATATTTTTTCAATTCAACAGATAGCTTGAGAAGCTTATAAAATTTACAGTGGTGAGAAATAATTAGAGTAATTCTTATTTTTATGGTATTTTTGTCATAAGTGTCATCACTGAACTAATTCAGTGTCTAGCATTAGGTCTTTTCCCTTATATAACTAAAAGTATTTTATATAATTTCTCATAATATGAATAAGATACGTAATTACATCATACATGGTAGTCTCAAGCCTATTTTGGCAAGGAAGTATCCTAATATCGACATATGGAAGAAGTTATTATATTAGCGAATAATAACAAAACTGGGTTAGCCGTCTGCCAAATACATATTGCAAATTGGTCTCCTTTATAGTGCTATATTATACATATTATGTATACTTATACATCTAAGCTGTACACTTTTCTGGGATAAAAATCATCCTGTATCTTTTTCCGGGACTCAACGTATCTATGTAACGTATTTCATTAAAATTAATTCAGCAGTTACTACCTGAAATTACAATAGACCTTGATACTTTCGTAGTTTTAATTTTCCTTCTGTATGGATTTTGTAAATTGAATACGTAAGTGGATAAAGTTGATAACTTGAATTTTTTAACATAAGCGCAATCACTCATTTTTTCCCTAATAATTAACTTACTTCATCATCTGGTTAATATAATGTGTAGCTTTGGCCCACCACACATTCCCACCACTGTATCTTCTGTGTCGATAGGATCGACAGCGGCATCCAACCACGAAAACCCTTTGATATGATCTCAGGGAGCCCGAGGGACATGCTAATACTGTCTTGGGACCCGCAACGAAATTAATCAGAAGAAAATAGGAGGAGTAGGAAGATTCCAATTTCCCTCCCCATAAAAGCGGGAGACAGCACAAAGTTGCAATGACCGAAAGTCAAAGAACTCAAGGGGGAGCACCACGGAAATAAGGTTAATAATTGTGACTCCTAAGCTAAAGCTAAGTTAATATTGGAGTTTATTGTGTTTGACTGTTGCCAATAATAATTGTGGCAAAAACGCTTGAAGGCACGGAAGTTCCTAGCGCTGTCCACGAGATCACCGTAGTATGCTACTCCAGATGTACAGAATAGGTTGTTTAGCATAGTAGTTCTTTCGTCCTGCCAGAGACTGCACTCCCAGAGAACATGATGCGCGGTTTGTTCAAACATGTTGCCTTCGGTCGAGCACTCGCACATGGGTGATGCTACTAGTTTAAATCCGTAAAGTTTGGCCTTAAAATTTCCATGACCGGTCAGGAATTGAGAAACGCAGTGATCAATATCCATCCAATGTTTGGATAGCCGTTCACGAATATTAGGGAAAAAATTATTAAGGTGTCGCCCTTTGGTGGAACAGTCCCATCGTGACTGCTATTCGGAGATTAAATATAGATAATATGTAGCTATACATAATGCCCATTTTTTGATTTTGAATCATTTTCCCAGTCCTAAAGCCTCCATTTTTACAAAAAGACGACAGTTTTGATGTCACCCAATTTAACTACATAGTTACAATTTTAGTTATAACCTAAAAATACGTGTGATACAAAAATGAAACAAATTTCGAAACTCAAAACTGTTATTAGTTTATTAGGTGAGGCGGGTAAAGAAAAAATGATTGATGTTGACAAGAGCGCCTGAACCCTTTTTAGGGTAATATTTAACCCTTTCAAACTTGCACAGTGTCGCTCACGGGCTCAACTTTGCTTATTTCAAAATCATATGTTTCAAATCGATACAGGCGTAAAGCAATATCAGAGGAATTAATATTATTTAGTTTATTCCCTTTTATTAACTTAGAAACGAAAATCAACTTAAAATTTGTGCCGAAAGTGTGCGCATCGTGTGTTCTTATCAAATTAATCATTTCTATATTTTTTGAGATTTTCAATAAAAAATAATTTTTGTTACTGTATTCAGACAGTGACAGTGGATTCCCAGTAATGGTGGCTTTCCGATCGTCGCGACACGCAACAGTGACTGGCAAAAACTCAAATCAAATCCAATTTCATGATCTAGGCCATGTGTTTAATTTTCTACCGATATTTGTCTAGTGATGCCGCTGATTTGTAGTAGCATAGAACAAAATGAAATGGATCGGAAAGCAACCTATAAGTAACTGTTTGCTGTATGGCAGTTACCCATTTACCCGGTAAACACTATCTAACTTTTTATGGCCACGAAGACATTGTTTTATTCAAACATTGGCTCATGGCCGGCATTTTCTCCTTCATAACCCAACCTTTGGAAGTCGTCCAAATTGTATAGTCATATATCTTGACGAGTGACCGAGCTTTACACGTAAAATATCATGCAGCAATATGCTCGGGGTCCGTTTAATCATTATTATAATATACGGTGACATTTTTGAAGCGAAAAATTGTAGTTACGATTACGATACGGATTAAACGAATGATTAACATTTTTAATCCATACCGTATGGATATTTTTAATACGCTATCTGATTGCTTTCAACAAAATCAGTTTAGTGGTTTGGGCGTGAAGAGATAACAGACAGACACACTTTCGCATTTTTAATATTAGCATGTACTTTACCCTTTGTTAGTCCCTACGGTATAAATTGCTCCTAGTATATTTTAGACTGTAACTCAATTGTGCAAACAAGACTGATGACTTTTGTGCACTCTATACAACATGTACACATAACACTAATAATATTCCTCCATGTATGTACGAGTCAATGAACTGTCTATTGTTGAATCTATGCACCCAACCACTGCAGAAATTATTGCCACTTTACAAACAATTGAACACAAAGCTTTCAAAGGGGACGTCAACTAAATTCCTGTTTTAATAGTATCGAAACATTGCTTTTGATGATACCTTCAAATATCTCAAAAAGAAAATTCCAATAAATGAAGGTGTAATTGAATCACGTATAATATTATTTACATTAAAATAAGTCTGTCTGTGTATTCGTTTTGCTCAAAGTGCTATAAGATGATATAGAAAAGGACAAATTATAATAAAACTATAATATTATATTAAATGTTTTTGTCACTTTAAATGGTTTACATACGATAAGCGCACTACGCATACGAAGTTATTACCATACTTAAAATTATTGCACAAAGTTGGTCAACTATATTGATATTTTTCTATACAAACTTATATATATATATATATATATATATATACTTAATTTAATACAGGATTAGTTAAGTATTAACATAAATGAACTAAATAGGGCATAGGTAAACGATATTTATCACTCGCGACAGATCGCAACCTCATCGCCGCTTACCCCATAATAATTTATCCATGGAACCCCTAACTGACACCGTGGGCGTGTCTTCAAAAAGTAATGGAGGCATTCTTCTCCCACGGATACAAATTATATAGATTTAGGTTCGATTTATACGTGTCCGCGCTAACGAGCGGCTTAGCCGCTACACTTTGAGTAACAAGCAATTTTAGTAGTTGGGGAGGGGAAGAGGAGATTTCGGGAGTAGCTCAAGCGTGTCAGATTAAGCTTGCATAGGCTTCCGACATGTGTCTAGTTATCATGGTATAGAAATCAGATTTCTCACGTGGTGGGTAAAAAAAATATTTTTTTTAATATTGAAATGTCATCGGATCTGTCAGATTAAGATAGGGGACGTTTCATTGAGATAATATACACTAGGAGAGAGCCTTATATCGGTGTATAAGCGTCAAAAGCGTGTAATGTTATGTCCTACTTACTCGGACATAACAAAGGAGTCGGTCTGCATATTTCATGTAATAAAAGTGATAATAAAGGTTTTTTGTGAACATTTTATGCTAGATATTGTTGAGTTTTGTGGTTCCGCTAAATAATAAACCATAAGAATGGCCAAACAATGTCTCAAACACGTGGATTTAGCATTAAATACGTAAGTTTTGAACAACGTTTTTGGGCTTTTCAATCGGTATTTTTGTAAGCTAAAAGGATAATTTATAAGTTTTATAATCCCTTATTCGTGCTTTATAAGGCATTAGTGCTTAAAATGTCATCAATTAATAACTTGGCTACAAAAATTCTCATTACTTGGACTATAGTTTATCGATATCATGAACTAAATGACTTTCTTTTCTGGATTATAATGTGCTTCAAAATGATCGACAAATAGAAATATTCAAGTAAATACACGCACACTACTTGTATGAAAATAAGCACAAAATGGCCACGCAATGACGGGCTAAGATTACATCTATACTATAATACTTTATCTATGGGACTTTTAGTATACCCCAAAGAAGCTTCCATATAAAGCAATGACGATTCAAAGGTTAGGTAAGCCTGTAGGGACATTTTAAAATATAAAAAAATAAAGCTTCATATTTTCTTAACTAAGCTTCGCAGATATTTTACTTTGCTCTAAACTAAATGATTTAGTCCTCGTTGTCTAAAATATATTTTACCCTTAAACCTCCTCTACTATACGTAACTATTTATTTAAATAGCGGCGTGATCTCGCGGTGTAGCGGCTAAACGCATATTTATCGAGCCTTATAATATTTAGCTGTTTCCGAAAAAAAGTGTTTTATCTCTACTGACCTACAGGGTTTTATGGCATACGGGTGACACTGCCATGGATGAAAGGATTAAACTGTACTCGGCGAAACATGGTGGTAGCGGTCATTGACTCCTGTCATAAACTTGTAATTTTCTATATAAACCGCGATTGTCAAAAGCCGCGTACTAACCAAGCGAGCAGCCTCGCTGCCTCGCCCGAGCGTGCCGCGGCCGAGCCAAAAGTTGTCGGTTTTTGTCGATGCTCAAAGGCGCCTCGGTACGTTTGCCGCGCATTAACACGTACTGACCGACCGAGCAACTGCGCGCGAGGCTGCCGCGGCGAGGCGGCTCGCTTGGTCAGTACGCGGCTAATGGAGTGTCAGATGTTGTCAATCGCGGCTTTGTATAGAAAATGACAAGTTTTTGACAGGGAGTCAATGACCGCTACCGCCATGTTTCGCCGAGTACAGTATAGAAGCATTTGTCACTCAAAATGACACCAGCATCAGTTTTCATTTGGGGCATATGATGCAATTCGATACATAGACACATTGACAGGAAGTCCTTCAAATGACACTTTACAAAATGGCGGCATTAGTAAGGTTAGATCAAATAGATTTTCGATACTGCACGGCACCAAAGGATCCAATAGCTGCCTGACATTTTCCCATAATATGGAACAAAATAAGAAGTTTTTTCGTATAGTTATACTTTACTTCAACACTAATAAAACGGTTGTAGCTTCTGAAATTTCGTGCAATAACAATAAAAATAAATATAAAAAATATTGCAAAAAATTTATTCAGTTTTGATGTTTGATTATAAAGTGAGATGTGAAAATTAAAAATATAATTTGTAGAAACAAATGGGAGGACGTAAAAGCTAATGAGGCAATCGCTCTCCCGGCGCTAATCTAGAAGTTCATTTCGCTCCCCTTTTCCAGCTCATAATATTTTACTATATTCTTTGTATATCAAATTTTATGACACTGAATTAAAAAGTTATTCGTTCACAAAACTTATTTTATGCACTTCTGAGTGCCATATTTATGCGGCATATCCTCGTTGGACACAATAAGTGGCGTGGGGCATATTTCTTATCTATAATTATTATTCACGTAACTGGACGTGAAAAAGTTAAACGCAGCTTGTACACAAAAAACTACATTTAGTTTTTGACGTGAGAACGTCTTATAATTCGATGGCCGACTGTGCGCACGAAAAACATGACGCAATATGCGGCGTTACCTCGCTCTGAGGCGTTCCATTTAAGGCTATGACGTTGTCACGTTCAACTATCGTCAGTACACCGCACAGAGCACCGTACAGTCGGGGAAAATTGTGCTTAGCAGAAATGTACAGTCGGGGAAATGAGTTGTTTAGCAGAAATGTACAGTCGGGGAAAATTGTGCTAAGCAGAAATGTACAGTCGGGGAAATGAGTTGTTTAGCAGAAATGTACAGTCGGGGAAAATTGTGCTAAGCAGAAATGTACAGTCGGGGAAATGAGTTTTTACGTGACAACGTCTTATAATTCGATGGAGCCGGCTGCACGCACGAAAAAACATGACTCATGCGGCTCGCTCTGAGGCGTTCCATTTAAGGCTTGAAGTGCAAGCGAGAGCGCGGAACGAGCGACAAAGAGGCACGTTGTCACGTTCAACTATCGTCAGTAAACCGACTTTACAGATAACAGTTTTTTGTGTACAAACTACGTTTAACTTTTTTCAAGTCCAGTTTCGTCAATGATAATTATATCCGCGTGATAAATAATCCTTACTTCACACGTTCCATGAAACCTGTGAAATAAGGATTATTTAGCACGCGGATATATTTGTTATAGTAGAATATGGATGCGATACAATACAGCTGTCACTCCATTAATAATTTATAATTCAGCCACTTGCATGATACGCTCTTGTCCACCACAGTATTAAACTTTGATGCTATATAATATTGTTGTTAAGACGCAGCGCAGACGACAGACTATCCGTGACGTACTTTTTAGTCTGTGGAAAATAGAACCTATGCAATTATATGCAGTAACGCACACGACGCGCAAAAAGTCCGCATATAATTGCATAGGTTCTATTTCCACAGACAAAAAGTGCGTCACGGATAGTCTGTCGTCTGCGCTGCGCCTAAACGCGCGAGAAGTGATTAAAAACTACGTAAATATAATATACCTAATATTATTTTACTAAGCTGTACATAATATAGGTGAGCAGATACTAAGATTTTTTATCATAATAACATGTGCTTAAAACTGACGTAAACTAGTTAAATCAGAATTCATCGTTAAACCCCAAAACATAAAAAGCGTAACCACAATGTTATATGAGTTGTGAACTTCAAATTAGTTCGGGGTAGTTTACCCGCAGGTAAGCCTATTTTGATAAATTACAAGACCTTGTCGTACCCTTAAAAGTTACATTGCTAAATAAAGATTTATTGTTATTATCTAAACCAGCGGTTCTCAATCTTTTTTAGCCGTGGAACCCTTTTAAGAAGTGACATTTTTGACGGACTAAAAAATCTCCATTTGGTCTGATGTCATTTCTAAAAACAATAATTTATGAATCATTCGTGGAGGCCACTACAAGGCCTTTGTGGAGCCCTAAGACTCCGCGGAGCGTACTTTGGGAATAGCTATACTACGTATTGCCCACAGCGCTAAAATTCATTTATCGTCAACTATTTATTTTTTGTAAAAACTATCCTATGTTGTCCTTTTTTTTTTTTGAGTTGCCCTAGGTCTCAAAGTATCGTTTAGGACTTTTATCAAAATCGGATCAGCGGTTAAGCGGGCCGCATTTTTCGTACACTTTTTACGATCTATCGCATACTAGATAAAATAATAAAACATTTAGGTCATAATGTGCGCGTACCTTGATGGTTCAAGATGATGATTACACTTCGAATGAAATATTTACGATTTTCATTCGCGTAGGAGCATGATGTATAAGAAGTGATCTTTTATTCCCGTGTTACCACGTTTGTAACATTTTTCTCATTCATACCATGCACTTAGAATTCCAAGGGTGTTTGTTATATTATTGCGTTTATTTTGAAATTGAATTTGGAATACTACGCAAAAGTCAAAGTAGAGGGAGCTCTCAGCACATGCAGTAAATAATCCAACTAAATCAAATACGAGTTGGCTAAAATGCCCATATTCATTG
The DNA here is from genome assembly GCA_963422495.1 of Polyommatus iphigenia. NCBI lineage: Eukaryota > Metazoa > Arthropoda > Insecta > Lepidoptera > Lycaenidae > Polyommatus > Polyommatus iphigenia. Next base: position 4,245,880 of record OY730189.1, read on the forward strand.
GCGGGTGGAAGCACATTATAAAATGAGACGTAGTAGAGTAAAAAAACTGATGATTTTCTATGAATTATTTAAAATAGTTGAATATTTTTTCTATAAATCACATCAGCATTAAAATCTTTCAAATAACATGTTCTTTCAAATAAAACTAAACATTCTATCCCTTGATAATCCAATAAATCATTGAGTTTATAAATCCGTCTGCGTTATTAATATATTTGAAGAGTAGACGTTAATCCGACGTTATTATTTAATAATCTAGTTTTGTCTTCAAACTTTGAAGATGATTAAACTTTGATTTACTTCGAGAGCATTGTTTTTACCGTCTGAGAGTTAGGTGTATTAACTAGACGACCTCTGTGGCTCAATTGGTTGAGTGGGCAGCTCAAGCCGGGGGTCACGAGTTCGAATCCCGCCAACGGAACAAAACGTTTTTCAATGTTCCCGGGTCTGGATGTGTATTAAATATTATGTGTCTAATATAATAAAAAAATCTTAAATATATGTATACTATAAAAGTATTAAATACATTTCCGTTGTCTGGTACCTGTGACACAAGTCCTTCAGGTACTTAGCACGGGGCCAGACTGACGTGGTGTGAAGCGTCCATAGATATTATTATTATTATTATTGTCATAGATGTTGCTCGCATCTTTGTTTCTTTAAAATTCGTTTATTGATCTAGAACTATATATATTATTTTAGGGGCAAAATCATCATCAGGTGTGAATTGCGATAATGATCGGAATCGTAACCGATCGTATATCTGTATAAAATTGATGAAAAAGACTAAGTATAGTGGAAAAAGTGCAGTTAAATTGTGTTTTAACTGTTATTAGTGTTTAACGTGAATACCAATAACCAACATTACAATAAATTACGTAATATCGTAGTTGGTAGGTTGGTAGGTAGCCTCCAAAAAAGGAAAGAAACTTTATTCGCTAGAAAATACAAAAAAATCTGCCAATAAAATAGGTGCTTACTGATTTTTACTTACTGAGTTCGCTGATTTTCAGTAAGCACCTTAATTCTTTTTATAAAAAAATCATTCTGAATTAAAATATTTATTGTCTGTATGTGTGTGTGTGTGAGCTGGACTCGGATCATCAAACTCAAACTCAAACTCAAAATTTTTTATTCAGAATAATTTTTTTCAAATATTCTCTGAACGTCGGGTCTACACTGGTGCCTACCACCGGTTCGGGAACTACCCCGTCGAGAAGAACCGGCGTAAGAAACTCGCACGGAGCCATATTTTAATTAAAAAGATGGAAAATTACAAAAAGTATATAAAACTACAGTGTCATTATGACTAAATAAAATACGAGTGTACCATACTGTATATTATACAGAAACAGCTCTGCAGGGGGCGACCTTATTCCCATGGTGTACCATCCGTCCCATGGTGTGATTCATGAAATCAGTAACTTTATAGTACGCTTTTGTACACAAACGTTCTTTAACAACTTTTTTGAATTTATTAATTGAGAGATTTTGAACGTTTTCTGGGATCTTATTATAAGGGCGTATACATTGACCTTTAAAAGAGTTTTTGACTTTAGTAAGTCTAGTCACCGGAATGTCAAGCTTATGTTTATTACGAGTATTTCTCCCATGGGTATCACATTTTTTCTTGAATTCATATATATTCTTTTTAACATATAATACATTTGATAGGACATATTGAGAAGCAACAGTTAGGATTCCAGTTTCCTTAAATTTTTCTCTAAGTGAAGTATTACGGGCCAGCTTGTAGATTGCCCGAACAGCTCGCTTCTGCAGCACAAAAATTGTATTTATATCTGCAGCATTGCCCCACAGCAAAATGCCGTAGGACATAATACTATGAAAGTAACTAAAATACACTAGGCGTGCTGTTGTTTCATCTGAAAATTGTCTAATCTTACTTACTGCATATGCTGCTGAACTGAATCTGTCGGCCAACCCAGCAATGTGAGGGCCCCACTGAAGCTTGGAGTCTAGTGTAATACCTAAAAATACAGCTGTATCCACTAGCTCCATAACATCACCATTTAAAAGCACATTGGTTTCCGTTTGCCTTACATTGGGCAATTTGAATTTAATACATTTTGTTTTTTTACTATTAAGTAAAAGATTATTAACGCTAAACCAATGTACAATCTTTGAGAGAGCATTATTTACTTCGTCATAACACGCATTAAGCCGTTTGATATTGAATGTAAGAGATGTATCATCAGCAAATAATACTATCCCATGCTTATCTTTAATTGAGAATGGCAGGTCATTTATATAAATAAGAAACAGGAAGGGTCCTAATATAGACCCCTGTGGGACCCCCATTTTAATTTTTGCACCAGCAGATTTTTTACCATTTATCTCAACCCTCTGAGTTCTATTTGACAAGTACGATTTTAGGAGGGCGAGTGCTTTGCCTTTTATGCCATAGTGACAGAGTTTCCTGACCAATGTTTTGTGTTGCACGCAATCAAAAGCCTTTGAGAGATCGCAAAAAACACCTAGAGCATCCTGCGACGTCTCCCAGGCATTAAAAATACTACTGATCAATTCAACGCCTGCGTCTGTAGTAGACCGTCCCTTTGTGAATCCAAATTGTTTATTATGTAAACTATTATTTAAATTAAAATGTTAGTAATTGATTCAGTATTATCTTTTCATAAATTTTACTCAATGTTGGTAAAATAGATATAGGTCGGAAATTAGACGGGTCCGACTTACTACCAGATTTAAAAAGAGGTAAAACTTTACTGTGTTTAATTAGGTCAGGAAACACGCCATTTTTTATACAATCATTAAAAATAGTCGCTAAGTAGGGCGCGATAACATCGATTATAGATTTAATAACCTTCATTGATAGGCCCCACAAGTCGGTAGTGTTCTTAATATTTAGTAAATTGAATGTTTTTATAATGTCTTGAGGACCTACTTCTTTAAATCTAAAGTCGATATCACATTCAATTACATTTTCTTTAAGTAACAATATAGCATCATCAGGAGAGTCCTTTAAGTTTCTTGTAATTGAAACTGGAATGTCAGCAAATCAACATTTTTGCATTTTTGCAATGCATCAATATCAACAATACCAGTCGTCCCACTTCTGAACAATAGTATGATGCAACACGAGTTCGATACCCGATGTGCGGGTCAAGAGGCACGAGGATGCTCCACACGAGTACAGTTGTTCAATAAAAGGCTACGTCATTCTGATTTGTCGGACTCAAATATCCGGATGCTCCGTTAGGTTGCGTTGAGTCGTCGCAACGGAGTGCCAGTGCGTTTTCTCAACGCAATGAGAGATAAATGTTAAATCGTTGCAATTATAAATATGCGGCAACATCAGTATAGGTAAATCATATCACGTTGTCACAAGAATCGTATCTCTCTCGTCTCTTGCTTTCTTCTCCGCTAACCCATTGTATACACTAAAATATGGATTGTTTTATTTGTAGGACAAGGTACAGTAGTCAACCAAGTTTTGTTGATTACAGAACCCTAAAACGGAACCCTAACCAGCAGATTTTTTATATATTTGTAGGTTAATGGTTATATCATAATTTAAGAGTAACCTTGTCCTACGAATAAAAAAATCCATATTTTAGGACCATCAAGTCAAAGTATGAAATCCTTTCTATCTCTGTTAGCTACGACTTTCGAGATTTTTCGAAAATAAAAATGTTGTTTTGTCTTATCGAAATGTAGCCACTCACAAAAAAATTGTTCTAGGGCTCCCGTACTACATGCCCTTGATGAACAAAAAAGGCACAGTGTGCTTATGTCACGTCTGCGATGTGTCGACACGCAACGACGCAACGTGAAAGCGCCCACGGATATTCACGCACTTTATATCCTGTCCGTCACTCGCGCCCTATCAAGGCACCGCTTCCTATGCGCTATGTATTAATTTGACATTTTAATAAAATATGAAATATGTAAAACAACACATCTTTGACTGTGACGACAATCCACGAAGACGCGCCCCACTATTCCTCCTAATTGTTTATAGTATAATATGTGTGCAAGCTTTCGCCAATATTTGAGTGTTATCAGTACACACTAATTACCCATGAGTGCAATCTTCACTACAAAACAAAGGACTCTATAGTAGTACACCTTAAAAATATTTAAAAAATGTTTAAATATGCATGAATTTGATAAAAACGGAAGAAACGTAATGAGTCTCATACATTATTTCATTGTTTAGTTTCAAATTATTCCCCACACTGCTTATGACAAAACTAAATATGCAATTAATATAAATTACATTGAAATATTAGGCCGCTGGGAGCTTAGACAAGTTTGTGGCGGAGTTGTAAGCCCGTCTATAGTTTCACCGCGATATACGTTACACTTTAAAACCCTAGCCGTAAATTATTATGACTTATATTACATTAGGAAACATTTGATTTACCTACAAAATTACGATATTAACTGGTCGCTGTTAAGCATTGGTGTCCTTTTTTTAAACATGGGGAAATGCTTTACGCATCCCTGGCAAATTGGGGATATCGGCCGGGGTATGTGAGACTCCTGCGTAGTCTACCCACTAGAACCCCATGGTGTGGAGTGGAGCACTCATCGCTTAAGGCAGAGTTGGGGGTACGATAGAACCTACCGCAACTCTACCAGCGAAACATATATTTTGGTGTCCTAGCCGACAATTTTTTGTAGTTAAATTTTGAATGCAGTCTTGTTCTAAATTATCTAAAGAACATAACTGCATTCATAACTCATTTGTTCTTCACGTAGGAGAGCCATGTTTTGGCACGAATGGGCCGGCTCGACCGGAGAAATACCACGGGCTCAGAGAAAACCGGCGTGAAACAGCGCTCGCGCTGTGTTTTGCCGAGTGAATGAATTTACCGGAGGCCCAATCCGTAGAGGATTCCCTTCTCTACCCTCCCCTATTTCCTTTCCTATCCTCCCCTATTCCCTTCCCTGCTCTCCCTTATTACCCTATTCCCTCTTTAAAGGCCGGCAACACACCTGCAGCTCTTCTGATGCTGTGAGTGTCCATGGGCGACGGAGGTTGCTTTCCATCAGGTGACCCGTTTGATTGTTTGCCCCCTTATTTCATAAAAAAAAACTCAATACGTAATTTTTTTGTGGGTTACAACACGAATGCTCAACAACGTCCACCTATAATCTTGATAATTTAGATCATAGCGAACGTCATAATTTTGTTAGTTCCTAGTTAAGAGTTGAAATAAATGTTCAAGGAAAAGCAGGAAATAGCTAAATAAAGCCATAAAAGTTATTTTACGACCAATTATAAAAGAACAGCTTTATAAAGCTTTTTATTATGCAATACTGGATGTTATAAAAACATAAAACATAGAAGTCAGAGGGAATGAATAAAGTGCATTTGTATAACATGGAGTTTTTTCAATAAAACAGCCAATGGCTTCTGACCGAGCATCGTAATGGCGGGCCCGGAGCCAGCTATGTAGAGATTTAGATTCATCCCGAATTCTGATATATGGGAGCCCAGCCGTTACCATGCCTCGGTTAGAAAACTAAACTTGGGAATATAAATAGGAAATCGTAAAGCTTGTGATACACGATGCTGAATTTTTGATTCGTTTTTTGAAGTAACTCTATCACTAAACTATTTTAGGCGCGTTGAGAGTCTTTCAAGATCGCGTCATGACTCATGAAAAGGAGGGTGGAAATAATAAGTATACTAGATGATGCCCGCAACTCTGTTGCGCCGAAGTTAGTTTATCGCGAGGGAACCGTAAATTTTTCCGGGATAAAAAGTATCCTATGTCCATTCCCGGGACTTAAAGTATCTCCATGCTAAATTTCAGCAAAATCGACAAAGAAACAGACACACTTTCGCATTTATAATATTAGTATGGATTATTGCGTCGTCACGCTTTTGGATGGAAGTTTCACTTCTCACACGTGTTATACACATGCTGTTTTTTTAACCTTCTTCCATAGATTAAACATTGGTCTTCGCGCGCGGCGCTACGACTAGATACCGCCCAACTAGCAAAAGTGCTCTTATAATTATCTCAAGACAATTAATTTTTAACCGACTTCCAAAAAACGAGGAGGTTATACGTTCGGCTGCGGAATTTTTTTTTATGTATGTTTAACGATTACTCCGCCATTTGTGAACCGATTTTCAAAATGTCTGTTTTTTTGTATTAGGTTTCACTCCAATTTGGTCCCATGTTTACAAAAGTGGTGACCTGATGATGGGATCCACGAGTAATCGAGGGAACTCCTCAAAATTCAAATGGAAACATATGGTTTTTTTGGTTTCATGTGAAGTATTCCAGGCATATGTTACCAAAAAGTAAGATTTTGCACCAGTTTATACCATGGTCCGAAGGTGGTGAACAGAACTCCTTACTCCTTATAGATACATGTTTGGGGGTTTCGGCGTTGTTTTAAAAACTGAAAGCATATACTAGTAAGCTTATTACATTAATCATCATCATCATCATCACCACCATTCCACCATACACCTTCACATTATGACCATATTATAATTGGTAGGTATTTTTCATAGTATTTTTAGATCAAAACGGATCACGGATGTCTTTAAGCATTGTTCTGTAAAAAGTTAAGCTATTTTGAAAATTATTTTATTATTTCGACCTGATGATAAGATCCATGAGTGATCGAGGGAACTCCTCAAATTTTATATGGAAACATAATGTTATGGTGATTTCGATTTTATTAGAAGTATCCTAAGCATATGCTACCAAAAAGCAAAATTTTGAACTAAGATATACCTTGGTTCCGAAGGTGCTAAGAGAACTCCGGATTCCTTATAGATGCAAGTTTGAGGGTTTCGGCTTTGGTTTAAGAACTGAAAGCATATGCTACTATGCAAGTTACATTCATCATCATCATCACCAATACCACCAGTCACCACACCATGAATCATTAAATCATAACTCTTAAGTTGTCGAACGATTTCAAAAATTATATTGTTATATCAAAGTAAATGATTCAAACTTGGTGATCAGGTTACCAAGTTAGCAATTTGATCATGAGATCTATGAATTATGATGTATGTCCGTATGTAGGAAACTCCTTATTATTGGGACAAAATAAATAGTTATATTAACGTAGTTCTAAGTAGTTTAAGCATAATATTATATGAACATTATAGTGAGCTAATAATGACTTTCCAGGAGTGTTGTGATAGAAAGAAAGTCACTGAACAGAACTTTAGGTCCTTTAGAGATAGGCGCATAAACATTAATTTTATCATTGCTTGATTAACGCCATGCTTATATTATTAATTATACAGTGATACGAGTATATTCTTGGAGTTGCTTAATATGCAATTCTCTATTCCAAGAGGGCGCTAGGTATATTAACTTTATGGTTCTCATATCATAAATGTGTATCCTGGCTCCAAAGTCACTTAGTAGAACACTTTAGTATTTAAAGAAAACCTTATAAATTACTTAAATTACTAAAAAGAGTGAAATTATTATTTAAAAAAAAAAATTAAAACAATAATAATTATTATATAATGAACAAAAAAGTATGAAACAATTCTTACTCTTAATAGTGTCTTATGCAGAATACTCCTAAGCCTCTACTATTTCTGTACACAATCTTCATAATTTTGAAGTCGGTACCAGTCTTTAAAATTAAAAATAATCTTAGCTGGTATCGACTTCAAAATAATGAAGATTGTGTACAGAAAAAGTAGAGGTTTAGGAGTATTCTGCATAAGGCACTATTAAGAGTAAGAATAATTTCATACATTTTTGTTCATTATATAATAATTATTATTGTTTTTTTCTCCGGAAGTCGGTTTAATTTTTTGTTAAAAATAATAATTTACACTTATAATACACTAAATCCTATCTCCAAGACCGCAAAAGGGCCCTTTTTATTAGACTATTTGCTCTTATACCATGCTAATAGAATACTTGGTCAATCCGATTTACACTTGTAATGACCTTGTATAACCAAAAACTAGTGTGTTATAAAACTGAATCGTACTATAGCAAACTTAGGCAAGCGAGTGATAAAACTAAATGAGAATATTTTGCACTTGTCAAGTGGAACGAGATTAAAATTTAGATACATTTCAAAGGTTACATGTATTATTAATTAATAATATTTTTGGTTTCTTTTGTATTGTCGATAGTTGCTTTACATTAAGTGTGTTCGTAGGGGAACGGGAATTTATTGTAAAGTGTATTAGGGTATAGCCCAAATTTTTAATGCGCCTCGCTAATTCGAAATATTTACAATAAATATTTATTCAATTATTCAGAATCAATTGCATTATCAGCCATATTGTTTCTACTATCATTTTGAAGAGTGTTGTGTGTATTATCAGAAAAACTAGTTCTATAGGGACTTACTCAAGTGTCTTACAAAACTGTCTCCCGCCATGTTGCGAATTAGCGATTGATTAGGGTTCTGCAGTAAATATCTACCAAGCAACCCATGTCTCTGTATTGTAATTAAAATATGCAAATCAAGTAATAAAATATCTATACCTATTATAAAACAAAGTCGCTTTTTTCCCTCATGTCCCTTTGTTCCCTTTAATCTTTAAAACTACGCAACGGATTTTGATGATTCTTTTAGTGTTAGATAGCCCATTTATAAGGATATAAGCTATATTTTATCACGCTAAGACTAATAGGAGAATATTGAAAAAACAGGGGAAATTATATGAAAGGGCTTATCTCGCGAACTACTGGAGCTATTTTTATGTTATTTGGCACAGATAAGAAGTAGACCATGTAAAAGATCATAGGCTATCGATTTTAATAATTTGTTCAGTGGCTATGTATTTAATACCCGTGCGACGTCGGGGCGGGTCGCTAGTAAGTAATAAAATATAAATATATGAGTAAATATAAGTATTGTTTATAGTTCTTTCATAATTGTCACTTATATTATAATTTTGTACAGAACTTTCCACTTGTCATCCACTTGTCAGATGAGAACACCTGATTTGACAAGTGGATCTAGCAAGCACAATTGATGATTAAATAAACTTATAAGAGTTTTGGTGGAGACGATTAAAGATAAATTGTACTAATAATACTCTCGCATAATGTTCTTACCAATACAGCTGATGGAACTTATAAAGGCCAAAACATGTTGTCTTATAATAGCTTACAAGCACAAATAACTAGAGTAAGTACTCTTAAGTCTAGTAACTCTTTTTCGACATGTATAACTGTCATCTTATAAGCTACTACAAGAGCTTATTATAGGAGTAACTGTACTTCAGTATGTTTACTAATAAGGGTTAGAATTTTCATACTCATAAAGGCTTATAAGTGTAATTGTAAGAATAAACTGACTTGAGCATAAAATGCATTTTTTAAAACTATTAATAGTGCAAACAGCTTATGTCAAAACTACTATAAGTAATCTATAAGTGCAGTACTCTTATAACTTACGTAGATTGAGAGAAATTTGCTAGTTGGGCGCGCTGTATAGAAAAAACAGATTCCTGAATGCGGCAACTCAATATTGTAGTGTGTGTAAAACAATGCACAAATATTGTTGTATGCGTAGATAATCGGGTTGCCAGATACGTGACTGGTGCCCGATCAATGGGGAAAAATTAGTTACTGTGGTCTTGTCATTTATTGTATAGTAAAGGCTGATTAATTTTCAATCGTCAGCTGATAAAATTTACCATTGGAATAAATTTGTCGTTTTGACAGATTTTATAAGAAAAAAATGTCAGTGTCATATTAATTCTTTAGGTAAAAGTTCAACGAAATATAATGGGCACAATATTGATGGGAAAATAATACAAAAACAATGGTAGGAAGTTTAACGAAAGTTAAGAATGAGTCACAAAAAAGCAGATGTTGAATTATAGCAGATGTTGTAATTTCTTTTCTCATTTGTAACTGTGTGTTCATAAAATTTAAACTGTGTTTAAGATTTTTATAATAATATGATACTTATATTTAATACATATTCATGATGCAAGAACTTCGAAAACTTTTTGTTCCGTCGGTGGGATTCGAACCAGCGACCCTAGCTAGAGATTCTAATACGCTCATCCACTGAGCTACAGAAGTCGTCAATAAAAAATAACATAAATAAATAAAAAAAACAATCTTAGAAAAATTTGGAAATTCTTAGTTTATGGCAATTGGCAACACTGACCATCAAGCGGTACTCCGATCCGAGTTTTCAAGTTTATATTATTTTTCTGTATTTATGACGATTTATATAATATTTACTGATGGTATGTTTCTTGTTTCTTGTAGTGTTATTTTTGCATAGTCTCACTACGCAAACTGGCATTTTGCTACAACCGGAACTTAAAATTTCGAAAATTCTCAACATATCTACCTCACCCGAAGCTTGCTGCGCGACTGGCGCGGTTACGCCATATATTATGGTGTATGGTTTGTTGCCGCATTTTTCAAGTACTCCGGCGGTATGTAGTCGTAGCGCCGCGCGCGAAGACCAATGATTAATCTATGCCTTCTTCTTTAGCAGTAGCGAAGGCTTCTTTAAGAGGAAGCCTTGGCCTGTATGGAAAAATTAAGGTAAGTCGAAAAAAAATGTCGAAACCCACGCAGCCGTTGTTAAGTTACTGTAGTTTCCATATTAAGTACACAACATGAGGCTCTAACATTTCATACAAGGAAAAACATAAATTAGAACATAATATTATGAGTTCCACATAAAAAGAAAAATAAAATGAAGTGCAAGTGCTTGAAATGAAAACCAATAAATACAATTGAGACGAATGATTTCAAGCAGATATCGCAGCTGCTTCAATGCAATTTCAAGCCAGTTTTTCGAGCAATGCTTGAGAATAGCTTTCAAATTGTACGAAATATTGAGTGCTTACTCTTGATAGACGCTATGCTACTATGTTAAATGCTTTCTATGCTGCTATTTTTATTATAATTTCGATCACAATGTACTTTACCAGTAAACGAAATAAAATTACTTATTCTACTTATACAGATCTGTTACGTTCATACTATTTTCCGGCTTTAATCTCTTCCGAACAACATTGACAAATTTGACAGATAAGTGAAACAAAAGATACGAAATGACATTTACATAAAAGAGACAGACTAAGTAAAAGACGACCCAATTGGGTCGTATTTGAAGCTTCACAACGCGCACGGTAGTAACATATTATCTGCTTTGAGTTTATTATATAATATATCATTGCTTGTATAGGAAAATATACATACAGTTGTGTGTCACGGTGACAGACGAATACAAAGTTGCGGGCAACAATTAGTAAATAAAATCAACAGAATACGTCTTCACAACAGTGAAATGTTAATTCACTCTTCGCGGTATAATAAAATATGTATTTACTTTGATACGAAAGCGACTCCTTAAAAGAAGGATCTTAAATTCTTTAGATACTATTTTATCATGAACGTAATTTAGATTTTCTGCACAAAAAAGTTTGAGCTCATTCAAGCGTTGTTGGGAGCAACCTTTATACGCCTGTAGGTCAGCCACAGATTCCTCATAATAGCACATTTCCCCCGAGAAAGCCTGTAGCCTTTGGCAACCCAAACATCTTGAGTAACAAAAGAGCTCGTTATAGCATGCGCTATCTACACAGCTATAATAGATTTACTTAGAAATATCACCGATGAATTGTCTGAGGACTTGCTATAGTCTATTGTCTGTGCGCAGTTATAAATATCAAAGACTAAGGTTATAAATAACTTTAGTTACACTTTAACTGGTATTGTGTAAACAACTCAATTAACTCAGGAATTCGTATCTTACGTTATGCCGCAATAAAAATTATTATCGTAGGTTCACGATTCAAACTTCGTCCTTAATCTTATCAATATTAATTTTATCAAAAAGACACACTTTCATAATCATCGTTATCCACTTCTCATAATATCTGTTCACAGAATCAGTATTTCGTGATGATACTTCTTAACTATCTTCGTGCCTTCGATTTTAAGTCTTAAAACTAAAGGATAAACGCCGTTAGATCGCAACTTGATGCAAAAAGGTGTAGGATTAATGAGGGGTACATAGTTTATTAGTGGTTCAGACTTTAACCGCAGCGCTTCAGAAGAGCTTTAATTACAAACTACTTCATATATTATGTACATTTTCTGGTTATTTGTGTTCAACACAACTAAAGTAATATTGTGTAAAATATATATCAAAACAATATATTTTACACATTAATCTAGTTACTAAGCAAATTACAAACCATTACATTATGATTTAAAAACATATGACAAGAATTTGAGGGCTCGCGCTACCTAAATATAATTATTTTCTTAGAAGGCTAGACTAAAGTACAAAAATTAAGAGATACAATAAAAAAGATTGCATAGTTATACAATTCTTACAATGGTATATCAAAATGAATTGGATCCGAGTATACACTTATAATTGACAAGCTCTTCAAGAATTCTCGTTTGACCTAAGAGGGAAACTTGGGCAATTGTTTTGGGCACTACCTTCAGTTGGGCACTTATTGTTTTGGGCACTCTATACTCGGGGCCGGCGTAGCCACGCTTTCGAGAAATATTGTCAGATATTAATATTTCGTTGATTTGTTGTTTTGAATTCGAGTTTCATTTGTCTGTATCTAACTTGTTATAGTTCGTTATACGTTTTATAATTAGTTATGTTTTTGTGTATAGATTTTTTAATTCCTATTTTTTATTCAAATTATTATGGGTATTATTAATAATTAACAACTGGATTTTTTTTTCGCTTTCAAGCATTGCTTTGCTGCTTACGTAAATTAATCATCAAAAGATATCCAACCTCTAAATATATTGTAATTATTTAGAAAGTATAATATACTTACCATAATATTATATAGGCACTTTCATATAAAAAAAAACTGTTAAATCATTTTCTATTTAACTCTAAATACTTATTTTCAGAGCATTTAGTTAAGTGACATTCTTCAGACTTCGACAGCGAAGTTAGAAATAAAAAATGTATGGGATTAGGATTTTATTTCTTAACGAAATATCAGTAATATATCACATTCATCTCATTTTTCAAGGCAAAACAAAACTCGATATAAGTTGAGGACTTCTCTCAGGCAGCGTATTTTCAAGTTATTTCGAACACACGGTCTGAGAGTGACTTTTACAATATTTCTTCGTTATATCGACCACGATGTGACCTCCTTCTGTTCGGTATCGTTTGCAAAACATTTTACACTTCACGACGTCATTTGCTATCAGTATAACTTACCAACTTTTCTCTTGTATACGGTTCAGAAATAGAACCTTTTAAACGTGCTAGATATTGTTGTGTTTGCAATAAGTTCCATATTTAACTATCGTTCTAAGTTTAAACTTTATAGGGACTGTTTGCATTCAAAAATGTCAACTTGTAAAAAGCGTGGTTGTCTGAGTTTTGCTTCTGATACTGTGAAACTGTGTTGGTCTCTTAGTTGGTCTTATTAATATTATTTAATATTTATGTAGGATATTTTTTATGAATTCATAAACATTATTTTATAAATCTGTCCCTGGCCCCCACAAAATATCTCTGTTCTAAATGCATTATTATCTGTACTCGTAAAAATCTCCAGTAAAGTTTTTTTGCTTAACGTCTTAGCTCATAATTCTCATAATAGATTGCATAAAAACTGATTAAACTTTCATTAAACATTTATTATGGTAGCGAATAATAAAGACAAAATAGAAACAAAGTACTTAGTTTATAAAACTTTGTGATTAAGTTCGATACAAAACAACATGGCGAAATTATTATCTAACTTCAGCATAATCTTATATATAAAATTCTCGTGTCACAATGTTAGTCCACGAACTCCTCCGAAAGGGCTTTACTGATTTTTACTAAATTTTATATGCATATTCAGTAGGTCTGAGAATCGGCTGTATTAGTGCATTTGTTGAATAAATAATAGTAAATTATTACAACCTGAGACTGACGGCGACCATTGTTTGTGCGACGGGATAGCGATCGACGTTGCCATGGCGACATACTTATTTAGTCACTTCAATAAAAGAATATGCTCGAAATACTTTATATTATTATGGCAAAGCAACGTTTGCCGGGACAGCTAGTAATATTATAATAATTTATTATTTTTAAATATGCTATGGCCTGATTTAATTTGCACAACTGTATCATGATACACGTTTTTATTGCATTGCAAACATGTTTTTATTGCGTTTTATACGATATTGTTTAGTGAAATTAAACTTTACAATCTCTTTTATGATTTCTTGGGTTTGTATTGTAAGAATTTATTATGACTGCGCCAAGTTTACATAATCAAGGTCTTGAACATTTAATGTGAGTTGGAAAGTCAAAAGTCTGACAGATGTTAGGAAGGCTCTACATTGACAAAGTTACAACTTACAAGTGATTCCTTTAATTAGAGGTATAATAAATAATAATTACACTTTCGTTACGACTTGTTAGACAAAATTAAAGTTTGTTTTTAAAGGTGAATTTTACGAGTGATAATAATAATAATTTTTACGGTATCTACAAAGGTTTTTATCTATAACTAGCTTTTGCCCGCGGCTTTGCTTGCGTTAAGAAGTATTATTATAAACAAACTTTTATCCCCTATTTTAACCACTTGGGGTTGGAATTTATCAAATTCCTTTCTTAGTGGATGCCTACAACATAACATCCCAACAAACAAACTAACCTTATAAAATTAACTCAATAAGGTATAAACTCTTATACTTGTTATAAAAGAGCATTCATTATGCCAATGTTACTTATAATGGCACACTATTAGGAGATTTGGCTAATATTACCTTTATTCTTTTAATTTGGTTGAGTAACTCTAATTTATACGGCAACTATAAGGCTTCGAAATATGTTCATCTTATAGTGGCTATTTACATTGCTTTTTAGCCTTATAATATTCAAAGACATATAAAAGCTTTTAATATGGTAAATTTTTCTTATAAAAGTAATGCACAAGGTAACTAATAATGCTTTTAACTTATAGGGGCATTTAATAAGACATCTATCCAACAAACGAATGCTTACATTTTATATGACCTTAACAAGGATGAAAGCAATCCACATTCCCTTAAACAGTGATTATAAATATATTATTCTCTTTAAGGTTACATTAAAATGCTTTACATAACTAAATTCGCCATTTTAAACGTACAACAGATTGTGTGAATTTCTTGCGGAGCGGAATGATCAGCCAAATGCGAGTCGGACCTGTGCACGAAGGGTTCCGTACTTTCATAGAACAAAAAAGGTCAAATTTTTTTTTAAGTTTTTAGGCCTTTGTGTAAATTTCAGGTGCCTACCTGTTACCATTATTGACAAGCAATAAAAGCGAAAAAAATATGTTTGCTGTATAGGAGCCCCCTTAGATATCATATCATGTATTAATTTTATTTTGTTTTATGTATTTGTTGTTATAGTGGCAATAAATGCATACAATTCCGACAAATTTCAAAATTGTAGCTATTGCGGTTCTTGAAATACAGCCTGGAGACAGACAGATAGACAGACAGGCGGACAGATAACGAAGTCTTAGTAATAGGGTCCCGTTTTACCCTTTGAGTACGGAACCCTAAAAAGGGATTCAAAGCTGTGGAAGAAGTTTATTTATTTATTTCTTTATTAGACTCGCCAACAGCAAAACACAGAAATACATTTAAACTTAAAACTTAAACTAAAACATGCAATTATGTGTAAGCCAATTATAGGGGTGTACAGCATTCATTAAGAACAGTAGATACATAATTATTTCTTAAATCTTATAATGATTACATGAATATAGTTTTAATTTTCGAAAGCAGAAGTTTGAGTATTATATTTGGTTAATTTGTTTTTTAAACTCTTACAGGAATCATTAAAAATATCTAGGTCTCTTACAGATGTGCAAGCTAGGTTGTAATCAGAACAGATATTAGATAAGGGAGAGTATTTTAGGATGTTAGTTTTAATTTTAGGAGTGTAGAATAATTTGGTAATTGGATAACGAGGATAGTGATACGGGGCATTTAATTTTATACAACGAAGTAGGTTGTCGCAGTTAATAATTCCGGATAATATTTTTTTGAGAAAATTATATTATATAATGATAACATTCGGCGATTACTAAGTGTCATTATTTTAAAGTATTTTAAGCGTAAATCATAAGTAGCACGATGAGAAATACCAGGAGAGTGAAACGCGAGATTTCTCGTGAATGCACGTTGGACATTTTCTACGCGCATGGAGTGGGAAATATATCGAGAGCCCCAAACTACTGATGAAAACTCCAAATAGCTACGACCCAATGAGTTATATAGAATAATTTTAGGCTTAATACTTAAAAATCCTGTAGTGTTTCTTTTAAGAAATCCTAACATTCTGTACGCTTTTTTGACACACATATCTATGTGTGACTTGAAATTGAGTTTGGAGTCAAAAACCACGCACAGGTCTCTTATCTGTAACCTGTTTAAGTACGGCAGAGTTTAAAGCATAAGTTGCGGTTACATTATTTTTTTCACGTTTTCGTGTAAATTTAAGATAAAATGACTTTTTAGCATTTAGAACCATACCGTTAGTACAGCACCAGTAATATATGCTATTTAAATCTTGCTGAATAAGATCAGCATCCAGAGCACAGGTTACCCTTCTGTATATTTTAAGATCATCAAGATCAAGAAGTTGAAAAGGAGCGATGGTTACAGAAGAAAAGTAAAAAATTAAACAATTAATTTGATAATCACGTGTTTTTAATAATAGTTCAAACTTAAAATTAGTGCGCAAAAGTGAGCTAAAGTATCCATAAAAAGAGGTCTCTTTCGGCCAACCCAACTACAGTGGAAAAAAAACATTTTTATGTATAATATACGGGAATAACACTAGCTAGGTGCGATTTTGTTAGTGTGAAAGGAACCCTAACGATATATAAAATGGCGATATCATAAGAAACAATTGATGCCGTTATAAAGTCTTTACTCTCATAGACTCCTTATAGACGATGTGTGAATCCTGTTGTTCTTTTAAAAGCACTATATATAACTTGACTAAATAATTAATGACGGTTTTAGCACAAAAACCACTTAAATTCAAGGGCGAGTTGATACCAAAACACACAGCGTATCACATTTTATCATGCATTTTAATTCCCAAACACTTTTCACTATAAACGAGCACTAAATCAGGTTAATAAACTATACATAAAATAATGACTTATCGTTTACTTGACAGTAAAATGGCTGACGTTACTATTTCTTCTCCAAGCTGTTGCGAAAATGTAAATCACTTATGACGGCAAAAAGGGCAAACGGAGTTTAACTCCCTTGTATCGGACAATAATATAATACGTATAAGGGTGATCGCCCGTATTAACGCTTTCTATATGTTTCTTATAAGTTGAAGTACCTTGTTCTTGGTCAATAAAATATAACACGTATAAGGAAAAAAGCGGACAATAAAGCAACTATAAGGAGGGTATAAGGTTATTATCCTTATAAATTGTGCCCAAATGCATCCTTATAAGCGATAATACGACTCTTATGAGAATATTATTTTTGGCTATATAAGCCACTACAAGAGCAATTTTTGTTAGTTGGGATCTACCTGCATGCCAAATTTCAGCCCGATCCGTCCAGTGGTTTGGGCTGTGCGTTGATAGATCACCATGTCAGTCAGTCACCTTTGAGTTTTATATATATAGATAATAGGTAATGTATGTATTATAATTTACTTTTATATTAACAATTACTTAACAGAACAATCGGAATGTTTTATTGAAATTGTTATTATAGCTTATTAAATTTTCAGACATAAATTATTTCGTTCCTAACATCAAAGTAGGTTTTACTCTTTATTTAAAGTACAGCTTCTTAGAATACTACTACTAAAAGGACCTTTTGAGAAACTAGGAGTAGTCCTAGCCTACTAAAATCACTAATTTATCAACATTACCTGACGACAAAACGAATCAAAATTATACTCGTAAAATAAAACCATAATTTCACAGCCCCAACATTGAAGATATGAAAATAAATAGGTATAATAATATTATATTGTATCAAACTCGCAACTCACATATCTAACACAATAAACTCACAAACCACTATGATGTACATGGAAACGCTATTACCGAAACGGAAAACTTTGTGCAAAATGTGATTCTTGTACAGTATCATTGATAAAAATTATTAAAACAACCCCCGATTCGATACTCTGATTGTTCTGCTGTACCACAAGAACCTTGCAAGTTGCAGGTTTATGGTACAATCTAAATTATAGGCCTACCAGGATCTGATGACAAATTTTGATGGCAGATTTTCAAAAAATATCCTTGATCATTGGATAAATTTTATATTTGCATGTTTCACACACAGAATCAGCCGCTATAAGGAAAAAAGGGATCAAAATGTTTAATTCCAATTACCCCGGTATTGCTAGTGTCAATTCCTTTTCTCAATTTTTGCCATCAGATTCTGGTAGACCTATAGAAATGAGTTAAACGTACTTGAATAAAATATAAATAAATTGTGTCAAGCAGATTGCGAAATATATTAGAACCTATTTATCTCTGAAAGTTGCATATAATCTTCAATAAAATATAAAAACTCAAATCTTTCAGCACTGAGCGGGCTAATGATGATGAATTGTAACTGCTAAGAATGCTCTCGTTTATTTCAGCTTTCAAACAAAACAACTAGACCAAAATCGTTCAACGGTTTGGATACCACGGACAGACAGACACGTCAAACTATAACCACAGCAAAAATATGTTTTTAACGTGATAATATAACATCCCTCTTTTTTGGTGGGTTAAAAATATGTTACTCGTAAAAGCATAAAAGTATCATTGATAAATATTGGGTCAATGTTTAAAAAATCAGAAGCGTCATATCGCTTCCTAAATGCTTTTACGATATCCCAGACTATTTTAAACTGGGATAAGATAGAAATACTGATACCATCTTTTATCTTTTTGCGATATTTACTCTACCACTTTTATTTGTATCACGAGCACTTGTTGAGCCCATTGTGATGAAATTTTATTCAGATTACTTACTAGAATAACTAATAAGGTATATCGAGAAGAGATAGATGTAATAATTATTAGCTGTCATTTTGTACCAATTTCCGTTGCTTTTGTACCAATTTCTGCCTAAAACAAAAGCAACTCTTTTATTTTAGGCAGAAATGGATTGAAATATTCTATTAAAATGTTACAATCTAGATTTAAGTCATTAAATACTAGTCACACAAGAATAAAACATGTCGGTCATTTCGTTTAATCGAGAGATGAAATTATCGTATCTGTAACAATTTTGATGTCAAAATTAAAACAAGGATTTAAATAACACGGGGTAAATATTACAAGCAGAAAACAAAGAAACATAATAAAAATTGTTATCATAAAAGTAATTCCACTAGTTTTTAACTAAATAAAGTAAAAGCACTATTAATCAAAGAAAGTGGCTATAAAACCTCACTTCAACAAAATAAAGAAACTTTCTGAACATAATAAGCCACAATCAACACTTTAAAAGGTCTGTTATTTTTGTCCCTAAAGGCTGTCTCATCTTTTAGCAAATACTCAAGGCCTGAAAGCCTACGGCTCCCACCTATTCAACAAAAAATTCATTTTTGAATTTTAGAGGTCCATTATTTCATGTTTTCCTTCCCTTTGATCTTTCCAATTGGCTTTTAGCATTAATGACGCGGTTCTTTTGAAATTAATTTGCTCGAGTATCAAAATTTTGAAGTACTTTTGTTCGGTTTTTTATCGGTTAAGTAGTACTAGAGAGGTTTGGGTCGAAACCTTTTTGTAAAGGTTTATTATTAGTTTATTACTAATACTTTTATTTAATATTTTTAAATACACGGACCTTATTACTTGTAAGAATAACTCCTAGTGAGATATGTAATATTACAGAAGCTAATTCGTAGGCAGATGGCGGACCTACATAGTTTGGTCGCGTTATATCGAATCAGCCCACATACCCATCAGTCGTGGCAAAACGAGACATAATAGCTTTTTCATTGTTATCGCGGCCGGATGTGGCCGCTTGGGGCTTCATGAATTAATACGACTAACATTGAATTGCTATAGGCCGAACAAATGACGTTGGTCTGTTATGTGCCTATGATTAGTTTTAAAATTTAAGTGGCACTCAAAATTAAACCGCTACGAAGACAAATAAACTTAAATTTAAAATCTTTCACATCCTTATCTTTATTTGCATAAAATTAAGAAGTTTCTCAATTAAGTTCCGCAATATATTATCTTAATAATTACCGTGCAATATTTTCTTCCGCTTTCGTTTAATTGTTGCTCTGACCCGGTTTCAGCCCAACCTATTTGTAAGGCTGCCGCTCAATAGTCGCCATCAAATCTCCGATGTGGACAAAGTTTCGTCCGTGGAAGCGTTTCACTAACTTTATTACCTACTTTATATGCTTTTACGTTGATTAAAGAATATGCATGGCTAAGTTGTTTAGTTTTACGAGTACGTTTCTTGTTTTCCCCAACGCTTTGTGTTTTACGTTCGCGATCGTATTTTACTTTGAAGTCGGTTTTACAATGTTCAAAATGTATATTCAACGTTCACCAAAGCTTTGTGTTAAAATTATGCAATAAAACATTGCTTTAAAACAAGAATAATTCCCTCGGTGTCACAATATTATAATATTATCTTATTAAGAACATGCTTAATACGTAATTATTATTACGTATTTTAGAAGCTACAATATACAGCTGAAAGGTATAGCCTACCCAACAAATTCCCCATATTGTACCGTAGATAGTATCGTGTAGTGAGCGTTCAAACGGAAGCCAAACACTCGCGTCGATCGCGCCCTATCCAACAATATCAAATTTTCATCTTCACCCAAGGACAATTTACTTAAGCCGCATTTCATGAGGCACTTCCCATACATTGTTTCGTGAACGGCGAACATTTTAACTCATTTTCTCTCTAACTTGTCGCCGGTTATTGAATAATCGATTGAGGGTAAGTGGGATGGAAAAACGGTGTTATTTTTATCTCTTTAATGGTCGGCTGGAAGATTTTATGCTCGATTTCGTGCATAAACAAGGTTGCTGTTTTATTTTAACAAACAACCTTCACGGTGACTAAACTGACATCATCATCACTACCATCATTCTTATTTTTCAAGCGAACAGAAAATAGACTGATAGCCTAACCTTGAGAAAGAGAAGAGATTAACGCCATTTTTACATATTTTTGAGTACTAGAAAAATGGCTTTGTACCATCGAGGAAATTGATTCCTATGCAGTTGATAGACCAACGTTATTTGGTCGAATATGTCAATTCAATGTTAATTGTGATCTGTCGGCTGGGTTTGACGTAACGCAACCAAACTACTTAGATCCCCGATCTGCATAGGAATCAACTTCTCTGATAGTACATTAATTTTATTTGCAAATATTCTCGTAAATAAACTGTAGCTTCCTCACGATTAAAAAAAAACCTTTAAAACATTATATCAATATCCATATAACTATTAAAGAAGCGAGAGTGTGTCTGTCTGTCCAATACCGCTGAATCGATGCTGAAATTTGGTATGGTCGAGATACTGAGTCCCAGGAAAGGACATAGGAGACTTTTTATCCCGGAATAATGTACGGTTCCCTCACGATATACGAATTTTGGCGCAACCGAGTTGCGAGCGTTATCTAGTTTGTGAATTAATAATAAATACACACTTTGGATAAACATAGTGACTGTAACATGAAACAGAAATTCGGCCTTCTCGGAAGGACAGGAGGGGCTTAAGTTTAGTTTGTACTCTATTTCAATTTCATGCGAAGTAAATACGAATCCCTATTTATTTGATGTCCTTAAGAACGATATTTGTTTATACGTTTAGCTTATTCAAGGATAATAATAATATATAAACGTTTCTGCGTAAATATTCCTGTTCAACCAAAGTTTCTTTCTCTTGTTGAAAATGTATAGGTAAGTAGGTACCTTTTAAAGTATTGTTTAAATTTCTTTTTATAGAAAGCTTTATAAATTAAGAAACTAGTAGAAAGTTAACACATAGAACAGCCTTTTCTTTACACATTGCTGCTTAATATTATTATAATGATTTTTATGAAACCAGTCGTGTGTTTTGTTAGAATATACTTTAATTATTAGAATAGGCAGTGGAAGTAGTACAAGAAGATTGCATTTTATAAGAGTTCAACCTGCATTTCCATCAAGGGCCTACAGGACAATCGATAATATGAATACTGTCCGCGCGAACGGAATGGACGAAAGCTTGTTCAAATATAAGATAAAACTATCGAGTAGAGTAGACGTAGACAAATGGTTATGCAAGACCACACAACCTTCTTTGTCAACAAACTTCAACCGGAGGATTATGTGGAACATGTATATAAATTTATCAAGATTACCGCCTCGACATACGACAACTGGCAGCAGTCCAATGCATAGGAGTGGCGCGCTTGTATTATATACATCTAATATCTATATCTATACGTCAAAACGTTATTAACACTTTAATCAAGAATCAAGATGATTCAAAAGACTTGTCCAAAAAGAGCTTGTCTCTTTCACTGGCACTGTGGAAACGAGATAGCTTATTATTCCCGTGCGAAATAAAGAGACGTCCAGCACTAGATAAATGGACTTAGAGTGGATATTTTCTGTCGTCCATGCTTCTGATTTGTTTTACTTTAATTAATCAACAAAGATTACTTAAAAATATTGAAGTAATGTTTTAAAGACTAGAGTTAGTATGACTTATCATAATTTAGAGTGATTCCATTTAAATAATTAAAAGTGTTTAAAAAACTGGACGGGTTTTTGAAACGTAAAAAAATAAGGTATTTAGACGTACTCAGTTAGTATTTCGTTCACGCAAATACTGAATTTAATTTACAATTTCAGTGCCTTTATTTAATTTGCACTGAGACAAGCGTGGCATGAGTTAGCATACAATTTATTTCAGAAATTGGTGTATTAGTTATCAAGGAATGAAACAAATCATGGTTCCCGCTATTATTTGAACCAGATGGGGCCAGCGCTGTCATAAGTTCTCTCTCTGAACTTATGAATTATACTCTCTTCCTGTTCAAACTTATAACTATCTTAATTGTCCAATTTAAACTAAGTTATGTTTTAAAATGCTGAAACATTTTTGAACTATGATAGTAAAAACAATTTAATAATAAGAAAGAATACAGTCATTTTATTGAAATTTAGTGTTACCCTGATAGTTATAATTTGCTTTTCCGAAAACAAAAAGCAAGTTTGGATGTTTTACTTAACTACTCCAAAACGGATGGATCGATTGTGTTGAAATCTTGTGTGCTTATTGCGTGAGTCTGAGAATAGTTTTTTTTTTATAAAATAAGGGTTCAAACGAGCAAACGGGTCACCTGATGGAAAGCAACTACCGTCACCCATGGACACTCGCAACATCAGAAGAGCTGCTGCAGGTGAGTTCAATTCAAGTTAAAATTGCAGGATCAATACATACCAAACGGCATACAGTCCTGAATCTCACGTTCAACGTTTTTCTGAGATCTATCCATACTAATATTATAAATGTGAAAAAGTGTGTCTGTCAGTCTGTCCGTCTGTCTGTCTGTCTGTCCTTTACCTCAAACCGCTAAGCCGATTTTGCTGAAATTCGGCATGAAGATACTTTGAGTCTCAAGAAAGGACATAGGATAGTTTTTATCCCGGAAAAATGTACGGTTCCCGCGCGATAAACTAATTTTGGCGCAACGAAGTTGCGGGCACAATCTAGTGTGACATATACAACGTCCACATTACTACGTCTGAAAATAACAGTGAAATAACAGAGGTTTGAAGCATAACTTTCTACCACGCACTCTAAAACTCTGGAACGAACTGTCACCAGCAGTATTTCCAGACCTATACGACCTGCAAACCTTCAGGAAGAGAGCGTATTCTCTCTTAAAAGGCCGCAACTCATCTGCCGCTCTTCTGATGTTGCGAGTGTCCATGTTGCTTTCCATCAGGTGACCGTTTGCTCGTTTGCTTCCTTATTTTATAAAAAAAAATATAAAACACGCTGTATACGACAATACAAACTTAATCGGATCAGCTAGCTTAAAATAAAAAACCTACATTGAGAAGACATTGTACTTAGTTAAAAGAGTGATTATGATTATTTACTCTTGATCAATAAAAATATGACAATTTATAGTCTATACTATAAGCGTTATGAACACAAATCATAATATAATCATATACCGTACCTTTCTCCTATTAATTACAATATGACGTCACAATAGCTGTAAATATTCATATATTTTGCGTTTCTAAACAAGTTTAATTAATTTCAGAGATGTAATGGGAAAATACATTTACAACCGTTTCCACAATCTAGTTACGTTATTGCGTTACAAGGAAAACTCGTTTCGCCATTTTTGATCAAAACTTTTGTGTTTTCTTTTCCCTATCTGTATTTGATGCTGATTATATATATTATGTGCCTTGAACGTGACTGTCGTAATTACTTTATACTTTAGCAATTTTACTCACAATTTTGACTCAAAAATAAGAAAGTTGCAAAAAAAATTATACAAAAGCTTTGCCGACACAACGTAGAAAAACTACTGAAAGTATTTCAACTTTTTGTATGTAGCTTATGGTTGTGGATTCCGAAAAAATATTCTTGTAAGATCATCTTTTCGTTCATTAATTTTTCTATTTTTGCCCTTAACCATTACTGCCACCATGATTTCGTTGCTACAATACCCAAAATAGACGACTATAAACAATTCGGCTATATTTACATCGCCACGGAATGGAACGGCATTCACCTCATGCGAGGAAATTAGCACCGAAGAATTCTTGACAATTCCGCGGGAGATACAGGTCCAATTTTTTGGCTGTTATTTAATTTGTGTGTTATACTGTTGACCTAAAGTTTACTGTGTTATGTACAGTAACGTTGCAAAAATCGCTTCCATTCCATTCCGCGCTGGTATAAATATAGCCTTGTACGCCGCACAAGTTCGCCTGTTTGTCCATCATAAGCCAACACTTAGATTCGGAGGAATAATCCCGAAGTGGAATCTAAACGCTGACGTAGATCTACGAGATCGATCACAATTCCGCTCCGTCACCGCGCATTATCCCGACTCCGGACAATGGGAGCGCCCAAATTACCGTAATTACTAATTTAGATCGGGTGCTCTGAAATTAACCAACTAATTTTATGAGTAATTTGAGCCTAATATTTCAGCTATAGAGAAAAGATTTGCTTCAGCCAGAAATTCTGAGATTTTTATTACCTTTAGCACAGATTTGTTATAATAAAGAAATATATACTAAGGCTGTATTTACATATCCTACTAATATTATAAAGGCAAAAGTTTGTGAGTTTGTATGTTTGTTACTTCTTTACGTCTAAACAGCTGGAGCAATTTTGACTGTTAGCTGTTACTCTGGATTAACACATTGGCTACTTTTTACTGCGGGGAAAATATTACAATTTATTCTCCCTAATAAGCCGCGGGTAACACCGCGGGGCACAGTTATAAATAATATGCGTACAAAATATCCGCACCAAAACGTAGGAAAATATTTTAGTTTTAAATAGAAAATTAAGAGGATTAATAATTTAGACAAGAAAGAAATTTTGCCCTGTCGCAATTATTTTGTTACGTTTCAAGGGTCATGTTTAATTTACTCATTGAGTAATATAATTTTAACCCATTTAGACCCAAATGAAACTGAGCCGTGGAAAATATGTTTTTTTTTTAATTTATAGATACCAATAAAATTATTAGGAAAACACAAAAAAATATATATTTTTTTAATTTTTATATAAAAAAATTGCCGTCCTCAAATGGGGCCAATGGGATCAAACGGTGTGAAAATTTTCGATACATTATTTATGAACGTACCGTGTTTTCACACATTTCTCAAATTGCCTTTGATCTTTTTCATGTCGATTACGACATGCCCACCGACTAGACCGACCGACTAGCCCACCAGAACAACGCAATTATTGGGACAGTTTTTAGGGAAAGTGACCCTTCATGCTGCAGGTTTGGGAGTACAGATATGTATTGCTGGTTGCAGAATTCTACCGCTTGTATGTCTCAAGTATTCACGACCAAATGCCGCCGACATTGGAGCTGATTCAATTCATGTTTTTATTACCTTGATGATGCTGCATCATGCCATGCGTTTGCTACTGTAGCAGTGGTAAAACAATCCAACATGTGCGTGAACAGTACCTACCAGTTACCAACAATTTTTTTTTTCGTATAACAGTGCGAGAAAGTCGATTGATCAGTTGACTTGACCCCACGCATATCCTTGTTATAGCTTTGATAAAAATGTAGGAAGCAAACGTCCACATTCTTTCAACAGTAATACATTAATTATTTACTTTTCCCAGAAGAAAAACGCTGTAAAGGCTTGCCCCAATCGCATAGACATTATAATCTAGCCGATGTAAAACAAATTCTGGTTTAGTTGGTTGAAACGGTAGTCAATCTAGTCGTTTTCTTTTTTTCATATCCTTGACGGACACGAGAGGACACTTCTCTGTACTGTCTTGGCCAACAGTATCAGTTGCACAATAGCTAGCTTCCCCATTGAGTAATGAAAAACTGGTAAAAGACACATGGTTGCGAAGGAAATACGACTAAATATATCTTATCACTGTCATCTTCAATCATGGCAACTTCCCGAAGTCTATAGTATTTATCATAGCTATTGAATACCCTTCAGTTCATTAATTATACGAAAATGATCGGTGGACAAAACTTGGAATAATTTACATCCAATGTGCCCATTGGCCCCAAATAGGGACACTTGTATAAAACTACTCCTAATCTTATGAAGACCAAAGCTTTTCACACTAATATGTATATTTTTTATAGGTTATACTGTAATGAGTTCTTCCACGTAGAAAAATATATATGCCTAAAAGAAAAACTCAAAAATAAAAAATATTAACTTAGCGTCATTTCGGATGTTAGAAACAGCTTCAGAAAAATCACTATAAAACACTGTAACTATATTTATATTATTTGTACCTTCTAAGAATAAGAAGATACACTTTTAGCAAATTGACACTTACAATAAAAATAGGAATAAAGTTGAATAACAAAAAATTTAAGTAATTTTAAAAGTGTCCTCGTTTGGGCACGGCGGGTCTATATGGGTTAATATTACTCAAGGCAAAGCTTTTTAATGAAACAATATAATAACTTAGCGCTAAACCATTCCGTGCTTGTCTACAAACTTGAGCATAATTAAATATCATAACCCGGCGAAATTATGTCCCATAAAGTGTACAACATAAATTAGCTGCATTATGTAAAATTATGCGGCACGAAATTTAAGAACCGCTTATTATCAGCGCGGCTTACGTAACCCGACGTATTACACTGCGACACAGCTGATAACATCGCGATGTATAAATTAGTTACACTCGGAAAACATTTGGCTGTTAAGGTGGCTTTCCGATATTTGCCGCAAGCGACCGCGACCGACGAAAATTCAAACCAAATACCACTTTATGACTTAGGGTCAATTCAGACGCAACGCGACGTGTAGATGTATTTCTGTATTGAATTGACAGACTTTAATTGCGTGAGTCGCCATGCAAATCAATACAAATAGGGTTAATTCAGACCGCAACGCGACGCGTAGACGCATTTCTAAATTTGTACTGAATTGACAGGTTTTGTGAGCGTGAAACGTCTTACAAATCTGTCAAATCCATACAAATTTAGAAATGCAGCTACACGTCGCGTTGCGGTCTGAATTGACCTGATTTAGGGTCAATTCAGACACAAAGTGGCATTTATATAGCTGCATACTTTTTAATTGTAATTTTTTCTGAATAATTGTTATCGGTCGAGGTTGCTTGCCACGTTCATCGTATTGAAATCGACTATTGAAAACGCTATATGCAATATCTAGACTAGCGCATTCTACGCTGCGCAAATATTCGTTTATACCACGATAACCGTACATTTTTCCGGGATAAAAGGTATTATGTGTCCCTTACCGTATTATTAAACATCTTCTTGTCTCAACTAAATGAAAATAGTCATTTAGGCGTGGAGGCACAGTTTCTTATGTAATACCTCGATCGTGGGAATCGCAGACGCAATAGATTTTCAATTGTTATGCGGCAGCCGGGTGCCGTTCGGGGATTGTTGGGATAATAAACTATGGTTTATTATCCCATCAATCCCAAGCGGTAAAAACTGGTGGTATGCCACCAGTTTAACATCACGCAAACATAAAAACTAAAAAGTAAACAGTACTACGGCTGTACTAATTTATTACACGAATAAAGAACAGGAGACACTTTCGAACACTAATAATTATGCATTCCTCCCACTTCGTGTGACGAGTGAAAATGTGTTTTTTTTTTGGATTGAAAATAATATTTTAATTTATATTTGCATTTTTACATTTCAGAGTATGTAAATTAGTATACCTTTTTAATCATTTCAACATGGACTTTGTTTCACGAAATACGCAGAACACTATTCGAATCGTCGCAAACAAAACTCCAAGCTTCATTTTACATTTCTATTTCGAGTAAATTTCGTTACAAATTCTGGAGCCGGGAGTTGACTCGCAAAAAATATATTCATATTTGATATTTGTATTCACTTTCGTGTTTTACGAGAAAATACCAGCTTTTCTAGTTAAAATGTAGACTCTGATCGAAAATAAAAATAGTCGTATTTGTACGGTAAATAACCTAACCTTTTATAAGCAAAACGCAAATCTGAATTCTTTGAACCTGAACTTAAATAAAATATCACATTTCTATAACGTAAAAAAAAACATTGGATACTTTTTTTATCACGGAAAAATGTACGGTTCCCCCGCGATAAACAAATTTTGGCGCAACGGAGTTGCGGGCGTAATCTAGTATTTTATAGTTTTGCAAAATCATGTATTAATTTTGCTTTTGAACTAAAATTTATCATTTTAATGTTATGTTAATGCTCGAATGTACAGTTCAGATATTCAATACCATGTTCGAAACTTTCATTAATTTGAGTTATTAGGACGTAAAATAACTAACTGTATTATACTAGACGTAAAATAACTAATTATCAAACAAATAGTTGAAAAGGTCAAAGGTCGATCGGGTTGATTACAGCGAAGGTCATGAGGTCAATCGTCCTTTTCAACAATCAATTTTGCTTCGATTAATAAACTTACAGTTCTGATTTCAATCACAGTAAATCGTCTGGTAATGTGTGGGTTCTATTGTTTATGAGATCTGATAATGAAATGACACCATGACATTTGATATTTTGGCCGCTATTAGATAGAACAAAACAAACAAATATACTTCATGGTGCACAAACATAACAATTAAATTATAATATTCACAGCAATTATTAATAAACCAGACTTAAAGACGGCCATATCACTTTAAAGTAATTTCTTCTAGACAACATGTAACTACAAAAGTATTTCAAGAATGGAAATGCAAATTTTTAAATCGATTTTCTGATAGCCCATGACATCACTTATTGTCTATTCGGTACTTTTTTAAGAAAGATAAAACAAGCTTTATTTCACAAAATACTATACACTTTTTAAATTTAATTTTAATCTGTTATAAAAATATCATATAGCGAGGATCAAAATTATTCCACAATAACGAGTAAATCTCAGTAAAAAGCTGTAAAAATTTGTAACGCGACACGTCGTCATATGAAAATTTGTCATGAAAATTTATCTTTCATTACAAACAACATTTTCTGCGATTTTACTGCCGCGTACGAAATAATTTGCGAAATCCGCTGCCGCTGGATATTCACATAACAAATTAAATACTGACTTTGAACACGTTTAAAGTTTTATAAAGCAAAAAATGTTATCCTACTCTACGGTTTTATTTACTATGTTATAAAAATATTTACGCAGCTAACGACTATACAAATTCTGATTTTCTTTTTCTGGTAATATATTTTCTTATTAGAAAAGAAATTTTATGATCACAGGCAAACTCTAGGTAGACAAAACTATTTCAGTGGTTATCTTATATCTTTAAACGAGCAACTCTTGTATATATATATATATATATATATATATATATATATATATATATATATATATATATATATATATATATATATATATATATATATAATTGGAATCTCGGAATCGGCTCCAACGATTTTCATGAAATTTAGTATATAGGGGGTTTCGGGGGCGATAAATCGATCTAGCTAGGAATCATTTTTAGAAAATGTCATTTTATTCGTGTTTTATCGAATACCGAGCAAAGCTCGGTCAAAATAGCTAGTGGTCTTAAAATGTATTATATTATCACTTTACAAGTTAACAGGCAACAAACAAAATAGCAAGTGTCTCTTAACCTAGACGTTAAAATTAATATTCAACAATATTTAAATAACAACATAACATTATCTATAAACATAATACACATTAAAAAATGCTTGTCGGACATAATATTTTCTTACTTTAACGTGAAGAGGACACTTCTTCGTGGCATTTCGTTCTTTTCTTAAGGTTAAGTGGTTCTTTCGACATTGAACTTTCAGCATAAAGACAGTATTTCACGTATACACTTAGCACGAGCTAACATTAGCCGGTACAAACTCAAACAGTCTTAGGCTATGAATAATAAGCAGCTCTCGAATGGAAGACTGACGCGACAGAACAAAGTTGTAAAAGCCATAAAAAGCAGCTTTTATAGTGTCAAGGCTGGGAGATATTTATATTTGGTTTGTAAACTTACCCGTTAAAGTAAAAGCTAATTTGCAATCTTTAGGAGCCGAGAATATCCTTAGCTTTAAGTAAGGTTTCAGAATTCGGTTCGATTCTCCGTAGTAGCATTGTGATTGCTGATTATTTCATAAAAAAATGGGGCTTACCAACAATTTCTGAAGTATATAAGTAAATTTTAGACTATTAGGATAGCAGGTACGTATTTTGTACAGAAAAATGTTTTCAAATAACCTAAAAACCTGAAGAAAAAACTATCCAAATTTGGGACAAATTGATTGACACAAATGGAGATGTACAAAGTATAATAAAAAGTGGAGCAGTTTAGTATGATTTATAGTTTGGTAGTAATTGGGGGCTCGGTACAGTAAATGTTTCCGTAAATATGTAAAAGCGGTTTGTCATTACATCGTAGACACGCAACGTAGATTATAAGTAGACTTTATTAATAGTTCTTTGGATATAGAAATGACTAGATGATGCCCGCAACTTCGTTGCGTCAAAATTCATTTATCGTCTTGAAACCGTACACTTTTTCTGGATAAAAAGTATACTGTCTTTTTTCTTGAGACTCAAATTATATCCGTACCAAAATTTCAGCATGATCAGTACAATGGTTTGGGCGTGAAAAGGTACACATAGACAGATATATAGACAGTCCCGTTTTTACCCTTTGGGTACGAAACCCTAAATACATCAAAAACAAATAACCTATGTATTATATATTTATATAATACGTAGTTTATTTGTTAATATATATTTTTTCCGTAAACAGTAATCAGGTTTCAACCCAAAATTACCAATATCCTCAAGCAAAACCATAGAACATCCGAACCATTTTAGATTTGGATATTCAACTTCATGGGCAGTTTCGTTCAAAAACAACAATCAACGTAGACGTAGCATCGTGTATCTACGGCGTAGCATCGTGTATCTACGGCGTAGCATCGTGTATATAATTATTATACAGCGTAATATCGTGTGTCTACGACGTAGCATCGTGTATCTACGTCGTAGCATCGTGTATCTACGTCGTAGCATCGTGTATCTACGGCGTAGCATCGTGTATATACAGCGTAATATCGTGTGTCTACGACGTAGCATCGTGTATCTACGTCGTAGCATCGTGTATCTACGGCGTAGCATCGTGTATATACAGCGTAATATCGTGTATCTACGTCGTAGCATCGTGTATCTACGTCGTATCATTATGACGACGAAGTATGATGTAGTATATTCATGTCCATACTAATATTGTGAAAGTGAAAGTGTGTCTGTCTGTCTGTCTGTTACCTCTTCACGCCGAAACCGCTGAACCGATTTTGGTGAAATGTGATATGGAGAATCTTTAGAGTCCCGGGAAAGGACATAAAACATTTTTTATCCAGGAAAAAAATACGATTCTCGCGCGATAAACAAATTTTGACTCAACGGAGTTGCAGCCATCATCTACTATCTAGTTATAAATAAATTAAAAAGATTTTTCTCAATTTTGATGTTATTTTGTATGATGATCAGATAAGTCTAAGAATCGATTAATAAAATATATGTTTTTTTCATACCCGGAATAAAACGTACGACCATACAACGTTTGCCAGGTTAACTAGTAATACAAAAACCGGCCAAGCGCGAGTTGGACTCGCCCATGAAGGGTTCCGCAGCAGCAATAAGGTTTATTTCTATGAAATTAAAAGGTTTTTGGTTTATTTTTATATTTCATTTGATTTAATGCAAGTTAAATTAAGGTTTATCATTTATGACGTATAATAAAAACTACTTGCTAGATCTCGTTCCAACCAATTTGCGTTGGTAGTTTTTATAGTAATGTATATCATATATTTTTTTTGAATTATCATGCCCCTAATTTAGAAGTTAGAGGGGGGGGGGGGGGACACACATTTTACCACATTGGAAGAGTCTCTCTCGCAAACTATTCAGGTTAGAAAAAAATGATATTAGAAACCTCAATATGATTTTTGAAGACCTATCCATAGATACCCCATACGCATAGGTCAGGTGAATTTTTTTTTTTGTTTCAGTTGTATCTATGGGGACCCCTAAAATTTTTAATAATTTTTCCATTTTTGTATCAAAATCTAAATGCGGTTCACAGATTACATTTACTTACCAAGTTTCAACAGTATAGCTCTTATGGTTTCGGCGAAAAGTGGCTGTGACATACGGACGGACAGACAGACATGACGAATCTATAAGGGTTCCGTTTTTTGCCATTTGGCTACGGAACCCTAAAAATAAACACATTGACATACAAATACCGAAACGAATATTACTTCTCTTTCTGGATAACGTAAATCCCTTCTTTAATATTATAATAGTATCAGTAATAAGTGTATAAATTTCAATCACACATACCAATGAAAACCCATAATTTTTGTTTCAGATTTTCCGTCCTTTGGGGCTCATAGTTTAGTTTCACTGGGGAATATGTAAATGTGAAGTAAAAACACAGCCCCTACACGCATGGGCATTATAATTTAACACGTCAATAGCAACTCACGCAACCCCTGGAGTGACGGCTTTCCTTATGAGGTGCTTTACAGAATGGCTACAGTTTAATTTATTTTATTAAAATAAAATTTTGATTGTAAACAGTCTGTAAAGCAATGCAATTACAAGGGAAGCATTCGCTTCCCTAAAAAATCCTTTTGGTTCGATATTTTTTAATGTTCCTTTCTATGATGAGTATTTTCTCTTGTAGATATTCTTTTGTAGCCCACGACAGAATTTTCTAAATAATTAGATCGAACAATAATTATTGAAGAATAATTCAATACAGTAATTAATATAGTGTTATTGGAGTTAATTGAGAGAGGCCTAAGTCCAGCAGTGGATGAATATACGCTGGTTTGATTGATTGATTGATTGAAGTTATATAGAATGAATTGAAGATTCGTTGTACGAGTTGAAATGTAAAATATTCATATAAACATATTGTAACAACGTATAACGGTTCAGCTAGTTAGAAAAATAGTTTACAATTACATATTTGTAATGTTTACACGACCGCTTTTCAGTCTTAGTTTCGTGTATTTGATATTAACGTTAAGTTTTTTGTAACGAAAAAAATCATACGTTCTAAAAAGTTATGTTTACCCGGTGAGAATGTGGCAGGGTATTTTACATCGCTTAAACACGCGTAGTTTTTTTATTTTGCGCTAAGTAACAACGGGACTTTCAGTAGCTGCAGACAAGGGAGTGCGGAGGGTATCAGTGGCGTTATCCTAGTGTTGCGCGTACCTGCTCGGGAGTTATAGGCTTCCTAACCTACTTCGGGTAAATTTCACCCTGCCACATAGCTGGTGTATGTATTTTTAATTTTATTTTGTGTAATTTATATGGCTTTAAAGTATTAATTTCACTTTGTTTTTTCAAAATAAGTGACGAACACATTGAATTTTTGATAAAATAAGTTTTAAACGATTTTTTCGACAAGTCTGACTCTAAAGTTGGGTCTGAACCCTCAACTTCAGTATCAAGAAATTTTCCTGGAAGAACTGTCAGACGTCGTGTCTGTCCCTATAAGAAATATTAGAAGACTAAAAATGGTTGTAAGCACTGTAAAAAAGCCATATTGTATGGAACACTCAATATTTTTGGCTATATAGTAGCAAAATGTTCAAGACTAAACAAAATTTAATTATGACTAATTAATATATAGTTGATCAAAGTTTTTTTATAAGAATACCTAGTGAAAACTGATATTATCTAAAAAATAAGAAGTTACTTCATGTTTTCTTTTAGTTTTCGAAGTCAATGCTTTTAGTTGATTGTTAAATCTATATTTTTTGTTTTCGGTAAAATTAATAAGTATACATACAAATACACAATATTTGTTTATTTAATATCATAAAGGGTATACTAAAATTGAATAAAATAGTAAATATTATATAATACAGCTATAATTTACATCACAGTATGAATTTTTACATAAGGGTATAATTTACCCTGCCACATTCTTCGCGTAACTTTTTTTCACCACATTCTCGCCGGGTTAAATATACAAGCTGTAACAATAACTTTAATACTGCTCCAGCTATTAAAACTCTCAAACAGCACAATGGGATGGCACGAAGTTAAAACGACGATAAAATTACAAAATCGTAAATCCGTGCAGGTCCTAAAAATATCGTGTTCACGAGTACAATTTGCAGTTAGCAAGGGGTCCTAATTCTCCGGCTTCGAATAATGACAATATCCTCACAGCTGTTTCAGTGACGGTGGCCGGTTTCATTGAAACCAGGCCAGTTGCGCAGCATTAATTTTATAGTGCCCAAGTATGCGCATTGCGCAGTGCACAAGAGAACTCTGTTTTCCTTCCTTACCAAGTGGGACGGACGAGCGACACGACTGGTGAGAGATCAGGCGCATTATCGACTTTTTATATGCGCATTCGACGCATGGATCATCTTACTTGTCAGACAATCAGGTGATCAGCCCGCATTGTCCTTACCACACTTGGAATTAACACGTTTCCAACGCGAGCATCGAACACACAACCTCCAAGTCAAGAGCCACGCTCTAAAACACTGGACCACGGAGGCGTCGAATATGGATTCAATCACTGAATATCTCATTCATATGCGCACATGCTTACCTATGACGCGCGAGTAAGACGGCCTGCGATATGACATTCGAGGCTTAAGAATCATTCCCCAGATGTAGATAAATTTCAGTAGGCGAGTAGATTTACTATGCCCGACTATATTAGCATTCTCCACTTAGAAATACAACGTCTTGTGGCGGCTGATTGCAATAGAAATGCAAATCTCTCGCTGTCTCTCCAATTTGGTATGCCATTATTGACTTTAATATTGGACTTAAAACAGATGCTGTGTAGGGAACGTACTGGAACTATAAGCTGCAGCACATACCAAGTAATAAGTACACGATGTTTTGACGCCAGTCTGCAGCACTTTATTTAAAAAAGAGAACGTACCGTAACTATAGGTTACATCATTAGTAAATTATTAAGGTGTATAAATATTGTAGCAACTTCATTGCGCACGTTCCCTATACTATTGACGTTTCATTTTGTTCTGAGAACTTTTCAATTAAATACGAATACCGAAGTTTCACATAAAAGGCTTGAAAATATGTCTGTTGCCTTTTCACTGAGGGTCTCAATAATATCATATAATTTATTTGGATTTTAACATAATATTATATTGTCTTTGTTGGCGCACTTTCATAGAAAATAATAGTAATGCCATCCTTCTGAAAATGTAGTATTTATTCACTGTAGCTGCCAGATCTGATCATAAAAAATGTTTTGATTCAAACACTTTTTGTTTCACTTTCATATACACATCTTGATGGAAAAAAATCCGAAAGGTTAATAATAATAATAATATCGCTTCGCACCACGTCAGTCTGGCCCCGCGCTAAGTACCTGAAGGACTTATGTTACGGGTACCAGACGACGGAAATATTATATTTAGAATAGGTACTATACAATAATATTTATTTTACATTTTATTTTTTCATACACATCCATGAACCAGGAACATTGAAACATTTGTGCCGTCGGCGGGTTTGAACCCGAACCACGCGCTCAACCACTCAGCCGCTCAGCCACAGAGGTCGTAAAAGATAAAATAAGTGTATCCGAAACAAATTCCACGAGGTAGAATAAAAATTCCACAAACTAGTGAAATATAAAAAGCGAAATGTACAGAAACACAATCACAGTCCAATTAAGTTAACGGTACGGGCGAAATGTTATTGATTTTCACGTGTACGCCCGTGTAGAAGCTGTTTCGATGTATTTTATCTAAAAACTCACCTGGCAAACGCTGTTTAGTAAAATACGTTAGACTACATTATAGCTCATAATTTTATTATTACAATACTCATAATATACACAAAAACTTTGATGTAAAATTATTTTCTGTGTTGAAAAAATTGCATAAAAATCCGTTGTATACCCACTTTTAAAGATCTTAACATATACATTATTATACATGGACAGACAGCAGTTAGCAATTTATCATACTATAAAGATTATGTTTTTTAATCTAAGCACTAGTAAGCCAATCACAATTATTACAGCTACGCTTATTAAAAAAAGTCACAACTTTACGCAGGAGTTAAGTTTTTTTTTTTACTTATTTCGATTGAGTAGACGACTTTTCGAGGGAGTTTGGCAACTAAAGCAATATTCGAGACTATTATAAAAAAATATCCCTGATATCCGACAAAAAAACCCTTAAAGTAAG
The DNA here is from genome assembly GCA_963422495.1 of Polyommatus iphigenia. Lineage (NCBI taxonomy): Eukaryota > Metazoa > Arthropoda > Insecta > Lepidoptera > Lycaenidae > Polyommatus > Polyommatus iphigenia. The sequence continues at coordinate 4,282,779 of OY730189.1, forward strand.
TGACGCAAAAAACGCGTGATTCAAACACCTAGCTATAAAAAAGGGAATATTCCAGAAAACGACATCCAATGTTTACACAGCGATTCAGAAAGAGCATTAAGGAATCGACCTCATTGTTACCGGAGCTATCTCGCTTTAGCACCGCAGGCAATTTACTTAATATTATGTGCTATCGGTAAAGTTCTAAGGTAAAATCGCTTCCTTAAATAGCCTAATACTGGCGGCTTTTGTGAACATCGCGGGGCGCCGTTTGATCCAATTTCTTATAGTTTTTGCGCTAATGGTGAAATTTTTAGAATGTCTTAAAGCCACACTCTAATTTAATGAACATTTTGACATATTATAAGTTCTAGACATCTTGTATCGAACTATTAAATAAATTGAGACTATGGGTTGATTCAGACCGCAATGCGACGCGTAGATGCATTTCTTGGATTTGACAGATACGCAAGACGTCTCACGCAATTGAAATCTGTCAAATCCATACAAATTTAAGCCGCGCCGCGCCTCGTCTCGTCGCGCTGCGATCTGAATTGACCCTTAATGTATTAGTGCGGCTGTTATTCACTTTTTCGTGCGATTACACTAATACTTTTTGTATTTTTCAAGCAAATAAACAATATTATATAATATATACGAGTATTGTATTATATTGTTATTTTACATCAATATTTCATTACGATTTCTCCACTTTATTGTATATCAGTTAATAATATTATACAACTAATATAGTACAAAACCAAGTAGAATTTGTATATAGAATAAAATCGATACAAGCAATATATTATACTACGACATAAGTATAATAATAATTATGGTTTCTGTAATGTCCTATGAGTTAAATGTTAACGAAACTGTTGCGTATAAATTCGTATACACATTTGGTACGCAAAAGCTTCGTTAAGTTTTAACATAATATACCTATTGAAATAATATATTATGCGAAATAATAACATATCCCATTTCAACATACACGAAAATAACTCAAAGCTCTTTTAATGTATGTCTAATGAAAATATTTTATTGAAAAGATCTTACTCAATACAATAAAAGATAAAACAATGGAAATAATGAAACGAGGAAATAATTTATTAAATTTCTATCACAAAAGACATTGTAGAGCCTAAGGTTAGGTGCAAACGAGCGACTCAATACTGCGGCTGCAAGACCTGCAGCTCTTCTAATGTTGCGAGTGTCCATGGGCTACGGTAGTTACTTTCCATCAGGTGACCCGTTTGCTCGTTTGCCCCCTTATTTAATATAAAAAACACTATGAATTATTCTTGTTATGTCGATAATTTATGTTACTACTTCAATTTGTTTCTACTATTTTCATAATAATCACTTCGCCTACAATTTTTGATTTTTTTTTTTTTTATTCTATATGAGTAATCTCGTAAACTACGGGACATTCATTTTGATGTGAAAGAACAAAAATATAATATATTTAAACCAAATCAAATTTTGTAATCTTTATAGTTTGATATAAACTTATTGTAATAATTATTGTGCTTGTGGTCGTTGATAACCTTGTTGTTCTAAGCGATCTTACATAAATGGAAAAAAAAATAAAGTCTAAATTGGAAACAAAATTAAATCGAAATCGATCCAGTAGATCGATTTCGATGTTATCATAAAATAAACTATACTTAATAAAAAAATATAAACAGCTTTTACTAGACAAAATAATAATCTGTGATTTCCCACTTCTTATATTACGGCGACATTTTCTACACGGAAGAGCGACAGCTATGTCGCTAGTTTGCTAAGACCCTAATCCCGTGATATAATTCATTTATTGTCCGTTTTCCGTCAAATTCTTTCCGAGAACGTCACGGATCCGATTCCATATTTGATCAGACTTCCAGTATCCAATTAGATAAAGCTAGTAAGCCGTAGAGATATCTGTAAGGTTTCATTACTCGAAAATGACTTTTTGTCAAAATAAGTTGATTAAAGTCGGTATATTATATTACAAATGCAAAAGTGTGTCTGTCTCTCTGTCACCTCTTCACTCTTAAAGCACTGAACCGATTTTGCTTAATCCTTCGATCGGGGATTCTCGGAATTGCCATTGTAGTCTATTGTTGTCGCGATCACCGGTGCTCGTACGGGGCGGGGGAAATTTGGTATAGATATACTTTGAGTCATGGTAAAGTACATGGGATACTATTTTTCCGGAAAAATGTGCTTTTCCCGCGCGAAAAAAGAATTTTGGAGACCTAATTCCGTGCTCATGTCATGTAAAACACACTGCTACAGAGATGTTTCAGATGTCATCATAAGAAATATGTGGTCTCATAAGAAAGTTCAAACGCAGTGCGACAGTACTTCAGCGTTTTTGAGATGTCTACGCAGTTCCTTAAGATTGCCTTGAGGTAACGCACAGTATTCTTCAGTACTATTTGAGTGACTACATTCTTATACAATACGTTTTTTTATCTTTTGTTTATATAAACAATTCACTGTGAAATTAATTGTATGATATTTTAATCCTTCGATCGCGGGTTCTTGAAAATCTATTGTTATTCCATTGTTGTCGCGATCACCGGTGCTCTTATGGGGCTTGATAGGGGAAAAAACAAGTTACACTTTCGTTACGGAACAGAAAGAATCAAGAGCTACCGGCTAAGAGATTATGGTGGTGTACAAAATATATTTTTAGCCACCACCCACACACGTGTAAATGTAGATTCGTAAAAAGGGAAATGTAGATTCGTGAAAAGGGTAAATGTGAATAAATTATGACGGTGGATTCCGGAACAACACTCGCTTTAATGACAGTATCGTTGTTGTGTCGTGTTCAAATCAAGCGTTTAAAAATGATGTAAAACCCGACCTCGATGTTACCGCTGATAAATAAATGAAAAACGCCGTAACTTTTTTGTGGCATAGGTACATATTTTTTCTTCAATTATACGTTACAATAATAATCATAAATATCATCAACGAGAATTTGCTCGCGGCTTCGCTCGCGTTGAGAAGTATTATTATATACAAACTTTCATCCCCTATTTTAACCCCTTGGGGGTAGAATTAGTCAAAAGTCTAAGCGGATGCCTACGTCATAACATCTACCGGCATGCCCAGCCCGATCCGTCCAGTGGTTTGGGCTGTGCGTTGATAGATCACTATGTCAGTGAGTCAGTCAGTCACCTATGAGTTTTATATAATATCATCAATAAGTTAGCATGTATTTCTTCTATCTGTCTATAAATTATTTTAGTTTACAGTTAAACCGGTTGACCATTTTTGAAAGAAATTTGGATATTAAAGTACTAGAAATGAACAGTTTTCAGTTTTCTTTGCAGAAAAAAGGGAGCGTTATAAAAGAAAAATTAAGGAGCGTTTTGTTTTAGCTACCTAGCTTTAATATCAATATAAAAGTATGTCAAGTCTCACGGATTTAAATACTATGGCGTCTTTGAAAAATAGAATTAAAGTCACTGGACTGTTATTATTAACTTATTTCAATGATTGCTTATTATTACTTTTGATTGAAAGAATAACAAAAATGTATTTATGTTTATTTTCTGTAACATATTACAGTTTTTTATACACTACATGCAAGTTTTTTATACACTTGTTTAATTCTACGTAAAAGTTTGATTTTTAAACATCCCTTCAAAGTTGTTCTTATAAAATATGCAAAGGTGCGTCCAAAATAAGTTGAAACTTTGACCGTGACATTTTCGAAGTGTGTACGTACTAAGGTGTACGTAGATATCATATTATTATGTTACGACCATCAAGATAACCGTAATAATATTATAAACACGAAAGTGTGTCTGTCTGTTACCTCTTCACGCCCAAACCGCTCAACCGGTTTTGCTGAAATTTGGTATGGAGATGCTTTGAGTTCCGGGAAAGGATAAAGGATACTTTTCATCCCGAAAAAATGAACGGTACCCGCACGATAATCGAATTGCGGGCGTCATCTTGTACAATCTAGTACTTTGATTAACGTAATTTTTTCTAAATATGGTTTCACAGGAAGGGCTACCGCGATACCGCGATACCGCGATAGATTTTTGGTTAGGTAGTGGCTTTAGAAACGGCATATTTTTAATCTAATTTTACAACTAAGGTTTTACAAACAACACAAAGACGCCTTAAAAATTGACGATTAATCTTTTGAGATTTTATTAAATAATAGCAATAAAATGTTCTAAGAATTCCCACCATCATTTAAATGTAACTCAATTTTTAAATACGCACATTTCACAAAATGAATTGTACCTATTTTAGTACCTATTCGCTAATTCGTATTCACCTAACGCTAAATTCAAAATGGTCGAAAATTATCCGCAAAATCTACGAACATGTGAATTATTCAACGTTCCGTCGCGTGGAGGCTGTACCGATTTGGTCTAAAACAGTTTTCAGGTGAGCCATATCCATACTAATATAATAAATGCGAGAGTCTATCTGTCTGTGTTACCTCTTCACGCCCAAACCGCTGAACCGATTTTGCTGAAATATGGTATGGAGATACTCTGAATCTCGGAAAAGGATGTCTAACGATACTTTTTATGCCTGAAAATTGTACGGTTCCAACGCGATAATTTAATTTTGGTGGGGCGTCAGTTGCGGGTGACCTCTAGTTATATCATAATATAGATCTTGATTGAAGCCAATAAATATAGTTTAAGGTCCATAGTAAAAATATACTGGCTTGTAAAGGTTAACCAATATTTGCTGTCGTACATCATAATCAACGCGTTCCTTAGGTTACGGTTTTTGGGGTACGTAAATCTTTTACAGGTACAAACTACTAAGTATGTAGAAAGTACATTACATGTACGATTTCTTAGGCTAGATTTGCATGTGTCCGCGCGAACTAGGGTTTTGGCGAGCACATAAATAAATAAATAAATAAAAATTGTTTTATTTCTGAATAGATTTCTAACAAATGCTTTCAGAATGTCGATACACTTACCTAGAAGCAGCCACCTAACTTGTTAGTTATCACAAGCAATTATTGTTATTATTTTTATTAAAACTTATGTAAATCACATAAAGAAATTGTATGCATTTAAAGCAAATAATCACAAAAAATCTTACTGTCAAAATATAGCCTATTTTCTAGCGCTAACGCAGTGTTTCCGTGCGAAATTCTTAGTTTTTCTTTTTAGTTCCCAAACGGTGGTATAGTAGACTTTCCGGAAAGCGTTATTTTGTAACCAATTTGAAAATGAAATTTAAACTTTTACTATAATAGTATTTTAACTTCGTATAATATTGCAACTAAAAGCATTTTATTCCTTGTTGTGTGTAATTATAAACAGATTTCGTAGTTTGTCCCGCGACACCCATCATTTACCGTTTAAATCACGGACATGAATTCATTAATATTAATTTCATATAACACAGTGTACACAATTAAATAGCATGACAAGAAAATTACTCCAGCGCCATTTTACATGACGAAGTAAATCGAACTTCGAGGTATAATGATGACAGAAAAGAAAAGTTTATAAACCGTCAAGTAAGACAAGAAATTTAAGTCATTTATCATTAGACTTATAATATTTATTTTAAGCTGTATTAACATCGTACACAGTACATTACATCAATCTACATATTACATATTACATTATGTTAAAGTTTATAAACCGTCAAGTAAAGACAAGAAATTTAAGTCATTTATCATTAGACTTATAACATTAATTATTTTAAGCTGTAATAACATTGCATCGTATATAAGCACATTACATCGTTATACATATTACACGTTAAGATGTTATTATGTTCTTTAACACTAACTTTTTTAATAGTATGAAGAGGGTAGATTTTTGTTTGTAGTATTGTTAAATACTAAAAAGAAGCCACTTGACCAATTCACATGAGTTACACGACAGAAAATGACATTGGGTAAAATTAAATTGTGTTGGGTAAATAATTCACTGGATTTTGCGCGCAAGACAATCACAACTTTATATACTCTATAATTACAAGTACCATGATAAATTATTATGCTTCTGGCATCTAAGACAGAGGCCTGACCCAGCATACCGATTACTTGTAAGGAGGTATTGGACAAGCTGCAGCTAATGCTCAATCCACAAATGGTTTAGAAATACTTGAAATCTAGAATAGGTGAAGCTGCTATCGTTCTTTATTTATACTTAAAATAAATCCATACTAATATTATAAATGCGAAAGTGTGTCTGTCTGTCTGTTCGTCTGTCTGTCTGTCTCTCTGTCTGTCTTCACGCCCAAACCGCTCAACCGATTTTGCTGCTGGCATGGATATATTTTAAGTCCCGGGGAATGACATAGGATAGTTTTTTTTCGGAAAAATGTACGGTTCCCGCGCGATAATCGAATTTTGGCGCAACGGAGTTGCGGGCGTTCTCTAGTAGACCATAATTTAATGTAATAGTCTTTTCAACGGCAACGTCGACTTTTGTATCTGTAATAATAATATTATTACATACTTATACAAAACCTAGTAAGTTGATAACATAATATTATGTTATCAACTTACTGTTACATTATAAATATTATAATGATTTCACTCCAGTAACATAATTTTGTTCGAAAAACAAATCTACCTCAATTATCTAGATTATCTAGATGTCTGGACGTAGATTATATTTTGGCAAACACATGGAAAACATAACAACAACTAAATAACAAGGACAGCCCTATCGGTAATCTTTGAGCGTCATATATCTTTTATGAGTGTCATTCAGACGACATTTTATGTCAAATAAGACGCGGCATACTTGTTCTAGTGAGGATTAAAAGGATACATAGCAATATGCTCAAGCTGGATGTTATCTATGGAAATGTAAGGAAAAACTTTTTCTTTTCAATCACTTTGTCGAAATACTTGTATTTCGACAAAATTGTCTTTTCCTTGTTTTTCTTTGTAATCATCAGTCATTTAATAAAGTAATTGAACATTTTAATTCTGATAAAAACTGGCCAAGTTAAATCTTATCTAATTTAATATCTCACATTATTTAAATGACAGCAATAGTTAAAGATATTCAATAAAGCAAAGAAATAGAATCTAATATTTGTTTATATAATATTATTTGGTTCCTATAAATAAATATTACGATTTTCCATAGAACTTGGCACTCATTTAGATCTCCATTCTTTTTACGGCGTAGTCCTTAGACAAGCATAATCTTTGTATTGAACTTGGCTCTCCTTTTTTACATTTATGTTTTGGTAGGATATATATTATTATACAAGAAATTCAGATTATATTGAATTTTTTTCAAACGTAAAACCTAGACACTTTACAAGCTACCAGAACATCTCTCGAACCTTTATTGAAAATACCAACATTTTTGAATTGAAACAAAAGGAATCCGTCCACCTGTAAATTCAAACAGAGAACCGATTCGCCAGTCCTTTCACGTTTAATCTGGTTTCGTACCGGTAGATATCGATTCGATAGAAATTCGGACGACGAGACTTTTCAAGGATATTTTCATCATGATGTATCTTAAGGGGGCGACTAACCCAAAATTTTCGATTTCATAATTCAATTTTATACTTGAAAATAAGCCCCTAATTATTTTATTTTCTTAAATTAGATACTATAATATGTTTCCAAGAATTAGATCTGAGCAAAAACACGATATCTTAAAATTTTCTATAGATAGAAAAAAATCACAAGGATGCATCTAATTTTCACGAATTTTTCATTTATTGCCATAACCGTGCATTGAACTAAGTTAATATTTTAACACATTGTATAAAATTCTATCATTGAGAAACTGACAGAGCGGATTTTTAAAATGTTGTATATTTATCGAGTTATTGAGAAAAAACAAATTAGGCGATGAATCTGCGTCGTCCTTTTTCACCTGGCATATGAAAGAAGGGTGTGAGTGTGAAGAGAGAAGGACGATGTTTGATTTTGTGGGTTAAGATATTATTACTTACTAGCTGTTGCCCGCGACTTCGTCCGCTCTCTTCCAGTCTAAGTCCACTTCAGTGCGCGCGGTGTCAACAAAATTGACCTGTCAAAGCTTTTTAAAGCCCTGGTACCCCTTAAATCAAAATACCCAAAAACAGCTGTGCAGTGTGCACATATTTCATTTTTTTTTAATTAAACTTTATTTATACAAAATTTTAAAGCTTATTTAGCCCCCCATTACATAACTTTAGCTTTACCCATAAACTATTTATCATTGGTAGGTTTAATATACAAATACGTCAATACAAAACACACATTTGACAACTTGTCAAATGTGTGTTTTGTATTGACGCTCCCGCTTCGCAGTCGCGTGGTCGCGTAGGTTTGTGCTAAGCATAAGCCTTTAAGGTTACGTCACTGCGTAGATAAGTACTGAGTAGTGAGTTGTTCTAATAACGTGCATAACAATCGAAAGAATCGAAAATTGTAATTTAACATGGTACCACCTCTTATAGAAAGACTTATGAGCAAGCGATAGCGCGATGTAGGCGACTCTTAGCGCCATCTGTTATGATTTTTTGAAACTAACTTTATTTGAACAAATTTACGCATTTTCACTCCCTTACAACCCCTTTTTCCAGTTAAAAAGTAGCCTATGTCCTTTCTCAGGCTTTAGAATATCTGTGTAAAAATTTTCATTACAATCGGTTCAGTAGTATTGGCGTGAAAGCGAGACAGACAGAGATACTTTCGCATTTATAATATTAGTATAGATGGCGGCACATAATCTTTCATTTGTCAATAGTCCGCAGTAGCCTTCTTTTAGCTAATAATATTCAAAATTAACTTTTGGACGATTGTTAAAATGTAAAAAATTCAATTTATTTTACAGTCTGTCAAGAAAGAGTAGACGCAGTACAACATTTATTAAACGTAAACGCTCAAAAGATTGTTTTTTCTCTTTGTATTTCCACAGAGAACGCTTATAGACTTTAAATATATTATCACCTTGCACATTTTTATCTCGATTTAATTGGGTTTCATATTTTTTATGTGATTTTAACCTGTCAATCCCCGAGCGCCAGCCGACTGCCGGCATAACTTTAAATTTAACTAACCCTAAATTTATTAAGTTTGTCATACTAACCAATGGACCATAGTAGTCTGAAATAAAGATATTTGTATAACAATAATTGAAAATCTATTGTGTCTGCGATACCCACGATGGACGGGTTACAATTGTGCACAGTTATATATTTTTTTTAACTGTCTACTCTTTTTTGACAAGCTATACATAATATTGTTAGTTACGAACCGAAGCGCAACTCGGCGAAGCGACGGGATAGCAATACAATAATTGAAATGTCAAATTGCGTGACGCTTGACATGTCTATTTTGTAAATTGTATCGCTGATAAGCATCGTCACGTCGCACATCGTTACTTCTCATTTTGAGGTTTGGTAGATGAGCAAGCCATATCCTGTAATATTCTAAAGTGTAGTTGTTATTCATCACCATAAATAATATGAAAAATAGCTTCTTGTTATCATCTATGCCATGCTTACATTAATTGTAAACTACGCAATTGCAAATTGACTAATTTAAAATGTCAATAATACATAGGTACATGAAAAATGTAGTAGGTATAACGTATACGGCAAAACGTCGTCTGCCGGGTCCACCAGTCACTTACTATCGCTCTATGAAACTTCCATTTCGTCGTAAAATAGTGAAATAATAAAGATGTGCATTAAATCCAAGCTGAATAAAACTGCTTTTACGGATTTCATCGCGATTTTATAGTTCAGTTTCTGCCGTTTGATATACTTTACTGCCCCGGACGTAAGGGACTGTAAAATTTCAAAACGGCGGACTGAAATGCAAAATCGACTTCATAAAATATTTTTATGTCAATTATTACTAGCTGTCCCGGAATCGTTGTTTTGCCAAAATTATGCATAATATTATATTATACGTACAAATCTTCTTCTTGATTCTTGAAATGCAAAGCCTACAAATTAGAATATCTATCTCTATGTCAAATAATAGCTGTCCCAGAAATAGTTGTTTTGTCTTAATTATTATGTAACGTTAAACTATATTTTTTATGCAAGTATACATATTCTCTGCTTAATTCTTGGATCATTCTTTTCTGTAAAATAATAACCGCATCGAAATCCGTCTTGTTGTTTTAAAATCAAGGTAAATAATATAGGGGCAGACAGCGGAAAGTGACTTTGTTGTATACTATGTAGTGCTAGGTGTATTTTTTATTGTTTTAGAGGGTTCCCTTTACCGCTGCTACGGAATTTTGCGCTAATTATACAAAAAGTTCAGTGCAGCTCGAAATGTAATGCGCTATAGTCATTTGCTAAATATTATCTTACAAATAATTTGTTTTTAGAGTTTTTTTTTTTTATTTATTTATTTAATAAGAAAATACATAATTATTTATAGTTACTCTCCATAAACCACTAAGGTTTGTCCGGAGTGTACTGTTGTTTTATAATATGTACCACATTATTTAGGAAACTTAATTCAATATTCTAGTTAGAGGGTCACCGCCGCTAGGAAATTTGCGCTACCGGTAGCAAGCGATAGAACTTTATAGGCCAAAAGGTTCGTAAATTGTTGTGCAGTTGTGGTATCCATACCTATGGAGGTAGTCATTCCTTACTAGTATATAATATTATATAGCCTATACTAATAGCCCAGTTCTCTCGAAGAAAATCCACAATAACAGCTCAATCCAAATATAGAGCTGTTATCGCATAGAAATGTCAAATGTCAGCATATAAGAAAACATCGCGCGCTGCCCTGCTTAATATTATATGAATGTTTTACACTTTTTCCCGGGGTAGCGCGGCACGTGTGCGGAATTTTATAAGCTGACTTAGTTATAACACTCGTAAAACTCTCACTATGAACACACTCTTAATACCGATAAAAAACGCAACGAAGAAAATATCCGGCGATTAGTTAGTACATTTAAGTGGTTATAAAAAATTCAAGGTCATTACAGAACTTGGCGCTACAAAACACGGTATTATAATTATCATGTTATCACGGCACTTACCATAAAAATGTCACTCACAGATCTCACTCAAGCACAACACAATCTCGAATCCGGGTCACCAAATCCACTCTCACGCCACAGCACTAGGGTTCACAGCACACAGGGCGACGACGCGCCGCTTCGCCGCAGCTTCAACTGGCTGGGGCGGCCCTACCGCGCGTGTCCTGCGCCCCTCGCCCCGCGCCCCGCACCGCCCCCGCTCACCTCGCACGGCCAAATAGAAATAAAGTATGCGCCGTAAGGATAGAACGTGGGAAAACCCGGCCGCACTTGAAAGCCATGAAAAAACAATGTCTACAGCTAATCCGATGATAATCGTGTAATATGATTGTAGGAGGTCAGGAAGTTAAGTGAGAAAATCTAGCGAAGAACGTAGAAGGCTCATGGTCTGCCAATGGGACGAAATTATCATTATTGATGATAACTTGTCCCATTTTCCCACGATTTTTCAGGTTTACGGGATTGTTTTGAATAATATTTCTATGCACTGACGGATTTTAATGGCATTGCACTTTTCTTTGGCATGGCATTGCACGTTTCCAGCCATCACAGGTTTTCCTCAGTCTACCTCGTATGTGACCCCGAAAATTTATAAATTATTAAATGTATTTATTGTTTGGTTCTACGCAAAACACACTAACAACATTTTGAAGTTGAAGCCGCGGTGTTTTGGATTTAAAACGTTAATAACGTTAAAAAAATAGCAAACCCGTCATGGATTATTACTTTAGTTGATAAATTTATTATGTTATGATTGCTCTAATGGCATATCGTTAGACTGATCCTCCTAAAAAGATAAAAAGTGTATTTTTATTTAACGAAATTGGTAGCTAGTTAATTAATTATTTTTAGTGATTTATACCCTTTATGAGCTTAACCAAAATAATTTGTATCTGGGTTACTGGATTAAAATTCGTGTCAATGTAGTTTACGTGTCACCAGTCATAAATAGAGCGAAATGACCTATAGCGGGCCGCATTAACTTTATTACTATCGCGTAATAAACTGAAGTTAATTTAACTTCTTAAGACTGTATCACGAATTCCTAATTGCATGACGTCTTAATGACTGTACAGTTTCGGTGGCTATGGCTAATTCATTGTAGACAGATGATAGGAGTTATTTAATAGTGCCTAAGTGTGTGTGCAGTGCAGAACTAGCTCCATTTCTCTCGTATTCCAGTGGGCCAGAATATAAGTAAACTTCAAAATCCATTAAAAAAGTGATAGAGTTTTTTGTTACTCAACTCATACCTAAACACAATTTATTATATTCAAAATATTTTAATTAGCAACATACTTTTAATCAATCAAAATTGATGACAATTAAAAAATCGCTAGCGCTACCTCAGCTCTGCCTTTTAAAAGGTGGAGCGGGTTTAAAATTCAAAACTCTCTAGTGGCCGCCTCGGTAGATCCATTGTGCTGGGCTCGACTTAAAAATATTAAAAATCTATTTCAATTACATTTCTGAAGTTAATGAAAAGTGTTTTTGGAATGTGTGTTACATTTTTCGTGTCGTTTATGCTCATTTTTAAAGAGTTTTTGACAGCAATTTATATTTTCAATAGCATAGTTGATTGGTTTATACGCCCCTAGACGACCAATTTAAGCAGTATCACGTATTGTGCAATATTATTTACCGTCTAGGGTAAATAATATTGCACAATACGTGATCCCTTTCCTTTCAATCTTATTGTCAAATAAATTGCTCAATTATATTGTTCAATGAACAATATAATTATTGAGCAATTTATTTACATTAAAATTAATCGTCTAGGGGCCCACTTATGAAAACAGCTAGTTATTAGATTTATTTAAATTCCTAGGCATTCACATTTTGTAGTGATATTATTTAATTACTTGCTTCTCATCGTTAGTAGACACAACAAAAGAGTTCCAAAAGCTATTATTAACTAAGCTTTTCTTATCACCCCTATTTTAAGGTATGATTATTTGCAATATACTTTGCTCATTAGCAAAATTTTTTTATTTATTTTATTCATTAGAGACATTTTATTCATTAGAGACATTTCTCTTTGAGAGCAAAACAAACGACGGTGCACAATTATTACAATGAATAATAATAATTTAGGTTCTTAAGTCAGAATATTGTGTAACAGTTTTAAACAATGTGTTTCGTTAACAACAATTTGAAAAAATAACCATAAAAATTTCGTAAACATTGACAATAATTCAAACATTACTCCACAGAGATTTGGGAACCAGATGTAGAGACCTCGTAGTTTCCTCAAATTTTATTAAAATAACTTTGAACATGAAAATTGAAAGGGTATGTGTCAAGCACTTAAATAATGCAAAGTGGTTTCGTATTCTGTGAAACAATATCATAATTTAAGACGTGAGTGGAAGAACACGATAAGTAATAGCTTAAAAAATTGCCGTTTTTTGCACAAATAGAGGCTTTAGGACCGGGAAAATTACTTAAAATAAAAAAATGTGGATTTTATGTGTAGCTAGATAATGAAGTAGGTAAGTTACAAGGTTTTTTCAAATTATAAGGAAAAAAATCAGTTAATCTTCTTATGTTGTAAAATGTTAGCTATACGTTGTTCATCCACTGATGTCTTTAATTTATGCTATTTTAATGCAGCATTATTGCAGCTTGTTCCTCGTTCATTAGGATGGCTTTCCGATATTTTCCGCAAGCGATCGCGACCGACAAAAAATGTAACAAAATTCCACTTCATGAACTAGGCTATATTATAATTATAGGTTTACGTCATTAACACGCGTATACACTTTTTTTTAACAAGACCCTATGTCGAAGATTAAACTCCTTTTCTACCAAAGATCATAAACAAGTATATTTTAACGTTTTTAACCCAAAGTTGCTTATAAGCAAAATTATTGTTTTAAATTAAGAATTTCAATACAAACTAACCCTTAATTACAGTACGTGAAAGCGTGACTCTCTCGCGAAAAGCATTTTCCAAACAAAAGCATCATAATTACTAGTTACTTGTAGCAATTTACTTATTACCTGTTTAATAGTAGTTTCACAACAATATAATTGTACGGTCTACGGAAACACGTAGCGCCGTAGCACCGACGTAGCACCGCGTAGCGCTACGTAGGCGTAGCACTAATTGTAGAGGTAAAGGCGCGTGCACAAAACTCCGTGTCACAGACGTATTATTATTACTATTTTTGTTTATTTGGTTTTGACTTCACGTTCATATTCTGAAACTAGAATAAAATAGAGAAAGCTTTGTCTTATAATTTTTCATGTCATGTAACGTGTTTTTGATAAAATATTTTACATATTATTATGGTTAGTCCAACTTTGATAATTTTGTATTGGCATCGATAGGTCTGAAAATAAAATTAAAATAGAAAAAAGTACAAAGCAATGTAAAAATTGCTTGATGGATTGACCGTTACTAGTTTATATAAAAAAAATGCTCTTTAATTCAGCTCGACTGCTTTTCAATCGGTGGAATGGATTGAAGTTGTAGTTTAATAATTTATTTCTGACCATTATCACAAGAAAAAAATATATATTTAGGCCCTACAAGGTATTTGCTTATATTTTTTCCTTTTTTTATCTTAACCGACAAATCACGAAGAACATTGACTTGACATAACCCAACCAAATAGGTTTGCTGATGAATTAATTATTTTATAACACAACTAGATGACTGGATGCCCACAAGCCAGGCTGGCCTACGGTGGCGTTGGAGACAGATGGAAGACCTTGGGGGAAGCCTTTGCCCAGCGGTGGGATAGTATAGGCTCATAAAAAAATAGATGACGCCCGAAACTCCGTTGCGCCAAAATTCGTATATCACGAGGGCACCGTATATTTTTCCGGGATAAAAAGTATCGTACGTCCATTGTCCTTTCCCGGGACTCATAATTCAGGAGACATACAGACAGACACACTTTCGCATTTATAATATTAGTAATACAATATACACGCACCTTTAATAACAGCCCAATTTCCAGAAACCTTATACGTTACATCACATTTTCTTAAAGCTTGATCTTTACAAAGGCTTCTTGCCTAATTAGGTTCATTATAAATAATACAAATTATTTTATTAACGCGTAATAATATTAAAAAGTAAGATAATATTTTATATTAAAGATTCAGTAATAAAAATGAAGTTTAAATAGTATACTATTTAAACTTCATTTACTGTTTAGTTAACGTTATAATATTATTTTAAAATTTGTTATAATATAATATTTTAAATGTTTCTAAATCAATAAAGAAAGTAAATACCTCTTCTTTTTTACAATAGGCGTAAATAAGAAACCAAATAGCTGTTATTCATAAGTTATACCGTTCACATAGAGAAACAAACTAATATTTTATATTCTTAACCTCTCAAGCGACTCAAAACTGGAAAGCTTTTAACAAGCTCCGCCAATAAACGTCTATACGAGTAACTGAATAGGATTTGTTATTTCCTATAATGTTATAAGCGCATTAGGTCCGTATGAAAGTACTTTATATTGCTAGTACCGCCAATATGCTTTGAGACACACACACAACGTTATGCGGGCTCTACACTCGCGGCGCGAAAGCCCGCGAAGGCCGCGAACCGCGAGTGTGGAGGGTTTCGCAGCTTCGTGTTTGCGCTTTGCGGTTTCGTATTTGTACGCATCGTATTCACGGCGCGTAGCATCCGTGAATCGCAGCCGCGATTCGCGCCGCGAGTGTAGAGCCCGCATTAGCTTTAGGAGTATATCCATACTAATATTATAGATGCGAAAGTGTGTCTGTCTGTTTGTATATTACCGCTTCACGCTCAAACGGCTGAACTGATTTTACTCAAAGGTATGGAGATATTTTGAGTCCCGCGAAAGGATATAGGATTGTGTGTGTTGTGATAGTTGTGGGGGTCACCTAGTAGAAATATAACGGAAGAGACAGAGCACTCCTACGTAACTGGCCTGATTTCGATGAAAGCGGCCACCACAGATATAGATCAAGATAGATACTGCATGTGTATGTACGTCGCGTGACATATCGCGTTCCCAAACGACGAGCAATACTCGTCTTTCGAAAGTCTGTTCTTTATTCTGCTATCAGATTCGGGCGTCAATCGGAATTTTTAAAATGCCTAAATGCATCAAAGCGCCGTATTGAGCTGTAAAAATTCAAATAGAAACGTTGGCCTAGATGATGGAGACGTTTCTTATCCTCGGTACGTCACAGCAGGTAGTTGTAATGGGAATTAACGCTATTTTCTATTAATTTCATTAACATGCTAATTTTGATGTCACAACATGCTACGTGTTATTGCTTTGCTATTTGCTAAAAACGCGGCATCGTGGATTCTCGGTTCGCATCGCACCGCTCGCGTCGAGTATTATTTCGCATAGAGTAAAAAATAGCAATTCATTAACAGTTAGCGCCGCGGTGCGACAGCGCGGACGTGAATTTTTTATTATGATCGCAGACTATTGCTAAGTACAATAATATTAGCAATCGTATTTTTTAGCAAGAGCAATTAATTTAATTATTGCTAATGGGCATTTCACAATTAATTATTATTGCTAATGCTATTTTTACCAACACTAGCAGGTAGGAAAAAAGTGGCACGCTCGTTTTCATACAAATGGAGCGACATGCGGTATCTATCCTGATCTATGTCTGTGCCGGCCACCATCACTGATATCGGATTATAGCTATAATAGTATTATAGCTATCACTCCTATGATTGTATGTATTAGTGCTGAAACGTGCATATATTTTGGCAGCCATTAATTACAAAAGCGGAGCGGATTTTGACCGCTGTAACCGAATTTTGGTTAGGGTCTGGTTAGAGCGTTATTTATATTAAGCACTTATCGGTGATTGTGTTAATTAAGAGCCTTTTTAACAGACTTAAAAATTGAGGATGCAAATTTCCTAATTTTGTTCCATAAAAATAGAATTCCAGAATATGTAAAGATGATTACTGTTAAGACTTAAAAAATAACAACTATTAAAATAATAACACCTCAGGCGCAGCGCTATAAAACGAAGCTGCACATTTTATTCGAAAAGTATTAAGTTTTGAAGTTAATTTTATTCATAAGTAGTCCGCTGCTAGTCGTTTAGGGGAGAATGGGTATCCCGTCCGGTAATGTGATTACTAGGGCCCGGAGGATCGCCATTTTATTTTACAAATGTGCTAACGAGTCGGACAAATGAAGGTTTGTCACTTTAATTGCTGTTTCGTATGCCGTTTGTTTATTAAGGAAGTCATGTTCACTATTTACAATTATTACGTTCTATTATGATTTTGATAACGATGCCCGCAAACTCTGTCGTGGCAAAATTCGTTTATCGCACGGGAACCGTACATTTTTTTCGGATGAAAAGTATCTTATGTCCTCTCCCGGGACTGAAAGTATCTCCATACAAGACTTCAGCAAAATCGAATCAGCGGTTAGTACGTGAAAAGGTAACAGACAGGCACACTTTTTGCACATATTAACCTTCAAGCGGGCGCGCGCTCTTTTGTGATGGTAGTGGTCGAAAGATGTCTTAGGTAAATTAAATTAAATAATATTAAGTATCAATTGGATGAAGTTAAGCATTCGAGTACTAACCTAGAAAAAAATATACGTATTAGCTACCGATTTATGAATGCAGTAAATATGTTCTTTAGACGATTTAGAACAAGACTGCAGTCAAAAGATACCTTTTTGTATGGAGCGTGGCATACCTAATTAGTTTCAAGTACTTAAAATGGTATATTTTCGTGTACACCTATGAAACATACATAATCGACAGAGAAAATAATTACAAACAACAAATATTCTTTGAAAAAATGTCGTTAATGTTATATTTTTTTAAATATTTCAGGTTCTTTAACTAAAACGTTATTTATTTTACATTTTCAAACTGAGATAACTCAGAAAGTATATTACCTATTTACGACATTTTGTCAAAGAATATTTATCGTTTATAAATATCTTCTCTTTTGATTGGCGTATGTTTCATAGGTGTACACCAAAATACGACAGGTATGCCAATAAGGTTCGTTGTATCAAAAACAAACTATGATATTATAAGTTTAAACACTTACGGATTTTGTCGCGGAGCACTTTTATTAATCCCGACGTTTCGGCTACTTTACAGCGGCCGTGGTCACGGGCGGACTGAGGTGACAGGTGTCCAATTTCTTGAAGTTATCCAACTACCCGACGACTCATCAATATTTGTTTGCGTTCCGATCTACGCAGAACGAACTCACAGTGTCTTGAAGCCGAGGTATCATAGATTTGTGCTTTAGTTTGTTTATCACGTTTGTTAAAAACAAACTAATTTTTTGTGGGTTAGGACACAAATGTTTGACAGCGTCCAATTTCACCTTGATATTTTCGTAAGTTTCCGAAAAAAGTTTAGGACTTACAAACAGATATATAGACGTACCAACAGACAACAAAATTATATTAAAAATATACTTATTTCTTTTTTGAGGTTTTTAAAAAGAAAGAGTTTTTAATTTCAAAAGTATTCAATGCGAACAAAGCCACAGTTGAAGACTAGTTAAAATATAATTTCATGGAAATATTAACTGCTACCTTTTTAAAGTCGTTTAAAAACGTCTTGTGGATGCATGCTTCATTATGCGGAGTGGGTGCTGAGCGAAGTGAAAAGATGAATATTTTTTTAATAAGCGAGAGGTAATATTTTGATACGACCATGTTTTGCTGAAGAAAATTAAACATTCATAAAATTGCTAGATGTTGCAATTTAGTTGCCCCAAAGTTTGTTTATTAGAAACTGTAGGGTAAAACTCTGGAACGAACTGTCACCAGCAGTATTTCCGGACAAAAACGACCTGCGAACCTTCAAGAAGAGAGCGTATTCCCTCTTAAAAGGCCAGCAACGCACCTGCAGCTCTTCAGACCTGATGTAACGAGTGTCCATGGGCGACAGTAGTTACTTTCCATCAGGTGACCCGTTTGCTCGTTTGCCCCCTTATTTCATAAAAAAACTGTTCATTTTCCGGGATTAAATTACCTTGTTTTTAGAACTCAAAGTATATAGATATTATCAAAATCGGCATAACACATTCTAATTTTTACACTCTCAGTTCTTAGCTCACACCGATTAACCCGTCTGGAGCACTTTCTTAGCATGAGCCGAAGGTCCTCGAACTTGTAAATCCATACTAATATCAAATGCGAAAGTTACTGTAGTCTGTCAGTTACCTCCTCACGCCCAAACCACCGAACTGATTTTACTGAAATTTGGTATGGAGATAGGTACTTTGAGTCAAGAGAAAGGACATAGGATACTTTACAATTTATAATTATTATCCCGTTAAATTGTACACTTCTCACGCGATAAACGAATTTTGGCGCAATATAGTTGCGGGCGTCATATTTTAGTCGGGGGTAAAATTAACTTGTGAAGAGGTAAAAGACAGACAGACAGACATAATTTCGCTCCATTTTTAACCAACTTCCGAAAAGGAGGAGGTTAATTTAAGTTTGGAAATATTAAAAACCGTACCTCCACGGCATATTTAACCACTTAACGAACCACTTAACTCGCACGTTTCGTCAAGTTGGGGTACATTATCACCTTGTATCCTCTAATTAGTGCGGAGTTCCCGCACAAATATTACAAGTACGTGACTATGCATTACTACGCCTTCCTAGAGCCGCCATTTTGGCAACTTACGGCCATTAATTATTCGTCATCATCGCGAAAATCTTAAGAAGAAAGGTATATAAACTACTAGACGACGCCTGCAACTCCGTTCCGCCAAAATACATGTATCACCCGGGAACCGTAAAGTTTTCCAGGATAAAAATTATCGTATGTCCTTTTCCGGGACTCACAGTACTCCCATACCAAATTTCAGCAAAATCGATTGATCGGTTTGGGTGTGAAAAAGTAACAGACGGACAGACAGTATTTTCGCATTTATAATATTAGTAATCATAGTTTGAGCTACGGAATGCAGATAATAACACATAAACGTAACAAAAATTATAAAAAATTAATTCAATATTTAGCTTACAAAGATGTCCTAATTTAGGACACCATGTTACCAAACAATTAGGAAGGTACTACGGAAGATACATAATTCTATTAATTTTGTAATAGCCTAAATTCAATAGGACGAATTTCGTGGCACAATAATAAATTTAAAGCCGAATCTCCGGTTTCATTATTTTAGCGCAAAACAAACCGGATATTCAATTCTGAATCATAAAATTGTCTAATTTCTCAGAATTGTTTATTTAGGTCGATCATAAAAGGTTAGTCTTCATAATGATTTCTTAAGTTTTCGCGAGTATCACTCATGATATTATAAGTTTAAACACTTACGGATTTTGTCGCGGAGCAGTTTTATTAATCCCGACGTTTCGGCTACTTTACAGCGGCCGTGGTCTCGAGCGGACTGAGGTGACAGGTGTCCAATTTCTTGAAGTTATCCAACTACCCGACGACTCATCAATTTTTGTTTGCGTTCCGATCTACGCAGAACGAACTCACAGTGTCTTGAAGCCGAGGTGTCATAGATTTGTGCTTTAGTTTGTTTACCACTGGATCCCAACTAGATGGCAGCACCCAACCATCTTCGCGGTTGAAATTAGGGTGTTTTTTAATTTCTATGGCCTCGCGTATCAGTCTTGGGCGGTATCGTGCTTCTTTTGCCAGTGCTTGTGGCTTATCAAATCTTATGTAATGGCGAGGTTGATCCAGTGTGTGTTCACAAATTGCGGACTTCATGTTCCTACGGTGTTTGACATCTGCAATGTGTTCCTTGATACGGGTTTTGATGGCCCTTTTGGTTTGCCCTATATAAGAGAGGCCACAATCACAGTCGAGTTTGTAGATTCATGTAAACATTGGCTGATCTTTTTGGGCGGCTTAAAGTATGTTTTTATTGAAGCTTTCCTTAGAATGTAGCTTACTTTATCAGTGACTCCTTTTATAAATGGTAACACTGCAGGTAATCTTTGAACTGTTGCTGGCTTCACTCGGTTGCTGCTCTGTTTCCGTGGTACCCGAAGCTTATTGTCGCGTAAAACTTGTGCAACATGATGAAGTTCGGTATCCACATGCTGTTCATTGCAGATTCCTCGCGCTCTTTGAAATAAAGATTTTCCAAGAGTACTTAACTATGCTGGGTGATGATGGGAATCACCATTTAAATATCTGTTTGTGTGTGTAGGTTTGCGATACACCGTATGACCTAATGTGCCATCAGGATTCCTTATTACTAATACGTCCAAGAAAGCTAAGGAATTGTCTCTCTCCAACTCCATTGTGAACTGTATTTTGGAGTTGAGGCTGTTTAGGTGCTCAAGGAATATGGATACTTTGTCAGATGGTAATATTGTGAGAGTATCATCCACATACCGCTTGTAGAAGGTGGGTTGTACAGGTGAGGACTCAAGGGCTAACTTCTCGAAGTCTTCCATAAAAATATCAGCCACCACAGGTGAAACAGGTGAGCCCATCGCAACACCATCTACTTGCCTGTAAAAGTCATAATTCCACAACATATAGCCAGATGTAAGGCAGTGTTCTAACAAGTCCGCATATTCAACCGGTAAGTCATTCTCTCTCAGCCTTCTTCTAAGGAAAGCTTCAATAAAAACATACTTTAAGCCGCCCAAAAAGATCAGCCAATGTTTACCATCAGTGAAATGCAACTTACCCCTTCAAGATGCAGGAATCTACAAACTCGACTGTGATTGTGGCCTCTCTTATATAGGGCAAACCAAAAGGGCCATCAAAACCCGTATCAAGGAACACATTGCAGATGTCAAACACCGTAGGAACATGAAGTCCGCAATTTGTGAACACACACTGGATCAACCTCGCCATTACATAAGATTTGATAAGCCACAAGCACTGGCAAAAGAAGCACGATACCGCCCAAGACTGATACGCGAGGCCATAGAAATTAAAAAACACCCTAATTTCAACCGCGAAGATGGTTGGGTGCTGCCATCTAGTTGGGATCCAGTGATAAACAAACTAAAGCACAAATCTATGGCACCTCGGCTTCAAGACACTGTGAGTTCGTTCTGCGTAGATCGGAACGCAAACAAAAATTGATGAGTCGTCGGGTAGTTGGATAACTTCAAGAAATTGGACACCTATCACCTCAGTCCGCCCGTGACCACGGCCGCTGTAAAGTAGCCGAAACGTCGGGATTAATAAAAGTGCTCCGCGACAAAATCCGTAAGTGCTTAAACTTATAATATCAGGTTAGTCTTCATCAGAACAAATTACAAAGCTAGAACAATATAAAGAAGTAGATATGACGTTCGCAACTTCATTGCGTCAAAATTCGTTTATCATGGAGGAACCGTACATTCTTTCGGGATTGAAAGTATCCTATGTCCTTTCTCGGGGACCATAGCAAATTTCAGCAAAATCGGTTTAGTGATTAGGGCGAGAAAAGGTAACAGACAGACAGTCAAACAGACACACTTTCGAATTAATAATAGTTTTTAGTATGGACTTCTACGTCGGTAGAGAACTTTATTTTTACTAAAAGACATGATTGAAAATAATTCATACATTTTGTTGAATTACTTATGCAGTAACATGTTCGGTTCGGACATCCGAGCGTCCCGCCGCGCCGTGGGATTTACGTGACTTAACGAGGCCAAATTTTGAAAGCGTAATTAACAATTTCGGTTGACGCCATTTTTTGTCGCTCTGATTGAGTGTGTTTTGTTTGTGTTGTCATTAGTCGTTTCGTTTGTGAGTCGCAGTTGCTTAGCTTCACTCGTTTGGATACTTTTCAGCATTATACGAGTAGTTCGAATCTTTTTTAATTCGTGTTTTAGGAATATAGTTTTCTATTTTATTGTCTGTGTCAGTGCTCAAGCTGAGAATCACGGGTTTGTTTCCAGCAGACGAAACAAAAGAATTTTCGATGTTCAAAGATCATGAACCTGTATAATATAATAAAAATCTCACATTGTAATATAATTATGTAGTACTTGTATAGTATGAAAGTATATAAGTATATTTACCATTGTCTGGACGCGGTAACACAAGTCCTTTGAATACCTACTTAGCACGGGGCTAATATTATTATAGTCAAAGATATAATTAGATATCTTCGACTTAAATAATGTGATTATCAACATTAAGGTTAGCATAGCATCGCAGTCGTAATCTGGTTGATTAAAAGTAGGTTTATGATGTTTATCCAAAGTGTTTTCATTAGAAGATAATAAATCGCTAAGGTAGTCAAGTACGTGGGGCAGCTCAACGCACTGAGCAAGATTAATGACCAACAAAAGGATTTTAAACTTGATGACAACATTGCGTTACGTGTGGTACATGCAACAAACTTAGGCTGTATTACCAACATCATAATGAATACTAATAAAGTGTGATTAACAAAGATGTCATCCAAATACAATCAAATAGCACGGATCTTATGGAACTTGGGTGATACATGAAGCTATGATTTTCTCAACTTTGTGAGCAACTGCTGTCTATACAGCAAAACTTTAAAGGTCGGCATTAGTATCAAAGGTCACTGCACCCCAAAAGATCCATGTCAGTTTATATAATTTTATTTACTGAACTGATAAAATTACTTGAAGATAATTACTATCCAAATCAGTCTTGTCCTTTTCGAGTTTAAGTGGGGCCATGACTTAAAAACGTATAATAACTATCATGAGAAAAAAATTGCAGAAATCGCTGATATCTTTTGAATTGAGTGCCACCCTATAGATTCGATGTAGTAATAGAAGGGAAAGACAGACGGCCCGAGACGGAACGGCGGAATAATCCAAGTGTTTGATTTATATACAGCCCACTGTCAATCTAAATTAATCTGTTTTACTCAGACATTTCGTCTTAAATTAATTTAACAGGAAAATATTTGTTTGTCGATTTACGGTTAGACAAAATCTATTAATTGTTATATTAACCGGTTTACATAATTCTTATCTGGTAATCAAATTCACCGCTGGATTGCTACTGGAATTATGTAAGCTAACTCGAATGCAATTCAGTGCATTCCAGTGCCCGTTACGCCCTACACGTTATTAGTAACAAATTAATATAAGAATCTGTAATGATCGCAGATAATAGTAATACCGATATTTGAACGACAGCGCACTAATTAAGAACTTTTCGCTCTCAACTTTAGTCGAGGGTTCGATTCCGAATTACCTCTTTAGTGAAAACTTGTTTCGAAAAGACATCAATTCATACAAAAAGCCGATTGATTATTATTATTATAAAAACTGTACTCGGCGAAACATGGCTTTAGCGGTCATTGACTCCCTGACAAAAACTTGTCATTTTCTATACAAAGCCGCGATTTACAACATCTGACACTTAATGACCGCTACCGCCATGTTTCGCCGAGTACAGTATAGGGTAACAGTAAATAAAGAAAATGTAAACCGGAAAACTCCTAATAAATTTTGCGAGAAAAACCATCGTGAATAAAAAAAAAAGCGCAATTAAATATTGAAACAGTGCAAAAAGTGGAATAAAATTAATGAACGAGAAATGAAAAGCGATTGATTTAATGGTGGAGGAAATCTGTATGCGCTTGCCAAGAAAGTTGGTCAACAACTAGAAGAATGGAAACTCAAACGTAAAACGTATTGGTTGTCTTCACTTGGCTTCGGATGCCGGTGAAACTGGCGTGCTATAGTTATTAACATTGTACGGTCAGCATAAACAAAATGACGACCTCTGTGGCTCAATTGGTTGAATGTGTGGCAGCTCAAGCTGGGGGTCGCAGGTTCGAATCTCGCCGACGGAACAAAAAGTTTTCAATGGTCTGGATGAGTATTAATTATTATGTGTATGATATAACATGAAGCTTAAATATATGTATAGTTTAAAACTATTAAATATATTTCCGTTGTCTGGTACCTATAACACAAGTCCTTCAGGTAATTAGCGCGGGGCCAGACTGACGTGGTGTGAAGCATCCATTATAGACATTATTAAAAAAACAAAGGATAGTAATTTGCCCAGGCACTTTTTGCTAATTACAATTAGTGGCAGAATGACTTAGCCAGAGGTAATGACTGATAATGACTGGGCAGTGCGCGGATACCGCATCATATCGAAGGATGCGGCGTGCCTGCTCGCCGGCAGCGTCCCGTGGGACATAGACGCGAGAGCCCTCGCCGACGTCTACTGGCGTTGCGCAGAGGTTCGCGCGGGGGGCAGCAACCCCCTTCTGAACGCCGTGCGCCGGTGGAGGGCTCAAGCCAAGGAGAGGACATTGGAGTTGTGGGAGGAGCGCCTGCTGGAGCCACGAGTCAGTGTAGGCCTAGTGGAGGCCATTTGCCCGGTTCTGAAGGACTCAAGCACGGCGCTCTCTCATTCCGCCTTACGCAGGTGCTGACCGGGCACGGCTGCTTCGGTCGGTACCTGTGTGAGATAGCCCGGAGAGAGGAGTCAGCGCGGTGCCACCACTGCACCGCGGACAGGGACACGGCTGATGGACGAGACAAAGAGCGGCCTTAACGGCCGCCATCGGATCAGACCTCTCGCTGCCGGCACTGGTGCAAGCCATGCTGAGCAGCGAGCACCATTGGAGAGACGTGGAGAGATTCGCCGAGGAGGTGATCTCCTCCAAAGAGGAAGCCGAGCGAGTTAGAGAGAGGGAGGCGCTCGACCCTCGTCGGAGACGACGGCTGAGGCGTAGACGGAACGTCCAAGATGGGCGAAACGTCCCGCCTTAGCAGGGGTACTCGGGGTGGCGGTGTGGGGACGCCGCTGCCCATTGCACCGAGTCCCGAGACGGTCGTGATGCGCCCATGTTCCTGCGCATCGCGACATCACCGGAGGAGGATGGCCTAAACAAGCCCCCGCGTTTGGGGCCTCTGTTCGGCCTAAGGGGCCAACACCCCACCAAGAAGAGGGGCCTGCGTAAGACCAAGCAGGCGCTGCGCTGACGGCCAACGGAGTAATGCTCGTCGGGACCCGTGTATCCGCCAGCTGCAGGAGTCAGGAACATCGCAGTGTTTTAGTGGGTAGGGCCGCGGCACTCACCATCTTTGCCGTGGCGAGCCCCACATATCCGCAGCGGGAGTCCCCATCCCCTGCGTTGAATGCGTCACAGCATTTCACTGCGTAAAAAAAAAGGCGGCGGCGTCCTAGAGGGGCGCGGCAGCGTCCAAAGAGGCTACAAATAACGTACATGGGGTAGTGGAAATATAGTGGCCTACTCCCATAAAAAATATGAATTCGGCACAGGAGGCATCATGTAGACGTTTAGTAAATATAGTGTTTAAAATTAATTCTTAGAAATAAATTTTTATTTCGAAATGCGGTTAGCATCTAAGACTTAAAGAGCACTATAATACGCTGGCCCATAAATTTACTTCACGAAAGGCCTACAGACAGTAAATAATTACTGCATCTGTTTGCAAATATTTTTTGTAATGATCTTGATTTTAAAATAAGTTAAGGGCCTGTTTCACCACTTTCTGATAAAGTGCCGAATACTGGCTATTCACAGCTTTTTTGACAGATTTTCCATACGTTACCTGTCAAGTTAAGTGGTGGATAGCCTATTCGGTACTTATCAGAAAGTGGTGAAACAGGCCCTTAGTCTTGCGACGTTTAGATTTATTATAATTATTACATTATTTCCCATAAACATTTATTTCAAAAAATAAAATTCACTCGTCATTATTTTGCCAACTGTACAAACTTTGAAGTTAAATTGACAATGTAGGGGAAAAATTTATTTAATTAATGGTTTGTTAAATTATGTTATGACATTTACCAACCCGTGTTTTTCTAATATTCTACAAAATATAACAAGTTTAAATACTTTTTTTTATAAAATATATGAATATTAATGCACAAAGGTATATTATATTATTTTGTTTAGTACTCTCTCTATAAGGTTGTCGAATTTGAGCTTGTATTTTTTTCGTTTTGGTCGTGAGTCGTGACTCTGAAAGTGACACTGGAATATGAACATTGCAATGTGTTATTTTAGAATTAGTATTATTCAGGGTATTTCTACGATTATTTCTATACAAGTAATAGTTGCAGTAACATAAGTTTCCCGCGACAGAATAATCGTATGTTATTCTATAGTTACTTGTAACCTATTTAGCATTTCTGAAACAAAATGAAGAACAACAAGCGAGTATTGCATTTTTAAATACCACATGCACAATATAGGTAAATAATAAATAGCTAAAACCATCCTACAGCGCCCGAATCAGACCCACATAGGCGGCTATGTGGGATGATTCTCTCTCTGAAATCAATTGCAGTATCAGGTAGCGCACGTAAAATTTGCCTCTGGTTTTGGCGAGTTTGAATCATGATACTCTTCTGTATAACACAAATACTGTGGCACATGTGTGTCACCGACACAGCTATTCTAAGCACAATAAAATATTTCCATTATATTCAATACTCCAAAGGATTTTCACAAAGAGTTTATAAATTGTTTAATAAATTTTCTTTTATAACGAACAAAGAGTTTTAAAATAAATAGAACGTTATTGTATATGATGGCCTTCCGTTTGCAGAGGTCTCTTGAAGATCAAAATGTTTTAAAACAAAAGGTTTTACTTTTAGAAAAATGAAATAATCTGCACCTACACCAAACTATATTCTATACTTCGATTCGATTCTTTAAAAGTACTCGTATAGGTGTATGTGTATATTGACTTGAAAGGTTCGATTCTTGAGTTTGTAATGAAAAAAATGTTGTTTTCAGATCTGGTTAGGACCTAGGACTAGCCAAACTTGAAACTACTACCAGAAATTCGAACCCGCGACTCCGGCTTTAGCGCTGCGTTAACCAACTGGGCCACAGAGGTAAAAATAAAATAATGTTATGTCCAACACGAAGTCTTAGTTTTATCATTATGTTATCATAAAGTAATCACTATTAGTATGCATAATGATTAATGAATTATTCAGCAGACCACCAGACTTTCATTCATACATTATTTTTAACCCTGCGCAAGCTAATGCGTTTTAAATGACACAAAAAGCGCACGTCGGTCATTATGATCACTGAAACAAAATTTTAAAAGTGTAATGAATAACACATGTTATGTGTAGTTTTGATACTTTTTTGCGAAAAAAATATAAATTTTAAGTACATACAAACACCGTAGACAAAGTGCACAAATATTGTGTTTTGTTGCTATTTAAAACAAGTACCTACAATACATTTATTGATATTTTTAGACATATTTATTTATTTTCTGTTTAGGCACGTGACCATAGCCACAAGAATTAGAAGCGAAACGTCGGAATTAAGAAAAGTAATCCAGGAAACAACCCGAAATATGTATAAAACATAATTAATATTCGCGTTAACCTAAAAATCATTATAAAAATTATTACTTCAATATCTTGACAAAATATAAAAGCTATCAAATATCAATCGATCGAAATTATAGCATATAGTGTAAACCCTAAACTGAAACCTAGGAGTGCAAACAATACTATAGACACTATGCTACAAAGGAATATGTGGTCTTTGCGACCAAGGCGAGCTTTAGGGTTGTGACGTCAGATAGAATATATTACTACTTAGTAAGGAACGTGACGGCTCGGCTAACCGTAGTTATCACCCTTTTTATCATGTCGACATACGAGAACATTCATAAGCTAAGGCTTATACGCTTGTTATGGAAATCTAGTAAATACGTCATGAACCTAAAGAGCTTTACACTAGAGAAGGGTAGAGCTTGACTAACTTAAAATAACGACTTCCTCGTATTCACACTAAAAAATCGTGGTGGGGCGCGTCATTTCAAATTAGACTGGCTGTACTAGAATATCGAAAATAACTTTAATATTATGTATAAAAATGGATTTTCAAATGTGTTAGTCGCGCTAAAACTCGAAAACGGCTTAACGGATTGGGCTGATTTTAGTCTTAAAATATTCGTAGAAGTCCAGAGAAGGTTTTAAAGTGATCTGTGACACGAAGTTCACCGGGACAGCTTTCTATATCTTATATATAAAAATGGATTTTCAAATCTGTTAGTCGCGCTAAAACTCGAGAACGGCTGAACGGATCGGGCTGATTTTAGTCTTAAAATATTCGTAGAAGTCCAGGGAAGGTTTTAAAGTGACACGAAGTTCACCGAGACAGCTAGTCTTCTTATATATAAAAATAGATTTTCAAATCTGTTAGTCGCGCTAAAACTCGAAAACGACTGAACAGATTGGGCTGATTTTAGTCTTAAAATATTCGTAGAAGTCCAGGGAAGGTTTTAAAGTGACACGAAGTTCATCGGGTCAGCTAGTCTTCTTCTTCTTATATATAAAAATGGATTTTCAAATGTGTTAGTCGCGCTAAAACTCAAAAACGGCTGAACGGATGGGGCTGATTTTAGTCTTAAAATATTCGTAGAAGTCCAGGGAAGGTTTTAAAGTGACACGAAGTTCATCGGGTCAGCTAGTCAGAAGACTACCTGACCCGATGAACTTCTTTTGACTGAAAAGAAGAATCTTCTTATATATAAAAATGGATTTTCAAATGTGTTAGTCGCGCTAAAACTCAAAAACGGCTGAACGGATTGGGCTGATTTTAGTCTTAAAATATTCGTAGAAGTCCAGGGAAGGTTTTAAATTAACCTGTGACACGAAGTTCACCGGGACAGCTAGTCTCATATATAAAAGTGGATTTTCAAATGTGTTAGTCGCGCTAAAACTCGAAAACGGCTGAACGGATTGGGCTGATTTTAGTCTTAAAATATTCGTAGAAGTCCAGGGAAGATTTTAGGGACACTAGTAGAAGGGCAGCTCGTTGCTTTTGAAAAGAGTCGATATTTAAGGCATTATTTTATGTTTCCTTAGTTTATAGGAAAAATTGTTAGTTGACCTGTTACTTGTGAGGCTGTTTCACAAATTATAGTGTCACGTACATTTGCTATCAAACTACCTAATAATAAAGATACTTCCTACAATAATTGCCATGTAGATATTATCTACTTACCTACTAACTAACCTTACCATCTGTTGTTGTATTGTTTTCTCGCCTGGCTTGTACCAGAACTGGTAGTACCATTTTCGACGACGAATTTGATTCTAAACATATTTTACTAGATGACACCCGCAACTCCGTTGCGCTTAAATTTATTTATCGCGCGGAAACTGTATCTTTTTCCGGGATAAAAAGTATCCTATCTTCATACCTTTAGCAAAATCGGTTCAGCGATTTGGGCGTGAAGAGGTAACAGACAGATGTCTATCTAAGACAGACAAACACGCTTACATTTATAATATTAGTATGGATTTTAAGTTCCTTCAGATACTGGAAGATGTTAGCCGCATCTGAAAATGAACCTTATACGCTCGAAGTTAGAAGTATCAGTAAGGCTGCGTCCCCATCAGACACGGCGCGGCGCCGGCACCGTGTTACGGCACGACGCCGCCACCGTGATACGGTACGGCGCTGCACCGTGTTACGGTGCCGCGTACGGTGCGTCCCTATTCAGTCGATATTTGCGCTCAAACGAGATTGCTTGTCTGCATATGGATCGCGAAATAATTATTCTCTTGTTGTTACTCAAACGAAGATTGAAAAAGAAACAGATACAGAGTAAATTTTGGGTAAATTCGTATTACAAATTACTTACAAACTTAATAATTAAGGGGGCTCCTATACAAAAAACATAATTTTTTGGTTATTTTTCTCTATAATAATGGTACGGAACCCTTCGTGTGCGAACCTAAGTCACACTTGGCCGATTTTTATGTGTTCCAAATAAGTGCCTCGTTTAAGTTTGGACAAAATTTTTGTTCGGAAGTTTCACCCAGAACGGGGGCGCGCGGTGCACCGTACGCGGCACCGTGCTACGGTACGGCGCCGTACCGTGTCACGGTGGCGGCGTCGTGCCGTAACACGGTGACGGCGCCGTGCCGTGTCTGATGGGGACGCAGCCTAACACAGGAGAGCGTATATCAGTAACAAACATCAAATTACCTTGACCAGGTCGGGATTTGGAAGTGTTTAGAGATAAATCCAGCGCCAGCTCGGCGCAGATCCGCCAGCGAGCGCTTAATTTCCGCCCTGTATCGGGAACAAGTGGCTTGCATCTTACATGTAGTTATGTGGAGTTCTGGAATAAACACGGTGTTATTACTGAAAATTTCATATTTCTGGAATCCATACTAATAGTATTATAAATGCGAAAGTATGTCTATCTGTCTGTCTGTTACCACTTAACGCCCAAACCGCTCAACAGCGTTTTGCTGTTTGGTATAGAGATACTTTGAGTCCCAGAGGACAAAGGATACTTTTTATGCTGGAAAATGTACGGTTCCTACGCGAGAAACAAATTTTCGCGTGACAGAGTTTTATATTTATAGAGTTTATTGGGAAAGTAGCAGCTCTTTTTAGGGTTCCGTACCCAAAGGGTAAAAACGGGACCCTATTAGATGCTCAAAGCACAGAGATTCTTTGCATGCCAAAGTGCGTGCTAATCCAAATGACATTACGAGTAAATTAATTTACACACGATACAGGAACTTTTATTACAATTTAATACGGAAAGTTAAACAAAAACACGAAGAGCTAGAGTTAGACAAAAATAAAAAAAATCAGTGAAAGCTTTGGGATACAATTAAAAACATTACTTACACAAATACAGTCAATAGACATCCAGTAGAACTTACCTTAACTAAACCTAACTTAATGGAATCTCTTGATCACTGCAACACCTTTTTTTCTAATGTTGGACAAAAACTCGTAAATAAAATACTAACCGTTAATAAGGGAAATGAAGAGTCGCTGGCATCCAAAGTTAAAATAACCAACTCACCAACACAGTCCCTCTTCTTCCAACCAACAGATGAAAGTGAAGTGGATTCAATTATTAAGAACCTAAAAATAGACAGTGCCCCAGGCTTAGACGGTATTACTAACCAAATACTAAAAGCTATTAAAAGTCATATCATTATCCCACTCACTTTCATTTGCAACCTCAGTTTGACAGAGGGATTTTTTCCTTCAATGTGGAAAACAGCAGCTGTTACGCCTGTTTACAAAAATGGTAGTAGATCAGATCCTAGTAACTATAGACCGATTTCTCTGCTGTGACCATTCTCAAAAATTTTAGAAAAAATTGTCCACAAACGTCTTATTAGCTTCATAGACCAAAATAATTTACTATCCGACAAACAATTCGGTTTCTGCGCTAATAAATCTACAGAAGACGCAATAAGGTTATTGACAGATACTATTTCAGGACATCTTGACGAGAAACGGAGATATATTGGCGCATTTTTAGACCTTGCTAAGGCGTTCGACACAATCTCTATTAAAATTCTAATACGCAAGTTAGAGTTATTAGGTATAAGAGGAAACGCCTTAGCATGGTTCCATAGCTATTTAATTAATCGATCACAATGTGTGAAAATCAACCAACAGAAAAGTAATTTACAGAATATCAACTTTGGCATACCGCAAGGTAGTGTCTTGGGCCCAACACTTTTTATTTTATATATGAACGACATATTTAATAGAAGCCTCCATAGAACCGAAATAATCTGTTACGCTGATGACACAGCAATAATTTTTAATGGAAACAATTGGACTGAGGTAGTTAAAACCGCTGAAAACGCACTTAAAATAGTCGCTAGGTGGCTCCAAGACAACCTACTTACATTGAGTGTCCCAAAGTCAAAACTCTTATTTTTTCATAAAACTAGAGCATCAGCACCTCCTGCAAATCTCAACGTTAAAATACATACATGTCCTATAGAGAGTGAGCAGATAGTGGAATGTAACTGTAGGCAACTAAGTAGAGCTACTTCCATAAAATACCTAGGTGTCACGGTTGATGTAAAACTAGATTTTCAGGAACATATTGTTAATACTGCCAAAAGAATCCGGAAACTTATTTACATTTTTAAAAACTTACGTACCTCTGCTACTTTGAACTTACTGAAAACGGTTTACACATCAATTTGCCAGTCGGTAGTATCTTACTGCATACCAATTTGGGGAGGTACAGCTACCACTAAAATTATAATTCTGGAAAAAGCACCGCGGTCAATATTGAAAGTCATATTGAAGAAACCTATCTGGTATCCTACAGCAAATGTGTACCAAGATATAGATGTTCCTACTGTCCGTGCTCTTTTTAAACTCCGCGTTATTGTCAAGGAACATCGTGCTGTTCTTAAATCTCCAGATTACGAAACATTGCGCTAGAATATTTGGTCCATATTTACACCCATTCATATATAATAAAGTAAACAGGGAATGCATTATAAAAGACAGCTCATTAAAAGAAGTAAAAGAAAAAGTAACAAGATGGCTAAAAGCTCTAGATTATGACGAGAAAGAACAAATATTAAGAGAGATATATAGATAGAAATAATCACATACATAATCACACACACACACACACACACACACACACACACACACACACACACACACACACACACACAAACACACACAGAACGCAGCGCGGTAATGATATTTAAAATTTTATAAATTTTAGTAACTTTAATCATTCACTTATAACTTTGTTTTTTATTTTTAATTAAGATACTATTTTGTTGATCTGCAGGACAGGCTCAGCCTAGTGCAGACATTAAAGAAACTCGGCAGTAAAACGTCTGTAATCTTAAAATAATATAATGTACCTGTAATTTTTTTTGTAACAGATGTATGTATTGTTGTTTCAATATATTATTATTATTATTACTGAGACTTCGATGTCTGTCCGTCTGTCCGTCTGTCTCCAGGCTGTAACTCAAGAACGGTAATAGCTTGAGAGTTGAAATTTTCCCAGATTATGTATTTCTATTGCCGCTATACCAACAAATACTAAAAACAAAATAAATTAAATATTTTAGGGGGGCTTCCATACAATAACCGTGATTTTTCAAACATTTTTTGCTCGGTATCAATGATGACAACAGGTAGGCAGTTGAAAATTTCACAAAGGCCTTAATTATGTGTGTACTTTAATAATTAATAATAATATTTGAATAAAATAATATTTAAGGGGGGCTCCCATACAAAAAACACAATTTTGGCCTATTTTTGCTCTATAACGGTACGGAACCCTTCGTGCGCGAGTCCGACTCGCACTTGGCCGATTATTTTATTTAACGCTTATTGAAAATTATGTAACTAATTAGCGCTTAAGATTTAAAAATCTACATGCTTTATATTATTAATATAGCAATATTTAATGCTAAGATCAATTTGTTATCATATTCTAGCAAATAAAATTATGATTATGATTAAGTACCAGCTCTGAAAGAGTTACCTTTAACTTCCATGTTTCTATGTGAAATGCCCAAACCAAAACAAAAATGTTATTCTGTGTATGTACTACATTAAACTCTATAATTAAGCAACGCATACACGTCCTAGTATTATCACTTTGTTTTGTTACACCCTGCAAAGTCATACTCACTGGATTAATTGTGGAATATTGTGTTTAATAAGTTAATAACTCCCACACACGTTTTGGTGACGGTGGGCCGGCTGCGTAGGAGTCATTTTATAGTGTTCATTGTCCAACTGTGTGGGCAGTACACACGAGTACTCTCTCTCTCTCTTCCATCGAACCCGACCAAATAATGTAAGGCCTAGGAATGAATTTTTCTCACCTCCGCGCGGAAAACGTCAACTTTTTTGCCGCTGCGCTTACCGATGTTGTCGTTTTCCGCCTCCGTCGATGAGAAAAATAGTATACGCACAGTAGTAGTGCGGCAGTAAATAAGAAAGCCTCAGATCACAATATGTTTGTTGACCTCGGCTTCACCTCGGCCAACAATTACATATGATCTGAGACATTTCTTATTTTCCTGTCCTAGGTACTGTGTGCTATTTCTGATAGTAAATAATTATTTTTTTTTGATTTCTTCCATTGTCGAGATTCTTACTTTACCATCGCGATTATGCAGCTTGACAACTTAATCCAGCTGCATAGTGGTGTAGGGGCAAATTCTGTACCTACGATGTCACGGAAAATATCTAGAATATCTAGGTAGTAAATATAGTTTACATGGAAAAGGCGGTGCCGTCATAGGCTTGACACATGGTATAAATAGCGAAAGGTGAGGGTAATTAAAAATGATCGTTTCATTACCCGGTGTCGATATTATCGCGTCGCCGTCAACTTCATTACTGTGCAATTACGTTCGTACTTGACTGCACTCGTCAGTGAAGCGGCAATGTGACGCGTACAGCTCGTGAGATACGTGTATGATCATGATGGGCAAGTGATAAACGTGTTGGCAATTGGCATATTCGTCTATGATTGCCTGTGATTGTCCTCGGTTGTCTTAATTTTTTCTGCTTCGTAATAGAAAATCATGGCACAAAGAAAGGCTTTTATAAAAATATCACACCGATATTTAAAGGAGAATGTTTGTGAGTTTTTATGATTGTTACTTCTTCACGTCTAAGCGACTGAACCAATTTTGCTGAAATTTTGTATAGTGATACTTTGAGTCCCAGGAAAGGACATAGGATACTTTCCATCCTGGAAAATTATACGGTTCTCGTGCAATAAACGAATTTTGGCGCAACGGAGTTGCGGGCGTCATCTAGTATTCTATATAAAAACAACGGGATGCATCCTGGCAGCACTAATTATAGAAGTGAGTAACAATACAGTAGGATGATTTTTCGCCGTGTGGTAGAACAAGAAAAATATTTTACATTTTTATCCCAACAAAAACAGAGGGATGTTATAAATCTGACATTTGACGTGACTGCATATCTGTATGTGTGTGTTTGTGGCATCTATCGTATTATGAAAATTGATCTAGTTTTTTTTTTCTTTGAAAGCTGACACTCTAAAAAACACTCGAGTGCTGCTGGAAAATTAGGGTTTTTTTTAATTCTTTATATTTTATACTTATTCACATTGTAGATTCCATTTCAAAAATGTTTTCTTCCTGAATAAAAGGAATTTCAGAAATGTCATAATATCTTTTACTACTGCTCCTATCTTCTCACCGCTTCGTATCCAAGTAGAGCCGGCGTAAGAAACTCGTAAAAAAACCCTTTTGTTCCGTTCATTTTCCTTTAATTTTTGAAAGCGAAGGTTTATTTTGTAAAGAACGTAATACGTTTATGTCACTAATCATAATACAGATGCGGTTATCTTCGTC
Source organism: Polyommatus iphigenia (assembly GCA_963422495.1). Taxonomy (NCBI): domain Eukaryota; kingdom Metazoa; phylum Arthropoda; class Insecta; order Lepidoptera; family Lycaenidae; genus Polyommatus; species Polyommatus iphigenia. The sequence continues at coordinate 4,318,811 of OY730189.1, forward strand.
ATACAGAGACCGTCTGGCCCTACCAACAGTATTACATTTACATAATATACTTAGAGCATACAAAGACTTCTCCAGAAAATGATGAGGTGTCCAAAGACCACACGAAATTCTACCTTAAACTAAGCGAGACCCAAGATTGAGATTCCGTCGACACGTTTCACGCCAAAATGCTATTCAATTATTAGACAGTGTTTTGTTAAAAAGTCGCACACATTTTTTGTTTATAATCAGTCTAGAGTTCTCACAATGGTATTTCTTTTCTTACAAATAATTATTTCTGTTCGGGCTCAGTATATTTTTGTTTGAGATCATATTTCTATTGTTTTTGCGCTTCTTTACGAGACGATTTTGATGAAATGCTGACGAAGAAGCGAGCATATTTCTTTGGAAACTCGTTTTTTCTCGTTCAACAAATACGTCTGATAAAAACTTTAATTAACAACTTACATTCTTTTAGAATTCTAGGCTCTTAAAAACTTATAATGGAGAGACTCGTTCGTGTCTAAGATTAGGGTTACACGATCAGTCTGACACCAGTTCAGTCTATTAGTCTGAGACTGACGCCATAATGATGGCCGGAAAGTACAAAACAAAAAAATGGTCAGTCCGTCAATCACACGGTTACAAGTTTATTTTAATTAATAGTATATAATTATTTGGTAATAGTAGATCATCTTTACAGATTGTCTGAATTACACACACACGCGCACGACAACAAATAATAATTTTAAGTAGCAAGCATTGTACAGCTTGTCAAAAAAAGTAGACGCCGGCGCCGATCCTAATTTTTTAATCACAATATTTAAAGTTTAAAAACTTTATTAAATCAAATTAACAATGGATTAGAATTTTAATATTACTTGTGTTCAAACGTTATCTGTAGAAATATGAGGCAAAGAAATCATCTTTTGATCGTGATTACGTTTAGAAAATTTAGTTCAGCGTCTACTCTTTTTTGACAGACTATAATCACGCATGTTACGCATGTTTTACAAACAAACCTAAGCTACTCTACTGTAGGAAATTTATACTATGCCACTTTTTTTACGTTCAGCGGAACTCCATTCCGCACGTGCTAGGGTGGTTTTCATTTAGAAGGACTTTAGCGGACTCGTCTGATCACGGATTACGCTGCATATGAACCTGGCTGGCTCTAAGCCCGTATTTCACTTTTCATTACTTTCCAAGGTCTATTTTGTACCTTTTTTAACCGATTTTAAAGGTGGGTGGTTATCGTTTAGTGGTTAATTAAATTAAAAATAATGTCGTTGACTTAACACCCTCGTGGTCCAGTGGAATAGAGCATGGCTTTGGACTCGGCGGTCGAGTGTTCAATTTCCACGTAAGAAAAATATTGTTGCAAGTTTGGTAAGGGCAAAGCAGGTTGATCACCTCATTGCCTGACCACAATGATGATCCATGCGTCGGATGGGCAATGGGCATGTAAACGGTCTGTCCTGCGCCTGATTTCTCGCCAGTCGTGTCAGCCAGCCGTTCTAACAGGATACGAGAGTAAAAGTAGAGAGAGTGCTCTTATCTTACTCATCTATATTAATAATTTCGTGCAGGGGTACGGTAGACTCGATCGAAACCTTATGTGAATAATAGAAAATAAAATAATATTGATTTCGAGTCGACAACTTATATCCGCAAAATTCGGATTTTGGAGTATTTCGTTAAATTCTAATGGCACTGACGTAGGCACTGACAAACAAACTTCACGTGCCATCTTGCTGTAAACTGACACATGCCATTGCTCATTTTCTACCTGCTAGCAGTCATGGCGCACCATAGCGCACCCTTTTTTTGTAGCTTTTGTTTGTTATCACTTATCAGTTATCAGCGTCTCAACAATTAGCAATTAATGTGTTTTTGACGTCTAGGGAATTTAAATTCTTAATACATACATACAATATACTTACATACAACAGATATTATATAAGAAAACGAGGCAATTCTGGAAATTTTACATACATACGGTTCGAAATTCGAATTGATAACCCTTTTTTTTAAGTCGGTTAAAAAAACTATACCTACCTACTTACTATTATTGTTTTTTATAAATTAGTAAGTAGGTACGTAATGTAGAGAAAAAGACTGAATGCAAGAGAAATTATTACCCTTAGATAATGTTGATTTGAAATAAAAATGTTTAAGTATGTAAAACTTTTGCAGTTTAATTTACTATTTTTAAATATGATGAACTAAGCTATACGAATCTTTACGAGTCTTGCTTTCCTTTCTTGAGAAAAGAAGACTACACGAATATTTACCTTTTTTTTTACATGGGGAAATGCATTACGCATCCCTGGCGGATTGGGGACATCGGCCGGGGCATGTGGGACTCTCCGAGGAACTACCCACTAAAACCCCATGGTGCTCCACTCACCGCTTAGGCAAAGTTACGGGCACGATCAACCCACCGCAACTTTACCAACGGTTGTCTGTGCCAGACTCATCAAAACAGGCTTTTCTAGGTCACCTCGCGAGGTGGCCTAGAAAAGCCCACACGGGAGCCGCGACATGCAGGAGCACCATGCGCATCACGGCTCTCTCTGGAACTCGGTGCAATGGGCGGCGGTGTCCCCACACTGCCACCCCGAGTATCCTGGCTAAGGCAAGGCGCTGCGGCCACTCCGTGGTGCGCGTCTTCTCCTCGGCCGTCTCAAGGGGTACACAAATATTTACCTACATTTTGTACATAGATGTGTATTGAGTTACAAGTTTACCCGAGCGAAGCCGGGTTTTCATCTAGTAATATTATAAAGCGGAAGAGTTTGTTTGTTTTTTTTTTCGTTTGAACGCGCTAATCTCAGGAACTGCTGGTCCGATTCGAAAAACTCTTTCAGTGTTAGATAGGTCATTATCGAGGAAGGCTACAGGCTATATTTTATCACACTAAGACTAATAGAAGCGAAGAAATAGAGGAAAATGTGGAAAAAACGGAAAAAATTATTTAAAAGGGCTTATCTCATGAACTATCGGAGCAATTTTTCTGTTATTTGGCACATAAAAAAGTAGACCACGTGAAGAATCATTGGCTATTTTTGTGGGCTAATTTGTCTGTGGAATTCCTTATTTACGCGGGCGAAGCCGCATGGAACGTCTAGTGTACTATACAATGAAACCGGCCACCGTCACCAAACCTGTGTGGGAGGCATTATAATATTATTACAGTTTTAAAGCTTAGGTTGACTGAGACAATAGAATTCTCATATTCTATGAAACCTTGCAAATAAAAGTCAGACAAATCATACAATCAGCTCTGAATTCAAATATTATAAAAAATATTCAAAACACATTGAAAATAATGTAATAAAGAATGATACTGAATAAATTATACGAATATTACTTTCAATATTATATTTAACCTCGAAATTGTATTGGATGAAAATAATTAATGTTACACAATCCATTATGGAGATTGAATGAGAGACAAAATAGCTTAAGTGTTATGTATGTATATGGCTCTGCATACAAATTGTGTATGTACCATCGAGGAAATTGATTCCTAGGCAGTTGACAGACCTACGCCATGTGGTCGGCTTATGTCAATTCAATGTTAGCTGTGACCGATCATGGGTTTGACTCGCGACCAAATTACTTAGGCCCACCATCTGCTGAATCAACTCTCTGATAGTACAATTATTATTATTTGTAAGGTAGTTTTAATTATCTACCATATCTACATTATTGTGATTTGTAATATTTAAATTGCTTTTATAATTGTTATGATAAGGAATAAAGTAATATTTTTGTTATAAATCGATGCTTTTGTGGTACAGTGATCTATATCTGGTATTTTCATAACGTCAATATTATTGCACACCTCAAAAATATTAGACTTCTCGGTGGTCTGGAAGAGAAAGACGAGATTTTTACAATTATCCCGACGTATAAAATAATGCTCTACTCCTAAAGTAACCGCGAAACTAAAAATCAGCCAAGTGTGAGTCGGACTCGCGCACGAAGGGTTCCCTACCGTTATAGAGCGAAAATAGGGAAAAATGTGTTTTCTGTATGGGAGCTCCCTTAATTATTTATTTTATTTTAATTTTATTATTTAATATTAAAGTACACATATAATTAAGGATTTTGTGCAAGACGTGTCTATAGGTAGCCATTATGGATAACGAGCAAAAAGACCAAAAAAATAATGTTTGTTGTATGGGAGCCTTAAATATTCACTTTTTTTTTAGTATTTGTTGTTATAGCGGTACCAGAAATACATAATCTGTCAAATTTTCAGAAATCTAGCTATAGCGGTTCTTGAGTTACAGCCTGGAGACAGACAGACAGACGGACAGACAGACGGACAGACAGACGGACAGACATCGAAGTCTCAGTAATAGGGTCGCGTTTTTACCCTTTGGGTACGGAACCCTAAAAAGGGTCATTACAGGAAAACTTTCAGCTCTTATAAAATGACGAAAGTCTGTCCTTTGCTGGCTCTTGAGCTACGAGTTTTTTAAACGATTAGCAACCGATTGAAGGACAACTACACAACAGTTTTCTGTCTGCAAAATATATTATAGTAAGATACGTAATTGATCTGCACCAACTCAATTTAATTGTAAGTCTCTATGATTTTCGCATGAAACTTTTGTTACACCCTTTGTCTGAATTACATAAATTAATCCCTGGAATTACATAGTTGCTGTACAAACATTTTGGGCGATGTATAAACATTTTGAGCGATAGTACAATGTACATTGTACAGGAAGCGTGCGACAAGTTGCTCCGACCACATACAACGCGGTTGGAAACTTTTGCCGCTCTGTCACAAATCATAATAACACGTATACCGTAGCATGTTTATATAATAAATTCAAGTGTCTGACTGTCCATTAAATAATCATCCAAATAATTTCTTTTTGGGATGGCTAAAAAATTAAACCCATATCACGCGACCTGATGTGATCAAAAATTATTCGTAAAACTTTATCTTTATAATATTATTAGTATAATAATAATAATAAATAATAAATAAATCTTTATTGAAACCCCACAATAAGTCATATTTTTTAATTAAATTAACTACTAATTTATATTAAATTAACTACATATTATTACTTTTTAAATTAATTTTAGAATTAAGTATTATATCAAAAGAAACTATTAAAAAACCTTTGAGCATATGAACCACCACTCAACTATTCATATGCGCAAAGTAGTGACTTTCCGCATATGAATCTTCAAACAATGATTCATATTATACTCAAAGTCAAACCTGTTTGCTATCACTTTTAGAATTGTGTTGTCGCTGCCCCTCACCCTGCGCACTAGAGATGTGTGTAGAATTTATGACATGATAATTCATTGCAAATAAGTTCGGGACCTCAAATTATTATTGGCATCCAGAACTTATTTGCACTGAATATAATCCAACTGATTATTATCTGATTAGCAATACTAAATGGAATCCTGCTAATCACACAACAGCTAGCTTCGCAAATTGTTGTCTGAAATCCTACAGTTAAATTTAAAACCTGTTTAAAACAAAATATGTATTTTAGCATCTACTAGATTCTGATTAAAACATCATTCTAGTTTATCAAAAATCCAATAGTTTTACTTTTAATTAAAACAAATGCATTTTAACATCTACTGGATACTGAATAAAAAAACATTTAGTACATTTTACTTAGTCGGTTGATTACTTAGCCGTCAGTACTAGACGTTGGATTAATTAACGAACATAAAATTACGCTGAATGCTCGAGCAAAATAATTCTATTTTTATAAAGTTCATAATTATCTCATTTCTAACGCAAATATTATATTCAGTGCTGCCGATGTTGAAGGTGGAAGAAGGAGGGAAGAAATTATGCCGTGACTTTTAATGGGTGTAAACTGTGCCCCCGGTCCAGCGTTGTAATTAGTTATCTGTTTACCCAATTTCTGGTTACTTGTGGGCTTTAGGCCGGCTTCACACGGTGCGAAGACCGCGTTGAAGCGGTAAAGGTAGCATTGCCTATAGGTATGGACGCTGTTTAGCATATTTTGTGTATCATCCCACAAAAAATACGTATAGTATAAGACTTCATTCATATTAACTTACCAAAAAATGTTTATGGGTTAATACTAAATACACAATAATTTAATGTTTTACAGCGATTATATTATTGCCTCTGCGCAACTACGAGTACGAGTACTCTACGTAGAAAGGAAGAGAACAAAGGAACCATGCAAAAGCTAATAAATATACTGAGGTGCAACAACGCATTTCTTTGTGTACGTTATAGGCGAATCGCAGGTCAGTCTGTGAGTTCTCTACTTTAGACAGTGTGTCAGTCTGTCTGTTCTCATCTTTATACTGACTCTGCCAGTTGATTTTACGTGGCTCGCGCTGTGTGTAGCCAGCTTTATTCTGTTTACTCTACTGCGTGTTTCTTATAAGCTACATCGTTTGTACAGTCCGTGTTTTTCAAGATGTATTAATATAATGTTTGCGAAGGTTGTTTGCCTTAATTCTAGTTAAGGAACTTGTTAATCGAGATGCGCGGATAAGAGATGAGGGAATTTAAACGAAAAGCTCGTCGCAATTCTCAGACTAGCATCATAATTTTGGCTTCTGTTTCTTAACTTGGCTGAAAATCTTGCTTAATATTCTATATACAATTACGACTATTAAATCCCGTTTACTTTATATTAATATGGTAGTCATGATAATATAAAGTAACTTGCAAAATTGTTTTAATAATTTGCAAATAAAATTATATTTTTTCAATTATGATTTTATCAAAAATAGTAAAAAACTATATTGTAATTTTTAAGAGCCTGTATCCCACTGCTGGGCAAAGGCCTCCCCCAAAGTCTTCCACTTCTCTCGACCCAACGCAGCCGTAGGCCAACCTGGCTGGCAATTTGTAATGATAAAATTGAAGAGAAGTATTTACGATACACAAACATGACTGCATAATCCCCACCTCTGTTCACGGTACGACCCTAAAAATACAACTGCAATAAACAAGAGCGTTCCATTCAAAAATTCCGCCACGCTCTATTTCTCGCATCGCAAATATTGAAGTACAAACAAAAGCTCATATTTTTAAATTGGTTATCGTATAGCTACCAATTTGGTGATGGAGACATACGTGTTTGGACGGACAGGGAAGACGCGTAGGTAAATGACAGCTACGTTTATACATACAAGGAATATAATATAACAACAAGACCTGGTGAACTTCGTATCACTTTTCTTCTAATACAAACCATTCCCTGGACTTCCACGGATATTTCAAGACTAAAATTAGACAAATCGGTTCTGCCGTTCTCAATTTAAAACAAGACTAACAAAATTGATAATCCATTTTTATTTATATAGATAGATTATGAAGTTTGTTTAGAGACGTAAATTTGAAGTAGATATTAATTTGACTTGATTTGTTTTAATTTTGGCCACATACCAAATTTCTCCGTTTGTAAAACCGAAACGATGACGTCAGTATAAAATAGCTGGCTACGCATAAAATCAATATTATTAAAATTTACTGTAAACCTTTCTTTTATATTGCTCTAACTTCTGCTGGAAACTTTATTAAAAGCCAGAGAAAGCGACGATTTAATAATTAATATTAAAAATCGTTTATTTTCAGATCTGAGATCCACAGTGTTAGTTACGATTTGACTTAAAAACTAAATATGTTAGTACATTTATTTGTATACAATTATTTATTGTGAATATTATATCTGCGGTTGACAGGTTATTGAGGCTTCATAACATGTTATTCTTCTTAATGAAGTTCGATGAACCAACACTGAATCGATTCTGTCACTCACCATCCTCAGGACTTTATTCGAGCTCCCTCGCACCCTGTTTACCAGGTAATAATCTATTTTTAACCGACTTCCAAAAAGGAGGAGGTTATATGTTCATCTGTATATTTTTTTTTTGTATGTTCAACCATAACTTCGCCGTTTGTGGACCGATTTTCATTATTCTTTTGTCGTTGTACAGGGTTGAATCCGAATTTGGTACCATGTTCACAAAAGTGGGGATCTGATGATGGGATCCATGAGGAATCGAGGGGACTCCTTGAAATTTATATTGAAATATATAGGGATTTTGATTTTTTCAGAAGCGTTCGAGATAGATGCTACCAAAAAGTAAGATTTTGCACCAGGTTATACCCTGGATCCAAAGGTACCGAACAGAACTTTTGAATCCTTATAAATACAGGTTCAGGGATTTCGGCGTTGTTTAAACAACTGAAAGCATAAGCCAACACATCAATTTGATTGATCATCATCATCACAACCAAAATTATACTATGGGTCATCACATTATGACACAATTATTGGTACTTTTCGTGATATTTTGCATCGAAGGAGATGTTTTTGATGATTATTTCGCTGTTTGTGGACCGATTTTAAAAATTCTTGTGTTTTTGTATAGGATATAATCTTAATTTAGTATAACAATTATGAAAGTAGTAAGCTGATGATGGGATCTATGAGCAATCGAGGGAAATCCTTGAAATTTATCAAAACACTCATAGTGGTTAAAATATTGTTTCTTGTAACTTAAACATGTGTTACGAATAAGAGAAATATCATACGAAGGTGTCTCTTGGTCCAAAGGCACTGAAAATAACTCCTAAACCTTTAAAGATAAAAGTTTGGAAATTGCAGCATCGCTTAGATAACTGCAAGCATTTACCACAATTTCGATTACAGTAATAAAATATGGATAGTTTATATTTGTATTGGTTATCTACACATAAAGCCTTCTCTTGTATATAACTAAAAAGAGTGAAATTATTATTTTTTAACAAAAAATTGAACCCGACTTCCAAGGTAAAAACAATATTCTTAAAATGATCTAAAAAGTATAAAATAATTCTTATTCTAGATTAATAGTGCCTTTATCTAAATTTGACTAAATCTCAACGAATTCTGTACTCAATTTTCATTCTTTTGAAGTCGGTACTGGCTAAGTTCGACGTCAAGTATCTCAGTTCTGGGCTGGTACCGACTTCAAACGAATGAAAATTGAGTACAGAATTCGTTGAGATTTAGTCGAATTTAGATAAAGGCACTATTAATCTAGAATAAGAATTATTTTATACTTTTTAGATCATTTTAAGAATATTGTTTTTACCTTGGAAGTCGGGTTCAATTTTTGTTAAAAAATAATATGGGTGTAATACTCGTAATGAGGTAATAATCTATCAGCTTATAGAGGATGTTTAGGATTGCTTGTCTGTGTGTATGTTGTACAGTAATACTGTATACATATTACATACCCCAACAAATCGCTGGCAATTTAGCAAGCCCGATGTATGGCTGTACAAATTATTGACATTGACATATCGGTGTATCTAGTTTACTGGCGTTTGACCATCGAAACAGTAGTATAGAATGATAAAGCCATTTGACCGCTAAAATACACCCATACTTAAGTAGTCAAATGTACGAAACAGGCATGTAGCAACATTGTACGTCACCATGCCTTGTAAAACTGCTACATTCTTCACTACTTATATCTAGATATGGACCGCACAATACGTATTTTGCTTAAGAATAATAAGAATAAGAATAAGAAACATTTATTTTGCACATCACACAACACAATATTTACAAACAGACGCAAGAACAAGGACAAAGTACATTTAATTTAACATTATATTGTGTGATGCCAAAAATGGATCCCAGCTCAGCATTAGCAGCAAGATTGCTGCACTGATATTCTGCTGAAACCAAAAGTGACATCACAATGATATAGTTATGGACTATGGTGGTACAAAATATACAAACAAGAAGCATAATAAATTAATAAAGTAATCATAAAAAAGAGAATAAAAAATAAAGGTGAGTTATTAATGTAAAAGATATTTTAAAATTTTGTGTCAAAATATGAAAAGGAATAAAAACTGACAATTGTCTATGGGTATGACATTTGACGTATGAAAACGGGAACAAAACAAACATGGAGGTGTACTATAAATTACAAAGGTTATAGGTATAATTGTAACGTGCCACGTGGTTTTACGTGGCATAACCTCTTATTTACATTATGTGGCTCCTTAAAAAGACTATAAAATCACACCTAGGGGAGTGAGTAACAGGTGTTGTATACACAAAATACAATGAGCGTGGAACAAATGGCATTCAGAATGCTCTTGGCCCGTGGGCCGTGGCCGTCCCGCATTACGGCAATAATGCCCTACACCACCGCTAGAGGTGCATCAATCAAAAGGTAATATTACGCTTGAAGATATTGTAATTGAAGCAAGTGTGTTTTATAATGTTTGCTAAATGTTTTTTTTTTTGTTTTCAGCGCCCTAAGAGGAGGTGGAAGGTTGTTCCAACATCGAGAAGCAGCGTACCTATATGATCCACGAAAAGCTACAGTCTTATGCCCTGGTGTCAGGATCCGGTATTGGGAGGCACGAGTACGATTGTTGATATCACTTGCCCACGCCAGTTTCACATACAAGTAGGATGGACATTGTGTGAGGATTATGTCGAATAGGAGAGTAGCAAAGTGAAGCTTTCTACGATCCTTCATCTTAAGTAGGTTGGCCCTGTTTATGAATGGTGTAACATGTGATCGTGGGGGGATTGTGAAACAAAAACGCATACATGCATTCTGGATCCTCTGCACAAGCCTCTCTGTTCTGGCAAGTATAGCATGACCAATAACTGTGTCGGCATAGTTAAATTTCGAGGGGATGAGCGTCTCACAAAGCCTGATTCTAATGTCCTCGCTCAGGTAGGCGCGATAATTGTAAAGGGTTTTCAATCGATAAAAACAACTTCTAACCACCTCAAGCATGTGTTGTTCAAACTTTAAGTTAGAATCGAACAGAACTCCTAAGTTACGCGCTATCTTTACTTGCTCGATCTCTAGTCCTGATAGCATGATTTTCGGTTTTTTGCCAATGATATCAGAGACTTGCTTTCTGGAGCCCAATACAATGTATTTTGTTTTGTTGGCATTCAAGGCTAGACCGCAAGAGTTGGACCACTTCGCTATACGTTCAAGATCTTCATTTATTTTGCTGACAGCCTCAGTGATATCTGTAGGGCAAAAACTCAGGTAGATTTGAGTGTCATCTGCGTACATATGATACCTGCTGTGAATTATATGTTGACAGATATAAGCACTAAATAGGATGTACAGTAGAAGGGGAATATTGTTTCGAATGCCCTCGAATAGTCTAATAAGACCAGGATAGTACCCATTCCATTATCCTGAGCAGATAGAATGTTGTCCAAGACATCCAATAAGGCAGTAACAGTACTGTGTTTTCTCCTAAAGCCTGATTGGAACTTAGGCAAGATTTTATTAACTTCAAGATAGTTCATTACTTGTTTGTGCACCACTTTTTCGACTATTTTAGAGAGGCAAGGAAGAATGCTGATAGGGCGGGGGTCTTGGAGGGAGGAAGGATTAGGGATTTTAGGAATAGGTTTGATTAGAGCTGTTTTCCAGACTGAGGGGAATGTAGAAGTTAGAAGGGATTTATTTACAATGCTAGTTGTTGAGGACAGCGGCCTCGCTCCCGAAAAACGTATAGTGAGTGCACATAAACTAATTAAAGTGAAATGTGAGAAATAGACTCAGTGCAAATCAGTGTTTTTACAAACAGACTTTAAAAGTGAATTACGTTAAATCTGTGGCTCCCTAAGAGATAAAATATAGTTAATTTAATAAGTTAATAAGTTATCTAATAAATACAGGAAAAATTAGTTGTGTAACATATGTAGTTTGGAAAATATTAGGAAAATTGTGTGTAAAAATGTGTAAATTCTATTAACTTTTATGTTTACTTAGCTATAATTACGTTAGAATATAAGTGGTGATACTTAGATTAAGGTACATATTGTGGAACGATGAATAAATAATCTCCCGAAACGCGTTTTAATTACCTGGCTCACGGAAAATGGCGAAAATAGGGGAAAAGTAGCCGTCTCCGATAGCAAAAGTGAGACAGAAAACTTGCGAATCGGAGCGGCTTACTATATGGCATTCGCCCGAGCCAGGTAAGCGAGGTGCGTTTCGGGAGCAATGTTCTCCTCGACTCTCGTGTGTTTTATTTACGCCCCCGCTCTGCAAGATTACCGGTGTAGCCTCGGTCTTCGAGTCCGATCTGAGCCAGCGGCGAAAACCTATGGGCGAATACAGTCTCGAATAGTGAATTTGGTCCTTGCGATCCGGATTTGAAGTTTGTCTTTTGCGATCCGGATTTGAAGGCGACACTTAGAAGAATTTCAAGAGCCAAGACGACACTTAGGAAAATTTCAAGAGCAAGCTGGACTTAGAAAATTTGGGAAGACCGGACCCGAAGAAGACTGGACTCGGAGACGACTGGACTCGAAGATACAGGTCTACACCACCAAGGGGAAGCAAGGATTCGTAGATTTTTGTCACAAAACATACTGAAGTTCCTTGAAGATTGAACATTGAACATAGAAGATTGAACATTGAACATAGAAGATTGAACATTGAACATAGAAGATTGAACATTGAACATACAAGATTGAACATTCAATAGAAGATTGAAGATTCAATATAGAAGATTGAAGATTCAATATAGAAGATTGAAGATTCATTAGAAGATGGTCATCACGAGGAGTCAGAGCGGGGCCGAGGAGAACCAGCAACCGAAAATATTTTCGGATCCGCCCAGGTCGCCGTCTGCAGCCGCAACCAGCCAGCCACCGACCGAGGGGAGGGCGGATCTGCTTCAAACTGTGTTGAAACCGAGGCCGGGCACTAGCAAGACACCCGCGCCATCGGGAGTACCCGTAGCCAGGGAGAAGGCTATTTCAATTGGGTCGCGTCGATCGACAGCAAGTGTCGTCGCGCGCCTGCGATACGAGGCGGAAGAGAAACTTGCCGCACTCCGTAAGAAGGAACTGCAGATCGAAGCAGAACTCATCAAGAAGAAGCTCATCGCTGATGTCGCCACCGCCGAGGAAACCAGCAACCCCGACGAAGACGAACCTTCAGAACAGGTGGAGCAACGGGTCCGAGCCTGGCTAAGCGAACATGGTCCTGACAACGAAGAGACGACCGAGGAACGGGTCGTGCCAGAGGAGGAAGGGGACGCGCCGAAGCCAGAAGACACGCCACCTGCGGGAAAGAGACGCGAGCCGCAGAGATCGAGGTTCGAGCGGCCTGCAGCCGGGATCAACGGGGTGGAACAGCTTGCCGACACCCTAGACAAGCTGTTGAACCAACGACAGCCGCGCCATCAGACGGAGTTGCCCATATTCACGGGCTCTCCTTTGGAATGGCTGCCGTTCAAAGCAGCCATGGAAGATACCACCGCATTTTACAAGCTCAAGCCAATCGAGAACCTGGCGCGCCTGAGAAGCTGTCTACGGGGGGAGGCTCGAGAAGCAGTGGCGCCGTTGCTGAGCATCGCAACACCACCCGAACAGATCATGAAGACTCTGGAGCAATGCTTCGGCCGGCCCGAGGTGATGGTCGACCGCATGATGGAAGATTTGAAGAAGCTTCCGAGGCTCGGAGGCACGGCGGCAGAGCTCAACCAATTCGCGGTGAAGATTCAGAACATGGTGGCCATCCTGAAGAAGTTAAAGCACGGGTATCTCTTCAATCCGTTGCTTGTGAGAGACATCCTGGAGAAGCTCAGCCCATTCGAGAAGAGCAAATGGTACGACTACGCAGAAGAGACATCGCGCTACCGGAACGAGCCCGATGTCGTCCTTCTCTCTGAATTCCTAATGAGAGAAGCGGATAGAGCGCTGCGCTACGGATTCACCACGGCTCCGGCTGCAAGAAAGGAAACATCGCGTCCACCTCCCAACAAGAACGAAGTTAGAACGAGAAGACCAGTCTTCGCGATAGCAGAAGAGGGCCGAGGCACACCGAGCCACAGCCCGCCGAAGAGAATGCGCGAAGAACCAACGAAGTGTCCGATGTGCACCGACCGCCACGCTCTGTTTCGCTGCGCTGCTTTCAAGAAACTGAGTGTGCAGAAGAGATGGGACACAGTCAAGCAAGAAGGGCTGTGTTTCCTGTGCCTATCGAGCCGACACAGAAGATACAACTGCAGAGCGAAGCAGTGTGGTATCCAGGGATGCAAGCGGCCTCACCACCCACTACTACACGAGGAGAGGTCCGACGGCGCTCCACCGATCGAGGACGCCGTAATCACCGCATCGGTTGCCTCCGACCGCGCGGTGAAACTGAAGATGAGAAGAATTCAAGTCGTTGGGCCACGGGGCGAAGCTGACATCTTCGCGCTGTTCGACGAGGGCTCGACGGTGACTCTGCTGGATGAAGACGTCGCTGAGGCTATCGGCGCAGATGGTCCACCGAAGATGCTGCGCATGCACGGGATCAACGCCGAGAGAAGGGAAGAGAGAAGCCGCCTCGTACAACTGGGCGTACGAGGTCGCGACGGTACCAGACACGACATCACCGCGAGGACTGTGAACGGGTTGAATCTCTTAACTCAATCCGTTCCGGAATCCCTTCTGCAGCTCGCTCACCTGCGCGATCTCAAGAACGAAGAGATGTGCTACGAGAACGAGAAACCCCAACTTCTCATCGGCACGGACAATTGGCAGCTCATCGTGTCTCAGGAGCTGAGAATCGGGAAGAGGAACCAGCCCGCAGCCTCTAAGACGAAGCTTGGATGGGTGATACATGGCAGCATCCCCAAGCGCATCATAAGGCAGGACGAGAACGAAAATATCCTGCATATATCCACGGTGGAAACCAGAAACGATCGTCTGGAAGAAATGGTGAAGAAACACTTCGACATAGACGCTTTGGGAATAGCGGCTAAGGCGAAGCTGAGCAACGAGGAACAGCGAGCCATCGACCTGTTTGGCAGAACGGCCAAGAGAACGGAAGACGGTCGATTCGAAGTGGGACTCCTGTGGCGCAAGGATGGCGTCAAACTGCCCCTCAGCTACAATAACGCGCTGAGGAGGCTCAAGAACTTAGAACGCAAGCTCGACAGAAACCCCCTAGATGCGGCGCAGTATCATGGGCAGATGGAAAACCTCATACGAAAAGGATATGCAGAGAAATGCGACGGGACGGAGGCCGGAAGCGAGAACACATGGTACCTGCCGCACTTCCCGGTCAAGAACCCAAACAAGCCGGGCAAGCTGCGCTTGGTCTTCGACGCGGCGGCCAAAACGAACGGCGTGAGCCTCAACGATCACTTATTGGAGGGTCCCGATCTACTGACATCCCTGCCGAGGATATTGTTCCGGTTCAGGGAGGAAGCCGTGGCCGTGAAAGCAGACATAGAAGAGATGTTCCTACGCGTGAAGATCAGAAAAGAGGACCAGCCGGCGCAGATGTTCCTGTGGAGAGAGGGCCGAGAGGAGCCGCCCTCTAAGTACAAGATGATGGTCATGATATTTGGGGCATCGTGTTCACCGTACCTGGCACATTCAGTACGGAATCGAAATGCAGAAGAACACGCAGAATCGTGCCCAGAAGCCTATCGCGCCATCACCGAAGCCCACTACATGGACGATTATGTGGACAGCTATCCAGACCATGAGAAGGCCAAGCAGGTCGTGGAACAAGTGGACCGGGTGCACAAGATGGGCGGATTCCACTTGCGGGGATGGACGAGCAACGACCGACGAGCGCTGACGGGGCTACCAGTGGACCGCCTAGCTGATGATGTGGCGCAGCCTGTCACCAAGGATGAACAGAAGACCCTGGGGATACTGTGGGACTCTCGAGGGGACACGCTAAAATTTAACACATCTCTATCAAGAGTCCCTAAAGAGGTCCGAGAGCTGCAGCGCGCACCTACCAAGAGAGAGGCCCTTAGCACGGTGATGAGCATCTACGATCCGCTGGGGCTACTGAGCTGCTACACCATCACCGCCAAAGTCATCCTGCAAGGTCTGTGGCGTCAGAAGCTGGACTGGGACGAGCCGCTGCCGGCGGAGTCAGCTGAAGACTTCACTCGATGGCTGAGAGACATGGAGCACATCAGCCACCTCGCGCTACCCCGAAGCTACAACGGGGGGAGCCCCACAAGAAACCGGCAGCTGCACGTGTTCTGTGATGCGAGCAAAGACGCGTACGCGGCGGCCGTCTACTGGAGGCTGGAGCAAGAAGATGGAGAAATTCGAGTGATGCTGGCCGCAGCCAAGGCTAAGGTGGCACCACTGAAGACACAGACGATACCACGATTAGAGCTGCAAGCCGCTCTGGTGGGAGCGAGGCTCGGGAACGCCGTCGCAGCGGAACACAGATGGAAGACAGATGCGATTTTCTACTGGACCGACGCTCAGGTGGTTCTGTGGTGGATACAGAACGGGAGCAGGAAATATACACCATACGTCGCCCACCGATTGGGAGAGATCGCCGAGCTGACATCCGTACACCAATGGAGGTGGGTGAGCACGAAGAATAATATCGCCGACATGGCCACCCGAACGGGCTATGTCACCAAGAGCGAAGAAGATCCGTGGTTCAATGGACCAGACTTCCTGCGCAGGCCTGTGAACGAGTGGCCCGCGGAGAGTCCCGTTCAAGCCGAGGACCAAAAGGAGCACGTCGCCTTCCAGACCACGGAGGCGAGCGACATGGACTGTCTGCCAGAGGTGAGTCGCTTTTCAAAGTACGAGCGCCTCGTGAGATGTACGGCGATGGTTCTACTATTCATCGAGAAGTGTCGCGATCGCCGGGCCAGTCTCGACGTGCGACACCTGGAGAAGGCGGAGATATTGTGGTACCGAAAATCACAACACGATAGCTTCACACGGGAAATAGAGAAGATGAAAAATGGAGGGACGGCGTCAAGATGGAGCTCCTTGTACCGGCTCCTTGTACAGGGACGGCCTGCTCACGCTGGACGGGAGGATCAGAGCAGCGCAGGTGCCGGATGAAATGAAGAACCCAATTATCCTGGACGGAAGACACCCCTTCACGAGACTGCTGGTGGCCAGGGAGCATGCCAGAGCCGGGCATGGGAGCCGCGAGAGAGTTGTGAACGATCTGAGACAGAAATTCTGGATCCTGAAGCTACGGCCGACGGTGCGGAGCATCATCCACAACTGCGCCTTCTGTCGGATGAGGAGGGCGCGCCCGAGAATCCCGCAACCTGGAGACCTGCCACCGGAGCGCCTGGGGGTGTTCCAGAGACCATTTTCCTACTGTGGTCTCGATTGTTTCGGCCCAATGATCGTTACCATCGGCCGACGTCATGAGAAGAGATGGGGAGCGCTGTTCACCTGTTTGACGACGCGAGCGGTTCACCTGGAACTGGTGGCCTCGCTGTCGACCGATTCAGCATTGATGGCAATGAGAAGAATGGCCGCACGGCGGGGATGGCCGGCGGTCATGTACAGTGACAATGGGACGAACTTCAGAGGCGCGGACGTCGAGCTGCGACAGGCGTACGCCGAGTGGATGCCGGCTATGACCGAGCTGGGCCTCACACACCGCATGAAATGGAAGTTCACTCCGCCAGGGGCGCCGAGCCAAGGGGGCGCCTGGGAGAGACTGGTGAGGTCAGTGAAAACCGCCCTACTCGCCACACTGAACGAGAAATCACCGAAGGAAGAGGTGCTCCAGACCCTGATGACCGAGGCGGAGTACTCCGTGAACGCTCGACCGCTCGTTCACGTTTCCGTGGACCCCGACGACCCAGAGGCGATCACACCTAACCATTTTCTCATAGGGTCATCCACGGGACAACCATACGTCGGGCCGTGCGTGCAGGCCGACAAGAAGACGTGGAGGGTCGCGCAGGCCTTGGCGGACGAGTTCTGGAGGCGATGGGTGAGGGAATACCTGCCGACGCTCACGCCCCGTTGCGGGGCACCGAGGAGCGGCCGCAATCTGGCCCCGGGGGACTTAGTGATCGTCGTGGACCCCGCGCTGCCGCGTAATACATGGCCGCGCGGAGTCGTACACCGTGTCTACCCGGGCCCGGACGGACGAGTGCGTTGCGCGGACGTGCGTACGCGCAGCGGAGTGTTCCGCAGGCCAACATCAAAGCTGGCGGTGATAGAAGAATCGCCGCCGGAGCAGCAGACGGCGCCAGGAGAAGAGCAGACGGCGCCCGGAGAAGAGCCGGCGGGCCGGGACAGCCCGCAGCCGCCGGAACGAGTCGCAACGGGCTCAACCAGCTCGTGCTCAGCAGGGCAGTCAGCGGCGGGCCGAGACAGCCCGCAGTCGCCGGAACGAGTCGCAACGGGCTCAACCAGCTCGTGCTCAGCAGGGCAGTCAGCGGCGGGCCGAGACAGCCCGCGGACGCCGGAACGAGTCGCGACGAGCTCAGCCAGCTCGTGCTCAGCGAGGCAGCCAACAGCGAGACCGGCGAGCCCGCAGTCACCAGAGAAGGCTACGTAGACCCTGGCTACTGCGCCGGGGGGAGGATGTTGAGGACAGCGGCCGCGCTCCCGAAAAACGTATAGTGAGTGCACATAAACTAATTAAAGTGAAATGTGAGAAATAGACTCAGTGCAAATCAGTGTTTTTACAAACAGACTTTAAAAGTGAATTACGTTAAATCTGTGGCTCCCTAAGAGATAAAATATAGTTAATTTAATAAGTTAATAAGTTATCTAATAAATACAGGAAAAATTAGTTGTGTAACATATGTAGTTTGGAAAATATTAGGAAAATTGTGTGTAAAAATGTGTAAATTCTATTAACTTTTATGTTTACTTAGCTATAATTACGTTAGAATATAAGTGGTGATACTTAGATTAAGGTACATATTGTGGAACGATGAATAAATAATCTCCCGAAACGCGTTTTAATTACCTGGCTCACGGAAAATGGCGAAAATAGGGGAAAAGTAGCCGTCTCCGATAGCAAAAGTGAGACAGAAAACTTGCGAATCGGAGCGGCTTACTATATGGCATTCGCCCGAGCCAGGTAAGCGAGGTGCGTTTCGGGAGCAATGTTCTCCTCGACTCTCGTGTGTTTTATTTACGCCCCCGCTCTGCAAGATTACCGGTGTAGCCTCGGTCTTCGAGTCCGATCTGAGCCAGCGGCGAAAACCTATGGGCGAATACAGTCTCGAATACTAGTAATAACTTCTAGGGTGTTAGGCAGTGTAAGATTTAACATTTGTAAAGAGATATTATCAACCCCTACGGCATTCGACTTAAGACCCTTTATGATTGTCCTGATTTCATGTTCTGATACTGGCGAGAAACTAAATCTAGATGGACCAATTGTGTACGATTCGAAATATGCATGTAATGGGTTAGAGTGTAATGGGCTGTGTGATAGATTAGGAATATTTACAAAATGTTTATTAATTGTATTGAGGTCATTACAAAAATCCGGGAGACAAGGTTCTTTATTTTTACAGAAGTTTAGTTGATTTTTTATATTACTCCAAAGAGTTTTAGGGTTATTAATATTGCAATTTATATTTTTATTAAAATAGGCACGCTTTTCAGAGTAAATAGCGGATACAACAATAGACTTAAGATCTTTATATAATTTTTTATAGGTTAAGTTCCTAGTAGCTTTCCATTTAGAGTAACTTTCATCGCGTGGTTTCATAATTTTATTCACCGTATCTGTCAGCCAGGGAGGAGATTGTTTTTTAATGTAGACATGTTTAATGGGCGCATGTAGATCGAAGAGGAGCAGTATAAGCCTGTTAAATTCTAGGACCATTTCTTCCAAGTCAGTAATGCTCTCGAGATGTCCCCAGTTGCTTCTGCTACTGTTAAGAAGACGGAGAGAGAGATTTAAGAAAAAAAAGACAGTTTGCACTCCGGGAGTGCCAGCAGAAGTGAAAACTTGATTATTAACGTTGTGCATTTTTTTTACCCATTTTTTATGAAAATCGATTTTTAAAAAATCCATTTTTTTAATTAATCGAAACCTTTACAATCGATTAAATTTTTAACCCATTTTTTATGAAAATCGATTTTTAAAAAATCGTTTTTTTTAATTAATCGAAACCCTTACAATCGATTAAAAAATATCCCACAAAAGTGCTGAACGCCGCCAAAGAAGTTTTCACTTCAAAAATACGTAAAAAACTGCTACACCGTGACGTGCATTTTCACGTTACGTTGACGTAAATTTTCACGTCACGTCAACGTACCATGCCACGTTACCGCACCGTTCCACCTTCCACAATGATCTTTATGTCATACCGTTGACATAAAGATGATTGTGATTCCTAGGCAGTTGACAGACCAACGTAATTTGGTCGGATCATGTCAATTTAATGTTAATTGAGATCTGTCGGCTGGGTTTGACGTAACGCGACCAAACTACGTAGGTCCCCCATCTGCCTCGGAATCAACTTCTCTGATAGTACATTAAACAGTTTCGTTACAAAAAGTCGCTTCCATTTCGCGGCAGTGTAAATTGAACCTTACTGTCATAAAAAACGTAGATGACGAAAATTCCAACACCGATCCAAGTTTGACAACTGAAAGTACAAAAGTTCCTCGATATACATAGGTTTGTATTTATTGGAACCATTTTTCATACTCAGTTACTCTTCTGTAGCATTCATTATTCGTAGCGCCTAACATAAACCAAACACCAAAAACTTGTCACATCGTGTTCGATTGCGGTATAAATTAGTCGACATTTGTGTTTGCTATCGATTCACGTGAACCAGACGTATGTTGTTACGACTCTTTCATGTCACCTCATGTTCTATCGTGTTTAGGTAGATAGGTGATAGGTCGTACTCGTATCTACTAACCACCTACGGCACGAATCACAATCTATAAAATATGATTTAAAAGATAGTAGAGACATAATATAGACACTAAGGCCGTGTTCAGACCAAACTGACTATACGCCGCTGAATGTGAGCAGGCTCACTATGAGCCCCAGTGTGAACATGAAAATCATCTATACATATAATAAATCTGTAGAAATGAAAATTCTGTACATTAAAGATATTCAAAAAATAATAAGCGGAGGGTGTCACAACATCGCTATAGAAGCCGAAAAGTTAGTTAGTTTTTTTGTCTGTCTGTCTGTCTGTCTGTCTGTCTGTATGTTTGTTCCAGCATCACACGAAAACTACTGATCCGATTTGAATGCGGTTTTCGCAGATACATTTGTCTTCTTCCAACTTAAGATCTGGTGTATAAAATTTTTCCCCCCCACCCCTCTAAGGGGGTCAGATTTTGTATCAAACTTTTTTCTTTAATGGATTACTTCATATTATTTACTGTGTTTTCCAACTTAATATCTGGTGTATAAAATTTTTCCCCCCAACCCACTCAGGGGACAAAAGAGGGGTAAAATTTTGTATCAACTGATGAAGTAGAAATACTTTATATGGCAAAACAACGTTTGCCGGGACAGCTACATATAGTACAAAATATACGGTATCGAATGTCCGCGCCTACGCCTAGCGTAATGGCGTATTGTCGGTTAGGTGTGAACGAAAAAGTGAATATATATGGAAATACAATAAACTGCGTAACGCTCGCTCACATACAGCGGCGTATAGTCAGTTTGGTGTGAACACGGCCTAAGGCTACAGCCTACACGCAATTTTAACATCAGATCAGGGTAGATTTTTTAAGCTATTGCATAACTTATTATAACGAACTTTGAGCGCGGTGACAGAATCAATAAATTCCGTAACTAAAAAACCTAACACTTTACCGCGGCAGTCCTCGAGTGCCAAACGTATTTTTTTGAGAATAACAGACGGCCTATTTTTGGTAGACCGCGATAAGAATGTTTAAACGTTCAGTGATTGAAATTACGTAACAAATTTTTCTGTATTACATGTAATTTTCTGTTTAATCAACCTTACGTACTACGTTAAATTACATCGATTTATCCTACAGTTTTTTATTTATTTAGCTTCAAAGTCTATTTCAGTGTCTAGAATTGAGGTTTAAAAAAGAGCTTACAGGATATTACGGGCGAGGCCGAAGATTTCCGTATTGCACTCCATTTGGGCACTGAGTTCTAAACTTAAATTTTCAGTAGCGTAATACCTTATACGGATGGAAAATTTCGACTAAATTCTTTGTTGGAAGTCTAAAGAATTTCTCGACAATATATCATACTTTTAATATTATGTTGGCTGTAACAGATACAAAATATCACGGTGGCATCTTCTTGAAGTTTTTATTATTATGTAGCATTGAAAATTCTGTAAGTTTTTTTTTTTCAAAAATATCATTATTATGACGTCTTATTCCCTGAGTAGGTTCACACGGCACAATCCTGCACTTTTTTGCAGTATACGTCTCAAAATTCATACGCCGATTGTACTGAAGTCTGTATGAACAAATCGTGCAGTACTTACAATCGACGTATGAATGGTTCTACATATATAATACTAGCTGTCCCGGCAAACGGTTCTTTGCCATGTTATTATATAAAGTATATCGCCCGTATTATTTTATTGAATTAGTGACTAAATAAGTATGTCACCATGGCAACGTCCATCGCTATCCCGTGACCCGCGTCGCGTAAACAATGGTCGCTCTTTATAGACAAATAATTTGCAATAAAATAAAATTGCGACTATAATTAAAGATCTAAGCTATCCTATCTCTCAAGTTGGAAAAAAAGCACACATTTAAAAAAAACATTAAAATCGGTTAAGTAGTTTAGGAATCCATCGCGGACAAACATCGTGACAGGAGATTTATATATATTAGATGTCGCAGAGAAATGAGGATATCAGAGATTTCACGGAATCTCTAGGGATATCACGAAATCCCGGTATTCATATTCATATTCATATTTCTTTCTTCTTAGTCTTATTACTAAAAAAATCTAGTGATATGTCATTTCACTAAACTAAATCTAGTGAAATGTCAGAAAAGCAGATACCGCCGAATAAAAATCGGGCCATGCATTTCTTTCGCTCGCTCCAGTACCCATAGGGGTACAGCTTTGATAGGATCGACATCTAACTGCTAACATCTTACTCTGACAAGTAAGATGTTAGATGATCCATGCGTCGGATGGACATATAAAAAGTCGGTCCTGCACCGATCTCTCGCCAGTCGTGTCGGTCTTCTGTCCCACTGGGTTATGCGAGTAAAGGAATAGAGAGTATTGCACTTGTACTGCGCGCACACTTGGGCACTATAAAATTACTTCTGCGTAACTGGCCTGGTTTCAATGAAACCGGCCACCGTCACCAAAACCTGTGTGGGAATTATTATTGTTAATATTATCACACGTGTAATACAACTATAGCAGATATGAGGGGGCATCACCATAATATATCTGAATCATACAGTTGAAACCAGGTGAATGTTCCTCATCAGATACTTCAGACCTTCAATTTTTGACGTCAAATGAAGCGGCCCACCAAGTTGAATATTTTTTGTAAAGGTGGCATGTCGATCTCTAATAATTTGGTTAGGCTTTTGTGTTTTCTAATCAGGTTGACATTGATTAGAAAACACAGGTACTCCAGGTATAACTCCAGATCTTCGATTATCCTAGTTTTTACGGTTCCGTACCCAAAGGGTAAAACTGTCCCTTCGTCTGTCTATCTGTCTCCATGCTGTATCTCAAGAACCACTATAGCTAGACGAGCTGCGCCCGCTCGAGCGATGCATTTGTTTCACTCTCACGTCTAGTGCCCGTGTGGGTACTAGAGCAAGCGAGAGAAATGCGTGGCTCGATTTTTATTCGGCGGTTTTCGCTTTACTGACATTTCACTAGATTTAGTTTAGTGAACTGACATATCACTAGATATTTTTAGTAAGAAGATGTAATAAACGAGAATATTCGGCATCTACCGGGATTTCGTGGTATCCCTAGGGATTTCGTGAAATTCCTGATATCCTCTTTTTTTCTGCGACATATACATCGTATGCGCCATTATTTATTCATTAAGATGTATACTGCAAAAAAACGTACAGAAAACGTGCAGGATTGCACCGTGTGAACCTGACCTAAAATATAAGTTTTTGTTCAAATTAAGATATCGTACCCTAATTAAATGGTATAATATCTTCTAAAATAATTATGTAAGCTTTTAATTGGTGTTTTATCTGTCACCACGTAAAGTAAGATTATTTGCTTTTGCTTACTAATTATTGTCTTTTAAAAATCGTCTGCCATTTCCATATGAAGATGGCCGATTTTACAGGGATTGACTGTGCGTACACCAGTGACACAGATCCTTCTGAAACGAAGCTTTTAGCAGGATTTCCCCGCGTTTTTACGCACGCTTCACCTTTTCTTTCACACTTTCTTAAGGATGATCTCAGTGAAAAGTGAATATTTTCAATTCATTTCAATCCCACTGCACACATTATACAAATTAGGAAAACAAAAAACCTTCAAGAAGAGAGCGTATTTCCTCTTAAAAGGCCGGCAACGCACCTGCAGCTCTTCTGATGTTGCGAGTGTCCTTGGGCGACGGTAGTTGCTTTCCATCAGGTGACCCGTTTGCTCGTTTGCCCCTTAATTCATTAAAAAAAACTCCAATGCATTTTGACGTAATATCCAGAATAACTCTCGCAGTAAAATGTAAATACGAATTTAACAACATTTCTCGAGCTAAAACCCATGAAGCCTCTCAGGCTGTACATCGTGCAAACAATAATGTTTAATTTAACCCTCTTTCTGACGCAGTCGGGTAAATATAGAACCGAGTTAGATGTGTAATGTACCTACTATCAGAGAAGTTGATTCCTAGGCAGAAGGGGGACCTACGTAGTTTGGTCGGGTGACGTCAAACCCAGCCGACCGATCACAGCTAACATTGAATTGACATAAGCCGACTACATGACGTAGGTCCGTCAACTGCCTAGGAATCAATTTCCTCGATGGTACATTGTACGTTATATGAGTATTGTGTCCATATTGTACTAGAAGACCATTAGATATATTGCACTAAGAGATCATAATATTAAAGAGGTCTCAAGATAAGGTATTACTTAACAATGTAATTTCAGATAATAGATATTACTTAATCCGTCGATCATCAATTCCTGGAAATCTTTTGTTATCGCGGCCCATATGGGCCTTACGGGGCTTGATGGGTTAACAGTGAAGTTATATCACACACGAACGTACAGTTCTAGTCTGCAGTTGATGCGGTCGCTTAGTTGCTAAATGTTTTGCGTCCAAGTGCAATTGCAAACTTTTTGATGATGCCAAAAGTCGACATTGGACCTACAAAAACAAAGTTGCGAATAGTTTTAGCTTTCGTTTTACTATTAAAACCCAATGCATAAAAAGCAACTGACGTCAGTGTATATGATTCTGCAGTGCAATTCTCAATTCTTTTTAAAGTCACCCGAATAGCGTTTTGAATAAATAAACATCTAAAGCCTCATTTCCATCGTAACGTTACATCAGAATTGCAGTAGCGCCTCTAAATATTTCTAAAACCTTCCCCAAAAGTGAATATTTGAATGCATCGTGAGTGTCAACTTGTATTTTTTTTTTCTTTTTATAACAAAACTGAATCCTAAAGCAGTCTCGGGGTATAACGAGTAAGTATTTTAGTTCAAGTTTCATGGACCGTAATGCCCTTTTCTGCATAATAAACAAACTTTTTATCTATACTAATATTATAAATGCGAAAGTATCTCTGTCTGTCTGTCTGTCTGTCTCGCTTTCACGCCAAAACTACTGAACCGATTGTAATGAAATTTTGTACACAGATAGTCTAAAGTCTGAGAAAGGCTACTTTTTAACTGGACATAGGGGTTGTAAGGGGGTGAGAATTCGTAAATTTGTTCAAATTAAGTTAGTTCCAAAAATTCATAATAGATGGCGCTGTGCGTCTCCTACATCGCGCTATTGCTTACACAAACGTCTTTCTATAAGACGTGGTATCATCTTAAAATAGATTCGCGATTTTTTCGATAGTTATTATGTATTCTTTTACGCTATTAAATAACTCATTACTTTATCTATGCAGTGACGTAACCTTAAACCTATCAATGATAAATAGTTTATAGCAAAAGTTGTGTAATTGGGGGGGCTAAATACACTTTAAAATTTGGCATAAATAAAGTTTAATTTAAAAAAATGAAATAATTTATGTGCACACTGCACAGCTGTTTTTGGGTGTTTTGAGGGTTTTTTTATAAAAGCTTTTGACACCAATTTTGTTGATATCGCGCGCTATAAACTGAAGTCTACGCGGACGAAGTCGCGGGAAACAGCTAGTTAATTATACTTGTGTATATTATATACAGAAAAGTGACATATTATGTTGTGTTATTGAGAAATTGATTAATAACCTAATAATCCCTCAAGCCCCGTAAGGCCCATATGGGCCGCGACAACAAAAGATTTCCTGGAATTGGTGATCGAGAGAATATTATAATATTGTGTTTTGGTCGGATTACGTCAAGCTCGGCCAACAGATCACGAATATCATCAACTTGACACAATCCAGCCAAATTAACTATAAATTTCCTTGCAGTGCGCGACTATTATAAGACTAGGCCCGTTTTTTGGATCATAGAGTGACAGACAAGTTGAGACTTACCAAAAGAGGCCAATTTTAGAGTTGTTGAAGTTGACAAAACGCTATTTAAACTCAGTAATAGCTAACCAGTTACTTAATTGTTGTCATTTGGAGGAGCACCTCTATTATTACACTTGATGGCGTTTTAGCAAAGTTTTAACTGCAATGTTCCCTTTCGGTGATTAAAATTATAAAGGCGGATGTTCGAATTTCAAGATTAACTAAGGGTCCGTTCACCTTGCAACGTGACGATGCAATGAATCTTTGAGCCACATAAAAACAAACTCTTGATTTGCCAATCGCAATTTTGAACTGCTTATTCCAATTCTGAATTAAAAAAACTATAATATAAATTATTATTGACCTTTCACCATCTTATTCATTACCAGATAACGCCAGCAACTTCGTTGCGCCAAAATTCGTTTGTGGCGTGACAACCGTACATTTTTATCGAGATAAAAACCATCCTATGTCCTTTCCCGGGACTCAAAAGTTTGGGCATGAAAAAAAAATGGTCCCAACTAGCAAAATTTGGTCATATAATTTTCGAGACAACGTTTTGGTTATGACTTGAGGTCAGTCCTTTTTGGTTATAAAGCATTCGTATTAACCTTTATATGACGCGAAATAGGCGCAAAATATATAACTTTTATTTGTATAGCGATCGTGTCATGGTCGTTTTAGTGGCCAAATATTCGTATAGCCGTCGTAAAGTGATTAATTTTTTAACTGTTTCGTCGTATTGTGATCCAGTAGATGTTGTATAAACATTGGGAAGTAGTCATCAGCATTACCCTTTTGCGGATACTAATTACTTTACAGTTCTGTTGAAGTAAGATAAAAGAAAAAGTAGCCATCATGTTGGTAAAAGTTTGTCTGCCATATTTATTATTGAATGAATGCTATTGACTATAATGTATTTGGTGTTAGTCGGTAACAATATCTACTTTTTTAAGGGAAATTAAATTTCTCGACTATTGTATATACGTTTTTTAACAAATTTTTAACGCCCCCTTCGAATAATTGCAAAATAATATTTCTAAATTTAATTTAAGATTTTACAATTACACGATTTTAGGTAATGATGATGACTTTTATATGATGTCTCATGACATTTATTTATTTTACCATCCGCCATTTTTAGGATACAGTAACAAAGTGGAAACCCATGCATTTTATCGAATTCTCAGTAAGGTGATAATTTCTTATGTCGAAAATTTTCTAACTATAATCAGTTAAAAATTTTTTGGACATCTGGTTTGAAGTCATTGGAAAGTTCTATATTTTAGGGTTCCGTACCAAAAAGGTAAAAGCGGGACCCTGTTACTAAGATTTTGATATCTGTTAATCTTTCTGTCTGTCCATCTGGCTGTCTTCAGGAGCTGTGTCTCAAGAACCGCTATGGGAACACTTCTTTTATGATAAAATTAAAATTAAATAAAAATATATTAAGTGTGCTCCCATAAGAAAAATTTTTGGCCAACGTTT
Source organism: Polyommatus iphigenia (assembly GCA_963422495.1). Taxonomy (NCBI): domain Eukaryota; kingdom Metazoa; phylum Arthropoda; class Insecta; order Lepidoptera; family Lycaenidae; genus Polyommatus; species Polyommatus iphigenia. The sequence goes on from OY730189.1 coordinate 4,346,676, forward strand.
GCTCTATAACGGTATAGATTATAGAACCATTTGTGCGCGAGCCCGAATTGCACTTGGCCGATTATTTCTTGGCCGAAGTCGTAAAAGAGAAACATGAAAATATCATTAAATAACTAAAATGTTTTATAACAGTAAGTTTTAAAAGTATTTTAAAATCATTACATAAGTCAGTTATTTAAGTTCTCAAAATATGAATATAAGGCTCATAAATATTTTATAATAGTCGTATAATGAGAGTCAAAAATCATGTAAGAAACGTATATATAACGATGTATTTTATAACAGTTAAATATATGGACTTTACATGATAGCCATGTAGAAATCTTATTACTGATAAAGAGTAGTGTTATGGTCGGGATTACAACCAGATTATGATTGTTATATAAATTAATTTTATACAACATCAAATATGTATTTTAAAGGTCACAACTGCGATATTTATAGGATAGTCATATAATTTGGTCGTGTTAACGATTACAGGACTAAATTAAATGACTAAGCTCTTATACGACCTATTGTTCGTTTAATATATTGTTACACGATGTTGGAAACTTTAATTACAACTATACGATTTCTATACGACTAAATGTAATTTAGGCTTTTTGTTAAATGACTAATTTGCTAGTTGGGGTACTTTCGCATTTATAATGATTTATAATAAAATTAAAATAATTAGTAGGATCAGTTTCTTAATTAAGATATTTTAAGTAAGTGACATAATAGAAGAGTGCATTTCCAAGTAATAAGCGTTAGTCCGTAAAGTTAAAACCCTGGTTAAGCGGTAAACTAAATTAGAATTTAGCATTTGCATATTCCTTGAAAATATTATGGTGTGAGTAAAACGCACACTAATGCAATTTTCTTGCGGAAAAACACTTGACCAGATTCTTTTATTTGCAGCGGTGGCTAACCTTTTTGTTCCTCGCTCTCCTTTGTTTTCCTTCTGACAAAAGACGCACCTCTGAAAAGGAAAGAGCTTTATGTAAATTAGAAAGAGGACTCCGCGGAGCGTGTGTTATGTAATCACCTATTGTCAAGAGCTATCGGGTGAAAAGTATAGAGAAAATATTTACGCCCAATATCCTTCGCTTTAAAGGCTTAAACATTTTTACGTATAACAAGTGCTCGTTTATGATATTGGAATACTCTCAGACGCTTTTATTTACGTCAGCGTATGGGGCGTAGATCAAATTTTATATAAAGGTGAAAAGTTGAGGAAGCGATATACGATTGTGCGGAGGAATGTGAATTTCGGCACGAATAAAGTTCTTCAGTAGATTATTAAAATAAAGTGTATATTCTGTAAAAATACTATGTTACCCCGTTGTCTATGTCGTATAGTGGTCAAAAATAATCTTGTTCTCGGTTCCGGCGACGGTGAACAAACGGTCTCAGAGTGAACTAAGTAATATGACACCGACACAAACAGAATCGTAAGAAAGACGCAATACACTTCCCTATGACGTCATAACTGTGTGTAAGAAGTTTGGTTAGAGCTGTATTCCAGCTCTCAATTTAGAGTCTGTTTTAATGAAATTTTTCTGATTACTCCACCCATTTCCGAGTATACCTTGTTGCAAACAGTGTTTGCATAATGTCCAGAAGGAAGCTCTTTCCCGTGTAAATTAGGTGTGGGAATTTGATAATGTTGTACCGTGTAAGGTTATTATGTTTGCAGGGTTTTAATATAGTATATTTTTCAAATGTATACATCATCTTATTTTATTGCGAATAGTATTTAAAGGCACAATATATTTAACGTCGAATTAAGGTTCAATTTATACCGCCGCATTTAATTATTAAAATTGACGCGGAAAAAGTTGGACGCGCGTCTTCCGCGGAATTTTCGAGAATTCTCCGGTTTTTGGCTCGTATTTAATTTGTGTGTTAAACTATATTGGTATACATTTTATCAAGCTGTGTACAGTTTTAATGCAAAAAACCGCTGCCATTCGATTCCGCGGCGGTGTAAATTGAGCATAATGGTTTAGTTTATCTCGAATCAGCCACTTTTCATCAGCTGTTAACTCGTAAGCTATATGCTGCACTTCTTGGGCGAAGTTAAAAGCTTCACGCATGGGCTTTCAGCGCGGTGACCCAACCAAGAAATTCCGTAACGAAAAAACCTAACACCCTCCATTCCGACCGTGCCGGTCGGTGCATTGCCAAACTCCGGCAGACGAATGCGAATTATATTAATTGCATAGGTTGATAAAAGTGCTATGCACCTTTACCACGGCATTCCCCGAGTGCCACACGTATTTTTTAACAATTTTGTATGAAAAAAACGGCGCTTTACTGTGTCGTGTCTCAGTGTATACCAAATTATTCTTAGTTGTTACAATCCAAAGGGCCTGTTTCACTACTTCCTGATAAGTGCCAGATGCCTATCATAACCAACCTACCCATAACCTAACAATATTCACATTTTATAAATATTGTGAATTGAATATGGTTTTGTCTTTACGTATCAATAATATAAGCGTGGGAGTGTGTGTCCGTTACTTCTAATTAAACGAGTTGTGTTAAAATCAGCATTTCTTACAATTGCCGAAAAATATTGTCATATATTTTACAGACGAGTTGCGAGCTGAGCGAAGAATGACCCAAGCATGAGAATTAATGAAAGAGAGATTTAATGATTATCTTCAATTTAGGGCAAGTTTCACCGCTTCCTGATAAGTGCCGGATAAGCTATCCACCAATTAACTTGACAGAAAGTGTATGGAGAATCTGTCAAATAAGTTGTGGATAGCCTATCCGGCACTTTATCAGGAAGTGGTGAAACTGGCCCTAAATAAAGAGAAATCTAAAGGCGTATTTTCACGTAGTTAATTGTAATTAGATAACCGGTGTCGAGATGACGCCAATGAGAGCGCGCGGGCTCGTTACGATTAACCTATTTTCATTTTAAGCCCATTAGAGCACAGATAGTTTACTGTGCACGAGGTTTTTCGTGACGTTAAATCTAGTTAAGCGATGTTGTTACGAATAAAAACTATGCCAGAGTAAGTAAGTGAAAAATATGGTCCCACAAAAGGCACACTTAACACACTCACTTTATGATATTATTATGGATCTAAATAGCCTGTCTTCCTGCTTTTAAAGCATACTTTTCTCTCTCCTACCCAGTTCTCAAGCAAACCACTACATTGATTTTGACTAAACTTGGAACACATATTTTGCGTCCCAGGAAAAGACGCAACATTCGCGAAAAACAAACCTTCCTACAACTAAGTTACAGGCAACATCGACTTATTTTGAGCTGTAAGTACATTTTTTTAAATAAAATTGGGGTGCAAACGAGCAAACGAATCACCTGATGGATAGCATCTACCGTCGGCCATGAACATTCGCAATACACAGACATAGCACTCGCAAAATAAATTATGTTGTTAATTTTTAAACATATTTTAATAAAAATATTGTTAAAATTCCCGCTTTGTTCCTTAAAGGTAATTAGTCCGTACCCGGCGTAATTAAGAGGTCAATACCCTTATCCTTTATCCGCGAGGGTCAAATTCAGATCAGATAAAATTAATTGCATTCCAGTATTATAAATTAATATTTTGTCATTTAGGTAATTAACAAAATAAAAGCTTATTTTGTCAGTAATAAGTAGAACATGGTAGTGTCAGCACGCGCGTTTGACGCATAATTTTTTTGATAGTAGAGGAGGGGACGAGGGGATTTTGGGGGTAACTCAAGCGTGTCAGATTAAGCTTGTATAGGCTTCCGACATGTGTCTAGTTATCATGGTATAGAAATCAGACTTCTCACGTGGTTGGTTAATTTTTTTTTTTTGAATATTGAAATGTCATCCGATCTGTCAGATTAAGATGGGGATGTTTAGTTTACCCCAAAGAAGCTTCCATAAAAGCACTGACGATTCAAAGATAAGGTAATCCTGTAGGGACATTTTAATATATAAAAAAATAAACCTTCATATTTTCCTAACTAAACTTCGCAGATATTTTATTTTGCATTAAACTAAATGATTTAGTCCTTGTTGTCTAAAATATATTTATAATTTTATAATTTTCTCTTTCAAAACTTTAAAATGGCTGTAGTTTCTGATCCCACCGCTAAAATAAAAAACGCTCTTATTATTTTTTATCACTTTTACCTAATGTAAAAAACTTACTAGGTCTCCATGACACTCGAGTGACTACAAAATTAGCACCCTCCCCTCCCCTACTATGAGGCTTAGTCTCAAAACCAGCGGGCAACGGGGCGGGGGCGGCGCGGCGCGTGACAATGTAAAGATTTTATATGGATAAGTCAAGCGGCGCGGGGCGTACTAGACTCGGAATTCTCGGTTTTCGGTATTCGGGGCCTGTCTATAATTATTTACATTGTCACGCGTCGCGGCGCTCGCCGCCGCGTCGCGAGCCCCGCTGCCCGCTGATTTTGAGACTAAGCCTTGGCATTTATTTTTATTTCTTGATCTCTACAGGTGTTTTGCAAAACGTAAGTCCTGAATGTCAATTATTGAATCATTAAAGTAATTAACTTACAGGCAGATCGTGGAACTACGTTATTTGTTCGGATTTATTCAATTGAAAATTCAACGAAACCCGCCCAAATAACCAATTAGAAAAACCGAAACGTTAGAAAAGTCACTGTCCCTCGTGATCCGTTGGCTGAATTTGACATAAGTATAGGAGTGCTAACTGCTATCTTATCAGACATTATCAGTTCCTTTTTATAGCGTAGCACTATATAGCACTGTATATTATAACGTAAGAACGAAATTCAAAACTTGATTCCTATTTACTGCAGTGAAAAACAAGACATTTCTGCGTGCATTTTTCACCTGTCTCCGTATTCCCAGACTCCCACATCTATGCATCGCTGAGACGTAATAAGATCTGAGCTATTTGCTTCATTTAAACTACACAATATAATATAATCATGCTCCGACTCACAGGTAGGACTCCGTACACAAATAAAGCATTTCATCACGTTCGAGCAGGGCTCCACACCCAAAGAAAATACCCAACACCGGTTTTGGTGATGGTGGCTTAATTAAAACCACGAAAGCCACGCAGAAGCGATTTCATAGTGCCCAAGTGTGTGCGCAGCACAAAATCACTTGTTAGGGACAAATCTGTAATTTATCCCTATGTAACTGATAACATGCTGAGCCTGACGATGATTACATGCAAAAGATGGTGTCTTTAAAAAAAGATATCGACATTGGGCAAATCTTCTGCACATTATTCAGAGTCGCTCACCTACGGGATATATTACGGGATATTTTACGGAGATACCAAGAAATTTATTGCGGGAGAAAGACTAACGATTACGGCCCGGGATATTTTTGGAAGGGTTTGTATCGAAAAATAATGCCTCCTTTCCATCAAAATGGTAATGGCAGGGTTAGTTCATGATTTTCTTGTAAAGCTCTAAACATAATCTAAAGTGAATTGAATAAAGACGGATATAAAATCTCGATCAATGAGAAATTAACAGTGGGTACCGAGAGTTTCCAAAAATAGCATCAAAAATACATAAGTAATCAAGGCACATATTTCAAGAAGGCCGATCGTTCAGGTCGGAATGACGCAGGCCAATCTGAACAGACACAGGTAAATCTAAGCAGACGCCGGTCAGGTCGGCCTACGATCAATCAGACCAAAGCGATTGGCGGCCTTGGCCTTTAAAAACCACAGCAGCTGAAAAGGCTTTAGCCGAAAGCTGTAAAAGATAAATTTTGCGTACGGCATTTGCTCTAATATAAAGTTGCTATCCATATCAAACTTCCATACTTAATATTATTATAAAATATGCTAAAGTGTGTTTGTGTGTCTGTTAGCTTTTCACGCCCAAGCCGCTGAACCGATTTTACTGATATTTAGTATGAAGATACTTTGAGTCCCAAAAATGGATATAGGATAAATTTTATCCCGAAAAATATACAGTTTTCACGCGTTAAACGATTATTGGCGCAACGGAGTTGCGGGCGTCATCTGTGGGTACTCGTAATTTATATAGTGTTATTGAACAACGGGCAAACTATTGAGCTTATAAGTGGTGTAACTTGTACCTGCAATATAACACGGTAAGCCTCACTACGATAGTTTGCAGAGCCTCGGACAAGAGCGATGCGTCTCGGAATTATGTTGGGACGGAGAACGAGAATAATCTAGATATAATCGTTTCATAAAACGAATTATGTGGTTCAGTGGTTTACAATTTAGCACTTAACTCAGTGATAGTCACTTCAATTCCCGCGTTAGAATAATGGTTTTTCTAGCTTTGGCTTCCTAGCCAACGTTGATCTCAATGTATGTTGATCACCTGCCTGAGAAGAAAGATGATCCGTACGTCGGATGTTAATGCACAGAATACATAATAGTACCTTACGGCACAGAAGTCTCACTCCCGAGTTTAGGTATGATAAACGCAAGCGTCCGGTCACCGGACTAGTCTCAGTAGACTGGCATTCGCGTCGTCGACTTGTCGCATACGCAGCGCACACATCCGCGAAACAAAAGTAATAGTACCCGGCCCCGCGCCGCCGCGCCGCTCGCTTGACAGCCCTGGCAGATTGAATCGAGACGGCAGACAGATAATGTACTATGAACTCTAAATGCTATGCAAAAGGTTGAAATTAGGTTGTTTTCCAGAATAGTAGGTAAATATCTCGGCGATTCCGCGCTGTTTGTATGGAAGTGAGACAGGCCTGGTTAATGTAAAAAGTCTGTCGGTCAGCCTGATATCTCGCCAGTCGTATCGGTCCTACGTTTTGTTACATTAAGAAAGGAAGAGAGAAAGCGCTGTTTTGTACTTCGCACACACTTACTGTAAAAAAAGTCCCGCGTGCAAAATAAGGCCTTGGTTTCAATGAAATTACCGTCGCCTTCACTACCTCCTATATATAACTCCCACATCGGTTTCGGTGACAGTGGCCAGTTTCATTGAACCAGGCCAGTTACGCAGAAGTAATTTTATAGTGTCCAAGTGTGTGCGCAGTACACAAGAGCACTCACTATTCCTTTTACTCTCATAACCACGCAGCTAATATAATAATAGCTCCATGCTCATAACCCAGTGGGACGGACGACCGACACGACTGGCGAGAGATCAGGCGCAGGACCGACTTTTTACATACCCATCCGACGCATGGATCATCTTACTTGTCAGACAATCAGGTGATCAGCCTGCATTGTCCTAACCAAACTTGGAAATAACATGTTTCCAACACGGGAATCGAACCCACGACCTCCGAGTCATGAGCCACGCTCTAAACTACTGGACCACGGAGGCGTTAAACGCACATAATATATACACCTTTTTTCGAACTGCACATCTTTGCTTAGGGCTGATCCTTTTTTTTTTTTTTATACATGGGGAAATGCATTACGCATCCCCGGCGGATTGGGGACATCGGCCGGGGTATGTGGGACTCTCCGAGGAACTACCCACTAAAACCCCATGGTGCTCCACTCACCGCTTAGGCAAAGTTACGTGCACGATCAACCCACCGCTGATCCTAACCATACCTAATCTTAGGCTATTACAAATCGTGACACACCACAACAAATTGTTTTTTTTTTATTAAATAAGGGGGCAAACGAGCAAACGGGTCACTTGATGGTAAGCAACTACCGTCGCCCATGGACACTCGCAACATCAGAAGAGCTGCAGGTGCGTTGCCGGCCTTTTAAGAGGGAATACGCTCTTTTTTTGAAGGTTTGCAGGTCGTATAGGTCCGGAAATACTGCTGGTGACAGTTCGTTCCAGAGTTTTACAGTGCGCGGCAGAAAGTTACGAGAAAAACGCACTGTGGAAGACTGCCACTCATCAAGGTGATGAGGATGGTATGTTTTTCGCGTGGGACGATGGCGAAAAGTTGGCGGTGGTATGATTCCGAACAATTCCTCAGAGCACTCCCCGTGATACAACCGATAGAGGATGCAGAGTGAAGCTACATCTCGGCGTAATTCCAAGGGGTCCAAGCTGTTTGAAACACTATGGCAGTCAACAATTCGAGCGGCCCTTCGTTGGATACGATCCAGAGGGAGCAGTTGGTATGTAAGCGCCCCTGCCCAGAGATGAGAACAATATTCCATATGAGGCCGAACCTGCGCCTTATAGAGTTGTAAGCGTTGGTCCGGGCTGAAGTACTGTCTCGCTCTGTTAAGAACACCAAGTTTCTTCGAGGCTAATTTGGCCTTATCCTCTAGATGATATCGGAACTGGACTTCGCTCGATATGTTGACGCCAAGTATCTCAATGCTAGGGGAGATGGTTAAAGATGTGCCCTCGAAACGAAGATATACGACCATTGGTGACTTTTTAGTGGTGACCGCGCAGACTTGTGTCTTGGCGGGGTTGAATTGGACCAAATTACGTCTACCCCATTCAGAGACCTTCTCCAATGAATTCTCCACCTTAGACACAAGTTCGTTTCGACTCTCAGTGACATTTTGCCGAGAAATATTGGGGGAGCCGGTATATACAGCATCACCTGTACTATCATCCGCATAGCAATGAATGCCGTTGGTCTGTAACATGCCATTGATATGCAGTATGAATAGAGTAGGCGATAGCACACAACCCTGAGGGACACCAGCATCAACAGATTGAGTTTCCGAGCATTCGCCGTCAACTACGAACTTAATGCTTCTGTCTGCTAAGAAACTAGTGACCCACTTACATAATTTCTCGGGCAGCCCGTATGATGGAAGCTTTGATAGCAGCGCTTTATGCCAAACCCGATCAAAGGCCTTCGCAATGTCCAAACTAACAGCCAATGCCTCTCCCTTCGACTCAATTGCCTGAGCCCAACGATGAGTCAGGTACGCCAAGAGATGACCAGCCGAGCGACCCTTACGGAACCCGTATTGTTTGTCGCTAAGTAATCCCTGGTCGTCCAAGTATCGAAGAAGCTGGCTATTGATAATGGATTCCATTATCTTCGAGAAGAGAGAGATTATAGCGATTGATCTGTAGTTGGAAGGATTTGAGCGATTACCTTTTTTGGGGATCGGGTGCATCAAGGCTGTCTTCCAGGAAGCCGGGATGATGCCAGTGGAATAGGAGAGCCGAAAAAGACGCGTCAAGACCGGAGCCAACTCTGGAGCACACTTTTTCAACACAATAGGCGGGATTCCGTCAGGCCCACTCGACTTTTGGATATCAAGGGAATGGAGGGCTTTTCGCACTGAGCGCTGATGGAAACGAATATCCGACATGATGCTCGTGCATCGCGGCATGGTCGGCGGTTTCTGCCCCCCGTCATCCAGGGTCGAGTTTGACGCAAAGAGCTTGCCCAGAAGACCGGCTTTGTCTTTTGCGTCCTGGACCAATGATCCATTTCCTACGTGTAGGGATGGTAGGGTTGGCTTGCAGAAATTTCCTTCAATAGCTTTGGCCAGAGACCAGAATGCACGGGTTCCCGAGGGGAGGCGCTCAAGTCTCTTGCCAATTCTATTGACGTGCAGTTGCTTTGCCCGAGTAATCTCTTTCTTGAGGGACCTGGAGGCAAGGTTGTACTCCTTTTTATACGTGCTGGTATTTAAATCCCGAGCAGACACTGCGTTGGCCCAGGATTGGTAAGCCTCCTGCTTTCGGCGAGAAGCTTTTTTGGGGGATGAACCAAACCAGGGACGAAATCTGCCGCCAGTTGGCACTACAGAGGACGGAATGAAAAGTTCCATCCCCTGCATCACCACATCGGCAACAGAGTTGGCAGTGTTGTCGGGATCATCCGGCAAGAAGCACACGTGCCTCCAAGGATAGGATGCAAAAAACGACCGCATCCCATCCCAGTCCGCTGACTTGTAGTGCCACACACGACGGTATTTAACAGCACGCTGTCTTAACACCGTCGTAAGTGGCACAGAACTCCTAACAAGGCAATGATCCGATGAACCAAGTGGTGCGGTTACGGATATTTGGTAGCCGTCAGGACTTGAAGTCAGCAGGAGGTCCAACAAGGAAGGATTTTGACCATCCACATCTGGGATTTGCGTAGGCGTAGTAACCAGTTGTGTCAAGTCGTTCGCAAGGGCAAAGTTGCAGACAGATCTCCCCACATGATCAGTTTTACTGGAATTGAGCCAGTCGGGGTGGTGGGCATTAAAGTCGCCAAGTATTATGATCTCTGCGGATGGGATCTACTGCTGCACAAAATCTGAAGCAGCTTGCAGATGCTCCAAGAGTCGGTCCGTCTCGGGGTCACCACTATGGGACCTATATAGGCACGCATAGACGCGAGGGTGGTCGTCGCAATCTATGCGGAGCCATAAGGTGGACAGGTCCATGACCTCAAGATTGCTGAGGCGGCGAGAGCTGATATCATCTCTGCGATACACACACACTCCAGCTTTGGGTAAATAGGAGTGCTCGAGATAATACCCAGGGTTGGAAAGGTATGATGTGTCACTCGGAGATGATATCTGCGCCTCGGTTAAAAAGAGCAAAGCCGCTTTGCCGTCTCTAGGTGGCAATGGACGGCATTAAGGTTGGAGTGTAATCCCCTGATATTACAAACGTCCATGTTTAATATCGAGAGGGGTGCCTTTGTGTGTTTGCTCTTGCCCCGAGCAGATTGGAGCGCAGTTTTGCCCTCCCCAGAATACGAGGGGCAGCCTGGACATCCACGTTCAGTTCCAGGGGTTCCTGAGCATGGACGTCCAGAGAGGGATTCTCCAACGCAGTTGGTACCCTCCTGGGGTAACAAATTGCTTTTCAACTGCGGCATTTCTAGGGGGGTAGGGGATTGGGCCTCCGGTAAACTCACTCACTCGGCGAAACACAGCGCAAGCGCTGTTTCACGCCGGTTTTCTGTGAGGCCGTGGTATTTCTCCGGTCAAGCCGGCCCATTCGTGCCGAAGCATGGCTCTCCCACGGACAAATACCGGCGTTCAGCCACCCCTCCCGTGTCACCGTGAAAAAGCTCACGATGACACGGGGGAGGTGCCCAGGGACACGACGTGGACGGACCGGTATCGCCCCCGATGTCTATATCTCATACACGTTGTGCGAGTGATAGAGCCGATCCCAGCGATATTCGTGATCTTAGAATCAGACCCCTGTATACGCTCTATCTTTGCGGCAAATCACTTGAATATTTGATACGCCGCTCCAGTTTTTCAGTCAATACCCAAACTAATGCGACCGCTTCTAGACCATTAGTCTCACAGAAGGCCTAAGGGCAATTGCGTTGTATAAGCTCTGAAACGACTTGGTCTATAATTTCGACTTGGTCTATTTTGATAAAGTATAATATCACAGATATTATAGAGTACTTACAACAAGGAGACAGACGGCTATTATATTGTCGTAAAATGTAAGATTCCAGGATACAATTTTAAACGTGTATAAAATTACTTTGGGAGTGCCTGCAAGTCAAAACATAGTAATAGGCATTGATTTTCACCGCACGGTACGTAATTTCTCCTTAAATCTTACAAATTTTCGATAATGTCACGTGCCTTGAGGCGACATAAGCAATTTTCTACCTATTTAAAAAATCGGTATTGAAATAAACACCTGTGTTTTATTAGTGTTCAACATGAATTTCCACCAAGAACCGCCAGTACAATCAATTACATATATTTATTTACGCAGGCAAAGCCGTGTGGACCGCCTAGTTTTTTAAATATTGAAGTACCTATAGTCTGGCAGCTTAAAGTATATTTTCGATCAATTAAAACCCATTGTGATTCAGCGAGTATGTGTTGGTGTTAACGGAGCCGAGTTGTCTGCCCCCACAAGCCGATAATCACGTCTGGGCACATTCACTATAAATGTTGATTTAAACACCCGAAATATATGAAACTAGATTTTTTCCGCGGCTTCGCTCGCGTTAAGAAGTATCATTATAATGTGCAAACTATCATCCCCTATTTTAACACCTTGGGGGTAGAATTGATCAAAATCCTTTCATAATATACATACATAAACATCTACCTGCATGCCAAATTTCAGCCCGATCCGTCCAGTGGTTTGGGCTATGCGTTGATAGTACACTATGTCAGTCAGTCAGTCACCTTTGAGTCATATATTATATATATATTAGAAATTCACTTTAATAAATACGTATAAATTCTATAATCCAGGTGGTACAAGAGATATGCGAAGCTATAAATACTCACAGAACATAGACGATTCAAATAACTTTATTATAGTAGTATATAGTAGTCGTAAAATTTTAAATAGCGCAAAGTAAGCAGAAATTAGTATGCAACATACATTTACTACAAACACTTTAGGCTTTGTATTAGTTTAAAAATATAAAAGGTCTTCAAAGTGTGTTAATAATGAATAATTCTTTATTAACTAGTCCTTCAGTGTAATTTTTCAAACACTGCATTTTAAAGCAAGGGAAGACGGAAAATGTCAAGAAAAAGCGCATTCATAATAACATAATAATATTAAAATATATGACGAATAATATACACTTTCACACGAGACAAAAATTCCCATAAAACCATGTCATTAACGGATTGTCTGACCTAAATAAAAGCTTTTAAGGTTGTTTTTGCCGTGTGAGCGAAATATCCGAACAGAAACGACAGTTCGTAGTCCGAACACTTGTTGCTACTTCATAGTTTTTAGTACTAGCCCAGTAGGGTAAGTTCAGCCTTGTATGGGAATCTGAAATTAATTATAGTCAGAATTTTTTTTGCACCTGTGTTTAGGGGGGGTCATGAATAGCTTAAATTCAAAAACTCGACCAACCCCGACGTGTGCGTTAGCCGCCATATTGGTTTGAAGATCAAATCTTTTTTTAGACATATCTCCTTTATTTTATATTTTTTTACGAAAATGATAAGTACTAAATTTATTGTAAATTTGATTTCCTACATTTTGAGTTTTTATAATTTTCATTGTAAAATCAATATTTACGGAGATAAATGCAAAAAACAAGTCAAAGTATAATTTCGCTTGTATGTCAATTATTATCGAATTTAGCGAAAATAATTGTAGAAACAAAGTTGTAGGTGATAGATCATTAAATTTCCTACAAATTTGATCCGTATGATTTTTTTTAGAAATCAATATTTAAGCTCCTACACCTATGGTAAATGTACCGGGACCCAAGCGACTGGGTAAAGCCGGGTCCAGAGACGAGTGTAACGTGTAATGTAATTCACTGTGTGATGTAACACGAATTCTACGTGTGGACGGCACTACGAGCACTACATGTAACCCGAGCGTTACTTATCCTTCGACTGTCGGTTTTCGCGCGAGCACAAAGGCTCGTTTGGACAATTCGCTTTGAGTTCGTGTGCCGTCCACACTGTTGACGCTAAATTACACGTAATCTTACATTATACGTTACACTCGTCTGGACCCGGCTTAAAACTGAATATTTCTGATCATGAATTAGACCTTTTAACAACCTACACCTGAATAATTATTAAAAAATGGCCAAGTGCGAGTCGGACTCGCTCATGAGTGTTCCGTACCATTATAAGGCAAAGATAGACAAAAATTTGTGCTTTTTGTATGGGAGCCCCCCCCCCCCCCCCTAAATATTTATTTTATTTTAATTTTCTTCTTCGTCTTAGTGCTGCTATTTTTCATAAAAAGCAAAAAAGGCGACTAAAATCCTGTTTGTTATATGGGAGCCCCATCAAATATTAAATATAATATGTTTTTTAGTATTTGTTGTTATAGAGGGAAACAAAATACATAATATCTGAAAATTTCAAGTCTGTACCTATCACCGTTCTTGAAGCCTGGAGACAGACAGACGGACAGACAGCGAATTCTTAATTTTAATTGTGGTTAATGTAAAGAGCTATAAGTTTATTTCTGTTTTTTTTTTCTGTATTTGACAATAATCGCGATACAGGTCGAACAGGTCGAAATTATACTTTGACTTGTTTTTTTGCAGTTATTTCCTTAAATATTGATTTTACAATAAAAATTATAAGGATAAAAGTTATAGAAAATAAAAATTTCGACAAATTTGATCCTTATCATTTTCTTGAAAAAAAAAAATAAAGGAGATATAGCTAAAAAAAGATTGGACCTTCAAACCAATATGGCGGCTAACGCACACGTCGTGGCTATGGTCGAGTTTTTGAATTTAAGCTATTTGTGACCTCCTCTAGACACTGGTGCAAAAAAAATCTGACTATAATTTATTAAAAAAAAATCTAACTCTACTGGGGTATACAGGTATGTAACGTTTTCTTAAATTTGCTCCCAAAACATTAATGACATTAAATAAATTTAGAACTTTTAAACATAATATTAACTGCTAAGGTTGCATTTTACTGGCTACCATGCTGTTTGATCAAAATAATCAAGAGCATTATTCTTAAAATTGTACATCGTATGAAGAAGTGTTTCTGTTCTCCTACAATTACACTCATGTCAGATTTACTTCCCCATATGAAAATTTTTCGTTTCCAAGATTTTTAATATTGAAGAAAGTATTAAAATATTTTCATTAATAAAAAAAATCTGAAATACAACAAACGTTATTATGAATTTGAATAGGTTATTAAATTATTACTTACAGTTTAAACATTTTTTGCATCCATTATCAGTTTTTAAAATATACTTACAAATAGAAATCTAAACGAAACTAAAATAACTTGTTATAAATAATAAATTCGGTTCTTCCTCTTCCTCTTGAATCACTGATTTAAAAAAAAGCACATCAAAATATTGTGTTGAGCAGTTTCAAACCTTTTTCTTTACCTAGTCAATGGTAAGAAACCTTCCGCGCGCGAATACTGCTTTTATAATTATTTTGTTTGTCAGTAGATAAAAATTTAAAGTAACACATTATTCCCATGTATTTGCCCAGGCAAAGACACAGACATAATTTGGGGGCAAACGAGCAAAGGGATTATCCGATGGAGAGCAACTATCGTCGCCCTTGGATACTCGCAACATCAAAGAGTTTCAAGAGCGTTGCCGGATTTAAAATTAAACGTTAGTCAATATTCCACTACAACTAAACTGTATAATTCTCATTAATAATAATAATAGAGCTTCTAAAATATATAGATTCGTCTGCCTCATACATAAATTATAACAACTGATTGGATTGGTTCATGTCTAATTTTGGTTCCAATCGATATCTTTTATTGGACTTAAAAAGGCTATTTCGTTTGTAAAGAAAATATTAGTTTTGACGTCATCACTATAACACTGTTAGGCTATGTCCGCATTTGTATCAAGTAGTCGTATCCGTATCAGACGTATCGTATCGAGTATGCATATCCTAAGTGTGGACGCCTATGTTGACCATATTTTTAATCGATTTTTATACGAAACGTATCAGATACGCGGCTTATAGCACTCGGGGTGTATCATGATACGAAGTGTATCATGATCTTTATCATTTTGCGTCCACACTAGCGAACATGATACGCTTCGATGCTACACGATGGAGATCTGATACGCGAAAATGATACAAATGTGGAAAAAGCCTTAAACATTTTGTTTCATTGCTACTTTGCTAGTTAAATTGTTTATAAGAAGTAAGCGTCTTCTTTCTTACCTAAAGGCCGCACAACGCACCTGCAAATCTTTTCATATTACGAGTATTCATGGGCGACGATAGTTGCATCAGGTAATCCGTTTGCTATTTTTTTTTCCTAATTTTATAAGAAAAAGGTGAGAAAAATAAATTTACTGGATAAACGTTTAGTGGAATTGTTGTCGTTCGCGAAAAATAATCCTTAAATGTTCGCTGTTAAGGATTAGCTATGTCCACACTGTGCACTTTCGTCTTCAATTTTTGTCATCTTCTTTCATTAAGCTTTTGTATTGGCGCATTCAATAATTGAATGCGTTAACGAATGCAACGCCAACATTGTCATTTTTGTTCAGTTGCCGTGACTGTCAGCTCGTTACATGTGCGACGAGAACATTTTCATTTTACTACGTGGAATATGTGCGCTTCATTTGGTCATAAGAAATTCCAAAAAAAAAGAACAAAGCGAAAGTTTTGGATGCGGTCAGAGCGCATGCGTCGCGGGCATGCCTCACGTGCGCTGTTGATTGCGCTATGACGCATGCCCTTGATGAACAAAAAAAAGGCACAGTGTGGACATAGCTATTTGTGTATTAATCCACAATGTTATTTCGTTGAGTTACGAATGCAATCCTGTTCTAGATGATCTAAAAACGAAACTGCATTCATAACTTACGTACGTATTTTTGTGGGATGATAAACAAAGGCTTAACAGCGTCCAAATATGCTTAAAATGGACTGGATGGATGGATGGAATGAATGGTTCATAGACAAATTGATTTTCTTTCTTAGTTCGATTCCAAACGTCATCATGCAAACAGATTGTATGCCTAAAACTGTGTATTAGGTACCGCTTTTCCACATCTTTTTTTTTAATGTGAGGATAATCCCTACTGCGAAAGTTTGTCTGTCTGCCTGACTGCTGTTTCTTCACTTCTAAACGGTGAAGTGATATTAATGAATTTTTGGGATCCTTTCCCGGGACTCAAACTACCACAGTTTGAGTCCCGGGAAAGGATATAGGAAACTTTTGTCCCCGAAAAATGTACGTTTCCCGCGCACAGCTCCATCGTTCCGCTTTTATTTTAAACAGTTACTTTTCGTTAATCCTTCGATCGCGGATTCTTGGAAATCTATTGTTTACGCGGTCGAATTCGACCGCTTGGGAGTTGATACGTTAAATCTCTCTTATCGATTTAAAGAGTGACTTAATAAAATCTCGGATAAATAAACAAATTCAACCAAAATCGCCTAGGTTACCAAAGCAGCACAGCTGATAATAACTGAACTAAAGACACAATTAGGTAGCCGACACGATCCATTTTCAGGCTAAGTACCCTTTGGCGCTTAGACTGATATGAGACGCGCACACCGCACTGTTGGCTGGCTACCAAACTATGTAAATACCGACCAAATTTTCAGGCTCTGTTAGCTTATAATCTATCCTGATATACATTACTAGATGACGCTCCCACCTCCGTTACGCTAAAATTCATTTATCACGCAAGAACTGTACATTTTTACGGGATAAAAAGTATCCTATGTCCTTTCCCGGGACTCGAGGTATCTCCATACAACATTTCAGTAAAATCGGTTCAGACATGAAAAGGTAACAGAGAGAGAGTAGAGACAGACAGACACACTTTCGCATTTATAATATTAGTATGGATCTAATACTTTAAAATGCCTTCCACATCTATTTTGGTGACGGTGGCCGGTCTCATTGAAACTAGGCCAGTTACGCAGGAGTCATTTTTATAGTGCCTAAGTGTGTGCGCAGTGTACAGTGCAGTGCATTCTCTATTTTCCTCTCATAACCCAGTGGGATAGATAACCGAGACAACTGATATATACTTTAAAACGCCTCCCACACGGCTTAAGTCTTAAATGGCCTACGCACTACTACTAAAAACTAAGGAAACGTAACTCCCATACGTACATCAAAGTTCTTTTCGCAAGGCAGGCGATAAGGCAATAGCTTTGAAACACTACTAGTAGGGGAGGTCGCGCTCAGTTTAAAAAGTCATTTCATACCGAGCGAAAATCGTTACAATAATAGTATTCCACTAATACATAACAGCTTTGATCGTCAGCCACTTCATAATGGGTGGAATAAAAATTGAAGGCATCTCAAAGTTGTTGTTGGGAATCGTATTGAATTGACATTAAAAAGATCCCAATTCGCACCCAATAAAGGTTCATATCTAGATTACACACGTTTAGGTTAGGTAGGGTGTTATTTTAGTTTTAGTATATAACAACAGATGGCGCTTTTAAAGTAAAATGTATATAATTCTTCTTCACAAATATTGACTATCGAATTAATTACTTAAAATTGCTATGTGAGATAATTTTATGGTTAATTCAAACGAAAATCGCCGTTAGCTGAATGTTTGCAGGTGGAAATGTCGTTTACACGACGCCCTAGGATACATTGAGCGCGAAATAGGACTATATTGGTCGTAACTTATATCGCTGGCTGACGGTTTTCCATCATAGTATTAGCGACTGACGGTTTTCTTTATTATTTACAAAGTAGAAACATTCACCTGTATCAATTTTGTACGGTATAAAATGACTTTTTTTTTCAAAAAAATTTTACATGTTCAGTTAGGGCTCTTACAGACGAACGGTACGTGCCGGCGGCACGTGTCGGCGGCAGTCGACGGCAGTCGGCGGCACGTGTCGGCGGCAGTCGACGGCAGACGACGGCACGTGTCGGCGGCAGTCGACGGCAGCCTTTGACAGTTTATGACGCTTGCAGGCGGCCTACCACGACATTTCCTATTACGATCATGTTTCCAGAACACTTTGTTGTAAGATTACAACAACATTACCGTACTCACTTTTTAAATATAATTTTACTAAAAAACAGTAAAAAATGCAATACAATTTTAAATCCGCTGTGAAAAATCAACTTTTTTAAGATCGCTAGCTAGACGTTAAAGTAATAAATTCTTATCTGTCAAACGATGTCGGTTAGTAGAGGTGGTGGTAGGCCCCCAGTTGTGACGTACCCCCGCAAGGTAATCGTCCACAGGTCGGTATCGTACGCAACGGACATCTCGCATCAAACGGATATTTTTTTCACAGTACGTCCGCTGAATCGGCAGTGTACGGATTACTGTTTAGCCTAGTAAATGAATGCTCAAAAGGAGGGTATGGATGGAAAAGTCGAAAGCAGAAATTTTGACTTAGGAACTTTGTTTGGACTAATTTGAAGATAAACGTACTAGCTAGTCGGTAATCCGTACGCTGCCGATACAGTGAGACGTACTGTAAAAAAAATATCCGTCTGATGCGAAACGTCCGTTGCGTACGATACCGACCTGTGGACGCTTACCTTTACGCGTTACGTCACAACTGCAAGCGTTATAAATTGTCGACGGCTGCCGTCAACTGCCGCCGACTGCCGCCGACACGTGCCGCCGACTGCTGTCGACTGCCGCCGACACGTGCCGTCGTCTGCCGTCGACTGCCGCCGACGCGTGCCGCCGACACGTGCCGTTCGTCTGTAAGCTCTCTAACGCGACTGACGTTAAATCCCCCGTCTGCAATACGGCTGACGGTGATTTTTTGGTTAAACATGACCTCGATAATCTTCCATCAAAGTTTCATTTGGTATAAAATCACTTTTCGCAACTATTTTTTTTACAACTTTGAAATACTCTCAGTTAACATTCCACCACGGGTGCGGCGCCTGACGCTGATTATATTGATTGATAAATATTAAGCTACCCCTGGACAAAAATTTGGTCGGTATGAAATGACTTAGCAAACGCTAGCACTACCTCCCCTACTATACATTCAAAATGACAAAATAAAGCCGTTGACATTATAATTGTCACTTCTATTATCACTACACAAAATTCTTGCATGTATTCGGGCCTCTTTTGCATAAAGTATGCATGTATTCGGGTCACATTTTGTAGAATCGGAACAAACTTTTTGACATAATATTAGTTTTTATTATTCGTAGCCTACGCAGGAATGATTTTAAATAGTACCCAATACCTGTTCGGAGTACCTACGGAAGAGCACTTTCCTTTCCTTTACTTTTGTAACTCAATGACGAATGACCGACGCGACTGGCAAGAGATCAGGCACATGACTAACTTTTTACATGCCCATCCGACGTATAGATCTTATTTCTATTATAATGTAATTGTTGTAGGTACCTCAAGTAATAAAAATCATCAATTCTCATGTTTAGGTCACTCTCTGCCCAACGCAAACTCGTCTTTGCAAGGAATATTTCTTTCTTGAATATGACAATAAACGGGTATTTTATTATTGGAACGAAGTTCCTTATTATACTCAAACAATTATTAGCTTATGTTGCCTAAGTGTCATTCGTTGATTTTAACACACCTTATTTAATTAAAAATTAACGGACAGACAAGTAAGCTAGGCAAAACTATGTTCACATTATAAATAATGTGAATATGGTTTTGCCTTTACGTATCAAAACTCAAACTCAAACTCAATTTTTTTTATTCAGAATAAATTTTTGCAAATATTTTCTGAAAGTCTACATGATGCCTACCACCGATACATACACACACTCCCACGTTTATATCAATAATAATATAAACGTGGGAGTGTGTGTCCGTTACTTCTAATTAAATGAGGTGTGTTTAAATCAGCATTTCTTACAATCGCCGAAAAATAGTGTCATAATAATTATATTTTAAGAAAAAAATATTCCTTTATACAGACGAGTTGCGAGCTGAGCGAAGAATGACCCAAGCATGACAATTAATGAGAGAGAGATTTCATGATTATCTTCAATTTAGTGCCTGTTTCACCACTTCCTGATAAGCGCCGGATAGGCTATCCACCACCTAACTGGATAGATAGAGTATGGAGAATCTGTCAAAAAAGTTGTGAGTAGCTTATCCAACACTTTATCAGAAAGTGGTGAAATAGGCCCTTAATGTCGATTTGTACATAAACTTCGTGCACTCAAACTATCATTTATTTAAAGTTAAGTGAACATTAAATGTCTGAGTGCGGGTTATACAAAGGAGATACGTACAGACCTTTTGAAAGTTTGCGCTTCCCTCATTACCTCCACACTCGAGAATAATTACGAACTTCGGTAACTCACTTAACACGTTCTACGGAAAAACAATGTGCAGAGAATTTTGATTTGTTTTCCGTGTGAGTCGCTCTTGGTTTAGTGATTCCCAAAAATTAACGCTCGTACTTAGAGATAGAAAACGTATAGAATATATCCATACTAATAAACTAATATTATGAATGTGAAAGTATATTGTCAGTCTGTCTGTTACATCTTCACATCTAAACCGCTGAATCGATTTTGCTGAAAGGTATGAAGGTACTTTGAGTCTCGGGAAAGGGCATAGGATACTTCTTATCCCAAAAATGTACGGTTCCGATGGGACTAACGGGTTTCGGCGCAACGGAGCTATAAATAAAATCTTCATTACATTTTTTGGGGATTTTGACACACTCTCTGTACATATTTTTTGTTGCACGCCGTTGTTTGTCAAGCATGTTTGTATTGGGAATAAGGCACGCGGTGGTGCGAATACTTAGCTAAATGAAAGGCTAGGAAATTTGAAAATAGGTTCATGATGACAATCATGATTCTGGTTTCAAACAACTGTCATCTCTATTCCCTCTGTTCGTGGAACAAAATACATTTCTAATACCAAGGATAATTTGTAATAATTTGTCCAGTGGCCGCTAAGATCTAGCAAAAAAAGCAACTTTTAGTGCGCGAAAATATTTTTTTCTTTCAGTATAGGAATAGGGGACCCTCGTCAAATTTTCGTATAAAACAAAACAGCGACAATTTGTCGAGTAAGCAATTAATTTGCTAAGAGACGGCAGAGTAACTCGCTTAAATATAATGAAATGGCTCTCATTAGGTAATGCTCTTATGTCACATTATAGTAATTGGACAGCTATTGAGGGCAGTTATTGTTTGTGTCACTAATGATCTAAATGTTTCTGACGTCTCCACATTTTCGTGGAAAAGAGATTTTTATGTGCGCGCAAGCATTGTAATCTTGTATAGTGTCTGTCTTCAAACACGCAACAATAAAAACGTGATAATACTTTAAGCCTGGTTTTAAATCTTTTATATTATAGAGTTCAAAGTGAAAGTAACAACGTTACTTTTTTTTAATCTATTTATTAAAGGGGTTTTGTCGGTGACCGACTATGTCACCCCCATGAAACAAAATAATATAAAATCACACGCAAGATACTTAAATACTACCTACAATATATGTCTAGTAGAATTTGGGCCTCTCTTGAATTAGGTGAGGATAAAAAACTATTACAGACGGACTATGTTTTCTAAAAGATCATCACCGAGGCAAACGTTACTTTTGAATTCTATGTTTCTATGAGAAATGCCCTAATGTAATGAATTTGCCTTACAACCTAACAAGAATAACCTTGCAACAATTAAAATAAGTACACCTTAGACCCAACACAATATGCAGTCGACCCTACATCCGCGTTTTGTGAAGGTTTTAACTCAAATAGTGTGGGTCAGCTGACCGCAACGTGACGTGTAGATGCCGATCATATTTTATTAATTTCAAGTACTGAATTAGCTATGTCCACATTATGCAATTTCATCTTCAATTATTCGTCATCTTTTTTTTATTCAACTTTCGTTGAATGCCTCACGTTTGCTGTTGACTGCGCTATAACGCATGCCCTTGATGAACAAAAAAAACAAAAAAAGGCCCAGTGTGTACAAAGCTATTGACAGACTTCAATTGCGTGTTACGTTATGCAAGTTACATAATATAAATCCTACCCCAGGAAAATTAAACATTCGACCTCGGAATAATTCGCATAGGGCTGAAAATTGGTAGAGACGTTAAATGTACCATTATAAATAAAACCTCAAAAGTCCCCGGCGATTCTCCTTGTGCTAAAAATTTTATTCAAGGTCAAATGTATGAAAATGAGGTTTTTCCCGTTTTTTTCCCAAACTGTACATTTTATCCCAAAAATAGATAAGACAAGAGTGTAGATCATAAAATTCTCAACAAAAAATATTCAGACACTTTTTTCATACAACTTACCATTCCTTATAAATGGCGGGCTTAAAGTTTAGGAAAATCATATCTATACTTATATTATAAAGCTAAAGAATTTGTGGAACTACTGCTTTGAATTGAAGAATTAATTTTTTGTTGGATAGTCTTATTTATCGAAGAAGACTTGAGCTATATAACATCACGTTGCCACTAATAGGAGCAAAGAAACAGAGGAAAATGGGGAAAAGGGAAAATTATTTGAAAGAGCTTATCTAAAAAACGGCTGAAGCATTTTTTATGTTATTTGGCACAGATATAAAATAGACCACGTGGAATGACATTAGCTATTTTGTTTCTCTGGAAAATATACGGTTTCCGTGAAATACATAATTAACAGGGCGGAGCGGAACTTATTGTACTACAGCATACGAGGGCTGTTCTCAGCCAAAAATACTTCTGCGTGACTTACCAAATCTAAACTTTTCGAGTCGTGAAGAGCAACAGTACGCTTGTAAGTCACTCAGAAATATGTCAGGTCGAGAACATTTCAAACAACCCTAGTATGTAGTACTAGATGTAAAGCGTGGCTCCGCCCGCGTTAATTTTAAAATTCACAGAAACCGTAAATTTCCCTGAAAACCAAAATAGCCTATGTCCCTCCACGTGGCCTATTCTATATCTGTGCCAAATAACATAAAAATTGCTTCAGCCATTTGTGAGATAAGCTCCTTCAAATAATTTTCCCCGTTTTTTCCCATTTTCCTCTGTTTCTTTGCTCCTATCGGTGGCAACGTGATGTTATATTATAGTTCAAGTCTTCTTCGATAAATAAGACTATCCAACAAAAAATGAATTCTTTAATTCAAAGCAATAGTTCCACAAATTCTTTAGCTTTATAATATAAGTATAGATATGATTTTCCTAAACTTTAAGCCCGCCATTTATAAGGAGTGGTAAGTCGTATGAAAAAAGTATCTGAATATTTTTTATAGAGAATTCTATGATCTACACTCTTGTCCTATCTATTTTAGTGATAAAATGTACAGTTTGGAAAAAAAAACGGGAAAAACCTCATTTTCATACCTTTGACCTTGAATAAAAATTTTAGCACAAGGAGGATCGCCGGGGACTTTTGAGGTTTTATGTATAATGGTGTATTTAAGAGTCCATATACGAAATTTGCCCATTTCGCTGATTTTACAGACGTGATTTAACAGTAAAAATACAGTATTTCTATAAGTTTTAATGCACAACATGTAAGATCATTTGAATTATAATCTAATGTTGGAGCTAGTTTTTTTTAAGTATTTTTAAATAATCCAACTCAAACCCGCAACAGTTTTGTGATTTTTGCTGTAAAAGGTTTAGAATATCACCTGTTTATGGATTGTATTGACGTCTTAACGGTATGAAAAAAATACAATGTACTGTTGAGAAAGTCGTCTATAAAATGTTGGAATTACTTTTTACTACTTTAATATGAAATAGTTGAGTAAAAAAATATGTAACTCGGCAAAATTTTAGAGAAAATGAGCAAAGAATTGCTGTTAATTTCGGCAACTTGGAGCTGTAATTCATAAAAAGAAAACGACAGAAATAATCTATACATAAAATTCTATCCAATTCGAGAAAAGAGAAAAAAAAAACAAATTGTGCCAAAAAACACGATTCAAAACAACCTAAATCTCACATTATATTACTCGCCGCAAGGCTCGAGTCGGCTTTCCGCGCTTAAATATATTTTAAATCTAATAATTAATATATTTTTTTTAAGTCTAATAAGGGGAAAAACCTAATAATATTTCTGTAGCGAACCTTTGCAATTTCTTATTCATCGGCAAAATTTCGTATACGGACTCTTAACGTCTCTACAAATTTTCAGCTCTATGCGAATTATTCCGAGGTTATGATTTTTTTGCGTCTAATTAGTTCGGACTATCTATCATTTCCATAATAATAATAATTAATTAAGAGATGCACCTCACGGTATCTACGCGTTACGTTGCGGTCTGAGCTGACCCCAAGGGCGCGTTCAGACCACAAAAATAATATACCTAGCGGAATAGAGCAACAAAGGCCTAAGCAAGCGAGATGTCACTATCAGTAACACTGCGTGGTAAAAAGAGACGTGCGACACATGACAGCAGAACTATTTTTGACGTCCAGCCGGCACTTATCGGCACGTTGATAATTTAATATCATAGAAAGATGCTTGTGTAAGAGTATATACGTACACATAATATTTTTACACACAGATAAATCAATTTCGGTGTCGTTTGACAGATCGAGATTGTTGCTCTATTCCGCTAGATATATTGGTTCTACTTTTTTATTATGGTTCATTGGTTTTTTATTATGGTTCAGACGCGGTTTCAGGCCGCGTGTTTTGCCAAACGCTACAGCAGCAACTCCCAGAAAATGCGCACGTCTGAACGCACCGTAAAGGTGATCGCACATTTTATAATTCGTTGTATGGAATGATGTGAAACCTTGCACATTCGTCCGCACCGTACGCGCCGCATATTTTCGTGTACGGTGCATTCGACGCGTACAGTGCTGACAAAATATTATATGCGATCAGCTTAATCACTGATTCAGATCGCAACGCGATGCATAGATGCATTTCTAAATTAGTATGGATTTGACAGATTCGCAATTCGTCTCACGCAATTGAAATCTGTCAGATCCATACAAATTTATGCCGCGCCGCGTATCGCCTCGCCTCGTCGCGTTGCGGTCTGAATTGACCCTAAAACTCAATTCCAATCCAAATTCAAAAAGTTTGACAGATGCAAATGGATGATGAAAGTGTAATGTCGCATGCACAAAGGTAGCACCAGTAACACGGATACACGGGCCAATCGATCACTGTCGGGTCCGTTTGTCTTCGGATTATATTCCGGTTATTGAAACTCGCGGGAATTTTTCCGACAATTTACAACGTATATGGAGGAATATGAAGGTATTTCTGAGTTAGTCATTATTTGTCGATATGTCTTTACAAATCCGATTCACTAAACTCTTAACTTTTGTGTAAATGTACTCATTCCGATATTCCCGTATTAAAATTGATTTAAATATTTCGCCAATATCATCCCATGATTCGTTTGTTATAAGTAAATCATTGGAACGAACGCGACAGAGTGTAAAAGAGATATCACTGTGAATATTGTTTTGATACTGAACGATTCCGAATTGTAATATCATTACCGTATTGATGCAAATTTAATGTTTCATGAGGGAATATTTGACGATTCACATAGCAATCGTATTTCGTAGTTTCATGGAAACGTATAATTAAACATACAACATGATAAGGCTAAACATAAACAAAATGTGCTTATCTAAAATTTGTACTGAAGAGGTGGCTTTTCAATCCTCCCGGCCCGCGATCACGACCGCGGAAAATTTAAGGTTATGGGTTTCATTTTGATCTACCCCAATTCAAAGCAGCGGTGGCATGGGTCGCTAGATCAATGTCGGTAGAAAATAAAACCTATAGTCTAGAGCAGTGGTGCCCAACCGGTAGCTCGCGGGCACCTGGTAGCCCGCAGCCTGTTATCTAGGCGCCCGCGAAAAATATGGGTCAAATAAATTAAATAAACAATTTAATTTACTAACTGAATTACCTAGTTTCCTTTATATCGTGCTTTTTTAAACTTCGTGGTGCCCGCGTGGCTTATCGGGATTTTCAAAATAGCCCTTGGAGCAATACCAGTTGGGCACCACTGGTCTAGAGTCTAGTTCATAAAGTGCCATTTTATTATTTGTAATTTTGTCGGTAGCGGTCGCGAGCTGCGAAGATCGGAAGACTACCTTAAAATCTAATTTGATCGGGTTTATGTCAAACAATGCTGATCGTGATCTGCTGGCTGAGCTTGACTCGACCAAATGCCGTAAGTTCGTTCTTTTAGCTAACATAGAATAATAAAATGACCCAAGGTCGATCGCACTAGTACCTAAAGGACTAATAAGAAATTAAATTCAGTTTCATAAAGACAAAGTCTAAATACGCAGACGTATTTAAGGATTCTGCAGACACCTGTTGCATTTTCTATACATCTGTCTATCTGTAACCTGTCTGCATCTTATAAACTGAAAGCTGTAGCGCAGCCATAAGAGCGTAAGTGTCTAAACACACTTGGCCGAAGTTACGCGGCGTAAATTCCGCATGATTACGTCCGCAATGTCAAACGCATACAAAATACGGACGGAACGCGACGGAATAGTATGTGTCATCGGTAATTTATAATACATTTCAGGCGGAATCATGCGGAATTTACGCCGCGTAACTTCGTCCTAGTGTGTTTAGACACAAAGGGGATGTTTCCTCTTTTGAATAAAAGACAATGACTAAACCACAGTTTATATGAACAATTTTTTTTTAACAAATTATGTTGTTTTAATTTGGTTATAAAATAAATGCATTGAAATTCTAATCAAATTTTAAGAAAATATCATAAAAACATCTAATATTTCAATGTTTAATCCTCAACACGGTTATATTTTTCACAACATAACAGCAAATAACGGCACTAACACTTAACATTTTGTTATAATAATTTTTATAATGAGAAATAAATGTTATAATAAGAAAATACACATACATATAAGAATCTCTTTGTGCAGGCTCAACTCACACTTGGCTGGTTTTTAAAGACTTCGTCAGTCTTTATCGTTCCCTCAGGAGTACGTAATACAACGACAGAGTCTTTAAGATCTAGACATGAGTTTAATACTCAACAGCTGTGTTTTACAACAAAAAAATTAATAGCATTTTTACAAACAAGGCTATAATATTATTTTTATATTATTTTACCCAGCTGTGGTAAAGCCAAAAGGATTCTAAATAATTAATTTGGCATTTGTTGTATATTTTTTGGTCGCGCCTAAACTAAAACTGATAAGAATTTAGATAAAGTGTTTAGGGTTCAGTAGTCAACCAAGTTTTGCTGATTACAGAACCCTATAACGGAACCCTAACAAGCTTTTTTGTATATTGATAGTTTATTGGTTATATAATATAATTTAAGAGTGACCTTGTCCTACAAATAAAACAATCCTGGATATTATAGGACCATCAATTCAAAGTATGAAATCCTTTCTATCTCTGTTAGCTACTACTTTCGAGACTTTATGCAAATTCAAATGTTGTTCGTCTTATCAAAATGAAGCTACTCACAAAAAATTTGCTTGATAGTAATAAAAAAAAAATGTTTTAGGGCTCCCGTAAATTATGATTAGCTTACGTCAAAATATTTACCAATCAACAACTCTGTAGAGTAAACTCTTGCTATTTTCAGAAACTGTACATTACTTTCCGTAAAAGTAGTATTTTGGATTCTACGGTTTATTGTAAACACTACAAATAAGCGCCAAAGCCCAGTATTTAATATAATTAAAGCGATGTTAGAATATTTGAGCTGTGAAGCTCCAGTGTCCAGTGTCCGAGCCCAACACATAATACCCCCCGGCCATTTTGACTTAATGGCCCACGTAACTAATATTACCGGAAAATGCAATTTATGTGACTATTATATACGCTTTAACTTTAATGAAAATATGTTTATTTCGTTACATAATTTAAAGTATAAAAGATATTAAAACTTATTTACGGTGCGTATAAAATTGTATAGTTTTTTTTTTTTTATTAGTTATAGATTTTTATGGACTGTATTTTATTTCTGTTTATGTTCACGTTGCTTCGTTAGGAAATGTTCTTGGTTTGTCGACTTTGAGCCTGAAGGCTAGGGGGATCCCCCGGTAAATAAGCAAATATTACTTTAATTTAATTTAATTAATAACTAGTTTGACAGAAGATAGTAAAATATATGGTGCTTAAATATCCAAGCCCTAATAAAAATAAAATTAAGTAGTCATTTCATATCTCGAAGTGTTCCACCACCATATTGGTCGGCAAATATAATTATTATCATCACAAAAAATCATTTTGAGTTTTGTCAGTTTAATCAATGGACAATTTTGCATGCTATAAAGATAGCTTCCCAATCATTGTAGCTTTCAAAATCATCATGGCTAAACGAAGAGAGGAGCTTTTAGACTAAAACGGTGAACGCTAATATTAGTGCTCACAATTTTTGGGTTTGTTTATACAAACGATTTTATTTTCACACTCGTGCGTGAGAATCTGCAAACAATAAAAATTACTTACGTCCACAATATACAAAAACTTGTCTGTTTAGTACAATAAATATGAATTATTTCGGCGAAAATATATTATGATGTTGCCACGTACAACCTTCTTAAATATTTCAATCGCAAAGGTCAGAGAAATAAATAGGATTAGTAGACTTTAGGCCTCTGCCACGAGTGTCGCGGCAAGATCGCGGTTCGAAAGCGGAGGCGCAAAAGTGTGAGCAAATAATATTATGTGGTTGCTTACTATAATTGACTACGTCACGCTATTGCGGGGAGCATAACTGACCACATTGATTCGGCCTACCCCTTTTTTCTTTCATTTACATTTATCGTTTAGAATTAGAGTGTCAAGACAGTGCTCTCGGCTAATGAATTCGTCCCAGAGTACTGTCTCGCTACTGCCTTGCCACTCTACTCGGTAGGTGTGATCAGGACTAGGGTGGGTCAAAAAAATTTTTTCTGCTTTTTTTAAAGTGCTCAGTGATAAAAAGGTGCCAAATGGTGTATTTAATTAGTACGTAAAGTTTTATTACTTTCTTTTAAGTTTTACTGCCTCCGGATTTTGATTGAAATTTTAAAAAATGCTGATTTTTGTTCTCAAGTTGCTACCATATTTTTTTCAAGTTATTCATTTAGTTTATGTGTAATTAGCTTTAACTAACGACAAATAAGACTACTGTTCACAAAAACCAAAACGAATGTTAAAAACTTATCATTTAAAATAAAATAAACCTTCTGAAGTCTCAACCTTAAATACCAGAAAACAAGTTGGAAGAGTTTCGTCTTCAAGCTAAAGTTTGGCTTGATATTTGGCTTGCGAGTGTCGTGATATTCTTAAAATATGTACTTGCTTTAAAAATAAAGAAAAATACCTGCAAGTAAACAAAGCTTCATAACAGACCAACGAACAACTAGGAAAACGATTGTGGGTGGTATAGACTTCGGCGCAACCAAACAGATTACGAGTTTTTAGGCTATGTTAGACCTCCTTCAAGCACTGCAAAGTATTTAGAACAAGAAATATTCATTGTTTTTTTCTTAGAAGCAAATATTTTAATAGATCAATTAATAGCCAGTAACGTAAATGTTGGCAAATATGGCAGTATTATACGGATGCTAGAAAAAAGTCTGAACAAACCATTGCAGTGGATTATATTATGTTTATTACATAATAATATGAACGAACTGCAATTTAGACATCTGTTTCAACATATTGATGGCAGTACATCTGGACCACAGACATTTTCTGGCAATTTGAATATATATTTTCTGAAAACTGTGAAAAAAGACCTATTATCTCAGTTTCAACCTATTCCAACAAACTTATCAGAGGTTTCTGCTGAAGATATTATAGTACGAATGAAAATTATTTGTACAGAATAGTTGAATCAGTTACATTAGGCGTATTTCCTAGATATTTAGCAAATTGTCCGATGGCTAACTCGTGCCAACATTCACCGTTCGTAAGTTTCAAAAGAAACTCCCTTTGCAAACCTATCACCTTGCAACATATTATATTGTTAATATTTACGCTCCTGTATGGTTTCCTGTAATCTATATAATATTATACCTTTTGAACTGGCAAGAAAATATCACTAAGCCACCGATATTCAAATCTGTAACCGAAGAAAATTTGCGATTGTTCATTCAACGATTTGGGTTTATTACGCCTTCCTTGTCATACACATAACAAGTAGAAAGAGCAGTCAAGGCTGAGACTGAAGCTTCGGCTAATATATTATGTACAAAAAGACCAAGAGAAAGGGAGGAGACTCTCGAAAAGCAATGCTGAAATTCGACAGCAAAAATAATTTTGCCTCAAAATAAACCCTGCCCTTTCATGATTATTCTTTATCAAATTGTTATTCAAAAAACAACTTATAATGTTGTTTTCTATTCAAGAAACGTAGTTACTATTGATTTAAGATTTTTATTTATAAATAACATTGATTAGTATAACTTTGAATGCCCTGCTCATAAGTTGTTTTCAAACACATTTTTTGTCAGGTTTCACAGGAAACCGGAGGCAGAAGATGAATTCCGATTGCTGTCAAACTTTGTAGTCTATTTACATTCATAATTTGGCACCTTTTTGTCGGTGTGCTGCAAAGAAAACTGACAATTTTTTTTCTCCATACAAAAGTGACCCACCCTAATCAGGACCTTGTCGCTAGAGAAGTCGCTG
Organism: Polyommatus iphigenia; assembly: GCA_963422495.1. NCBI lineage: Eukaryota > Metazoa > Arthropoda > Insecta > Lepidoptera > Lycaenidae > Polyommatus > Polyommatus iphigenia. Next base: position 4,377,505 of record OY730189.1, read on the forward strand.
CCACCACCGCTTACTTCCCGCGTCATTCGAGACAGAGGTCTTACGATAATATCGGGCTAGACGTATATTATACGTGAACATATTTTTAATGTTATATTATAAGGGCTATTATTTTGGCAATTGTTTATTGTTTTTTGCTTTAATGCTTACTATTTCTGTACTATAATAAAGACTTGTACAATAGTTTTTGTATTGACAAAATAATATAATAATGGAAGGAAATGATAATACAATTAAATATTTATCACTACCTATACAATTGAATTTATTAGAGGCAGAATCGTGGAATAATGCCCTTCTATTCTGCTTATTTAAATGCCATGCAACATTTTGACTTTGAACTCCAACATTGAAATTAACTAAGGCGTCGTGGCTAAGGGTCCTGAATACAAAAAGCCCCACGAAATCGAGAGGATTACAGGGGTTTCCCCCTAATAAAGTTAAGTAATACTTTTGATGGGTGGCATGAAAAACAAATTGATAGATGACATCCCGGTGTCACTGCTGATGACACTTCGTCTTCGAAGTTATTGCTGATGACACTTCGGCTCCGAAGTTCACCAACTTCGGGAAACGCTGACTTATATTGGTGTTGAAGTTGTGTAATATTGCGGGTCACAACTAATAAATAATGCATAATATTTGTGTTGTATAATAAACTAGCGGTCCCGACGGACGTCCTCCCGTCATATCAATGAAGTTTAAATAGTCAAGAGCGATGAGTGTTCTTAAATTTTCTATTTTTTGCGTTATTTTAAAATATTTGTATCCGGCATTAACAAATGCATTAAAAAAAGAATTATCGAAATTGGTTCAGCCGTTCTCAATATTAGCGCTTACACACATATTTAGCGATTTATTTTTATGTATCAGAATTCAGATAGGTACTATAGGTAGTAAATAATATAAATATGTAGTCAATAGGATATTTAATACTTTTTTAAGGTGGCGACTAACCCAAAATTTTCGATTTCAAAATTCATTTTTATACTTGAAAATAAACTTCGATTTGTTTAATTTTCTAAAATTAGATACTACATTATATTTACAAGAATTCGATCTGAGCAAAAACACGATATCATAAAATTTTCTCGATAGAAAAAAATCACAAAGTTGCATCAAATTTTCATGAATTTTTCATTTATTGCCAGTACCGTGCATCGAACTAAGTTAATATTATTTTAACACATTGTGTAAATTTCTATCACTGAGAAACCGACCTAGCGGATTTTTAAAATAATGTATATTTATCGAGTTATTGAGAAAAAAACTAATTTGGCGATGAATCCGCGGCGTCCTTTTTCACCTGGCATAATATGAAATATTGGCGTGAGTGTGAAGAGAGATGGACGATGTTTGATTTTTTGGGTTAGTCGCCCTCTTAAGTGTTAGTGTACATTGAAATTAATATATTATTGCAAAAAAATATCCACCTTTTTTGAGAATTAGTTAATAAAAGATGAAGACATGAGTGGAACAGGTAAGTGACAGTTAAAAAATTGCCATTTTTTGCATAAATAAAGGTTCTCGGGCCAGGTTTTTTTTTATAAAATAAAAAAATGTAGATTTTATATATAGCTAGATATGTTAATTAGCCAGATATTGTTAATGTAAAATGTTAGTTATCTTGTTCTTCCACTCACGTCTTTAAATGAGTCTGTCACCATAATTTTAAAGCTAACTTTTGTTTTAATTTCAGTAGGTTGAGATGTAAGTCGACTTTATTTGCTAAATTGCATAGTAAAGTAGTACTAAGCAACGGAATCCGTTTGTAGAGTAATAAAAAGCTGAAATTCAAGACAAAATACGCAGACGGCGTTAACGCGAGCTTAAGTCTCGCGTTTTATGGCGGGAATAAATATTCCAGACACAGAATAAATACAAGCAAATCCTACAACATAATCGTAATTGTCCTAGTAACTAGTGGCTATGTCACGTACAGGATCAGACATTTTCTTTCAGCACTATTTTTTACCTCTCGACAAAAAAGGGTTGTCACAAGTCCTAGAACATAATCGTAACTGTCCTAGTAACTAGTGGTTATGTCACATACAGGATCAGACATTTTCTTTCAGCACTATTTTTCACCTCTCGACAAAAACGGTTGTTACGAGTTTGATGTATATGTCTGTACTGTTTGTTAGTCCGTGGCCATTCCAGACATTAAACACAAGCAAATCCTAAAACATAATCATAATAACTAGTAACTAGTACCTACGTCACGTACAGGATCAGACACTTTCTTTACCGAACGGCACTATTTTTCACCCCCTGACGAAAAAGAGGGGTCTTATAATTCAGTATGTGTGTGTCTATCCATGGAAAAGTAACATCTAAACGGGTGGATCGATGTTGATTACTTTTTTTTTTCATTCAAAACTGAGACAGCGCACTAAGAGCCAGGGGTTCATCTATTTTATGAATCAATCGACTCACTCGCTTGGACGCTACGTTGCCACGAATAGACACAAAAAGACAGACACGTCAAACTTATAACACCCCTCTTTTCCGTCGGAGGGTTAATAATTGTGCCGTTCGCAGACACACACACCTAAAACCCCCCATTTTCTGCTCTTAAAAACCATTTTTTTAATACGAAAAATTTTATGACTTCGCAAACTCCCAGTAATAACGCTAACGCCTCGTTAAGACGAGAGTTTACAGCAATTATCCGCTGCAATCCGTTTTGCATGCATATCTTGAAAACGCCCAAGTGTTCCTAAGTACCTCGCCTCACTTCGTTTATTATTTGTTTCCCGCCGACTACAAAGTAAATTTTGTTAAGAGGATTTGAAATATTTCTTTTAGTTACCTTGTATAGTGAATAAGTTCGCCGCGAGAGAATAATGTGCATTATATTTGTGCGAAAACAACATGTGCATTGTACAGTGTTTGTATGGAATTTGTGCATATGTTATTGCTATTGTCTTCATTTGTATACGGTTTGTTTATTTATGAAAGTTAACAAAGTTTCCGAAATAAAAGCCTAATATAGCTATACAACTCAACAAAACATATCTCGCTTCCATTTTTTTCCTGTATTATAAATACAACGTATTGATTAACCGTGTCCTAAAAATTATATTTATTAGATAAGTATTATGATGAATGTTCATTTATAAAATTTAATATTTATTTATGAAATTAAAAAAAAGAACACCGATTAAAAACTCCAAAATGTGCTTGGAATCACAATACAAAATATTGAATAGATCAAATCAGTGAAAGTCTTTCATTTCAGACACACACAATGACAGAAAGAGAGACAGAAAGACACGTCAAATTTATATCACCCGCTTTTTTGTCGGGGCTTAAAAATATGACACACACTGCAGAGCAACACGTCATTTTATAGTCATAACCAGAGGTAGAACGCGCAATTACTTTAATTAAAATTCTCCAATTAAATTATATATCCTTCCGAAATAGTTCTCAGTTTTTGTGAAGGTACGATGACAAATGGCGTCGCCGGGGCTTACATCTGCTAAGAGTTATGACCCCGGCTTTGATATGTGACAGGTGAAAAATGCTCCGCCAAACGGAACGGAATAAGTGGCCCTTCTATTTGGCCCTAATTACCATTTCATTAGGTTGTGCTAATTTATGAGATTTTGTGAGATTTCTGATTAGTAACAAATAAAAAAAACCGATGTCAAAAATCCTAAAAGTAAAAATGTATACGAGGAGGGCCAGGCCATAACACAACTTTGCGGCGTCGCAATGTAAAGACATAATTTTTTTAATTATGCAATACAATGACGCAACGCAGTGTTGTAGCCCGGCCTTAAGACGCTGATAACTGCCAATGACCTTGATCTCACATCACTCTCGCACCACTGTCGATTTTCATGCCAGAGAGACAGAGATGTGAAATGTTCACTCGGTAGGGGGGATACATTTTTCGTTTGTTAGAGGAAAAAATAAATATTATGGGCAATCTAGACATCTAGATTTAATTTTCGGTTCTGACACGGAACCGAAAATTAAATCTTACAAGCTTTGGATTTTTGTAAAAGGCATCAAATAAACAAATTTTTAAAAGCATAGCTTGTTTAATATTTTAGTTAGAACTGTTTAAAGTTTCTGGAAGATGTGACTTTGGTATTTTTTTTCATCCAGTAGGAATACATTATTTTATTATTTGAAATCAAAGCCTTTTCAAATATAATCTAAAATCACATATATTTTTTTGTGCCAATCAATGAAATATATACGTCTAGAAAACTGCACAAAGATGTCGAATTGGCAGCTGTCTTCGCCTTAACTGCAGTACAGCGACGCGATGCAACACTCATTTCGTGATGCGTACCTCGCCGCCGCTTAGTGCTGTTTAGCCCATACTGAGAATATTTTGCTGTCAAATATTGCCTCGGTCCGTTATAGGGTAATGTCGCCTAGACGTGTGGTCTTGAAGAACTATTATATAAACTTTTTAGTGTCACCGGCCTGTTTAAAGGAAGAAAAGTCATAAGTTTGTAGCTGAAACACACACGTAATTTTGGTCTTGATTTCTAGAATAAGACATAGGTATAACTAAAACCTAAGTGAACGTGATCTCTCGAACTATCATTAGAACGTTACGTGAAAGTTTGTGATGCGTTGACATTTCAAAACTAAAGATGAGCCCCTTAAACATTAAGAATGATTCTTCCATATTTAAAAATGCTGCCATTTACACATACTGTTTCTCGAGTCTCGCTGAACAAAAAGTCAAAAACTAATATTGCGAATGTCCCCACTAGGGCACTTAATCTTGAGACACATCACGCTTAAGGCCTGTCCTTACGTCAGTATTCAGTGCTCTAATCACTTGTCAGTTTACAATTACCATTAGGGTTCTGTAAACGCTATCAAACTATTTATAGAGGAGATAAGGCGGCTCTTGTTTATGGCGCAGGAAGTCTTTAGTGGACGAGGGGAGGGTGGGGGTATGTGAGACATACGGACGCACTGATTGTAGAATGTAGAGGTTATAACACAAGATAGATATAAATATGCTTCAGCATGTATGGATCGGTACGCAATAACTTAGGAACCTAGGCATTCTTAGTTGCCTAAGGGTTGATTCAGACCGCAACGCGACGCGTAGATGCATTTCTTAATTTAATAAAGATTTGACAGAATTCAATCGCGTGAGACCTCTTGCGAAACTGTCAAATCCATACAAATTTATGCCGCGGCCCGCCTCGCCTCGTCGCGTTACGGTCTGAATTGACCCTAAAGGTGACTTTTCTAACCTCCATAAAGACCTTGTGAAAGATATCCGTTATTTCAATATTTTAACATATTGTGGCTCCAACCGCGTAAATAGCCGCGTTAATCCCACAGGCCACAAAATGACTTTCAATATATTAATATATCCTATCAAGCCTCATAACATCACCGGTGATCGCGACAGCAACAGAATAACAATAGATTTCCAAGAATCCGCGATCAAAGGATTAATATTAAGCCTTTACAGGGTTCGAGCTACTACTACTTATACCAAATTACGTGAAAAACTAACAACATGGTCTTGTCGTGATTAACACACACATATACATTATACATGTCGAGTCAGGCTGACTTGCGATGAGTCAAACAGTTTGGCCTTACCGTGTATGGAGGGTTTTTAGTATAAAGTGGCAACAGACAGACAAACTTTCGTATTTATGATATTAGCAGCATTAGTAAAGATTAGTGTGAGCTTAAGTGCCGTATGTAGCACATGTAGAGGCAGGAAACTGATAGATGCAGATAGTTCAGCCCGACAGGCGGCGAGCTCAGCATTAATTACACCAACTTCGAGACTAGCATGTACTAAAAACTGATTGTATTTGTACACGAGTTTATATCACACATGTTATAATCCATAAAACGTTAACACATGCATATTTTAACGAATACACTCCGAGTACAAGTCGCGAAAACCGTGGCGCCGCGTTGTTAGTTAACGTATAGTCTGACAAGAAAGTCATGACAGGCGGGAAAATTTTTAAATGAAATAAAAAATATTAGAACTTTATTAATTCGAGATAAAATGTGCAAGGTGACAATATTTAAAATGCATTAAGCGTTCTCTGTGAAAATACAAAGAAAAAATACACCTTTTATGCGTGATTACGTTTAGAAAATTTCCGCCGCCGCCGCCGCCAGTCATGACTTTCTTGACAGACTATAGTAGTTTTTAAGTACTATGTTTAGTATGTTTTATCAGAGAATTTAATTCATAATATACAGATCGTCGCCTTAGTGCTAGATTGTCCTACAGACCATTGACCAAATTTTTTACTAGACAGGTTTTTATGTTTATTTTTGTGATGCATGCGTAAGGCGACCAATTACTTAAATGACTATGTTTATAATGATAAATGCTATGATAATGATAAAGCTGCCAAAAAAAGCAATTGTGTATTTAACAATGCTAATTAACGCAATATTCAGAATCCAATATTTTCCAGATCTGTGGAAAGTATCACAGATAATTATGATACCCAAACCAGGTAAACCTCCAACAGAACTAAGTTCATATAGACCTATCTGTCTTCTCCCGATCCTATCAAAGGTGTTCGAAAAGCTATATCTCAGCAGACTCCAACCTCTTCTAGAAAAAGACAAACTGGTACCCGACCACCAATTCGGATTTCGATCAGGATATTCTACCGTAGAACAAGTGCATCGAGTTGTTCATAAAATCAGACAGTCGCTCGAAAAGAAACAGTACTGCTCTGCAGTATTCCTGGATGTCCAGCAAGCCTTCAACAGGGTCTGGCACAAGGGACTGCTGTACAAGCTCAAAACACTGCTACCCAACTCTTATTACATGATTATGAGATCGTACTTGACCAACAGAAAGTTCCAAGTAAAATATGAACAAGAAACATCTGAACTATATGACATCCAAGCGTCAGTACCCCAGGGCTCAGTGGTAGGACCAATGCTATACACACTGTACACAGCAGATCTCCCCCAGACTGAAGAAGTGGAAACAGCTACCTTTGCAGACGATACGGCTTACCTCGCTAGTGACAGCGATCCAGAGAAGGCCTCTGAAAAACTCCAAGTTCAACTTAACAAAATAAATAAATGGCTGAACAAATGGAGAATAAAATCTAGAACCACAAAATCTACACACATAACTTTCACCTTGAGACGAAAAGAATGCTCGCCAGTGCACTTAGGAGGTGAAATGCTGCCAAAAAGCGACTGTGTTAAGTATCTTGGTATGCACCTGGATAAGCGACTCACATGGGCCAAGCACATCAAAGCAAAAAAGAGTGAAGCGAATATAAAATTTAAAGGCCTACTGTGGCTGATAGGTCGTAACTCACAGCTATCTTTGACCAATAAACTACTTGTGTACAAAAGTATTATAAAGCCAATCTGGACTTATGGCATAGAACTCTGGAGCTCCGCAAGTAACTCAAATATAGAAATCCTGCAAAGGTTCCAAAACAATGTGCTCAGAACTCTAACTAATGCGCCATGGTTTATTCGGAACTCAGAAATCCATGAACACCTGCAAATAGATACAATAAAGGAAACAGTAAATTCATACACCACTAAATATAAGAGCAGACTTAAAGAACACCAAAACGTACTTGCGCAAATCTCCTCAATACTACAGGAGACACTGTTCGCCTTAAAAGGAAACAGATTTTAAACTTGGAATGATGTTCAAGGGAACAACCTCCACCTACTCCTATTAAAAGCGACCTCATCAGATTATAGCTTCCATAAAGCTGATTGCTGATAGCAAAAAAGGAGAACAAAAAAAAAAAAATAATGATAAGTGGAATCAAAAACTACTTTTTCAAAATCAAAATATGATGAGATTTCGTTTTTTTTAAAGTTTAAAAATGGAGGTGGAACAAAATACCACCAACAAAATTACGAATGTGGACGTAGAACAAAACTGCATTGCTTTTAGCACAAATTGCAAAATAATCGGTCAGTGCTTCTTTGTTCCAGCTACCACTTTGTTCTTTGTTCAAGGTACAGGATGTTTAAAAATAATTTTGTCATTTCTAATTTTAAAAATTTATTAAAGTATTCGTACATTCTTATTTTAGCCACAAAATGTGCATGAAATGCATGAAATGTGCAAGAAAGGGTGTTTTGAACGACTAAGTCTTATATTATAAGTCGCTTCCCGAATAGTTTTTAAGATAAGTAATATATTAAATTAAATAAAAAATATAAAAAATATAAAAAATGTAAAGAGTAAACTCTATATTATTTCTTCTTGTAACAATTACTAGCTTCATTAATATTTTCTTAATTTTATCGTTTTCGGCAGAGCGAAATTCCCCTAACACAGGTAAACTTTACTTAAAAGGGGGTCTCAAACACTGTTATTATAATATGTATTTTAAGTTTATGAATAAAGATTTTGTATTTTTGTATTTTAAGTATGATGTATTTCGTGTGGGTGTTTGTGAATGCGAGTACGAGTGTAAGTGTGTGGTGATTGGTTGTAAGTAGAGTGTACTAATTATTGTGAGTATCACTGTTACAGTATGTGTAGTATATTAAAAAAACTTCTTCCTCTTTGCTATGCTCTTTTCATTCTTTTTTAACTGATTTATTTGCATTTTTTGGATGTTTTTTTTTTCATATCTTGATCTGTGTTTTTTCTTTGTTACATTTTTCTTTTTATTTTCCGTCTTTAGTTTAGCTTCATTTGTTTAGTAGATGTGATTTCTGTGATTGGATTGTCATTTTCTTTTATTTTTTGCTTAGGTGACGTAATCTCAACATCCTGTAGAAGAAACACGAGCTACATGAGACATACCTTAAAAGTACTTACAGTTCAATTTCAGCAGGTTCTCGAGTGGTATTTCTTTTATAATATGTTCGGGACATATTAGCAGATTATAATCAGATGCTTATTTGTAAATCAAACACTATACAACAATGTTTTTACGATATTTTTGTGCACTATACGAAGCCACACTGAATCGCAAAACAAAATGGCGGGCGCTTACGTCACGCCTATAGCGAGCTGTGATTGGCTTTATAGCTGAAGGTGGACCAAACAAGCACGCAAAAATCAAAATCGTGGAGATGGGATTATTAAGCAGGGAATTAATATTTTTTCGTTGTGAACAAAAAAACTTTAAACCAAAAAAAGCAGCCCTTTTGTTTGGAAAATTTAACATTATCTTTAGTGTAATAAAACCGATTTTTGTCCGTTAATCATCCTGCATTCATAACTCATTTTTGGTCGAAATGGTCAGTGCAACAATCTAGCACTCAGGCGACGAGATGGCGGACCAACGTGTATCGGTCGCGTTTTGTCAAATCCAGCTCGACTCTTTGAATTGACATAATCCAACCAAATTGCAAGGGTCCGTCAACTACCTATGAATCAATTTCTTCGATGGTACGGTCTTTCAGCTATTTGTAATATGGGCCTACAACGCCCGTGATCAATATAATATAAAAAAAAATACAAAAAATATTAGACTAAATGTTTTCGAGTAGACTGATGATTCTCAAGTGCGCAAAATCGCTTACATTCAATCGGCTCACTTTCTGATACATCCATACTCATAATAAAAATACGAAAGTGTCTGCCTGCCTGTTAGCTCTTCGAGATTTCACACTAAAACTTCTGAACCAATTTTGTTGAAACTTGGTATGGATGCTTTGAGTCGCAGAAGAGGACCTATGAGGATACTCAATTTCCCTGAAAAATGTAAGCCGTAAGGTTCTTATGCGATAAACGATTTGCTGCGATAAATGAATTTAGTATTTGATAAAAATTAATAATATTACTAGAACAAAAGGCATGAAGTGCTGAATTGTTTTCCTCGTGATGTCACGGGAGCCGTCAGTAATTACGTCACCGGGAGCGTTCGGTAATGACGTCATTAACCGCCGGAGTAATGGAACTTTTTGTACGTCGTCGTTAGGTGATAATATCTGGTAGGAGAGGGTTAATAAAGTTTTTACACTTATAGAGGATAGTCTGCAGTTCGTTAAAAGTTCAAATTATATTTCATAATAATCCTTATTAATTTCTTTTCGGAAATGCACTCGGTATATCAAACTGAAAAATAAGGTAAGGAAAATAATGACGTGTTTTAATTCAAATTGCTCTTCTTTATAATATTTAGAGAAGTTAGAAAATTACTATAATTAATAACTATTCTAATTTAAAAGTATTAATAATATGAGATGGAAATATTTATAGTGTATAACAGGATCTATAAATATACCAAAATTATGAATCGCAGCAGCCCAAGCTTGATTTGTTCAGCTCTGAAATCGTAAATTATCTACGCCAATACCTCGTGTGCAACGCGCCCGTCATTTGTCTGTGTCAGGATCTCGTAAATATTAAACATCTATGGCATTTGGTTTTGTTTTTGTGGCATGGATATTAAGTATTTTATGGCCGCAATCAGATACATTTTATGATAAATCATTATGCTAGAAAAGGCTGAATGAATTTCGGCGCAACAGAACTCCGTTTAAATGCCAAAATTCGTACGTTTTTCCGGTATAAAAAGTATTATGTCCTTTCCTTTCCATACCAACAGCAAAATCGGTTCAGCTGTTTAGGTGTGAAGAGACACAGACAGACACACTTTCGCATTTATAATATTAGTATAAAGTAATCCTTCGATCGCGGATTCTTGGAAATCTATTGTTATTCTATTAATATTGTCGCGATCACCGGTGATCTTATGGGGCTTGATAGGTTAAGGAAGATTTTAACATTAGCTCCCATCCTGTAAAACTCACGTTGGCAGCAAGCACTTACAAAACAATTAGTCTAAGTTACAACTGCTCTATCTACTCATCTGCTCTAACACTTACTACTGCTCAAAACGTTGCCACAGATTACATGAATGAAGTTTTCCGTTTCATTATGTACTTACAAAGCTCGTGTGAGCTTTTGCCGCACTCAGATTCGAATATTATAATTACTTAATTGTAATAAAATGTAGATATTGAATATTACAGTGCGCATTGACGTAAAAACGTACTTAAAATATTACGAAATATTATTATTATACGAACGTACGTTTGGATGAAAACTATATATTTTGTATTCGTTACGTTGGGAAGTCATTTAAACAACAGTTACTTAAACTCACGCCATTATTAAAATCCGACACAACATTGGTCTATGGATGGTCTATGGATCTATGGCATACTTATAATATAGACACACCACTGCGTAATGGCAATAATAATATTATTATAATAATACCCTTACACCGTTTTCAGTGACGGTGACTGGTTTCAGTGACGGTGACTGGTTTCATTGAAACCAGGCCAGTTACACAGGAGTAATTTTATAGTGGCCAAGTGTGTGCGCAGTACACAGGTGGACGGAAGACCGACATGAGTAGCGAGAAATAATAGCGTGGGAACGACTTTTTACATACCCATCCGACGCATGGATCATCTTATATCTATTTGTTCTAAGCAAACTTGGAAATATTACATTTCCAACACGGTAATCGAACCCACGACCAGTCAAGATCCACGCGATAAATAACTGAACCACGAAGGCGTCTGGCATGGCAATAATTACTCTATAATCAATTATATGACGCCCGCAACTCTGTTGCGCCAAAATTCATTTATCGCGCGAGAACCGTACATTTTTCCGGGATAAAAAGTATCCTATGTCTTTTCCCGGGACTTAAAGTATCTCCATGCCCAGCAAAATCGGTTCAGCGGTTTCAGCGTGAAGAGGTAACAGACAGACACACAGATACACTTTCGCATTTATTTCATTTCACATTTAAGTAAAATGAATTAAACAATATAAATCCCGAGCTTTGTGTAACAAGAGCGTGTTCTAGTCCACTAAATTCGATTCACTAACTTAATCCTTTAAATATTCAACTTCAATCATCAGTCACCACTGACAGTTCCCACTGATATTTCGATACTAACTTCTAAAGGTACAATTCCGTGCATCGCGATCGATCGCGGTCGTGCACGACCTACGACTGTCGTCGGACGCTCGCGACCATAGTCAACGTATGAAAATGTATGGCACCGCTTCCGAGGCCCGCGACTGACGCGCGTGGCCTACGACTGTCGTAAGCCGCGATCGTGCCATATAACTTTGACACGGTCGCGCGGGGCCTACGACTGTCGTCGGTCGTGCGCGACTGTTATAACTTCAAGACACGATCGCGCGCGGCTTACGACAGTCGTAGGCCGCGCGCGTCAGTCGCGGGCCTCGGAAGCGGTGCCATATATTTTCACACGTTGACTATGGTCGCGAGCGTCCGACGACAGTCGTAGGTCGTGCACGACCGCGATCGATCGCGATGCACGGAATTGTACCTTAATAAATTATTTTATTAGTAGTTACTAACCTAACAAATTAAATTATTTGATTTCATGAAGTCAAGCCAAGTCTACTAAGGGCTTACCCACACGTACCACAACCACACAACATCGCAACGACAAATTAATGTCGTCGAGCAGTGGTTACGTGTGAATGGTGTCGCTGCAGCTTTTTGTAGTTGCGTTGTGATACCAACAAAATGCCGACGTGGTTGCGTTGTCACCAGTGGTTGCGATGTGGTTACGTATATGAAAGTCAATTAAACGGAGGGGGGGAAGAGCGCAGGCGGTGTGCGCGCACTGTCGTTGCATCGACGCAACGTTGTGGTTGCGATGTGGTCGGCCATGGTTGCGATGTGGTCGGTATCTGACAAGTGGTCGACAACGACAGCAAAATGTGGTATGTGTGAATGGTCCAGTTCATTTACAATACGAAATATACGCCCGACCACGTGGTGTGGTTTTGGTGTGGTTGTGGTTGTCGTGTGGTTGTGGTACGTGTTGGTTGGCCCTATGTGTGTATAGCACATTATAAAGGTCATAAGGTTATCAAAGAAAGCGAACCTTAAATAGATATAACATACGTTTTATAAATATATTAGTTGATGCCCGCAACTCCATTTCGCCAAAATTCGTTTATCGAGCGGGAGCCGTACATTTTGCATAACCTACAAAGGTTAAGTCGTGTTTGTTTCGTTATGATTAATTCCAGGAAATTTGAAATTGAAACCAAACAAGCGTTTACTCACTTGGGATAATCAGTTAGAACGTTCATACAAAGTACATTACCCATCCAAAAGGCTAATTAATTTCGTTTGATGCTCGCTTAATTAACTTATTTGGGTTCGGTACCCGAGGGTAAAAATGGTAACCTGTTACTAAGGATTCGCTGCCTGTTTGTGCTAAGCTAGACCTTTGGGAAGCTTTTGTTATTCGTAGAAAAAATATATTTTTTATTCATCCCGAAAATGTAAAGCGAGTGCTTTGTAATGCTAAGTACTGACATACGGTTTTGCTCAATAGTTTTACTCCAAATCGAGTAATAATTACTGTGTGGACCGCAAAACTGACAGCTCGAAGGCTCGCATCGAGCCACTCGAAGGCTCGCATCGAGCCAGTTTGATGGAAATAAATGTAGCGATTTAGAGTAAAACTATCGAGCAATGCTGAATGTGTGGACGAAAGTCCGAGCAGCGAGTTTTGTTTGACGTTATTGCTCAATCGAGCAAAACCGTATGTGAGTACTTAGCATAAGAGTTTACAATCTAAGCAAAAATGCTTGCTCGCTTATTGAATGATTAATTTTCCTATAATATTAACGTTGTACGTTATGGTCCGAATCAAAAAATTGAACAATCGTGACTCATCTCACGAACCACATCAACACGCAAAATTACTAATACAAACGCCTCCTTCAATATGCACGAACATTTTTCCTCGCAACTTTAAGGACAGTGAATCATCGTTAAAGCCCAAGTCCACGGACGGAACACCGGGAGTCGGGACACCGCGCCGAAACTTCTGAAACATTCATAACACTAAGTGCTGTCTGCGATTATGCCCTTATAAAATACCCCCTACAGGCTTTGGTGAAAGTGGCCGCTTTAATTGAAACCCGGTTTCTAGTTAGAAGTGTTTTTATAATGCCCAAGTGTGTGCGCAATACAGAAATCTCTGTTCCATTACTCTTGTCACCCAATGGAACAGATAGCAAATATAACTGGGGATTGATCAGGCGTAGGACAAACTTTTAATTCCTATCATACAGACAATCAGCTAACAGTGTCCTAAGACCTAACCAACTTGAAAACTCCATGTCACAAACCACTATGTCACGAAGGGATTATGTTCTTGTGTGATATTATGATGTCACAACTCAGTACACAGCATTGTTGGTTAAGTGATCGCAACGCGTTGCCTAATGTGTCGTGCACTAGTAACGGAATTCAGCGAATCAGGGTCAATTCTGACCGCAACGCGACGAGGCGAGGCGCGGCGCGGCATTTTGTATAGATTTGACAGATTTCAATTCCGTGAGACGTCTTGCGAATCTGTCAAATCCATATAAATTCAGAAATGCATCCACGCGTCGCGTTGCGGTCTGAATTAACCCTTATTCGATGCTGCGATGAAGCGATAAAAATGTCCACACCCGAACATGGTCCTTTGGTTAAATAATCACGATCAGAGTAAAATATCAATCAGCTATCACTCACTCTCTCACTACCTACCCTATATTTTCTTCGTCAATCCATTGAAATATCACGTCCGATGACGCAACTTTATTATGCGGTACAATATTAATATATTATGGTATAACAAAACTAGCTTTTGTTATCACTTTGCAGCAAAACTATCCGGACTTAACGTTTAAGCCGACGCATATCTGAACTTAAACTTTTAGCGGAATATCATAGAAGGCAACGAATCGTGAAATTCTTACGCCACGTAACAAGCTCAAACTCGGGTAGCAAAAGCGCATAACTTAATCACACAGCTGTTTAAAATTCCATTACCCACGAAAACTTCTCAAACCAAATTTTTAATAAGAAAGTTGCCGGGAAACTTCGAATGCAGTCTCGCGTTTGAATTCATTTCTGTGACAAATTACTTTTTATGGGATATTTTAACGATGGAGTTTAATCAGTAGGTAAACCTAGCTCTGTTGTTGTTATTACAAATTATGTGCAAACTGCAGTTTCAGAATACAAGTTCCCTATAGCTTTGCATGTGTATATAATGTAAAAATTATAAAACTGTACTAAAAATATTTAACATACACCTTAATTTAGAAGAAGTGAGTATAATTACATGTCTTCTATTGGTAACTTTCCGCACAAGGTAAACTATGTACGTAATACATAAATTTTCTTCTACAAAAATATTTTCTACCTAAATCAACGATCTACTATTGCTTAAAATGTTTGTAATGCTTATTCCTAGTTAGCTAGCTTTGTGCTAGCGTGCTCGTATTTTGTGTAAAAACAGAGCAACAAGCATATTCATGTTTTCAACAACAAAACATCTGGTAAATAACAAACATAATATTATTTTACGGAGACAATACAATTCTCAAAACTACATGCGATATATGGGCCGGGTCTCGCACAGGGCGCGATAAACTTATCTCATGCGGCCATTTTCGTTGCGGATTTCAAAAGGATTGTTCTAAATTACACTTATTTGGCGCTGATAAAAGTGTCTTTTGAAATACACTGAATATATAACTACAAATGAATTGAAATGAGGCTTCTCTAGCTACATGATGCCCGTAACTTCGCTCGTGGGGTCGAACTTCAATCGTGGATGTACAGTTAAGGTCAGTCTATATTGCATTTAAAGCGCAGCGCAGATGACAGACTATCTGTGACGCACTTTTTAGTCGGTGGGAAATAGAACCTATGCAATTAATATGCAGTAACGTACACGACGCGCAAAAAGTCCGCCGCATTACTGCATATACTTGTATAGGTAATAGGTTCTATTTCCACAGACTAAAAAATGCTCACGAATAGCCTGCGCTTCGCCTAATTGTGACAAGATAATTAATATAAGATTAATTAATTTATATTTTATTAATATGAGATAAATTAATTTATACGTGGGAGAGCTATGCTTCGGCACGAATGGGCCGGCTCGACAGGAGAAATACCACGTTCTCACAGAAAACCGGCGTGAAACAGCGCTTGCGTTGTGTTTCGCCGAGTGAGTGAGTTTACCGGAGGCCCAATCCCCTACCCTATACCTTTCCCTATCCCCTTCCCTTCCCATCCCTACCCTCCCCATTACTCTATTCCCTCTTAAAAGGCCGTCAACGCACTTGCAGCTCTTCTGATGCTGCGAGTGTCCATGGGCGACGGAAGTAGCTTTCCATCAGGTGACCCGTTTGCTCGTTTGCCACCCTATTTTATAAAAAAAATATCTTCTTTGCGGCTTATTTAATTCTAGATGTAATACTTGGGGAATATACATTCCAGCTATAAATAAAATAAATCTATAAATAAAAGCGGAAGCTGGAGCTGGGGTTGCAGCGGGGCGAGAGCTGGGCAATTTCTTTAAAGACTGCCTTCACACTAGCGTTTGTCCAGCGTAGGCGTTCGATGAACCTAAGGGACCTTTCAGACAGAGAGCCGTCACGTGGTCAAGCGTTCAAACAGTCAGTTTTGCGTCCTTTGCGTTATAAAGAGATAATCACACAGAGGGCGTTCTGATCGCGTCGAAATTCCTCCTGTGTGACTGACCGCTCGAACGCAAAATGCGAACTGTTATAGCTTTAGTATGTATGTAACATCCCTTAGTCAGCCCCTTTCCTACCTATCCAGCATTTCCTTTGTGTAGCAGCTTCGGTTGTATTCCCAGTCCCACACTCTCCATCCAGTATCCAACCGCGCTAGACGTGTGCATCAAAAATCAAAATTGTTTTTTTTTAAAAGCCAAAATTCTTGTGCGTTGTAACATTGGTGGCAGCGGTGGGATTTTAAAAGTCCCTGGGAAACGTCTTCCGAAAACACTTCTAAATCCTCAGTATCCTAAATCTTCTATATCCAGTGAAAAGTGTTTCGTGAAAGTGCTAATTACAATCAACCACAAGTCGAACTCTTACATAAAAAATAATTATTTCTATTTTGCACACTTTAAGTCTAGTTAAATATCGAACTTTAATCGTACTTAAATACGTCGTACATTTCGCCGAAGTAACCTGACCCGCCGAGCCCGACGACTGCATCGAGATAAGCCGAGCTCCAGTCTAAACATGATAAGGTGCATCGCCGCAGCCAGATTCCTGTGAGTGATTTACTATTCTATTTCTGGTCATTGTAATTTAATATTAAGAAATATTTTTGTTTTGTTTTAAAGAAATTACAGCAAACTTCTATTGAATATAATTTAAGATATCTGAATCTAGAGCCCCTAGCCCTAAATTTGAAAGACCTGAAATAAATGTGAATGACATGGATGACGAAGCAAGTCCGTCCTCACAACCGGGACCGATCACTAGGTCCCAGAAAAAAAAAAACACTGCTAGGGAATCACTAAATTCTTTTCTAGAAAATAGTAGCAATGCCCACGATCTCGCCACAGATAATCAAAAAGATATTATATTTAAATACATTTTATGCCAATTACAAGGGAGAGCACAAACTGCATGTTCTGGAATTCGTAAATTGGGCGCAACTTAAAGAATTCTTGAAGACGCAATTTAGTGAGCGCAAACACTACGCCCACTTACTAACCGATCTGCAAGAATGTAGACAGCAAACTAACGAACCCGTGAGCCAATATGCCCTAAGGGTAGAAACGTGTTTGTCACAACTATTAACAGAAATTTCAATTACCCATGGAAATAAAAGTAGGGAAATGATAGGTCGTACAGCTGCGATGGAGGAACTAGCACTCCATCACTTCCAGATGGGTCTTATGCCGAGAATTTCAAACATCGTCTGGTGCAAAGCACCACGTACTCTTAACGAAGCAGTGAATTTTGCCATATCCGAGGAAAAACTCCAACAATTTATTTATAAAAATTCTCAATCGCAACCGCGACCCGAATGACCGCGAATGATTAAGCCAAACCCCGGTAATTTCATTAGCAACCAACCAGCCTTTAGATTCAGTCGTAATAATATGCAGCCGCGATCGCCACAACCTAATCAAACAAGCAGTGGGTCAGAGGTCATATGCAGATACTGCAAGACACCCGGGCACACCCTAGAGGAATGTAGGAAGCGTCAATTTAATAATTAAAGATTTAGACTCAATCAAAATCCGAGATCGCAACGGGTGAATTTCATATCTGAACCTACCGAAACTGATTCCGTCGATGACACTAACCCTACTGAAGGCTACGACACTGTCGATATCGGACCAAAAAACGTATAAGCGTCTCGTCCTGTTGCCGCGCGGGACCTAAAAAACTCCAAACCGGCACAAAATTATCCTCTGTTTCCTCTGTTTCCTCTAGAGTTACGCAACAGGGTAACCAGCCCCAAACTGAAGACTCCTTAATTAATAAAAATAATAAATTATCCTCTGTTTCCTCTAGAGTCACGCAACAGGGTAACCAGCCCCAAACTGAAGACTCCTTAACTAATAAAAATAATAAATTGTCCTCTGTTTCCTCTAGAGTCACGCGACAGGGTAACCAGCCCCAAACTGAAGACTCCTTAATTTATAAAAGTATTAAATCATCCACTGTATCCTCTAGAGACATGCAACAGGGTAACCAGCCCCAAACTGAAGTCTCCTTGATTACTGATAATTCACTGAATCAAAAAAATAAAATATTGTCAACATTTGAAATCACTAATGACCCAAGCATTATGCTCTTACTAACTTCTATATCCAAGCTTCCTATATCCTTGCTTGTAGACTCAGGTTCATCCGTAAGCCTAATTAAACATTCCTGCCTACAGATTCATCCATCCCTTAAAAAAGAATTTATACAACTCAAAGGCATTGACTCCTCTGAAAATCCTATCCTTACTAATGGACATTTTGAACTTAAGCTAAAAATCCAAAAATCCTCCGTATCACACATATTTCACGTTGTTGATAAAATCCATTTACCTTATGATGGTATTATCGGGTCAGATATGCTCAATGCTCTTAACTGTAACATAGACTACAACAAGGGCCTACTTTATATCGGAGAATCATCAGTAAAACTAAATTTCAATGAACCGGCATATCTAATTCCACCCAGGACCGAATAAATTATTGAGTGTTCAGTATCAAATCCTGAAATAAAGGAAGGTTTTATTTTAGACCAAAAAATTTCTGACTCCTTATTAATTGCAAACTGCGTTGTTAGTGTAAAGCAAAATAACAGAATAAATTTGTCCGTCGTCAATCTTTCAGAAAAAAAAGTTACTCTAAATTCAAACCTTAATTTAAAAATAATACCGATAGAATCCAATAATTTAAACTATTATCATACTGCCTCTGTAAATCATTTAAGTAGCTCACCTCCTAATTTTACAAAACGCACTGAAAAAGTTCTACAACAATTACGTATTACACACCTTAATGAAGAAGAGGCTAATGCATTAATGGAGCTTTGTTCCGATTATTCAGACAATATATAGATAGCTAAACCTCTAACCAACCTTTTAAAGAAGGATCAGCCCTTTATTTAAGAAAACCAACAGCAACTAGCCCTAGAAGCACTTAAAAATAAACTTACCTCCGCACCCGTCCTATGTTATCCCGACAATACCAAACCCTTTATACTAACAACAGACGCTTCAAACTATGCTCTCGGAGCTGTCCTTTCCCAAGGCCCCTTAGGTCAAGAGCGCCCTATAGCCTATGCCTCTCGAACCCTTAACAGGAGCGAGAGTAATTATAGTACGACAGAGGAGTTGCTAGCCATCCTATTTGGTTGTAAACAGTTTAGACCGTATCTGTATGGACAAAAATTCCAGATAGTCACTGACCACAGGCCTTTAAAATGGCTTTTCAATCATAAAGATCCGTCCAGCAAATTACAGAGATGGCGTCTCAAGCTCGAAGAATACGACTATGAAATAGTGTATAGGAAGGGAAAGCTCAATTCAGCAGCGGACGCCCTATCAAGATATCCAGTTAATCTCATATATCCTGAAAATCCTACACCAACTGAAAATAACAATCCTATACCCCCTACAGAGCCATATTCTGGCGTTTTCGATGATAATGAATGGACCACAATAACGTTTAGCCCAATAGACGAAAAAGACTTAGACTTCTCACCACTGAATCCTCCTACTCCGGTTGAATCCGATCCTCTAAATCAGCAATTTCAAAATCCTGTAACTGACAATCTTAACCCTGACTTGAATTTGACATTCGATCCACAACCGTCAACCAGTAGACAAACTACTGTACAACCCGAAATCGATAGCCCTGTAGTTAGTCACGCTCCCTTGGTGCCAACTGATCAGTCGGAACAGCCTTCTGCACCTCAAGAACGGTCAACAACACCGGATGAAATCTATAATAATTTCCTTAAATCACCTTCTAGATCTTTTAATACCCGAATTTTAGAACATAACAGCAGCATCCTGAAAAGCAATTATAAAATCATAATTATACCAACTTCAATAGACATATACGAAAATAAACCTTACGTCCAAGAAATTATCAACAATTGTCCTGCATCTATACGCAACGACTTCGAAAAACTCGAAAGGACATTATTTGAATATTTGTCACTCGAATACAATAATAAAATATATATTTTCCTGTTTACAAAAGTACACCATTTCGATTCTTGCACTTACCCGGACATATTCAAATCGCTTAAAACTATAAGAGATCAAATAATGATAAATCACCCAACCGTAAACGATATTACTATAACAGACTTCCGAAACCCTTTTGATAGGATATCGTTTGTAAAAATCTATAATATACTTGGTCACATTTTCGACGGAACAAATATTTCCATCCACATTTACCATAATAGCTTGATTTATCCTGTTCCATCTGAAATCCAAAAAATTCTTAAAGAAAATCACGATATTCCTATTATTGGACATTTAGGGCAGAGCAGAATGCTTAGTCGCATTAAAGAAAAGTATTTCTGGACAAACATGCGTAGCGATATCGAAAATTATGTAAAAAATTGTTCCTCATGCCAAACAAATAAGGCCTTAAGAAAAATTTATCGCGCACCCATGGTTATTACGTCTACTTCAACATCTCCTTTCGAAAGGTTGGCAATAGATATTGTAGGACCTCTTCCCGAATGCGGCCCTGCAAAATTGAAATACATTTTAACGATGCAAGACGACCTTACAAAATTTAGCTTAGCATATCCGATGCGGAGCATCACCGCTGAAGAAACCAGTGAGTGTCTCGTACACTGCATTTCATTATTCGGAATTCCCAAGCGCATACTCACAGATCAGGGCACAAATTTCACTGCAGAGTTATTTAGTAAGACATGTGAACTGTTCAAAATCAAACATCTGTTCTCATCTCCTTATCATCCCCAAACTCAAGGTGCTTTGGAGAGATCGCACTCCACTTTAAAAGAATATCTTAAATCATATATTAACGAAAATCAGGACAATTGGGCTCGCTACGTATATACAGCTGTATTATCATATAATACCGCTGTACATTCCACTACGCATTACTCACCTTATGAATTATTATTCGGACACAAAGCCCACATCCCGACATCAGTTTACGACGATACATCATCCACGACCTACCCGGAATACGTTAAAATGTTGCAACACCGTTTAAAATATTCCCACGAAAATGCTTTAGAACATATTAGAAAGTCTAAACAAACATCAAAAGATTACTATGACTCGCATACTCGCCCAGTAGAATACAAAGTCGGAGATTTCGTATATCTCAAAAATCATTTAAGACTAAGAAAAGCCCTATCTCCTGTTTGGAAAGGGCCGTACAAGGTAGTTAAAATACACGGCTATCACACATTGTCGCTACTAATTAACAGACGTCATGTTAAACACCATTATGACGAAGTAAAACTTGCAGAGATCCAAGGAGATACTCCAACTTGAAAACCTGAAAAAGAAAAGAAAAGGGTTATATATTTACATATTTAATTTACACTTTATACAAAATTATACAATATAATATATATTACTTACCTATTATACATTATACATACTTACCTTAGTCGATAAGGAAATACCTAACGGAAGCAATCATCTTCCCTTACAGCATACTGGCTCACGCTCTTCAGGAGTTTACCCGTCGAATCTACACGAGTCCGGGCATATATTTTGATCCAATTGGCTAACTCAAGATCAATGTTGGCCGCTTAGATCTTATCACACCTTATGATATATCATATATGGAACCGAACATTAAGACCATTAACTCAATCTTAGGTACAGTACGGTTTTTATGTAATCAAGTTCAAATTGAAACAATAAAAGACCTGGAATGCCATAATATTCTGGAGCCACTGAGTGTAAGATACAATGATGTTGTTTCGGAATATTCTTCCATTTCACATCTTATTAGTAATAAGAGATTTAAACGTGCTTGGATAGGTGCCGTAGGATCTTTGTCTAAAACAGTATTTGGTACTTTAAACGAAGATGACGCTATCAGATACGATAACGCCATACGAGATGTACAGGATAACGAAAAAAGACTAAGTTTATTGATAAAAGAAAACATATTGGTTACAACTTCAGTTTTGTCAAAATTTTACGATACACTTTTTAAAATAAAGCTCAATGAAATTAGTCTTACTGAGGCTGTCGACGACCTCTCACTAAAGATGAAAAATATTTCAAAAAATTCTATGGAACTAAACTTTAAAACTAGCATTGATTCTATATCAACAAAACTGGAAGCGTCACTACTAACACTGTCTTTCCAAATGGAAGATATAACAAATGCCATTCTTTTTGGTAGCCGAAACATTTTACATCCAGCTATTTTGCCCCCAAAACAGTTGTATAAAGAGCTCGTCGACAACTATAGGCACCTACCAGCTGACGTTACATTACCTTTAAGTTTAGAATTAAGAAACATTTATAAACTATTAAATGTGTCTAGTATAAGTTGTTTTAGCCTAAACACTAAGATAGTATTTGTAATAAGATTACCTTTGGTGTCCCCTAAACTGTATGATCTATATCATAATAAAGCATAACCAACGCCGCATGATGATGTTAAACCAGACACTTTTAGTCTTATTAGGCCCAGTAGTAAATTTATCGCAATGACCAGAGATAAATCAGAATATTGTAAACTCGATTCACTCACGGACTGTCTGGCAATCGACGTCAACGACTACATCTGCAATGTGATGACCGTCTCCCCAACAAGTGCAAACCCCAGCTGTGAAAGTGAGTTAATGTCAAAAGTTATCAGTGTATTACCAGTGCAGTGTCAAACCGATTCTATTAGTGGAATACTCAACGTATGGAAACCGATTTCCGATAATAATTGGATATATGTACAATCCGAAAACATTAAAGTTTATCTAGACTGTATTGACCAAAAGATCATAGAGCTAGATGTAATTGGTACAGGTATCTTGAAGGTGCCGCAAAATTGTGTAGCATTCTGTAAAAATACAAAATTAATACCTAGATACGCTGATGTTAAACTTAATGTTACAGTTTTTCACCCTACTTTTAATATTATTAAGGATCCTTGTTGTATTCTAGATAAGATCCCTAAAGTCCGTGATGAGTCCCCTATTAAACTTAAGAATATTGATATATAATATAGTAGATATTCTTACATCAGACGCCGATTCTAAATTTAATTCCTTATTGAAAGAAACAGATGAAATCTTAAATCAGCAACCAATAATAAAATATGGGACCCATTATTCAATTGTTATAATTGTAATGTTAATTTTAATGTGTACTTATTTTGTAATTAGGTTATATTTTTACATTAAAGAGCACCGTCTATCCTATCGTTTTCCTAGGCCCTTTCAATCACCTCAAAATACTACTAATGCTATAATAATACCAGATTTAGCTACTTCCGACACAGTTGATTCAAAAAGAAATGTTGATGAAAATTCCATAGTCACACCTAGCAATTCGAAAACTCCTTCACGTGAAATACCCTCACCAAGCATTAGAATCAATATTTAAATTTCTTAATTTTTTTTTCTTCTTAGCTTCAGGAACATAGGCCCCTGGAGTTTATTCTACCCCAGGGAGGTGTTATAGCTTTAGTATGTATGTAACATCCCTTAGTCAGCCCCTTTCCTACCTATCCAGCATTTCCTTTGTGTAGCAGCTTCGGTTGCATTCCCAGTCCTACACTCTCCATCCAGTATCCAACCGCGCTAGACGTGTGCATCAAAAATCAAAATTGTTTTTTTTTTTTAAGCCAAAATCATTGTGCGTTGTAACAGAACGCAGAACGCTTGAACGCGTGACCGCTCTCTGTCTGATAGGTACCTAAGTTATTTTAATAGGGGATCAAAGTCTATATCGCATATGAAATATTTTACGCGAGCGAAGCTGTGGCTAAAAGCTAGTAAATAAAAAAAAAAGTAACGCTTGCCACGAAAAATAAAATTCACGTAAAAACTTGTCATTTCCAGTTCCGTACAAAAAGAGTTATGGAAAAACACTTAAAGCCCGATCCAGTTCGAACGTAAAATCGACACTCGGCTCCGACAAGATGGAGTCTAAAAAGTTTTAATATTCATGATTTTATATTAATTTGTTCCCTCGCGTGCCGCCGCATACTGAGCGAGTTCGGGTGAAAACTAGAAAATTCTTAGCGTAAGATTTTAGTAGAATAGGTGAAGGATAACCAATCTTCTTCAATATTAAAACCATGCTTACTTAGGGTAGGTTGCACCAACTTACTTTAACTATAACTGTGACTTTGACTATATAACTATAACTACAGTGCAAAATGTCAAATCTTTGGCAAAGGACTCCATATTTAACGATAACCATAACCGCTCATACTTAAATATTAAAAATTTTTCGTGAAAATTTACTATGGCTCAAAGTGTTGTAATAACAAATATTTTTCCTGTCGATTTTTACGAATAATTCAATTTTTATATTCTCAATCCCATTAACTGTTACTTTAGTAAAAAAATAAACGCATCAGATATCTGTCAAATTCTCTGGTCATAGTTAAGGTTAAAGTTAAGTTAGCCTTAACTATAACCATAACTTTGACCATAACTGTAACTATAACCACGCCTCTGGTGCAACCCAATCTTAATGATTAATCAAGAAATCTAAATAATCGGCCAGGTGCGAGTCGGACTCGCGCACGAAGGGTACCGTACCGTTATAGAGCAAAAATAGGCCAAAAATTGTGTTTATTGTATGGAAGCCCCCCTTAATTTTTTATTTTATTTAAATATTATTATTAATTATTCAAGTACAATTACATATAAGGCTTTCGTGAAAGTTTCAAGTGCCTACCTCTTATCATTATTGATTACGAGCAAAAAAGGCCAAAATAATCACGTTTTTTGTATGGGAGCCCCCCTTAAATATCAATTTTATTTTTATTTTAGTATTTGTTGTTATAGCGGCACCGGAAATACACAATCTGTGAAAATTTCAGAACTCTAGCTATAGCGGTTCTTGAGATACAGCCTGGAGACAGACAGACGGACAGACAGACGGACAGACAGACATCGAAGTCTCATGAATAGGGTCCCGTTTTTACCCTTTGGGTACGGAACCCTAAAAAACGATAAGGCTGGATTTATATTCGTCCGCGCGAACGAGCGGTTTGGCCGCTACACCGTATGATCACAAGCAATGGTATGTAACGATCGCGCCGCTATTTATATACAACTAGCTTTAGCCCGCTGCTTTGCTTACGATAAGAAATATTATTATTAATTAGGTATCAAAGTCTCAGCCCGATCGAATTAAAAATGACAAAGTTACATACAAACTATCATCCCCTATTTTATCCTCTTAGCGAATGCCTACGTCATAACATCTCCCTGCATGCCAAATTTCAGCCCGATCCGTTCAGTAGTTTGGGCTGTGCGTTGATATAGATCACTATGTCAGTCAGCCAGTCAGTCAGTCACCTTTGAGTTATATATTTTTATAGATTGCTTGTGATCTCGCGGTGTAGCGGCCAAACCGCTCATTCGCGCGGACGCATATTAGTCGAGCCTTAAATCCTTAAAACTTAAAATTTGATCTGAATCTTTTAAGATCGGACTTTATGAGACTGTATGAATGTAATAATAATAACTATACTGCTCAAAAATTCATTTATCTTTCAGAAACCACACATCTTCCTGAATAAAAACTACTCTCAATGTCCTTTTTCTCTCTTTCTATTCAGTACTTGGACTGTCAAAGGCTTAGGAGCAAAATGTCTAAATCCGTTCAGCCGTTTGAGTGTAAAGAAATTGGTTTTAATTTCATTATTTTCATCTCCTCCAAATAAATATAAGGGTGCGTTTCCACTGAAGCGGAGCGGAACTTAGCGGTGCCCGAATTGACCAATCGTGCTATTCCAGCGGAATGACAGCGAAGTGGAGCGAAGATTTCGAGCATGGTGATTGGTCAATTCGGCACCGCTAAGCTCCGCTCCGCGTCAGTGGAAGCACGGCCTAATAATTGCTGTCGCGTCATAAACGCGCAAGCGATATTTTCAGCTGATATTCAATTAAAACGAAATAGCCACTAAATTTAACATAGCACAGTTGATAGCGCTGCATCAATCAAATAAACCAGTTCACTTCATTTTCAGATATAAATAAAATGATTTGCTTCATTTTATATTGAGTGATCGTTCGTGCGTCGTTGTTTTTATTGTTATTCAATATTTCGACCTCATTTTACGTAATTAATCCTTTCTTCCATTGAACAAATTAATTGAGTTTATTACTATCATATCAATGTGTATATAATATTATTACTATAATATAATGAGATATTGCGCTTCAGATTAATTTTTAATACATGAATTATAAAATCAAAGTGATGTATTTGTATTTAAAGATAATATTAAAACAGCAATCCAGAATAACCCTCATAAACTTAAAATAAAATAAATTAATATACAATTTTTAACAACATATTGTAGTGCACACACATCTTTTTTTTACTTGGATTTACTTAAGTACTTCCTAATCACTTTAGATTTGTATCAGATATTACTTCAAATGCTACGATTACGCAGCTATCTGTTACATCCCTAGTTAGTTAGCACATTCCGTTTATTAAGCATTTCTATATTCTTCCATATTTTTCCGTTTACGTTGCAGTTTTCATTTAGCATTCAATTCTAGTTCAATTTATTCAACAGTTAGAATCTGGAAGCCGGGCTATAGTAACGTGTGGGAAGTCGTAATTTGTAGCAAAGTGTAATTAATTTTAATTTTGGGAAAATAAATTAGTTTAGGGTGAACTTTGGGTTTTTTTTTAAAACTTACACAGAGGGTGCCGCAAAACATATCGAGTATTCCTGCTAGCCCCATCCCACAGCTTTTAATATCGAGACAGCGAGGAAGCTCTGTCAAAGAGCTGTGGCGTAGCACTTACGTAGCGGTCGCGTAGCGGCTACGGGTTACGCCGTAGACGTAGTACGCGTAGCCGATATAGTTCTAATTCCATTTCAATATAGCTACCATCGACATACAATACAGTATAGAACAAGAACTCGCATACATTGAACTGCCAAATATGACTCCAGCTGGCATAGCATGGTCACCATAGAAACGGTTTCTTTCTACGGAAGAATAGACAAAGTGACAGTTGGACACGACAAAGTGACAGTTATACAATAGAGATTTGCCATTTTGTCGATAAAATCTGTCAGTATGTCGATTTTTTCCCCATGTCTACTGTTGTTATGCTATTGCTGTTACTGTCTGAAACACATAGCCAGGGCGAGAATGAAAAGCAACTAAAAGAGCATTTCGTATAACATTTTGTGGACAAAGTTTTTTTTCCATTGTATGGTATTTCGATGCTAAATTCAAATATAGGTGCAGCATGTGGATATTCGTAGACTCCCAAACAGGGGGTACAAAATCGGATAAGTAATATGAACTCACAAAGGGTTTCGTATATACATGTAAAAACACGTTTTTTTGTTTGTTTTTTGCTATTCTAACACCTTTTTATTTACTACACAAGAAAAAAATATTGAACAGACAAATTTTCCACTGGCTGTTTCAAATGGCTCATTTAAAAATGCATTACATCGACGGCTCATGTTTCAATGCAAAGTGACCCTAATTAGTCAGAGACAATAATTAAGCTATTGCACAGCTTTTAGCGCTTTGAGCGCGGTGACCAAATCAATAAATTCCGTAACGAAAATAAACTCAACACTCGTCTGACGTCGTTCCAATTTGGCAAACTTCAGCAAGGTGTTTGTGTGCGTGTGACTAGACGTATACATGTACACTAGCTACTAACTGCAATAATTTTACAGTTCCCTAGTGCCTCACGTATTTTTTTCAAATATTAGAACCATATCCCGAGTTCTAATGTCTTTGACCGTTAATTACGTCATTAACGTTCTAATCGACTGTCACGTGAATATTATAATCCGTGATTAATAGAGAGTGGGGACTGGAGATAGGCTAAAGAGGACGACATCCGAATTATAACGTAAATTATCTTCGGCATTGTGATACCACTTCAGAGGAAACCACTAAAAATAATTGCAAATAATTATACGTTATTTTAATAAATGCAATTATTTTGAACTTTAAGTCCTTTTATGACACTTACAGGACTGATTTCGTTGAAAAAGAGGGTCTGAAAGTATAACATTATCAAAATAATAGTAACAGCAATTAAATAGTTAATAGAATCAGGTGTTACTTTGCGGAAATCCATAGCTTATTTAGTTTGTTTTTATTTTTAGCAATATTCCGCGAATTAAACATTAACCTTTAAGTAAACGAGTGAGTGTACGCATAGACATGCGTACAGCACCTCCCTCCTCCCACACTGCCTATGCGTACACTCGCATGCAAGAACCTGCAAACACCACCACCACACAAGCAATAATGTTGGCAAATCCGTGGAACTTGCAAGGCCCATCACCACCATGCAGGTTTTCAAGACATATAGAAAAGTGCAATTAATGCACTTTTCTATATGCCCTTATATTCCTACTATAAAAGTACTTACGAAAAAAAACTAAAATATAACATTTTATCAAACCAGTTCATCCCTTAAGTATTTCCCAGTCTCAATCAATCAATGGGCCCTCATCGATTTCTTTAAATTCATATCACGATCCCCGATGTTGGGGATGATTTAACCCTCCCCCGGGAACATCCCGTAGAAGCTGATAAATAGAAACACCCTGTGAACACCCCGTGTTAGCTCGTTGATAAGGATTCGCTCGAGCGAATATTTCCAGGGTGTCGTAGAAAACCGCTGTGAATTCCGTTGCGTTGGGATTTGAGGCTATTCTGACGGGTGAAGTTAGTGTATGATTACTTAACTTAACTTTAATTATATGAAAAGTTGGACAGAATCTATACATACTCATTACTCGTATTATAAAACAAAGTCGCTTTTTTCCCTCATGTCCCTTTTTCACTTTAATCTTTAAAACTACGCAACGGATTTTGATGATTTTTTCAATGTTAGATAGCCCATTTATAGAGGAAGGCTTAAGGCTATATTTTATCACGTTAAGACTAATAAGAGCGAAGAAATAGAGGAAAATGTGGAAAAAACAGGGAAAATTATTTGAAAGGGCTAACTTGAACGCGCTAATCTCTGGAACTACTGGTCCGATTTGAAAAATTCTTTCAGTATTAGATAGCCCATTTATTAAGGAAGGCTAAAGGCTATATTTTATCACGCTAAGACCAATAGGAGAATGTAGAAAAAACGGGAGAAATTATTTGAAAGGGCTTATCTCGCGAACTACTGGAGCAATTTTTATGTTATTTGGCACATAATATAAGAATTAGACCACGTGAAGGATCATAGGCTATAGATTTTAATCATTTTTACAGTGGCTATATATTTTATACCCGTGCGACGCCGGGGCGGGTAGCTAGTATATTATATAGTTACGTCAAAAATTCTTAGTCTTCGTTAAATGTTAAGTTATCATTAAAACATGTGTCCGAATGCGGTCATGAGCGTAAACTATGCAAAATATTATCACAAGTATTTCCGTCACTAAAAGACGTATAATATATTGTTAAAAATATCAGTCTCGTTTAAACTCATGTACTCTTAGAAACTCCAGAAGTGCCGGCAGAAATAAAGACTTGAACATTAGCGTCGTGCACTTTTGAATATTTTTAAATTGTAGATAAAGTGAAAACAAAAAACACAACACAAAACAACCCCGTGTTTAAAATGAGGATAAAAAAACACCATGGACCTTTCTGCTGGTAAATACGAACACTCCGTATAAAGGCGAGTAAACAGAAACACCATATTTTATAAACTTCCACCCTGGCTGAGAATTGACATTTAATAAAATTTATGCCCCACCAACTTCTAACTTCTTTATTAGTTTATCTTTTGTGGGTTTTTTGGTTTACGACGTTTTGTCTCGAGAGGCAAAACTGTTGTATACTGAAACTTTCATTATAATTTGAGTGTCAGACTGATTGTAGGCCGATCTGTCCAGCAGAGTGATAACTAAGCAGATATTTTGCAGACAGTACTTACTGATGTTGCTACTTACTGTCTGCAAAATGAAATCCCTTAAAAAACTCGCATTATGTTAGGCAGCAAAAAAGCAACAAGTAAGTACAATAATATCTGCTTTGTATCAGACATTTTGCACTGTATACTAAATTTTTGAGAGAATATGTTGATGTCAAACGCCAGTGGGTAGGTAGTGGTAGGCCTCATGTAGACGTTCTAAAAGTGTTAACTTTGTTAACCTATAATTATTTAGAAATAAATATTTAGATTTTTGATTTTTTTAGTAATCCCTTACTTGTCACGCGAAACCTCGGTTTATTTGGGCCTTTCCGTTAGTGTGCGTGAGTTCGGTCAGATCAGCATGAGATTCGACTGGAACGATCGGACTTTGTTTGTAAAGGGGCCTAAATGATACAGATTACTGTATAAAATAAAATATTTAAAAACATAAATGAAATATTAATTTCATTAATATTGCTTTATCTTATAAACCATAACATTTTTAATAACAATTAAATAATATTATGTAGTTTTGAAAAACAATCAAATGTATAACACATTTCGACGACCTCTGTGGCTAAATTGGTTGAGTATGTGGCAGCTCAAGCCGGGGGTCGCGGGTTCGAATCCCCCTGAAGGAACAAAAAGTTTTCAATGTTCCCGGGTCTGGATGTGTATTTATTGATGTGTAATTAAAATCTTTATTATCTATACATATTATAAAACAAAGTCGCTTTTTTTCCCTCATGTCCCTTTGTTCCCTTTAATCTTTAAAACTACGCAACGGATTTTGATGATTCTTTCAGTGTTAGATAGTCCATTTATCGAGAAAGGCTATAGGCTATACTTTATCACGCCAAGTCTAATAGGAGCAAAGAAATAGAGGAAAATGTGGAAAAAACGGGGAAAATTATTTGAAAGGGCTAACTTGAACACGCTAATCTCCGGAACTACTGGTCCGATTTGAAAAATGATTTCAGTGTTAGATAGCCCATTTATTGAGGAAGGCTATAGGCTATATTTTATCACGCTAAGACAAATAGGAGAATGTCGGGAAAAACGGGGAAAGTTATTTGAAAGGGCTTATCTCGCGAACTACTGGAGCAATTTTTATGTTATTTGGCACAGATAAGAAGTAGACCACGTGAAGGATAGGCTATCAATTTTAATCATTTTTTTAATGGCTACGAGTATATATTTTATACCCGTGCGACGCCGGGGCGGGTCGCTGGTGTATAGTATAAAAGTATTAAATATATTTCTGCTGTCCGGTACCTGTAACACAAGTCCTTCAGGTACTTAGCACGGGGCCAGACTGACGTGGTGTGAAGCGTCCATAGATATTATTATTATTTGAAAATTTTCTCTAACAAAAGTGCGGCAACTCTTAAAATAATTTTGTGGCAACCCTACATCGCTTGTAAAACTGAGCGCCTATAACTCTGATCTCGCTGAAACTCGCGTGTATCGTGCAAGCTTCCTTGAGAATTTTATTTTTAAAGTTATAGCAAACAGTTAAGACCAGGTACCATTTTGTAGGCATCTTATATGTTAATATACCATAAACAAAATAAAGAGACACAAACGGCTGCACTTAAAGACATATTTTAATGAAGAGTTTGACAGATAATATACAGGGTGTAACAAATAAGTGTTAATACTTTAGGGTGCGAATGCGTTCCTTGTAGAGAGTTCACTGTAAAACTGCGCTGAAGAAAAAAAAGACGGGTTGCACTCCGGGAGTGCTGGCAGAAGTGAAAACTTGATTATTAACGTTGTGCATTTTTTGTAACCCATTTTTTATGAAAATCGATTATTAAAAAATCGATTTTTTTAATTAATCGAAACCCTTACAATCGATTAAATTTTTAACCCATTTTTTATGAAAATCGATTTTTAAAAAGTCGAATTTTTTAATTAAACGAAACCCTTTCAATTCGAGTTCGAGTTTTCGAGTTTTCGAGTTTTCGAGTTTTCGAGTTTTCGAGTTTTCGAGTTTTCGAGTTTTCGAGCTTTCGAGTTTTCGAGTTCGAGTTTTCGAGTTCGAGTTTTCGAGTTTTTGAGTTTTCGAGTTTTCGAGTTTTCGAGTTTTCGAGTTTTCGAGTTTTCGAGTTTTCGAGTTTTCGAGTTTTCGAGTTTTCGAGTTTTCGAGTTTTCGAGTTTTCGAGTTTTCGAGTTTTCGAGTTCGAGTTCGAGTTCGAGTTCGACACAAAACACTACTCTCCAACCGTCTTACGGTTTTTCTATGGTTTTTCGATCAACACGAAAATCTGACGCGAGTTTCACAGTTTTTACCCATCCCACAAAAGTGCTCAACGCCGCTAAAGAAGTTTTCACTTCAAAAATATTTTATATAAATATTAATTTTGTATGGGGAAGCGCCCCAGCGTCACGAGTTTCCCCATACAAAAGTGAATAAAATACAAGGAACACGTATGCACCTTAAAGTATTATCACTTAGTTTTGTTACGCCTTGTATAATATGTATAGTTTTTATGTAAAAATAATAATTTTATTACAGTTAAGTAATTAATATTATTTATCTCTGAGTGCGGCAGTTAATGACATTTTGTTTAAAGTTATGTGCCAGTATTATCTTACAGTGCCTCCGTGGTCCAGTGGTTAAGAGCGTGGCTCTTGACTCTGAGGTCTTGGGTTCGATTCCCGCGTTGGAAACATGTTATTTCCAAGTTTGGTTAGGACAATGCAATGCTGATAATCTGATTGTCTGTTAAGTGAAATGATCCATGCGTCGGATGGGCATGTAAAAAGTCGGTCCTGCGCCTGATCTCTCGCCAGCCGTGTCGGTCTTCGGTCCCACTGGGTTATGAGAGTAAAAGGAATAGAGAGTGCTCTTGTGTACTGCGCACACACCTGGGCACTATAAAATTACTCCTGCGTAACTGGCCTGGTTTTCAATTAAACCGGCCACCGTTACCGAAACCGGTGTGGGAGTTATATTATATATCTTGCAGTAAAATAATCCTAGTTTTGGATCACATTCGATGCATACATCTTAGTCCAATATTTTAATTCTCTGATTGTGGGTTTTGTCGCCAAATTCCTCCAGTCTGCTTAGCTGATGTTAGTCTTTGTTGCAGGCATCATGTTTGATGCATATGATATCATGAAAGTAGGCATTAATTTATTAAACTAATTGAATTAAAAAACAATTTACATTCGACGCTTTTACATGTAATAACGAGGCTGAAAACCTCCTGAAAACCAATTATTGTTAGAGTTGGCGGATTGACTTTTTTTTGTTCCTCGAAATCCGTTACATACAATTAATAAAGAACAACGTCGGCATTGTGTGTAGTAATTGGAAAAATCCCAAATAAACGTTACAAAATATTTTGTACTAACGTAGCATTTAATGGAGAAAAATGATTTTTTGGTAAGCAGACGTGTAAGTACTTCAATCCTTATCCTTGCTAGATGAACCTAGAAAATTAATATTATGGATTGTCATTAGAAATGGATCTTTTTTATTCATTGTAAATAAACTGTCCCTTTAGCCAAGACGTTTTCTTTACCGCTACTTTATAGATTCGCTAAAAGAAAACGTATTGGCTAGGGGTGAATTACGTAAACTGATCGATCTATCACAAATAATAATTATAAAGACTTTTCAATGCAGGATTTCCATGTCTTATAAGTTTTGTATACTTATTGTAAAAAAAATTAATATGAACGAAGCCTTATTATAATTAACTATGATATCTATTCAGTTCGCAATAATTGTAATTAAGTTTACTGGCAATTTAAATCGGCGTGCCGGTAATAAATGATCTTCGCTAATGGAGTTTATGTCAATGGAGTATGAGTTATTGCACACCATTCTACTTTATTCCCGATGAGTTTTTTGTACCAAAATAATTGTTCTTATCTTATACCTTCATAATATTTAAATTGAAAGTGCCTTAGGGTCAATAGGATATGTTACTGCAATGTTTTCACGCTAGAAATAGCACCAGCGTAAACAATTTTTTTTCGAAGTTTGATAACGATTCTATATTCTGATATCCAACGCCTCCGTGGTCCAGTGGTCTAGAGCGTCGCTCTTAACTCAGAGGTCGTGGGTTCGATTCCCGCGTTGGAAACAATATGTAATTTCCAAGTTTGGTCAGGACAATGCAGGCTGAGCACCTGATTGTCGGACAAGTAAGATGATCCATGCGTCGGATGGGCATGTGAAAAGTCGGTCCTGCGCCTGATCTCTCGCCAGTCGTGTCGGTCTTCCGTCCCACTGGGTTATGAGAGTAATGGAATAGAGAGTGCTCTTTTGTACTGCGCACACACTTGGGCACTATAAAATTACTCCTGCGTAGCTGGCCTGGTTTCAATGAAACCGGCCACCCTCACCGAAACCGGTGTGGGGAGTATTATTATTCTGATAAACTTGTCGGATTTTTGTCAGATTATTTACTGCATGTACTAGTAGTGCCCTCTTCTCCGACCTTTACGTCCCCTATTCACATTGTAACGTGAAGCGTAGATGAAATGCATTTTTTCAATGACAAATTCAAAATTGGAATAGGCGAAACCGCAAGTGGTAAGTCTATCAAATGTATATTATGTAACTCGCTAGGGTCAGTTTGTAGGCAAAGGAACGCGTCGCTGCGATGCGATGCAGAATTTAATGATTCAAAACTTAACTTACTGCCCAATATACAAATTGGATTGACAGACTTGCAGTCCAGGATATTGTGCTATGCGTGCCTACATTTGTTGCGATGTATTTATAATTGGCTCATTTACAAATACGTCGCAACGTGTGACGTTGCAATGTTAACTAACCTTTACGACTTACCCTTCCGTCTAGTTTATCTTATATATGAAATTCTCGTGTCACAATGTTAGTTACCGTACTCCTCCGAATTTACTAATTTACATTTATTTTTACAATTTTAATTTACTGATTTTTACCAAATTTTATATGCATATTCAGTAGGTCTGAGAATCGGCTACTGGCTACTTTTTATATTGATAAGTGCATTTGTTGAATAAATAATAGTAAATTATTACTAATTGAGACTGACGGTGACCATTGTTTGAGCGACGGGACAGCGATGGACGTTGTCATGGTACCATACTTATTTAGTCACTTCAATAAAATAATGTGGGCGAAATACTTTATATGGCAAAACAACGTTATCCGGGACAACTAGTATGTATAAAAAATATTTTATTAATAAGTATTCGGTGCCAAGATCTATCGAATGTTACACCGGGGATCTATAAACTATAAAGGATATCCCATAAAATGTTTGGTAATAAAGTTTTTATGCCACATTTTGATGCTAATTCTATGGTCGTAAACTAGTTTTAGCCAAACAATATTTATGTACTTTTACACTATCATCTTCATGCGTCATTACGATAAAAAATTATATAGAAAATTTTTGTAATACGACATTATTTAATGATAATATTGCGTTGCGACGTTTTTAGAATCAAGAATCAAGATTATAGATAAAATCGATGCTAGCTAGTATGTATGTGATGAGGGTGATAAATGCACTAGATGAGGTCCGTATGAAATGAAAATCTAGACTTACCGATCCAGCACACTATCTTGTCCAAGCACATACACTAGGTCCAAATTCAATAGCATAAAAGAAGGTGCAGAACAGGAGATGAAAAGCACAGTATGATATAAGCACTAAATGATATGAGCTCAAGCACAGAATAGTGACTTAGCGAAATATTTTAAGTTGTGGCGAACGAGCGAGTGGCATGCACTCTGCGTCAGTATCGGGGAGTGACTGGTAAGGTTAGGTTAGCATGCAATATGCATGCGCGCGCGCCGCTCCGTCCGGACCGGTCACATGCGATAGTGCGAGGCACTGCTCGATAAGCCGCTATCGATATTAATAAATGTGTTATCGATATCGACCATCTGCATAGCTAGCACGGCGTTGCCCAGTCGATTCTTCGGAAGAAAGTAATGGCAGTTTCTTTCCCATGTCTACATAATATCTTTTTCCCGAGCATGGCGCCACCTATCGACTTGAGTTTCAGTGGACAAAGACAAGAAACTCTTTCCATAGCAACCATTATAGCAACGGCCATAATTATATTTTTTGACATTTAGTTTCTTGATTCTTTTTTTTTTTTATATTATGGCACTTCGGCTATAAAACCATGGCCAGTGTCGATTAAATGGCGGCAAATTCAAAAAATCTACTTGTAGCAATCCAATCTATAGTCGGAATTATAGTTTTGATCTACGAAATACGAATAATAAAAACTAAGGAACTTTATTATTCGAAGTTTGTAGATTAAAACTATAATTCCGACTATAGACAAGGTTGCTATGCATCGATATTTTTAATTTGCCGCCATTTACTCGACACTAGCCATGGTTTTATAGCCGAAGTGCCATAATAAAAAACAAAAAGAATCAAGAAACTAAATGTCAAAAGCGGATAAAAATGGTTTACGTAAAGATTTGATGATGATTGATGAGATGCTTGACATATAGATTTTCAAAAGCGGAAGAAATCGAGATACGACAGAAACTTTTTCTCCAATGTTTTTCCGGTAAAACTGTCAAAATTTAGTTTCTTTTGTTTGTCTACTGACGGTGTGCTAGCCCAGCTGGTATACACTTAGTTTAATTAACAAATTAAATATATAGTTGTAAATATGTAAAATGTTTATAATATTATAAAATAGGTATAAGTAAAATTGTAAAATAGATTGGTAAGTGTATAATAATATCTTATATATTTAAACGAGCAATTCTTGTATATATATGTATATATGTAAAGAAAAATGTTTTTGATTAAAATAAAAACTTTGTTTTTTCTAGAAACCCAATTGTGTTATTATTTACTACGTAATCGTCGAAAATCAAGAAGTAACCTTATATATATATATATATATATATATATATATATATATATATATATATATATATATATATATATATATATATATATATATATATATATATAAATGTCATTTTATGTGTGTTTTTTTTTTTAGCGAGCGAGCGAGCGAAGCTCGGTCATTTACCTAGTTATAATATTATGTGTGCTTGTAAATATAAAATCTAAAAATGTAAATAAGGAAATAGTAAATATAAAATGAATAAAGGTAGGCCACACGATCATTAATAATTCACAATTATGGAAAGAAGTTTAACTTCTGACATATTGTGTAGTCTGTACCAGGCTCTTTTTTGTAATTGAACCTTTTATTTAACCTAACAATTACTTTTATAGCCCTAAAGATGTTGACTGTTGCTGCTTCTTACCACGCGAGACCCGTAAATAGTCCCGTAAATAAAAACTATCCTCAAAGAGTGTCTCGCTATACAAGGTGTAACATAGAAAAGAGAACACTTTACAGTGTGTATAATATCCCTTGTATAGGGTTCGCTGTAAAACTGCCAGTGCTAATAGAGTACCCTTTTTAGGGTTCCGTACCCAAAGGGTAAAAACGGGACCCTATTACTGAGACTTCATTGTCTGTCTATCTGTCTGTCTTTTCGTCAGTCTCCAGGCTGTAACTCAAGAACCGCTATAGCTAGACATCTGAAATTTTCACAGATTGTGTATATCTGTTTTCGCTATAACAACAAATACTAAAAACAAAATAAAATTAATATTAAATGGGGGCTCCCATACAACAAACGTGATTTTTTTGGCCTTTTTTTACTCTATAATATCAATAATGGCAACATGTAGATACTTGATTTTTTCTCAAAGTCTTTAGTTATATGTGTTCTTTGATATTTAATAATAAAATATAATAAAATAAAAAATCAAGGAGGGCTCCCATACAAAAAACACAATTTTTGGCTTAATTTTGCTCTATAATGGTACGGAACCCTTCGTGCGCGAGTCCGACTCGCACTTGGCCGATTGTTTAAATTATTGTTGGTTGGGCAGATTAACGACGTTGCGGCGTTTCTTATAGAAAAATAGAAGTCAAAAAATGACTCTGTCTTGTCACACCTATTTAAGGTATAGTTGTGTGAGCAAAACGAACAATCAAAACGGCAAATGTACTTATAAGGGTCAATTCAGACCGCAACATAACGCGCAGATGCATTTTTAAATTTGTATGGATTTGACAGATTTGCAAGACGTCCCACTCAACTGAAGTCTGTCAATTCAGTACAAATTAAAAAATGCATCTTCGCGTCGCGAAGCGGTCTGAATTTACCCTAATCTGAGTTTCTTTAGTATTTATTCGTAACCTTTAACACTGTTATGAGATTGATGTAAGGGCGTAACACGGCTCGGATTACAAATACCCCAGCTACTTGATCTTGTACGGGTTGGGGTCGGACAGGTCGGATGTACCATTGTGTGTTACATTTTTATGTAGGCGCTGTAGGGTTAAAAGTATTACCTACGCATTTTTTAAGGCGCTTTTTTCGAATCTTTTAGGATCTTCTAAGAAATTATATAGGAGGTTTTTTAATTCATTATGCGTTTTTGATTCACGAAATGCTTTCACGTTCTCCAACCAATAGCGCTGGTGAAAAGATAAAACCTATTAAAAACACCTTAGACCGGAGTCCGGACACTTACCGTAACAACTTTTAAACATTTTACTTAAAATCAAAATCAAAAACAAAATTGAGTTTGTTTGTTTGTTTGAACGCGCTAATCTCAGGAACTACAATTCCAATTTGAAAAATTATTTCAGTGTTAGTTAGCCCATTTATCGAGGAAGGCTATAGGCTATATTTTATCACGCTTATAGGAGCGAAGAAATAGAGGAAAATGTGGAAAAACGGGGGAAATTCTTTGAAATTGCTTAATATCTTAAGAACCACTGGAGCAATTTTTATGTTATTTGGTACACATGAAGAATAGACCACGTGAAGGGCATAGGCTATTTTTTGCCGAAAAATGTACGGTTTCCGTGAAATTCCTAAATTACGCGGGCGAAGCCGCGTGGAACATCTAGTAACATAAAATATTTTTACTTTTAAAATACGTAACTCAATTTCTCATGAGTACAAAGTCATTATGGAGGTAATTCCGACGAACAACGTCACGAGTGATACTGACGTGCGCCCACGCTACGTATTCAACTTTTCACGAGTGTCGGTAGAGGCTTAAGGGGCGTAAACAAATTACGGAGGGTATATGTAATTGCCTTGCGTAATTTGTGGACGCCCTTTCCCTATGAGGAGGAAGAGGGTCCAGCCAAATCTCACTGAATCATGTGGGTGAGGATTATTTTGCGCAGTATTAAAATTTGACTGTCGGTAATGTGCATTTAAAATGTATATTTATTTTAAACTATTTTGCTTTTTATTTGATGAGTTGAAGCGAAACTCACCTTATTGTGAGTAAGAGCTAGCGAGAGTCAGATTTCAGTAATTTTATAAAAGCTAAAAGTTTTCCTGTATATATAATATAGCAATATTCTTAGAGGCTTTTTAGACATAGCCTTCGGGGGAGGGATTTTAATGGAACGCCCACGTTGTGAAAAGAAATAATTTTCCTCAAATACAATATTAAAAACAAACATTTGTTTCAGAAATAAGTCTCTTCGTCATTAGTTTTGTGCAACATTTTTCTGCTTTATTATATTTTAGTTTGCCATTGTTTAACAAAAATAAATTATTTCACCTAAATATTTCCGTAGCATAGCACGTAGCTGCCAAACCGCGCATTCAGGCGGATACAAATCCACCTTTTCCATCTAGCGGGCTCCTAGACGATCAATTTTAATGTGCAATATCACGTATTGTGCAATATTATTGACCGTCAAGGTTTGATATTGAACTCGCCCGCCTTTCAATCTTATTGTCCAATAAATTGTTTATTAATATTGCACAATTAAATTGATCATCTATAGGGGCCAACGCATATTCCACAACAAACACCTACAACAAAACAACCTTTGCCGGATCATCTCGTAGCACACAATGTTTTAATTCGTTCCGCTTTCTCAAATAAGGAAAACACAATGTCCAAATTTCGTATTTTATAATAATATTAATATTATGTTCGGATATTATTATATCAACAAAGGGCAAACACGGGTACAGGGCCGTATCTTTACAAGGTCGTTTCCGCTCCCTTTGCCGTTTCTATGCGTAAATAAATTTAAGCCACGTGGGAGAGGCTTATGGAAACTGGAATTTTTGAGTGTCCAAAGTGTTTATTCATTGTGGAAAAACTTTTTCGGAATTTATGACACCTGCTACTCCTTTGTTTTTTTATCAGCCGATGCTGTCCCACTGCTGGGCAAAGGTCTCCCCCAAGGTCTTTCATAGCGCTCTCTCCTGTGCCACCGCTGGTCGGCCTGGCTAGTATGCTTCCAGTTTATCGTGCCATATTTTCTAGGCCGGCCAAGACGGCAGCGTCCATTTTCGGGTGCCCACTCTGTTGGGGTTCTTGCCCTATGGTCTGGATGTGGCCCTTGTTTATAGTCAGTCAAAATAGTTTATACTCTATCCTTATCCTTGTAAAATACTATCAATGTGAAAGTGTTTTCGACCTTCCGTCTGTCACCTTGAAGAGGTAGAGGAGAGGTAGCAGCTGCTGAAATGGCTGAACCTATTTAGATGGTTAATGGGTGTGAAGATATTTTAAGTCGTGTGAAAGGACACAGAATTGACTATTTAGGAGAAGTCGATAGTTTTTATACGACAAACGATATTTCGCGACGAATTTGCGGCAACATTTAGTAACTAATAACTTTACTAACATTTTGAATATTAACTTGCCAATCGGAACGCTTTGAATACAGAATGACTTGATCCCAAACTAAATAAACTATCTTGAACTTGGCCTAGATTATCTCGTGTGGAACTACGGTGGAAATCTATTACAACTTGCCTCAAAGTGCTTATAAAAGTTTGTCACCGCTTGTATAGTGATTGTTTCGCTTTAAGAGTCAGTTACCATTACATAAACGTGACACGTGACAATATGAACTGACCATAAATCAACAGGAAAGGAGGAAGACGCCCAAACATGCAAACGCTATAAATTAATTACAATAATAATTAATATTATAACCAATCACTAAACAGACACACTGCCTCTTCGCTGTATCTACGCCACCTCTACGCTGCCTCTACGCCGCCTCTACGCTGCCTCTATGCCACCTCTACGCCGCCTCTACGCTCCCTCTACGCTGCCTCTACACTGCCTCTACGCTGCCTCTACGCCACCTCTACGATGCCTCTACGCTGCCTCTACGCTGCCTCTGCGATGCCTCTACGCCGCCTCTACGCTGCCTCTACGCCGTTTGGGATTAAAAAGAATTTTATAACTTCTACTATTGCATCACCTATACATAAAATACGATAATGATGGCAAATCACCTAAAAACACGAGTGATACATTCCCGACAGATCAGGGAGCAAATCCAAAATGGCGCGCAATTTGAGAGCTGTGAACTATTTAACTTTTCACACGTCGTTTTGCACGTAATCCAGCGGCCACAGAATGTGTGTCATTTAAAAATATTCCGACATGAAATGGCGCAGAATTTAATTAAAATATAAATCCAACTGAAACGTTTAAGGAACACGAGGCGGACAAAAGTGTTTTTGAATATCTAGTTTCAGTATCATTAAAAACAGTTCAGCCCCCGCTCGGCCTCCGAAATATTTAATTAAGTTTTCGGTCGTGTTTTGTGAATCAAAGTGATATTTAGGGCCGGCGATTGTTGACTGTGTTCATTAAAATTTTAAACGCGCCAAAATATCGAAATGTTTTGATTAATTCTCGCAAAACAAATACAATTTAAAGGTATTTTGGTATATTTAAATTGAATATTGTAAAATTTAAATTAACAAAATAATGAGGCACAGAATTTTTCACAGATTTTGTCACTTTTTATTTTGTTTGAACTTTAGTAATTAAATACTATTTATCACCATGATATTGCCCACACCTTTAAACTACACCAACT
The DNA here is from genome assembly GCA_963422495.1 of Polyommatus iphigenia. Taxonomy (NCBI): domain Eukaryota; kingdom Metazoa; phylum Arthropoda; class Insecta; order Lepidoptera; family Lycaenidae; genus Polyommatus; species Polyommatus iphigenia. The sequence goes on from OY730189.1 coordinate 4,419,792, forward strand.
ACCCACTCAACCAGTTTTCCCGGGACTGAAAATATTTTTATACAGCACTAAATCAATATAATTTTGAATATAAATATTAGTATAGATTTTAATGAACGCTTACAGTACACATCAATCTGCATTTTTAAGCCATACGTTTCTCCAGTTGAAAGTTTACGTCCGTGTAATGCGACCCGCTGCGCCCCGTCAACAGTGTGCCCGTACCACAGCACGTACCTTATAATGTTAAATTTTGAATTTTTTAACAGGTTTGAGGAATCAGAATGCAAAATATCAGACGTCGCGTCCCTGGAAGTCGCTTACAACTTTGCATAAAAAAGATTAACGTAAAAATAAAAAAATGATATTGATGATGAACTATCGCTAAGAATATTCTCGACCATGTCAGCTTTTAAATAAAAGAAACGAGTTTAAAATCGGTCCAGTCGTTTAAATAAAAAAAAATCAATCAATCAAAATCATTTATTCACATGCTACTATACCACGGACAGACACCCTCATTTTCGACGTTAAAACTTGTGCCTTGACACTGCGCTCCTCTCTGACACGCTGCGGCCCGGCCTATCACCAATGTACCATCGAAGAAATTTATTCATAGACAGTTGACTGACCTGCAACATTTGTTCGGATTATATCAATTCTATAAAGTAATGAGTTCATGAGCTGTCGGCTGAGTTTGACATAACGCTACCAAATTACGCAGGTCCACCATCTGCCTATGAATCAACTTATCTTATATAGGCTGTAACAAAACTAAGTGAAATTACTTGTAGGTGTGTATGAGTCCCGTATATAATAGAGTTTACTGTAAAAGTAGCAGCGTTGAAAGAACATTTTTTAACTTTTGTATAGGAAAACTCGTAACCCTTTCCCGTACAAATCACAAAAAAATGGTCTCTACAAGTAACACATACACAGTGCACACCCTAAAACCACCTGCGGTTCGCCTTCAGCCTATAAAGGAGGAAACACAGTTCACACCCTAAAGTATTATCACTTAGTTTTGTTACACCCTGTAGACCTAGCATTTTACGCTGCGCTGCGCTCCATTGCGACAGCGGCGCGGCATATTGTGCCCATAAGTATTACGTCCGGTTGACATCACTTAGCCTGTACTCCGTGGATTATTTCACTTGACCCGACTGTCGCGATATTCTCGCGAAATAGGATTATTTACTTACCAAAAATTTATTGTTCGACGCTTTAAAATTCTTAGTGTGGGATATTCTGTTGCCCCGATATTTTATAGAGTGGGTGTTTTGTAATAAGAGAATGCAAATTTTATTTCATATTTTTGTATCAACAACGGCCTTCCGAATTACTAATATTTGTAGACAAGTTAATATAATTTCTATTTATACATTTTAATCAATGGAATGAATCCTCTATTTATACATTTCTTGACTGCTCGCAGAATGAAGTCCCTCAGAAAATGTAAATTATAATGTGTCTTCGTTTTGTCATCTTATCATACTATTTCGTTAAATATAAATTGACCCCCAGGGTCAGTTAAAACCAAAATTACTAGTACTAGAAAATTTTAAGTTGGCGTCGCCAAGTCACGTCTCGTTCCAATATGGCTTAACCCTAAGTCTAATACTTATATTTGCGAGTGCCTTGATGTCCCGTCAAATAAATCACTCTAAGGGCAAACCTTTAGGGGACGGCTGACGTGATCCCTGAATATTTCAAGCCCGTCCCTTATAAACCTCAACACCTTATAAAAACCTTGGTGCGTATTGATCGGAGCCGTTTTGTTTTGCGTACTGGTACCTACTTCCTAGATCGAGTCATCTTACTGCCTGCCGCACACAGAGACGAATATAAATTACTTACTGTAATTAAATGAAGATTTGACATAAGCCTCATACATTATAGATGTCAAACTCTTTATTCAATTTTAGTTTAATCATAATTAAATGTCTGTGAGTGCAGCCGATAGCAAACCAGAGTGATAATCTTATTAGTTATTACAGTCTTTGGTTCATAAGGTAGAGAGCCGACAATGCAAATGAAGTACTCATATAGCTTGGGAGGTGTCGTTATAGATTCGTGTTGACTGTGAGGTTGAGAATGAGTATATTAATATCAAAATGTAGTCGGGTTTTTAGTGTCTTAAATTATCGATTTTCTGGCTTCAAATAATTTCATTTTGTGTATTCTGCCACACAATCTTTCGATCACGGATTCTTGGAAATCTATTGTTTACGCGGTTGAATTCGACCGCTTGGGAGTTGATAGGTTAAATGATATTGTGTTTTTGGATATACGTCAATTTTTAACTGACTTCCAGAAAAGGAGCAGGTTCTATTGTTCACAGATATTTTCTGTAAGTCTTCAGTAGCTGATATTATTAATCGATTATTAATTTTATTTGCGGGAACAGAAAACGAAAACCGAAATTGATGATACTCCAGTTAGGGGTGCGGATGTTAAATAAAATCTGTTAGACCTCCTCAATATGTACACAACGTTACATACAGCTGGACCGGATGTTTTCGGAAGGGGCATCGTTTCCCAGTATTTCGTATTTGTTGAAAAATATAATGTATATTTTCAGATGTTTAATTGAATACTATGTTTCGTTCAAATATTTTTTATCGCTTTTCAAATAATAAAGCCTTTAGAATATGTTACGTAGATTATGTAATGTTAATCTTTATAAATAAATACGAATTTAAATTTTTGTTAGTCTTGCTAAAAGTTGAAAACGGCGGAACCCATAAGGCAGATTTTAGTCTTGAAATATTTGTGGAAGTCCAGGTAAGGTTTATATTAGGAGGGAAGTGATAGGAAGTTCATCGGGTCATCTAGTATAGGATAGTTATATCGCACAAAATGAAAAGTTATTTGCAATAAACGCATTTCTACGCTAACAATTGCAATGTTACTTGCTAGTTTCGATACAATATTATAGCTGCATCTTATATTATCGTGAGATATGATCGATATCGTATCGCGTTGTGTGAGAAGTCCAAACGATTTATTAAAGCGAGAATAAACTGTGCACTTTTTTGGGATGAGTAAACAATGCTTTTGACACAGAACATGTCATGATCTGATTGAAAATTCGTAAGACGGAGAGAGAGAGTATATTCGCCGGTTGACGTTATATCCCCCTCTTCTACGAATAATAAAAACTTTTATTATTCGTAGCCCCTCTTGCTACCTGCCGGCGGCTTAAGTATATGCCAATTTTTATATTTCGTAAAGGCGTCAATCCACCGCGGCGCATGCTGTGCACGGCCACGCGGCGCACGGATTTATTTCTTTGACTACGTGGGTTAACGTTTCCACTGCAGCACACGCTATACAAACACGTTACTTACGACTATGTACACGCTTCCGTGTATCCCGTGCACAGCACGCGTAGCGTGGCCAGCGTTGAGCTACGTGTGCACCATATTTGAGCAAGCTACGTGAGTCAATTCGTGCGTAGCGTGACCGTGGGTCGCAGAGGACACAGTCACATATATTTTCTTACAAAGCGAAGCTTGATGCACGTGCGTAGTCTCTCCGTGCGCTGCGGTGGATTGACGCCTTTATTTTCACTTGTCTAAACTATGGCGTCCAAACCGTTGTTATTTACGCGCATATTCGAATTGAGTTAGTAAATAATGATATCCACAGATACCCTACCTTTTCAGCGGGTGTGCAATTTCACGTAATAATGCGATCATAGCTATTAGAAGATTATATCGGCCGAAACATTCGTTGACCCAAATACCTTCACCGACCTTTACATAATATAATATGGGATATTATATTGTATACCTTTAATATTTGCGTTATTATTATACCTTTAGGTATTAGATAACAGAATCCATTAATTACTTCCAGGTATAAAGTTGTTATTTGCGTTATCTGTGTTTGTCGCAAAAGCCGCAAAGTGAGAAAGAAAAAAAAATGAAAAATAAGCTTTATTTTGAAAAAAGAACTCTCTTAGCATAAAATGTTTGCTGCCAATTTCAATGTCACGATATATAATAATAATAATTGGTCACGTTACTTTTCTTTGCATTAGCATGAAATAATTTCAAACGAAAATATGTATGTAATATTAAATTTACTTGGGTTGGCTGGTTGGTTGGGTCGGTATTTTAAGCCGCCTCTCCACGTTTGGCAATGATAAACAAATGCACGCAATGACGAACATGTGGAGATGAATATTCGTCAATGATTGCCCATGTTCGACCTTGATTAAGGGGGCGACTTACCCAAAATTCTCGATTTAAAATTCATGATTATGAATGAAATGAATTCATAAAATTCAAATTCATTTTTATACTTGAAAATAAGCCCCGAATTGTTTCATTTTCTGAAATTAGATACTACATTATATTTCCTAGAATTCGATCTGAGCAAAAACACGATATCATAAATTTTCTCGATAGAAAAATATCACAAAGATGCATCTAATTTTCACGAATTTTTCATTTATTGCCATAACCGTGCATTGAACTAAGTTAATATTTTAACACATCGTATAAAATTCTATCCTTGATAAACCAACTTAGCGGATTTTTAAAATGTATACAACATTTTAAAAATCCGCTCGTTTATTGAGAAAAAACTAATTTTGCGATGATTACGCGTCGTCTTTTTTCACCTGGCATAATAATATGAAAGACGGGCGTGAGTGTGAAGAGAGAAGGACGATGTTTGATTTTCTGGGTTAGTCGCCCTCTTAAGCTGTAAAGATCTTCACAAGAGAGATAGAGGGGTTTCGTGTCATGGGCTAGGCACCGTCTTTTTTGCCTAACGAAAGTAATCCTTATATGCTATCTCTTTTTAAATGTTTCAAAACCATAGCGACGCTTATTAAAAATAAAGCAATTGGATATATTGTATTTTTACTGCTTAATTATTTTATATGTGTATCAATGTATGTACTGTTGGTGAACCTTATTAAAGTAAATAAATAAAAATAAATATGATGCCACGATATTATTTTTAACAAAAAATTAAAACCGACTTCCAAGGTAAAAACAATAATAACATTCTTATAATATTAACTAAAAAGTATTAAATAATTTTTCCTATCTAATAGTGCCTTTTTCCGAATTCGGCTAAATCTCAACAGCTATTTCTGTACTCAATCTTCATCATTTTGAAGTCAGTACCAGATACAGCTGAATCTTCCTCTTAAAGAATATTTGAAACTTTTGGAACTGGTACCGACTTCAAAATGATGAAGATTGAGTACAGAAATAGCTGTTGAGATTTAGCCGAATTCAGAAAAAGGCACTATTAGATAGGAAAAATTATTTAATACTTTTTAGTTAATATTATAAGGATGTTATTATTGTTTTTACCTTGGAAGTCAGTTTTAATTTTTTGTTAAAAATAATGATTTCACTCTTTTTAGTTACCTAGTAAACCATAGCATTCTACTTATTACAATTTGTTAAGAGTCACACTCACAAAATATGAAGTTAATAATTTTAAACTAAACATTAAAAAAAATCGAAGTGAACACGTGCTAGGTAATTTAAGGCAGAAGATGAATGTAATTTGCATAGTAGCATATGCTGTCAGTTCTTAAAACAGCGCCTAAACCCCCAAACTTGTATCTATAAGGAATCCGGAGTTCTCTTAGTATCTTCGGAACCATAGTATACCTTGGTGTAAAATCTTGCGTTTTGGTAGCATGTGCTTAGGATACTTCTCATAAAACTAAATTCACCATATGTTTCCATATAAATTTTGAGGAGTTCCCTCGATTCCTCATGGATCCCATCATCAGGTCACCATGTTTGGGAACATGGTACCAAATTCAGACTATATCCTATACAACAAAAAAAATTTTTGAAAATCGGTTCACAAACGGCGGAGTTATCCGCGAACAAACATAAAAAAGAACATATATACGGTCGAATTGACAAACCTCCTCCTTTTTGGAAGTCGGTTAAAAAGACATGCACACCAAATTGAATTATAATTTCATTTTAATTATTATATTTTATTTGCGATGCCATGAGCAGACACACACACAGACAGACACATTAAACTTTTAACACCCCTCTGTTTTCGGAGTAAAAAGTACTTACAGAACTCAAATTATGATATTATTTCATAAAATAAATAATTCAGATTCAGAATGCTCCGGCTAATTCAGTCATAATATCATAACCGTGCAATTATCGCTGCGTCACGACGACCCTCATCACGCGTGTAATCACGGCTTAACTCAATCACGTGACAAATCTGCCGTTGTTGCGAATCGCCCGAATATTTTATTCGCGTAGTTAAAGTCAGTCTCGTTTACGAGTATTGTTTTTTGTACTGGGAATTATGTTCGGCTTATTATATTAAGCTCTTCTGGCGCTTTGTATAAGTACGTAGATCGCGAAATATGAAAGCTACGTGGATTGTTTAATTGGACAATCAAAAGAGTTGTTTTGAAAATTAGTGTCCTAGGGTTTGTCTTATTTTCAACGGTGACTCTCAAAATGCTATGTCGCTGTAATCTTTATCGCTTGTTGAAAACTCGGCGCTTACCATACTTATGCGTTTATTTTAAATTCATCATCATCATCATATCAGCCTATATTCGTCCACTGCTGGACATAGGCCTCTCTGAACGCCAAGATGACCGATCTCCTGCTACTCGCATCAAACATGGACCCGCAACTAAACGGAGATCGTCGTCCCACCTAGTTGGAGGTCGACCTACACCCCGCGATTTCCCAGCCTTGGTCTCCATGGTATTTTAAATTACAACATTTGAATCCATGTTATACTAATTAGTGCAAATAAATAAATTATAATACTACCATAGACTGAAAATAATTAAATTGGATACTATAAAAATATCCTTGGTGCAAAAAATTCACAATAGAGATAGGATATGGGCGAAAAACCTGTAGACGGTCTAAAGTATTAATCCTTCGATCGCGGATTCTTGGAAATGCTATTGTATTCTATTGTTGTCGCGATCACCGGTACTTTTAAGGTGCTTGAAGGATTAAATAAAAAAAAAACACATTTAAATCTAGTCTACCAAACTATAGGCATTTACACAAACTAAAAATAGTTTCCAAACACTAAACCATTAGGTCGTGACGTCGTTTTCCGAGAGCGTCCCGTGGTATACAACAACTGCATGACACCACTGCGTTTTGTCTGAATTTTTAAAGCCTCTATTATGCTTTATGAGAGTCAAACATTTTTATTTGAATTCCAATGGTGTGTTCTTAATATTTTAATATAAATCATTTTATAATCATCATTACCTAAAGTTCTCTTAATCGTCACTGCTTACTACCTTATTTCATTTTACTTCACTATAATTTAGACTAAAAACTCGCTCTAGACATTAGAAGTCAAAGATTTTGCGTTGGAACAGAATCATTTTTCACTAGTTTTTCACTAGTTTCTTAGCATTAAGGTCGTAGTTGACGGCGAATACTCGGAAACTCAGTCTGTTGATGCTGGTGTCCCTCAGGGCTGTGTGCTATCACCTACTCTATTCATACTGCATATCAATGACATGTTACAGACCAACGGCATTCATTGCTATGCGGATGATAGTACAGGTGATGCTGTATATACCGGCTCCCCCAATATTTCTCGGCAAAATGTCACTGAGAGTCGAAACGAACTTGTGTCTAAGGTGGAGAATTCATTGGAGAAGGTCTCTGAATGGGGTAGACGTAATTTGGTCCAATTCAATCCCGCCAAGATACAAGTCTGCGCGTTCACCACTAAAAAGTCACCAATGGTCGTATATCCTCGTTTCGAGGGCACATCTTTAACCATCTCCACTAGCATTGAGATACTTGGCGTCAACATATCGAGCGAAGTCCAGTTCCGATATCATCTAGAGGGTGAGGCCAAATTAGCCTCGAAGAAACTTGGTGTTCTTAACAGAGCGAGACAGTACTTCAGTCCGGACCAACGCTTACAACTCTACAAGGCGCAGGTTCGGCCTCATATGGAATATTGTTCTCATCTCTGGGCAGGGGCGCCTAAATACCAACTGCTCCCTCTGGATCGTACCCAACGAAGGGCTGCTCGAATTGTTGACTGCCATAGTGTTTCAAACAGCTTGAACCCCTTGGAATTACGCCGAGATGTAGCTTCACTCTGCATCCTCTATCGGTTGTATCACGGGGAGTGCTCTGAGGCATTGTTCGGAAACATACCACCGGCAACTTTTCGCCATCGTCCCACGCGAAAAACATACCATCCTCATCACCTGGATGAGTGGCAGTCTTCCACAGTGCGTTTTTCGCGTAACTTTCTGCCGCGCAATGTAAAACTCTGGAATGAACTGTCACCAGCAGTATTTCCGGACCTATACGACCTGCAAACCTTCAAGAAAAGAGCGTATTCCCTCTTAAAAGACCGGCAACGCACCTGCAGCTCTTCTGATGTTGCGAGTGTCAATGGGCGACGGTATTTGCTTACCATCAGGTGACCCGTTTGCTCGTTTGCCCCCTTATTTAAGAAAAAAAAATTAAATTCGGTGGGGACAATGCAAGCTGATTACCTAAATGTCTGTCAAGAAAGTCGTCCAGTCCTGGGATAGGTAAGTTAAGCGTTCATCTGCGCCTGAACTGTCACTAATCGTGGTGTAATCTAACCCTTATTGTAACGATCAGATCACAGACATAGATCAAGATAGATACCACATGTCGCTCCATTTGTATGAAAACGAGCGTGTCACTTTTTTCCTACCTGCTGTAACGTACCGATGATAAGAAACGTGTCCATTATCAAGACCAACGTTTCTATTTGAATTTCTACAGCTCAATACGGCACTTTTAGGCATTTTTAAAAATTCCGGCTTACGTCCGATTCCGATAGCAGACTAAATAACAGACTTTCAAAAGACGAGCATTGCTCGTCGTTTGGGAACGCGATATTGCACGCGAAGTACATACACATGCGGTATCTATCTTGATCTATGTCTGTGGATCTGATAGTATTATCATAAAAAGTCCTATTGCCTTCCCAACCCTTACACTAATACTTCCAACGGTCGCATAAATATTATAATAAAACGTGATGACACATGTAACTCCCACATCATGAGCTTATTTTAAGTGATATATTGTGTTGGGATACACGAAGCCTCTAAAGTTAGTCTCCGGCGAGTGATGTATGGCCGTCGTGACCCTTTCGCCTTCTCGTCATTTCCGTTCCGTCGCAGGGTTAAGTTTCCTTGGATGTGGTATATTTTGCCGGCATAGTTTGAGGATGGAGTCTACCAACAAAATACAGTATAGAATGATACCTCTAAGGGTCTACAGAGACGGACTGCATTTCAACTGCAATCCAACTGCAAATTGCAGTTGGATTGCAGTTTGAATGCAGTTGACATGACTGCAATACGACTGCAATAGAACTGCAAGCCAAACGCTCAGTCGGATTGCAGTTCAGTTGCAGTCGGCGTACAGTCGTGTAAACTGTTTGGTTTGCAGTTCTATTGCAATCGTATTGCAGTCGTGTCAACTGCATTCAAACTGCAATCGCACTGCAATTTGCAGTTGGATTGTCCGTCTGTGTAGACCCTTAGACGGACTGCATTTCAACTGCAATCCAACTGCAAATTGCAGTTCAAGTGCAGTTTGAATGTAGTTGACACGACTGCAATACGACTGCAACAGAACTGCAAACCAAACAGTTCACACGACTGCACGCCGACTGCAACTGAACTGCAATCCGACTGCGCGTTTGGTTTGCAGTTCTATTGCAGTCGCATTGCAGTCGTGTCAACTGCATTCAAACTGCACTTGAACTGCAATTTGCAGTTGGATTGCAGTTGAAATGCAGTCCGTCTGTGTAGACCCTAATACATTGAGCTGTATATGCCTTCAGTTACTAATTTATGAACGTGTTTATTTTTCTAGCTACGTAGCTATGACAATGTAAATTGATTAAACTATATTTAAAAACAATCAACTTGACTCGCCTTGGCGCACATTTCATACAAACATATTGTTCGATTTTAGCAGATTCACAGCCTTAGTTTACTAGCTTAGACTCTGTATTAACACGCCACATTTTAACTAAAAAGTGTTGATATTTTGTTGTAGTCAGTCTGTAAAATCATTTGCATACTAGATGACGCCAGCAACTTCGCTGCACCGAAATTCGTTTATCGTAAATGAACCGTACTATTCTCGCAACATAAACTATTCTTTAATATCCTTATTCCTTTTTGTCTTTCAACGTATCTCCGTATCGTAAAAAGGTCACAGGCAAATAGACAGATACCATTTTGTACTAAAAATATTACTTATTAGTCAGAATAAGGATTCAACATCCACACTGTTTACTAAAACAATCTATACTTTATTAATATTATAAAGCGGAAGAGTTTGTTTGTTTGAACGCGCTAATCTCAGGAACTACTGGTCCGATTTGAAAAATTCTTCCAATGTTAGATAGCCCATTTATCGACAAAGGCTACAGGCTATATTTTATCACGCTAGGACTTACAGGAGCGAAGAAATAGAGGAAAATGTGGAAAAACGGGGGAAATTATTTGAAAGGGCTTATCTCGAACTACTGGAGCAATTTTTCCGTTATTTGGCACAAATAAGAAGTAGACCACGAGAAGGAGCATAGTATATTTTTGTAGACTAATTTGTCTGTGAAATATCTAATTTACGCGGGCGAAGCCGCGCGGAACGTCTAGTTTGTAAATAAATAGAAAATGACCGATTCTATATACGAGACATTAAAATGCACCGTAACTTTCGTGGCTCCGTGTGAATGTTTGCTCAATTTTTGCTCCTAATATGTATTTATAGAACGGATATTAGCCTTATTTGCCTCCGTATATTTTGACGAAAATGTTCAAGGAAAATAAATCATATTGAGCCTATTATCGCTTAAATTTAAACATTGTCTGTCGTATCAAATCATGATAAGCAGTTACTTAAAGTAGGCTTAAACAAGAACGGCTCTTTTATTAGTCTTTAAAACCATGATTATCAGTTTATTTAAATAGGGCTAAACTATGATTTGGTAACTGTCACAATTTTTTTTTTGACGACCTCTGTGGCTCAGTTGGTGGGTAGTCGCAGTCGGTAGCTCAAGCGGGGGGTCGTGGGTTCGAATCCCGCCGACGGAACAAAAAGTTTTCGAAGTTCCTGGGTCATGACTCATGGGTGAGTATTAAATATGTGTATCATATAATAAAAATCTTAAGTATTAAACGTACTAAATATATTTCAGTTGTCTGGTACCCGTAACACAAGTCCTTCAGGTACTTACCACGGGGCCAGACTGACGTGGTGTGAAGCGTCTATAGATAAAAAAAATGTACAAAAAATTACTACTAACGTGAACTCGTTAGTGGTAGTTAGGAACTGTGTCTAGACGTATGCTGCCTCATATTATTTAAACTACGATTGTGATGTTATGAGGATACTTTAATTCTGCAGACGTTATTAACTCGGAAAAATTATCGGTTTTTGAATAAACTAATTTCTGCGAGGCAGAAGTATCAGGAATCCATTTAGTATATCCAATCTAAGCTAAACAGCAGCGGCAGTGCGGAGGCCAGGTTCCAGCATGCCGTGAACTATTTAGTTTTTGACCCCCTCTCCCCCCCCCCTCCCCTTGTAAGTTCTGCAAGTGCAAAGATATTAATTCAATATCCTAAAACCTTTATTTTCAACGAATCTTATGGCCATATAAAAATAATTATCGTGCCTTCTTTTTAATTTTGTCGCTATCTTAATTCTATTCATCTCGGCAACACTTGAATACGTTAGAGAACATACTTGGCTGTTTAATTAACTATTCCTTTAGAGGCTTTTCTAGGAAAAAAAAAGTTAAACGTTATTGAAAGTGTCAATCAGTTACGCTTTAACATTTCGACTACAATTTGTTGGAACGGTGTGATTTTAAGTGCTTTATGTGTTGAAATATTTGAATAAAATGGAAATAAAGTACTGCTTCATTATTTACTATATTTGTTGTGTTTTTGGGTTTATTCAGTGAAATATAGCCCTGTAACTGAAGACCTAACTGCTTCACATTCAAAAGCATGACCTTTGTCTTTGTCATACTCGATCTAAACAATGATTTAAGTTAGGTTTGTCATTGAATTTAAAGCGCTAATATATCTAACTTTTGAATGATTACAAGGTTTTGCATTGATATTTACCTAAAAAGTGTATATTTTGGAAAATTTACATCATAGTCGTTACGTTCCGCCCGGCACTTTCGTGACAGACGCGGTTTGACAAGGCTAAATAGTATGGAACGGTAGCAGTGGCTTTTCTGAATTGGTGTTTTTTTGGTTGTTTTTATTTTTGGGAGTGGTGTACTAAGCAAGAAAATGCAATAAGTGCAGATATAGGAGCAGCCATAAAATAATTTTGCTTGATTGCAATTTCAATTTTTTTTGGGTTTTGATTTAGTATCCTGCGACACGATTCTAATGGGAAGGGGGGTGGGGGGGAGGAGGGAAGTGTTTAGGAGAGAGAGGTTAGCAACCAAAACCTTAGTTTAGTTTAAAAAATTTTTTTTTGAGAAGCCTTCTCCATAGTAGGTTACCCTTAATGGGCCCATTGTATAAAAAAGGGCTGCTTTTGTAAGCAAAGTACTTAAAATATTTCTATGAAACAGACTGTGTGTTGTAGATAAATGAATTGTTAGTTTTATGTAGATCATGAAATATGTATAGTTCTTTTGATTGCAATTTGAATTGTCCAAAAAATTAAAGTTCTTTGAAGTACTAATTTTGATGTCAAATAAAGCACCATATATTTTGTTCAACTATAATTCACAAAGTATTGAATATTCCATTGTGCTGTTTATTATTCGATAAGTTCACATCTCAGTAATATGATATAATGTTTACATTATATCATATTACCTAACGTTATTGAGTCATTCACAATAGTAAGAAACATGAGACCCTTTTTTGTTGACATTAACTGTGACGAGTTTTTATACCCACTTTGAAAACAAGTGTTGTGAGAAAAAAATGTATGGGGAGATCTGGGGTTTAGTTTTTATTTCATGTGCAAAGATGATAATAAAAGTTAATTTAAGTAATGAAACCTCTTTTATTTTATTTTAAGTAAGGAAGTCTTGATAAATTCTAGGTACCCTACATTTAAATTCTTATATTAGATTCAAATCGTTGCTCTGGCAAATATGTTGAAAGAAAATGTGAAAAATAGCTTAATCTAATTATAATAGTAATTGTAGCAATACATAAATGTTATTAAAATCGTAGAAAATAAGGTTTTAGTTAATCCTAACTGCTCGCAACACCGCGTCTGTCGCGGTGTCGCCGGGCGGTCGACAGATGTCAAGATGACGTCATATTTACTCGACAGACTAGAGGTTAAAGAGACCATAATATAATATTTTAATGTAGGTACAGTCACCTGAAATATCGAAAGTAGGAAGTAAGTTTATAGCTTGTTTTCTGTACACCGAGTACGATCCCCGAAGTTGTAGGTCGTCAAGGTGTGACTTTATTATCAGTCGGTTTGATAACGTCACCGAGCTGAGTAAACTGTCCACAGTAAGTCCACAGTATTCTGTCCACAGTAAACAATTACACGGACCGCTAACGCACAGACTCAGTTGTGATGTGTTTGATGTTTGGCTATACCCAAATACTAAATTATGTCCAAACCAAGTGGCATGTTACAAAATATTGATGCATGAAATTGGGCAGTTTTTAAAGTTTTTTTACTTAATAAGAGTTAGTCATTGTACTAGTGAAATCTTGTGATTGGCACTTATACAGGGTGTAAGAAAACAAAGTGATAATATTTTAGGGTGTGTATGCGTATCTGTATACTACTATAACTACACATATGTATGTGTAGTTCACTGTGAAAGTAGCAGCGCTGAGAGAGTCACTTTTTAAACATTTGTATGGGCGAATTCATGACACTGTGGCGCTTGCCCATACAAATGACGAAAAAAAGTCCGTCAGCTGCCTTATTTGATGATACATGCACAATCGTAATTCATAAAGAACCAGTAGGCCAGCTTCAAACAAACTGACAAATACCACTGTAAGCACTGGCCGGCCGATTTGCCGGAACCGTGCATTTTTTGGATATAAAAAGGCCTTTCACAAGACTCTAAATACCATCATCAGCAAAATCGGTTCAGTGGTTTGGGCATGTAGAGGTAACAAACACACACTACTAATATCGCATTCATAATATTAACGTGGATTTTGTACACTGTACGGTTCCCGCGTTAGCGAAGTCTGCTAATAATTCGTTATTCCATTTTTATTTCTGGGATGTATCTGTAATCCGGAATCAATCAGGAAGGGTACGCTAAGCTACTCCCTGTGGACGCGAGGGTCTACAGGATTGGCGTTTTACGTGATGCTACATATTTTTTATTTCATCGTTTTATTCTGTGTTATGTACATACTTATTTTTCTATATTTATTTAACTACTTTTATCTTTATATTTAACTAGATGACGCCCGCAACTCCGTTGTGTCAAAATTCCTTTATCGCGCGGGATAAAATGTATTCCATGTCCTTTCCCGGGACTCAAATCATCTCCATACCAAATTTCAGCAAAATCGCTTCAGAGGTTTGGGCGTGACAAGGTAACAGACAAACAGATAGACATACTTTCGTATTTATAATAATAATTAATATTACTCCGTACTAATATGTACGGATTATTTACGCGATAGAAATTTTTACTAAGTTTATCTGCTGGCTGACCCGGCAATATTGTTTTGCCGTAATATTCTTTTGCATGTATTACTAGCTCAATCGCATATCCTTACTCGCGTAACAATTAACATGATCACTCAAACTAATCAAAATCACTCTATTGAAAAACCGCATCAAAATCAGACAACGAAAAGTAACTTTATATGCATTTCATAAAACGATTTTTTGACTCAGTATTATATATTTTGATCCTGGACAGACAGACTGTTTGTCTGTTCGTTTGTTGAAAAGAAAAAGAAAAGTTTTTTTGTGGGTAAGTACAAAAGTTTCTGTATTAACCGTTTGAGAGGTGAAACTAATCAGTGGAATTGTATTACGTCGCCCGGGCCGTTCTAATTCCGTTAATTTTGTAACTGCTGCTAACGCTTTTATATCGTACAAAATTGGTGAATTTTACTTGTAGAGTAAATAGTCCGACCCGAATCCGACAAGTCGCACATGTCATATCAGAATATTGACAGTGAACGTTAAAAATCGAACAATACGTCTTGTTGTTTACTGTCTATGTTGGGGCTGCCGCTTGCGTGAAAACATTGCAGTAATATGTCCTTTTGAATTACTGTGTCGTATACCATACCATACATTTTCAAGAACATAATATTATAATTCCTGTTATTTTGGTTACAGGCAACTTTCATGCGGATCAGATCCGCGCGCGGGCGACGACACGCATGACAGGAAAAGCGCACTAATAATGACACCAAAAATGCAGAGTCGTTGTTGTTGTTGTTGTGTAACTGTATAAATTTGAAACAAATGTATTCAGAACGTCCTAAATGTTGCCTACCACCGGCTCGGGAATTATATTTATATTATAACGTAATTTTCCACTCGTAATTATTCAAAGTAAAACTTAAATAAAACGAACAAAAAGATCATAAGGCTTAGTGCAATCTAATTTAGCAGTCCTTTATAGTTCGGGGTTCAGCGAGTCACGTTCATGGGTAAGGCACTGAATCTAGAGGGTCGGTTCGTATTTTATTACACTATGTATTACATGTAATTTATTGTATTGTATACAGTTATTTATAAGGTAGACGTGGTATGCACATTTTACGCGAATCGCTTGAAGAACAGCAATATTCTTGAAGGTAAAGCAGTTTAGAAAAATTTGTAGGGATATTTTTTTAACTTATGACAAGTACTTATACCAATTGTATAATATGTGATATTATGGATATATGCAAAAACTTTTTTTGTAACAAAAATAAATAACGGGTTGCAACTTGCACTTCAGCAGTGACGAGAGAAATGATGAAAACGAAGCAGCAGGTCCAACAACTATAATAACTAATTTTAAACGATATAGACTCTTACGACCGCATACAGCGACAATAATTAATGATTAGGTACAAAACTTTATTTTAAATGGGACACTAACGCAAAAAATCAAACATCGTTCTTCTCTCGTCACACTCACTCCCGTCTTTCATATTATGCCAGGTGAAAAAGGATGACGCGGAATCATTGATAAGTTAGTTTTTTCTTAATAACTCGATAAATATACAATATTTTAAAAATCCGCTTGGTCAGTTTTTTAATGATAGAATTTTATACAATGTGTTAAAATATTAACTAAGTGTAATGCACGGTTATGGCAATATATGAAATATTCGTGAAAATTAGATGCATCTTTGTGATTTTTTTCTATCGAGAAAATTTTAAAATATCGTGTTTCCGCTTGGTCGGATCCTCGGAAATATAATGTAGTATCTACGTTTAAAAATTGAAACAATTCGAGGCTTATTTTCAAGTATAAAAATTTATTATAAAATTGACAATTTTGGGTTAGTCACCCCCTTAATGAAAAGTTTGACAAAGGACGTATGGACTATGGAGTCTTTGTCAAAAACACCATTAAATTGAAGTTAAGTAATCATTAAATGAATCTGGGTGCAGATAGAGAGAGATAGAGAGAGAGATTAGTGTGTAATACTCGTAAGTGTTGAATAAAATAAACTCCATTTTAATATCAGAGTAGAAGGTAACCCCGGAAATTTGATGTATCCTAATTTTGTGCCGCTTTATTTTAAGCATCGCACTAATATTTAAAATTTTGATAATAATTATTAGTATTGAAAAATATATAATGACTGGTACGTGTCTTTACAAAGTAGGCTTTCTCGTGGCTTAATTTATATATTTGCCGAACTTCATCGAAATGTGTCCGTTAATTTCGGAGCCGGCAAAAAAAAACAACAAAGTTTATGTGTAGTCTGTTGTATAGGAACTTTGCAACTAGCGTTATAAAATTGTTGCCATAAAATTGAAAAGCGTTTAATTTCGTCAATTTTATGACGTCATAAAGATTGACAAGGAAATCATTTGAGTTTTATGTAATGGATATTTTACGCATTCTGATCGCAACAGTGTTGCTTATATTTCAACTCCATTCTATCTCAGTACTTATTTAAATCTTTCTTGAAATCTTACGTACTAGCACATAATATAAATATAATAGTGATACTAGTAAATTCTATTATACAATGTGTCCCGTCACCAGTGTCCGAGATTTTGATAGCATGTTATAATATTATGGTATTTTTTTGTCGTCGAATTGGCTCTTTAATTATAATTTTTTTCTCTCACGGTTGTAAAATAGCAGCCATTTTTTTCCACGGGTTCTTATACTAATTTGACCAATACTACTCATGTATGCATAATATTATGTATATCCTATTAACCTATGGTATGGTATATAACAAAGTAATTCAATAGAAAATATTATTAGTACAATGTTTCACGATAGAGGCAATACCAGCATATAGACAGTAAACAAAAAGTTTAGCTCGACCTTTGACAACGTTTCTGTCAATATTCTGACATGACGTGTGTGTCGAATTTTTGGTCTGACTATTAACTGTATATTGTGCTAGTAGCACCCTCTGCTCAAACCTTTGCATAATATTCCCTTTTTTAGTCGGTTAAGGACAGCGATAGAAAACGGAGACGGAGAGAATATGTAACCGAATCTTAAGTATATTCAGTGACGTCATCGTCTGCCCAAGCTGGATTTAAATTTCATGAATAGAACATTTGCCGGCAGAGGTCAGAACTCAGATATATTTAGATTGTCGGACTTGGGATGATTTTAACTTTGATTCTAAGTTTTGATAATATTATCAATACTAATAATATTATAAATAGCACAGACATAGATCAAGATAGATGCCGCATGTCGCTCCATTTTTGTATGAAAACGAGCGTGTCACTTTTTTCCTACCACTGTGACGTACCGATGATAAGAAACGTTTCCATTATCAATGCCAACGTTTCTATTTAAATTTCTACAGCTTAATAAGGCTCTTTTAGGCATTTAGGAATTTTTAAAATTCCGATTTACATCCGATTTCGATAGCAGAATAAAGAACAGACTTTCGAAAGACGAGCGTTGCTCGTCATTTGGTAACGCGATATGGCACGCGAAGTAAATAATATACACATGCGGTATCTAATAGACTAAAATAAATTCGTCTGTAGATACTTTGAGTCCCGGGAAAGGACTTAGGTAGGAATTAGGATAGTTTTCATCTGGGAGAAATGTACGGTTCCCGCGTGATAAATGGTTTTTTGTGCAGCGGAGAGCGGGCGTCTATCTAAAATCTAAAAATTGCTAATTTATTAAGCAGTTATAAAGTAAAGTCTGGTCGTAGAACAAAATGAAACTCGTACATTGACCTGTAGCTGCCTGTCTCTATGTCTCCTTTAGATGGGCATGGGCATAGTGGTATCTCGTTACATACAATAATAATAATAATAATAGCTCCCACACCGGTTTCAGTGATGGTGGCCGGTTTCATTGAAACCAGGCCAGTTACGCAGGAGTAATTTTACAGTGCGCAGGTGCGTGCGCAGTAGACAAGATCACTCTCTATTCCTTTACTCTCATTACCCAGTGGGACGGAACACCGACACGACTGGCGAGAGATCAGGCGCAGGACCGACTTTTTACATGCCCAATGCCCATCCGACGCATAGATCATCTTCCTTGTAAGTTGTAACTAAACTTAGAAATAACATTTTCTAACACGGGAATCCAACCCATTACCTCCAAGTCCAGAGCCACGATCAAAACCACTGGACCATGGAGGAGACCACACACGCACCGTCGTCGGCGCTGATGGCTTGAGATGTATTCAGTTCTAGGAATCGTTTTAAGGTGGGTTTACACCAAAAGAACATAGAGCAAGAACAGCACAAGAACATTCTTTCGTATTCGGTTACAACATACTTTAGATCGTTTACACCAATGGAATCAACAAGAACATCAAGAATAGGAATTTTTGCTCTATAGGTGAGAATCATATAGCTCCGTTTAGACCAAACGAGCGAATGCTCATTGCTCATTCGTCAACGATAAGTAGTTAATTTATTTTTATAGTCATCAAAGGTTGGATCCCATAAACATCTTTTGTTATGGTATAATTCTATCATTTGTAAACATTTTTCATTACTCCAATCCATACTTACGAAATAACCTTTGATAAACTACCTAAAACCAGCCACCAAAAAGTAAAAATATCGAGAACACTAGAACCCCTTTGAAGAGACCGCCTCGAAGAGCGAGCACGTCCGAACACGAAAGAACGCTCTAGGCAATTGCTCGAGCGCTCTTGCGTCGTTTACACCAAACGAGCGAGATTCTTAGAGCATTCTACCTACTTACCGCCGAACACGTGGCGAACACACTAGAACAACGAAACAATGCTCGTTGTTAGTTTACATCAAAAGAGCTTTACTAGAATGAGCATTCGCTCGTTTGGTCTAAACGGAGCTTTATAATAACGAGTTATAGCGGTTGCTGCTGGTATTTCATATATTTTGGTGTCAGTGAGTGGTGAGCAATCTATCAGAGTTAGCAGTCACACAAGAAACTGTTTCCTTAAAATACAAATATCGTTTAATAGGTAATATTTGTGTACTATGGAAATTAGAAATATTGTGATATTAAATCATATCTTAAATGTCCAGAAACAATTTACAACTTGTAATAAAAGATCTGAGGATTTCTGTTTTCAGGGAAAAAAGAAATAAAAGAATAATGAATTCTTAAATGAAATGTCGGTGTAAATATTCTTAATTAGTGAGTCAATTGAATACCCGTGTAAGATAAAATCGATATGTTGGAGCACCAATCACGCGGTGCTTAAGTCCCTTAATGGTTTCCCTTTCAATTTTCTGGATGTCGGGGTTTTTGTGGTCCCAAACGTCATATTTTATGATGACAATTATTTTTATGCAAATTATTAAATTAAATCTACTTTATTGTGATTTAAGGTTTATGATGCTAGGTGCCCACAATTCCGTTCCGACGAAATGAAATAACCGTACATTATTCCGTGATAAAAACTTTACTATGTCTTTCCATGCATTAGTCCATGATAGTGTCCATACAAAATTTCGCTAATAACCGTGCAGCAGTTTGAGCAGCTTTCGGGCGTTTTGGTCTATCTAACCAAAAAGATTAAGGAGTGGTTTTGGAAACCTAAGTGTGACCTTACCTAATCTAACCTAAACTATGTAGGTTTCTCAAAATATTTGTAACTTTTCTTTCAAAGGGATGAAAACATGAAAGAGGCGAACAATAATAAGCGAAGAAGAAACAAAGGTACGATATAAGCAAGCAAACAAAGCAACAATAATAATCACTCCGATTTTGAAAGTCGGTAAATTCATTTAGTTTAATGAAATATATCAATTCATCCCGCAACAATCAGATAATGATGATTGGAATTTAAAATGAATAAATGAATGTTTGCGAAAGAGCTTAAATTAAATCTGCAACAATGGAAACCAATACTCTGTTGGTAGTTTGCGTACAAAAGTTAGAGCAAGTTTTGGATCCATAATGTTTTAATGCACTGCGCCCGGCTTGGTGGTTAAATAGGAAATCGTTTCCATTGTCCTAACATACGTGAATATTTGCGACAATTAAAGATTAAAATCTTTATATATTTACTAGTTGAATGAATAAAAGTAAAAGACTTTAACAGCGAATATTACGTACAGAAAATAGACCGACCAAAATCCGCATGTTACATACGTCATATCAGAATATAGACCGAAACTTTGTTGAACGTCGAACAAAACTTTTTGTTCACTGAATATGCTGGTACTGCATCTTATGTGAAAAAATTGCATTAATTAATATTGCAGAAATAATATAATATCGTACTAGATGACGCCCGCAATTCCGTTGCGCCAAAATTCGTTTTTTTGCGCAAGAACCGTACATTAATACGGATAAATATATCCTATGTTCTTGCCCGGGACTCAGTGTATCTCCATACCGAATTTCAACAAAATCAGTTCAGTGGTTTGGGCGTGAAGAGGTAACAGACAGATACACTTTCGCACTTATAATAACTAGCTATTTGACCGAGCTTTGCTCGGATAAAACACGAATAAAATGACATTTTCTAAAAATAATTCCTAGCTAGATCGATTTATCGCCCCCGAAACCCCCTATATACTAAATTTCATGAAAATCCTTGGAGCCGTTTCCGAGATTCTTGTATACAAATATATATATTATACAAGAATTGCTCGTTTAAAGATATAAGATTATAGTGTGAATTGCCGTGCCGTGTAACAATGTAACTGCGGCGCTTGTCTTGCTGTACGCCGCCGGTATAATGGTCCAAGTTTGAAATGTTTGCATTCGAGATAGCGCTGTTATGACTGCGTCTCATCACATATTATCGGTTATCCCTATCTATGCAAAACGACGTTTATTCCGCAGATTAAGGCCCCTACAGGCTGATCGATCTGGCCGGACTGATTGCAGGCCGATCTGACTGGAATCGTTGTATGAATTGCACGAGTCTTTAGCGACGACCTCTGCGGCTCAGTAGTTTTTAAGCACGCCTAAGCGTTGGTTGGAGGTTCGAAGCCCGCCGGGGAAATATGTTTTCAATGTTCCTGGGTCATGGTTGTGTATTAAATATGCGTATTATATTCTAGAAATCTTAAGTAGGCACTAAAAGTTATATTTTATTCTGGTATACGTAAAACTGGTTTTGCGAGAAGCCAATAACTAAGCACGACAAATAGACGTGGGTTACTGCCAAAGAAATTATTATCACTTGCTTCTAGAAACAGACACGGGATAATATCTTTCGAGGAAAAATGTACGGTTCCCGATAATTAAGCGGACAAAGCAAGTAATAAGCCTAATAGTAACATACAAGCGATCGATCGAGTTAGAGCGTTGAATCAACATTGTACAACGACTGTAACACAAAGCAGTTAACGGAACTGTTGTTGTTGGAACAGTTTAGACAGACAACGGTTAATTTAATTGTTAAATTACACCCGAACTGTCTAAAGAATGTAGGCTTCTAATGCAAACGCGAATGTGTTTTGATTTGAAAAATCTGTTTTAAGCTATTGTATGGCTTTCGTCGCGGGCTTTCTTTGAGTCCCCAATACCACATGTATAATTTTTTTCTTTAATGACTATTAATTATATCTTTATTTTATTCAGGTTCATTAATAGGAAATATTACGAAAAGGTCGGACTAGAGGCCAAAGGGCCCTACCAGCACATATACAGCAAATAATCCGACCTAAAGACCGATCGAGAATGCAGTATGCGGGAACCGTACAATTATTTTTCGTGGTAATAACCAATCTGTATACTTGCTCCGGACTCAAACTATCTCAGTAGAAACATGAGTAATACCCAGAAATACTTTTACATTAAAAATGCATTATTATAGCTATGTATGCCTATTGTATAACATACAATAACACTGAATATTATTGTATGTAGAGAAATTCTTTCTGATAAACATAATTTTGCACCCAGTCGTCCGTAAAAAGCAGATAAAAAAGTAACAAAAAATTTAAAAAGTAAATAAAGCAAATGATAACGAACTTTCGAGCGAAATTGCTTTACTTCGCTGCAAAATTACAATATAAAATGTAAGATAAAATGAACAAAGCAGTATGTAAGTTAGACAGTCTTTCTCTGCATATTCTTTTAAAGTTTAGACAAAAGGTGGGGACAAAAAGTGTCCGTAATTGAGTACTCGCACAGCGCCGCTAGGACCGGGGCCCATACTACGAAACGGTTTTGAGACTCAAACAATCGTACGAGAATATTGCATCCTACTCTAACAAACGTGAAATGATGTTGTTAGAGCAGGACGCGGTATGCTCGTCCGATTGTTTGAGTCTCAAAACGGTTTCGCAGTAGGTTAGTAAGTAAGTAGTACACATACCGAGTAGAGAGGCGAGACAGTGGCGAAACAGTGGCGAGACAGTGCAAACAGACAAAATTATTGATGAGCCAAGGGCACTGTCTCACAACTCACTACATAACTGTCTTACCCATAAAGTTAATATACCTAGCGGAATAGAGGAACAAAAGGCCTGAGCAAGCGAGATCTGCGAATAACACTGCGTGCTAAAAAGAGACGTGTGATACATCATAAGCAGAACCGATTTTTATACGCTTTTTATTAGCTTCAACTATATGTTTGTTTGTAACAGACTTCTTTGGGCGCGATTTTGACCCACTTTAAACGGCCAGATTTCGTTCAAACTTTGTAGATTTATCGAGGACCGATGACAATACACTAATTTGATATAATGGGCATTGTCCAAAAAATCATCATCGGCGGCCAATTGACCTCTGCAGTATGTTTTAATTCCTTTCAATCTTATTTATAATGGCTGGTTCGTCAAATGCAAGTTTTCATTATGTGAAAACTGATATGAGAAGCTTACCAAAAGTTCGAAACGTAATGTTGGTCGAATTTATTGGTAATTTAACGCCATTGAAGGTCAAACTAAGGTTAAACATATTTGTTCAAAAATATAAGTAACTAATGGGTATTTTTTTCGTTTATATACAGAAAAACGATCACTGACCTTATTCCTCGAAACGTTTTTGTAATGAGCAAAATTAAAAAAAATTGGACAATCCCCAATTTGGGCGCGATTTTGACCCACTTCAAACGGCCAGATTTCGTTCAAACTTTGTAGATTTATCGAGGAACGATGACAATACACTAATTTGATATAATTATTCCAGTTTTCAATTTGTATGCTTGTATGTTTGTTTGTAACCGACTTCTTTGGGCGCGATTTTGACCCACTTTAAACGGCCAGATTTCGTTCAAACTTTGTGGATTTATTGAGGACCGATGACAATACACTAATTTGAAAAAATATTCCATTTTTTCAATTTTCAAAATTTTTTAGTTTGGTTTTCTATAAAAAGCGTGTTTTTAGTTTTTTTCAACTATAATTTATTATTTCATCTGTTTGACGTCCAATTGGCACTTATCGGCACGTTGACAATTTCATCTCTTAGAAAGATGCTTGTGTAAGTGTATACGTAAACAAATTTTTACACACAGACGTAAATCAATTTCGGTTAATTTATTTATTAATTTATTTATTAATTTATTTATTAAAAACTTTATGCACATACAAGTACAAAGGTGGACTTAATGCCTTATGGCATTATCTACCAGTCAACCTTTGGGCGATACAGGAACAAAATTGTATGGGTGCCAGTCAAGTTACCAGAATAAGAAAAAAAAGAACTAAAAAACTAACAACATGTAAATATAAATTATAAATTATACAAATAAAATATATATTAAACTATACTTATCATTAATACACTGATGTATAAGATATATAAATAAAACTACATATAATTATATACTTATATATTATAAATATATATTAATATAATATACATTATTATAGTTAATAGTAATATTTAATATTTGCCAAGATATAATGGGTATTAAATTAGATTTGATATACCTAACAGCTTACTATAATAGATTATTAAAACTAAGAGTCCGTCAATTGCTTCAAGTAGAAGTCACGAACTCTGCGCTTAAAAGTGTCTCTTGTTTTTGACATCCTGATTTCCGGAGGAAGAGCATTCCAGAGGAGAATAGCCTGGATATTAAAAGAAGAGTGGCCGAAATTAGACTTGTGGGAAGGGCAACTTAAAAGCTGATTTGAAGTGGATCGGAGGTTTTTATCGTGCGTGCTGCAAAGGTATTGAAAATGAGGGGCGAGATATTCGGGAGTATGGGGATGATGCAACAGTGAATATCACACATAGCGCTCGCACAGAGCGGCGCTGGCGTACTGGTAACCAGTGCAGCTTAGAGCGGTACGAAGAAACGTGATCGTATTTCCGAGGGTTGAATATGAATCGAAGGCAGTTGTTAAATAATCTATCGAGTTTGTTGAGTTTATCGGCATTAAGATCAAAACAGCACACGTCACCATAGTCGATTATAGGGAAAATGAGAGTCTGGACCAGCAAAGTCTTGACCGGAGTAGGAAGGAAATTTTTGTGTCGATAAAGGGATCGTAGCGTATTTGTGACTTTACTTGACACATTAGAAATATGGGATTGCCAATAAAATGGGTTTAGTTTGACAGCTCGAGATTGTTGCTCTATTCCGCTCTTTATGGTCTAACCACTGTACTCGGTGTACTCGGTAGGTGTAACAAGACCCCAAGGTAAGGTGGTTAGCTCTCGCTCATACTTATAGAAATGTTTCGAGATAGCATTCGTTGTATGCCTTAAACGTCATTTAGATAAATGTAAAATCTCTGGAGAATCACTGTAAAAAACGCCATACTTTGTTATATCAAGTTTTATATCGAATCCCATCATATCTAACTTCACAGAGTAAAGAGTAGTATAATTTTATTATGTTAATATAAAATATTTTATACTACTGGGAATAATTGTTAAAAGTCTATCTATAATATTATTAATATTAAATTGGCTCCCACATCATTTTCTATGACGGTTACCAGTTTCATTGGAACCGGCCAGTTACGCAGAAGTAATTTATGGTGATTGGGGCCCAGGTGTGTGAGAACTTCACAAGAGCACTCTTTCTTTGCTCTTATAAATTGTCATCATAATATAGAATGATATAAATGAGATAAACACATCAGTGGATGAAGTTAGTAACTCACGATTTGAAAACTGTCGTTTTTGCATAAATGGAGGCTTTAGGACCTAGAAAACGATTCGAAATAAAAAATAACATGGCTTCTATATATAGCTAGATATGAAAGCTAGATGAAAAAGTTGGTAAGTTACAAGGTTTGTTAAAATTGTAAGGAAAAACTTGAGAGGTGTCAAGGGACACCCGAATGGAACGAAGTTATTCTTATACTTATGTTCAAAAAACCTGTATACTTATTTATTATTATATACTCAAAAAAAAAACTCCATCTATTGACGCCCAGGAATACTAACAACACGTCGCAGTTTATTCTCAAAAAACGCCATCTAGTTGACGCACAGGAATAGTATAATCAACGCCCTCTGCCCCTACCATGCAGGTACTAATAAAAAAGTGTCGTTACAACTTTTTCAGTCTAGCCCAAGGCGCAACGCGCGATAAGGAACTACGTTCCAAAAGTAGTTACAAGGTTTGTTAAAATTGTAAGTAACAAAATTGAGTAATAATTATTGCTTTTAAAATTTAAAATGTTAGTTACCCACTTCACCGAGTGGCTGATGTCTTCAAATGTCTTTGCGTTAAATTTTCTCTTTTAAAAGTGGCAGCTGCGGGCAATTGTTCGTTTGGGATATTTCCATACGCCCCGATAATGCACTCTTTGTTGGACGAAAGTGATGTCATAACGGAATGAAAAGTATTTTTCTTGGGTAAATTATGGAATTTCTTTGCGGTTCTCAACTTGAGTAATGGTTCCGGTTAGTATTCCGCTGTAACTTTTTCAAACGTAAAAATTATCTAGAATTTCGGTATATTGAAATGTTTCGGAATAAAACATTCGAACTTGAAACTTTCTTTTGGTGTTTGAATTAGAGCGGTTTTGTCCCACCTACTTGTAACATTTTTTTATAACCTAATAGGCTACATAATAGTGTTGTTATTTTAATTATTACTTTCGAGTATACTCAGGGTAAAGAACATAATATCTTATCATATTATAATATCAGTAGTAAGTATTAAATCTTTCAAAAGACTTGTTATAAATTTGAACGGTATATTATTTTACACCATGTGTTGTTTTTTGTTTTTAACTAAAAAAGTTACTGTAGTAACAAATTAGGATACACAAATTTAAATCTTAGGTATATTTTAAGTCTTCAGGTCCTATCTGACCTTCTCTCGTCCCAGACTACCTGTGATGTCCAGCGAACCAACAAAATTCAATTATAAAATATTAAAGCGAACCAACAATATTAAAATTTAACGCTACATTATGATATTTAGTAAGCTTATTAATGTTTGATGACAATATATTCGGTTAATTCATATAATATTTGAGAGGAAATTTTAATCACATTATTGTTGAAACATAGAGATATATAATAATATAATAATAATGATAATAAAACGTATGCAGAATCAACAATGGCTTTATCATGTGTAATCTAAAATTAATTAATGAAAAATATTAAATTAGTACTCTAATGAGTAATAATTAATAATTAAAATGATAGTGATAATGTTCGTATTCGGAAATAGCATGTTTTTTGTGTGGCGGCGTGCGGTTTGGCCGTTACCTCTTCACGCCCAAATCACTGAACCGATTTAGTTGAAATTTGGTATAGAGACACTTAGAGTCCAGTAGCGCTAGCACGGCGACCAGCGGAAATGCGAAAGTATGGACAAACTGTGAAAATAAACCTAAGGTGCCGTTCCGATCTTTTTTCGTTCTGAAAAATTCAATTAAAATGCCACTTTATGATAGACTATAGTCACAAACTGTGGAGATAAACTTATGGTGCCGTTCCGATCTTTTTTAGTTCCGAAAAATTCAATTAAAAAGCCATTTTATGACAGACTATAGTCCTAAAAATTCAAATAATATCCTACATTATGACATGTACTATAGTCTGTCATAAAGTGGCATTTTAATTGAATTTTTCGGAACGAAAAAAGATCGGAACGGCACCTTAGGTTTATTTCCACAGTTTGTCCATACCTTCGCATTTCCGCTGGTCGCCGTGCTAGCGCTACAGGGAAAGGACATAGGCTTCTTTTTATCTCGGAAAAATATAAGGCTCCCGCACAGTAACGAATTTGGGCACAACTGAATTGCGGGCGTCATCTAGTAATTATTAATACTATACTCTGTATAGTGTATAATCTAAACGCACCTTTAAACACTTAAATGCATATAAAACATTGTCGTCTGCTTAAAAATTTGCGTTCGTTGTTAAAAACCCTCCAAGCAAACTTGGCTGATATAAAATTCTCCAACAAACTAGGAAACATTTAACTTTGGAGTTTTCAAACTTGGATTTTTTGTTCTTTGCAGTTTTCAGTCGAGTTCCATTGACTAAGTCGCGACTAAGTTTGCGGCCTGAAAAACTTTGTAAGTATTAACGACGTATAGCGCGAGTCCTCTTCGGGAATTATGAATAATTTTCCCTTGATTGTCTCTTGTTTTACTTTCAAAATTAGTCCACTAGTCGCTGTCTTTTGAAGCTCCACAGTTAGTAGGTATTTTTTCTTGTATTTTTAACCCCCAGCGAAAAAGATGAGTGTAAAGTTATAAGTTTGACGTATCTCTCTGTGTCTGTGCGTTTGTGTGTGTGTGTGTGAGTGTATGTGTGTGTGAGTGTTTATGTTCATGAATGTTTAAATCGAATATCGAGCTCTCAACGGATAGGGCAGATAATACTTTCTGATTTAAAACGTCATGGTGGAAAGTTTTTTTTTTTTTGTTTTCTTAATTAATATTTATTAAATTATTTATTTCTTAAAATATGCCAGTTAGCTTATTTTTTGTCAATATAATATTTATGAAAAATTAGAATCTAGTATCTTCTAGTGACTAGATTCTGCCTGGAACTACGTTTTCGCAGAATGGACGTAACTTCAATGCACACCCTTACATAATTACGTGCTCAAGACAAACTTGATATTGTCTCCAAGAAAACGTTAGTGTAAACATTATTCGCATACAGTCTGGGGACTGGGGACGGCATTTTCCAACATGGCGACGTTTAAATAAACTCCACGGGACTTAATTTAGACTAATAATACTGAGATGAGCATCAGCTTGATTACGAGCTTACATTGTTTTACGAAAAATTAGATGACGCTCGCAATTATCCGTTGCACTAACATTCATATCACACGAGAACTGTACATTTTTCTGGGGAAAATTATCCTATGTCCTTTCTCGGGACTCAAAGTATGTCCATACCGAATTTCAGCAAAATCGGTTCAGCAGTTTGGGCGTGAAGAGGTAACAGACAGACAGACAGACACACTTTCGCATTTATAATATTAAGTATAGACTTGGCCTCTCGCACATTTGATACACGATGTTTAGGGTGATTTTCCTGTCATGCGTGTTGTCACCCGCGTATGGATCTGGTCCGCATGCGGGTGATGACAAGTGTTGCATAATCCATACTAATATTATAAATTCGAAATTGTGTCTGTCTGTCTATTACCTCTTCACACTTAAGCCGCTGAACCGATTTTGCTGAAATTTGTTATGGAGATACGTTGAGTCTCAGAAAAGGAACTAGCGTACTCTTTATCCCGGCAAAATGTACGGTTCCTACGCGATTAACTAATTATTGTGGTGTGTTATATCACTGTGGTATAATATAGTATATGGGCAGAGCACTAGGAGTGTAGACTTCGGAGCAGTAGCAGGAAAGGCAGTACAAGTGAAAGGCTCGAGAGTGGTAGACCAACTATTTATTAAAACGTTAATTTATTATTCTAAGCTCCGTTCGCACGTCATATCTGACATACACAATGGGGATTGTCCATTTTTTTTTTAATTTTGCTCATTACAAAAACATTTCGAGGAATAAGGTCAGTGATCGTTTTTCTGTATATAAACGAAAAAAAAATACCCATTAGTTACTTATATTTTTGAACAAATATGTTTAACCTTAGTTTGACCTTCAATGGCGTTAAATTAGCAATAAATTCGACCAACATTACGTTTCGAACTTTTGGTAAGCTTCTCATATCAGCTTTCACATAATGAGAACTTGCATTTGACGAACCAGCCATTATAAATAAGATTGAAAGGAATTAAAACATACTGCAGAGGTCAATTGGCCGCCGATGATGACGTCAGAGTGAAACTTTAAAAATTTATTGAGAAAAAACTAGCCAATGAATTTCAAAATTATTTAATTTTTATTCTTAAAATACCCTATTTTAACGAAAAAAAATATAAAAAGTACATGTGATTTTTTGTGGACAATGCCCATTACAACTCGCACGCGTCAGCATTCACACACTTGCATACCGAGTACAAAGTACAGACCCCACAGGTGCAACGGAGTTGCAGGCGTTTTCTAGTCAAACTATACAGAATGTAACAAAACTAAGTGATAATACTTAAGGGTGTGTATGGGTCCCTTATATAGAGTTCACTGTGAAAGTAGCAGCGCTGAAAGAGTATTTTTTTACTTTTGTATGGACAATGAATTGCTATGAATTGGCCTGTAAATTCGCAGTTTGCTTTTGAAACGTTGTAAACTGTATTTGAAATGTATACTTTAATACCGGCGTGTGTTATGTATGCGCATGTCAGAGCGGATCCCGGGCTAATACAATACAGAATTCTGTGGAATTATCACAGAAAGGTCAAAGGTCATCATGAACAACACAGCTGATTACAATATTACTGGAATATTCCACAATAAAGTGTACTTAGAGCGTGCTGTATTTACAGAATTCGAAAAGAATGCTAACCTAGCCTTCTTCGTTCTTACTTTTTCCTGTTTAATTATGGAAAAATCAAAATATTGTCAGCAAATTCCGTAGTAAAAATGTTAATCATAAAAAAACCCTCGAGGATTTGAACTTTCGTTTAACTAAGGACGAACGAGAAAGCGCCATTACATTTGATTATATGCATTTGCATACTTGCATATGCAAATGCATATAATGGCACTTTTTAGGCGATAGTGCATATTTTGGCAATTTTTCGATGATAGTGCATATTTCGGTAGTTTTATGCCCTCGTAGTCTCCAAACTAGCTATCATGACACACACCGAGGCCACAAAACAGAGGTACGATAGATCAAAACACTTCAAATATGTGGCACCGTCCCCATTTAAATGTTATACACCCAATAGGTACAATATCTTCCTAGAAACAAAATTTATAATAAAACATTAGTAAAAAATTTGAAATGAATAAAGTAGTTAACGATTTTATAAACTTCCATGGGAATTAAGATTGCAATCGGAAAATGTTGGTAGAAAATTATTGTGGTGCTGTATAAGAAATTGGCACTTTTATTAACGGCACCACCGGAAAACTCTTCAAAAAAATATAATAATATTTTAATATTAAGTGACTTTTGATCGTGCATATTTTGTGCATATTTCGGCCTTTTTTTCGTGCATATTTCGGCACTTTAATCGTGCATATAATCCGATGTCTAATCATCACCAATTTAAATGTGAAAGTGTGTCTGTCTGTTTTTCTGTTACTTCTTCACGTCCAAACCGCTGAACCGATTTGGCTGAAAATTTCTATGGATATACTTTGAGACCCGGGAAAGGATATAGGATACTTTTTATCTCGGAAAAATGTACGGCTGCGCGCGATAGACGGATTTAGGCGCAACGGAGTTGCGGGTGGCATCTAGTTATATTATAATATAGATGCTGCAGTTGGTCGCAAGATGAATTCAGTATTCATCCTACATGACGCTATCGAAAAATTTTGTGAAACGTATAAGTATAGCGATGTTTCTAGAATACATTTCGTACAGTAACTGCTTTTAATTGTGCTCTACACTGTAAATAACTGCGGAACCTTCTTAAGTGTGTCCTGAGTTCCTGACAGGTCTTATATTAATAATTTTGATATTACATAGTACATAAATACATGGTACCATATTATTTACTACTAGTAAGTTTAACGGACGTCGCGTCGTCTCGTCATATCCATGAAGTTATAATATACTTATTGTCAAACGCAGGGTCGAAACACGATAATATCGTAATAGGTACGATTACGATATATCACGATTATCCAGTATATTGTTGCATTCGCACATCCACATACTGGATCACGATTCGAATATCATGATTATCGAGCGTGAAACATTCACCAATGTGAATTGATGAATGCTTCACGCTGCAAGAGGGAATACGCTCTCTTCTTGAAGGTTTGGTGATTGCTTTACGCTCGAATATCATGATTAACGAGCAATCACCAAACCTTCAAGAAGAGAGCGTATTCCCTCTTGAAAAGCCGGCAACGCACCTGCAGCTCTGCTGATGTTGCGAGTGTCCATTGGCGACGGTAGTTGCTTTCCATCAGGTGTCCCGTTTGCTCGTTTGCCCCCTTATTTCATTAAAAAAAATGTCACCTACGCGCCAAAACTACCGAAATCCTTGTAGGTCTGACAATTTCAATTGCTATGAATCCGAACTCAATAAAGCTCCCCATAACAGTTTATTTAGAATTTTAGATGCATTAACACTCAGGACAAGTGTCGCGACGCGTCGTTTTGGGTGTGGAAATGGTCGTTAAAGAACATTTATATTCCACACCCATAAAGACCACTAAACGGGCTTTGCTGCGTTATTTATGTTTACTCCGGATAATGTTGTTGAAGTGAACGTCTGTGTTCTTTGAGCATCAAACGAAATTGCAGAGAAATTGATTGGCAATGGGCATGGAGATACTTTGAGTCCCGGGAAAGGACATAGGATAGTTTTTATCCCGGAAAAATGTACTTTTCTCGCGCGATAAATGAATTTTGGCGCAACGAAGTTGCGGGCGTTATCTAATAGCCTATAATTTCTGTGCTTGATTACTCCTACAGAGTAGAGTGACGCGAGACAGTGTTCTCGGCCAACCTAATCCCCTCGCCCTTATCGATTAAGGTTCTACACAGACGGACCGCATTTCAACAGCAAACCAACCAACCAGCAAATTACAGTTCAAGTCCAGTTTGAATGCAGTTGACACGACTGCAATAGAACTGCAAACCAAACAGTTCACACGACTGCACGCCAACTGCAACAGAACTGCAATCCGACTGCGCGTTTGGTTTGCAGTCGTATTGCAGTCGTGTCAACTGCATTCAAACTGCACTTGAACTGCAATTTGCGGTTGGTTTGCTGTTGAAATGCGGTCCGTCTGTGTAGACCCTTAATCGATACAAATTTCAACGCAATCGGTCCAGTCTTCTCGAAGGCATTTAGCAACAAACACCACAACAAAATTTGACATAATTTAAAATGTTGATATTTTTTAATTTGAAAGAGATAAACAAAATCTTATTTCATACAGCATCATATATTACGACAATAGAACGCCAGTGCATTAGAAATATAAATCAAAAACAGAACTAAACGAACAGACTGTAAGTGTGCACTCGAGAGAAATGCGCGCACTTTATTTTATTTGCACCGGCATCGTTTATTACAAAAATAAATGATATTTACCAAATATTGTAGCGAATAACGCTATGTTATAGTCGAACTCTATTCTCAAAGTGTGCTCCGTAGTCCGTGGAGTTCTGCGGGGCTATAATGGTAATATTTTGCAATTCCTCCAGAAGATGAATTGTCAAAACTGTCAAACTGACAAATGTCAAATTAGTACCAATTGTGCAAATTACTAGAAATATGAATTGCAAGCAGAGTGATTTTTAAAAAATAAATCATAATAATTATGATTCGTTTCTTGAAAATCACTCTGCTTGTCTAGTAATTTGCACAATTTGTACTAATTTGACATTTGTTAGTTTGACAGTTTTGACAATTCATTTTCTGGACGAAATGCAAAACGTTACCATTTTAGCCCCGCTGGGGCTCCGCAAATGCCATAAGTATAGGGATACTACGCTTACCTCCGTAAGCGATATAAAAATTTTTAGAAATGTCATCAGATCAGTCAACATGGAAATAATTAATTCAAATACAGAACATTTTTTTGAACTGTTGGTTTGAACAGTTGGTCCGTGAAAAATGTCAGCCTTTTAATCCTTCGATCGCGGATTGTTGGAAATCTATTGTTATTCTATTGTTGTCGCGGTCACCGGTGTCCTTATGGGGCTTGATAGGTTAAAAGTTCCGCCAAAAAAAGTTCGCCACCCAAAAGTTTGAGAACAGGCTGTAAAATAGACTACTGCCCGGATTCCAAAGCTTATAACATGACGCAGTTTATCTATTCAACGTTGTTGATTAGCAAACGTCGTTAATGTAATTAACGATTGCCAGTCAACATCGCTATAGAATAGATAAAATTATGTCAAAATACCTTGAACCTGGGCAAAAGTTAAGTAATAACTATTTAGTAATCTATGGCAACAGTCATTTACATTTGAAGAGGTAGGAACTCTACTCTTCGTATCCTGACGTGATTTAAACATTTTTAAATAAATTCACAGCGGAACAAAATAGGATTTCACTTCAAATATCTTTTTTATTCTGTCCAAGATTAACTGCGATAGACAGGCAATCCTGGCTGAGTGCAAAACTCAACATATTTAAAGCAGTTTTAAGCGTTTTGTTACAGTGATATACGATACGGAACTATCAGCTGAGGCTGTTTGTCCACCCGTCACCGGGACGTCAACGACAAAAATTCAAATAAAATGCTACTTTATGACCAAGGCCACAAAATTAAGTAATAATACTTTAGGGTGTGTAAGGCTTCGTCCACATTTGTATCATTTGCGCGATCATCCCCTCTAGCATACGCCAACGAGAAAATTTTGTCTACACGTTTTCTCGATGTTTGATGGCTTTCTCTTCATCTCTATTGACCCTAACATGACATATTTTTTCTCGTGTAGATCTGTCGTCAAAATCTATCGATATAATGTCAAAAATGATTTTGACATTATGTCGTTATCGACAATATAACTATAGATAGATAGAGTTTACTGTGTAAGTAGCAGCACTGATAGAGCAATTAATTTTGTGATTTGGGCAAGCAGCCCCAGCGTCATTAAGTAATCTTTCCACACAAAAATGTAAAAAAGTTACTTTTTCAGCGCTGCTACTTTCACAGCGAACTCTATACAGGGGACCCATACACAAAGGCTTAGATATAGTATTCACTAGATGACGCCCGGAACTTCGTTGCGCCAAAATTCGTTTATTGCGCGGGAACCGTACATTTTTTCGGGATAAAAACTATCCTACGTCCTTTCTCGGGACTCAAAGTATCTCCATACCAAATTTAAGCAAAATCGGTTCAGCGGTTCGAGCGTGAAGAGGTAACAGACAGACAGACAGACAGACAGACAGACGGACAGACAGACACACTTTCGCATTTATAATATTAGTACGGATGTCCAGAACCGACATTGGTCTAGCGACCCTTGCCACCGCTGCTCTGTAGTGGCGGAGAGCAAAATGAAACCTATAGCTTAGGTCATAAAGTGGCGTTGCGGTAGGTTCTATCATACCCGCAACTCTGCCTTAAGCGATGAGTTGAGCACCATGGGGTTTTAGTGGGTAGACTACGCAGGAGTCCCACATACCCCGGCCGATTTGCCAATTTGCCGGGGATGCGTAAAGCATTTCCCCATGTTAAAAAAAAAAAAGTCATAAAGTGGCATTTTATTTGAATTTTTTTCGGTCCGTCATCGTAACGTCCCGGTTACAGTGGCAGTGGACACACGGAGTAAGGGGACAGTGAATAATGCTCTGCATTGACTGCTTCTGTTTTAAACAATCCTCTAATAGCATTGGATGCATAAATTCCGATTGAAATATTATCCTCCGCTGAGCTGTTAGCGCTTTTATAATCTTCTTTCTAGTAGTAATCTAGTTGTTTTAGTTTTAGTATGATGGCTGTTCGATAACTTTTCGATTTCTCTTTAGATAAGAATATTATTAGATGCAAAAGATCGTGCTATGTCAAATAGCACTTTATATGTATACTTACTTGTATAGTAATACATATTATAATAGTATGTATTATGTAATAAATTAATAATATAATGTAGTCTAATTTTTAAGTTTTTAAATAAAGTTACTTTTTTAACTAAAGTTTTCGTGGTCTGCTGGAAATATGCGTGGTCTATGGAAGGAGCCCCGGGCAAAAATTAATTCAAACTCAAACTTTTTTATTCAGAATATTATTTTCCTATGTTTTTGAACGTCGTTACTATAACTGGTGCCTACAACCGATTTTTTATTTTTAATATTCTTTATTATGTATTTGGTTTAATATTTTTTATCGTCAATCGTTATCATCACAAATATGAAATAGCATTGCAGGCGTAATCATGCCGAACGTCAGTCGCTAATTAATTCGGCACAGTGTGTTTACTACACTACACGTCTTATACTACACTTATCTAATCATGAGTTAGTATTACAATCAAACAACATACACAATGATAAGTTAATTATGCGATTCAAAACTCATTGTGACTATCATATTAAAGATTTTTAAGAACAAAATATTTTCGCAACAATTTTACGAACGAAATATGAAATTGTTATGAAATCATAATATAATATCCATTTATGTTAAAAAAAACTGATATGACATCTTTACACGGAAGAATTATTTTCCATAATTACCACCGAGTCATAAAAACCATCGAGGAAATTGATGCCTAGGCAGTTGACAGACCAACGTCATTTAGTCGGATCATGTCAATTCAATGTTAACCCTAGAAGCCTAATCTATCTCAGGAGTACAAAAAGCCTTAATATACATCTCAGAAGCGTACATATATTATTCACAATTTTTATGTAAAAATAGCATTATTTTGTTCTTTTTTGGACTGAAAATTTAAATTTGAAATATAACCTAACGATAAAACGACATTTAATGAATAATTACTATAGTAACAGTTATTTATCACAACAATAAAAATATGTGCAAAAATTGGAACAAAAATTTAGCTTCCTCAAAAATTAACAGAAACATATTATTTTTCTGAATAAATTTTCGTTTTTTTATTCTAATTAGTTATTGAAATTTGAAACTGATTAGATTTCAAAAGACTAGGTAAACCTTTAGAGCAGTCTCCACACATATAAACCTTGTGCTCGCTACACACAGATTTTTCAAAATTTATATCAGACCAAATTGGATATTTTTCTTTTTTTATAAGAATAAAAGGTGCAATATTAACGTAAAGACGAAACATATTCAGTCACATAACTATTTTTTTCTTCCCTTTGAAAATCGTCGATAATTTGGTCATTCAATGCTTCAGTACCCGAATCTTCCAATGAAGGATTATTTTCCCTGTTTAGGATTGCTAAAATATAGTCTTCGTTTAATGTTTGGGTCTGTGACATTTTATATCAAAACAACGCCGAAAAAAACTTAAAAAGTACAAAAAACAAGCAAAAGTAAACTCTCATAAACCAAGTTAAAACTTACATATTAAAGCCTAAACATACGACTCGGAGGCGTGCAATCCTTCGATAAATCAAAAATGGCGGAACTTATTTTTACGATAATGACATCATAATATAATGCCAGCTCCTGGCTTCCACTGAGTTGACGTAAGAGCACGACGCGCTAGCTTAAAAAACTAGGCCTTTTCATCCGTTGTGGATGATTTATACAGTATTTTCAGAGCGAAGTAACCACTCTTCAAATTCAGTAGTGCCTGGGACAAGATTTTTAAATGACCGTATGGTTACCCAAGCACATACGGCATTCTCGCAACATAGTCGGCCTAGTCCAGAGGAAAGAACTAGTCAATACGTCTGGGACCAACTATGTGCGGGGTTCCTCACGATGTTTTCCTTCTCCTCTCCTCGATGTACTTGAGATCGGAAAATGTCTCATTGGTACACGCCTCCACCCGGGATCGAACCCGCACCCTCTAAGAGCGCTAGCTTAAACCATTAGAAAAATACAAACGATATTCGATTTCATATACGCCTCGCAGACGTAGATTAGGCTTCTAGGGTTAATTGTGATCTGTCAGCTGGGTTTCATAAAACGCGACCAAACTACGAAGGCAGACGAAGGTCCTCCATCTACCTAGGAATTAACTTCTCTGATAGTACATTCATGTTGATCTAAAATATAGCATTTTATAACTCTCCCGTTAAAATTTTGTACGGTATCTTCCTGGAAGTTGCTAATAAAAATTGTTATGTTTTAACATCTTGTATCCTTCATATTAATAAACTTAACGTTGAGACTTGGGAAATAAACCTGTGTCTTTAGTCTAAAGCAGTGTTTTAACCCCCGACCAAAAAGAGGGGTGTTATAAGTTTGACGTGTCTGTCTGTCGGTCTGTCTGTCTGTGGCATCGTAGCATCCAAACGGGTGGACCGATTTTGATCTAGTTTTTTTTGTTTGAAAGCTGATATGACCGAGAGTGTGAAAAATATAACGGTTTATCTGGTTCGTGATAGGCCGATTAGCAACTTGCAGTCGTTTGATGGGTTTTATATTTTGCATTCTGATTCGTGACACTTCTGAATATAATATACACATTATTGGAATGTTGACCTGGTGGAGCAGCATCACCTGGTATTCAATAGGATACCCAACTCCTCACCAACTTAGAGCAGAGGTTTCGTGTTTGGGCTCATTTTAATTGCGACAACCAGTAAGACGTAGATAAACAGTAAATATCATCTGGATTCTATAGGAGCCGAGCTCCGTATGAACCCAAAGTGGTGGTTTCATGTTTGGGCAGTGGGCTCATATTGACGGCCTCATCCAAGAGGACATATTTTATAGATGGTATTCATTGGGATGTGATCCAGTTGATAGGAATAATTCTGCACAAGTTTAAAAAGCATAAAATAAAATAAATTAAGAAATTTAAAAAAAAACCCGCCGAAAAACTTCAAAAAGTAAAGAAATAATATTTACTGACTTTAAGTTTAAGTAATTCCTAAGAGTAAAGTAATATTTTAGTCCATAAATGTTGTCAAGGTGTGTCGGGGGACCGCTTATGTAGATGTTTGATTTCACTTATCATTATAGTTTAAGGGTCAGTCACAACGACCCGAATCGAGAGAATCATCGAGTATTATGGCGATACAAAATGCAAAGTCGCTGTTGTGGTAGTTTACTTGGCGGTCCCGTGACACACCTTGACAACATTTATGGATTAAAATATTACTTTACTCTTAGGAATTATTTAAACTTAAAGTCAGTAAATATTATTTCTTTACTTTTTGAAGTTTTTCGGCGAGGGTTTTTTTAAATTTCTTAATTTAATTTTTCAAACTTATTTATGACACGATAAAATATTTCACGACTTCCCATTGGCTTATTTTATCATATTGTATATATTTTTGAAAATTTCCTTCTTATAAATTGCATTCTTATAAAATCTTTATTGTTTTTTTACTAGTTCTTGTAAACTTTGGCGACCCCCCTACAGAAGCTTCGCGACCACCCAAGTAGAAAAACACTGGAGGAAACGTAACTCCCAGTTTTAAATTTGGTTCCATTCGAACTGTCATGTAACGTCAGCCTTTATACCGCTCAAGGTCACCTAAATATTGCAAATGTATGAAAAGTGAACCTAAGGTACACTTTTTTGACAAGTATTTTGGAGCATGTTTTTTGACGGAGTTACTCTAAAGCATGTCGGGCAATTATTATTTTTTAACAAAAAATTTAACCTGACTTCCATGGTAAAAACGATATTCTTAATATGATCTAAAATGTATGAAATAATTCGTATCTATAAGGAGGCCGGAGATCTGTTCACCACCTTCAAACCATGGTATATCTTGGTGCAAAATTTGACTTTTTGGTAAGATTTACTTAGAATACTTCATTATTTATCCAAAATCACTATAAGTTTCGATTTGAAAAACTTCAGATTGTGATACGAATTCACAATTTCACCCAGATAAATAGGGTTTTAGTATGAATAGCGAGGAATTCCCTCGATTACCTTAAATGGATCCCAACATCAAGTCACCTTTTTTATGAACATGGTACCAAATTCGGATCAAACCCGATACAATAGCGAAAAATTCTTGAAAATCGGTCCACAAGCGGCGAAGTGATCGTTTAACATACAAAAAAAATATAAACAGACGAACATTTATAACCTCCTGCTTTTTGGAAGTCGGTTAAAAATAAAGTTGTCAAAATTTTTGAACCACAAATAATAATTATCACACAAAATTGTCTCTACGTTCCTACCGTTTTTCTCTCAAAAAATGTTTGTGTGGCAGAGTTTGCTTCTCCTTTTGAAACAAATGAAATATATTTCTTCTCGAGTTGGTATCACAAGTGTTTTTATCTTCACGGCTACGTACAAGCAGTGAATTTATTATGCTTAAATTATTATCATACGTACTAGAAATATATCACTAATTAGACGTTCCGCGCGGCTTCGGTCGCGTAAATTAGAATATATTTCACAGACAAATTATTCCACAAAAAAATAGTCTATGATCCTTCACGTGGTCTACTTCTTATATTCTGTGCCAAATAACAGAAATACTGCTCCAGTAGTTCGTGAGATCAGCCTTTTCAAATAATTTCCTCCGTTTTTTTCCTTATTTTCCTCTATTTCTTCGCTCCCTTTAGTCTTTGTTTGATAAAATTTTATATCTAAGCTTACAGCTTTCTTTAATAAATGAGCTATCTAACACTGAAAGAATTTTTCAAATCGGACCAGTAGTTCCTGAGATTAGCGCGTTCAAACAAACAAACAAAGTCTTCCGCTTTATAATATTCGTATAGATAAGTTTACGAACCAAAATTATGCGAGTTGTCACAATTAAAGGCAATAAAATTTTAATAACCTTATTTATTTTTCCTCTTAAAGACCTTGTTTTAGAGTACGAAGAGTCAAGGTCAATCACCTTACGGTCGCTCTACCATAACGAGGCTCGGCGCAGGCGCAGGTAAACATACTCTATTATTTCTATATCTTCTCATAACGGTATCTCTTAATATATCATGCTTATAGAATAGAACCTATAACCTATTGTCTAGACTCTAGAAGATATTGTCTGTAGACTGTAATGTACTCGGCGAAACATGGCAGTAGCGGTCATTGACTCCCTGTCAAAAACTTGTCATTTTCTTTACAAAGCAGCGATTGACAACATCTGACACTTCATTGTCAATCGCGGTTGACATAGAAAATGACAAATTTGGAAGTTTCCTGGAAAGCCAGGACCCAAAAAGTGGTTCCTACGCAGTTCCTACGTTATGAAGGAATTCCGGCCCAACAAAATTGGGGCAACATTTAGTCATAATGGAAAAAAACTGCAAGTCAATATTATTTATGACAGGGCACGGACTTATTATTCCAAGGACCAAGACTAATGCAAAAATTCTATGCCTAACCAAAGAACATGAATTATTCTCATACAATTAAAATGTATCAGCTGCGACGGACGATTAAACTCCAGCATTTTAGTTAAACTAGGGAATACACTAATAATCTTATTCGTAGTGATGTTCCTTTTGTTGATCATTATAATATTCTCTGACATGAAGGAAATGTGATGGAATCGATTCATAGAATTATTAGAGTGTAGAAAAACTTGTCATCAGTCTGTCGTACAATGTACAGTGTAATTGGACATGATTCGTGACACCAATCCAGTACTGTTATAGGTAGTCAATCTAAAAGCCATCATTTTAAATCTAGTATAAGCTGATCGCTTTGTCAGCACCGAACGTGTCGCATACTTAGTAGTTAGGTACTAGTTAGTACACAAAACGCGGTGCGTACGTTACGGACGAATGTGCAAGGTTTCACATCGCGTGCTGAAATGTGCAATGACCTTTATTGGAAAGAAGTTTATACAATTAACATTACCTGACATTACTCCCAATATTAACGTCTTCAACACCCATCAAGCCCCGTAAGGCCCATATGGGCCGCGATAACAAAAGATTTCCAGGAATTGGTGATCGACGGATTAACAGAGTATTTAACGATTACATTATGACTCATATTTCGGTGGATCAACAATAAAATCGATGTTGTTATCGATATAAGTTTCCGAGTGCCGGTTGATAATTTACATCACTGACGTAATAATGTGTGGTTGACCTTCGGCGATCGGCGTACTCGCAGCGGCGCGCGCGGCGCAGTCCGCTCCGATCACTCGTCAGGAACGCACGCGCAATGGCGGAACAAACGACTTTCTGGGATGAGCTGACTAGCCCCCTGAATATAGTGCTGATAGCTTTCATAGTGTACCTCCTGTACAAGATAGTGCAATCCCACTTCGAGAGCAATGCTCCCGTGAAGCCCGCACCGCCGCCGATGCCAAAACTTAGGAAGGACATGACAGTGGCGGAACTAAAACAGTACGATGGGACAAACGAGGAAGGAAGAGTGCTCCTAGCGGTCAACGGAATCATATTCGACGTGACCAGAGGAAAGAGATTCTATGGACCGGGTGAGTGAATAAGTGATACAACTTAACATTGAAGTTCTGCTTCGTCATTCGATAAACATGTTTACGTTCGGTTGATAACTTAAACGACGAATAAGTTTTTTGATTCGCTTGGACTATCGCGAGGGATATATAATATTTGAATTGTATGCTAATTTAGTTTACCTACTGCATGCAGCATTTGTAACAAACAGTTGAATTTTCCTGATTTCTGGAAATGACTTGAAGTTTTCGAAGAGAATCGTCAATTCGTTTTGTAAACTACGAATAATATAGGTAAGTACATCATAATTCCTAGTATAAGTACCATGGAAGAGTCACTACTACTTACTATCTATTGACGTGTGTTTCAAATAAAAGTAATTTGTAAATACTAAGAAGATGCTGAATGTATGCTTGAATTTTAATGAATTGGGTTTACTTTGGAAGCTGATATCATTAGTATAATAATTAAACAAAAATATAAAATTTAAACCGGGGAAAGGAATGTTGATATACTGAATATTATTGCTGTATTTTTATTATAACCTTCTAGTTTTCAAATTTTGAGTTTATATTGCTTTAAATACGGTAAATTACGGAATCTCCGCAAGGAACGCCCTTAATCTGCACTTTACATAATATTAAGTAACTTTCTTTTCTTTATCAGTTTCTAATACCGCATTTATACATTCGCACGAATAGCGAGGCGAATCACGAGGCGAATAACGAACACGAATGTGTAAACAGGCACTCGCTATTCGCCTCGCACTTCGCCTCGCGATTCGTGGCATTCGCGTTGGGAGCGGTTTTTCGGACGCGAATCAAAGGGCACGAATAGCGAATACGAACTTACTGTTTACACATTCGCCTGCATTCAGTTGACAGCTAGCGTCCGACCCTACAGGACGTGTACAAAGCTGAACATACATATTTGACTTAAGTACACTGTACTGAAAATTAGCCTATTTAGTACAGTGTATAACTCTATATTATAATGTTATCATGTTATTAATATAATAATGTTATTAGTTATTACAGTCGTTTCTTTTTTTCTTACTAATGCCACATACGTGTATCATTGTGTAAACTTAAGTCATAGTTTAAGATATAACATATACATACTCATACAAAAATATTATATCGCCGCCGACAAACTACTATGCAGTTTGGCGGGCTAATATTATAATAATGAAATATATTTTGGTTTTCAATACAGGTTAATTATTAGTATTAATATTATTATTATTATGTAATAAAATGGAGTAGAGTGAAGGGCGAATTTTAGAATTCCTAGAATTTTACAAAAAGGAAGAGTTCATTTGGAACCCAAAATATCGCTATCATAAATTTCATAATATTTTTCATTCAACGTCGCTATCATATTAACACGTCCTCCATGTTCGTGTGCGAATGTCAAAATGAATCACCCCACGAATGTGTGAACGGTAGTTCGCGACAGCATTCGTGTACGAATGCTTCGTCGAACGCTTCGTCGATGACGAGGCGAATGGCGAACGCGAATGTGTAAATGCAGTATAATACGCTTCAAAATTGATACACTTCATGCACTGTACCTCTCTAATCTCTATATCTGTGTCAATGTCAAGTAACGGGATTTTGTGGTAATTTTTAAACTAAAATCTAGATCACACTACTTTTTACCTCTGTCTTTTGTTTGTGAGATTCTAGAGACTTTGTGATCATTTTTAGGGTTCCGTACCCAAAGGGTAAAAACGGGACCCAATTACCGAGACTTCGATGTCTGTCCGTCTGTCCGTCTATCTCTAGGCTGTAACTCAAGAACGGTAATAGCTAGAGCCTAGAGAGTTGAAATTTTCAGAGGCTATATATTTATGTTGCCGCTATAACAACAAAATATATACTAAAAACAAAATAAATT
Organism: Polyommatus iphigenia; assembly: GCA_963422495.1. NCBI lineage: Eukaryota > Metazoa > Arthropoda > Insecta > Lepidoptera > Lycaenidae > Polyommatus > Polyommatus iphigenia. Next base: position 4,463,682 of record OY730189.1, read on the forward strand.
AAATATTTAAGGGGGGCTCCCATACAACAAACGCGACTTTTTTTTTTACTTTTTTTGCTCGATGTCAATAATAGCAATATGTAGGCACTTTTCACTAAAGCCTTTCTTATATGTGCACTTGAATATTTAATAATAATATCAAAATAAAATAAAAAATAAAGGGGGGCTCACATACAAAAAAACACAATTTTTGGCGTATTTTTGGTCTAAAACGGTACGGAACCCTTCGTGCGCGAATCCGATTCGCACTTGGCCGATTATTGACTGTACAGATTAGAGTGACTCTGATGCATAGGTACGTTTTATAGCTGTTAGAGTTTACGTCATAAGTTATAATAGCCTCGTTATCACAATCGCTTGGGGGAACAAATAACAATACAACATTATTGTTTTTGATTGGATTTAATATCTAGACGTGATTGTTTTTCTTATCACTTATTAATGTTTATCGAAACAATATTGTTTAATTTATGACATTAGCACAATAATTATATACTTACTTAATTATTTACTTTTTGTCTAAAAGTTATCAATACATATTGTAAAAATTTTAAACTATATTAATATACGACGCTCACAGGTCAGATAACAGTGATTGTTCTTAATTACTTAAAATGTTAAAAATTGGATACTTAATAAAGAGGCAAGCCATTTAATTTATCTTATAAAACGCAAAGATCTTATTTTTCACATTTTGAAAGGAAAATCGTAATAAAATTTTTAAAATACATCCAAGCATTTTCTGGTAAAATATTGTACTTATATTCTAATTACTTTGCGCTAAGAAATAACAAAATACTTAGAGATTTATTAATTAAAACCTCTTTTAATACGACAAAGGTTTGCTAACTTATTAAAATAATTATGCTTAAGAATTCTGGCATTATTTGTAATGCTTATGAATATCTTGATTCTAATACATGATTTCAAACAGTAAGTGAATTAAAACACAATATCAAGATTAATTTTCTCAATTCAATTTAAAAGGGAGAGCCCTTTGACGTACGAATGGACCTGGGCTGGGTATTAAGACTTACTCAAATTAGCAAAGGGTCATCGCAAGCCCCCTTGAATGCGTTATAGATATCAAATTCTACACATTTCTGATATTCGAATGTAATTTGACTAAATAATTTAATATCCAATAAACTGATCGACTGGTTGTTACAACCGAAGTTTTGTCAGGGGAACAAATATAATGACCACCAAAAAATGCACTGATACCCTAAACTCGTTTACCAAAAAAATATATTTACCACCAAAAAAAAAAAGTCTAAAATTGCAACACTACCAGCTATTTTAGTCACGGCTACACTACAAATTGTAATCGAACGCCAAATAATATAATTATTATAGTACGGAAGCCCTAGAACAATATATTTTTTTATGATTAATAACAAGCAAATTTTTTGTGAGTAGCTACATTTTGATTACACAAACAACATTTTTATTTTCGAAAAATCTCGAAAGTGGTAGCTAACAGAGATAGAAAGGATTTCATACTTTGACTCGATGGTCCTAAAATATGGATTGTTTTATTTGTAGGACAAGGTTACTCTTAAATTACATAACTATTAACTTACAAATATACAAAAAATCTGCTGATTAGGGTTCCGTTTTAGGGTACAGTAGTCAACCAAGTTTTGTTGATTACAGAACCCTGAAACGGAACCCTAACCAGCTGATTTTTTTGTATATTTGTAGGTTAATAGTCATATAATTTAAGAGTAACCTTGTCCTACAAATAAAACAATCCATATTTTAGGAACATCGAGTTAAAGTATGAAATCCTTTCTATCTCTGAACTTCACTTGGTAAGTTCGTTTGATCATTTATTATATTTCTTCGCTTCATTCTTCGATATATAATTAACCAAAAGTAGATTTTCAGAGTAACGAACGAAAGATTTTTTTTTGTTACAAAATACAATTGATTACATTATGAATAGTAATCATTATGATATATTCAAGAAAAAAATCAACATCATGCCCATAAATTTAATAATAGTCAGTAGAAACGAAACGTAGGAGACCTCTATGGTTTGTGATTCAAATGATAACAGTTATACTGGGATCATGGTGATTATTTAACTGATTCAGCGAAACTTTGTTCGTCGATAAAATTATGGTTAAGGAAAATAGCGAAAGTATCGGAATCGCTAGTCCTGACTCCTGCCTGTCGACTGTCGTCTTACTAATAGTGTCCAGTATCAATCCCCGTGTCGATGCTCGTGTCGACGCCGCGCCACTCTCGCACAGCACCTGCATTATCCAGCGGCTAACTGACCGACTGGGAGGTGGCTGTTCTGTGCAGAGCGTTAAGCGTTAGCAATAATAACCCGTACTGTAGCATTATCCTATTTAATATAATCTTGAATAACCATCACAGGGCGTAATAACTTAAATATTATATCCTCTTCTTCTTTTTTTTATAAAAAAAAATAACATCCGATCACGCCCGGGAGTTTATCTCTTTGTAATATTTTCGATACCGCTATTTAAAACCGTATTTTTTATTTTTTTTTTTATTTTGCCGAGTTTTATTAGGCAGAAAGTTTTAAGTCAATGATCAGTATTCAGTTGTAGGTACAGAGTGCAAGAAAAAACAAATAATTTATAAGTGGATCACGGGTTCTACACTACTCAGGTATGGGCTAGGATTTTTACAGGAAAGCTTCTTTCAAGAGGCACTTCACACATTCATCTGAACCAATGTCACCAACCAATAATGTCAACATTGTTCATAAACAATGACAGTGCACAGTGATGGCTGTAGAAGATATCATATTACAGCCATTGTCAAATTGTTTGGCTAAGGTTCCGATGGAGCGGACGAAGATCTCTGTAATAAATCTATTAACTAATAAGATTGAAGAGAGCATATATTTTTATCTAAAATCTAAGTCGAAGTAAAGTATTTTAGAATAAATTTTAAGGAGTCTACTGCTTTAACTGGGTCCGGCTCTGTGGTCGTCGATAATGTGATTATTGCATATGATTGAAAGTCGATAATATTGTGTTCTCGGTCCACCAAGCTGAATATTTTAACAATTATTATTCAAGAATAAGTGTGATTCTGTTATCGTATTTATCATTGCATATTTTATTTATTAATAAATATTTTAATCGCTGAAAACCAGTTGCATTCCGCGGTGGGAGACAGGAATCTCCGAAAAAAAGCTAGCTCACGAATGGTACACTGATTTAACTGTTCTATATTATTCCGTTTTTAATAGGCATATATTATTATAAAATACAAAATCTAATATACAAAATTTTCGTGTCACGGTGTGCGTGATTGAACTCCTCTGAAACGGCTCGCCCGATTTTCGTAAATCTTAGCGAGCATATCGGCTAGGGTTGAGAATTGGACAACATCTACTCTTCTATTATATTGATGAGTATATTAATTAGTCGAATAAATAATAGTAAATTGTTACAACTCGAGACTGACGGCGACCATTGTTTGTGTGACGGGATAGCAATCATGGACTTTGCCATGATGATGCATACATATTTAGTCACCTCAATAAAATAATAATATGGGCGAAATACTTTATATGGCAAAACAACGTTTGCCGGGACAGCTAGTTATGTTATAATAATTTGTATTATAAACGTTAAGACTTAAATATTTACATATTTGTTGTGGATTTAATACACCCATGGCACTATTAACCATAAAACGTTAACAAAAAAGGGGCGCCTGAGGCTGAAGAATTCTCGCCTAGAACACTGATATTGTTAAAGTCTAGTAGTGATAACGCTTCAACTCCCGTAAGGCCTAAGTGGGCCGCGATAACAATAGAAAGGCATTGTGTCTTGTTTTTCCGAGATCGAAGGAATAAAGTCTGGTCTAGTTTCCTTCTTTATATTTTTTGTGAAAAAAATGTTAGCGCATCGCATAGTCTCTACGTCAAGACTTAAGGCTCCTAATTCGTAAATTAAAATCTTTCGATCGACTAGTGAGTTACTAGGAACCAAGAAGTAGGCTCTTAAATCTATTTTTGCTAGATATCCACTTTTTGGTATTGGCTTGGAAACCTTAAAGGTTAATTTTCCAAATTAACATGTAATTTCGAAATAAACTTACGAAGTGCTTTCAAATTTAAAATAATTCCAAAATTGTATTTAAAATATAATACAATATTTTCCGCCGCTTTGTTTGGGGAAAAGAAAATCTTTGAAATAAGGTAACCTTCGGTGGGGGTACACGAAGATATAGTGTTAAACCTGTTTTTGTTTTTGTTTTTGGAACGAAGTTCCCTAATTTTTTATTTTTTATTTCTCATGCGGGCCGCAAACATTTTTGGTATTAGGTTATATATAGTAATAGGTTCTATTATTCTTTTTATACAACAGATAAAGCATACATAATATTATAGATTGTGGATAAAGACTCGCAGTCCCAACACATTGTACGTTTATTGACTCGCGGTCGCAGTACAAGCCGGCTAGTATTGAATATAATTGGCTCGTCTAGGCTTCGGTAGTGCCTGCCGTTTATTTAAGTATTTAATAGTACTTACATGTATTTTCTTGTTACACGATAAAATAACACTAACTTTAGTTACTTACAACACTGACTCAATCATCTTAATAATAACAACCAGCTGCGCTTTGGCATGGTTACTAAGTATACGTGCTCGCTACGTTGCCTCGTGTTAACAAAGAATGAAGCACGCCGGGACGTCGAGTGAGCGAGCGAGCGGGTAACTTTTCAAATACCCACATACGTCTTTAAAAAAAAACGCGATTGCCTAGCAGATAAGCAAAGGTACTACTTTTGGTTAATTATATATCGAAGAATGAAGCGAAGAAATATAATGTTATATTCAGCAGTTTGGACCTGAAGAGATAACAGATGGACACCTACCCTACCCTACCTATACTGAGTCCCGTTATCATTATTATATTATTATTATTATTTATTTGCGATAGTCAAATAAGGAGATGTAATTCTTTTGTTTTTCATAAAAATGTAATTCAAATTCGGTTTTTATTATTATTTATTATTTTCCGGTTAGCAATAATTTTTTTGGTTCATTTTTCTTCAATAGGATAGCAAAATGAAAATACTTTGGTTATAATTTTACATTAAAATGCTAGTACGATGTTGGTGATCATTAGTAAATGATCACCAACATCGTACTAGCATTTACGTACCAAAAGTAGTAAACGATCACCAAAATCAGTAGATTTTGGTGATCGTTTACTACTTTTGGTTTAATAATCATTTATTTGGAGTCATTTTGCAAATAGGATAGCGAGATATTAAATCTTTGGTGATCATTTGACATTAAAATGCTAGTATTATGTTGGTGATCAATTGATCATTTACTAATTTTGGTGATCATTTACTATTTTTGGTTTTACAATGATTTATTTGGAGTCATTTTACATAAATAGGATAGCGAAATGTTAAATCTTTGGTTATCATTTTACATTAAAATGGTGGTCTGTATTTTGGTGATCGTTTGCAATTTTTGTCTGTGAAATGTTACTATTTCTGGTGATCAGGTAATTATAAGCCTTTTGTCAGCCAATTTGTATCGAAGCATAGTAAAAGTCAATTCCCATCGCACGTGACGCGGCGATGTGTTGCGATGAGGCATTAAAACTGAACTTTATTGACTAGACAAGAAGACACAATATAATTATATTGAATTCACCGACTACGCTCACGGTATCGTGCTTCGTCTTGCCTGTTCCACATAATATTATTATGATTTACTAGATGACGCCTTCTACACCGTTGCGTGAAAATTCGTTTATTTCGCGGGAACCGTACATTTTCCGGAATACAAAGTATCCTATGTTCTTTCCCGGGGCTCAAAGTGTCTCCATACCAAACAGCAAAATTGGTTTAGCGGTTTGGACATGAAAAGCTAACAGACAGACAGACATAATATTTTATGAATTTATGGAAGTTTAGATGTTATGAAAGAAATAAGAAATAAGAGTACCAATGTGAACTGATCTTAAGTTAATTTTATAATAGTATGTATTTTAAAAAGATAAAACCGACTTCAAATTTTTGTACGTAATTAAGAATAAAAATTCCCTATCTCAAAAACTAGTGATCCGATTTTGATGAAACTTGCAGTATTCCCTTAGTTGAACAATACCTAGTATAATAAAAAAAGAATCACTAAAATCGGACTTGTGGTTCCGGAGATATGCGTGCACAAACATAAAAACATACATATCGATACCTTAATTTGCAAACCTAATAACTCCACTTTTTCACGAAAAATACATTTTGATACCGGCACAAACTAGATTTTTTGCGCTTTTTATTTGACAAAATAATCAAACAACTCCCGCGCAGTTGGCCATCTTGTATGGCGTCACAGAAGCGTACGAACGCTCCTGAAGATTTATTTTCAAAAAAAATGCTTATAGTGTGTTTTATCAAAGTTTGAAGCTTAAAAACAGTAGAAGATATAATATTATGGTAAGTGTATTTATGATTAAACAGCCTTGTACTATTACTTTGACATGTTTTTTGGAAAATTTGCACGGGGATTGGAGTTATTAGATTAAAATTATGGTTATTTTGATGTGATGCTTGGAGTTGATATGTTTGTCGTAAGGTTTTTGTAATATTGCGACTTCATAATAAAATTTAAATTAATTATATAATTAAGGGGGGCAATCCCATACAAAAAACACAATTTTTAGCCTATTTCTGATCTGCAGTGCCAGTACGGAACCCTTCGTGCGCGAGTGCACCTTCAACTCGCACTTGGCCGATTTTTGCTTTGTTTTTTTCTTTTTGGTGCAGGAATATGTCTAAAGAACGAGCCAAGAGAATAGTGCTCTCTGTGCAAACAATGAATGCCAAAAATATTTCTTATAACGACATTATTAACCCTGATAATGCATTGTTCCAAGTTAATTAATCCCCAAAGTTCTATGAAGATACTTCCGTTGCTACTAATTCTAACGTTGCCTTGATGCCTTTAATACCTACTCACTTTCCTTCAACTAACATAACACTACTTTTTAGAATCAATACCGATCCAATATTACACAGCCTACTGCACAAAAGAATGAACCTGAGACGGAAACCATTGACATTATTTCTGGTGGTAAACCAGAAAGAATGTCAAGTCTCCAAAGCTACAGCAAGCACCGATGATGTGTCTCAAGTGCACAATTTCTTATTATTTGATGACAATAATAATATCACTAACAATGATCAAATTAACTTTATTGATCAATATGTACCCCCACCGGACGATATTAACTCATTTGTAATTACCAAATTACAGTTGTTGATGAACACACTACCACATTATCCTTGCTGAATAACAATATAACCATTCCTCCTGGAGGTTATGATGTTCCAACCGCTTCGTGCACGCTGAACATCATCATTAACCCTACCCCTGATGTAGAGGAAGCTATCTGCACTTCATCATCGCTCAACAATGTGGATTCTGAATTTTCACTATATTCAACTAATCTGTAGTTGAATATATTGTGAAAGTTCAGAATCCGAAGACTTCTTAAGAGAAGAAAACGCTGTCAAGTAGATAAAAAGGATTGGAATATTGAAAAAAACAGACTTAACAGAGAAAAAGGGAATTGAATAATATGGAAAAAGAAAAGTAGTATTTAATTGTCACTTGATATCTGAAAATGACCGAGAATGCTTATTTAAAGGCCCCATTCTCTATCCTGCATTAAAGTCCTGCTGCAGTCCGCCGTGCAGGCCTGCAACACCATTCACTATCCTGCATAAGCCGGCGGACTGCACGCAGGATAGTGAATGGTGTTGCAGGCCTGCACGGCGGACTGCAGCAGGACTGCAATGCAGGATAGTGAATGGGCCGTTTTAAACAGTTTTGAGCTATGGATTGGGGAAAGAAAAAAAAATATCAATTACATTAAATGTGTCACACCGAAGAGAAAAAGAGACAGAAAAGACCATTCGCGGGAATATGAAAGGAGATTCAAAGTTATACACTTCTTTTCTTTTAAATTTCATCCTTTGTTTCAACTTATCATGAAGACCTTCTTTCTACGTGCTTGGTAGGTATATGATTATTTATAGGGAGGCTTTCTAAAATCAAGTGTTTTTCTACAGGTTACTGATCTGAGAGCTCTGCAGTACAGACCTAATGGAGATGTAATGTACAAGCTGCGGTTTGGCGACGAGTGGAGGATCCTCAATCAACGAAAAACCAAAGTTGTCCCCATGAGGGCGAAGGACCTAAAAAACTTATACATATGCCGAAAGAAGAAAAATCTTTCGGCATATAAGCGGGCATAGCATAGGCATATAATACTTAATTAATTTTCACTTATAAAACCTGTATGTTTGTACGATTGTACTTAAAATTTAACATAAAAACAAACAACTCCACTTTTAGTTTCAATTATTACTTAAACCAAATCTAACAACTCTTTTATTCATAACAAAACTGAATATTTATAAAAAAAAAAAACATTTTTAAGTGTTTTTAGATAAATAAAAAAGCATAATTTCCAACGGTATTTTTGGTTTCCTTTATTGTGTTAAATAAAATTTATTATGACGTTTTAAGTCTCTCCTCTAAAATTTGCGCCAGAGGAGTTAGTAGGTTTGCAAATTAGGGTATCGATATACATACATACATACATACACTTTTGAAATTTGGCACATTTGTTCAGAAGCTGTCATAGATTAACATATACAAAAACTGAGCAGTTCTGGAAATATTACATACATTCGCGTCGAATTGATAACCTCCTTTTTTTGAAGTCGGTTAATAAGCGAGCCGCTCAGGAATAGTAAGATCATGAATAATTATTATCAGTCCGTGAGGCGGAGAGCCGGTTATTCACCCCAGATGATAATAATGTTGATCTTAAGTTGTATTTTAATCTGCTTACACCCATCATGAATACATAAACAGAACCGTACACTATCTTAATACAATTAATGCTCATATTTTTGTCGTTTAGGATTCTATTCTAAGCAAACATCTACACAATATAATCAAATCTAAGTTTTTAAAGACAAATTTAAAAAAATAATTAATTCAAAAATCAAAAAATCCGACTGCAAAGCAATTTTAACTAAAAAGACCGAAACAAGACCTAATTCTGCCGGAGGCGTCTAACCAATGTTTTAATTGATACGACTTTTGCTTACGAGTTTCATGCCAAGATGAATAGAAGGCGACATAGAAAAAATGTTGAAGAATAAAGTGGACTACAAAATGCAGTCGGAGGCATGTCGCACCAAGTTTATCATTTAATAAATCATAAAATATACGTCCGACTGCATTTTATAATCCACTTTCTTCTTGGTAGAATTTTTTTTACATCACATCATGGCCGTCAAAAATCCGCCATTTTGTTTTTTTTAATGTCACCTATCTAAGAACACTTGGGCTATTAAGACAAATCTAACGATACCTCAAATGTGATAATCCGCTTAGCGGTTCGGAAGATACGAGGTAATAAAGAATATTACAAACATATTACAAGATACGCGCTAAAAACATAACCCTCCTGTCAGTCGGGTAAACATTATGTCATATTTAAATTTATTTCATAAGTAATGTATGAGAACAAAGACCATTTTATTTTTCTTAAGATTGCTAAGGGAGAAGCAGACAGTCCGAAAAAGTTAATAAAAATGATAAAATAAGTTTGTTGATTTTTTTACATTTTATACCTACCTCTCTCTTGCAAAATACAATTAATAATAAATACTACGAAAGATTAACTGAGTCAAAAAATTGATCCACAAAATGCATAGCAATTAGCAAGGCGTACTTTTAGTTTGTTGTCATACTTGGTCTTACAATTTTCATTGCCCTAGCTATTTATAACAGAAACTGGAGCCATATTTCAGCAGTAACATGACGTAGAGACTAGAGAGTTAACGTTCTGTTATTTTTTAATGCATCTAATTAACATATTATTATTGCAATTTGTGTAGAACAGCGGTTCTTAACTTTTTTTTAACAACGGTTCTTAAACCCTTTTAAGAATGGACATTTTTGACAGACCCCCCAAAAACATTTTGTCTTTAAAAATTAATTGTCCCATGCTGGTCTATGATGTCATTAATTCTAAAAACAATTTATGTTTCGCTCGTGGAACCCCTAATGGCACACTTTGAGAACACTGGTGTAGAGTATCGTATTTCTACGTCGCTATTTCCGTCTTCAAAACAACGGTGATCTGTTTTTGCAGTTGATAAACATTTGACAACACGTGTGATTGTTATATCAGAAGTACTCAACCTTCCGATAATACAGTTTCCACCTTATCAGTTCGATAAAAGTTGCGAGTGATACATTTTGGCATAATATTCTCTATCATAAATCATAATATTAGTCAGGGTTCCCTAGAACATTTTTTTTTACTATCAAGCTATTTGAGTATATAGATATTTCGTGAGTAGCTTCATTTTGATAAGACGAACAATAATTTTATCTGCGAAAAATCTCGAAAGTGGTAGCTAACAGAGATAGAAAGGATTTTATACTTTGATTTGATGGTCCTAACCCCTAAAATATGGATTGTTCTATTTGTAGGACAATATGTTACTCTTAAATTATATGACTATTAACCTATCAATACACATAATAATCAGCTGGTTAACATTGAGATTTATGTTCTACAAAACTGTGTCACTTCTGCGGTACTAATCTATAGCAATCAACGCCCCGCCTCCCTCCCCGCTCATTCTTTAAGTGCGACATGTTTTTTGATTACAATAGCAGCTCCCAGTACGCAGTACCTACTTATATTATCTCAGTGCTGGTTAGGGTTCTGTTTTTAGCCGACTTCAAAAAAGGAGGTTATCAATTCGACGCGTACGTATGTAATATTTCCAGAACTGCCCAATTTTCGCATATGTTACTCTATATCAGCGTCTGAACAAATGTGTCAAATTTCAAAAGTGTATGACGTATGTATGTATGTGTATATTATGTATCTATCTATGTATGTTTTTATGTTTGTGTTCGCATATCTCTGGAACTACCATTCCGATTTCAGTAATTCTTTTTTTACTAGGTATTGTTCAACTTAGGGAATAGTGCAAGTTTCATCAAAATCGGTTCAGTAATTTTGGAGATAGGAAGTTTTAATTCTCAATTACGTACAATTTTGAAGTCGGTTTTATCTTTTCAAAATACAGTTATAGGGTTCTGTAATCAACAAAACTTGATAGCACAATAAACTTTATATAAACAGTAAGTCAAATTAAATACGAGACAAAAAATTGGACGTGCGTCTTCCACGGAATTCTCGAGAATCCTTCGGTGCCAAATTCCTCGCATGATACGAAATCGACGCTTCCATTCCGTTCCATTCCGCGGTGATATTAATTGAGCCTTGGTCTGAGAATGTGACAGTGCACTTGTTTACAACCACTTGATGCATAGCTCTTCAAAACTCGATCAAGGTGAAGTAATGTCGGCCATCGCTGTTCGTTCACTCCTTGTTAATGTCTAACACGTATAGGAAGTTTCTGCGAAAACAGTCCTTACGCCATTGCTTTACGAGACTTGTGGCAGGTATAATAACCCTGAACCGACTGCTGCCGTGTAGTAGAAAACAGCGGGTCCATATTAAGGCTTTGATTGCTTACTTCTCTCCAATTCTATTTTGTTTTTTTTTTTCTGTATATGTTTTTCAAAGAATAAAGTTTTTTTTTTTTTAAGATGGTAGAGCATGAGCTTACTTACTTCCTACACAGCTACGTTATAATATAACTTTATCAAGTGTATAATAATTAATATTAGGTACAAGAAATTATAATATTATAGGTACTAATAAGAAAACAAAATGAACTGGCTGTAAGAAATAGAACTAAAAAGCCGGAATTCTGTGTGAGGGGTGTGTGATTCGAAATAAGTATTACATAATTTTTGGGAACAAATATAATGACCACCAAAAAATGCACTGATACCCTAAACTTGTTTGCCAAAAAAAGATATTGAACACCAAAAAAAAAAGTCTAAAATTGCAATACTACCAGCTATTTTAGTCATGACAACACTTCAAATTGTAATCGAACACCAAATACAGTAAATGATCACCAAATATAGTAAATGACCACCAAATATAGTAAATGACCGCCAAATATAATAAATGATCACCAAATATAGTAAATTATCGCCAAATCCTTGTGAGCAAATCAATGCAATATTTCTGTCCAAATAAATCACTACGATTGCCAAAAAATGTAAGCATAATGTTATTAACAAAATAATCGGCCAAGTGTGAGTCGTATGGAGGGTTCCTTACCGTTTAATTTTTTTTTATATTATTATTCATTATTGAAGTAAACATAATATAATCAAGGCCTTTGCGAAAATATCAATAGTTGCCGTTATTGATATCGAGCAAAAAGGCCAAAAAAAATCACGTTTGTTGTATGGGAGCCCCCCTTATATAATATTAATTTTATTTTGTTTTTAGTACTTGTTGTTATAGCGGCAACAGATATACACAATCTGTTAAATTTTCAGAAGTCTAGCTGGAGCAGTTATTGATATACAGCCTAGAGAAAGACAGACGGACGGACAGACGGAAAGACATCGAAGTCTCAGTAATAGAGTCCCGTTTTTAGGGTTCCGTACCCAAAGGGTACAAACGGGACTCTTTTACTAAGACTTGCTATTGCTAAATAAAAATATATTTGGTTATAATTTTACATTAAAATGCTAACGTATAATGTTGGTGATCATTTACTAATTTTGGTGATCGTTTACTACTTTTGGTTTAACAATGATTTATTTGGAGTCATTTTGCATAGGATAACGAGATAATAAATCTTTGGTGATCATTTTACATTAAAATGCTAGTATAATGTTGGTGATCATTTACTAATTTTGGTGATCATTTTACATTAAAATGCTAGTATAATGTTGGTGATCATTTACTAATTTTAGTGATCATTTACTTATGTGGGTTATCATTTACTATTTTTGGTTTTAAGATGTTAAATCTTTGGTTATCATTTTACATTAAAATGGTGGTCTGTATTTTGGTGATCGTTTACTATTTTTGTCTGTGAAATGTTACTATTTCTGGTGATCAGTTAATTATAAGCCATAATTTTTTAGAGCAAAAATTCTGACAAGGTCTTACAACTGGCTGCGGCGACTGGCGAGACAGTGCCCTAGGCAGAGAACTCGGTATATATGTTACTGTAAAAGCTCGATCTGCAGTAAATCCTAAGATTTTCTAGTAAAACCTAAGATCTACCAATCCCTAATGGTAAATGTCCAAAAAGGTTTGCGATACGAACTTTTACCACCATATAGTTGGTAAATCTTAGGATTTACAGTAATGGCATGGTATATGTTGAAAAAAAAACGGCCAAGTGAGAGTCAGACTCGCGCACGAAGGGTTCCATACTGTTATAGAGCAAAAACATTAAATCCTTATTTTATTTCAATGTTATTATAAATTATCAAAGTGGTATTAACCGTGGGAGAGCCATGCTTCGGTACGAATGGGCCGGCTCGACCAGAGAAATACCACGGACTCACAGAAAACCGGCGTGAAACAGTTGCGCTGTGTTTCGCCGAGTGAGTGAGTTTACCGGAGGCCCAATCCCAATATACCCAATACCCTATTCCCTTCCCTACCCTCCCCTACCCCTATTTCCTCTTAAAGGCCGACAGACCTGCAGCTCTTCTGAAGTTGCGAGTGTCCATGGGCACCTGAAGTTGCTTTCCATCAAGTGAAATATTTTGTTTTAAGTATGTACCTTACCTATTAATTAATCACATATGTTGATTGCCTTTTTACTTTTTTTAAAACCAAACATAAGAAGAATACTGATTGAATCATAGTAGCTTAGGTAAGCATTATGTTAACTATATGTACCTACCTGTTTTGTCTTATAGTTTATTAAGGCATTGTTTTATTCCTAAAACCAACATTTACCAGTTGACAGTAGTAAAACCTAGTATATACCGAATTTTAATGGAAAATGTTCGAAAAAATCGTCGTATTATTACAAATACTTACATATACCAACTCGTGTCGGTAAATCCTAAGATTGACACTTAAATCTTAAGATTTACCGAAGTTCGAGCTTTTACAGTAACATATACATATAATAATATTAATCCTTCGATCGCGGATTCACCGCTGCTCTTCTTGATTCTTGAAGGATTAAACATATTATATGACACCCGCACCGTACATTTTTTCCGAATAAAAAGTATCCTATGTCCTTTCCCGGATCTCAAAGTATCGCCGTACCAAATTTTATAAAAATTGGTTCAACATTTATAATATTAGTATGGATTTGGCCTACCGGCTATTACTCGGTAATGTGTTCGTACCGAGTGCACTGTCTCGCTTTATTCGTAGCCCGTAGGTCTCGCTACTCTAGGTGTAAGCCCTTAAGGCCGTCCCCCGAGCAATCGCCGAGATCGCTCCAAAACCCTATTTTTTTTTACTTATCTTAGTTCAAAATTGACTTAAAAAAATTTAAAACGTGGAATAATATGTAGTTTGTGATATTGTCGATCCATTGGCGTGTGTTCCAAATAAAAGTAATTTGTAAATACTAAGGAGATGCTGAATGTATGCTTCAATTTTAATAAATTGGTTTTACTTTGGAAGCTAATATCATGAGTATAATAAACAAAAAAAATTAAAACGGGCAAAGGAATGATGATATACTGAAGATTATTGCTGTATTTTTATTATAACTTTGTAGCTTTCAAATTATGAGTTTATAAGCCTCTAAATACAGTAAATTACGGAATCTCCGTAAGGAAGGCCCTTAATTTAATCGCCATGTAACTTGCCGATATGCTTTGTCCACACTGTGCCTTTTTTTGTTCATCAAGGGCATGCGTCATAGCGCAGTCCACAGCGTACGTGAGGCATGCCCGCGACGCATACGCCCTGACCGTATCCAAAACTTTCGCTTTGTTCTTTAATGAGGATAGCTTTGTCCACATTGTGCCTTTTTCTGTTCATCAAAGGCATGCCTTATAGCGCTGTCAACAGCGAACGTGAGGCATGCCCGTGACGCGCGTTGAAATCGTAGCGCTAACAAAGCTAACGTTGGCGTTGCGTTCGTTGACGCATTCAATTATTGGATGCGCCAATACGAAAGTTGAATTAAAAAAGATGACGAAAATTGAAGATGAAAGTGCACAGTGTGGACATAGCTATAGAACAATTGATTTTCTTTAACATTTTACTGTACAATATTTTTCCGTCATGAATTTTCCAATAGAATTTTCTTGTGTATTTATCGAAAGCAGGAATATTACATTTTATAAGGTAAACGGTGTCACTAATACTATTTTCCTTTTACACTTCAGCGGGCTTTGTTAATAATAAATAGGATTTTAATAAATAAAAGCTTTATATAAACACTTACAAAAACCGCATCAAAATCTGTTGCATCGTTTTAAAGATCTAAGCATATAGTTAAGTAGGGATTAAGGAAGGATTAGATGACGTCCGCAACTCCGTTGCGCCAAAATTCGTTTATCGCGCATGAACATACATTTTCCGGAATGAAGAAATGTCCTTTCCCAAGATTCAAAGTATCTCCGTACCAAATATCAGCAAAATCGGTTCAGTGGTTTGGGCGTGAATATGTAACAGATAGACACACTTTCGCATTTTATAACATAGCATGGATATCGTGATATGATACCTAAAATATATAGCATGTAATACATACAAATCTTAGAAATTACTATTGAGATGCAAAAGAAAAGTTTATTGTAGGCTATAAAAGCAATTTCTTTATCGTCGCAGAAGTAAAAGTGCAATCAATAAGAAACAAAACACCGCCGCCTAAACCAAAGTAATGTTGGCCCATAAACATAAAATGCGTGTTACAACTTTACAAGCGACGAAATCCTGGCGACTGCATTTTTTTTATGAAATAAGGGGGCAAACGAGCAAACGGGTCACCTGATGGAAAGCAACTTCCGTCGCTCATGGACACTCGCAGCATCAGAAGAGCTGCAGGTGCGTTGCCGGCCTTTTAAGAGGGAATAGCTGGGTAGGGATGGGAAGGGAAGGGAATGGGGGAGGGTAGGGAAGGGAATAGGGCAGGCCGTAGGGGATTGGGCCTCCGGTAAACTCATTCACTCGGCGAAACACAGCGCAAGCGCTGTTTCACGCCGGTTTTCTGTGAGAACGTGGTATTTCTCCGGTGGAGCCGGCCCATTCGTGCCGAAGCATGGCTCTCCCACGTATAAATCCTTAATACTCATCGATCTCTAAATATTTTACAAATGTGAAAATGTGTATGTTTGCCTATCTGTCTGTCACTTCATCACACTTAAACGGCCAATTCGATTTAGATGAAATTTGGAATGGAGATACTTTGAGAGACGGAAAAGGACGCAGGATAGTTTTTGTTAAAAAAAATATCCACAGCCGAACATATAACCTCCTCCTTTTTGGATGTTGATTAACAAAAGAACTGTACAGTGTACGGTTACTGCGGCAAAAAATAATCTCTACGCAAGAGAGTTGCGGGCGTCAAGTAGTATATCATAATTAATAATACAAAGGAACGACCGACTTTCTAGATAATACGCAATCGGTTTTTTTAGATTCCGAACCCAAAGCGTAAAAACAGGCCCTATTGGCTATTACACTTTTCTGTCTGTCCGTTTGTCTGTCTAGAGTCTACATCGTTGAAATTTTCAAACTAGGTTTTGATGCTGTGTCATTACTCATGTCGTGAGTCATGAGTCATGACAAAGTCCAAAAGATCATCAAAGTCTCGTACTTTGATGATCTTTCGGACTCGCGCACAAAGCGTTCTCTACTGTACCTATACAGTGTGTAACAAAAATATTAAATAAGTGATAATACTTTAGGGTGTGTACGTGTTCCTAGTAGAGAGTTCACTGTGAAAGTAGCAGCGCTGAAAGACGAATTTTTTTTTTTCACTTTTGTATGGGCAAGGGCCCGAGCGTCACGAGTTTCCCCATACAAAATTGAAAAAAAAATTTCGTCTTTCACAGTGAACTTCCTACAAGGAACACGTATACACCCTAAAGTATTATCACTTATTTTTGTTACACCCTGTATAATTGACTAGATTAAATTTCGGAACATACCCAGGCCGGCAACGCACCTGCTAATTCTAATGTTGCGAGTGTAAATGGTAGCTGCTTTCCATCAGGTAACCCGTTTGCTCGTTTGCCCCTCTTCTATACTTATTATAAAACAGTCGCTTTTTTTCCCTCATGCCCCTTTGTTCCCTTTAATCTTTAAAACTACGCAACGGATTTTGATGATTCTTTCAGTGTTAGATAGCCCATTTTTCGAGGAAGGTTATAGGCTATATTTAATCACGCTAAGACTAATAGGAGCGAAGAAATAGAGGAAAATGTGGAAAAAACGGGGAAAATTATTTGAAAGAGCTAACTTGAACGCGTTAATCTCAGGAACTACTGATCCGATTAGAAAAATTCTTTCAGTGTTAGATAGCCCATTTATTGAGGAAGGCTATAGGCTATATATTTTATCACGCTAAGACTAATAGGAGAATGTGGAAAAAACGGGGGAAATTATTTGAAAGGTAATCGCGAACTACTGGAGCAATTTTTATGTTATTTGGCACAGATAAGAAGTAGACCACGTGAAGGATCATAGGCTATCGGTTTTAATCATTTTTTCAGTGGCTATATATACCCGTGCGACACCGGGGCGGGTCGCTAGTATTTTATAAAAAAATATATTCGCCCATTGACTGGGTTACATTTCGGAACATACCCTGTATTCGCTGATTGCCAAACGCCAGTCAACCGTCACTTCCGGACAGAAAATGTTGCATTACCCTGATTACTACCCCAGGCCAGGTGTTATCAACATTTGTACAAGATGAGCCGTAATAAAATATAGGTATTAGGGAGGAAATAATATTTTGCACAAGTAAAATATTACGTAAATTACGTCACAAAACGGACGTAAGAAAATGATACAGTACCAATTTTTTTATTTGAATGTGCCTAATACACTTTCTATTAAACCTAAGAAAAAATTAATTTGATGGCAAGTATTATTTTAATAAGTATAATATTTTTAAAACCAGTTGAATTTTTAGGATTTAATTTAATAGAAATCAAAAAAAAAAAAGAAATATTCTTATAAAGAATAATTAAGACAATAACATTTGAAATATAAACTGTAGTGACCGACCGAACTTTCGGTTTCGGCCAGTTTCGGCCAAAAAATCCAGTTTCGGCCTTAGTTTCGGTTTCGGCCAAAATATAGCCGAAACTTTCGGCCTTGCCGAAACTCTAGTGTTCGTATGTCGTTCGGTAAACTCGTGCTTGCCCGCTGGCGAGACCCCGGCTCATCTCGCCACCGTCCTTATTTTAATCGTGTTTTGAGGTCATGTTTTGCAAATTACTGCCAAATTACTAAGTATTTATTTTGTTTTTCTTAGTACTTCGTTTTATTTTCATCAAATTATCTAAACTTATTCTTATCGAACATGAGAAGTTTGAATTTTATTTCTAAACGACAAACGCTCGTTGGTGAATTACGTGCTATGTTCTTATTTTAAAGTAAATAAAATAAATTGATTAAATTGTTTGTGAACTTTGTTTAATAAATAAGTAATTTTGTTTGACTATGAGATATTAGAAGGATAAGGCTTGCGAGATTTATCTAGTCAATCATCTCGCCTCATTCTTTTCCTTTTGCCACGCGTTTTATTTATATTTAAAAATTAAAATAATTAACATTTAACTATGGACGCGCAGTCTCACAGACCGTTCCTACTCTGCTAGAATAGTATCTACCCCACTTCCCCCTAAGCTTCGCACTTGCAGCTATCATTACACAAGCCGACAAAAATATTTTTTCTGGTGCCTGTTACTTAATGACTATTATCCGATTATTTGGATTGAAAATTAACCAGAAACATAAATTTAAAAAAAGAAAGTATGCTTTAATAGTCTAGCTCTATATATTCGAGTCTAAGATTAATAATATTTATTTTAACAAATGTCACAATTGTTATTTTTAACAAAAAATTAAAACCGACTTCCAAGGTAAAAACAATAATAACATTGATATGAACTACAAAGTATTAAATAATTTTTTCCTATCTAATAGTGCCTTTTTCCGAATTCGGCTACATCTCAACTATTTTTGTACTCAATCTTCATTATTTTGAAGTCGGTACCAGATAGCTGAATCTTCAGTTCTCTGACAAAATATTTGAAATTTTTGGAACTGGCACCAACTTCAAAATTATGAAGATTGAGTACAGAAATAGTTGAGATGTAGCCGAATTTGGAAAAAGGCACTATTAGATAGGAAAAATTATTTAATACTTTTTAGTTCATAATAATGTTATTATTGTTTTTACCTTGGAAGTCGGTTATAATTTTTTGTTAAAAATAATAATTTCACTCTTTTTAGTTACACTAGTAGGTAAACCATCGCGTATATTTTACGTATCTTGTTACAATTTATTAAGAGTCACAACTCACACTCACAAAATATAATATTATCAGTGAAGTGAACATATTGTGCAAGGTAATTTAACAATTTTAATGCTTCAAGCCCCAAGCGGTCACCGGCGATTGCGATAACAATAGAAAGGATATTGTGTCTCGTTTTTCCACGATCGAAGGATCTATCAGATAAAAAATTGTATAAACTTGCATAGGATGTAGCGTAGCTACTCATAATATTTAATATTATCATAATTGACAGCTGTTCTTGTAATCAAGAAGTCAAATCGATACTTAGTGCGCCATCTATCGATAATAAGTGTAACTTATTAAAAAGACACTTAATGACTTTGTTTTGTTTTAATTGTATTTGTCTATTTAAATTTTATAAAGTAGTTAGTAAAGTATTCGATCTGTATATAAAGTAGTTAGTAAAGTATTCGATCTGTCGTCTGCCGCCATGCACCGCGCGGCGGCGACGCCGTCGCCTCTGCGGCGCCGATCGCCGTGTATAAACAAACAAGTGTTGTTATACAGTACATAATTATTATTATTATTGTATCCATACCTATGCCTTGTACTATTATCTATTCTGTGCCATGAGACATTGGTGACCTTAACACGACGTGGTAATGATGATGATGATGATGACGATGATGATGAATTGCATAGTAGCATTTTCTTTTTGTTCTTAAAGCAACGCTGAAACTTCCAAACGTGTATCTATAAGGAGTCAGAAGTTCTCTCAGCATCTTCGAAACCATGGTATACCTTGACCCAATATTTGAATTTTTGGTAGCACATTCTTAGTACACTTCACATAAAACCAAAATCACCATATGTTTCCATATAGAATCGGTTCACAAGCGGCGGAGTAATCGTTGAACATACAAAAAAAAAAGATTCGGCACTTTTTCTTATGTATTTACAAATGTTACAGAATAGTAAATTTCAGTAAATAATCGTCATTTTTAATGTTTTATCAAGTTTCGGTTTCGGTTTCGGCCGAAACTGAGAGCAAGGCCGAAAGTTCGGTTTCGGTTTCGGCTGAAAAATGAGTTTCGATCGGACACTAATAAACTGTAAGTGGAGTTCAACAATAAACAATTGTTTAAAGCAACACTTTGACCTAAACAATTTGAAGGTTGAGAGACAAAGTTGACACCTGTAGGTAGAGTTTCAGGTACTTAGGTGATCCAAGTACTTAAACTCCTAACTAATTTGAGGATTTTGCTTTAAGCTACGTAATTAAGTACTCATATTTCTTGAGTCGTTGTTTTTAGGGTCCCTTACACAAAAGGTAAAAATCACTGAGACTTCACTGTCTGACCATCTCAACCGTGATATAGACAGTTGAAATTTTCACAAATTGTGTATTCCTATTGCCTTTATAAATACAATTATTATTATACTAAAACATAATAACATTAACATTTAACTAGGGGGTCCGTACTAGAAATCTTATTTGGTTCGGAAACCCTCGTGCGCGACTTAGACTCGCACTTGGCCGATTTTACACAAAAGTTCTTATTTTTAATTTTATTCCATCAAGCTTATTATCAGTAAAGTAATTGAAACAATTGCTTTCAGTAAAAATTTCATTTACTTAATTTTAAATACAACAATATAATATTCAACCTTGCGAAGGTAGGTACGCAGTACATGTTAAGCAATTTTTTGTACAAGTCTGGTTTATTTTATTTCGTTTTGATATTGCAAAAAGCTATTTTACATTATTATAATACTAATTTATTTTTTTCTGTGAAGTAAATAAAATATTTTCGTTAATAATATTTAAAAAAATCTCTTAGTAATAACTAACTACCAAATGTTTTGTTGAACTGATAATGACTTTATTCTCAGCTTGTTTATAATGGCTGGAAAACTAGCAAGATATTCTTTTAAGGATTGGTACAACATACTCTCTTAACGAGAAGTTTTAAATATTTGCTATTACCATACCAATGTTAATGCTTTGGAGGACCAATTAGCGCCACTGCAATCCTGAATCGCACCATTGTAGTTTTTTTTCGTAACAATACGACAACGAAGATTGTGGGTTTCGGCCTGACCTAGCATACCTTGCTTAGATACTTAATCCGGAGGTCTTAGGTTAAATCTTGCCGAAGGAACGAGAAGTTTTTAAGATTCCTGGTTCCTGTTAATATTATTGTGAGTTTTCGCCTGACCAGACGTCGATGGAATAGAAATTATTATATCTCCCTTAGTGCCATATTATTTCTAAGAGAACTCTCATATCTATCCAAGCGGACCATACGCGTAGATAGGTCTTCCTCAGTGGTTCCATTCATATTTCTAAACCAACTCTCGTACCATTCCAGGTGGGCCGTACGCGGCGTTCGCGGGCCGTGACGCGACGCGGGGGCTGGCGACGGGCGAGGTGGCGGGCTCGGAGGAGTATGATGACGTCAGCGACCTGACGGCTGACGAGCTCTCCGGGACCAAGGAGTGGGAGGACCAGTTCAGAGGTAAATACGGAGGATTTTTACATTCTTATAGATATAGAGGCTTTGTCCATAAGGCTTCTTACAAACGAACGGCACTTGCCAACGGCAAATACAACTGCAGCCGTCGCGTCGCCACTCATTCTCTATTTTGTGGACGCGCAACGCTTTCGCACTTTTGGCCTATTTGCAGGCGGCTAACAAAATGGCAGACAAGGCATGGCACAACTGCAGGCGTTGCCAACTGTCGACGGCTGCCGTCGACAAGTTGCAACGGCAGAAGTTGTATCTGCCGTTCGCCTGTGAAGCCTTATAGATAAAGTTCCAGTGGCACATAAATGACAATGTCTAAATTTCTCAGTTTTATAATACGCAATGTAACAAAACAAAGTAATGATATATTATATTATTTAGGATGTATATGACGTGTCCCTTATAATATTACTAGATGATGCCCGCAACTTCGTTGCGCCAAATCTCGTTTATCGTTTTTTCGGGACAAAAAGTATCCTATGTCCTATGTAATTCCTTTCTCGGGACTCAAAGTATCTCCATACCAAATTTCAGTAAAATCGGTTCAGCGGCTTGGGTGTGAACCTCTTGAACAGACAGACAGACAGAGAGACACACTTTCGCATTTATAATATTAGTAAAATATGGATGGATAGTAAAGGGATAATGGATTACACAATAAAGTTGGAAAATGAAAACATTACATAACGTGTTTATGAGTTGTTAGCGTCTAGTTTGAGTCTCGGGAAAGGACATAATATGATACTTTTTATCCCGAAAAAGTGTACGGTTCCCGACGGTATAAACGAATTTTGTCGCCACGGAGTTGCGGGCGTCATCTAGTTGACTATATACTGTCAACTTCGTTGAATAGGCTTATTAAAAACTTAAAAACCAAATCTGATTTCTGAGATGCATCATGCAAGTTGTAAGTTATGAACTTGTGACTTATCAGTTATCAGTTACTATATGTTGCCCGCGACTTCATCCGCGTGGGTCAAAAAATTGGTGTCTTTAAAAGCTTTTTAAAACCCTGGTACCCTCAAATCAAAATACCCAAAAACAGCTGTGCAGTATGCACATAATATTTCATTTTTTTAAATTAAACTTTATTTATACCAATTTTAAAGCTTATTTAGCCCCCCATTACACAACTTTAGCTTTACCCATAAAATATTTATCATTGGTTCTTGGTACTACTTTAAGGTTACGGCACTGCATAGATAAAGTAACGAGTAGTGAGTTATTTATCAACGTGTATAACATTCGAAAGAATCGAATACATGGTACCACCTCTTATAGAAAGACGTATGAGCAAGCGATAGCGCGATGTAGGCGACTCTTAGCGCCATCTGTTATGAATTTTTGGAACTTACTTAATTTGAACAAATTTACGCATAAACACCCCCTTACAACCCATTTTTTCAGTTAAAAAGTAGCCTATGTCCTTTCTCAGGCTTAAGACTATCTGTGTACAAAATTTCATTACAATCGGTTCAATAGTTTTGGCGTGAAAGCGAGACAGACAGACAGACAGACAGACAGAGATACTTTCGCATTTATAATATTAGTATAGATAAAGTTCACTGTCAAATTATAATAATAACTCCCACACCGGTTTTGGTGACGGTAGCCGATTTCATTGAACCAGGCCAGTTACGCAGGAGTGATTTGTGTGCGCAGTACACAAGAGCACTCTAGTCTATTCCCTTTACGCTCATAAGTCATAACCCAGCGGGACGGAAGACCGACACGGCGACACGCGGCGAGAGATCAGACGCAGGACCGACTTTTTACATGCCCATCCGACTTATGGATCATCTTACTTGTTAGACAATCAGGTGATCAGCCTGCATTGTCCTAACCAAACTTGGAAATAACATGTTTCCAACGCGGGAATCGAACCCACGACCTCCGAGTCAAGAGCCACGCTCTGAACCACTGGACCACGCGTTACAAACTGTCAAATTATAGATGACTGAAAAGCTTTGTCAACATTGTGCCGTTTTCCTTTCATCAAGGGCATGCCTTATAGCGCTGTCAACGTCAAACGTGAGGCATGCCCGTAACGCGCGTTGAAATCGTAGCGCGCGCTATGACATTTTTCTTTCAACGCGGGTAGATTTTGACGCGCGTCACGGGCATGCCACACGTTCACTGTTGACAGCGCCATAAGGCATGCCCTTGTTGAACAGAAAAAAGGCACAATGTGGACAAAGCTTAATAGTTACTTAACTTAGTTTTATTACATGTAATGTAAATTCAGCTTGATTCATTTTGTATTTCTTTCTAAAATAAATGATAATTAAAATTAAAAAACTATATTATCGGCACAATCGATTTTATTTACATAATTTATGTGCATTAAATAAAGTAGAACTAGACTTTTTCTTACAAAAACACAACAATTTCACATTGTATAATAAATTGTATGTTATTATTTCAGAAAAATACGACATCGTTGGCAAGCTGCTGAAGCCTGGTGAGACGCCTACTGATTACAGCAAAGAAGACGCCAAAGAAGAAGAAAAGAAGGAGCTATAGACTATTTATTACTACGTGTTGGGTTAAGTTATGTTTGGAATGGTAAAATAAACTTGTATCGTTACTTATTGGTTATTTTCCATACATAAAAACTATTAGTTTGTACATTTATATCGCTATAAAAGCTTTATGTTGTGGTAAAAATTAAGATTTTTTTACTGATTCTCTTACATTCAATAAATAAGAAATAACAGGCTTTTTTGAAAATGCATATAACGCAGCTGTGCCAAAATTATATTTTGCTGACACGCGTATAGTAGTCTTTAGTGCAGTTTTACGCTTTGTGGTTCGTAAACTTTGTCTTCGGGTTATGTATTTAAGACTACACGCATACGCACTTCTCACTACGCATAATCCTATGTGTAGTGAGAAGTCACTACACATAGGATTATGCGTGTAGTCCACATTCACATACATCCAATTTGAGAAGTCAAATTTACAGAAAATCATCATAAACTTCATGAAGCTTTTATTATTTAGAATTCTAAAAGTAAGTCATAATATTATTTATCAGCAATGCCTGAGTTGATAATTCACATAGTACATTCAACTATTACAAAGTCATCTAAAAAAATAATATTTTCCGACCACGAACGTGGAACTAATTTTGCATAGCAATTGGTAATCAATGTTCAATTGATTCCTGTGGACCAAATATATGAGTTTACAACCAATTTACAATGAAATTTAATCTGTATTCAGCAAGGTGGAACTTCACAAAATTAGTCACAAATGAATTATTTCATTAATATGAATTATTTCATTAATATAATTATAAACTATAGATATGGTAAATGCTCACTATCTATATTTTTATCTTTGGTTTCGTTGGGTTTCCTACTATGTACGATTTAAAGATGCTGCCCGCAACTTTGTAAGGCCAATATGTTTTCGGGATAGAAACTGTCCTATGTCCTATCCCGAGAGTCGAAGTATCTCTTTACTATTATTATTTTTTAACAAAAAATTAAAACCGACTTCCAAGGTAAAAACAAAAGTAATAGTTATTCTTAATCTAAAAAGAATCAAATAATTCTTATTCCTTTTTATAGTGGCGTCTTCAGACTTCGCCTACACCTCAACTATTTCTGTACTCAATCTTCATGCTTTTGAAGTCGGTACCAGCTTACCTTGCGTAATTGCTATGTCAAGGAACTCAGAACTTTTCCGGGCTGGTACCGACTTTAAAAGTACGAAGATTGAGTACAGAAATAGTTGAAGTTTAGGCGAAGTCTGAAGACGCCACTATAAAAAGGAATAAGAATTATTTGATTCTTTTTAGATTAAGAATAACTATAACTTTTGTTTTTACCTTGGAAGTCGGTTTTAATTTTTTGTTAAAAAATAATTATACTTTATGGAAATTGCTTTAAATTGCAGCACTCTTGACACGTCTTTCACTTTAATTACATATTAGTATTAATCACAGTAACAGTTTTTATTTAATGTAAAACTAAAAAAGTAAATTCTAAAGTTTTGTTTTGAAAATTGTATGTCTTCTTTTTTTATTATGGCTAATGGCGGCCTCAGTGAGTTGCCAATGTCAGAGTGATTTTGTGTTGACTTTGCTCTATAGTCTATACTATATTGCAGGTCTGCCGTCTGGTGAAGGAACAAGGTACTTACCTACTAAACCTACTGTACCTACCTACTGTATCTAATTAATTTAAAACGGTTGAATGTTCGTTAATCCTAAAACAAACACAAACATAATATTATAGAGGTTAGCAAAAAAAAATCACGTCATATTAAGAGAACGAAAATATATTATATGTACTTACACAGAATATCAATAAAAGAGGTAATATTACAAAACATAAAATTAATTTAAAATTGATAGGGCGAAGAATATTGATAGGAAATTTTATGTCACGAGAGTAACATACAAAAGGGTCAATCTCAAAAGACTAAAGAGTGTTGCTGTTGCTAAAAAAAAAAGTTTCGCCTTCTAGACATTCGTGACGGATATATTATGTAACATGTGTTACTAATACAGGGCCGTCTAACTAGACGATGAAAAATTATGGTGTAAGTAGTTCTAAGTGACAAATACAGGGCCGTCTGACCAGACGATGAGAAAATGGTATATATCATATTATTATACATGTGTTACTAATACAGGGCCGTCTAACTAGACGATGAAAAATTATGGTGTAAGTAGTTCTTAGTGACAAATACAGGGCCGTCTGACCAGACGATGAGAAAATGGTATATATCATATACATATGTGTTACTAATACAGGGTCGTCTAGCTAAACGATGAAAAATTATGGTGTAAGTAGAGGCGTGCAGAGGTTTTTGACATGGGGTAAGCAGCGGTATCGGTTTAGTAGTTTTGGCGTAAAGCAAAACAGACAGACAAACGGACAAAAAGAGATATTTTCGCATAAATTGTAATATTAGTGTGGATATAAATTAAAAACTATGTTTCCTAAACTATTATAATATATGAGTACGTTCTGTTATGAAGAAACAAAAAACGCCATCTGTTGTCACGTGTTGGAACTACAATGAAAGTTCATTTGCGTTCACATGACGTGTGCTAAGCTAAAATAAATAAAAACGCCATAGATGGCGTATGGCGTAATATAGATTGTTATATATTAGAAATGCAATGTGAATTCATTTTCATCGATATTTCCATGGAAATTAGATACATAGTATATTTTTGTCTTATAAAAATGTAGCCTATGTCCTTTCTCAGGCTCTAGACTAACTGTGTACAAAATTTTATTACAATCGGTTCATTAGTTTTGGCGTGAAAGCGAGACAGACAGACAGAGATAATTTCGCATTTAATATAAAGTATATAATATTATAAAATGATAAAATAAATAAGTGCATGAATATGAATTACATGAAACTTTCGAGTTACTTACATTTCATTTTTGTTGCTGGTTTAATTGTTGTAACTCAGGTACACGTACCTACCTTTCGACACAAATCACAATTAGAATCTTTTCACTGAATGACAATTGTGAAAACTTGTTTTTTTTTTTAATTTTTAATAAACACACATTTTCAACACAAACCTCACAGTCAAATAACATTTTTAAGAAATCAAAAAACGCACTTAATATAGAAATTAGAAACTCAGTAATAACTAATATCTAATAAACTGTTAAATGTACAAACTTTTAAATGTTAAAATAATAAAAATCTTCTAAGAAAACTATAAATATACTGGCGCAAACAAAAATAATATGTTACAGTGCTCATCACATGAAAAAATGGCCTCCCAAAATACAAAACACTTCTGTAATGTAAACAAATATAAACCGTACTAAACAAAAATGCATTATGTGCATATGTGATTAATTAGATTTCCGTCTATTATTTTTACTCGGATTATAGGCAACGAACATATCCGATTAGGCAACGAACATATCCGATCTCGGAAACCATGCGGCAGGACCTGGCCAAGTAAATCGCACACGCACACACGTTTGCGAACAGTGTACGAATACGAAAATCTTAACTCACACATATAGGCGGGGTCTGCGAGACATCGAGTGCCTGTAACCACAGATATGTAGTATAATTTTGGTGCGTACCTTCGCGCGGCGCGCCTAGTTACCACTTACCGACTTATGTTTGTGTAGTTTTGCAAATCAATTGGTGCTATTTTATAAAAGTAGGCGTTAATGTGTATTCATATTTTAACTATTAATAATAATTAAAGTCATCTAAAACGTACGAAAGTTAAATTAAAATATGTGTATAGCAAGTATTTATCATTAGGTAAGCAGTGCTTTTATGCCTTTATGGTACGCACGTCCATGGGTGTAAGTAGTTCTTAGTGACAAATACAGGGCCGTCTGACCAGACGATGAGAAAATGGTGAAAGTAACTGGTAGTAAAGTAAATGGTAGTAGTTGTGTAATGAATCAGGGCCGTCTGACCAGACGATGAGAAAATGGTGAAAGTAAGTGGTAGTAGTTGTGCAATGAATCAGGGCCGTCTGACCAGACGATGAGAAAATGGTGAAAGTAACTGGTAGTAAAGTAAATAGTAGTAGTTGTGTAATGAATCAGGGCCGTCTGACCAGACGATGAGAAAATGGTGAAAGTAAGTGGTAGTAGTTGTGCAATGAATCAGGGCCGTCTGACCAGACGATGAGAAAATGGTGAAAGTAACTGGTAGTAAAGTAAATAGTAGTAGTTGTGTAATGAATCAGGGCCGTCTGACCAGACGATGAGAAAATGGTGAAAGTAAGTGGTAGTAGTTGTGCAATGAATCAGGGCCGTCTGACCAGACGATGAGAAAATGGTGAAAGTAACTGGTAGTAAAGTAAATAGTAGTAGTTGTGTAATGAATCAGGGCCGTCTGACTAGACGATGAGAAAATGGTAAAAGCAATGATGGAAAACTCAAAGCAGATATTATGTTACTACCACGCGCGTTGTGAAGATTCAAATACGGCCCAATTGGGTCGTCTGTTATTTAGTCTACATCGAGCGCAGTCACGAACGTGCCGCGTCTTGTCTTACCTAAATAAATTGAAAATGACGTCGTGCGTGTTTCGAAAAAGTACCAATTATGACTCAAAAGAAAACAAAACACATGGAATCTCTTACCGCATGTCTTAATTGCAATAAATACCTCGATTATTTACATTTTCAATTATTTTTCGAACAATCTGGAAAAAAAAATCGAATTTTCGTCATAGCTCAGGCGAAGAAAGAAACAGCGATAGGATTCGACGTTGAAAAATATAACTGTCTCTTTTATGTAAATGGTTTTTCGTATCTTTTGTTTCACTTATCTGTCAAATTTGTCAATGTTTGCAATTTTGAATTTGGAAATTGTTCGGAAGAGATTTAAGCTGGAAAATAGTATGGACGTAACAGATCTGTATAAGTAGAATATCAGTGGGTAAAAGTAACCTTGTCACGTAATGAATCAGGGCCGTTAACCAAACGATGAAAAACTGGGTAACACAGACAAAATGTACAAAATAATTATAAAATGGGCCGTCTTATTAGACGATGAAAAAAATCTTGTTTTTCTGTCATAATTAATGGGCCATCTGATTTGATGATGAAAATAACCAAATGATTTTTTTTAAATAATTATATAAAATAGTAAAACTAAAATAAAATCAGAAGAACATTAAGGATGTATGTATATAACATTTATAAATAGTAGAATAAACCATCCTGCATCGATTGATACAAAAAAAAAACAATACCTTACCGACAAGTTATTTGCCGGAGGTGTTGCAATTTTTGAGAATTCGACAGAAATCAGAATGGGGAACGTTGTATCGAAGACAAAATGTTAAAAACTGCTTATCAATTTATTTGTACAATTTGCGATTTTCAAGCCCAAAAAGTGGGTTCACCGGTAATGGGTTGTTTGACACTTCTAGATTTCCTATTGGTTCCGCACTGATCTGAAGCATCACTTTGGTTGTGCTTAAAAAAAATATATGTGTACTGTCAAATGTGATATAAATCAAAATACAATGGTACCATAAGATTAACACAAAACTGTATGTATTTATACATTTCCATATATTTCTATGTTCTTTTGTTTCGTCTCTCTAATTTAAATTTCACGAAGAACATACGCCTAAGTGAACATTGGTCTTAGCGATTAGGTCATTATACTGGTAACAGTTAGGAAAACACTGACATAATGACACTTGTTAAACTGAGAATTGACTATGACAACTCAAGGAGTTTTGGCGGGCATATCACTTTGACAATTAGTCTTCTAATTTTTATTGTTGGCGTGGTTTTTATTTATTTATTTTTCCAAATTGTGGTATTTGGGTTTTGATGTGCAATATTGGTAAAATATTAGCCATGGAATCTTCGTTATTGTGCACAAGTGCAGGCAAAATGTTGTCAAAATCAAATATTTTAAAACTTCTGTGATATTTGGCGTGAATGACGATAAATGCGGCTATTTCTTCTATGAGTTTCTACTAAAATTTAAATGTATCAAGTTTTATATTTTGTGGCAATTAATGATGGTATCAACGATAGTAGACCCATACACCATCTAGTTATTAAAATGGAAACTGTTTGACAATCAATATTTTTTTTAAATAATTATAAGAAAATGAATTCTGCGGAAAATTTTCAAATTAAAATTGATGAAAACTTTCCTCGAAAAGTAATGGTGATACAGCTGAGATTAGACATATTTATTCATTTTCAATGCGCATGTGCAGCTTTCATTGAATGATTTCTTAAAAATTTACATATAA
Organism: Polyommatus iphigenia; assembly: GCA_963422495.1. NCBI lineage: Eukaryota > Metazoa > Arthropoda > Insecta > Lepidoptera > Lycaenidae > Polyommatus > Polyommatus iphigenia. Next base: position 4,494,348 of record OY730189.1, read on the forward strand.
TTAGTACTTTCATAATATTTTAATTCGATGTACTACGGAATTTGACCTTATCTATAATACATCCTTAAATAATTATGGCATATTATGCTGTTTCCTCCCTTTTTCTTTATTTTTATTACAGGTAAGTCCTCTATCAGAAGCCAGGCTGACTGATGATGCAGAGTTGATGTCAAGCTCTAGAAAGAAAGAAAGAAAGAAAGAAAGAAAAAAATCTCTAGTGACTTCGTAACAAAAGTTTTTTTTTTGTTAATTTAATTCTTTTCAATTTGCGTGGTAGCAAATTTTGTCAGGATGGACGATTATTAGGAACACACATAAACTGAGTAGTAAAAATAGAATTTATGTTACTTAAATTTGTCAAATTAAGACAATATTTTTTTAAAAGATGTACTTTCTTAAAGTATTAGAAAAAGGAATTTACGTCAAAGACAAAATATATTGTTGAGAATATAATTTAGTTGATTTAATTAAATAGTACATGATAATTTAATATTCATATAATATTTATAAGTACTTAATTTGAATTTATACTGCTGATTTGTATTTGTTTGTAATTCCGGATGTTATTGTAATATTTGAAAGTGACGGTTGATTATTGTTTTTTAAAGTGGTATAAAAATGGCGGTACTTTGGTAAACCGACACGGGGGTGACTGAACGATTTTGTTAGGGAGAGGCTTTTGCCAAGTCGAAATAAAGTGATTGTGCTGCTAAATGAATTTTATTATATTCTTCACATGGAGCTCATACAGAGATTCCTCATAATATATGCCTAAAAGAAAAACTTAAAAATAAAAAATACTAACTTGGCGTCATTTCGGATGTTAGAAACAGCTTCAGAAAAATTACTATAAAACACTGTGAACTGTATTTATATTATTTGTACCTTCTAAGAATAAGAAAATACACTTTTAGCAAATTGAAACTTACTATAAAAATAAGTATAAACTTGAATGACAAAAAAATTTAAGTAATTTTAAAAGTATCCTCATTTGGGCACGGCGGGTCTATATGGGCCACATGCGTCGTTACATATTAAAACACTTTACGCTTGCCGTCTGTGTACAGTGTATGAACTCCTCCAAATATGCAGTTTTATATTTGTTTCTATTATGCTCATTGCCAAGCCACTATAATAATTATAAAATAAAGAAATCTATTGATACATTTACTGAATGTTGATTTAAATTACAAAATAAGTTGAAGGCTTGGCTTGAATGTGATCTGAAAACTTTTTACGACAGAAGCATTGAATAGCTATGCAATATTTTGCTTGGCTCCTTTTACATTTCATGTTTTTGGTGGAATTTCATTTCTTTTTTGAAGGTTTTTCTTTTCTTTTCAGGTCACGTTATAACTTTTCTGTACTAAGCTTTAGCACCCATTCTCCATCTCCTTTATATTTTTTCTTTGAGGCTTCGTTAGTTCTATAAATGTACAACGTAACGGTACTTCTGAGTTCTTAGTCGATTATTATATTCATATATAATTGACTCTTAATCCTTCGATCGTGGATTCTTGGAAATCTATTGTTATTCTATTGTGTCTCACTCACAGGTAAGCTTATGGGGTTTGATGGGTTAAGCTAATACTTGAAGGTGGTTATTTTTAGCATTACCGTTGAATACATAGCAGCACTGATGCAAGTGTCTCAACGTTCCTCCGAGGAAAGGAGTACACCTTATTTCATGTGATAAGTGATAACTTATAATATATATCGAGAGAGTAAGGAGTGTATATCGCAGTACTGATTAAATATTTTATATTTTAATCGAATTTATTTATTGTTTCATTGCTTACGTTGTTAATACTATTTTTTATTAAATTAATACTATTCATTAAGTACATAACTAACTTAAAGCCTTTTGTAAGTACTTAAAACAAATAAGCAGTCGAAACTCATACTGTTCTTGCAAAGTTACAAACATAAAAATCTTTTCTTTTATTTAATAGCTATAGTCCGCGCGCAACTAGTTGGCCGCTCTGCCCGTATACTCACATACCGGCAGAGCGGCCAACTAGTTCCGCGCGGACTATAGGCGTCATCTTGTTCATTGCACTAAAACTCGTTTATCACGTGGGAACCGTAGATTTTTCCGGGACAAAATACTTTTTGTCTTTTATATTGTTGAGTGTTGTATTTCTGTCTAACGCCTGACAATCACGAGGATCCACATAATACCAGGGATCATGGTACAGTATCCTGTACCGTGATCATTTACCTGAGTGGAGTCCTATTCGACAGCTTTTCGCGCTGCACTGCCTGTAATGCCGAAGCACGTAAGTCGCGCCGTGCCACAAAAATTATAATTTAATTAGTTACTGTGGAATATGCACCGCAGAAATTAAATTCAACTATTTGTCTACTTTTCAACTACTTATGCTTTTTTTCTGTTATATGTGGTAGGGCTAGTACGGTTCTTTTTCTTTGTTTTCGTCTTTATTGCTGTATGTGTGCTTTGTGTATAACTGTAGTGTATTGTGAATTTGATGTCGAATACATGTGTATTATTATTATTATTATTGTTATATACTTTGAGTCCTGGGAAAGGACATAGGATACTTCCTAATTCCTATGTCCTTTCCTGGGACTCAAAGTATCTCCATGGCAAATTTTAGCAAAATAGGTTCAGCGGTTTTGGCGTGAAGAGGTAACAGACAAACAGACTTTCGCATTTATAATATTAGTATGGAAGTATTATATTATTATTATATTATTTTTCAGTTTTTAGGTTTCCCTGCCCAAAGGATGAAAACGGGACCCTATTATTAATAAGTCTTCGCTGTCTGTCCGTCGTCCATCCGTAAACCGTATGTCACCATTGTCACCAGGCTGGATCTCGAGAACCGCAATAGCTAGATAGTTGCAATTTTCACAAATTATGTATTTCTGGTGTTGTTATAAAAGCTAATTGTCCAATTAAAATAAAATAAATAATTAATGGGGGGCCTCATACAACAAACACTATTTTTTTTTCCTTTTTTGCTCTATATCCATAATGGTAAGACTAAGGTTTTTGAAAATTTCAGAAAATACTCAATTGTATTTTACCTTTAATAATTAATAATAAAAATTAAATAAACTTATTATTTAAGGGGTGCTCTCATACAAATTTACGGTACAGAACCCTATGTACGCCAGTCTCGCACTTGGCCGGTTTCATAATTTTTCTTTCATTGTGAATAAAGACCTATCCGGGTACCAAATTTCAAGGTTCTAAGTCTGCTAGAAGTACCTTAGAATTTTGATGATCTATATGTCAGTGAGTGACAAAACGTAGTAACTTTGACCATAAACTAATAAACTATTTATCGAAATTTCATGTAATTTGGAGGTTAAGCTAGTTTTATTACTTGCTCCTAGTGACCAAAATTATAAATCCCTAGCTTTGTTAACATCGAAGATAAAGGGGGTGTGAAATAGCCGCGAACCGCTTCGAGAAAAGTATGGTACGGCCGTGCCTCTGCTAAAAAGCTTGGCTGGGGCACTGCCGTGCCCCCAGATAGTCCGAACAAACCTTGAAAATTTGGTTTGGATAGGTGAGCCCGTTCTTGAGTTATAAAGTGACAACGAAAATTGCCACATATTTTTATATACGAGGGCGGGATGAGAAGTAACTAGCCTCTGCTATTTAAGGCTCCTCTCGCGAAAAAAGCGTGCAGATGAAACCACTTTTCATCGGCATTAACAGAGAAATTATATCTGAAAAAAAAAATTAGTAATCTAGATGATATGATACGTAACGTGGTTTTGCCATATTTTTTCTATCGGTATCACATAATAAAGAAATAAAAAACCAAATCACCTCCAAATCGTTGAATGAAACCACTTTACTCCTTCATTATTTATCAAAAGAATATATAAAAAATATCTACTGCTTTGCAATACATAAGTTGATAATTTGGTTTTTTTTACTTTTTTGAAATATGTATTATATTAAGCCTTAAAAAGGTTTTTTCTCCTATTTCGCCCTATCATGGACGCGGCGAGCGTCGTAACCGCCACCGTACAAGGCGCGCTGTTATGAATGTTATTTTAATGTCATTTACGTCGATATTCGCTCTGACAGACAATGATCAAGGTCATTGGCAGATATAGAGGCCTTAAAAAGTTAAAATTAAAAAAATATGTATGTCATTTTTAAATTCATGTCTCTGGAAAGAAAGGATTTTCCGGGGAGTGGCGGGAAAAGTTGGAAAATTTTTCAGCACTGAAAATTTAATTTGATATTTATTTTAAAAAGTTGTATAATTGTAGAATATTTGTCGTATTGTATATATTTTTTAATTGTATATAATTATTTCTTCGTTCTGTTGGTAAGTTTTTTAATTAAATAAAAGTCCCTTCACGGGACGGACTTCACGGATTAAATAATTTTTTCTCTCTAAATGTGCCTTTTTCCGAATTCGGCTAAGCCTCAACTATTTCTGTACTCAATCTTCATCATTTTGAAGTCGGTACCAGATATAGCTGAATCTTTATTTCTTTGACAGAAAATTTGAAACTTTTGGAACTGGCACCGACTTTAAAATTATGAAGATTGAGTACAGAAATAGTTGAGGTTTAGCTGAATTCGGAAAAAGGCACATTTAGAGAGGAAAAAATATTTAATACTTTTTAGTTCATAAAAGGATGTTATTATTGTTTTTACCTTGGAAGTCGGTTTTAATTTTTTGTTAACAATAATAATTTCACTCTTTTTAGTTACCTAGTAGGTAAACTGTAATTATAGTTTGTTCGCTATAAGATGATATGGGTGACAGTTGTCATATTCCTTGCTACGGAATTATTTTACAAGAAAACAAAAAAAATCAAAATGTAATAAATTATATTTCATCTACAAAAATAAATGTTTCCTATAATTTTAAATGAATAAAAATGAAAAGTTGCTAAATACTAACTTATTAATATAAAATTATAAATATTAATTGTGAAATAGGAGTATAAAATTATTGTTACGAAAACATTTGAAAAATGTCAGATACATGAAACGGAACTTATGTCAATAGAGATTGCCGCTGTTGAATCGAAATCAAATCGATAATTATTATTTTTTAACAAAAAATTAAAACCGACTTCCAAGGTAAAAACAAAAGTAATACTTAATCTTAATCGAAAAAGAATCAAATAATTCTTATTCCTTATTATAGTGGCGTCTTCAGACTTCGCCTAAACCTCAACTATTTCTGTACTCAATCTTCATGCTTTTGAAGTCGGTACCAGCCCGGAAGATCCTTGACATAGCAATTACGCTAAGGTAAGCTGGTACCGACTTCAAAAGCATGAAGATTGAGTACAGAAATAGTTGAGGATTAGGCGAAGTCTGAAGACGCCACTATAATAAGAAATAAGAATTATTTGATTCTTTTTAAATTAAGATTAAGTATTACTTTTGTTTTTACTTTGGAAGTCGGTTTTAATTTTTTGTTAAAAAATAATAATTTTACCCTTTTTAGTTACATAATATGAGACGACAAGGCAATAAATAATATTATACAGTGTGTTTGTGTAAACACCGTTATCCTTGAAACCATCAAATGAGCCCGTCAAAATGAACAACTTTTTCTATGAGAACAATGCTGGGAACTCAAAAAAAAAATGCCGTCTTCATACACATATGGATGCCCGGATCGGCAATTTGTATGGGTACGAAGACAGATTTTTTTTTAATTCCCAGCATTGTTCTTATAGAAAAAGTTGTTCATTTTGATGGGCTCATTTGATGGTTTCAAGGACAACGGTGCTTACACAAACATCTTGTATAGCTTGTTGTCTTAGAGTTGTACATATTACTAGCGGTCGCCTGCGGCTATGCCCGCGTGGATGTCGGTTACGGCTGCAAAAAGCCTACCCAGGAAAGACTCGGTCAGCAAAATGATTCCCAGGTCAATTCACAGACTCCGGACACTGACATCGACGACGCGGACGCAGTCATTATCCGCAAGCGCATCCCGCTTGGTGACGCCCACTATCGTAATATTTTAATTTCGCCATAATTTCAAAACCAAACGTCCAATTTTAATCATTCAAAGACCAAATTTTATCTTCATAAACTGTACTTAGTGATGAAATAATTTATTTTGATAAGGATTAATGGCATAAGTAAAATAAACCCGTTTAAATGTTGTTCAAAAAAATTCAAGATTTTTAAATAAAAAAAATGGTTACTGTGCCTCACTCGACATAGATAAGTATAGTGTGTCGCGGACTTTTTTGTAGATATTTATAAGATCTACAATACTAAGAACATTTCATGATTCTATCTTTTATAGTTTCGACAGCGTACGCAAAATAAGTAACTTTTCTGGTTGATTTTTTCACCTGGCGTCCGAAAAACCCAAATATCTTACGAAACCCTATTTTGTCCAAAATAAAATTTAGCCTATGTTCAGGACAAATAATGTAGGATTTGCTTGGAGTAGTTTACATAAAGCCAAAATCTTCAAACTTGTATCTATAAGGATTCAAAAGTTCTGTTGGGTACCTTCAGAACCAGGATATATCCTGGTGCAAAATCTTACTTTTTGGTAGTATATGCCTAAAATACTTCAGAAAAAATCGAAATCACCATATATTCTCATATAAATTTCAAGGAGTCCCCTCGATTCCTCATGGATCCCATCATCAGATCACCACTTTTGTGAACATGGTACTAACCTCGGATTTAACCCTGTACAACAACAAAAGAATTATGAAAATCGGTCCAGAAACGGCGAAGTTATGGTTGAACATACAAAAAAAATATATAAACATACGAACATATAACCTCCTCCTTTTTGGAAGTCGGTTAAAAATTAAATTCGTCTCAAGAGGTTAGAGTGTGAAGCGGTGACAGACAGACACACTACCATTTTTCGTATTGGCATAGATGGCGGCAGCCATCTTTAATTTAGTAAACAAGTAAAAAATAGAGAAGTAAGTGGTAGCAAATAATATAATTATGGTGAAAATTTTAAATAATAATAAAGTATTAAATTGATACCAAAATTATATCTTTTTCATTCCCATTGAATTCATTATCATAATAACCAGTTACCAGAATCGCAGATTCTTTTGGTACTAAAATCAAATTTTTTCTGAATATTTTTTAATTCTATAACCATAATTAAAAAACTAGACTCGTATAGAGTACAAACTAAATGCATTTCCTTTGCTCACCACGAAGCTGACCGCCATAGAACTAGTGCATAGGATATTAACAGTGTTCCTGACGTGAAATGCAGCAGAGGACAAGAGCTAGGCAATTTCCTAGCGATTTCCTCGCTGGGATGCGCTAAAAGGGACTTATCGCTGAAAGGAACTCTATTTTATGCTTCATTTCATGTCGAAATCATTATAAGCTAAAAGCTGATTCACAAAGGCGTCAAACAGAACAGCTTGGCCATTGTGAACGCTTTTAATAAAGCAAATAGTTTTTTTACTGCAGTTTTAATCGTATTCCCGCGCGGCGTATCTATATTTTAATCTTTGGTCCATTGTATTTTTTACATAATATTATTTTTAAATATAGTTATTTTATACATAATGTAATTATACACGTAACTTTTGAAATATAACAAATATTAATCTTGTTTACTAATAAAAACATAATATAATACTGAATAGTGTAAGTACAAAAGTTATTTTAGTTAAAGAAGGTTTGGTTCCTCACTAATACTTTAGATAATCCAATTAATTATCGAACAAAGACAAAATATTGTGACGAGTCTTTCTGTCTAGCATCTTTATGCAGATATATTTACACCCAATTTGTAATTTGTATAAAAGTTGAGGGATCTAATAGTAAATAGGTAGTTTGTGTCATCATCGTCTAAAAATATTTCCTCAATAATTGGTAAGATCTACCTTTGAGGCTCTCAAGTCTCAACTCTCAAGTATCCCACAAAGTTAATGGCAAAATAACAATAATTGTCGGGTCATCTAGTACTACATAATGCAATAAAGTCAGAATCTGATGGTAAAAAGTGAGAAAAGAAATTGACTCTAGCAATACCGGGGTAATTGGAATAATACATTTTGATCCTTTTCTTCCATAAAGCGGCTGATTCTGTGTGTGAAACATGCAAATATAAAAATTTATCCAATGATCAAGTATATTTTTTTAAAATTTGCCTTCAAAATTTGCCATCAAATCCTGGTAGACCTTTACCCACTGATACTATCGCATTTTTGATGTTATTAACAGTTGATACGTTGTTGTATTTAATATTACGCTATATTACTTTAACTTTATTTAACTCTCGTACTTAAATTATAAATTGTACTCATTTCGCTCACCTTGAAAACAAAACGTAGTAACTTACTTAACTCTAAATGACTACAAACGCTGTATTCTTAAATGTTATGTAACTTTATACAATTGCTTTGAAAATATTCTTGTACAGATTGAAGTTTTTAAACTCTCTTATAACTTCTTTATAGAAGTTACACAATGAAAATCTAGACAATGTTTTGTCTTTGTCTTTATCTACCAACTTTTAAAAATTTGCTTAGGACAAAATATATTCATTGCATAAAAATTAAATTATTTAGTATTTAGGTTAAATCTTTAACGAATAAAATATGCTACATAACACAAGTTCAACTTAGCATGGGATTAGACCACGTACGCTGTCTACTTTGCGCTTTTGTGTATTATTGAATGAGTAAATAAAGAATTTGTATTTACCGTGCAGGTTTTTTAAATATGAAGTTTTTAATCATATCTCGAGAATCAATAGAGGGAACCTACCACGAAAACCCGGTAATATGATCTCAGGGGTGCCAAGAGACAAGCTAATAAGAAATTATTTAGAAGAAATTCCAGAATATTTTAAAGAAGAGGAAGTTTGACCGACAAAGTATCGCAAATAACTCGTAAGATACTCCCAGAGCGAAGCAATAATTCTCCATCGGAGTAGGGCGTTTTCACACTGCGACGATAACGACACGACACGATACCACAGAATAGATAAGGGCCACCGTACATATTATACAATTTCAAGTTGGCCGACTATCGTACAAACTAAATTGCGTAGTGTCACAATTTAATTAAACAAAATCATTGATCATACCTTGCATTTTAAACTTCGATATTATCCAGATAAATTTTAATGAAAAAATCCAGATAAAAAGGTGATAATAATCCATATTTCAATACAAATATTTTTTTTATTATTTGTGATTCGGGGCCGTAACGATGAAGTTGTCCAATTAAATTGTGACACTACGCAATTTAGTTTGTACGATAGTCGGCCAACTTGAAATTGTATAATATGTGCGCTGGCCCTCTATTCTGTGGTATCGTGTCGTGTCGTTATCGTGCAGTGTACAAACGCCCGTACTTGGACGTCGCTTGCCAACAACACATGTGGATGAACTGGATAACCAACATTTTATAACATAACGAAATTTACTTATTTTTCTCTCATTTTTTTAACAAACCTTCCAATCTACTTACTTAATCAATAATCATCTAGCGAATATAACTGCCTATACATAAAATCCTCATTTTTTGATTTCAAATCATTTTCCGGCCCTAGCCAGCAAAAATACTTGAGAGGTGTCAAGGGACACCCGGACGGAACGATGTTATAAAGAAAATGATGAGTACTGCCACCCCACCCAGCTAAAAAAATTTAAATTTCGCGCCATAGAGGAATGGTAGAATTTTAAATTTCCTGCCAGTTGACGTCATCGCCATATCAACGCCCTCTGCCCCTACTTCGCAGGTACTAAAATAAGTGTCGGTCAAAAAGTGTCGTTACAACTTTTTTCCGTCTAGCCCCCTTTCGCAACGCGCGGGAACTTCGTTCCAAAAAACAACATTTTCAAATCGTTAGTTACCCACTTTATTCAATCACGTCTCCAACTCATAATGAACTTATGCCTCCTAATAGGGAAGGTATAAATCTTGTAGCAACAATAACTTTGTTGTTCCAACTTTGTTCGCAGGTGAAATGATTTTAGATATGAATATTGTGAAGGCGTGTTTATATTGAACCGTAAGGTACCGTGTAGACTACGATCTTCCAGCGAATTTTCAATCCCGGCGGTGTGTGTAATGTGTATGTGCGCGTTTTTTTTTAATTCACATTATCATACTGTCGTCAATCGCCAGCACATTATTATAACAAGGGTCTGTTGTTTACTTTATATTGTAAAGACTGAATAAATTATGGCCGGTTTACATTATTTTAATGCGGTAATCCAATCCATCCTGGATTGCTGATGATTCCATCACGATAAACGTATTTTCGGCCATGTGGGCCCATAGTAGAACAATGCAAGCGACCACCAACGTAGTCTATGATGATATTATAAGGTGGCCCTCACAATGTGGCTGTAAGATAATATTATTCTATTTTCCACCGGGTGCTGCTCTGTAACCTTGGGGTTTATCGTGTCAAACTGATGTCTTAAAATATGTTTGTCACGATATAGCTGTCATATGTCACGATAATATAATATATTATGTATATTTAACACAATGGCTACATAGCGGCACCTGGTGGCAAATAGAATATTAAACACCCTCATTGCTACCAGTAATGTGGCTATCTATCAAGGCCCATGAAAAGGGGCCTTAAGAGTATAAGTGTAGCAGAACTAACAAACTTCACTCACGTTAAATGAAGTGTCTGAGTTAATTGAACAAACAGCGATTACTAAGTTGGGCCGTACGCTCAGTGTTCACTCCGGTTCAGCAAACACGACGCATCCTGTCCCCGTCGTCTGGAAGATTTATTGTGAAAATATCCTTATAAATATCTACACATATAATAAAACTGTAGAAATGAAAATTCTGTACATTAAAGATATTCAAAAAATAATAAGCGGCGGGTGTCACTACATCTATAGAAGCCCAAAATGTGGTCAGTTTTTTGTCTGTCTGTCTGTCTGTATGTTTGTTCCACTATCACACGAAAACTACTGATCCGATTTGAATGCGGTTTTCGCAGATATATTTGTCTTCTTCCAACTTAACATCTGGTGTATAAAAAAAAATTCCCCCACCCCTCTAAGGGGACAAAAGAGGGGGTCAGATTTTGTATCAAACTTTTTTCTTTAACAAGAAAACTACTGATCCGATTTGCATACAGTTTTCTCCCACTCCTCTTAGGGGACAAAAGAGGGGGTAAGATTTTGTATCAACTGATGAAGTAGAAATACTTTAAATGGCAAAACAACGTTTGCCGGGACAGCTAGTCCTTATTAATATTGAAAATGTGTATGTCTGTTTGTTACATCTTCACGCTGAAACTGCTGAGTCGGTTTTGATGAAAATTGGTATGCAGATTCTTCAGTCCCGGGTCATGTCCCTTACATGGGATAGCTTTTATCCCAGAAAAAAATAGTTCCAGCGCGATAAACTTTTTTCTGCACAACGCAACGTATGCCCGCATTCAAGCATATAACCAAAGACTTCTATATAGAAGTCTTTGGCATATACTAGTTCTAAATAATTCATTTTTTTTATAGTGTCTATACTCTAAGCGAAGCATGCAATGACAATATACTGACTGCTGCTATGTATAGTATCGAAAGTGCAAAAATGGCTTCTTTCAGACACAAAACTGAATGACTATTTACTATTCACACTCATTGATTTGTGTAAGGTTTCTTACGAATATGGCTACTTGCTAAAATGACATATCAATTGAGGTTAAGTTTTAATACAGCCTCCAATTTGAAATTGAAAACAGCGACAATATATCAAAAGAGAGATAATAAACAACAGTTATTTTTGTATGGACTCATTGATTTCGCTACCAGCCTCCCAAATTGAAACAGATGATTGTGTCGGTCAGATCGTCCACAATATCCGTGAGGAAAGTAGGTTTTGCGGCCAGGGCTGAAAAATATAGTTTATTTTTGCACAGTTGTCAACTGTGCAAAAATAAACTATATTTTTCAAAATTACGTTCAAAAATATTCTCGTTTTATAACAGAAATCGTCACAAATTATAATTGGCTATTTTCTCAAAAGCCATGTTAAAAACAGGAGCCAAAACTCTTATTTTATAGTATATAAAAACTAGCGTGTGCCAGCCCTACACTGACGTAAGCCAGCACATAACAAATGGCGCGTTGCTCCGCAAACTTTCCTCCTTCATCAGATTGAATCCTCGAAGACAGTTCGTGACAAAAAATATCATGTTGTCATCCCGGTGATCCGTCTCGACACGTCCGCGACGCCAAATATTGCATTTCTTTCTCGTTCATTTACTTCCTTTTACATAAATAACTTCCTGTTATTGGAATCTAGGTATACTTATTATTATGAATTCGTAAGTGTGTATGTCTTTTGATACGCGTTTTAAGTATTAGTATGGGCAACCATAGCTTTCGATAGGCAATACTGTATCTAGTCTATACATATTATAAAAAAAAGTCGCTTTTTTTCCCTCATGTCCCTTTGTTTCCTTTAATCTTTACAACTACGCAACGGATTATGATGATTCTTTCAGTGTTAGATAGCCCATTTATCGAAGAAGGCTATAGGCTATATTTAATCACGCTAAGACTAATAGGAGCGAAGAAATAGAGGAAAATGTGGATAAAACGGGGAAAATTATTTGAAAGGGCTAACTTGAACGCGCTAATCTCAGGAACTACTGGTCCGATTTGAAAAATTATTTCAGTGTTAGATAGCTCATTTATTGAGGAAGTTAATAGGCTATACTTTATCACGCTAAGACTAATAGGAGAATGTGGAAAAAAGGGGGGAAATTATTTGAAACGGCTTATCTCGCGAACTACTGGAGCAATTTTTATGTTATTTGGCACAGATAAGAACTAGACCACGTGACGGATCATAAGCTATCGATTTTAATCAGTTTTTCAGTGGCTATATATTTTATACCCGTGCGACGCCGGGGCGGGTCGCTAGTAGATAATATTGTCGGCAGTAATTGTCCTGTGTCCTAATGGATAACTGCCGTAAAAGTAGGTCTATTGTACCAGTCACAGAAAAAATATTCTATTGCAAAAGCAATCATTGCACAAAAATGTAGATTTTTACTATGCCATCCCGCAACGAAGTTTTGTGGCTTGGCCCGAGATATATTTTTTTAATGACCCCTCATATGGGACCTCTTGTTCCCCCTTCAATAAAAAGGGACAATTATTTGCTTTTATTAATTTTTTACACTTTACATTGTTTTTGAGTTTATTTACTAACAGTTTTTTTACTAACATCATAAATCTATTTCTACTTTATCTTATATGTCTGTTCATACACTAATATTACATTCGATTTCTGTTTTATCGTTTTCACAATAATAATATCTACTATATATTACATATTATTGTTAATTTCCATAATTTATTCTTATATAATTCTTCTTGTAAGTTATCTGTTTTTTATTTACAATTATTATTATTTCTTAACATTACCCGAGATATTCCACCAGAGTGGAAACACAGCCTTAGCTGAATATGTGTTTTTTAATAGATCCTATTTTTTTACACTTTAACTCAGCTCCAGTTGAATGCATCTTGAGTGTATAAATGATTGAACAGACACAATATGAACCAGCACTGAAGAAACATCTAGATGTACCATCGAGGATATTGATTCCTAGGCAGTTGACAGCCCAAGTAACAAAATTCTCCTATAGTGCACAGTTTAAAGGCTTGCAGCACTAGTAACTCTCGCTTAGTGGTTCCAGGTGCTACTACCAAGCTTATAACAGGTTACACGGAGTTTGTTTGGGTTTGTAGTGAACATTTTCTTATAAGTAAGACTTATAGTCGTGTATAGAACGAGATTATAGGCGCAGTAAAGGCTAAGATGGCCTACACGAGTGTTTCAAAGGTGTAAATATACTTGAGAAAACTTGCTCCAGAAAGTTACATTTGTAATATACTACAAGAAGTAATTATAAATCTGCTATAAGGTCACACGCCAGTAATAGTAATTTATAGTGCCAATTTAAATTGTATAAGAAAAATAGTTTCATGTTGTTTTCGCTAGATGTCGCTGAGCTGCTTCTACATCGCGCTATCGCTTGCACGTATGCCATTTATATAGTTGTAACAGATTTTCGTTGTTGTCAGAACAGAAATTTAGTGAGAGTTAATATTGTATTATTAATTAACCCTCCAAATTGAGCGTGCGATCCGCGAGTGAGTAGATTAACTTACCTTTTCTTATTGTTTTATTTTTTTCGTCCACCTCACAACACAATTTACAAAATTAATGTTTGAAGTAGCTAGTAATAGAAGCGCGGAGTACGTAACAGGCCTGCCTGGTGTTCTATAAGATGCTCATAGTTGACTTCGTGGGAGCAGATAGTTCTGCGTAGTCCAACAATAAGTGTATTATTTTTCTAAGTAGTGCTAGGCAAGTCTACTATGAGTGCTTTATTAGCAAAAGTACGCATATAAAATGGGCCCTTTTCCGTGGTTATAAACGTTTACTAGCCTGTTATAGTCCTGGCCCCGGAACCACTACAAGACCAGATTTTGTTACTTGGGAGACCAACGTCATTTGGTGGGATCATGTCAATTCAATGTTAATGCCAATATTGTTATAAAGCTAATGATGCATCTGTAATCTGTACCTTCAAAAACCATAATAATATTTTCTATAATATTTCTATTTTCTAGGAATTTCTTGAACCCATATGTGACGGCTAAGTAAACAGATCGATTAACCTAAAAATAAACAACAACAAGTCATCCAAGATTATCTACGGAATGAATTTTTCTACCCACCACTCAATTAAGTTAATAGAAAGAGCTGTTTGTGCCGTAATTGTTTTGTTAAAGCGCATCACAGACGGTGAAGATAATATAAAATATATATTATCTTAGAGCATATTTTACAATATCGCTCACTATAGAAATCCTATGAACCATCACACACGACGAAGAAAATATATATTTTATCTTTTGTATCTTAAGATACCGAGCGATATGGAAATATATATTTCGTATCTTAATATGTTATCTTAAGATGCAAAATATATATTTCGAAATTTATCTTTATGAATACAGGATGTTTGTGTGTCGGGTAGCGGGCTCAACGGTGATCGGATTGGCTCTTCAGTGGAAATGCTCTATCGCATGTTTGTATTTTGCTTTTTAGGGTCCGTACCCAAAGGGTAAAAACGGACCTGAGACTTCGATGTCTGTCCGTCTGTCTGTCTGTCTCCAGGCTGTAACTCAAGAACGATAATAGCTAGAGAGTTGAAACTTTCACAGATTATGTATATCTGTTGCCGCTATAACAACAAATACTAAACAGAAAATAAAGTTAATATTTAAGGGGGGCTCCCATACAACAAACGTGATTTTTTTGGCTTTTTTTGCTCGTAATCAATAATGGTAGCAGCCAGGCAGTTGAAATATTCACAATATTTTTAATTATATATTTTGTACTTTAATAATTATTAATAAAATAAAAATAAAATAAATATTAATTAAGGGGGGCACCCATACAAAAAAACTCATTTTTTCCAACTTTCGTTCAATAACGGTACGGAACCCTTCGTGCGCGAGTCCGACTCGCACTTGGCAGATTTTTTATATCTTCCCTAATCAAATCATAAATCGAAATGAATGCTTCTCTTGAATTTCTAAAATACCTACTCTTGAAACTTCTTCGTCGACAGATCTTGATAAAGGTTAAATTCGCCGCAGGTTTTTCTCTTTTTTATGTGAGGCTCTATCCAAATGTTTCTCCTTTTGGAATGTGCTACTGAAATCTGTATTTCACATTCTATATCAGAAGCATCGCCTGAGAAGTTGTCAAACAAATCAAGAAGTAAGGCAGTATCAGTTATCACTCATATTCAATCACCCTGTTTATAGAACTCTAACAAGGAATACGTGTGGCACCAACGCAGACTCGTAAGGAAATGAACAGATTTTTAATAATATCGTATCTTAGCCGTGTGTGATAGCTTAAGATACTATAATATTTTATATTTGGGCATCTTAAGATAAAATATTATAGTATCTTCACCGTATGTGATGCGCTTAAAAAACAGAATACATATTATTAGTTTAACAAGTTAAAGTAGCTTTGTAGGGTTCCTTACCAAAATGGTTAAAACTTAAGGTGGTTCGTTTCCCATACAAAAAAACAATCGACATTAATTAGCTAATTTCATACTATTACTACATAAATTTATATGCACATCTATTTATTTTGCAACACCATTCCCGCGAAATATATTTCGTGCCACAAATGTCACTTTATATAAAAAGATCAATAAAAATGTGACTTCTGTGTGAAATAAAGTATTTTAAATATATTTCGCGACAATGGTTTTGCAAAATAAATAGATGTGCATATAAATTTAAGTAGTAATAGTATGAAATTAGCAAATTAATCTCGGTTGTTTTTTTGTATGGGAAACGAACCACCTTAATAGGACATTATTGCTATGGCTCCGCGGCATGTCCGTCCAATGCAACCGTGTGCTACCAGACCAGCTGATGCAGATTGTATCTCAAGAACCACCACAGATGGACAGGTGAAATTTTCACAAATTATGTAGATATTTCTTAGTTGCCGCTATAAATAAAATTTATTTATAGCGGCAACTAAGAAATATCTATAATTATCTACTTACTTATTTTTATACCATTTTATAGTATTAAAATAAGTTACCTAAAATAAGTATTTAAGGGGGACTCCCATATTTTAACAAACGTGGTTTGTTTGTTTTTCGTCCATATCAATATGATGTATATAATTTTACTTTGATATTATATTATATTATTTTGTTGTTTACTCTCTACTGTCGTCTACTGTTGTTTACCTAGTTAATGATACAGAACCCTTCGTACACAAATTGGACTCGCACTTAACCGGCTTTTTAACCCAATTAAATTAATTAAAATTGAAGCTCAGGGCACGTGTTTCGACATTATTTAAATATTTTACACCTCTCCCAAAAAAGTGCACAACGATTCAGAAAACCCATTTGTATCATTGCCCAATTATTTTCACCCATTATTATTTTCCTAGATTACGCCCGCAACACCAGTACACATTTCACACGGGATCCACACATTTCTCCGAGATAAAAAAAATATCCTATATCCTTTCACGGGGCTCAAAGTATCTCAGACAGACAGACAAACTTTTGCATTTATAATATTAGTATGGATATTCTTTGTAACTGTTTCTACACAGCTCTACAAATAGAGTTAATTTAAATAGTGTACTACCGTACATATAATTTGGCTTGTTTCGTGTTCAAGTACATGCAGGTAATTGCGCCACAGTTTTAGCGCGAGCTCGCAATTGTTCCTGGAGCTTTGTTAAATTCATGTCCAAATGTTACAACTGTAGAGCGTGTTGCTTAAACTGTACTGTAACTGGTCTGTAGTGTAAAATCAGGTACACAACATGATTTACTGCGTATGTACCATCGAAGAAATTGATCCCTAGGCAGTTGACGGACCTACGTCAATTGGTCGAATTACTCGTATGTCAACTGAATGTTAGCTGTGATCTGTCGAATGGGTTTGACATAACGCGACCAAATTACTTATGTCCTCCATCTGCCTAGGAATCAACTTCTCTGATAGTATCATCATCATCAGGAAATCATAGGTAAAGACCGACAAGGCTTTAAGTAAACGTGGCAAAAAAGGAACTAACGCCGCCATCATACAAAAACCCCGTTTTTGACATGTTTTTGACAGTTCTTCTTTACCGGCAGCGCCCCCGCCCACGTTCATTTAAAGCCTTATCGGTCCTTACGATATTTGGGCTAATAAGTCAATGTTAGTGGTGATCTGTCATCTTACATTAGGCAGTGATTCACCATATGTTCCTGAAAAAATTCTTTCATAGTACTTTAATGGTCCTTTTTGCTTTGCAGTTCGGGTAAAAACTTTTCGGGTAAAAACACGACTTTGTTGTATATTTCTACTTTCAAAGCTACAAATTACGAATAATGTTGCGTGTATGGTTGCACCACACTGCACGGAACGCTTATTTTATTCTGTACCGACCACAAAAGTAAAGAACTGCCCCACTTTTTGGGTGCCAAATATTTTTTCCTAAATTATTGTCCGCCATTGCTTTGGACGTTTGCGTCGTCTGTGTTTTTGGAGCTGGATTGTAGTAAATGTCAAAGTTAATCGCGGATGTGGCTCCTCACGTTGGCCTACGATGGACCAATATAACTTTACTTTTCAGAGTATGTTACATTTATTTTTCAGAAAAGTTTATTTTTATTTTATTTAAATACTAGATGACGCCTGCAACTTCGTTGCGCCAAAACTCGTTTGTCGCGGCGGAACCGTACATTTTTCCGGGATAAAAAGTATCCTATGTCCTTTCCCGGGATTCAAAGTATCTCCATGCCAAATTTCAGCAAAATCGGTTCAGCGGCTTGGGCGTGAAGACTGTTAAGACAGACAGACAGACAGACACACTTTCGCATTTATAATATTAGCCTAGATGACGCCTGCAACTATGTCCTTTTCCGTGTTTTGAAGTATTTCCATACACATCTAAATCGGCTCCACCGTTAAAGTGTAAAGAGGTAACAGACAGACACTTTCGCAATTTACATTAGTAAGGATAATGCTTCACCGACAAAAAACGCTGTCCATTGGTCCATTGAATTAGAATTTAGAATTCGAAAATGGAACACGAAATAAAAGTACAAAATGGCGCCGATGTAATTGCATTTCTGATTCCCTCTGAAGCGTCGCAATTAACTTTGAATATTATGGTGTAACAAAGACACCCGAAACAATACACAATTACGAGTAATTGTTAATTTGTCTGACCACTCCTGAATATTAAACGAATTCTTAATTAATTTTCACATTGTAACTCATGTTTAAAAGACGTCGTGTTCTAATTTAATATCAAAAACGTTTATAAGAGAAGGTTGTTATGCTTTTAATCCATACTAATATTATAAATGCGAAAGTGTGTCTGTCTGTCTGTCTGTTTCCTCTTCACGCCCAAACCGCTGAACCGATTTTGCTGAAATTTGGTATGGAGATACCTTGAGTCCCGGGAAAGGGCATAGGATACTTATCCCAGAAAAGTATACGGTTCCCGCGCGACAAACTAATTTTGGCGCAATGAAGTTGCAGGCATCATCCAGTTAAATATAAATGAAATTTTTCATTGCATTAAATATGCTGATTTTAACAGCGCGTTTGACAAGGTGAATCATCATCAGCTAATACAAAAACTCAGGAATTTTGGCTTCACGGGTTCTCTCTTGGAATGGTTTAAATCATATCTCCTGAATCGACCGCAAAATTTAGTTGTGAATGGTTTTGAGTCACGTACTTATTGCGCAGAGTCAGGCGTTCCACAAGGTTCCCATTTGGGTCAAAAGCTATTTTTACTATTTATCTATACTAATATTATAAAGAGGTAAACTTTGTTTGTTTGTTTGTTTAATTGTAATGAATAGGCTCAAAAACTACTGGACCGATTTTAAAAATTCTTTCACCATTCGAAAGCTACATTATTTACGAGTAACATAGGCTACTTTTTATTTTGGAAAATATAGGTTTCCGTAAGATATTTAGGTTTTTCTGACATAAGGTGAAAAAAATCAACCAGAAAAGTTACTTATTTTGCGTACGCTGCCTAAACTATAAAAGATAGAACCATACAATGTTCTAAGTAAATGTAGATCTTATAAATATCTACAAAAATGTCCGCCACACACTATACCTAGCTATGTCAAGTGAGTCACAACAACCATTCTTTATTTAAAAATCTTGATTTTTTTGGACTACATTTAAACGCATTTATTTTACTCATGCTGATAATCCTTATCAAAATAAATTATTTCATTACTAAGTACAGTTTGTGAAGATAATATTTGGTGTTTGAATGATTAAAATTGGAAGTTTGGTTTAGAAGTTATGACGAAATTAAAAATTGCTATTTACGCCCGTTTCGAAGTGAGCGCTACCAAGGCGGGGGTGCGCAGTAGCGAAGATTATGACCGATCCTGCAGCTGGTGAATTAGCTCATATACCAAGAATACCAATGATCCCTACTGATTTGCCTATACCCTGGAAAAGGCTCCAATTTCCTGTGAGACGTAGCTTTTGCGGCGGTACCGACCAATGCGGGCCACGGGTAGTAATAATGAATATAAATCAAAACTGCTGAATCGATTTTAATCATTTTTTCAGTGGCTATAATATATTTTATACCCGTGCGAAGCCGGGGCGGGTCGCTAGTTAATGATATTACTTCCCGAATAAAATACTGTCTGAAATCTTTATATGCTTGAAAATAATTATATAAAATTATAAAAAATAGTCGTGACGTTGCTTTAGTCCAAAAAGATCTAAATGAAATAAAATCTTGGTGTGACTCTAATAACATGATGCTCAACGTTAATAAATGTTTCCATATAAAATTTTCACGAAAAATAAAACCACTAGTTTGCGAGTATAAAATTGATGGCTCTACTGTAAAAGAGGTTGATGAAATTAAAGATCTCGGTGTTATCTTAGATAACAAATTAAAATTCATCAAACATTATGATAACATTGTAGCAAAATCCGCTCGTATGCTCGGCTTTGTTAAGAGAAACTCTAAAAATTTTAAACAACCCAAAACTAAAATCATGTTATATAACGCTCTCGGCCGTAGCCACCTTGAGTATGGTAGCATAGTCTGGAGTCCATATTACGTAGTGCATTCTCAAAGGATCGAAAACATTCAGCGGGCTTTTACTAGATACCTAGCTTACGGCAGTAGCGGATTTTCACATAGGCAACCATACGAGCAACGTTTGAATAAATTCAATATGGTCACCTAACGGAATAGAAGAATATTACTGGACTTGTGCTTTCTGTATAAAATTATCCACGGTAAGGTCATATGTAACAGTCTACATGATCGTATAACTTTAAACGTACCATACAAATATCCTAGAAATAAAATAACTAAGACATTTTATATTCCTCCCTGCAAAACCAATCTTGGGTTACAATCTCCGATGACTAAAATATTTGCTCAATATAATAAAAAAATAGTGTGAATGATCTCGATGTGTACCATGATAAATATTGTTTTTACGAAAAAATTAAGAGACTCATTTGTTTAAGTTTATATTATTTTATTAAAATTTTAATGAATAATAATTACATATATTAATGCTACGTACACCGTAGTTGTCGTATGCATTAGATATAATACAAATTGTTATTTTAGTTTTAAGTAAAAAATGTATGCGATGTGGTTGTACTTTATTAATAAACTAGCTGTCCCGGCAAACGTTGTTTTGCCATTTAAAGTTTTTCTACTTCTCAGTTGATACAAAATCTTACCCCCTCTTTTGTCCCCTAAGAGGGGTGGGGGGAAAAATTTTATACACCAGATGTTAAGTTGGAAGAAACAGAAAAAACAGAAAAAACATTAAAGAAAAAAGTTTGATACAAAATCTGACCCCCTCTTTGCTCCCCTTAGAGGGGTGGGGGGGTGATTTTTATACATCAGATTTTGAGTTGGAAGAAGACAAATATATCTGCAAAAACCGTATGCGAATCGGATCAGTAGTTTTCGTGTTAAAGCAAAAGTATTATACAAAATCTGACCCCCTCTTTCGTCCCTTTAGAGGGGTGGGGGGAAATTTTTTTAAACACCAGATTTTAAGTTGGAAGAAGACAAATATATCTGCGAAAACCGCATTCAAATCGGATCAGTAGTTTTCGTGTGATAGTGGAACAAACATACAGACAGACAGACAGACAGACAAAAAAACTAACCACATTTTTGGCTTCTATAGCGATGTAGTAACACCCCCCGCTTATTATTTTTTGAATATCTTTAATGTACAGAATTTTCATTTCTACAGTTTTATTATATGTATAGATAAATAAATAAATAAATAAATAAATAAATATGGGTCTCAATGAAGTAAATGAAAATGTAACAAAATGATTATTGATTAACTTAAGTGACTCAAAAAATACATACTTACCTAACTAGACGACCCGGTAAACTTCATATCACTTCTCTCCTAACATAAATCTTCCCTTGGATTTCCAGTCTTCCACGAATATTTCAAGAACCGTAACCAAGGTAAAAGCAGGTCACCATTACTAAAACTTCGCTGTCTGTCTATCTGCCTGCCAGGCTGTATCCCAAGAACCGCGGTAGTTTTATAGATGAATTTTTCACAAATTTTGTAAATCTGGTACCGCTATAACAACAAATAATACTAAAAAAATACATACTTACTTACTATGATGGCTCAGCGACCCAAAGTGGATCTTGGCCTCCGACACGAGTTTGCGCCACTTGTCGCGGTCTTGCGCAGTTGCTTGCCACTCTGTGACTTGAAGATCGCACAGGTCCGACTCCACGACATCTAGCCACCGGTACCGTGGACGGCCGGCAGGTCGTCGCCCGATCGGACGCCCAAGGAACACCTTTTTAGTGGCACGATCCTCTCCCATTCTTGCAACATGACCGAGCCATCAGAGTCGCTGGGCTTTTTTTACGCCAATAATATTGGGCTGGGCCTACACAGCGTAGGGGGGCGTCCCCCGGGTGGCGGATGGGGGGAGGTCGGTAGCACAGCCTAGCTAGCTACCCGGCTAAGTCATATTGACTCGCCGACCAACGTAGGATGAGGTCCTCCAGCATTTTGGGGGTTGTGCGGCGGGCTAAGGGTCGATTCACACCGGAATGGCAGAGGCGAGGCGAGCAGTTTCAGTGTCATATGATTTTAAACTTTATCTTCATTATTGTAATACATAGTATCGCTTGAGAAATCGACGCCGCCGGCGGCCGCAAGAGGCCACGAGCGGCCACGAGCGTCCACGGGCGGCCGTAGATTTCTCAAGCGATACTATGTATTACAATAATTAAGATAAAGTTTAAAATCATATGACACTGAAACTGCTCGCCTTGCCTCTGCCATTCCGGTGTGAATCGGCCCTAACACCCCGCCCACGGAAAAATTACAAGTTCAGAAACCGACTAAAAAAATACATAATATTAAATATCAATATCAATTAGCTCTACAATTTGATAAATGAATAAGGTCAACATTTACAATAATAATATTATATTGAATGATATTTCCTGAATATAAGTCGGCTAATGCCTTTTCTATCAAAGGTCTATTATCGAAAGTGAGCGTAATACAAATTACGTATTAAGCGTCTCCCAGACAGACGCGGCCTACGGTGGCGGTGGCGGTCAGTTGGATGACTTGAGAGTTCTAGGAACGACATAGACACACGCGGCCACGCGGACAAGTCACCCAACTGACCGCCACCGCTACCGCCACCGCAGGCCGCGTCTGTCTGGGAGACGCTTTACTGTGTAGGTGTATATTATTGTTATTTTATGAGATGTACCCGACAGGTAGCATTTTGACTTTTGTTCTACCAAACAAACATACTATACGGACCATGCATAAATAATGATCATGAAATGTATAATAATAATAATAATAAGCCCGCAGGGCAGCTTGTGGCGAGCTGTTGGGGAGTAGCGACCCCACGAACCCGAGTGCTCCCAGGGAAGCCCTTGTTCTCCATCTCCGGCTTGCCTTCACCGGCCGGCCAGAGTGAACACTGACGGAGAATCAGGCCCTACGTCTGCCTTGCCTTAACCGGCCGGTCAGAGTGGAGTCGCGAGAGCTTCGGCTCGGAGGGAGGATGTGAAGCGTAAGTGGCGAGTGGGCGACGTGATGGGACCCTCTGAGGGTGCAAATGATCGGCGTTTAAAGTCCAGCGACACCTCTCCTGCCTCAAGCCGCTCTGTCAATGTTGCCGCCTCGGTACACCGTGCGTGCGACCATTTTGAGGGGCCCATTCAAAGAGTTGGCGAGTCACCGTCTGCCAACTTTATGATACATGTAACAACGTTGCATCGGCAGACGCCATAGTCCTTCCATAGTCCCAGTTACCCAGTCCACTAGCACCTCACCCCCATAGCCCGATATCATTTTAATTCCATTCCCTGCAATAGTCCTACACTGGCCGCTGGCTCTCCTTGGTCGTACTCCTATAGTGCGGACAGTGAGAGTCGCCGGCCGGTGTCACACAACAATTAGATTAAAATTGTGTAACGGGCCTCTACGTGTTGGCTTCGGCCCCACGCATGCCTTCCAAAGGTCCGGGATTTAATTGCCCATGAGCAAGGTATTCCTTGCTCATGGGCATAAGGTATTCCTTACACAAACATAATAATAATAATAATAATAATAATAATAATAATAATAATAGCGACCCCACGCACCCGAGTGCTCCCAGGGAAGCCCCTGTTCTCCATCTCCGGCTTGCCTTCATTGGCCGGCCGGAGTGAACACTGACGGAGAATCAGGCCCTACCTCTGCCTTGCCTTAACCGGCCGGTCAGAGTGGAGTCGCGAGAGCTTCGGCTCGGAGGGAGGATGTGAAGCGTAAGTGGCGAGTGGGCGACGTGATGGGACCCTCTGAGGGTGCAAATGATCGGCGTTTAAAGTCCAGCGACACCTCTCCTACCTCAAGCCGCTCTGTCAATGTTGCCGCCTCGGTGCACCTTCCGTGCGACCATTTTGGGGGGCCCATTCAAAGAGTTGGCGAGTCACCGTCTGCCAACTTTATACATGCTACAGCATTGTATCGGCAGACGCCATAGTCCTTCCATAGTCCCAGTTACCCAATCCACTAGCACCTCACCCCAATAGCCCGGTATCATTTTAATTCCATTCCCTGCAATAGTCCTACACTGGCCGCTGGCTCTCCTTGGTCGTACTCCTATAGTGCGGACAGGGAGAGTCGCCGGCTAGTGTCACATTACATCTAGATTAAAACTGTGTTACGGGCCTCTACGTGTTGGCTTCGGCCCCACGCATGCCTTCCAAAGGTCCGGGATTTAATTGCCCGTGAGCAAGGATTGCTTAACACAAACATAATAATAATAATAATAATAATCATTTATTCACTTGATGTGGTTTTACAAAGATGGTTTATAGTTTATCGTTGGTACGTGCACATCATACCATTACATTGGTGTGTGAATATTGTCACCGTAATTATAGTTATTTTGTCGAATACGAGTTACAATTGTTACTTGTTACTAAATTAATTGTTACTAAATGTAATTATTAAAATACCTACTTAAAAATAAATAATCACATAATATTAATATATTAAATTTAGATTAAAATTTAAAAAATCCAATAAATAGTATGTATAAAATAAAAAATTAGTAATACTTAATTATTATGAATTTAAAAAGTCTCTAACAGAGTAATAACATTTGTCTATCAAATATTTCTTTAAACGTTTTTTGAATTGTCCGATATGTAATAGTTTTATTTGCTCCGGTATTTTATTGAATTGAATTGCCATGCAGAATATACTTCTGTGCATTAATTCGGTATTGGCCTTAATACTTCTTAATCTATTATTGTGTCTACGATTCCGTGGTATAGACGCAAAGGTCTCAAATAATTCAGGATTATTTTTAACAAAAAACGCAGTTTCGTAAATAAATAAGGATGGAACTGTAAGGATTTTAAATTTTTTAAACCATGGTTAGCAACTATCTGTCGTTTTCAATTTAAACATGGATCTGATGCACCGCTTTTGAGCTTTAAATACTAAATCACGTTGTACGGAGTTGTCCCAGTAGTGTAGGAAACGAACCGATTCTTTGTATGGGGACCCCGGAATAATTCCTCAGTCGATGAAACTTTGCTGGGTTATAGAATAGTATGAGCCAATACTATCATATAAAAATCAAAAAAAAAAACATTAGGAAGTCAGTTATTTATACCTAAAAGTACAAATCTGTGTATATATCGAACGCCATAATTTCTCAGTCTAAATTTATTTTACCAAATGATTTATTTATACAAGTATGTGATACTTTATAAAAATCCAAAACTTTTTTCAAATATAAGTATTGCTTTTTTATGATAATTCTTTTTTCTAACCTCATTTTCCCAGCAAAATTTCTCAGTATTATTTTTTTTCGCATATAACTTAAGAATGTCATTTGGCGTCATGAGTAAGAAAATCCAAAAAAAAAACCATGCCAATAAAAAAATATTAAAAATCTATAAAAAACTTAATATGCAAAATTTCTCAGCATTATTTCTTTTCAAAACTATGTTATGTAGTGAAATATACACACAAATACCAAATATCCAAAAGAAATACCATCCAGAACACCGAAATTTTAGAAGCGAAGCTATGTATCTATCCCGTGTTTACGCAATAATGTACCGTCTTGCTTTACTAGTTAGGTGCAGATTAGCGTCATCGTGCATATAGTACGACCTTGACCACGTGACCCGCACGGTCTAGGGACCTCGCGGGTCGGTGTGTGATTCTTTACATTTAAACATTTTTCTTTTCTTTGTGGGTACCACAGACTTATAAGAGGAAGGTGGGTACGTACTACGTAGACAACACAAAACTAATTGAGATAGATAATATATCCCATCAAAAACATACCTGTAAAAATGGGGCCAAGTTCCTATCGGCTAATTTTTGGCCTAAAAAAGAGTTGAAACCCAATCCAATGCCAAGTTCAGATGCACTTCATCGATCGTAATCATCTTCATCAACAGCCTGATCCATAATACTTCTAAATTTGAACTTGGCAGGTTTTCGTGCACTTGTTAATTTAATTAAGTACCTATATAAAATTTATATACTTTAATTTAATTAAGTACCTATATAAAATTTATATACTTTTTATATACTTTTTATATACTTAATTAAATTAACCTGCCAAATCGATTCGGGCAAACCATTGATAATGACTTAAAATTATACAAGCGTGAAAATTATACAGGATAATTCAATTACATAATTATATTATTTAATTATAGAATTAATCCAGTGTTACGTATAGCACGAAAACCTGCCAAGTTCAAATTTAGAAGTATTATGGATCAGGCTGGTGATGAAGATGATTACGATCGATGAAGTGCATCTGAACTTGGCATTGGATTGGATTTCAACTCTTTTTTAGGCCAAAAATTAGCCGATAGGAACTAGGCCCCATTTTTACAGGTATGTTTTTGATGGGATTTCAATACTTTTTTTCAATAAATCTTATATGTTTTTTGTGTCACACCCGAAATAAGCAATACTTTCGATGGATTGCACTAGTGGTATTTGTTAAACTATCAATAGAAGTTAAATTATTAAGTTAACAGTATTTATTTAATAAGCTATACAGTGCAGTGCATTATACATGACAATATTATGTTATACCCCCCCTCTCCTCCTCCCACCCTCCTCATCGTATTCTCATTGTATCACTGGTACATAAGAATTTTTATCTATAGTTCGTAGATGAGCCGACTCACGCTTGGCCGATTTCTTAAATTTCTTTATTGTTTTTTAATCTACATATTTTATACTACACGACCTGTGTGCCAAATTTCATAACGCTAGGACAATTGGAAGTGGCATCTTAAGTTCGAAGATGAGCCGACTCACGCTTGACCGATTTCTTACATTTCTTAATTTTTATTAATCTACTTACAACACATGACCTGTGTGCCAAATTTCATAACGCTAGGGCAATTGGAAGTGGCCTCTTAATTTCGTAGATGAACCGACTCATGCTTGACCAATTTCTTAAATTTCTAAAATTTCTGAATTTTTTGTTAATCCACACATAACACTCGACCTGCGTGCCAAATTTCATAACGCTAGGACAATTGGAAGTGGCCTCTATAGTTCGTAGGTGAGCCGACTCACGCTTGACCGATTTCTTACATTTCTTAATTTTTGTTAATCTACTCATAACACACGACCTGTGTGCCAAATTTCATAACGCTAGGGCAATTGGAAGAGGCTTCTTAATTTCGTAGATGAACCGACTCACGCTTGACTAATTTCTTAAATTTCTAAAATTTCTGAATTTTTTGATAATCTACATATAACACCCGACCTGTGTGCCAAATTTCATAACGCTAGGACAATTGGAAGTGGCCTAGAGGTTTTGATTACCGGTCAGTGAGTGAGTGAGTGAGTGAGTGAGTGAGTGAGTGAGTGAGTGAGTCAGTGCCAAAATTAGCTATTTTTACAGGGAGATATCTCAGGATCTACCGAAGCTATATCTATGAAATTTGGTATACTGCTTAAATACTAGTATATAATTACGTAGGTATAATTTTATATTTGTACTCGCAATAGGCATTGAGCTACAGGGGGGTCAAAAGTGCGTCGAAACGGTTCAGTGTAAATAGTGCACGGCAAGCGCGCGGCCTGCTGGAACTTGGCCGCGCACGGCCGTGCGCTTTGATTTTTATCTTCGCTAAAAATTTAAAAGTTATAGGTACTTACTTACACGTAAGTATCTACCTACATAACATAATATTATGTAGAATAGAATAATAAATAATTAATAAAACTTATTTACCTCAGTGTTAATAAGAAATTATTTTTATTATTAATTATTATGTTTACGAATTGTACAGTTGCTTGAAAAACACCACAAAATATAAACTATCGGCTATGGCAGGCAGGGTCGGATAAAGTCTGAGCCCCTCAAGATAATTATTTATTATTATAATTAGTTAAGTACATTATTTATTTATAAAAATATAAAATGAAATATTTGGTGGATTTGTTACATTAGGAAATCAAGTATTTTTATTTAGGACGTATTAAGGCCGTCCCCTGAGCAAACGACCTTGACCATGGCATACAATATTTGTCGCGTTGCCGAGATCGCACCAAAACCCTATTTTTTACTTATCTTACTTCAATATTGACCTAAAAAAATCTAACGGTAAATAATATGTAATTCGTGAAATTGTCAATCTATTGGCGAGTGTTTTAAAATAAACTTAATTTGTAAATACTTGGGAGATGCTGAATGTATGTTTGAATTTCAAGTATAAATTGGTATTACTTTGGAAGCTGATATTATCATGAGTATAATAAACAAAAATAGGAAATAAATAACAGTCTAAAGAAAGGTTATAATTATGCTGAAGATTATTGCTGTATATTTGTTATAATTTTGTAGCTTTCAAATTATGATTTAAGCATCCTTTTCTCAAAGCAATTCAGACTCTTTTTGATCCCCTAAAACTTCGTTGTGTATAAAACAATAATGCTTAGCACATACCTACGTCAAAGTCAATTTTGTATTGACGCTCCCGCTTCGCAGTCGCGTGGTCGCGTAGGTTTGTGCTAAGCATAAGCTTGAATTTTCATTTGCTAAGCAAGCGTTGTATACGGAATACTTAGGTATTTAAAAATATTTCATTCAATTTGAACCAGTGGGTTCAAATTGAATGAAATTTACTGAAAATTTATTGAAACTGAAAATAATAAGGTTTTTACGGATGGGAAATTATTTCCCTTTGCCTGTTCATGACTAACCAAGATGGGGGATTATTTCCCTTTGCCCGATTACGAAAGAAATGTATAAATAAATATACTAGTTAGTTGATCTGACTCTACTTTTGAATTTATTTTCCTCGATTAATGTGCACAAAATTGTTTAAGTTAAAACGAGCTTATGTATCAGTATGCGAATAAAGCATCCAATAAACAATAAAATACCTAATCTTTAGGAGGCGTTTTTAAAAAAAACATTAATCAGACAAATGAAACTGTTTGAAATACTCCTGCGGACATAATGCCACTTTGCATTTTTAAAGGCATTATCTAAAACAATTGATAATAAAAATTTAAAATAAACTAAAATAATTGACAAATCTTAAAAGTTGACAAATAAATCCCCATTTTTTTATATAATATAGTGACGCTAAATGCAGTTGCTAATGGACAATGAGAACTATTTCCCCACTTGCAAGTATGTATTTCAAATGAATCAAAACCACATAAACACTACGTTTTTTCACTGAAAATCATAACAAAGCTACAAAGAATATAATAAATAAGTACATAACAAATTAAATATCTACTTATAAGAATCTTTTTTGAAGAAACTTTGCAGATTTATGTCTCCACTATGTGAAAATTGCGCAATTTTTTCAAAACTCACTATTATTTGATTCTTACATTGACACTAGACACTTGAAAGGGCTGGGTTGCTAGTAAGATAATGTTGTACTTATCTTAGGTTCTATTTGTGAAAAGAAAAAACCATAAAAGGTTGCCATTTCAAAGATATTCGGAATTTTAGATAGATTGAGAAATGAGAGTGAATCATTTGATTGTACCCGTATCATCGATATCTCCGCTATATCATCGGTAGACAGATATCTAGCTGTTAGTGCTTTGGGTCTTAATCACGGGAAAACCTAAACATTTCATTATAATTTCTGTCCAGTTTTCTAGATACACTAACTTCGTGAATAATTTTGTGATCCCATATAAATGTATAGGATTACAAAGTTACATTTGCAGTTTATGAATCATTGTTGATTGTACCCGTACCATCGATATCTCGGGTATATCATCGGTAGATAGATATCTAGTTAGTGCTTAGTATCTTAAGAGCGGGCTCTGCAATTTTGCTGTATTTTCTAATAAGTATTACGATCTCGAAAGACGATTGACTCAAATGA
Source organism: Polyommatus iphigenia (assembly GCA_963422495.1). Lineage (NCBI taxonomy): Eukaryota > Metazoa > Arthropoda > Insecta > Lepidoptera > Lycaenidae > Polyommatus > Polyommatus iphigenia. The sequence continues at coordinate 4,524,799 of OY730189.1, forward strand.
AATTGAGATTTATTTAATCATTGTATATTTATCTGATATTTAACTAACGTAAAAGACCATTCTATTATTTTGACTCGATACTCGATAGTTTTATTTTTCGAAATTATGAATCTTTTTGGGCTTTTCAACAAATTATTAGGAACATACATAAACTGAGTAGTAAAAATAGAATTTACGTTACTTAAATTTGTCAAATTAAGACAATATTTTTAAAAAAGATATTAATGTACTTTCTTAAAGTATTGGAAAAATCGGTTGTCTGTAAAGTCGGTTTACTGACGACAGTTGAACGTGACAACGTCATAGCCTTAACCCGTCAGTTCCGGGAAAAATCTATGCAAAAAAGTTGGCAGGTCAATGTGCAAAAAAAATGGCGCCCGGCCTACCCTCTTTGTAAAATTAATGTAATATGAAATATCCTTACATACAATCCATATTTTATGTTTGTGTGAACTACATTATAATATATTATGTTAAATTTTCTGTCTATCAAGCCATCATAATATAGTATTTAGTCCGATGTGATATTAGTTTATCAATTATAAACTTTCGAAACTATAATTAGTGACTTGTTCAGAAGAAATAAACGAATACTTTATTCTTATCTCAATGATAAACTCCCATACTAACTATTCTTGTAAACAAATCGACGAATGATGTTGAGATGTATAAAAACAAACTACTTGAAATAGGACACTCCTCTGCAAAGAAAAAATAGTCCGCAAGCATACATCGACCTTAGTACTATACAAATAAATTTCAAAATGGCCGCGGCCGGCAGAAAGCCCTTAAACATATTGTGTCAAATGTTTATCGGTTCCCTGCCGGTATGTGTGCTTAATAGGGCAATAAATCATTTCGTACAATAGTGACTAGTAGTTCTACAAGCTTTTAACGTAATTTATTTACAAACATAATAAGCAAATCGCTTCCGAATCTCTATAAATAGAAACAAACTTTTTCGAGTGTAACCTAAAGTTATTTCGATGTATTTCTTTCAAATGATTGTCTAAAAATATTTATAATGAGTAAAATAAACTATTCGCAATACAAAACGCTACATACATTCGTGAAATCCAGTAAAATCTTCGAACAAAGCACAAGTCATACCTTGACACGTAAGAAATAGAGCACAATTTTGAATAGCCGAAATAATACTAATAGCTCACAGATTGTTTATTTATTTTTCATTCAGAGTGTGGTCAATGTATCAAAGGTCATAACTAACCAAACTTCTTCATACAAAAGTATTCTCTAAGTCATCGAAATACGTAATATAATCGAAGCAAAGAGCGCGGCCCAGGTGGGCCTTACGGTTGTTGAGAGACTTGAGAGGATAAATGGAACGCCTCAGAGCGATCAGCGAGGTAACGCCGCATATTGCGTCATGTTTTTTCGTGCGCGCAGCCCATATCGAATTATAAGACGTTATCACGTCAAAAGGAATTTACGTCAAAGACAAAATATATTGTTGTTACTCTACGAATAATAAAAACTACTTTACAACTTTTTATTATTCGTAGTTGTTACTATTGTTTGTTATAAATTGTAACTAATATATTATATTCTGTGCTATTGTAGTTACGTCACATCCATATCCGTACTCATATTATAATTTATTACATTGAGAATATAATTTAGTTGATATAATTAAATACAATATGGTAATTTAATATTCATATAATATTTAAAAGTACTTAATTTGAATTTATACTGCTGATTTGTATTTGTTTGTAATTCCGGATGTTATTGTAATATTTGAAAGTGACGGTTGGTTATTGTTTTTTTGAAGTGGTATAAAAAAATGGCGGTACTTTGGTAAACCGATACGGTGGTGACTGAACAATTCTGCAAGACAGAAGCTTTGCCGAGTCTGAATAAAGTTATTGTGCTGCTAAGTGAATTTTATTACATTCTTCACATGGAGCTAATACAGAGATTCTTCACAAAATATCTGTTACACAAGACTTATTGAGTTACTATCATTAAATAACTTGCACTACTACAACCACACACTTTATAAAATAATGGATAAAGGAAATATTAGTATTAAATTTAATTTTTAAATAATCATCATAAACAGTCTTGGGACATACGACCTTTACTTTCGTGCTATAATTCGGGAACCGTTGTTACGCGATATTGTTCAATATTAGCCGCAGCGCAAAGCACAATTCTCGGGGGCATGATTCTATTATTTATATACAAATAAACTTACATACAACGAGCACGATAAATAAAAGATATTAAATTACTAGTCTGATGACGTCACATCCAAATCAGAAGTACCGCAAAAACGTTTTCGTCAGTACAAATTAAAAAATATAAAATCATATTTTCAAATGGACTTTGATTTATCAATCATATGCTTTTATTTGATGATAAGGGTGAAATACGGTTTTCTAGGCCTAGTTCTACTAGAAATATGCATTTGTGCAATGAAATTAAATATAGGTCAAGTAGCCTATTGCGATATGCAACGGATATAGTCCCGAAATTATTTAAATATAGATATAGTACCAAAATTAAAAAAATATATATTAATAAATAATAATATTTTAAAAAATAATACCAAGAAAGAACTGGTTAAGTTTTTGCACGCAGGTCTTATTGACAAGAAGGTAGCTAGATATAAGTCTAGTTTGACCTACATGGTGGGAGTTATCTGCACGCTTATCCAAAATAATGAAAAACAACGATAATATGCATGTCGTATTCAGGACAAATAATACTTTAAAACATCATTTGTATCACAATAAAGACCGGATTGATAAAAAATATCAGTCTGGTGTCTATAAGATGATGATGATGATGATGTTATTTGCTTTAAGTAATTAAAATTTTCGTAGATTTCCCTTTTTTAGGGTTCCGTAGCCAAACGGCAAAAAACGGAACCCTTATAGATTCGTCATGTCTGTCTGTCTGTCTGTCTGTCCGTCCGTATGTCACAGCCACTTTTCTCCGAAACTATAAAAGCTATACTATTGAAACTTGGTAAGTAGATGTAGTCTGTGAACCGCATTAATATTTTGATACAAAAATGGAAAAATTATTTAAAATTTTAGGGGTCCCCATAGGTACAACTGAAACAAAAATTTTTTTTTTCATCTAACCTATGCGTGTGGGGTATTTATGGATAGGTCTTTAAAAATCATATTGAGGTTTCTCATATCATTTTTTTCTAACCCGAACAGTTTGCGAGAAAGACTCTTCCAAAGTGTTAAAATGTGTGTCCCCCCCCCCCCCCCTCTAACTTCTAAGTAGTTTCTTAAACTCTAAGTAAACTTCATGATAATTCAAAAAAATATATATGATGTACATTACTATAAAAACTACCAACGAAAATTGGTTTGAACGAGATCTAGCAAGTAGTTTTTTTATACGACATAAATAGTAAACCTTAATTTAACTTTCATTAAAACAACTGAAATATAAAAATAAATCAAAAACCTTTTAATTTCATAGAAATAAACTTTATTTCTGCTGCGGAACCCTTCATGGGCGAGTCCAACTCGCACTTGGCTGATTTTTTTTAACATATTTTATGATTAGTATTAATTTATTAATTATTGTTAACAAAAATTTATTAATATAAAATTTTAAATAATTTTACTGATATGGCCCATTTGATCTTGTTTTGAAATTGTGTTTGTATTTACTATTTTCTAATTTTATTTTATTTATACTGCTCTTAGTTAAGATTTAAATGTATTCTCGTAGTTTTAACTTATTTATTATTATGAAATTTCTAGCTTGTTATTACTGTTATAATTAACTTGCATATCATTTCAATTTTATTTAATTCATAATCATATTTTATCGATTTAATTGTGTTTTGTTAAGAAATCAATTTTTATACTGTATCTGTAGAACTATAATCGTGAATGCTGTGTCGCCTGTTAAGGTGCATGCAGCGGTACAGATTACTATTGTTGTGTTTAACAAGTTTTTAATTTATGTACTGTTTGGTGTCCTTAATTTAAGTAAATAAATAAATATAGAATCGATTATCCTAAAATATGCGATAGCGGATAGTGTATACGTTGGTCAAACTGAACGCAGCTTTGAGACTCGTTTTAAAGAAAATATTATCGCGGCTTATAGAAATGGTTATCCTGACAATACTTAGTCGCATTTTGATAAATCATAAACATCTTTTAGATAATAATCATACAGTGCCAAACATTATGTCAAGTATTTTGCCGCGACTTAAGAAGGGGGAAGCCCCTACGAAAATTTCGTAATTTACCGTTTTTAGAGCCTTATTATTAACTCATAATTTGAAAGCTACAAAATTATTATCAAAATACAGCAATAATCTTCAGTACCTATATGAACGTTTCCTTTCCGTTTTCCGTTTTCCTTTCATAGTTAATAATTTCCTATTTTTGGTTTTTATACTCATGATATCAGCTTTCAAAGTAATACCAATTTATTTAAATTCAAGCATACATTCAGTATCTCTCTAGTATTTACATAATATTACGATTATTTGAAACACACGTCAATATATAGACAATTTCATTAGGTACATATTTGACGTTTGAATTTTTTTTAGGTCAATTTGGAACTAAGACATGTAAAAAAATAGGTTTTTCGTGCGATCTCGGCACCGCGGCAACTGTATGGTCAAGGTCGTTTGCTCAGGGGATGGCCTTAAGTGTAAAATTAAGGTTTTTAGACTTAGGGCTGTAAGGTTAGAAACTTGGTGGCTTGACACCACGAACTATAATATTATGTACTCGTCTTGGCAACATTTTTACATGAAAATGTTTTTGGTGAGGTCTAGTTTTTTCTTATTCAAATATTATGATTTGATAATATTTTCGTTTATGTATGCTTTTCTGCAAGAGACGTGTACGAGTAACTCATCTTTTTCAAGTATAAGCTCTATTAATACGTCGTTTCATTTTATGCTGCACTTTTTTATGTTTTCCTTTTTAGGGTTCCGTACCCAAAGGGTAAAAAATGCCCGTCTGTACTTTGTCGCTCTATAACAGCAAATACTAATAATTTAAGCAAAATATTTAAGGGGGCTCCCATACAAGAAACGTGATTTTTTTGCTCGTAACTCGCAAGATTCAATAATGACAAAATCCTAAATTATATTAATTGTACTTTAAAATTAAGTTATAATAAAATTAAAATAAAATAAATATGTTAGGAATCTCATACAAAAAACACAATATTTGCCTACTTTCGCTCTATAACGGTACAGAACCCTTCGTGCGCGAGTCCGACTAGCACTTGGCCGATTTATTTTTCTTTACTGTCACTTTCTAAGCCATTGAGGCTTTTGTTGCACATAATACAACGTTCCATAACGAGCAACAACCAGACGGTAACGTGTGTTAGTATCAAACAACTGCAGCCGCAGCGAAAAAAAATCCTAAATCTATTACAACATTACTTAATATTATAATAACTAATAAACTTATTAGCCACGAATGAATAGCGCGCGGGGTGACGGGCGGCGCGGCGGGCGGCCTGTACCTCCCGCCCGCGCCCCGCGCATACACCTCGCTCGCTCCCGATTGCTATATTCAAATCTGTCTATTTAAAATGTTTTTAGTTTTTAATACGCTTGATGATTTTTTTGGATATTTTTCTAGTTGAAAAGAAAGTTGACAGAGTACTTAAATCAATTAATAAAACAGATAGAGAAATTTTGCTCTGCTAGTAAAAAGGCAATTTTTAAAAATAGTATAAATACATGGTTTATGTTTTGGATTTTCATTTTGTGGCTATAAAACTTCAATATAAAGTCATTCCCGTAAAAAAGTTCGACAGAGCAATTTTGGCGTCCAAGCCACGCCAAAAAAACATATTTTATTAAATTTTGGTGTTTTTGCTGGGATAATTTTTTGGATATTTCATACATTGTTTCTATACGTTCCATGAATATGTCCAGTGAAAAAAAATTCGACGGAGCTTTTTGCTACAAAATATATTAATTAATTACGAATTTAGGTAAAAATACCTAACTTCTATTATTATTATTTTTTGGATATTTATACAAAACTTTTAATTCATGATACTTTACCATGCTATAAAGTTTTTTCTGACTGAGGAATTACTCCGAGGTTCACTTGGTTCGTTTCCTACACTACAGTATATAATTCCGTAACGTAAATGTGACTCGGCCAAACCGTGATACGCTGTAATCAAAGCATCTGCGTTTATAATTGATGAAAATCGAGACAGTGCGTACGCGGATTTGCTAATTTTTTTACATAAATTATCTATTTGTGTTTTCCAATTAATTTTACCGTCAATAATTAAGCCTAAGAATTTTGTATTAGTCACTTCTGTAATGTCAATATTATTATAATTTATTTTTAATGTCAAAGGAGACAATTTTTGGCAGAATTGTATTATATTAGTTTTATTTAAATTAATTTTTAAATTATTGTTAGTCATCTATTCTATTATTAATTTTAATGTCATATTTATATCATATTCATATTGATTTCTATCATCACATTCTATTATAACAGTGCTATCATCACCAAAAAGGGACATCTTTTTTTAATAGCAAATGGCAAATCATTAATGTAGATAATAAATAATAAAGGACCCAACACACTACCTTGCGGTACGCCATACCTAACTGATCGTTTCTTGGAAAATATCTTTTCTTCAGTCTTTGTATTTTTGTTCAAGTAATTAACTTCAGTAAATTGTGATCGGTTACTTAAATAAGATTTGATTAATTTTAATACATTGCCTCTAATACCATACGCATTTAATTTCTTAAGCAGTATCTCATGGTCCACATAGTCGAATGCTTGAGTCATGTCACAAAAAATTGCCGAAACGGGTATTTTTTTATGTACTTTACTCACTATAGTGTTCAAAAAATCATAAATTGCTCTATTAATTGTTTTATTTTTTCGAAATCCTTTTTGTTTTTCAGCAAATAAATGGTAGCTTCCGAAGTACGAGTCTATCTTTTTATATATGTATTTTTCCATAATTTTAGAAAAAACAGGTAAAAGAGCAATTGGCCCATAGCATTCTACGTTTTCACGCTTATCTCTTTTAAGTAATGGTTTTATGATGGCCGCCTTTAGTCTGTCTGGATAAATACCTGTAGAGATGCTTAAATTTAATTTTTTTTTTTAAATTAAGGCATAAGGGTTTAGCAATAATAGTTTTTACGGATTTAATTATTTTGGTTATCCCATACTATTTTCCCATGGTAATTGTGAAATAAAATCTATAATGTCAGAGGGAATGCAAGGTGTCATAAACATTGATTCGCTGCGTCCTTTAATATTTGCACAAATGTTCTTACCATAATCCGATATTGGATTTATTTTATCGATGAAATAATTATTAAATGTATTGGCGATTTGATCTGGGTTAATTATTGTATTTGATTTATTAATTAATTTGGTAATATAATCAGAATGTTTAATTTTATGTTTTTTTTTATTATTTTCCACGTAGTTTTATTTATATTTTTTGTTGCTTTTATTTTATAATTATTTTGAGATAGCTGTGTTAGTCTTACGATTTTTTTAAGTATTGCGCTATTACGTAGATATTTTGACTTATTTTGGCTGTTTGGGCTCAACCTGTATTTCCAAAGGAGTTTTCGTTTATTTTTACTACATTTCTTTATGCCTTTAGATACCCACTTTGACTTGTTTATGGTCTTTACAGATGTTAACTTTAACGGGAAGCATAAATCATAAAACAGCTTAAAATCGTCAAAAAAAGTGTTATAAGCTAAATTGGTGTCATTTAATTCATATAGACCACTAAATGACAGACTAGACATACAATTTTTAAAATTGATTATGTTTTCTTTGCTAAAATTACGCTGTTTTATTCGCCAATTTCGAAGTGGTTTTTGGTTTATTGGTACCTGCATAAGTTGTGCAGTATGATCTGATAGTGACAATTCAATTATTCTGGACTTACATATCGTTTCAATGTTATGTATAAAATTGTCTATACAAGTTTTTCTTTGTAATCTAGTCGGAATGTTTAATTCTAATTTAAAGTTATAGTTTAAAAGAAGGCATTCAAGATCAAATGTTACATTATTTTTTATCAAAATATTTATATTAAAATCACCAGCTATATTAACATTGTATTTATTGGATTTTTTACTTAATAATTTCAATAGTATTTCAAACTTGTCAAAAAAAATCTTTATTTTATTAGGTTTAGGCACTCTGTATACACATATAACAATAGTATTAGAGTCTACCAATTCAATGCCGCAACATTAAAAAACACCAGATTCAGAAAGTTTTAGTACTTCTGGCAGTTCTCTATAGAAAAGTCATTTTTTTTATCAAAACACACGAGCCGCCACGATTTACGTCATCTCTGCCAAAGAATGAAGAGAGAGAGATAAAATTTTCCAAATATAATAAACTTTCTGAACCAGCCCTTATAAAATGTTCGGTCATGCAAAGTATATCTACAGAAATGTTGTAATCACAAAGTTCTTCTAGGCAAATCGTTAAATCACAAGATTTATTTAAAAGTCCTGCTATATTTTGATTCAGTATATTTATGGTATGATTACAGAAATAACCGTTCACTATCGCTATTGTTGTCAGAATTCGAATAGTCGGCAAAGCGATAGTAATCAATCTAATACTGCAAGTTGCTAAAAACATTTTTCATTCCATAATTGTTAAGTACACCGTTATGTTTAGAAAACATTGAGCTGTCATATGACAAGTCATAATTTGTATCAAACAATAAAGCATGGTTATGTGTGTCGACATCAAGATAGAGCAAATTACAAAAGTTTTCGATCCTCCAATTAAACATTGTTCCATATCCAAAGCATTTAAACGTCGGTGCGCAGATAATTATATTGGTATGGTTTAAAGGAAGTAACGTCATTCGTATTTGTTTTATTATTTCAAAATAATTGTTAGTTTCGACAAAATCTTCCTGTCCAATCATAATAACACAGTAATCGTCTAAAGTGTAGTTTGTTAGTTTTAACTTAAGATTTTTAATAAGATGTAGTATTCCGCCGCCTGGTGAGAGATAATGACAGATTTGTTGGTTAGGGAATGTATCTCTTGCCATAGATAAAATATTGTTCCTCTTATTGCTACTTATAAAACATATTTTATTTTGATGTTTTTGTTGAATTTTATCATTTCTTTCATTGACTTCTAATTCCACAGGATTGTTTAAAGTAGGTGTTATTGTTTCTAATTGGGCCTTATTTGGAGTACCCATTTTGCTTGTTTTACTTTTTCCCTTCGTAATCCTAAGAGGAGAGTTGAGCTTAGCAATATTATTTTTACTTGGTGAAATCACATCACTTGACAATTTTTTTGTTGCTTTTTTTAATAATTCGTATTTAAAATGTATATTGCTGACCGTCTTCTTTAATTCGGAATTGATCTCTTCGTGCGCCGAATTTAGTTGGGAAGTTAATTTCAATATCTCGTCTTTTAAATGTTGAATTTCGTCACAGTCGTCATTGGAAATATTAGGTAAGCTGCCGCCATCTAGTGATGAGTTTAAGGTATCATCATGAATGTAATGTAATAATAATAAAGTATGCAACTTAGCTTATCCCTATAAAGTTAGGTTAACGGATTATATTATTATATTATAGAAATAATATACTATCTCGCTACCATAGTAACACGTAAAACGGAGAAAGTTATTCTATTCATCTTCACATACCCCTCTCAACGTCGAGCGTGCTTAAAATATTGCAAAAATAGCTCAAAAAGAATTTAAAAATTGACAAAATAGGGGAAATAAGAAAAAGAAGGCCAGATTGTTGAATATTTAATGTGAGCTTCTCGTACGAACTAGGTTTCGTCTTGATATTCTGTTCCATTATTCAACAAACCCTTAGCTCAAAACTCATCGGGATCGCATTGTTACCAACTTTTTAATGAGTAACACAATATTTGTAAATATATTTCAAGAATGAAAACTTTACAGAATTTATCTTACCTCTCCCTCTCTAATAAAAGTATAAACACTTGTAGGTACTTACATTATAATTCAAGACGTGAGTGGAAGAATAAGGTAAGTAACATGAAAAAACTTCCCGTTTTTTTCTTTTGCTTAAATGGAGGCTTTAAGGTCGGAAAAATAATTTGAAATAGAAAAACTGTAAATTATATGTGAAGCCTATATACATAACCCAGCCAATATATATAGTAATATATTAGCTGGGTTATGACGTAGGTAAGTTACAAGTTTTATGAAAGTAATAAGGGAAAAAATTAGTTATTGTCTGTATGTTACGAAATGTTGCTTGTTCGATTCTTCCACTCACGTCTTCTATTATTGTATAATATTTTGACCTTGTTAGAAAGGTGCTAGGAAAAGTTATAATAACAGCTGCGTCACAAGTTATAAAGTAAATCATTCGAGAGATCATGAGCGTTTATAATTCAAATAATTATAATATAGTACACTGTACACTAAGTATTTTGCTTGAATCAACGAAATGACAAGGACAAGCTTGAATATTATAAATTATCTCAACTGCATGCCCATATATTGGAATATGCACATATTAACTTTCGATAAACAACCCCCTTTTTAACGTGTAAAAACTTCTGTGTGATACGGATATCAAACGCGACCTATATCAAAGGATGCCCGCGTCAACTGCAGAAAGGAGCCAACAAACGATTGACCTTGTCCAAATGCGAATTCTAATGTGGTGGTAAAATATATCACCCAGGCCATTGAATTGCGAATAGCTAGTGGAAGGACAGGGTCGGAGTACGAATAAAATGTCTCCGATATAAGTGCCCCCAATGTTCTCGCCGGGAGGGTTATGTGTTTAGCGCGTATCTTGTATATTTGTAATATTCTTCCTTACCTTGTATCTTCAGAACCGCTGAACGGATTTTCACATTTGAGGTATCGTTAGATTTGTCTTAATGACCCAAGTGTTCTTAGATAGGTGACATAAAAAAAACCCAAAATGGCAGATGTTTGACGGCATATTGTGAGGTAAAAAAAAATAAAAATTCTACCAAGCATATCGAGTGGGGTATCAAAATAAAGGATTTTAAACACTGATTCTAAATATGTATATAACTTGCAGTTTTAATATTAAATAGAACAATAAATCTACACTAATATTATAAAGAGAAAAGATTTGATTTTTTGTTTATTTGGCTCCGAAACTACTGGACCGATTTGAAAAATTCTTGTACTAGCTATGTCCACGCTAGGCGCTTTCGTCTTCAATGTTCGTCATCTTCTTTCATTCAACATTCGTTTTGGCGCACAATAATTGAATGCGTCAACGAACGCAACGCCAACATTGTCATTTTTGAAGTTTTGGATACGGTCAGAGGGCATGCGTCGCGGGCATGCCTCACGTTCGCTGTTAACGAACAGAAAAAGGCACAGTGTGGACAAAGCTATTTGGACTGCAGCGAAGCTCCAGGAAAGCAGGAATATAATAGACGTATTCATAGCATGAACGAATGTGAGCGGCATTGTTTCGGTGCTATAACAATAACATTATTATAATAATAACGTTATTATAACAATAACGTTATTATAACAATAACGTTATTATAATGAATGCGTACCAATAACCTATTGTCAAATAAAATAATAATGAACGTGCAGATAAATTATTGATGACAATACGTTCTTTATTACAAAATAATTTAGTACAATATTGCCCGTTCAGAGACTAGATGCGAATAAAAAGTTAAACATTTAAAAAGATCTATTGAGACAAATGAAGAGTTATTGGAGACCTTTACATTTAAAAGATTTATTAACGGATTATTTAATTTAGAGCCTCCTCTGAGCCCATCCTTACCTTTCAATTTACTTACTAGAGCTAGACGCTGAATTTTTGATTTTTATGAGATAAGTAGATTTTTATAATATTTTTCGAGGTTTAATTAAAGGTTGAGAGAATAACACACAAACAGAATATCAATTTAAAAAAGTGGTAATTTATTCAACACATTTTTTTTTTCATTTTCTTGAAATGTGAAGTAACATTTTCAACCTTTGAAAATGTGGAAACCAAATACTAAAGTAACTATCGAACCTTTTTGAAATCGTATGAAATTCGTACCAATTTCGAGTAGAAACGCTTATGCATCGGCATGAAATATGATTCCGTAACGTATCTATCGATATCGAGTATGATCGTGTAATTCTCAACTGGAATTTATTGGAGCGTCTCGAATCGCCTTCAGAAAACGTTTTGTTATAAAAATACACGTGGAAACTTAAACAAACAACTGTGTTTGTGTTTTATATTATTAACTAATAACAATGTTGTATGTTGTCTAACCATTATACGAGGTATCAATTACGCAAATACTGCTCTGTTTATTTTTATAATAGGCATTTCATTTGTTTTAAGACGAAACATGGGCGCATCGATGTTTATAACGAAAATAATAATTAGGGTTCCGTATCATACATCATAATTCATATTATACCTACATATAAAATGTTTATTTATACAATGTGTGTTTATATTAAAAATGCGATAATGTCTGCAATTTTTTCTGAAAATGTCACGTTTGGTGGACTGGTTTCATAAACTTTCGTAGGTTTACACTAGCCCCTGGTGGTACATATAATGTGGGATATTATGATTGGAAGCCACAAAGGAAGATCTTCTGGCCGAGCAGATAGCGTACTCGGTCAGACCGGAGCCCATTGACTTCATTTCATACGTCGTATACAGGGTGCAATTAAACCTTCCTGCCAAATTTTTTCCAGGGCTTTGATATCATTAGGAAAGTCCATTAAAGCAACAAAAATTGGGTGTTATTTTTTTTTGACATAATATTTTATCCCATTTAAAATCGTTGCAGAACGGTCACTAGCGGCGCGGGGGAATGAGAGGGGCTGACGCGGGGAGAGGCGTGCGCGCGGGGGCTCGTCACGCGCGGGCGACGCATCGTGTCCATTAATTGTAGTGCATTCTTTAGGAGAACTTTCGGAAGCTTTTTCTCAACATTTTAGTACTGAGTGATAATAAAAGAAAAAATACGTGTATTTTAATTTTAAACAAGGATCATTATATCAAAACTTGGCAGGAAGGTTTAATTGCACCCTGTATGTCTTGCCGATCTCAGAAACTTCGATAGCGTGATGCAGGATTGTGGTGCTAGTTGTATCTATTACCGCCGCAATAACATAAAGGCCTTATTTACGCCTATTAAAACATAGTATTACAGCTTCATAATGGTCAAACCCAATGTTCGAAAGTCAAATAACACCACAAAACTCCATGGCGCGCGTAAAATTGTAAAAGTTATACGCTCCAAGCCTTTCAAAGAAGCTTAGTGAACATAAATATTTCCCTGGAGTTGGTAATGAAAACGGACCCTTCGGACTTGCGTTCTGCTCGAATAAATAATAAATATAATTAACCTGAACGCTTCTAGAATTTTCTATACTCCACTTGGGCCAGCTTATCGCTAGCGGTCATTGACTTCCTGTCAAAAACTTGTCATTTTCCATATAAAACCACGATTGACAATATCTGTCACTTCATTGTCAATCGCGGTTTATATGGAAAATGACAAGTTTTTGACAGGGAGTCTATGACCGCTAGCGACAAGCTAGCTCGAGTGGAGTATAGTATAAATACAGGTACCCGTTTTCACGAATCGCTCCGTGACGTAAGGTGTAGTACCTCAGTTGTCACCAAGTTTTTTTAGTCTCAACACTTTTTTATTTCTATTAAAATGAATTATGATGTATGCCATGTAGGCATGCCAGCCCCGTCGTAACTGTGATTGACAATCAATAAAATATCCTATACTGCGTCACTCGCAGACATCACGGTGATGAATTCACACATAAATAGTGGCCATGGCGATTGTGGTTTAAGAAAAAATAAAAAGAATTTTCGAGAAAGTTTACTTTTTATGCTAGCGATCAAACCGCTTAGTAATAGGTACTAAGCGACAACTGCAATATATTATGCAAATATGATATACAATACGAGTAAAAATAAAAAGTAAATTCATGAATAGGTATAAAATTTACGATAAACTGAAACACAAAATCGAATAAACGTCAGTATTAAAGTATGAAAGAAGGCTGTACTTAGGTACATTAGCGCATACTATTTACGGCTAGAAATATGAAGCTGCTTCAACAAACGTAAAATAAGCGAGACATGTCTATTGCAAGGATGAGCCAATTTCATATTTGCAGCTTCGGAATGCTTTCTTGTAAAAGAAATCGTTCGCGTCAAAGAATAAACAAATTAAAAGAGATACCTTTTAATTTAATCGCGAGAGCACAAAAATGGTATAAAAGGTTTTTCTCTTTGATGGTCCGTGGAGCCATTTTTTGCTTTTTTACTAATGTTTGCTAAAACGTTCGGTCGGATTCCATTAATTCATTAACGGAAAGGACAACGAAAACATTGAGGGCGAAACCGATCAGCTCCCCTTTTCCGTGGCTTTACCGACCCAGTGTTATTGTGGTGATTGATATTTCACCTTTTTATAAAACTTTAACGCATATGTATATTTGATTATCTAAATCTAAATATAATATATAACTCAAAAGTGACTGACTGACTGACATAGTGATCTATCAACGCACAGCCCAAACCACTGGACGGATCGAGCTGAAATTTGGCATGCAGGTAGATATTATGACGTAGGCATCCGCTAACAATTAAAATATTAATAGTTAAAATATGGGATGAAAGATTGTATAATATAATAATACTTCTTAACGCGAGCGAAGCCGCGGGCAAAAGCTAGTAAATTATATATTTATAGCGAGTTGCCATTTTTTATCTTGTCTAAGTTTTACTGTAACTAGATGCTAGCAGCAACTTTCGCTCAGAAATAACTTTACCGCTCGATAACAGCGTAATAGTTTTTAATGATAGAAACGTACATTTCTTTCCAGAGCTTAGTCGATTCAGCGGTTACGTATAAAGACGCAACAGATAGACAAGTGGATAGACAGCCAAACATAATATAAAGACTAAAGAGATGGAAAAATGAGACACAATAGCTTATCTATTGTTATCGCGGCCGCATGTGGCCGCTTGGGGCTTGATGAATTAGACAAATTAATAGGCATATAGACGGACAGATACAGAGATAGACACGAGGATTAATGTTACAAAAAATATGATTCCAACTTCATAGTGATTTTCTGGCATTGTAAAATCGATTTTCCGTCCTCTCTGCTCGTCCACAAATAGTCTATGACGGTATGGAGCGACTGCAGTTCGAGAGCTAAGTAAATAGAGCACATTCGCAAAGTTATTTTAAACTTATGCATGTTCGTAGCCTGCAACTGATAGAATTCGCTTTTTATGTTTCGAATCAAGTGTTCCCACAGTGGTTTAAAGACTGTATAAAGAATGGTGTTTTTCCTGATTTAATGAAGCATAGCAAGGTGGTACCTTTATTCAAAGCCGGAATTAAATCTGATCCAACAAATTATAGGCCTATATCTATTCTACCGATTTTTAGTAAAATATTTGAGAAAATAATATTAAAACAATTGTTAGTACACTTTAACTCAAATAATTTATTGCATAATAATCAATACGGTTTTACTAAGGGTCGTTCCACTACGGATGCTGGTATAGGTCTTCTCTGTAGTATATTTGAAGCCTGGGAGGAGTCGCGAGATGCCTTAGGTGTATTTTGCGACCTGTCTAAGGCATTTGATTGTGTTGATCATGCTACATTGATCAGGAAATTGCACCACTATGGCTTAAGGGACTCGGCACTCAACCTTTTGACATCATATTTAAGGAACAGGACTCAAAGGGTCGATGTCAATAGTAAAAGGTCCACTGGGACCAAAATAGAATTAGGTGTCCCACAGGGATCCATTTTGGGTCCGTTTCTTTTTCTCATCTATATAAATGACTTACCTTATCTAGTTAAGGATAATGATAACGAGATAGTACTTTTGCTGATGACACTTCACTTATTTTTAAAGTGAAGCGACAACAGTCGAATTATGACGAGGTAAATTGTGCTCTCTCAAAAATAGTTAATTGGTTTAATGTTAATAACTTACTTTTAAATTCTAATAAAACAAAATGTTTAAGATTTACCTTGCCAAATGTTAAGCAAGTGCAAACCAATTTACTATTAAATGATGAGAAAATGAATCTTGTTGACACTACTGTGTTTTTAGGAGCAACACTAGATTATAAACTGCAGTGGGGTCCTCATATTGCCAAACTGGCCGATAAGCTCAGTTCCGCAGCATATGCAGTCAGAAAAATTAGAAAAATTTGTGATGAAGACACGGCGAAATTAGTTTATTATAGTTATTTTCATAGTAGAATATCTTATGGCATTCTATTATGGGGAAGTTCTGCTGATATTAACACAATATTTGTGCTGCAGAAGCGAGCTATTCGATCTATTTATAAAATGTCATCATTTGAATCTCTCAGAGAAAAGTTTAAAGAAATAAGAATTCTGAGCGTAATATCTCAATACATTTTGGATAATGTGTTATACGTGAGAAAAAATGTAAATAATTTTAAAACGAAAAGTGACATTCACTGCAGGAACACTAGGAAAAAGCACAAGCTAGATATACCTATAACCAGTCTGAGCAAAGTAAGAAAATCTTTCAAAGGTCAATGTATACGCCTATTCAATAAAATCCCAGAAAACGTTCAAAATCTTTCAATCAATAAATTTAAAAAAGTTGTTAAAGAACGTTTGTGTGCTAAGGCTTATTATAAGGTTACTGATTTTCTCAATGATAGCACACCTTGGGAAAAATTAGCTGACAGACCATAGGTCACTTCTTTATAAATGTACCACATTTTCACTTACTTACTTTACTTACATACTTAGTGTAAATTAGCTTAAGCTACCATTGTTATTTTCCACCTTTTTGGTAAAAGGTGGACCCGCGCGAGTTTCTTACGCCGGTTCTTCTCGCCGGGTAAGTTCCCGAACCGTTGGTAGGCCTCATGTAGACACGACGTTCTAAAAGTGTTAACTTTGTTAACCTATTTGGAAATAAAATATTTTGATTTTGATTTTGATTTAAATTACCATATAGCACCCTGAGGCTAATATACATGGCCCTCGCTGACTCGATCGTTGGCTACGGTATCAGTAGCTATGGCAGAACATACACGACTTACCTACAGGACATATACAGTCTGCAGGTAAGAATCCTAAAGTCAATTGTGCCCAAAAATGTCAAGGCTAAATACAAAAATGACCCAGAAGGTTTGTTTAAGTTCTGCAATGTGATGAGTGTCTTTAATAAATTTAAATTTGCAATTCTAAATGAATGCCAAAATAAAAATTTACTCATACAAAGAGAACGACCGAATATATTACGCGAAATTAATTACAAAAATAAGTATGTTACTTTTCAAACTAACAATATATACGGCTCGAGAACCCTAAGAAATATAGTACCTACAATTGTAAACAGCCTGCCATCAAAAATACAAGACATCGACCAACCAAAATTTATTAGTGATTTGAAGAAGTATTTGGTGGCTGGAAGTGTTTAAAAATAGTGTTTACTATGTATGATCTATGGGATGTCCCTTCAAATAAAATATAACTTTTGAATAGACATTTTATAAATTATAAGTATATTTTGTGAGTAATAGGACACTAAATATGTATATGAATAGTGAAATGGTGGGTTGAGCTTGGCTATAACTGGCGCTGTCAAAATCTTATTCTTGTAACCGCCA
The DNA here is from genome assembly GCA_963422495.1 of Polyommatus iphigenia. Taxonomy (NCBI): domain Eukaryota; kingdom Metazoa; phylum Arthropoda; class Insecta; order Lepidoptera; family Lycaenidae; genus Polyommatus; species Polyommatus iphigenia. Next base: position 4,542,479 of record OY730189.1, read on the forward strand.
ATTACATTAATTTATCCTTATTGTATAATATTAAGTATATAAATAATATTTAATTATTGATTTCACTTTTAATACGCATGTATTAAGAAATAATTTTCATAGATTATGCTGGCTTATCATATTGTTTATACTTTATAGGAAGACTAGTTACTTATTCATGTTTAATTATTTCCACGCTGCTGTATGTAGTAATTTACTTCTGTTACACTGTTTCCTATTTCTATGTCTTAAAGCCCTTTACATACTTGTTTCACCTTAGCTTTAGTTTTTAGCATAACTTTACTACTTAAGTAAACCGTAGATTTTATTTGCAAAGTTACATACTAGTGTAAATGTAGTTTTAGTTTATTATTGCGTTTTCGCGATAATAAACTAAAATTACGTATAAAAAGAATATTATTTCTATAAATTTGCATCATGTGTGTGAGACTTTAAATTAACTTAGGTACCTAGTATTGTGTGTTAAAAAGCAAATCGTATGTTTGGTGCGATACCTAGTGCCCAGATAAACCGAGAGGGTTTATGGTGCACTGAAAACATGTTGTATAATTTTAAGTAAATAATATAATTAAAAATAAATGAAAAAAAAATAACTCGTAGGTACTGTTATCAACTTCTATTGTTACATCCTGTATAATAAATATCATATCAAATAATGAGTACGCCGACGGGTGTTTTCACACTGCGACGGTAACGACACGACACGATACCACAGAATAGATAAGGGCCACCGCACATATAATACAATTTCAAATTGGCCGACTATCGTACAAACTAAATTGCGTAGTGTCACAATTTAATTGGACAACTTCATCGTGTACGCTGCCAGCCGCAGACTTTTAGATTTAGTTGGTAACGGTGTTGCTAGCCTAGCGACGTGCGTGTTAAAATGCCTAAAAAGCACGCTTTTATTGTGGCACTAATAAAACGAAGGCGAAAAGAAAGGAGAATATTTTGGGTGCATTCAATATTAAGTGACAGAATATTAGAATTAGTACGATAGTCAGTTTGTACGATAGTCGGCCAACTTGAAATTGTATAATATGTGCGATGGCCCTCTATTTCTGTGGTATCGTGTCGTGTCGTTATCGTGCAGTGTGCAAACGCCCGACGACGCGACGGGTCGCGTTGGATCATATTTTTATCACTTCTCAGTATGAATCAGTGTTGCCATATATACAGACTAGCTGTTGCCCGCGACTTCGTCCGCGTTAACATAGTATAATAACAAAGATGGATAGTTTGCCCCTTTTTGTGGTTCCTTATACAAAGAGTAAAAACGGGACTCTATTCATACGCAAACGTCAATTAACTTTCATGTTTCTCACTCAAGAAATGACGGGCTTTCATTGAAAACTTTCTACCCCAATTTCATCCCCTTGGGGGTATAATTACCAGAAACGCTTAAATACGTATCCATTCATTATTTATCAGCAGTCCAAAAATAAAACTTCATATTTCTAACTTAAGAAATGACAGACTTTCATTTAAACTTTCAACCCCTATTTCACCCCTTTGGGGGTAGAATTTCCAAAAACGCTTAAATACGTATCAAATCATTTTAATCAGTAGCCCAAACATTAAATTTCATGTTTTTAACTCAAGAAATAACGGACTTTCATTCAAACTTTCAACCCCAATTTCACCCCCTTAGGGGTAGAATTTCCAAAAACGCTTAAACACGTATCCATTCATTTTTAATCAGTAACCCAAAAATAAAGTTTCATGTTTTTTAACTCAAGAAATGACGGACTTTCATTCAAACTTTCAACCCCTATTTCACCCCCTTCGGGGTAAAATTTTCAAAATTCCTTCCTTAGTGGGTGTCTACTCAATAAAACAACCCTACTCACCAAATTTCGTGGTTGTTACTTTAACAGTTTTTGCTCAGCGGTCAGTCAGTCAGTCAGGACATGTAATTTTATAAGTATAGATTTCTCCGTATTTATACAGATTTTTGGCGAGTAAGAGAGATCGCAGACGACAGACTTTTGTGCGATCAAAGTCTGCGGCTTACATACATTCCGCATGGCGCGCGCCATGCGGAATGTATCTCCCTAATACAGATAAATACTGGATACAGATATTTATACAGAATTACAGAATTTTGTCAGTATGATTAATTTTGTAAAAATTCAACAACGCAACAAGCTAAATACAGACACCATTGAAGGTCTTTTGCGTACAAAGTAACTGATTGGTGCAAAACCATGCTATAATCTAGATTCTAGAGGTTGATGAGCAGTTGCTGTCGAAAAACAAAAAAAAAATTAAAAATGAAAATATTAAATAATATTTCGATCTTATTGCTGTTTTTATTTTATTTTATTATGTTAAGGGTCTGTTTCACCACTTCCTGATAAGTGCCGGATATTCTATCCACAACTTAACTTGACACATGACAAAGTATGGAGAATCTGTCAAAAAAGTTGTGGATAGCCTATCAGGCACTTTATCAGGAAATGGTGAAACGGGCCCTTAGTGTTTAATTTTTTTTATTAGATTTTAAATTTTTATTTAAAATAAAGTTCCCATTTCAGTATATTTTTATTTATTTCACAATTATCACCTTATCACGGCCATGCGTATCCCTTTTTTTTACAAAAAAGCTGTAGATAATGATTAATAGGTTATGTTTTGGTGACTTTAATACAGATTTTATACAGAATATTGAGACAATATGACATACAGATTTTATACAGATTTTAGTAGTTCCCACTACAGATAAAAGGTTGAAACCATCTGGCAACACTGGTATGAATAAATAACAGTCGCGTACACAGCTTTTGGTCATTGACGTAGAGCTAATCAAGTGTCAACGAGAAGTCTGCCTACCTACCGGGGCTGTGGACACTAGAATTTCCACGTAATCCTGTTGCTTTCTCTCCTGTGTTACACCAGTAACTAGGTAAGTGTTCAAATTACCCGTATTTTCGGTTGCAAAGAATCAAAATTCCGCCAATTTTCCGCGATAAATAAAGGCTAACCTCCTCCTCCTCCTACCTCTGCTGGATTTGTATTAAACAAGAAATTTTGATTAATAATAATAATAATAATGATAATATTTATTTGTTTCTCCCAAAATTACAATGTAGTAATTTGTGGGAGACTTGAAGATGATTGAATTTAAATTATAAATTTTGAGAGATCACTGGATTTGCAGGAGGTTCGCGATTACCTTTGTCGAAATAAAACTCACAATAAACAAATACCGATGAAGGGGCCGGCTCGACCGGAGAAATACCACGCGCTCATAGAAAACCGGCGTGAAACAGCGCTTGCGCTGTGTTTCGCCGAGTGAGTGAGTTTACCGGATTCCCAATCCCCTACCCTATTACCCTGTTCCCTCTTAAAAGGCCGGCAAAGCACCTGCAGCTCTTCTGATGTTGCGAGTATCCACGAGTGACCCGTTTGCTCGTTTGCCCCGTTATTTTATATAAAAAAATTAAGACGATAGCCATACATAATGGGTTTGGGGTTTGGCTTAGAGTTGACATGACACGTCAAAAAATCCTACTAATCCTACTAATATTGTAAAAGCTAAAGTATGTGAGTTTGTGAGTTTGTATGTTTGTTACTTGTTCACGCTTAAACGGCTGGAGCGATTTCGACAAAATTTTATATGGAGGTAGCTGGCATCCTGGATTAACACATAGGCTACATTTTTAACCGAATTTCAAAATGCTGGATATGTTATTTTCGTTTTTATATTTTTTTTAATGTTCAACGATAACTCCACTGTTTGTGAACCGATTTTGACAAAATTTTACAAGCCGTTAGCTGACATCCTGGATTACTTAACACATTGTTTACATCTACCTATACCCCCCTATAGGGCTATCCCCCCCTCCTCCCCTCCTGGAAGTGTAAACTAAACATACGGATTTCGAGTGTCATTTGATTAATAGGCTTTCGCCCCGTCTTCTACTTGGGGGGCTGCGCCCCCCCAAACCCCCCCTCCGTTCCTGGTAGTGTTACTGTTAAGAAAATGGTGTCGCGTCGTTAGTACTGAGTTTTAATTCTCCTTTTTAGGAACAAACTAAGTTATTTATTATTATAAAAGTGAATTTATTTAATAATTTAATAAGATAATTAATTTAATAAGAAATTTGAACTATTCATTTTGGTGTCGGGTCGTCCACGGGGCTTGTTCTGAAGGTCGAAATTTCTATAACGAAAACGTTGGAACCAGAACCGTACCGTGTTTTCTTTTGCGACACCAGCGCCATACACATTGTTATTATTCTTCGAGCTGTTTCTGCAGCACTCGTGCCACGGTAGAACTCATATTCGTAAATAAAGCGATATTTCAATTTTTCCATTCTGCGATATGAACGACTCCAGAGAAAAAATAATCAAGAAAAAAACAAATTAATGACTGTTTTGGAAACTCAAATGTACCAAATAAATGAATATATAAATTTGAATTTGGAATTCTTAGGAAGGAGATATTTGAGATCAAAGTAGCCTGTACAACAAAACGCCAACTTCATAATATGTAAGGACCTAATTATTATAAATCATCCTCAGGTCACAGGTGTCGAAACTTTTTGAAAGATTTTGCCGAAACCGGTCTTGTAAAACATTAAAATTGTAACAAAATATATTAATAAAGTGGAATAAGTGCACGAAAAGTGTTTATTTATTACTGTCAAATATAAAATTCCACCAAGAAGTTACTGCAGTACATTCAATTACATGTCCTGACTGACTGACTGACTGACTGATTCATCATCGCTGAGCAAAAACTGTTAAAGTTACAGCCACAAAATTTGGTGAGGTTATATTAAGTAGACACCCACTAAGGAAGGAATTTTGAATTTTTTTTGCTTAAATAGGGTTCCGTTTTTACCCGTATAAGGAACCACAAAAAGGGGAAAACTATCCATCTTTGTTATTATGCTATGTTATCGCGGACGATGTCGCGGGCAACAGCTAGGTTCATGTAATATTATTATTTATTGTTTTCTAGATTTTTTAACCACCACTACTTGCGGTGTTTCAGGTCCGAGATGTTGAAGTTAATCTTCGTCCTCCAGCTGCTGTACGTCAGTACCAGCTCGTTAGGGATGGAGGTGGTGTACGAGTGGTGGACCGATAATATGGAGTTCGCGTTCCCTTCACAGGAGTTCAGGAACGAGAGCATAGCGAATGGAACCTATAAACCCGAACATTTTGAGATTAATAGTCTGGCACCGCACAAACACAGAATGTTTATCACTCTACACTGGGAATTAAGAAATTTCGTCACTGTAGCGTACATCAACCTTAACGGTACGTTTAATAATAGTTTTTATTCTCAACAAATATACTAGAATAGGTCAATGATAACCTTCTTCTATTTCCCCTAAGGCTCGGTCTGATCTAATAAACATTATATCAGACCGAGCCTTAGGGGAAATACATACACATAAAAAACATCGTCTGACTGGAATTCAAACCTTAAAAAAATGCCCATAGCCACTAAAACCAAACAGATTAAAAAACCTATCGAGAAAAATTATTTTTCTGTTGTAAAGTATTTGCCTTTCTTCGCGTGTTGCAAAAGTGGGCTAGACGGAAAAAGTTGTAACGACACTTTTTTAGAACCTGCGAAGTAGGGGCAGAGGGCGTTGATGTAGCGATAACGACAACTGGCGGGAAATTTAAAATTCTACCAAAATCAAAATGAAATCAAAAAAATCAAAATCAAAATTGTTTTATTTCTGAATAAATTTAAAATAAATATTTTTAGAATGTCCTACTTGATGCCTACCACCGGTTCGGGAACTAACCCGGCGAGAAGAACCATTCCTTTATGGCGGGAAATTGGAATTTTTTTAGCGTTTTTTTTAAAAGCTTCGTTCCATCCGTCCCTTGACACCTCTCAATTGTATATCTATAGATTAGGATTTTAAGATCGATCGGGTATTTTATATTTGCAGAAACCTCGATGATGTCCCCGAAGATCATGCCATACCCAGGTTGGGACGCACACTTGCCTGACGAGAGGGGGGAACGACGGATAGGTCAGGTGTTCAGAGCTCGCGTGGACCGCTGCGACCGACTGTGGCTGCTGGAGAAAGTGTCAGACCATGATCATCTTCGTATCATAGTCATGGACTTGAACTCAGATAAAATAATCAGAACTTACACATTCCCAGCCGCTTTGCAATTTAAAGAGTTTTTTCATTGGATCGTCGTAGATGATGGACAGTGCGAAAATACATTTGCCTACGTAAATGATTATTCGTTGGGCGGCCTCTGGACTTACTCCTGGGCGGAGGACGACTCGTGGCATAACGATGGTCCAGATACTATCACTGGTATGATATTGGTGCCGAATTCTGACGATGCTTTCAGCACTTTATATTACCAATTGGATTCTCAAGATTATTTTCTCTTTGTTTCTACAAAGCATTTGAGGGACAAGCACAATGCATCGTCTTTAGTGGATTTATCCTATAAGAAATCAGAGTCCATCTATTTGCGTACGTCCGTTTTCGATCCTGCGACTAATGTTATGTACTATTATGAATTATCGAATAATAAGTATTTACGCTTACTACTCTGCTGGGACAGAAGAAATGAGTGTCATATGAACGGTATAAGCGAATTAAAGTTGAATGTGAACGATTATACTGTGTTACGGGAATATATGGCAGTAGATGGACAAGGTAACCTCTGGATAGAAGCCAATAGGGGACCGAAGACGGTTCTTTTAAAATTCAGTCCCCTAATTAATATTTGCATTGGAGTGGATGACAGTACACAGAGATTATTAAGAAATTAAGTAAAATGAGAATTAAGTAAAATATGTACTAATATATTTTTTTAATAATTTTATTTTCATTTATTAATAAAAAAAAATATTATTATTTTATTTGTGTATGTTCAACGATTACTCCACCGTTTGTGAACAGATTTTCAAAATTTTTCATTTGTTGTATAGGATTCAACTCCAATTTGGTACCGTGTTCACAAAAATGGTGACCTGATGATGGGATCCATGAGTAATCGAGGGAACTCCTCAAAATTTATATGGAAACATAATATAGTTATTTTGGTTTTATGTGAAGGATCCTAGGCATATGTTACCAAAAAGTAAGACTTTACACCAAGGCATGCTATGGTTCCGAAGATACTAAGAGAACTCCGGATTCCTTATATAGGGTGCAATTAAACCTTCCTGCCAATTTTTTTCCAGGGCTTAGGTATCATTAGGAGAGCCCATTTAACCAAAAAAAATTGGGTGTTATTTTTATTTCAATGACATTTTTTATCGCCGGTCGCTCGCGGCGCGGGGGTGACGCGGGGGTGACGCGGGATGAGGCGCGCGCGTGGGAGCACGTCACACGCGGCCGACGCATGGTGTCCATTAATTGTAGTGTTTTTTAGGATAACTTTCGGACGCTATTTCTCAACATTTTAGTGCTGAGTGACTATAAAAGAAAAAATACGTGTATTTTTAACAAGGATCAATATATCAAAATTTGGCAGGAAGGTTTAATTGCACCCTGTAGATACAAGTTTGGGACTTTCGGCGATGTTTTAAGAACTGAAAGCATAAAATGCTACTATGCAAATTACATTCATCATCATCATCATCATCATAATTATCACTACGATGCATCGTTATGAGTTATGACACTATTATTGGTACTTTTCATAGTCTTTTCAATTGAGACTCGAGTTTGTCGAGTGATGAAAATTATAATAATGTTGTTAAGTACAAAGTAAATGATTTAAACTTAGTTTTGCGGTCACCAAGTTGGCAATTTGATCATGGGATCTATGAGGTAGGTATGTAGGAAACTCCTTGATTGGGACAAAATATATTATAGTTCTATTATTGTAGCTTAAAGTATAGCATATTTTATTGTTGAGCTGATGAGTTTACATGCGGAAGTTTTATAATACAACGAAAGTCACTGAACCAGAACTCTAGATCCTTTAGAGATAGGCGTTTGAACATTTCAGCATTGCTTGATGAACTCTAAGCATATACAGGGGTATGTACCCCTGTATATGCTTGGAGTTCTTTAAGAAATTCTAAAGTGGTAGTGAACTGAGATAATAAGTTTTCATATGAAAGTTTGGAGGTTTCGTCGTTTTTTTAAGAACTGAAAGTATGCAAATTCTATTCATGATAATTCAGTAATAATATTATAGTCATTAAGTAATAAATAACGACGTGTTATAGTAGCCATTTTATGACAGTTGAGTGCGTATTAGATTAACAGGTCTGTAATGCATAATATTTATAGTAGGGTATGGCTCATGGCTTTTGAGACATAGCATAAAACTGTTTTGAAAACTGCCTGAGTATAGTAGTTGTGATAGTTTCATACCTAAATCCTATATATCTACAACTGACAGCTTATATGTTTACCGGTAAATAACTAAAAAGAGTGAAATTATTATTTTTTACAAAAAATTAAAACCGACTTCCAAGGTAAAAACAATATTAAGTATTAAGTAATAATAATATGAACTAAAAAGTATTAAATAATTCTTACTCTTTAATAGTGCCTCTTTTGGAATTCGTCTAAATCTCAACTATTTTTGTATATTCTATAATCTTCATTACTTTGAAGTCGGTACCAGTCCCAAAAGTTTCATATAATCTGACATTGACTGATTAACTCACGATTAAATTAGCTGGTACCGACTTCAAAATAATGAAGACTATAGTATGTACAGAAATAGTTGAGATTTAGACGAATTCTGAAAGAGGCACTATAAAAGAGTAAGAATTATTTAATACTTTTTAGTTCATATTATTATTACTTAATACTTATTGTTTTTACCTTGGAAGTCGGTTTTAATCATAAACCTATAATGCTAAAGACCAACAAAGAGTGCGAGGGAGAAGAAAATCCTTTATGGAATTATAACAAGATAAAAAGAGAGAGGCAGTCTAATGTAAATTGTAACCACTTTTATTTGACAGGTCGTCACAAGTCGTCACTCGTTTTTATGCCCTTTCGGTATTTTCAATATATTGTTCAATTTGTTTATTATTTTTAATAAATATTATAATATTTAAAAATGGTTACTTTTTCTGTAAGTGATTGCAGTGTAAATCATAAGAATAATCCTGAAATTATACATTTCACGGGTAATTAATCTTCATGTTCTAATTGCTACGATGTGTTTATTTTTGCTATAATTATTCTGTCTTTAGTTCTCTATTTCAAATAAAATATTGTGAATCCTCCCTTTTACTTTCATATTTTGCGTAACTAAAGGTACTATTGTTCTTATATTACACAAATTTTGAAGAAAATTTTTTCATCAATTTTTTTTTACATATACGCTAGTGCTTGAATCAAATTTATCGATATGCACGATATTTTACAATAACGTTAAACTAAAAAAAAATGTAATGGGGGTGTAAGGGTATTATTATATGTATTTAATTTAAGAATAAATAATATACTATGTGTGTCGTTTACTTTCAACTTACCCATTTAGACCCAAATGAAACTGAGCCGTGGAAAATATGAAATTTCTTTATTAATTTATAGAAACCAATAAAGTTATTAGGAAAACACAAAAAAACTAAAAATTTTTTGAATTTTTATATAAAAAAATTGCCGTCCTCAAATGGGGCCAAGGGGATCATTCGGTGTGAAAATTTTCGATACATTCTTTATGAATGTACCATGTTTTCACACATTTCTCAAATTGCCTTTGACCTTTTTCATGACGTAATGCTAATCTACCAGAACAACGCAATTGTTGGGAGAGTTTTTCGAGAAAGTGACCCTTCATGCTGCAGGTTTGGCAGTATGTATTGGTAGATATGTATTGCGGGTTGCAGGATTCTACCGCTTGTATGTCTCAAGTAATGACGACCAAATGCTGCCAAAATTAGAGCTGATTCAATTCTTGTTTTTATTACTTTGATGATGCAGCCGCCATGCGTTTGCCACTGCTACATCCAGCATGTGCATAAACAGTACCTACCAGTTACCACCAATTTTTGTTTCATAGATACAGTGCGAGAAAATCGATTGATCAGTTGACTTGACCCCACGCATATCCTTGTTATAGTTTTGGGGAAAATATAGGAAGCTAACGTCCACATTCTTTCAACAGTATATACATCTGTTTACCTACTTTTCCAGAAGAAAAACGCTGTAATAGTTTGCCATGATCGCATAGACATTATAATCCAACCGATGTAAAACAAATTCTGATTTAGTTGGTCGAAACGGTAGTCAAACTCGTCGTTTTCTTTTTTCATATCCTTGACGGATACGAGAAAACACTTCTCTATACTGCCTTGGCCAACAGTATCAGTTGCACAATAGCCAGCAGCCCCTTGGAGTAATGAAAAACTGGTAAAGAGACACATGGTTGCGAAGGAAATACGACTAAATATATCTTTCCACTGCCATGTTCAATCATGGCTACTTCATGAAGTCCATAGTATTTATCATAGCTATTGAATACCCTTCAGTTCATTGATTATACGAAATTGATCGGTGGACGAAAATTGGAATAATTTACATCCAATGTGCCCATTGGCCCCAAATAGGGACACTTGTATAAAACTACTCCTAATCTTATAAAGACTAATGCATTTTTGTGAACGATTATCGGTTATCCAAACACTGGACGGATATTGACCACTGCGTATCTCAATTCGTGACCGTCCATGGAAATTAAAGTCAAACTTTATGGATCTAAATTAGTAGCACCTGATCACCATCTGTGCTCGACCAAAGGCAGTATGTTTAAGCAAATCGCTCATCATGTTCTCTGGGAGAGTTTTTCTGGCAAGACGAAGAACTACAATCCTAGACAGTCTACATTGTAAATCTGAATTCTGATGTCACATACTATACGGTGATATCGTGGTCAGTGCTAGGAACTTTCGTACCTTCAAGCGTTTTTGTCACAATAATTATTATTGGCAACAGCTGCAGTCTAACATAACAAATTCCAATAATAATTTAGCTATAGCTTAGTAGTTACAATTATTATTACAGTTTATTTTCGTGGTGCTCCTTCTTAAGTTATTTGACATTCGGTACTGCAAGTCAACTTTGTGCTGTCTCCACTTTAAATGGGAAGGGGAATTAAAATTCTTCATACTTCTGTTTTCGTTGCGGGTCCCAAAACACTTTGACCATATCCTTCGGGCCCCCTGAGATCATATCAAAGGGTTTTCGTTGTTGAATACCGCTGTCGATCCTGGCGTCACTGGAGATACATTCTTGGAAATGTGTAATGGCCGGTGGACCAACGCCCGTACAGAAAAAAATATTTGTAATGTAGTTTTAAGTGCCGCATATTTGGATCCAATGAACAGAACTCCTGAGAGACTCCTGACTTTTAAATATAAAAGTTTGAAATTTTTGGCATTGTTCGAAGAACTGCAATTGAGCATACACCAATTTATATGATCGTGATTAAAAAATTATATACTTTTTATTAACAAAGCTTTTATTTGGGTTAGGGTAGGGATTATTACTAATATTTTTCATATTGTCAATTTACAGATATTTACATAGTTGCTTAAGACTTATAGATATTAGTCAGGGAGCTCTAGAACATTTTTTTTCATTACTATCAAGCAAATTTTTTGTGAGTAGCTTCATTTTGATAAGACAAACAACAATTTGGTAGACTGTACGGTACCCTAAAACGGAACCCTAACCAGCAGATGTTTCATTACTTTTTAAAGTTTTTCGGCGGGGTTTTTTTTTTAATTTCTTAATTTAATATAATTTCATGCTTTTTTTTTAAACTTGTGTTGTTTATGGTGCAGAATAATTCCTATCAACAGAATCATATTCTTAGGATTACCATCTATCAATTTCCTTTTCGATGAGGCCGTTAAGGCCGTCCCCCGAGCAAACGATCTTGACCATACATTTGCCGCGTTGCCGAGATCGCACCAAAACTCTTTTTTTTACTTATCTTAGTTCAAAATTGTCCTAAAAAAATTAAAACGGGGAATATGTAGTTTATGATATTGTCGATCTATTGGCGTGTGTTTCAAATAAAAATAATTTGTAAATACTAAGGAGATGCTGAATGTATGCTTGAATTTTAATAATTTGGTTTTACTTTGAAAGCTGATATCATAAGTATAATAAACAAAAATATAAAATTTAAAACGGGGAAAGGAATGTATATATATGTACTGAAGATTATTGCTGTATTTTTATTATAACTTTGTAGCTTTCAAATTATGAGCTTATAAGGCTTTAAATACGATAAATTGCGGAATCTCCGTAGGGAAGGCCCTAAACATGAAACCTCCACTTTAGGTTCATACGGAGCTCGGCTCCTATAGAATCCAGGTGATGCTGCAGCAGCAGCATGCAAATATTTACTGTTTACGTCTTGCTGATTGTCGCAATTAAAATGAGCCCAAACACAAACCTCTGCTCTAAGTTGGTGAGGAGTTATGTATCCTATTGACTACCAGGTGATGGTGCAGAACCAGGTCAACTTTCGATTAATGTGTATATATTCATAAATGTCACGAACTAGAATGCTAAATAGATATAAAGCCCACCAAACGACTGCAAGTTGCTAATCAGCCCTTCACGAACCAGATGAACCGCGATTTTCCAGCACTGAGCAGGCTGATGATGATTTACATTAGCTTAGAAAATTTTCATATCATGTCAGCTTTCAAATAAAAAAAAACTAGATCAAAATCGGTCCATCCGTTTGGATGCTACGATGCCACAGACAGACAGACAGGCACGTCAAACTTATAACACGCCTCTTTTTTGTCGGGGGTTAATAAAATAGTTGTTGATGGGTATTCAATTTTATAAATCTCGATTATTATCATTTAAACATACATTCACGCGGACGAAGTTGCGGGCAACAGCTAGTTTCTCATAGAAACGTAGCTGTAAAATAACTCGAACGGACTATTATACTATCGATAGTAAAAGATACATCACGAGCACACGCACACATTGACAGATCAAAAATCGTCACGCCTTTTCGGGTTGTCAGGTGGTCTATACGACAGTTAACAGTATATATTATAAGTCTATGGTTTTAATTTTTTGTTATCTATTCATAAAGGCTATGTTCCGAAATGTACTGCGACCACTGCACAGTGCTATCACTGTAGAAAAAATCGTTCCGTTATGGAGTTGCAGTACACTGCCGCAGTACCCTAGTGAAATATATGACGTCATCAATCGTCGCCATATTGTACTGTGAGCACTGGCGTTTTCGAGGTAAGGCACTCGCAGTACTTTGATCACGTGATCAGTTAACTGTCAGAAGTCAACTGTCAAGTGTCAAAGCCACTCGAGTATCTAACGTTTTAAAACAATACCTACAATTTAATCCCAAAGTTATAAATTTCTGTAATTAATTTGGATTAATAATAATAAAACACTGGAAGAATTGCAAAAATTAACCTTATTAGACTGTGTTGAAAATGTTCAATACGAGCTGTCAAAAATGCGGCTGATAGTATACTGGATTGCGTTCCGTTTTAAATAGTAACCAGTATACCAACAGTATACTAACTATAAAGGAACGGCTTTGCAGTATACTAAAATGACGTCACACTCTGCAGTGGTCGCAGTACATTTCGGAACATAGCCAAAATGTATTCGTTATCAATAAAATTGCATTTTTATACATCTGAATACTTTTAAGGGTAAACTGTATTTGACTGGGTATTGTTGCTCTGTATGCTTAAACCACTTAACCGATTTCTATTAATAGTTAGTTTGTTATACTTTGAGTCCCGGAGAAGGATACACGATAATTTTTATCCCCATAAGGCTTCGTCCACATTTGTATCATTTGCGCGATCAGATCTCCGATCAGATCTCCGTCGCGTATCATCGAGGCGTATCAAAATGATACGCGTATCATGATACGCCCCGATCGCTGTTAACCCCGTATCTGATACGTGTCGTATCAAATACGCGCATGATCGGCAGAATGATCTAATAGGCGTCCACACTATGATACGCATACTTGATATCGCACGATGATCGCGACGGAGATCTGATCGGAGATTTGATCGCGCAAATGATACAAATGTGGACGCACCGAAATATGTACAGTTTTTGCAACATGAACGAACTTGTGAGGCAATTAAAACCTCATTGTTTTTGCGTGTTTTTGTGGATATTTTCCTTCTTCCCTAAAATACTTCAGTGAGATTCCCCTCCGACGCCTCCAAGTTAAAGAATTAAGAACTTGTTTACTTGTTATTCGATCCCTACCATTTTTCCTCCAAATACATTAATAAGCTTAATTTCTTAATTAAGTACCGAATCAAAGGAGCTTTTACTATCCTTTATTCCTTTTAAATAACAAAAACCTATGTTATATTATATTTGTATAGATATTATGTTTGTGGTTACATAGTAAAATAGATATGAATACTGAATAGCTATAAGTTAGACAGCAGATTTAACGTTTAAACAGAGTATTTATTATGCAACTAAACCTCCCACTCCGATCCACTAAGACGCTCCCACCTATACTGTACTCGGCTAAACATGGCGGTAGCGGTCATTGACTCCCTGTCAAAAACTTGTGATTTTCTATAATATAAAGCCACGATTGACAACATCTAACACTTCATCGTCAACCGCTGCCTTTATATAGAAAATGATAAGTTTTTGACAGGGAGTCAATGACCGCTACCGCCATGTTTCACCGATTACAGTATAGTTGCGTAAATTTAGTTTATGGCGCGGAAACCGTGCATCTTTCTGGGACAAAAAGTATGCTTTGTCCTTTCTCGGGACTCAAAGTATCTTCGTAACAATTTTCATCAAAATTGGTTCAGTGGTTTGGGCGTGAGTTACAGACAGACATACACACTTTCGCATCGCATTTATAATATTTATTAGTAAGACGTATGGACACTCTGTCTGAACGTCAAATCTACGTCTACGATGTCTGCCACTGGTTTTTGGAAGAAAGAGTCGGATTTTTCTTACCTCGGATGTATTTTAAATAAGTTAATTATGTAAAGCCTGCAATATACATCACAATCAATCCTTGTCAGGAACGGAGTCATTTCCGGAACGCTTATCTCTGGTTTCATCGGTTCTAGCCCAAGTTTTGTTCAAAAAAGGTTTTGAGTTTAAGATCTTTACATAATTTATGTGACATACCCAGTGATCCTCACTGATGGTAACCTTACATTTATATGTATCATAATATAAGATATCATAATTATTATAACCTCCTCATAGTCAACTCTATATCGACGCTTTTCTTAAGTAGCTTAGAAGTTTACCGCGCCTTTTTAAAATAAATAAAATTAAATATCTTTTTATTCAACATAGGTATCATGAATACACTTTTTGAAAGTCGGAAGAACGTATAAACTACGACGCCTACCACCGGTTCGGGAACTATAAACTAACCCGGCGAGAAGAACTGGTGGCAACTCACACGGGGCCATCTTTTACTAAAAAGATGGAAAATTACAATTTTAAAATAAAATAGTTAAATATAACAATGTTATGGCTTACAGTTTGGTTACAAAAATTACAATGCCAAATAACTTAATCTAAAACAATTAAAAAAGATTATACATAGTTACATACAGTTTATTAAGAACTAGCGACCCGCCCAGGCTTCGCACGGGTATAAAATATATAGCCACTGAAGAAATGATTAAAATTGATTGATTCAGCTGTTTTATATTCATTTAATACTACCCGTGGCCCGCATTGGTCGGTACCGCCGCAAAAGCTACGTCTCACAGGAAATTGGAGCCTTTTGCAGGGTATAGGAAAATCAGTAGGGATCATTGGTATTCTCGGTACATGAACTAATTCACCAGCTGCAGGGCCGGTAATAATCTTCGTTACTGCGCACCCCCGCCTTGGTAAGTTGGTAGCGCCCACTTCGAAACGGGCATAAATCGCAATTTTTAATTTCACCATAACTTCTAAACCAAACTTCCAATTTTAATCATTCAAACACCAAATATTATCTACATAAACTGTACTTAGTGATAAAATAATTAATTTTAATAAGGATTATCAGCATGAGTAAAATAAATGCGTTTAAATGTAGTCCAAAAAAATCAAGATTTTTAAATAAAAAAATGGGTGCTGTGCCTCATTTGACATAGATAGGTATAGTGTGTTGCAGACATTTTTGTAGATATTTATAAGATCTACATTTACTTAGAACATTGTATGGTTCTATCTTTTATAGTTTAGGCAGCGTACGCAAAATAAGTAACTTTTCTGGTTGATTTTTTTCACCTTGTGTCAGAAAAACCCAAATATCTTACGGAACCCTATATTTTCTACAATAAAAAGTAGCCTATGTTACTCGTAGATAAAGTAGCTTTCGAATGGTGAAAGAATTTTTAAAATCGGTCCAGTAGTTTTTGAGCCTATTCATTACAGTTAAACAAACAAAGTTTACCTCTTTATAATATTAGTATAGATATAGATATAGACAACAAAAAATTATTTACATTTTATCGCAGTATATGTATTGTCTACAAAGTGGCACATGGACCAGACATACCAGTTACCACTAACTTTCCAAATATGAAATACCGTCATTTACCGTCAAAAACTGTCATTTGGTCGAGTAGGAATTTCATCTTTGTGTTCTAAAAGTCCACAGTAAAATTTAATAAAATATGTTCACTATAACGAAGATACTCGTAGTACGTCAAACGTAAAATGAATATCAACATAGCTTTTAATATTAAAATTATGTACGCATCCAAAAATAGAGTTTATTAAATTTACCTTTTTTCGCTTTCATCATATAAAGAAAGTTTTATGTTTAATTTTAAAACGCCCGTAGCTACGAAACGTTGGTTTCAGACACACTGGTGACTAACTTTTTAACGTGACTTAACCTGAGTTCATTTTTAAAATAACAAGGATTTCCTGGTCTACTCATTTGAGTAGACGGACCACCTAATATTGTCCATACTTTATGAAAATTGAATGAAAGACCAAATAATTACAACAATTAAATAAGCAAAACAATAATTATAATGAAAAGTCGCGATCATATTATTTTTGTATACATTTTAAATTATCTACCTACAAACTTCAAAATTACAATTCAATGATCCAATTCAGCACTGGGTTACTATTGGAAGAATGTAAACGGGCAGTAGAATGCAGTTTGACTGCCTTCAGCCCTTCACATAAGGTCGCGAGTAGTGCGGCAGCAGCGCGACTTCTATACTAAAGTGTGTCGCGCGGCTGCCGCGCGAGTCGCGACTCTCTTTAGTATAGAAGTCGCGCGGCTGCCGCACTACTTGCGACAATGTGAAGGCAGCGTAACAAAAAACCACCGGATTGGTATAAATTAAAACGGCCAAAATATACATTCTTCATTACTGGCGAATTTTTCAAAATAAAAATACACCTACTTAATGCTAAAGGCCGGCAACACACCTGCAGCTCTTCTAATGTTGCGAGTGTCCGTGGGCTATAGTAGTTGCTTTCCGTCAGGTGACCCGTTTGCTCGTTTCATTATTAGATGACGCCCGCGCGGAAACCGTAAATTTTTCCGGGATAAAAACTATATACCAAATTTCAGCAAAATCGCTTCAGCGCGGTTTGTTGTTGTTTCACACTTTCGCATTTATAATACTAGACTTTTTTAAAATAAAATAAGGGGGGAAACGAGCAAACGGGTCACCTGATGGAAAGCAACTACCGTCGCCCATGGACACTCCCAACATCAGAAGAGCTGCAGACTAGTATTATAAATGCGAAGTGTCTCTATATTGTGTTACTAGCTGTCCCGGCAAACGTTGTTTTGCCATTTAAAGTATTTCTACTTCATCAGCATACAAAATCTTACCCCCTCTTTTGTCCCCTAAGAGGGGTGGGGGGGGAAAAATTGTATACACCAGATGTTAAGTTGGAAGAAACAGAAAAAACAGAAAAAACATTAAAGAAAAAAGTTTGATACAAAATCTGACCCCCTCTTTGCTCCCCTTAGAGGGGTGGGGGGGGTGATTTTTAAACACCAGATTTTGAGTTGGAAGAAGACAAATATATCTGCGAAAACCGTATGCAAATCGGATCAGTAGTTTTCGTGTTAAAGCAAAAGTCTTATACAAAATCTGACCCCCTCTTTTGTCTCTTTAGAGGGATGGGGGGAAATTTTTTTATACACCAGATGTTAAGTTGGAAGAAGACAAATATATCTGCGAAAACCGCATTCAAATCGGATCAGTAGTTTTCGTGTGATAGTGGAACAAACATACAGACAGACAGACAGACAGACAGACAGACAGACAGACAGACAGACAGACAGACAGACAGACAGACAGACAGACAGACAGACAGACAGACAGACAGACAGACAGACAGACAGACAGACAGACAGACAGACAGACAGACAGACAGACAGACAGACAGACAGACAGACAGACAGACAGACAGACAGACAGACAGACAGACAGACAGACAGACAGACAGACAGACAGACAGACAGACAGACAGACAGACAGACAGACAGACAGACAGACAGACAGACAGACAGACAGACAGACAGACAGACAGACAGACAGACAGACAGACAGACAGACAGACAGACAGACAGACAGACAGACAGACAGACAGACAGACAGACAGACAGACAGACAGACAGACAGACAGACAGACAGACAGACAGACAGACAGACAGACAGACAGACAGACAGACAGACAGACAGACAGACAGACAGACAGACAGACAGACAGACAGACAGACAGACAGACAGACAGACAGACAGACAGACAGACAGACAGACAGACAGACAGACAGACAGACAGACAGACAGACAGACAGACAGACAGACAGACAGACAGACAGACAGACAGACAGACAGACAGACAGACAGACAGACAGACAGACAGACAGACAGACAGACAGACAGACAGACAGACAGACAGACAGACAGACAGACAGACAGACAGACAGACAGACAGACAGACAGACAGACAGACAGACAGACAGACAGACAGACAGACAGACAGACAGACAGACAGACAGACAGACAGACAGACAGACAGACACAGACAGACAGACAGACAGACAAAAAAACTGACCACATTTTTGGCTTGTATAGCGATGTAGTGACACCCTCCGCTTATTATTTTTTGAATATCTTTAATGTACAGAATCGTCATTTCTACAGTTTTTTTATATGTATAGATTGTGCAATGTGGTGTATTTGAATAAATAATTATCTAAACATTTAGAATAAGTTGGCACCTCGGTAATAATACATTTTTTTGCGAAAAAATTTCGCCTCCGAATAATTCCTTGTCAACTCTATGTTTAGGCCAAATTTTATCAAAATCGGTCTTGTAGTTTTAATATCCTAGCGCTAAAGGCTCTCTGCGTTGCGTTTATACAGTGTGTTAGTGTAAGCACCGTTATCCTTGAATCAAATATGCCCGTCAAAATGAACAACTTTTTCTATGAGAACAATGCTGGGAACTCAAAAAAAAATGCCGTCTTCATACCCATACGGATGCCCGGATCGGCAATTTGTATGGGTATGAAGACTGATTTTTTTGAGTTCTCAGCATTGTTCTTATAGAAAAAGTTGTTCATTTTGACGGGCTCATTTGATGGTTTCAAGGATAATGGTGTTTACACTAACATCTTGTATAACCTTTTATAAATTTAGAAAATTGCACTGAGTGATTTTGCTTGCATCCATTCTACATTCACAAAATTCTAATTACCTCACGTCCACTGAAGTATCAAAAATCAAAATATAAGATAAATAAGATAAGATAAATAAAAGATAATTATTCCTTATAGTGCACACATATTATTTTACAATTTAAAATTTAAAACGTTTGTAAAACACAATGAACCATAATATCGTCAACCAAGGGTTAGAGCATATAGTTCATTGAAACCAAAAAAAGTCTACCATCTCATTCACAGAAATATTTTTCTATTTTCATACATTCGCTCTCTACATAGAGATACATCAAAACGAGACAAAAACATCTCATTTCTTTATAAATAGCGCTTGTAACAAAAAATATATTTTCTTTATTCACCCTCCATAAACCAGATGTAAGCTAAACTCGTTTCCTGAAACTCTATCCTAATTTATTTAAGCTCTCAGCTCCGGCGTTTTATTTGTAAATTATAAGCTTTTTCTATTAACCTTTTGAAGTTATCCTTTGAACTTTATTTGAAACGTGCTTTAAACTTTATTTAATGCTTTCTCCTATCTTTATTTTGTAAAAATATAATATTAACTTGAAACCTTTGTTGTTAGATATACCTATAATTTAATTATTTGAGCTTTGTCTATTTTCAGAAAAGTGAAAACTCATCATTCAATAATAAAAATGAATTTATTCATCTTGACAATCTGAAGGGTAGTAAATAATTATAGCAAGTAATAACCCTATACAGAAGAGTGTCATTTATTTTAATATTTTTGTTAAGGGTGCGTCCACATTTGTATCATTTGCGCGATCAGATCCCCGATCAGATCTCCGTCGCGTATCATCGAAGCGTGTCAAAATGATACGCGTATCATGATACGCCCCGATCGCTATTAACCGCGTATCTAATACATGCCGTATCAAATACTCGCATGATCGGCAGAATGATCTAATAGGCGTCCACACTATGACACGCATAATTGATACGGCGCGATGATCGCGACCGAGATCTGCTGATCGCGCAAATGATACAAATGTGGACGCACCGTTATATTGTCTTGTGACATGATGACTACGTTACCGTCACTTTTGGACACACAGTGAGTCACTTTAAAATTATTGAAACTTATTGTAGAATGTAGAATAGAATATTTTGAATATGTTCTGACCACACGGTCGGATTTAGCTGGATCAGTGTTAGCCGTTATAACCTAAGCAATTTACGTAGGTCCACCATCTGCTGCCAATGAATCAATTATTACTTTTATGTTTATTTTCCATATTGTTATAATACAAACAACACATACATAACATTTTCAGGGCACTGGTGCGATTACCCCGGTACTGTAGTGCCTCAGGCATGTTCGCAGATGCTCACATTGATGATTTTTATGCTATCGTGAGATAGAAAACATGTTCTGTAGTACAAAGGTTAAGGGGTAGTTGCAACAGCATCCTGGAAATGATAGCAGGGAGGCTGGACTCAGCAGTTTTGGATCGCTTCACTGAGTTGCATGTGAGAGGTGCAACTGGGTGATTTGTCTCAGGGGGTCGTCACTGGCCTTATTTTTTGTTTCTTTTAACTTTTAAAATGTAAACTAACATAGGTTAAGATTCATGTTACCTACTAACAAAATATGGACTGTAATTGTCTGAAATAAAGATTTTTTTTTTTTTTTTTATTTATTTATTATAATACTATTTTCATGTATTACAAGCAACATTTTGTCTACATCTTTATTTAAGTTACAAAGCTACGAAAGATAATATGTTCCCAAAGCAGACAAAATCCATAATGATAATATTCCATTGTACATTTTAGGGTTCCGTACCTAACGGGTAAAAAGTGGACTCTATTACTAACACTTCGCCGGTTGACCGTCCGTGTCATCTGTCACTAGGTTGTACTTATTTCGAGAACTGCGATCACAAGACTGTATGTATTTTTGCTACCCCTATAACACCAATACAAAAATAACATTAAAGGTACTGCCATAAAACAAAAGCATTTTTTGCCGTTATTTCTAATTTTGCTCGATATCAATAATGGCAACATGTAGGTAATTGAAATAATCACAAAATACTGAGATTTTATTTTTTTATTTCAAAGATAAATAATAATCCATACTTTATGCTGATATTAAAAATGCGAAAGTGGGTCTGTCTGTCTGTTACGTCTTTACGCCTGAACCACTGAACCGATTTTACTGAAATTATGTATAGAGATACTTAGAGTCCCGATAAAGGACACAGTATACTTTTTATACCGGACAAATTTACGGTTTTCTCGCGATAAACGAATTTTGGCGCAACGAAGTTGCGGGCATCATCTAGTATCAATATAATTAATGATACTGAACCCCGTCCGGCGAGAGCCCAGTGCGCACTTGGCCGGTTTTTAGTTTTCATACTTGTAAATCAGGTTTCGCTATCACCATTACTTTGTCTAGTCGGGATATCTTGACTAATATCGTCTGCTCAGCTTCAATCTCTACTGCCAGTGACAAAGCACGTCTTGTTGTTAAGATTTAAATGTTGTAGCAAAATAGATTCATGAATTGTTGTTACAAAACAGTCAAAAGGATGAAGATAAAATAAACAGGTGCTGAAATGCACTGGAATGCACCGAAGTGCATGCCAGTCCATTCCAGTGGTTCGTTCAGTTCGTTTTACATTATTGGATCGGAATGGGAGATTACTAGATTGTAATAAAGTAAGCCCGCTATGAATTCCAAATAATAACTGTATTTTGCAATATCAAGATGTCTGACGCGCGGCAGCAGTTTTATGTAACAAAAACAACAAGGTAATGTGCAAAATCATCTTTGGTCGTAATTTCAAATATCTATCAAAACATGAGAAGATAAGGCTATATAAAATGCTTTTTTTAATGGTTTCAATTGAGATTAAATATTTAAAAGAACCCAAAAGTTATTTAAATACAATACACAGTTTGTGTGCTGATTAATCGGATACAGGTAACCACGGGTAGGACGAGGTGTCCATACAAAAATAGTTGTCAAACCTACGTCAACCCGCGAATCTACAGGCGGTGAACACGCATAAAGTCGCAACGCAAAAAACACAATTTTGTTGGAGAACATGGCTGCAGAGTATGTATGAAACGCTTAATTAACCTATCAAGCCCCATAAGATCACCGGTGATCGCGACAACAATAGAATAACAATAGATTTCCAAGAATCCACGATTGAAGGATTAATATAGATGAGGTTATTGTTTAACCCTCCGTGTACGAGGTGGGGTATGACATACCCCAGCGCTAAAAAAATTTATAGCATTTTTAAACGAAAAAAGTATGCGAGTTGGTTTCCTCAATAGCTGCAAATAAGACGTGGCTGCTTTAATTCCTACCAAATATTCAGTCCTATGTCTATCACTAATTCTATTACATGTGCTTAAAGTGCGTCTGGGTATCACATACCCCACCTAGTACAACACGTAGCGAAAAAAGTTAGTGTAATTTCTTTTGTTTTTATTTATTTATATGTTTAATTTGCTGTTTAACTTGATGAAATATTATTTTCTGGTATAAGTTTTGCTAAAAATGTCTCGGTTATCGAAAAAAATATATTTTACGAGCACTGACTGAAGAAGATGATGATTGCAACGTTGAGCAAATGAATTCCGAACAAGAATCGGCTGGTAATGAAGATTTTTGTGTCTAAATAACTGTCAATATTACGGAAACTTAAGTGACCAAGATCTATTTCATATTGTTTATTTAAAATTGATATTATCAATAGGTTAAAACTATTGTATACTATAGTCTTAGAAATTGAAAAGAATTTGATTGTAATAGGTGTCATTTGATTTTTGTACTGAAGAAAATATTTCATAGTTTATAGTTTGAAGAAAAAGTCAAGTTTTTGTGTTTTTGCTTTTAAAATGTATTTTCATAGTGTAAAATTTAATTTATTTTGCTTAAACAAACTTATTATCCATTCATTTAAATATATTACTTATTATTTTACAATCACAAGGAACAATTTTTCGGATTTAACTGCCTTTTATTGTTGGAGTATGTCACACCCCACCTAGTACAGCATTGTGAGATTAGTCACCTAGTACACGGGGGGTTAATCAATATCGTGTACATCATATAAGTGGATAACGCCCGCAACTCCGTTGCGCCAAAATTCTTGTATCGCAGGAAACCGTACAATGTACATTTTACCGGGACAAAAGTATCCTATGTCCTTTCCCGGGACTCAAAGTATCTTCATACCAAATTTCAGCGAAATAGGTTCAGCGGTTTGAGCGTGAAGAGGTAACAGACAGATAGACAGACAGCATTTCGAATTTATAGTAATTGGATGGATTATGTGCTATCTGATTCGGTATAGAAGTTGCTTGCACAATTTTGCAAAAAAACAGGTTATCACTTTATGCGTACTCGCCGTCACTTTTATCTTTTCGTTGAAGTCGTTTCTACTTTATCTTTTCTATCTAATCTTGCATGCTCTTAGTATTGCTACAGATCTAGGGAAGTGTTTGTATAAAGTTGAATTTTTATATCATATTGTTTAAGGTATGCTATTTCAACTATCGATCTATTTCTTTGTCTAAAAAACTGTTTGTTTAAATTTTGTTAAAGTACTTTATTTGAATGTCCATTTTTTTATCAAATATTAATTATCTTTTACAGAATATTTCACATGTAAATCGGAGCTAGATAGCTTAAAGAATTCTTTAACATTGGAACAGAAGATTATGGGATTATTGCAATCAGACTGCTTCAGCACATCGTAAAGAGTCGGAATTCAATTGCTTTTTAAAGAAAAAGGAACGATCAGGGAATAATTTGATTTCTAGATATTACAAGACCCTTATTGAAACCATGAAGTACATGACGTGTTTTGTTGTTACCATACTAGTTGCTACTCTGTTTGTTCAAGTACAAAGTGCGAGTATTGGTAAGTGTAATTTTTTTTATAATGTGACAGCAACAATGGTTTTTCTATTTAAGTGTCCATTATCAAGATTCATTTTAAACATTTTTAAAAATACTAATACTACGTTAATTATATTTGATCAAAAGAGAAATTATTTCAAGGGTAGAACTTCTGAGAACAGTCTTCAAAAAAGATTAGGGTTCTTTTGTCAACTACTTATGACCTATATTTTTTGCTATATACGTTTTATGCTTATAATATTGTTTCTGCCGCACTCATAGTGGAACATTAATTAGTTAAAATATGTAATTAATTCAAAATTTTGTTATAAGCCCCATACATTATCTGTCAAACTCTTCATTAAATTGATAAAGTTAATCCATACTAATATTATAAATGCGAAAGTATCTCTGTCTGTTTGTCTGTCTGTCTGTCTCACTTTCACGCTAAAACTACTGAACCGATTGTAATGCAATTTTGTACACAGATAGTCTAAAGCCTGAGAAAGGACATAGGCTACTTTTTAACTGGAAAAAGGGGTGTTAATGCGTAAATTTGTTCAAATTGAGTAAGTTCCAAAAATTTATAACAGATAGCGCTAAGAGTCGCCTACATCTCGCTATCGCTTGCTCATGCGTCTTTCTATAAGAGGTGGTACCATATTTAATTGCGTTTTTCGATTCTTTAGATTCTTATACACGTTACTAAATAACTCACTACTCAGTACTAATTTATCTATGCAGTAACGTATCACGTAACCTTAAACCTACCAATGATAAATAGTTTATGGGTAAAACTAAAGTTGTGTAATGGGGGGCTAAATAAGCTTTAAAATTTGGTATAAATAAAGTTTAATTTTAAAAAATTTAAATAATAAGTGCACACTGCACAGCTGTTTTTGGGTATTTTGATTTAAGGGGTTCCAGGGTTTTCAAAGCTTTTAAATTTGACATCAATTTTGTTGACACCGCGCGCTATAAACTGAAGTCCACGCGGACGAAGTCGCGAGCAACAGCTAGTAATAATTAAATGACTCTGAGTACGGCGGTTAGTAACGTAAATAGTAATATGAAAGAGATGATAATTATTTAACACCTAATACCACTCAAACTTCTACAATAGTACTTATTTTTTAACCGACTTCCAAAAAGAGGGAGGTTTCTCAATTCGACTTTTACATAATATTATGTTCTTTTTTCAGTGAAATCCGGCACCTCCATCAAAGAACTTAACATGTTTGGAGATGGCACCAGCAGACATAAGTGTCTGGAAGGTCTGTGCGTTCTGTTGTGCAGAACACACAGGTACAGAACTGGTTCTTGTGTAGGAGAGAGGTGTGTTTGTGAATAAAAAAAGAAGAAAAAAGGTTTCAAAGCCAGTAACTAATATTTTAATCTACTCGGTAACAACATAAAATAAATAAGTAATATAATATATTATATTTTTGTAACTTTTGTTTTGTTCATTGTTTTCATTTCATTGTTCCAATGTAGTTTAATTTAATACTAACGTCTACAAAAAATATAATATGAACAAGAATATAGGAGATAACTTTTCCACAAATCGAGTATTATTTGTTTTGATTGAACCTCAAACCAGAATCAACCTCAAATTGCTTTAATAGGAGTCAACGTACGAAGATAAACTGCCTTTAAATAATAAGAGAAAGTTGTTAACTGTTAAAAGTATTTTCCTTATAACATAAAGGAGGAGAATTTCCCAATGATTAGTGGGGAGTTGTTTGGGTATTCACCCCAGCCCCCAGGACACGCCTACGTCTGTACGTGGGAACTGAGAGAAATGTGCTTAATATGGGAGTTTTTGAGGAATAAACGGGTAAAAATTCGATGTTATTTTGCTCTGATTTTCTTAAGTAACGTAAGATTATTTCCGTGTGTGGAAACATAGCAAAAGTATGTTACATATTGTTACATATTTCCAATAAAATTTCATAGCATCTAGCGTAGCATCAGCTAGCGAATACAATTAAAAGATCTGTTTGTCTTTGTCTAGTAGGTACATTAGTAAAGTCACAATGTGACAGAAAAAGATTGAATATGAGTGAAAGTGACTTTGAGAAGGTACCAGAAAGTAGACAGTTTTCTTCCCAGAAACTGTATTCCTCCCATATTATAAGCTTCGATAAACTATAGATAATAACTAAATTGGATTGGATTGGAAAATATATTGTGTAATAAAATATTATGTTATTGGCATCAAATAAAACGAAATAATATTATTCTAAATGTCATTCATTTAGAAAATAAAAATGAACTTTGCAATAATAAAGTTAAAAGTAAAGAGTGAAAGAAAATACTTATAATGAATGAACTCTTGAAAAATCCTGATTATTAGATGAAACACTTGCATCTGGTTCCACTGCATCTGCCGAATTGGTAGCCCAATGCTCTGCAGCGCGCGTTGCAGGTGCTCTGGACACAGGAGCGAGGTGACACTTCTGGAACATCCTCCATCACTTCTGGAATATTTGCTTCTAGACCTGGCTGTCCCACGAGTTGTGGAAGTACAACGATTCCCGCCTCCTGGTCAGCTTCTACAACAAAAACTCTGTTGAGTACGTTTATTTTACTTTATCATGTTAACAAGCTGAGCTTACGTAATAGCAACCTTTCTTTACGAGGAGCAGTAGTAACATTTCAGTTACTTAACATAGTAGGTTTTGTTGTGTATGTTCAAAATGGATTGTTTAGGTTGATGGAATAAATTCAATAAGGACATAATTATGATATGAATGATAAAAGAGAAGTTGATTACTTTTCACAAAATAAACATATTGACATTTTATATTCTGGTACTCGAAGTACGAGGCTCTGAAATAAGACATTATAAATATGTGGTATACAGTACTTTATTCATCAAAAAAATATGTTTAGCTACTCGTGTATATTTTGTGCGGAGCCGCGTGCATACTATAATATACATTGCGAATGTATATATTATGCTCGCGAAATATCATTGCCACGGTCCTATTCATAACTTTTGCTTTTTACGTTTACAGAAAAACCGGATGCCAGGATTGCAACACTTTGCGATGAATTCATGCAGCTTATCCCATTTGATTTGCAGCTAAGCGACACGTAGGAGGCACTTGACACAAAACCCGCGTAACTGCGTTCTATTCAATAGTAGCTTTTTACATCAAATTAAAAGTCTGTGAAAGAGCCAAAGGTATGGCATACAGTTTTGGGTCATTACAGGTAGGGATTTTGAAAAAACATCTGCCTAAAAATTGGTGAGAGTAATTTAATGATTACTTATCTGATAAGAAAGAATATATCGATTGAGTTTGTAAGAAGAAGTTCTTACGCCTTATATCTCTCTAGTCGTGACGGCTTCTTAGTTGACAATGTTTGTATATGAATTCCCGAGATTTTCGGGAACGATATTTTGAGCAGGATGCTGGGGTTCCGGGATAGGGATCCTGGGATGGGATCGTCTAGAAAAGTCTTATGATTCATAAACGTCACTTATGCTTAAATCCACGACTCAACCATTTTGTTTCCGAAAGGAACTTACCAATAGGAACACTGTGAACGAAGGCAACGAACGCGGCAAGAAGGAAGCAAACTGCAATGGTCTTCATTTTGTTGTGATATTCTGTTGTCTTTGACACGATTTTTAATAATACTATTGTTGTTGAAGTAAATTTTTAATATTTATACCGAAGCTTATCTCTGAAAATGTTCGTAATAAGTTTATCGAAGATATTGACAAGCGATAAGGGACATCCCCAAGAAATTAGTTATTCTGGTCGCTGGTGGACCAAATTCGGCCTTCTAGTAAATCGTTTACGGAATTAACGATCTAATAACTTGTAGTGATCAGATGGCAGAGACGCTGGTGTAGTGTGATTTTTTTAAGAAAAACTTCTTTAGCAGCGTTTGCGAACTTTTGGCAAGGGGAAAAAATTGCGACAGTTCACGAGGTACACGTGACTTGATCGAAAAATAGAAGTGCCGTAGAAATAAAGCGAAAATATTAATATTATTATCATCCACTCGTTTCTATCGTGCGGCGTAAAATGCCCGTTTCAAGCTTCTGCTGTTTCGATTACACTTCTACCACCCTCTGACTCTCACTCTGACTCTCAGAGAGCAACCAACCCGTTGCTTTTATTTGCAGTGTTTTTGATAGTCATTCCATTACTGGTACGGGGCACCTAAGGTTTTTGTTTGAAAGTACTAGAAGACTACTTTTATTTTTAGGATTAATGCCTATGTAATATTATGAACTCTTAAAATACCAATAATTGGGTGTTTTACTTTAAATCAAGTGCGCAAAATTGAAACACGATAACGCGCCCTAAGGGCTCCATTCCACCGCGGTGCACGGAGAGACTACGCACGTGCGTCAAGCTTCGCTTTGTAAGAAAATATAATATGTGACTGTGTCCACTGCAACCAACGGACACGCTACGCACGAATTAACTCAAGTCAAAGAAATAAATCCATGCACGTCCACGCGTGCGCGTGGCCTAATATAAGAGGTATTCGCCCCGTGTAAAATGTTATGACTAATTTAGATAAATAAACCCCAGACTACTACGTGCTACTACATACCTATGTAATACCTACAGTCCATATTATTTAAAATGAGTCAGGCGCTTAGCTACTGCCGATTACATTAATATATATTTTTAAGAATAAACTAAATTAAGCGTGGCCTTACTCTGCGTCCTCAATCGTTTGTATCACGGGGAGTGCTCCGAGGAATTGTTCGGAATCATACCTCCGGCAACTTTTCGCCATCGTACTACGCGAAAAATATAACTTCCTCATCACTTTGATGAGTGGCAGTCTTCCACCGTGAATTTTTCGGCGAACTTTGGAACGAACTGTAACCATCAGTATTTCCAATATGACCTGCAAACCTTCAAGAAGAAAACGTATTGCCTTTTAAAAGGCCAGCAACCACCTGCAGCCAGCACCTGCAGCTCTTGTAATGTTACTAGTGTCCATGGGCGACGGTAGTTGTTTTCCATCTGCTGACCCGTTTGCTCATTTGTCCCCTTATTTTATAAAAATAAAGAAAATAATATATTCAGTAATTGTTTTATGTTCAACCGTATGTATTGGCCATTAACACTGCAGTACACGCGCCCCTTTTTTTACACGAGTACTCGCGTGGCCTACCATGGTAGGCCATCTAAAAATCTTAATTGTTTTCATACTAATTATTATTTTATTAAAATGACAAATTAAATCAAAAATATAATTAATTAACTTACTTTAACAATTAAAAATATTTAATTTATTATTAAATTACTGAAAAATCAAAAAAATTGTGAAATTCTATGAAAATGTGACAAAAATCGTATTGATGAAATCAAACATGTGTATTCCTTACGTGAAAGTAAAATAAGTTAGATTTTTGTTTGTTTTATGTTATTCGAGATTCGATCCTACTTTCAGGTCAGAATAAAACCAGAAATAACAAATCTATCACCACTTTCTTGGCGATCAAATCTGGGCTAACATGCAGCGTTGACATTGCCCCATACGTCTTATCGGTGGGGCTAAATCGTGTTGGATTCTTAAATAATCCTGAATCATGCTACATAAAATACTAATACGTTATTTGTTCTATTTATAAACTCAATTATTTTTATATTTTCATTATTTTTTTCCGAGAATTAATTACCCTAAACTTCAGAAGTCACCGGATTAGCTCATTTTCATACAAGTTTGACTCCTAGACTAGGGTTTACAAAACCGGTCAATATTTGTCACTTGTATTACTCTTGATCACTTATTTAGTTACAGCAGCTAACTTAGATCACAATTTTATATTTCAAAATTCACATCAAAAGCCTGATGAGGAAATCAGACAACCGGCACTGATGGCGCTAAGTTTTCATTGTGAAAACTACAAAATAGTTTATTTATTGATTAATTAAATACTGAAAACTAGTTAAAATTTTAATTTTTTATTAATTTTAAAATTATTTTTTGCAATTTGGTGAGATTTCCTATGTTTCTGGTTAGTCATAATGTGGTTACGACGTCAATCTGTACAGGTCACGGTATCTTATTAAAAAATTAAATTTTAGTGTTTGTAATCAAATAATCATAAATATTTTTTAGTATAAATGCATAAAATATGCAATTATAAACAATAAAAACGTTAAACATCAATAATTAAAAAAAACATACATGGTTGAATTTAGTACACCAATACTCGTGCGGACTACTATGGTAGTCCAGCGTTTTTGATGCTAAATATCTATAATTTCAATCGACTATCAGGTTACAGGGGTTACAGGAGGTTTTGTCAAATTTATCAAACGAGGATTACCTGGAATGGCAAGTTTCTAGCGCGCTTTACTGAAAAAATATCGCTGAAAAAGTGACCCTGGTCTACCATGGTAGTCCACGCGTGTACTGCAGTGTTAAATACCCTTATATTCATACCAGTGAATTCCCCTAAGTATACACTATAAGTACCTACAGGAATTCGTATTTAGTATAGTATTTAATTGAGAATGAGCTGGTATAAAATTAGGTGTGACGCTGCTAGAGTAGTTTTACATGATTAGCACGTAGGCAGTTAACCGATATCATGTAATAATCTTAAAAAACAATACATAATATAACATACTCTCCATATGTATACCAAACTAACATTCTATACATTTAGATATAAAAGCGATAAATATTATTAAAAACATAAATATTATGATCATAATCACTAGACAGATATAAATAGGTACCCATTATGTATTTACAGCGTACTAATCGCCAAGATATCGTTTGTAGCAACTCGTCGTCCTAAATAATATCATATACTTCTATAAGAAAAGTCACTTAGTTACGATCGTCTTCAAAGTACTTGGTGATTGTTTAATCTAAAAAGGACATTGTATTTGGGATACGGTATAATATTATGTATTATGTAGTCTACTATGCCCCGATTTAAAACGATAACACGGGTTTTTGATCCATACATTTTATTGCATTGTCCTTTGGTACGTAGATACTTTGAGTTCCGAGAAAGGACAAAGGATACTTTTTGTCCTACAAAAATGTACGGTTCCCGCGTGGTAATCGAATTTTGACGCGCAACGGAGTTGCGGGCGTCATCTATTTTTTGGTCATAATTTAATACAACATACGTTGTTCCACTAACGAGTTTCTTATTAATTTATGATATTAGTGGGATTAATGTAATTAGTTCCGACGAGCCGTATTCATCGCGCTAAGTGACGAGGGTCAAATTCCTTACACGCGAGTTATCACGCCAACATTTATATTTTGACTGATTACGAATCAATAAATATAATAGAAGTTCGCCCGCCCGTGTAAATATGTAATTGCACAAGAACTGCACATATTTTATTCGCTAAGAAAGGAGCCCTTCACTTAAAGGTCTTCAGGTAAGCACTGCATGACCATGAATATTGTAATTGAAATTATTTAAAAAAAGGTTTAGTAAACAATTACTTTATTTCAAAACAAATCAACGGAAGCAGACGCAGTAGGCGTTGGTGCTGCAGAGGCCGATGGCGTAGCCGAGACTGCGGCAGATGGAGTTGCACTGGCTGGCGATGCATATGCGGAGTCTGGCGGCGTCCGCGAAGCCCAGCGCCGTCATCTCCTCCGGCGTCACCGGGTGGAAGTCGTCTCCCGTCAGCTCGCTCACCAGCCGCGGGTGATCGGCTTCGTCTGGGAAAGAGTGCAGTTTGATTATCAAATTCTATGGAGTTAGTATCATGAATGAGGTCATAAACAAAAATATGAGAAGGGATATAGTTTCTCAAAGTAGTCTTAAAATACCTGGCCTTAGGTGATGCTTGTAGTAGGTTAAAATAACTATTGCTTGAATCAATAATGATCCTGTCATTACCGATGAAAGCCAAAAAGATGATGACCATCAGGATCCTCATCAGGAGAAAGGCAATCTAGCAAAGTTGTCAAACATATTTCAAAAGAAATCAAAATTTGCTTACCGATAGGAACAGCCTGCACTAAGGCAATCACCACAAAGGCAATAGCTAGAACCACAAAAGTCTTCATTTTTGGGATGTTGTAGAATATTCAAGAATAATTATACAAGTTACTTGGAAAGTGAGTGATGTAGAGTATGCGAATTATGATTTAGCTAGAGTATTTATATCATTCAAAAGCTTATCAATGATTCTGATTATTCATAATAATTAAATGTAGGCTAAGCTTACTGATAAGATTTTAGGGATTTTTTTAAACATTGTCAATATATAACGTACTTCCCCTTATAGTATCTAAACCATAAAATCAAATTAATCTTATGGTTGTAATAAGTTATAATTTCAATTTTCTAAAATTTGCTTTTCACGATGCACTATCACAAACACATTGTTTTGAACTTCTAGCAATGCCTTGATAAACCAATCGTCAATAATAATAATTAATTAGATATATCGCTTGACAAACAACAGAGCCAGAAAAAGGGCCGGGACACCAAAACACGACACAACGTCGTACGACGTCGTGTCGTACGACGTCGTGTCGTGGGAATCTACGACGCGCGTCGTAAAAAACCACGACACGACATCGTACGACGTCGTACGACGTCGCGTCGTAGAAACTCATATTTGAATTTCTACGTCGTATCGTGTTTTTGTGTCCCGGTCCTAAGTCTATTTTGGTACAGTTAATGTCAAACAATTGTAAAATACACCCAGAAGCTACAGAAGATTAAAGTTTATTTAAGCATTAATTTCTATCAATAATCTACAGTCAATGGCATATAAAAGTGGCAATACCAGAGTCATCTTATGTTTAGTAGCAAGTCCTAGAGTAGTATAATGTAGTACCTAAAGTATAAATCAATGATAATTTCTGGAAACAAAACGTTCTTTAGAAATAATCATTAAATTATAGGGAAAGTCCCTTATCAAAGGTCTTTTCATAACAATTAACGTTATCTATATTGTTACGGATACAGACACGTGGTGCCATCTAGCGTCGGACCAGCGAACTGACCAAGGGAACACAGGCAACATAAATCCCCTACTCGATACTAGATGGCGCTAGGAGTGGGTACCTGCGAGTAATTTCTAGAGATATCTCATACTTGTTTACGCATATCGGGTTTACTCTGGGATGTTCCGGAATTTTCTGAGATTCAATCCGGCTCGTATAAATAGTCGCAGACTGCAGCCGGCAGTTCAGTTTAGTTCGAGCGATCTTCGAGGCGACTTCGAAGTGAAAACAAGTGATCAATAGTGAGTGATTGTGATTGTGATAGTGACTCGGCTACGACCTAGGACAGTGATAGTGCTCAGTGATTTGGATCTAGTGCTTAGTGTTTGGACTTAGTGATTTGTGTGAGCTAGTGTTTGTGAATAAAGTCTTCAAGAGAGTCACCAGGTCTTTCTCTCCGAATCCAACGAACCCTAGCACGTAACAATATTTTCATCGGTAATTATCTCTAAATTTACATTGTATAAATGGGAAGTCATTCATAGATTTCAACATCACTTGTATTGTCGCTAGCAAACATGAAGTTCCTCGTTTTCTCTTTCCTTCTTCTGGCATTCGCTGCCTTTGTGCAGAGTGCTGCAGCTGGTAAGTTACGATTCATGTCCTTCTTATTAGAAATTGGTCAACTAAATTGCTGATAACAGCAAACGTTTACCCTGTGAAAACAATTACCTATACTTTCTTTGTCTATAAGATGATAATTATTTTTCTTCCTTTTATAATGAATGTCTCCTCCTCTAAGATCATAATAATATTACGTCTCCTGTTTTATTAATGTTCCATCCTAATCAAATTCAATAAGGATTATGCTACTGTTGGTCACAAATTTTCCTTAACTACTGCTTTCTTTCCAGACAAAGCCGATCACCCGCGGCTGGTGAGCGAGCTGACGGGAGACGACTTCCACCCGGTGACGCCGGAGGAGATGACGGCGCTGGGCTTCGCGGACGCCGCCAGACTCCGCATATGCATCGCCAGCCAGTGCAACTCCATTTGCCGCAGTCTCGGCTACGCCATCGGCCTCTGCAGCACCAACGCCTACTGTGTCTGCTTCCGCTGACCTCTTTCATAAATTACATTACATTACATGGTTATGTTATAGTTACAAAGGTTAATCACGACTATAATTTATATGTGCTGTTGTCATCTTATAGTGGTTAAAGTTGTCTTATATCGACAGTGCAAGACAGACATAGACACACTTTATCAGTAATTGTACTGATAAAGTGTGTCTATGTCTGTCTTGTAATTATAATTTTCGCCCCCAAAAAAACTATTTTTTTTTACTTTTAACAGCTATTGTCTCCACAATGTATCGCTCGCGGAGTCCCCTATAAGGCCTATGCATCCCCAGGACTTCGCAGAACTACTTGTACTAATATGTTACCTGTGGCAGAGCACACTAAATGTCTAAACACACTAGGCCGAAGTTACGCGGCGTAAATTCCGCATGATTACGCCCGCAATGTATTTTAAATTGCCGACGACACACTATTCCGTCGCGTTCCGTCCATATTTTGTGTACGTTGACATTGCGGACGTAATTTACGCTGCCTAACTTCGGCCTAGTGTGTTTAGACACTATGACTTATTCCAGAAGCGTAGCGTGCGTTTGTGGGGCACGTATAAGAATTTGGTTGGAGGCCGTCGGGAAGGCTAATAGCTTTGTCCACACTGGGCCTTTTTTTGTTCATCAAGGGCATGCGTTATAGCGCAGTCAACAGCGAACGTGAGGCATGCAAGTGACGCGCGTTGAAATCGTAGCGCTCGCTATGACACTTTTCTTTCAACGCGGGTGGATTTTGACGCATTCAATTATTGAATATGCCAAACGAAAGTTGAATAAAAAGAAGATGACGAAAATTGTAGATGAAATTGCATAATATGGACATAGCTGTTAGCTTTGTCCACACTGGGCCTTTTTTTGTTCATCAAGGGCATGCGTTACATATAGCGCAGTCAACAGCGAACGTGAGGCATGCCCGTGACGCGCGTTTGAAATTGTAGCGCTCGCTATAACACTTTTCTTTCAACGCGGGTGGATTTTGACGCATACAATTATCGAATATGCCAAACGAAAGTTGAATAAAAAGAAGATGACGAAAATTGAAGATGAAATTGCATAATGTGGACATAGCTCGAACGATGAGGGCCTTCGTGGCCCGGGGCCCTATATAATTGGTACGGCATATACGGCGGTAGGTACGCCCCTGACTCATTTGTTAAAACACTAGAAGACGCCCGCAACTCTGTTCGTGAAAAGTATCCTTTATCCTTCTCCGGGACTCAAAGTATCTGCATACCAATCGGTTCAGGATTCAAGCGTGAAGAGGTAACAGACAGATAGACGCATTCGCATTTATTATATTAGTATGGAATATAGATCGATTATAATATACAGGTAGGAAGTAGTCTGACGCTAAATATTTTATCTAAATTAGTCACAATATTTTCAGAGGGGGATCCCCTTATCTGACATTGTGATATTTACAAATTAGGCATTGATTTCATCGTTTTAATTTATCGTGTTTCAATTTTGTGTACTTTATACAGGGTGCAACAAAACATTAATTAGTGATTATACTTTATGGAGTGTATGGATTCCCTGTATAGAGTTTACTGTGAAAGTAGCGGTGTTGAAAGAATAACTTTTTTAAGCTTTTGTATTGACAAATTCATGACGCTGCACTGAAATGCTTGCCATACATGATACAAATCACAAAAAAATGCTACTTTGATGCACATTTGATGAGAATGCACAGTGAACTCTATAAATGTTATAAGTCGACGGTCCCTACGTAAAGCGACATGTCAAAAGTAGTGGTTTTCAGGAGAGCGTTTTTAAGATTCTAACCGTTACTGTAGATTATCATAAACCATGAACACGATATTTTTGGTTGATCTGTAAAATGCAGGCTGTTTTTAATGATAATATTTGTAATAACACTATTTCTACAATTTTTCGCCAAAATTGCCAGATAGCCGTATATTTTACGCTGACATTAAGTTCTACATGTCCGTTTGTATGTATATTACATTATTTGGTATATAAGGTATAATATAATTGCACAATATAATGAGGTTATAACTTTATAGTTAAAACGTGTAAGGAGAATAGTACATTACGCACCTAGGGCAGGAAAATTCATAAGAAATGCCTCAGATAACAATATGTAATGTGATCTGAAGCTTTCATATTTACTACCCATGATGCGTGTACTATTTTTCTCATCGACGGAGGCGGAAAACGGCAACATCGGTAAGCGCAGCGGGAAGAAAGTTGACGCTTTCCGCCCGGAGGTGAGAAAAATTATTTTCTCATCTCCGGGCGGAGCACGTCAACTTTCGTCCCGCTGCCGCGCTGCGCTTACCGATGTTGCCGTTTTCCACCTCCGCTCCGTTGATGAGAAAAACAGTATACGCACAATGTTGGGCAGTAAATAATAAAGCCTCAAATCACATTACATATTGTTATCTGAGACGTTTCTTATTTTCCTGCCCTAGGTGCGTGTAATATACTTACTACTTCCCTGCAATTACAATTTTACTAGTGTAACTAGTGGTTGGCCCGCGGCTTTGCTCGTATTAAGAAATATTTTTATTAATAAGGTATCAAAGTCTCAGCCCTATTGGTTTAAAATTGACAAAGTTTCATACAACCTTTCACCCCCTATTCTATATGCTCTTGGGGGTAGAATTGATCAAAATCCTTTCTTAGCGGATGCCTACGTCATAACATCTACTTTCAGCCCGATCCGTCCAGTGGTTTGGGCTATGCGTTGATAAATCACTGTGTCAGTCAGTCGGTCAGTCAGTCACCTTTGTAGGTATAATATATTTAGATTAATAATTATAATAGTTATCACAACTTTCATAATATACCTGCGACATAATAATATACTGGCCTGTGTTAGTATTTATACTAATCTAGTGCCTATATTTAGTTGATAATAATAAAAATAAAAGATAGCATTTCACAAACAAATAACAAAACAATAGATAAGGATCTTCCCCGACAAGTTTTGAGTCTAGACTAGACATTAAATTTAGTCCAATAACATTTAAGGGTTCTATACCCAAGAATATTATCTATATAATATAGAAACGGGACCCTATTGCTAATACTTCGATGTCTATCCGTCTGTCTGTCTGTCTCCAGGCTGTATCTCAAAAACCACTAAAGCTAATCTTCTGAAATGTTTACATATTGTGTATTTCTGTTTCCGCTCGCGCTATAACCAACAGCTCAACACATTAAAAATAATTGATGTTTTTAGCCTTGATTATATGCGTCTGCCCGTTTAGCGACTACACCGCGAGAAATGACAGCGCGACCGCATTGTTGCATAGTTTGCGCGAGAGAAATTCTAATGTAGTAAAATGTGTCATCGTCCCTGCAACTTCTATTACTATAAGTAAGATAATGAATAATGATAAAACTAAAAAAAATTATTTCAAACTTCCTCCAAAAATTGGTTTAAGCGCAAGGATTATATACATATTACATAGTCAGTAGTTTTTTTAAACGTCACAAAGCGTAAACCGAAACCTAATTTTTATTCATTCAACTCGAATAATATTTGAGTTGAATGAATAAAAGTTTCAACTAAAATATTAACTCAAATATTATTTGAGTTGAATGATTAAAGGTAGGTTTCGGTTTACGATTATGTAAATAAAAACTTTTTACTTTATAGGATTTCAGAAGTAGGATTCTAATATAATTGGTATTGAAATTATTTAAAAACAAGTTAAGTAACAATAACTTTATTACAAAAACAATATATTATAAATCCTGTAAATGTCCAACCAAATCAACGGAAGCAGACGCAGTAGGCGTTGGTGCTGCAGAGGCCGATGGCGTAGCCGAGACTGCGGCAGATGGAGTTGCACTGGCTGGCGATGCATATGCGGAGTCTGGCGGCGTCCGCGAAGCCCAGCGCCGTCATCTCCTCCGGCGTCACCGGGTGGAAGTCGTCTCCCGTCAGCTCGCTCACCAGCCGCGGGTGATCGGCTTCGTCTGGGAAGAAAGCAGTAATTAAACAAAAGTTGTCGATTGAAGACTTACAGTAGCATAAATCCTCATTGAGTTTAATTAGGCTGGAACATGAATAAAACAGGAGACGTAATATTATGATCTTAGAAAAGGAACTATTTATTATTATTATTATTATTATTCTTATTATTATTATGTATATATATGATATTTTGTCTCGGCAAATATGCCGGTTATGATTCAGGTACGGGCTAGGCCAAGTACCTGACTCAGTTTGTATGAGAGAAGAGTTATGATTGTGAGGTAGCGAAAGATGATGATGGATTTAGAAACCGATGAACGATGGAGCAGGTATCAATTACGACGGATTTTTGCATGTGGATGTATGTGTTTTTGTTTAGGTCAAGTGATTTCAGAGCAGCACTAAGGGTCTTCGGGATGACGCCAGTTGAGGAGATGATAATGGGTATGATTTTTACGGTATCCTGGCGCCACATTTGCTTTATTTCGTCTGCGAGAGGAATGTATTTTTGAATCTTTTCGTTATGTTTTTGTTTCAGGTTATTGGTGTTCGGGACGGCTATATCTATGAGGTAAGTGATTTTTTGAGATTTGATTGTCAAGGTTATATCAGGTATATTACTCAGTATGGTGCGGTCGGTGACTATGTCTCGATCCCAATAGAGTTTAGCGGTGTTGTTTTCCAGGACGTTGCAGGGTTTATATTTGTAATAAAGTGTGTGTGTGTGTCGATTAGTTTATACTTGATGGCTAGTAGTTGATGGATATGTTTAGCTACATTGTCATGACGGTGGGTGTATTCTTTGTTGGCCAGTGAACTACATCCTCCTGTAATGTGTTCTATTGTTTCGTTGGTTTGGTGGCATAATCTACATTTATCGGTATCTATGTTTTCTTTGAGTATGTATTTCGAGTAGTTGCGGGTTTTAATTATTTGGTCCTGTATTGCGACTAGGAAGCCTTCCGTCTCATTGTAAATATTGCCTTTTGTTAGCCAACTGAAGGATGCGATTTGGTCTATATGGTCCTGTTGTAACTGGTGAGGGAATTTTCCATGTAGTGCTTTACTTTTCCATTTAGTAATTTTATCACAGTCTTTTATTATTTTGAGTTTTGGATTAAATTGAGTATTGTTTAGTTGCAGGGGAGCTCCAGAATGGGTAAATTGTAATATGGCTTTGTGTAAATTACTAGTTTCAGCTTTACTTTGGAAATATATTCTTAAATGTTCTATTTGCTTGTAACACAGGTTTTTTATGTCGATGCAACCTCGGCCTCCTAGTTCCCTTTTGAGTGTGAATCGTTCGACTGCAGAATGGATGTGATGGATATTATGTTTGTAACTAGCGGTACGGGTTGCGGTGTTAAGGGCGTCGAGTTCTGTATCAGACCATTTAATAATTCCGAATGAATAGGTTAATATTGGTATTGCGTATGTGTTAATTGCTTTTATTTTATTACGACCTGATAGTTGAGTGGACAGTATTTTATTTAACCTTAGCTTGTATTTAGATTTTAGTGTATTTTTTATATCCTTATGACTAATTGCGGTGTTTTGTATGTATCCTAAATATTTGTACGTATCATGTACTTTCATACTATCTATTATGTCATCTTGTAGTTCCAGGTTATGCGGATATATTTGTTGGTGTTGGCCTTTTATAACACAGTTAATTTTACATTTATCGATGCCGAAAGCCATTCTGATATCTGTGCTAAATCTTTCCGTGAGTTCAAGGAGATGTTCTAGCTGTTGTCTGTCCGTTGCGTAGATTTTGATATCGTCCATGTATAACAGGTGGGAAAGTTTTATATTGTTTACTTTGTCTATTGTGTATCCATGAGACGATTTGTTGAGAATTTTTGATAATGGGTTAAGGGCTAAGCAAAACCATAAAGGGCTAAGGGAATCGCCTTGGAATATGCCGCGTTTGATTTTAATATAGGCTGTGGAGAGTTGTGTATTAGTTGTTCTTAGATTGAGTTGAGTGGACCAGGTGGACATTAAATGTTGTAGTAGCTTTATTAGTTTGTTATTGACCTGATATATTTGTAAAACTTTTATTAACCATGAATGCGGAACACTATTAAAATCTTTTTGGTAATCAATGTATGCAAAGTAGAGGTTGTGACGGTTTCGTTTGGCGTTATTGTGTATTTCGGCATCGATGACTAGCTGTTCCTTGCAACCCATAGACCCCTTGGTACATCCTTTTTGCTCCTCAGGTACGATTTTATTTTGTGTAATATGTGCATTAAGCTTATATGTTATAATTGATGTAAATAATTTATATATTGTGGGTAGGCAAGTGATCGGGCGGTATTTTGATGGATTAGCAGTTTGGTCTTTATCTTTGGGCTTTAAATACCCTGTGTCATAAATAAAGGTATAGTTTCTGGAGTCTGTATGAATGAAATAAATATGTTTGTTATATGGCGATGAGTTGATGTAAAATATTTGAGCCAATAATTTTGTATCTTGTCAGGCCCTGGGGCTTTCCAATTTAAAGTTTTCTTGATAGCGAAAGTTACATCATCTCTATCCACTGTAATGTCAGGCATTTGGTTTATGTTCTGGTAATCCTGTTCTTCAGATCTGATCCATGAGCAATCAATGTTGTGTTGGACTGGTATAGACCACAGACTTTCCCAATAATCTTTTACATGATTTATATCTGGCGGTTGCGTAATTTTAATGTTTTCAGAATTAAGATTTTGGTAAAAT
Organism: Polyommatus iphigenia; assembly: GCA_963422495.1. Lineage (NCBI taxonomy): Eukaryota > Metazoa > Arthropoda > Insecta > Lepidoptera > Lycaenidae > Polyommatus > Polyommatus iphigenia. The sequence goes on from OY730189.1 coordinate 4,583,735, forward strand.
AATTTTTGGTTGTTATTAAATTGCATATTGTCTTTTCTTCTAGCATTACTAATTTGAAGTCGACGTAGACGTTTGGACTGTGCTTTCAATTTTTGTTTTAAATTATGTAGGCGGTCAAGTAATTGATTTTCAGGGAGATTATTTGGGTTTATTTTCTGTTGTTTCCTTGGGTTGAGGTTTCCTTTTAAATATTGAGTTAACTGTCCTACTTCTTTCCGTAGCTGTTTGATTCTGTTTTCTATTCGTATCTGCCATTTTGGATCACTATTATCTATTGTTTTTCTTGTTTCTTTTTCTTTAGGCTTTACAGTTTTTGAGTGCAGAATTGCTGTAGTCATAGCCCCACAGTATATAGTGCTGTGAATTTCTTCCAAACCGGGTTCTTCTTTTTCCTCTAAATATTTTCCGATAGCACAATTTAGTACGTTTACAGTTTTAATTACATTGCAAGTGATCTGGAGCTTAGGTATTATAGGTCTTAGATTTGGATCTGAACCGGAGTATTTGATTAACATTTCCTTGAAAATATTATCAATTTTTTCAGATTCTATTGCGTTGTGGTTTGTTGGTGTTCTCTGGGTGGTGTCAGTCTCTAGTTCGATTGTATGTTCAATGATGTGGGATGAGTTTAGCAAAGAATTTGATTGATGTGGTGATAACAAAGAATGATATTGTGATAATGGAATGATAGATTGATTATTATCGGTTTGTAAATTGCTTAGTAATTGTAAATCTGCGTCCTGTGTAGTATTTTGAACATCAGGTTCTTCAAGGATTTGGGTTATTTCAGCTACTGAATTCTTTAACTGTTCTCTTACATGAGGTGCTATCCTGTTATTACGATGGATTACTCTAATTTGATCGGCAAGTCTTTGTTCTGATAAGTGACTCAGTTCCGGAAAAATTTCAATGAATTTTTGATATAGTGATGGTCTGAATGCTGTGAGATTTGATTCGCATGATGTGACTATGTAGTAACAACGGAGAAGTTTTCTGTTAATTTGGTCGCGGTATATGCTGCAGTATAAATGTAAGTATGTAGTGTGTTAAAATCCGTATCGTCTGTCAGTATATTTGGAAGTGTTTCAGTATTAAGGTGATGAATTATCTGTTTTAATTTTTGTTGAGGTCTTCCAACATTGACTGTAGGGTTTGGGCTGACGTGGCAAACAGAACTATATCATCGGCAAAGCGATTTTTGAAGCGAAGCATTGCCGATGAGATTTATTATAAAAGAAATAATAATGCTCATCTATTATATATATACAAAAAGATGTATAATTATTTTCACAGAATAAACGTTTGGTGTTATCAGCAATTTAGTTGACCAATTTCTAATAAGAAAGATGAATTGTAACTTACCAGCTGCACCACTCTGCACAAAGGCAGCGAATGCAAGAAGCAGGAAAAAAAGTACTAGGAACTTCATGTTTGCTAACGACAATACAAGTGATGTTGCAATATATGAATAAGTTTCTATTTATACAATGTTAATTTAGAGATAATTACCGATGAAAATATAGATAACGTCAATTGTTATAAAAAGGCCTTTGATAAGGGACTTTCCCTATAATTTAATGTTTATTTCCTAAAGGACGTTTTGTTTTTTAAAATTATCATTGATATATTATACTTTAGGTACTACATTATATATTTTACTCTTGGACTTGCTACTAAACATAAGATGACTCTGGTATTTTTTATATTATGCCATTGACTGTACGTTATTGATAGAAATAAATGCTTAACTTAATGAACTATAATCTTCTGTAGCTTCTTTGTATATTTTACTATTGTTAAACATTAACTGTACAAAAATAGACTAATCCAATTAAAGCCGATTGCAAAGGACTGGCTATAGAATTGCGTACTCAATTCTATAGCCAGTCCTAAAAGCAAACGCAGGCATACATTTTTACCACGCGGCAAAAAGAGAGGGATATTATTATTTCGTGCCGGCGGTCTACGCTTGCTCTCATATGAATTTTCCATTTTTGGCTATTTAAAAAACACACAATTAAAGCTGCTAAAGTGGTTTTCACTTTAAAAATATCTCCACCGCTGCTAACAAACCAATTTATACAGGGTGCAATTAAACCTTCCTGCCGAATTTTTTTCAGGGCTTAGGTATCATTGGGAGAGTCCATTTAACCAAAAAAAATTGGGTGTTGTTTTTTTTAATGACATATTTTATCCCATTTAAAATCGTTGCAGAACGTTCACTCACGGCGCGGGGGAATGAGCGGGGGTGACTCGGGGGGAGGCGCGCGCGCGGGGGCACGTCACGCGCGGGCGACGCGTCGTGTCCATTAATAATTGTAAAGTTTTTTAGGATAACTTTCGGAAGCTATTTTTCAACATTTTAGTACTGAGTGATTATAAAAGAAAAAAAGACGGGTTGCACTCCGGGAGTGCCGGCAGAAGTGAAAACTTGATTATTAACGTTGTGCATTATTTTTTAACCCGTTTTTTATGAAAATCGATTTTTAAAAAATTGTTTTTTTTTAATTATACGAAACCCTTACAATTTTTTTAATCCATTTTTTATGAAAATCGATTTTTTTAATTAATCGAAATTCGAAAGCCTTACAATCGATTAAAAAATATCGACAATCGAAAAAAAACAATCGATTGTTCGATAACGAGTTAACTATTATCGTAAACAATTTACTAGAAGATCGAATTTTGTCTACTAAGCGGTCAGAATCACTTGTTTCTTGGGGATGTCCCTTATCGCTTGTCAATATCTTCGAAAAACTTATTACGAACATTTTCAGAGATACGCTTCGGTATAAATATTAAAAGTATACTTCAATAACATATTATATTATTGCAAATCTTGTTGAAGACAACAAATCACAACAAAATGAAGACCATCGCAGTTTACTTCCTTCTTGTCGCGCTCGCTGCCTTCGTGCACAGTGTTCCCATTGGTGAGTTCCTTATGGAAACAAAACAGTCAAATCGTGGATATAAACATAAGTAACGTTTATAAATCAATTGTCTTCTCTAAAGGATCCAATCCCAGGATCCCTATCCCGGAACCCCAGTATCCTGCTCAAAATGTCGTTCCCGAAAATCTCGGGAATTCACAAGCAAATCATTCAGCTTCAACTAAGAAGCCGTCACGACTAGCGAGATATAAGGCGCAAGAACGATTTCTTACAAATTCAATCGATATCTTTCTTGTCAGACAAGTGATCATTCAATTGTTCTTACCAATTTTAGGCAGATTTTTTTTAAACCCCTACCTGTTAATGACCCAAAACTGTACGCCATACCTTTGGCTCTTTTACAGAATTTTAATTTGATGTAAAAAGCTAGTATTGAATAGAACGCAGCTACGCGGGTTTTGTGTCAAGTGCCTACAACGTGTCGCTTAGCTGCAAATCAAATGGGATAAGCTGCATGAATTCATCGCAAAGTGTTGCAATCCTGGCAGGGAGGTTTTTCTGTAAACGTAAAAAGCAAAAGTTATGAATAGGTTGTTCAGAATGTTTATCCTTAAATACATGCTCGCGGCTCCACACAAGTTAGTCAAACATTAATATTTAGATAAAAAAGGATATTATCATATCGACGGGTGAAAGCGGAAGTGGCGTAACTTGAATTTTGGCCAAAATCACTTTTTAATTGATTGTTGTATAAAAAAAAATTCTGCGTCGAATGGTCTATATCTCGTCTTTCTACGATAAATTCTACTAAGGATACGACCATCGATTTTTGCCACCTTTTAGCACAGACCTTAAAAAAAATTGTCGTAACTAGACGAAAAACTGCAATTTTTGGATAAAAGATAGATACGGCAATGCGTGAGAAATTAGAAAAAGATACGACACAGGTTTTTTAACTCTCTAGTTTGATTTGAATGAGTTACGACATTTTTGTCGCCTAAAATACAACATTCACAAAGATACGACAATTTATTTCATACTAATTTTATTGGTATGAGAAAGTTATTACATTTCAAACACATAATTTTATTCTTAAACCTATACTTACAACCAATGAATATATTTAAGTAATGAGTACAGAGATAAGTAACGCCATTTCATCTCCCTCCCGCCCCTGTATGATACCTCCGCCGGCGCAACATATACACCGTTCTTAACGCCTTTTAGTTGATTGTTAGCGTCGATTTGAGAAAACTTGTTTGTGTGTATCAATGCACGTTTATTCTGAATGGAACTGAACACGCTTATTCTTAAATGAAGCTTAAAGATGTATAGTGAAATGTTGCATGTATGTGTCCACGTATATTTTTTTCCCCTGAGCATTGCTCTGGACATCTACACACTTTTTCTTATATACATATTTTGTTGATTTAACATGTTTGTAAAGATAAAAGCCCGCATATTTTCTGTTAACAATATTGACTCATTTTTTTAAATATAATACGACTTTATTAGTGCATGGTATAAAATGTAAATTTGCTAATAATTTTTTTGTTGATGGTTCAATAAAAAATATTGTTGAGCTATAATTGTTGTTGTTAATAAATATTCAGCTCTTTCGCGTCTATGCGTGGACACACACATAATATAAAATGGAGTACAACCTTGCCTCTAGGTCCTTCAACAGAGAGAGATGTCTCTGTCTGTGAGAGACTCGAGACTCCCCGTACATGGTCTCTGTCTAAAGCTATTGAAGGCAATTTCTGCAAGCCATCCCTACCATCCCTATAAGTAAAAAATGGATCGCTGGCCCACGATGCAAAATACAAAACCGATCTTCTGGACAAGCTCTTTGCGTCAAGCTCATCCCAAGATGACGGGGGATATAAAACGCCGACCATATCACGATGCACGAGCATCATATCGGAGTTTCATCAGCGCTCAGTCCTGCGTTCCCTTGATATCCAAAAGCAGAGTTCCGGAATCCCTCCTATTGTGTTGAAAAAGTGTGCTCCAGAGTTGGCTCCGGTCTTAACGCGTCTTTTTTGGTTCTCCTACTCTCCTGGAATTGTCCCGGCTTCTTGGAAGACAGCCTTGGTGTAAATAGGTGACCGCTTAAATCCTTCCAGCTACAGACCAATCGCTATAACCTCCGTCTTCTCGAAGATTATGGAATCCTGCATTATCAATACCCAGCTCTTTCGATACTTGGGCGGCCAGGGACAAACAGTACGGGTTCCGAAAGTGTCCCGGCTTCTTGGAAGACAGCCTTGGTGTAAATAGGTGACCGCTCAAATCCTTCCAGCTACAGACCAATCGCTATAACCTCCGTCTTCTCGAAGATTATGGAATCCATTATCAATACCCGGCTCTTTCGATACTTGGGCGGCCAGGGACAAACAGTACGGGACAAACAGTCGCTCGGCTGGGGATCTCTTGGCGTACCTAACTCGTCGTTGAGCTCAGGCGATTGAGTCGAAGGGAGAGACACTGGCTGTTAGTTTGGACATTACAAAGGCTTTTGATCGGGATTGGCAAAAAGCGCTGCTATAAAAGATTCCATCATATGGGCTCCCCGAGAATTTATGCAAATGGGTCACAAGTTTCTTAGCAGATCAATGACATGTTACAGACCAACGGCATTTATTGATATGTGGATTATAGTACAGGCGCTGCCCTATATACCAGCTCCCCCGATATTTTTCTAGATAAAGAGTCGAAACGAACTTGTCTCTAAAATAGAGAATTCACAGGAGAAAGTCTCTGAATGGGGTAGACGTTACTTATTCCAATTCAACCCCGCCAATACACAAGTCTGCGCGTTCACCACTAAAAAGTCACCAATGGTCATATTCGTTCATATTCTCCTCGTTTTCAGGGCACCCCTTTAACATTCCCCCCGGAGAAAAGTCCAGTTCCGATGTCATCTAGAGGGTGAGGATAAATAAGCCTCGAAAAAGCTTGGTGTCCTTAACAGAGCGAGACAGTATTTCAGTCCGGACAAACGGCTATAACTCTGCAAGGCGCAGGTTCGGCCTCATATGGAATACTCTTCTCATCTCTGGGCAGGGGCGCCAAATACCAACTTCTCCCTTTGGATCGTATACAATGAAGGGCCGCTCGCATTGTTGACTGCCATAGTGTTTCAAACAGGCTGGACTCCTTGGAAATACGCCGAGATGTAGCTTCACTCTGCATCCTCTATCGGCTTCATGATGTATCACGGGGAGTGCCCTGAGGGATTGTTCGAAATCATACCTCCTGCAATTTTTCGCCATCGTTCCACGCGAAAAATATACCATCCTCATCACCTTGATGAGTGGTAGTCTTCCACCGTGCGTTTTTCACGTAACTTTCTGCCGCGCACTGTAAAATTATGGAATGAACTGTCACCAGCAGTATTTTCAGACCTATACGACCTGCAAACATTCAAAAAGATAGCGTATTAGTACCGGGTAAGGCCGGCAACGTACCAGCAGCCCTTCTCATGTTGCTAGTGTCCATGGGCAACGGTAGTTACTTTCAATCAGGTGACCCGTGTGCTCGTTTGCCCCCATATCTTATAAAATAAAAAGAAAAACTTTAAATTCATGAGCATGAATAAATATTAGGGCTTAAACCTTTACAAAGTAGAAAAAACAAGAGAAATAAATGTTTTATTCCATTAATTTTCATTTTATAATAATAATTTTATATTTTGATGTTGATTTATAAAACAAATTTCTATTCCTTTATTTTCTTATGTTATAAACAAATAACAGTAAATAGTCGTATTATTTCTTTTAATTTGTTACAATGACATTCTTTTAAAACAAACAATTCATTTAGTTTAAGATACAGCATTTCATTTTCACAACGTCTGTCGCCGATTTTGCACTTGAACCAAAAGTTGTAATGCAATTTAATTAAGTAAACAAGATACGGCTAAATGAAATGTGTAGGGGCGTGTTATATTTGAGATACGACAGATCCGTCGCTCAAAAAACTATGCTTTTTTTAAGTTATCTATACATTTCCTCTCAAAGATACAACATTTCTGCTGCATAAAATAGAAATATTGTTTGTCGTAACTTGTTAAAAATCAATGAAATATCAACTTTAGAAAAAATTTAACAAACTCATCGTATGGGTCTTAGATTAATTTAAATACGTTCCAATTTTTAAGGTTCTACCTTAATAAATATAGAAGTTATGAATTTTTAAAAAAGTTTTTTGGCTCTCCTGTAAAGTTGGGTTTTTCGAGTTACGCCACTTCCGCTTTCACCCGTCGATATCGAGTTATTTCACAGATTAAACTACGACTACCATGTTATCAAAATCTTCATATTACTTGACAGAGAGACATACATGACTTTAGTCGATCATTTCAAACATTCACTTTTTTATTACATTATATAGTTATAGTAGTCTAGTTTTATTTGATTCAAACAACCTAAGCATTGAATGGATGCCATGAAAATCTACTGTGTAATAATTTTACTCCAAATATTGTAACTTTTTTTCCTCAGAAACTCTTAAACTTGTAACATGCCAAAGTAAATTAAACGCTCATCAGAGATTGTAGAAGCTGACCAGGAGGAGGGAATCGTTGCACTCCCACAGCCCGTGGGACAACCAGGTCCAGAAGTTATGGAGGATGTCCTAGAAGTAATGACACCTCGCTCCTGTGTGGAGAGCGTCTGCAATGCGCGCTGCAGAGCATTGGGCTTCCGATTCGGCATTTGCAGTGGAACTAGATGCAACTGTTTCATCTAATCATTAGGATTTTTCAAAAGTTCATTCGTTATAAGTATTTTCTTTCACTCTTAAATTTTTTTTTCAACATATTGTGTTTGAATTGGTGCGATAATTTATAATAAATAATACAAAGTTCACTTTCATTTTTAAATAAATTATATTCAGAAAACATATTATTATTGTTTTTTTTTTCATTTATTTAAGGTCGCTTAGAACAAGAGGCTATCAGCGACCACGAGAACATTTTTTTATAAAGGTTCACAAAACAAGATATTACAATTCACAATACATACAGTTATAAATAATAGAGTATAAAATGACTAATACTAGGGAATGTATCTCTCTAAGAAGTGAATACAACATGTACATAACAAAATAAAAGAGTTGTGTCTACCAACTAGGTACTAAATTAAATACAATTACACATAGAAAAAAAACACAGCCATTACCCTAACCGAAGATCCCCTTAAGAGTCTTTTTAGAAGAGACAAGAGAACCAGAGAATATGTCATAATCCGTATTGATAGCATTATATGATGAACACATGCGGTACAAAGGTCCGTGTTGTCCTGTATGATGAGAGGGAGAAAGTTTTACGATGAAGCAAACGACTACTAACTCTGGGTACGCTAAATGACAAGGATTCCAACAATTCAGGCGCATCAATCAGTCCATGTGTAACCTTATAACGGAACATTATATCCAACATTTTGCAGCGTGTTTGCGGCGGCTTTGATTTAAATTACATAAATTTAAATCAAAGTAGGTATAAATATTACAAAAGTTTAGGAATCGAAGAACATCACAACACATATCAGGATCACTTAATACAAGATATCTGTCACTGTTAAACATTTGTCTTTCAGAAATATAACTAGAACATTCGAATAAAACAATATGTTTGTCTGAAAATGGTGAGCTACATCTAAGACAAGTCGTGAGAGGGTAATCATAATATAAATATTGCCTACATCAACTGATAATTCTTTCAATTGAAAAACGACAGAGTGTACTGTGTATCAATTGTATTAGAGGGTTTTCAGAAAAAGAGTTCTGAATGGCTAAAAAAAAGAGAAGAAGTCAGTGAAAATGGCGTATTGGCTTACAGGGTTTGTTAAAATCTTTTTTACAGCACAGTAAATTGCATAGGATTCACAGAGAAAAATGGAAAATTGTTTAGGTAAACTAATCGCGGTGGAATCTGATTCGTGAAAAATGGAGCAGCCGGTTCCGTTATCAGTTACAGATCCGTTTATTTTATAACACAATATAATCCAATTTAGTAATTATCTAATTTATCGAAGCTTATAATATGGGAGGAATACAGTTTCTAGGAAGAAAACTATCTACTTTCTGGTACCTTCTCAAAGTGGCTTCAAGATCGGCTTGGTGGGTTATGTTGGTTTGTGCCTTAACTCGTCGTTTTTACTTTAATAATAATAATGTTGGGAAGTAGTGACCCCACGTACCCGAGTGCTTCCAGCGAAGCCCTTGGGGGGTGTGCCAAAATGTTTTCGTTTTCGCTTCGTTATAGAATCAATACTCATATGGTGTTTGCACTGAATATGAGGTTCAGACTGAAATTAGTTAAAAATAGTGACAGACAAAAGTTGTGAAGATGGTATCGAGCGAATCGCAGAAGGTGATGAAATAAAAGCATTTATTTAAGTGAACTTGTTTTATTTTATTAATCCACAAGCATTTTCAGTAATTTTTATAAGTATTTTTGCATCTTCATTATTTTATTGCAATATTTACCTATCAAGTTTTTACTTTCTATGCTGATGGATGCTACTAATTACTTTTTCAGATATTTTCTTAGTTAACTAGATAAGCTTTATACATTTTTATTCACGCTTTCGTTCTTTGTTTACTGTTAGAAACTCATCCATACTCAATATTATAAACGCGAAAGTGTGTCTGTCTGTTAGCACTTCACGCTCAAACCGCTGAACCAATTTTGCTGAAATTTGGTTTTTGGTGATTTACTTTGAACCCCGCGAATGGACATAGGATACTTTTTATCCTGGGAAAATGTACGGTTCTCGCGCGATAAATGATTTTTGGCGCAACGGAGTTGCGGGCGTCATCTAGTTTTTTTACTGTAATCCTTCGATCGCGGATTCTTGGAAAACTGTTGTTGTTCTCGCGGCCGCATGTGGCCACTTGGGAGTGTAAGTATTAAATCATTTTATAGTCTAAAACATAAAAAAATCACTTATAAACTAGCCGGGGTCAAAGAGAATGCGAAGCCAAAGTCACTCACAAGTTACTTCTTTTACTCGCATCGTGTCGCTGCTGTCGAATTACGACGCCCTCTATAGTTTCTGCACGGTCCCTATAACGAAGCGAAAACGAAAAAGTTTCGGCTAAATGGCCTGGGGCCTGAGTGAAGACGAATTCGTAATCGCTTCGTTATAGAATCGCCGATGAAAATGCATGGAATTGACAAAATGGCGCATTTTCACTAGTCGATAGGGCCCGCGTGCGGGGTGCGGGAGATGTCTAAAATTCATGCCACGACCAATCAAAATGCGCCATTAGTTGTCATAGACTCCCCGTATGCTGTATACCGCACGAGTTAACGACTAATGAAAATGCGCCCTAAGCGTTCGTCAATATGACGTTGACGTTCGAGTCGTCTTATGTCAATTCCATACATTTTGATCCGCGATTCTATAACGAAGCGATCGCGAATTCGTCTTGACTCAGGCCCCTTTTCTCCATCTCCGGCTTTAGATTTCCGGTTTTCATAGAGGGTGCATATGTAACACCCGCGTAAATAAGGAACTAGCTATTTGACCGAGCTTTGCTCGGTATTCGATAAAACACGAATAAAATGACATTTTAAAAAAATTATTATTCCTAGCTAGATATCGTCTCCGAAACCCCCTATATACTAAATTTCATGAAAATCGTTGGAGCCGATTCCGAGATTCCAATTCCAATTACAAGAATTATTGCTCGTTTAAAGATATAAGATTACACAAGAATCGTACATTTTCCCGCAAAAAAGCAGGATTAGTCCTTCCCCTGATCTGATGACTGATACGAGAAATTAGGCACAGTATAAATTTTTTGCATGCCCATGAATAATATGACGCATAGATAATCTATCCTGCCAGACGATTAGATGGTCAGCCTGTACAGTACTGTCACTGTACAGTGTCCAACTCCGAGGAAACGAGTCAAAAGCCAGGCTCTAAACCATTGCATCGCGGAGGCCCTTACTAACACTTTAAATGTGAAAATAATGTGGGGATATGCGTGGCGGCCAAAGGAAGATCTTCCGAACGAGCGAGGTGCTCGGTCAGGCCGGAGCCCACATGATACATTTCAGCTGTCGTATATATACCGACGCGCTCAGTAAACTACGATAGCGCGATGCAGGAATGTTAGGCGAATTGTGGGTACCGCCACACCACTCCCCCCCGAAGACCGGAGGTTGAATCTTGAAGTCTTGTTGCTTGAGTGCCAGTGCCAGAGAGTTCCAGTGAGTTGGAAATGTTGCAGTGAGTCCCAGTGAGTCGGAACTGTGAAGCTGCTGCACGGGATCCAGTGAGTCGGATAGCTGCCGTGCGGGGCCGAAGCTACGTGCTGACCAGGAGAGATGTGCTCTGCTTGCTGACCAGTCGGTGTAGTGAGAAAGCCCGATAATGCCAATGCGGAGTCGCTCAGGCCGCGGTACGTTGCGGCTAGTGGACGAGGTACCCGATGAGGCGATGCTAGCTGGCGCAGTGCGGAGGGGCGGGGAGTGATGATGATGAAGGAGGCGTGTTCAAATCACGTCGGGGTCACCAATGTGGGGATATGCGTGGCGGCCAAAGGAAGATATTCCGACCGAACGAGGTGTTATGCTCGGTCAGGCCGGAGCCCACATAATACATTTCAGCTGTCGTATATATACCGAAGCGCTCAGAAAACTTCGATAGCGCGATGCAGGAATGTTAGGCGAATTGTGGGTACCGCCACAATAGGTCTGTCTGTCTGCCTGTTAACGTCCCGCTGAACTGATTTGTGGTAAGAGATTAGTGCCTGACTATGTTTGTTAATAAATCGATGCTGTTACGAACTATTGTAAGCATTGCGCGACCAGAGAAATGAATTTTGTCTGCAAAAACATAAACAAAATTGTAGATTGCTCATACTTATTCCATTGTTTCAACTTAACTAAAGAATTATATAGACAACGTGCAAATATTATGTACATTCAATATTCATAGCAACTCTCATAACAATGTGAAAGGGTGTTGGTATACTGCAGTAGTACCTTAGTGTATTATGCATTGCCGATATAAGATAACTTTAACCACTATAATATGACAACAACACACAGATACTCGTCATTAACCATTGTAACTTTATCATAACCATGTAATGCAAAGTAATTTATGAAAGAGGTTTAATAAAAGATATTTTTAGTTTAAAAAAATATATTATTATATTAAAATTAAAAGAACAATCAACGGAAGCAGACGCAGTAGGCATTGGTGCTGCAGAGGCCGATGGCGTAGCCGAGACTGCGGCAGATGGAGTTGCACTGGCTGGCGATGCATATGCGAAGTCTGGCGGCGTCCGCGAAGCCCAGCGCCGTCATCTCCTCCGGCGTCACCGGGTGGAAGTCGTCTCCCGTCAGCTCGCTCACCAGCCGCGGGTGATCGGCTTCGTCTGGAAAGAGTGCAGTTTGATTATCAAATTCTATAGAGTTAGTATCATGAATGAGGTCATAAACAAAAATATGAGATGGGATGTAGTTTCTCAAAGTAGTCTTAAAATACCTGGCCGTATGTGGTGACGCTTGTAGTAGGTTAAAAGAACTATTGCTTGAATCAGTAATGATCCTGTCATTACCGATAAGAGCCAAAAGGATGATGATCATCAAAATCCTCATCAGGTGAGAGGCAATCTAGCAAAGTTGTCAAGAATATTCAAAAAGAAATCATTCAATTTGCTTACCAATAGGAACAGCCTGCACTAAGGCAATCAATACAAAGGCAATAGCTAGAACCACAAAAGTCTTCATTTTTGGGGTTTTGTAGAAAATTCAAGAATTATACAAGTTACTTGGAAAGTGAGTGATGTAGAGTATACGAATTATGAATTAGCTAGTGTATTTATACCAAAAGCTTATCAACGATTCTGATTATTTATAATAATTACATGTAAGGTTAAGGTTAAGCTTACTGATAAGATTTTAGGGATTTTTTTAAACATTATAAATATGTAAAGTACTTCCCCTTTTAACATCTAACCATAAGATCAAATTAATCTTATGGTTATAACCAAAAGTCTTTGGTTATAACCATGAACGTAGAAAAAAAGGCGGACGGAGTCTTGTTATATACAAAACTGTGTCTTCACTTTTCTTCAGAGTCGGCCACGCTCACATTCTGACTCCTGCCAAATGGTATGGACTAGCGCAAGAATGTGTGCGTGCGGACCTTGTACATACAGCCAGCTGGCCGACTCTGAACGACACAGTTTTGTGTATGGTGGGACTCCGTCCGCCTTTTTTAATACGTCCATGGTTATAACAAGTTAACATTTTTTTTTTCTTTTCACGATGCACAATAACTACGAGTACATCTAGACATGCGGTAGCGTGTCAAGCCGAGTTCCATACACATTATTTTGAACTTCTAGCAATGCCTTTATATTAACCTGACAAACAACAGTGCCTGAATAAGTCTTATTGCAATCGGCTTTAATTGGATAAGTCTATTTTTGTACAGTTACGTTTAAATATACAAAAAAGCTACAGAAGAAGGTTCATTAAGTAAAGCATTCATTTCTATCAATAACCTACAGTCAATGGCATATAAAAAATACCAGTGTTATCTTGTGTTTAGTAGCAAGTCCGAGAGTAAAATATTTATAATGTAGTACCTAAGTCCTAAAGTATAAATCAATGATAATTTCTGGAAACAAAACGTCCTTTAGAAATGTTAAACATTAAATTATAGGGAAAGTCCCTTATTAAAGGCCTTTTCATAACAATTGACGTTATCTATATTTTCGTCGGTAATTATCTCTAAATTAACATTGTATAAATAGAAAGTTATTCATATATTGCAACATCACTTGTATTGTCGTTAGCAAACATGAAGTTCCTAGTACTTTCTTTCCTGCTTCTTGCATTCGCTGCCTTTGTGCTGAGTGCTGCATCTGGTAAGTTACGATTCATCTTTCTTATTAGAAATTGGTCAACTAAATTGCTGATAACACCAAACGTTTTTGTCTTTATAATAGATGAGCATTATTATTTCTTTTATAATAAATAAATAGTTCCTTTTCTAATATCATAAAATTACGTCTCTTATTTTATTCATGTTCCAGCCTAATTAAATTCAATGAGGATTATGCTACTGTAAGTCTTCAATCGACAACGTCTTTTGCTCAATTACTGCTTTCTTTCCAGATGAAGCCGATCACCCGCGGCTGGTGAGCGAGCTGACGGGAGACGACTTCCACCCGGTGACGCCGGAGGAGATGACGGCGCTGGGCTTCGCGGACGCCGCCAGACTCCGCATATGCATCGCCAGCCAGTGCAACTCCATCTGCCGCAGTCTCGGCTACGCCATCGGCCTCTGCAGCACCAACGCCTACTGCGTCTGCTTCCGTTGATTGTTCTTTTAATTTTTATATAATATATTTTTTATAATAAAATATCTATTATTAAACCTCTTTTATGAATAACTTTGCATTACATGGTTATGATAAAGTTACAATGGTTAATCACGAGTATCTGTGTGCTGTTGTCATCTTATAGTGGTTAAAGTTATCTTATATCGACAGTGCGTCAAATATTAGGTGTACACCAACTGGTACTGGACTGGGCTACAAATCAAAGCGCACGGAAGTGGGCAGGCCTAGTTCCAGCAGGCCGCGCGCATGCCGTGCACTATTTACACGAACCGTTTCGACGCACTTTTGACCCCCCTGTAGCTCAGTGCCTATTGCAAGTGCAAAGATAAAATTATACCTACGTAATTATATACTAGTACTTACACAGTATACCAAATTTTATAGATATAGCTTCGGTAGATCCTGAAATATCTCCCTGTAAAAATAGCTAATTTTGGCACTAACTCACTCAACTCACTGACCGGTAATCAAAACCTCTAGGCCACTTTGTGTCACACACAATGTCCTAGCGTTATGAAATTTGGCACACAGGTCGGGTGTTACATGTAGATTACAAAAAATTAAGAAATTTTAGAAATCGGTCAAGCGTGAGTCGGCACATCTACGAACTTTAGAGGCTACTTCCAAATATCCTAGCGTTATGAAATTTGGCACACAGGTCGTGTGTTATAGGTATGTAGATTAACAAAAAATTAAGAAATTTTAGAAATCGGTCAAGCGTGAGTCAGCTCATCTACGAACTTTAGAGGCTACTTCCAAATATCCCTAGCGTAATTTAATTTGGCACACAGGTCGTGTGTTATACATACGTATATTAACACAAAAATAAGACTTTTAAGAAATCGGTCAAGCGTGACGGCTCATCTACGAACTTGAGATAAAAATTCTTATGTACTAGTGACACAATGAGAATAGGATGAGGAAGGTGGGAGGAGGAGAGTGGGGGGTATAAAATATTGTCATGTATAATGCACACTAGCTTAATAAATAAATACTGTTTACTTAAAAATTTGGCTTCTATTGATAGTTTAACAAATACCACTACCGGCATCTATCGAAACTATTGTTTATATCTGGCGTGGCACAAAAAGAAAACAATAAACATAGGTATGATTTCTAGAAAAAAGAATTGAAATCCCACCAAAAACATACCTGTTAAAATAGGGCTTAGTTCCTGTAGGCTGATTTTTGGCCTAAAAAAAGAGTTGAAATTCTAATCCAATGCAAAGTTCAGATGCACTTCACCGATCATAATCATCTTCATCAACAGCCTGATCCATAATACTTCTAAATTTGAACTTGGCAGGTTTTTGTGCTATACGTAACACTTGATAATTATATAATTAGATAATATTTATAGAATTTAAGTAACCTGCCAAGTTAACCTGTTTAGAGTTTACTGTGAAAGTAGGGGAGTTGAAAGAATATTTTTTTTTATCATAAATTATCATAAACACAATATTTTTGTTGATCTGCAAAGCTTAAGAGGCCGGGTACTCTTGGAATTTCTCATACAAACGTAATTCCAAAATCATTTTCTCATACGAAAATATTTAACATGTTTGAGTTATTTTTCAGTTTAAGATAGTAATTACCTAGGTTCGTACACAAAAATTTACTTCAAAATATTTAAACAAAAAAAATTGTTTTAAATTTTTTTTTAGTAAATTTACTACTAAATATTTAAACACTAAAAAATAGAGTAAAACACTAAAAAATATATAAATAAATAGTAAATTTACTACAAAATATTTAAACTAAAAAATATTTTTTAGTATTTAAATATTTTGTAGTAAATTTACTATTTATTTATATATTTTTAGTATTTTACTCTATTTTTAGTGTTTAAATATTTAGTAGTAAATTTACTAAAAAAAAATTTAAAAAAAATTTTTTGTTTAAATATTTTGAAGTAATTTTTTGTGTAGGAACCTAGGTAATTACTATCTCAAACTGGAAAATAACTCAAACATGTTAAATATTTTCGTATGAGAAAATGATTCTGGAATTACGTTTGTATGAGAAATTCCAAGGGTAACCGGCCCCTTAATGCAGGCTGTTTTAATGATATAACCCTATTTTAAATATTTTAAATATTTACAATATTGTCGCCAAAATTGCAATGATATTATGGTCATTTTTACGCTGACAGGGCGTTCCGTACGGAGATACCGTAGTTTACACTTTACCGTATTTCAAGCCTTATAAACTCATAATTTGAAAGCTACAAAGTTATAATAAAAATACAGCAATAATCTTCAGTATATTATCAACATTCCTTTCCCCGTTTTAAATTTTCTATTTTTGTTTATTATACTCATGAAGCTTCCAAAGTAAAACCAATTTATTAAAATTCAAGCATACATTCTGCATCTCCTTAGGATTTACAAATTACTTTTATTTGAAACACACGCCAATAGATCGACAATATCATAAAATACACATTCCCCGTTTAAATTTTTTTAGGACAATTTTGAACTAAGATAAGTAAAAAAAAAAGGGTTTTGGTGCGATCTCGGCAACGCGGCAAATGTATGGCCAAGGTCGTTTCGACGGGACGGCCTTAAGTCGTCTAGATCTATTTCTGTGTACATATCCGTTTTTAGAGTTTCGTACCCAAATGGTAAAAACGGAACCCCATTAGCAAGACTTCGATGTCTGCATCCGTCTGTCCGTCTGTATGTTATCAGGCTGTATCTCAAGAACCGCTATAGCTAAACTTCTGAAATTTTCACAGATTGTGTATATATCTGTTTCCGGTATAACAACAAATACTAAAAACAAAATAAAGTTAATATTTAAGGGGGGCTTCCTATACATGAAACGTGATATTTTTGGCCTTTTTTACTCGTAATCAATATTAGTAACAGTTAGTTAGGCACCTCAAATTTTCACAAAATCCTTAATAATATTTTTACTTTAATATAAACAGCGAGAGATCATGGCGCTGCACGGCCCAACGATCGCACACCTCGAGGGTGTGCTGGGCCGTGTCCTCCACAGCGCCGCACTTATGGCAGGCTACCGTAGGCGACCTTATACAAGTACGCACCGAAACACCCGTGTCCGGTGAGTACCTGTGTAAGGCGAACGACATATACTAGCCTGTGTTAGTAGATTTTATACTAATCTAGTGCCTATATTAAATGATAATAATAAAAATAAAAGATAGCATTTCACAAACAAATTACAAAACAATAGATAAGGGTCTTCCCCGATAAGTTTTGAGTCTAGACTAGATATTAAATTTAGTCCAATAACATTTTAGGGTTCTATACCCAAGAATATTATCTATATAGAAACGGGACCCTATTACTAATACTTCGATGTCTATCCGTCTGTCTGTCTGTCTCCAGGCTGTATCTCAAAAACCACTAAAGCTAAACTTCTGAAATGTTTACATATTGTGTATTTCTGTTTCCACTCGCGCTATAACCAACGCAACAGCACAACACATTAAAAATAAAATTGATGTTTTTAGACTTGATTTTTAGCGACTGGACTACACCGCGAGAAATCAGCGCAACAGCGCCGCTATTTAAGCAAATTGTTGCATAGTTTGTGCGAGAGAAATTCCAAAGTAGTAAAATGTGTGTCGTCATCATCCCTGCAACTTCTATTACTACTTAGAAGTAAGATAATGATTTAAAATTCCTCCAAAAATTAGATTAAGCGCGATTTTTTTGGATTTCAGAAATATGATTCTAATATAATTGGTATTGAAATTATTTAAAAACAAGTTGAGTAACAATAACTTTATTACAAAAACAATATATTATAAATCCAGTAAATATTTATTAAACCAAATCAACGGAAGCAGACGCAGTAGGCGTTGGTGCTGCAGAGGCCGATGGCGTAGCCGAGACTGCGGCAGATGGAGTTGCACTGGCTGGCGATGCATATGCGGAGTCTGGCGGCGTCCGCGAAGCCCAGCGCCGTCATCTCCTCCGGCGTCACCGGGTGGAAGTCGTCTCCCGTCAGCTCGCTCACCAGCCGCGGGTGATCGGCTTTGTCTGAAAGAAAGCAGTAGTTAAGGAAAAGTTGTCGATTGGAGACCAACACTAGCATAATCCTTATTGAATTTGATTAGGCTGGAACATGAATAAAACAGGAGACGTAATTTTTATAATAAGAGAAAGACGCAATATTTATTAGAAGAGGAACTATTTATTATAAGAGAAAGCAGTTTATAGTCCGGGTTCCCTAGAACATTTTTTTCATTTGATTACTATCAAGCAAATTTTTCGTGAGTGGCTTCATTGAAAAAAATGTTCTAGGGACTCTGTACTATTAGTTGACCAATTTGTATATTTTAAGAACGACATGAATCGTAACTTACCAGCTGCAGCACTCTGCACAAAGGCAGCAAATGCCAGAAGAAGGAAAGAAAGTACTAGGAACTTCATGTTTGCTAACGACAATACAAGTGATGTTGCAATCTACGAATAACTTCCTATTTATATAATGTAAAAGAGATAATTACCGATGAAAATATAGATAACACCAATTGTTATGAATAAGCCTTTGATAAGGGACTTTCCCTTTATTTAATATTCATTTCTAAAGAACGTTTTGTTTCCAGAAATTATCATTGATTTATACTTTATGTAAGTACTACATTATAAATTTACTCTCGGACTTGCGACTAAACATAATATGATGACTCTGGTATTTTAATATGCCATTGACTGTAGGTTACTGATAGAAATGAATGCTTAACATAATAAACTATAATCTTCTATAGCTTCTGGGTCTATTTTACTATTGCTTAACATTAACTATACCAAAAATAGACTAGTCCAATTAAGGCCGGTTTCAATAAGACTTCACCACATTCAAAATAATGTTTATGTCATTCAGCATTGCGAATAGCAAATTTAATAAAAAATTTAAACTATAACTTGCTATAACCATAAGATTAATTTGATTTTATGGTTTAGATGCTAAAAGGAGATACTTTACATATTGATAATGCTTAAAAGAATCCCTAAAATCTTATCAGTAAGCCTAACCTCCACTTAATTATTATGAATAATCAGAATCATTGATAAGCTTTTGATATAAATACTCTAGCTAATTCATAATTCGCATACTCTACATCACTCACTTTCCAAGTAACTTGTATAATTATTCTTGAATTTTCTACAACACCCCAAACATGAAGACTTTTGTGGTTCTAGCTATTGCCTTTGTATTGATTGCCTTAGTGCAGGCTGTTCCTATCGGTAAGCAAATTTTGATTTCTTTTGAAATATGTTTGACAACTTTGCTAGATTGCTTTTCTATTGATGAGGATCCTGATGGTCATCATCCTTTTGGCTTTCATCGGTAATGACAGGATCATTACTGATTCAAGCAATAGTTATTTTAACCTACTACAAGCATCACCTAAGGCCGGGTATTTTAGGACTACTTTGAGAAACTACATCCCATCTCATATTTTTGTTTATGACCTCATTCATGATACTAACTCCATAGGATTTGATAATCAAACTGCACTCTTCCCAGACGAAGCCGATCACCCGCGGCTGGTGAGCGAGCTGACGGGAGACGACTTCCACCCGGTGACGCCGGAGGAGATGACGGCGCTGGGCTTCGCGGACGCCGCCAGACTCCGCATATGCATCGCCAGCCAGTGCAACTCCATCTGCCGCAGTCTCGGCTACGCCATCGGCCTCTGCAGCACCAACGCCTACTGCGTCTGCTTCCGTTGATTGTTCTTTTAATTTTAATATAATAATATATTTTTTTATACTAAAAATATCTATTATTAAACCTCTTTCATGAATTACTTTACATTACATGGTTATGATAAAGTTACAATGGTTAATCACGAGTATCTGTGTGTTGTTGTCATATTATAGTGGTTAAAGTTATCTTATATCGGCAGTGCCCTAAATATTAGGTGTTTAGTGCATGCACTAAACTTGGTACACCAACACCCTTTCATATTGTTTTGAGTGTTGCTATGAATTTACATATTATTTGCACGTTGTCTATATAATTCTTTAGTTAAGTTGAAACAATGGAATTAGTATGAGCAATCTACAATTTTGTTTGTTTTTGCAGACAAAATTCATTTCTACGGTCACGCAAGCATCGATTTATTAACAAACCTAGCCAGGCACTAATCTCTTACCATAAACCCAGTTCAGCGGGCTGTTTAAGCGTGAAGAGGTAACAGGCAGACAGACAGACATATTTTAGCACTTAAAGTGTTAATAAGGGCCTCCGCGATCCAATGGCTTAGAGCCTTTGACTTTAGAGCCTGGCTTTTGACTCGTTTCCTCGGAGTTGGACACTGTACAGGCTGATCATCTGATCGTCTGGCAGGATAGATTCTCTAGGCGTCGTATTATTCACGGGCATGCAAAAAAATTATACTATGCCTAATTTCTCGTGTCAGTCATCAGATCAGGGGAAGGACTAATTCTACTTTTTTGTGGGAAAATGTACGATTCTTGTGTAATTCCTTATTTACGCGGGTGAGCGAATAGTCAGGGAGCCCTAGAACATTTTTTTTTATAACTATCTAGCAAATTTTTTGTGAGTAGCTTCATTTTGATAAGACAAACAATATACAAAAAATCAGCTGGTTAGGGTTCCGTTTTAGGGTTCTGTAATCAACAAAACTTGGTTGACTACGGTACCCTAAAACAGAACCCAAACTAGCTGATTTTTTTATTGATATATAGGACCGATAGGCTGATGTTTTAGGACCATATTTTAGGATCATCAAATCAAATTATGAAATCCTTTCTATCTCTGTTAGCTACCACTTTCAATATTTTTCGCAAATATAAATATTGTTTGTCTTATCAAAATGAAGCTCCTTATGAAAAATTGTATGATAGTAATAAAAAAAGTTGTTCTAGCTGGCTCCCTGACTAGAAACTTTGTTTATTGACGAATCTAAAGCCGGAGATGGAGAACAGGGGCTTCCCTGGGAGCACTCGGGTACGTGGGGTCGTTACTCCCCAACATTATTATTATTATAGTCAAAACGACGAGTTAAGGCACAAGCCAACATAACCCACCAAGCCGACCTTGAAGCCACTTTGAGAAGGTACCAGAAAGTAGATAGTTTTCTTC
This sequence comes from Polyommatus iphigenia, assembly GCA_963422495.1. NCBI lineage: Eukaryota > Metazoa > Arthropoda > Insecta > Lepidoptera > Lycaenidae > Polyommatus > Polyommatus iphigenia. Next base: position 4,605,103 of record OY730189.1, read on the forward strand.
CCAAAAACTGTATACCTCCCATATTATAAGCTTCGATAAATTAGATAATAACAAAATTGGATTATATTGTGTTATAAAATATAATGTTAATGTCATAAAATAAAACAATATATTTTCTGAATATTATTTATTAAAAAATGAAAGTGAATTTTGTATTAATTATATAAATTATCTCACTAATTCAAAAACAATATGGTGAAGAAAAATTTGAGTGAAAGAAAATACTTATAATTAATGAACTTTTGAAAAATTCTTATGATTAGATGAAACAGTTGCATCTAGTTCCACTGCAGCTGCCAAATCGGAAGCCCATTGCTCTGCAGCGCGCATTGCAGGTGCTCTGCACACAGGAGCGAGGTGTCATTACTTCTAGGACATCCTCCATTACTTCTGGACCTGGTTGTCCCACGGGCTGTGGGAGTGCAACGATTCCCTCCTCCTGGTCAGCTTCTACAACAAAATCTCTGATGAGTGTTTATTTTACTTTGGCATGTTACAAGTTTAAGAGTTTCTAATGCTAAGTACTGACATACGGTTTTGCTCGATAGTTTTACTCCAAAACGAGCAATAACCACCGTGTGGACCGCAAAACTGACAGCTCGAAGGCTCGCTTCTAGCCGGCTCGATGGAATTAAATATGCCAAATGTGTCATTTCCTTCGATTCGGAGTAAAACTATCGAGCAAAACCGTATGTGAGTACTTAATGTACGGTTACTGCACAATAAACTTTTATGATTAGAGCGTAAACTATTCAATCGATTTTGATGAATTTTGGTATAGAGATACTTTGAATCTCGGAAAAGAACATAGGATACTTTTTATCCCGGAAAATGTACGGTTCCCGCACAATAAACTTTTATGATTTTCGCCTAAACTATTCAATCTATTTTGATGAAATTTGGTATGGAGATACTTTGAGTCTCGGAAAAGGACAAGGGATACTTTTTGTCCCGGAAAATGTACGGTTGCCGCACAATAAACTTTTATGATTTTCGCTTATACTATTTAATCTATTTTGATGAAATTTGGCATGGAGATACAATTTTTAATCTATTGTTTACTTCATTATACCAATTCGAATTAAATAATTATCGTTAAGACAGGACAACGTCTGTCGGGTCAGCTCGTTGGTTTATAAACGTCACTTATGTTTAAATCCGACTGACTTGACTAAATGATTTAACTGTTTTGTTTCCTTAAGGAACTCACCAATGGGAACACTGTGCACGAAGGCAGCGAGCGCGACAAGAAGGAAGCAAACTGCAATGGTCTTCATTTTGTTGTGATTTGTTGTCTTCAACAAGATTTGTAATAATATACTATGTTGTTGAAGTATACTTTTAATATTTATACCGAAGCTTATCTCTGAAAATGTTCGTAATAAGTTTATCGAAGATATTGACAAGCGATAAGGGACATCCCCAAGAAGTAAGTGATTTTGACCGCAAGAAAACAAAATTTGACCTTCGAGTTAATAGTTTACGATAATCTTTAACGATTCATCTGTATATAATATAATCTGTCCGTCTGTCTGTCCGTCTGTCTGTCTGCAGGCTGTATCTCAAGAACCGATATAGCTAGTGTTGGCGACGCAACCGCCACCGTACTGCACCTTGCCACATTTTAGATATGTAAAAAAGTTAATGTTTATGTTTCTCAGGAAAAGGAAGTTATGTTTTTTGTCTATGGCGAAGCGACGCCGCGAAGTGCAATTGTCTTTTGTTCAGTTGTTTTAAAATAAGAGGAATGTCGGCGGATAAAATTTAGTGTTAGTTTATAAAAAGTGTATTTTGAGTTTTCCGTGAATATATGGACTTTCTCGTGCATTCAAGAATTTTATTCTGAAAATTCCTCCTCCTGTAGCCTACAAAGGCTGGTCTTCGAGCCGCATCGTCTACTTTTTCGTCGTTTAACCAGCACGCGATGTCCAATCCTCCGCCACACGATATGGTACTTACTCGTGGCGCGAGGCAGAGGATGTTGCAGAGTCAATCGGCACGGGAGGAACCTTATGGGGATGTACGAACTACCGGGGACCGCGGCAACAGTCACAGGTCGGAGCCTGTCTGCCGTGGATCCATAAAGTCCGAACGGAAGACTCACAGTAAGTCGTCTAAAATGTCTAGAAATGTCGAGTTCGAGGCGCAAAAGAAGCTCATCGAGCTGGAGGCTGCAGAGGCTGCAGAAGCCCTCGCGAAGGCGCAACACGAAGCCGCAGAAGCCCTCGCGAAGGCGCAACACGAAGCCGCAGAAGCCCTCGCGAAGGCGCAACAAGAAGTCATAGAAAGAAAAATGGCGGCGAGAATTGCTGCGCTTGAAGAGCAATATTCACACAGAAGTCACAGAAGTGCAAGCTCAGAATGCTCGTCAGTGCTACCAAACAAGGTCGAGGAATGGCTTGAAAACGGCGAACGAAATGTCGATGTTATTGTAAATAATAATTGTGTAAATAGAAATAATAATTTTCTTCAAAGCGTGGACGCCATTTTGTCCACCGCGCATGCGCGGAGCGAGCCGGCCGCCGCCGCCGCCCGCGCCGAGCCGATCGAAGTCGCGCGCTCGCCAATCGACGACGCGAATACACAATTCAGTAAGTTAGCAGAAGCGCTAAAGGAAGTAGCTGTGGCCGCTACTACTAATTCCGCGAACGTGGGAATGGTTAGCCGATTGTGTACCCCGAAGGAGCTACCCACATACTTCGGCGACCCGATGGAGTGGCTCGCCTTCAAACAGGCGTACGAGGAGTCGACGGAGGTCTGCCAGTTTACCGCCAAAGAGAACATGTGGCGCCTGCGAAAGTGCCTCAGAGGAGCGGCTCGAGAGTCCGTCACCGCCCTCCTCATCAGCGCCGCCGACCCCGAGGCCGTCATGTCAACGTTGGAGCTGCAGTTCGGCCAGCCGGACGTCATCCTGCCTAGGATACTGAACGAGATACGGAAGCTGCACCCCGTGGGCCCGGAGTACCACCGAGACATCGTCAGCTTCTCGATCAAGGTGAAGAACTACGTGGCTGCAGTCAGGTGTCTGTCCCAGGAGGAGTACCTACGTGGAGTCAACATAACGTCCCTAGTGTTGTCCAAATTGCCCCCCATACTATTGTCTAAGTGGAGTGACTACAGTTATCCCATTATAAGTCTAAATAGCTCCATGTGTCGACTCGAAATTCTCTCTAATTTCCTAAGTGAAGAGGCCCTCAAAGTGTCCAAAACCTCAGTGTCCCTCTGTGTGTCAAATGACTATTTTAAGAACCGTAAGTGTGTGTCTAGTGACTCTAAAAATGTAATGTTTGTGCATAGCAAAGTAGGTAATAATAGTAGGTCTAAGTGTAAATATTGTAATATAGGTGTACATTGTTTACCGGAGTGTAAAAAGTTTTGTAGGTCGCTGCGCAAAGACAGGTGGGACTTTGTGAAACGTCAAGGTTTGTGCTACAAGTGTCTGAACGGCCTCCACAACCTGGAGACCTGCCCAGCAGCAGCGTGTGACGTCGACGGCTGCAACCAGTCGCATCACAGGTTGTTGCACTTCACCTTGCCGCAGAATAATGTAAGTACTGCACAGTTGTCTAATGTAGGGTCTCAGGTACAAGATGTCGAAAATATAAACACCTGTAGATCTGAACAAAGTGTACATAGTGTAAATACAAACAGTACGTCGCAGGAACTAAATGTGTCTAATGTAAATACCTGCAGTACAACACAATGTCTGTTAAAAGTCGTCCGTGTAAATATTCACGGCCCTAATGGTGTCATAAATTGTATAGCCATGTTAGACGATGGCTGTAGTGTTTCTTTAATTAGTAGTGAGTTGTCTAATAGGTTAGGTTTATGTGGAGATAAACAAACTTTGCGTGTATGCGGCGCGTGGAATAACACCGCGCTAGAATGTAACAGTACGGTGGTACGGTCGTGTATCTCGAACGCTGACGGACAGAAGTTTGAATTTACCGCGCGCAGTATAGACGAGTTAAAATTACCGGTGCAAAACTTAACGTCTGTAGATTTCTGTAAATATAAACATTTAAGTCAAGTTCATAATAATTTTGCTACCGGAATGTGTAAACCTGATATTTTGATAGGTCAGGATAATTATCATTTGATTTTGCCGCTAAAAATTATTAGGGGCAAACCTAACGAGCCTTATGCGACACTGACCCCACTAGGTTGGTGCATCCATGGTTTTGTGTCGAACTTACCTCACGTGCCCCACTCGGCGCTGCTCATCTGCGATGACCTTGCTGTCCCCTCGGCTGCCGAACTTACCTTGCGCGAGATCCAGGAAGACGTCCGTCGTTCTTTTACTTTAGAGTCAATGGGAATCGGTACTAAACCGCGAGAGAACGCCGAGGACGCCCGTGCAGTCGCCCACCTGGAGCAGACGGCCACGCTCATAGACGGGAGGTGGTACGTAGGGCTGCCGTGGAAAAATGTACATAGTAGGATGCCGGAGTCGCTTCCGCGCGCTGTAAATAGTGTAATTAAGGTCGAGAATAAAATAAAAAATGTAATTAGTTTGCCGCGTTACTTTCAAAGTGTAAATAGTCCTAGCGGGAATGTACTCGATGCACCGAATAGCGAGTGTTCCCCGCCTGCCCGCGCGCCCCTCGCTTCCCCGCGTGCGCCCGCGCGCGCTCCCGTGTATCGACCGCTGTCGCCCGGGTCAAGGTCGCGCAATAGTGAAACAGCTGACGCGTGTACTAATGTTTCAGGCGTGTATAATAATTTAGAACTACATTTGTTTTGCGACTTGTCTGCAAAAGCTAGGTGTCCCGTTGCTTACTGGCGCTGGATGTCTAATAATATTCGCGTTGCGATAATTGCCAGTAAATATCGGCTTAGTAATTTTCAGTTTTTAACGTCGTTAGCTAGCTAGAGGTTCCGCGGCGCGGGCGAATTTTCTGTACAGTGATGAGTCGTTATGGCCAGCGGATTTCTTGGTACCGAAGGTCAACAAAGTAGATTTATAGTTTGTAAATACAGTCCACACAGTCGAAAGCAATCTACCTGCTGTGCCCGATCCGCTGCGTTTCTCATCGTGGCTACGGTTACTAATAGGTTTACTTGTCTAGTTATTTTGTTTGTAAATATTAAATGTAAGAAGCTTACCGGTACTATCGACGGTGACTTAATGTCTAGGGCGGAACAGCTGTTAGTTAAATATGCGCAGCTACAGAGTTTTCCCGAAGATGTACATAGTCTGAAAAATAATAATTTTGTAAATAAGAAAAGTAGGTTACTTACCTTGTCTCCGTTTCTCGACGAGCATGGAATCCTGCGCGCCGGTGGCCGCATCGACGCGGCGCGCGACGTCCCGGTCAGTGTGAAACATCCCATCATACTCGACGGCAGGCACCACGTCGCGCGCCTTATTGTCAAACATTTTCATGTTCGTGCTGCCCATGGTAACCATGAGACAGTAGTCAACGATTTGAAGCAGAAATATTGGATTCTGCATATTAGGCCGACCGTAAGACGTGTAGCTATCGAATGTATGCTTTATAGGATTAGGAAAGCGCAACCCAAACCACCAAGAATGGGTGATCTACCGGAGGCACGCTTGGCGCATCACCAAAGACCGTTTAGTTACTGCGGACTCGATTTATTCGGTCCTATCGAAATTGCAATCGGTAGAAGAAGGGAAAAACGATACGGTGTATTATTTACTTGTTTAACTGTCAGAGCCATTCATATTGAAATCGTATCGTCTCTAACAACGGACTCGTTGATAATGGCTCTCCGTAGGATGGCGGCTAGAAGAGGATGGCCGCTACACTTGTATTCTGATAACGGTACGAATTTGCGAGGTGCCGATACCGAAATTAGAAAGTCTATTCGAAATTTAAGTCCCAACACATTACAGTCGACCGCGATTAATAACGGCACAACCTGGACCTTCATACCTCCCTCCAGTCCGCACTGGGGTGGGGCATGGGAGCGTCTCATTCGAACTGTCAAAAGTTCACTTAAAGTTATATTAAATGAGCGCACCCCCCGTGAGGAAGTTCTACTCACACTGATGGCTGAGGTCGAACAGATAGTGAACGGTCGTCCGTTAACACATGTGAGCGTGGAGCCAGGGTCGGAGGAGGCCCTCACGCGGCTGAGGTCGAACAGATAGTGAACGGTCGTCCGTTAACACATGTGAGCGTGGAGCCAGGGTCGGAGGAGGCCCTCACGCGGCTGAGGTCGAACAGATAGTGAACGGTCGTCCGTTAACACATGTGAGCGTGGAGCCAGGGTCGGAGGAGGCCCTCACGCGGCTGAGGTCGAACAGATAGTGAACGGTCGTCCGTTAACACATGTGAGCGTGGAGCCAGGGTCGGAGGAGGCCCTCACGCGGCTGAGGTCGAACAGATAGTGAACGGTCGTCCGTTAACACATGTGAGCGTGGAGCCAGGGTCGGAGGAGGCCCTCACGCGGCTGAGGTCGAACAGATAGTGAACGGTCGTCCGTTAACACATGTGAGCGTGGAGCCAGGGTCGGAGGAGGCCCTCACGCGGCTGAGGTCGAACAGATAGTGAACGGTCGTCCGTTAACACATGTGAGCGTGGAGCCAGGGTCGGAGGAGGCCCTCACGCGGCTGAGGTCGAACAGATAGTGAACGGTCGTCCGTTAACACATGTGAGCGTGGAGCCAGGGTCGGAGGAGGCCCTCACGCGGCTGAGGTCGAACAGATAGTGAACGGTCGTCCGTTAACACATGTGAGCGTGGAGCCAGGGTCGGAGGAGGCCCTCACGCGGCTGAGGTCGAACAGATAGTGAACGGTCGTCCGTTAACACATGTGAGCGTGGAGCCAGGGTCGGAGGAGGCCCTCACGCGGCTGAGGTCGAACAGATAGTGAACGGTCGTCCGTTAACACATGTGAGCGTGGAGCCAGGGTCGGAGGAGGCCCTCACGCGGCTGAGGTCGAACAGATAGTGAACGGTCGTCCGTTAACACATGTGAGCGTGGAGCCAGGGTCGGAGGAGGCCCTCACGCGGCTGAGGTCGAACAGATAGTGAACGGTCGTCCGTTAACACATGTGAGCGTGGAGCCAGGGTCGGAGGAGGCCCTCACGCGGCTGAGGTCGAACAGATAGTGAACGGTCGTCCGTTAACACATGTGAGCGTGGAGCCAGGGTCGGAGGAGGCCCTCACGCCTAATCATTTTCTTTTAGGTTCGTCGTCAAATTTACCGGTGTTAGGGGAGTTCGACGACTCCGATTTATTTTTACGTAAGCAATGGCGTATAGCGCAACGCCTTGCCGATATGTTTTGGTCTCGCTGGGTAAAGGAGATGCTGCCGCAGCTGATCCCTAGGAGCAAATGGACCCAGGAAGAGCCACCTCTGAAAGTAGGGGATTTTGTTATTATCGTGGACCCAAATTCTCCACGAAACTGTTGGTTGCGAGGTACAGTAGAGGCGGTCATGCCAGGGAAAGATGAGCGCGTTAGAGTGGTGGACATTCGCACTAGGGCTGGAATATTAAGACGCTCTGCGGCCCGCGTCGCACGTGTGCCTATCTATGGGCTAGGAGTGCTGTTCCAGCACTGGGGTGGGGAATGTTGGCGACGCGACCGCCACCGTACTGCACCTTGCCACATTTTAGATATGTAAAAAAGTTAATGTTTATGTTTCTCAGGAAAAGGAAGTTATGTTTTTTGTCTATGGCGAAGCGACGCCGCGAAGTGCAATTGTCTTTTGTTCAGTTGTTTTAAAATAAGAGGAATGTCGGCGGATAAAATTTAGTGTTAGTTTATAAAAAGTGTATTTTGAGTTTTCCGTGAATATATGGACTTTCTCGTGCATTCAAGAATTTTATTCTGAAAATTCCTCCTCCTGTAGCCTACAGCTAGACTTCTGAAATTTTTACATATTGTGTATATCTGTTGCCGCTATAACAACAAATACTGAAAACAAAATACAATTAACATTTAAGGGGGGCTCCCATACAACAAACGTGATTTTTTCGGCCTTTTTCGCTCTTTATCAATAATGGCAAGAGGTAGGCACTTGAATTTTTCACACGGTATTATGTTTTATGTGTACTTTAATATTTAATAATAATATTAAAATTTAAAAAAAAAAATAAGGGGGGCTCCCATACAAAAAACACAATTTTTAGCCTATTTTGCTCTATACCGGTACGGAATCCTTCGTGTGCGAGTCCGACTCGCACTTGGCCGGTTATTTCGTCATCTTCTTTCATAGTACAATCATTTGGTGCTCAAAAAGAGGGTTACCTGAAAAGTTTTCCGGGAGTTTTGAAAATTGGTGGTTTTATAGGTTTCAACGTGCTCTTTTCGAATTTTCACTTTGCCACCTCGTATCTTTGCCGCTCGCGCCGCCATATTGGAAAAATGGCGCTCAAATACAGTTTTTTGAGAATAACTCCGTTCCAACTCATTTGACGATGAAAATAGTTATGTAATACATTAAACTAGAGAAAATTTCCTACACTTTATGTAATAACCGTTTTTTTGTAAAATTAATAGTTTCAGCGTACGAGAGCCGCAAAGTCCACTCCACTATAAAGTGGCGTAAAAAGTATATCGTTAAACAACTATAGATATTATACGTGCTTCACAAAATCAGCATATACAAATAAATTTAATATTGCATCGTTGCCACCGACAGAAGCAGCAGCACGACAACATTAATTCCGAACCTATCACCAGGTTCAGCAGTGGTATGGAGTTGAAAAAAATGCAGAACAATGGGAATGGAAAAAAGCAAGAATGGGCTAATTCCTGTTACCACGCTCGTGCCCCCAGCTCTGCAAACTGAACATACCATAGTAAATAAAATACACAAAAATATCAAAGAGATTGAGCGTTCCAAACGGCAAATAAAACTCTACTGGGTTAAGGCACACAACAATATACACGGTAATGAACGTGCAGACGCACTTGCAATTAAAGACGGAGCCCTTAATAGCGAACTAACACCTATAATATATGACCGATTCCCAATATCATATGCAAGAAATACTATCAGGACCGCCACAATCGAGACCTGGCAGGCAAGATACACACAATCTCAAACAGGGAGGTAAACTATTTCTATATTCCTTCTTACTCGCCTGCGCGACTTCTATACAAAAGACAGTCGCGCGGCAGCCGCGCGACTCTGTTTTGTATAGAAGTCGCGCGGCTGCAGCGCTGCTGCCGCAGTGCTTGCGACGTAGTGTGAAGGTGCTCTTACGCATGCCCTTGACGAACAGAAAAAGGCACAGTGTGGACAAAGCTTTAGGGTGGCTTGCACCATAATTAACAGCTATAACTGTAACTGTAACAATAGCTTTAACTACAACGTGAAATGTCAAATCTTTTGTTAACATCAATAGATATTGGACGTCATATTTAACGATAACCATAACCGCTAAAACTTAAATTGAATTTTTTTCGTGAAAATAATTGTTACCTACGTTAGTTACCCACGGAATAATAATCATAACTATGGCTAACAGCGTTGTTATAACAAATATTTTTCCTGTCGATTTTTACCAAAGATCTCTTAAACCTATGGATCAGAAGCAATTGTCTATGTATAAGAATTGATTTGATTTGATTGATTCCGCGTCGTCCTTTTTCACCTGGCATATATGAAAGACGGGCGTGAGTGTAAAGAGAGAAGGACGATGTTTGATTTTTTGCGTTAGTTTTACTGCTTTGATTTACTGCGCGACCATAGTAGAGCAAAGAAGAGAAAGAGATATCATCAAGTGGCAGTTGGCACGTTGCGCCTTTGTTTTGAATTTGAAATAGCATAGCAGCGCGGCAACGCAACTACTTGCGAGCCGTGCGGCCGCTCGTAGCGTAAAAATTTGAAATGAGGCGCGCGAATTTGAAAATTTAAAAATCCAGGACGTCCCAGGACACTACAAAAACCAGGACATGTCCTGGGAAAACAGGACGATTGGCAACCCTAATGTAATGCAAAGTTATTCATGTAAGAGGTTTAATAATAGATATTTTAGTATAAAAAAATATATTATATTAAAATTAAAAGAACAATCAACGGAAGCAGACACAGTAGGCGTTGGTGCTGCAGAGGCCGATGGCGTAGCCGAGACTGCGGCAGATGGAGTTGCACTGGCTGGCGATGCATATGCGGAGTCTGGCGGCGTCCGCGAAGCCCAGCGCCGTCATCTCCTCCGACGTCACCGGGTGGAAGTCGTCTCCCGTCAGCTCGCTCACCAGCCGCGGGTGATCGGCTTCGTCTGGAAAGACAGCAGTAGTTAAGGAAAATTTGACGATTGGAGACCAACACTAGCATAAGCCTTATTGAATTTGATTAGGCTGGAACATGAATAAAACAGGAGACGTAATATTATGATCTTAGAAGGGGTTCCCTAGAACATTTTTTTCATTTGATTATTATCAAGCTAATTTTTCATGAGTAGCTTCATTGAAAAAATGTTTTAGCGACCCTGTACTATTAGTTGACCTATTCGTATATTTTATGAAGGACATGAATCGTAACTAACGTAACTTACCAGCTGCAGCACTCTGCACATAGGCAGCGAATGCCAGAAAAAGGAAAGAGAATACTAGGAACTTCATGTTTGCTAACGACAATACATTAAGTGATGTTGAAATCTACGAATTACTTCCTATTTATACACTGTAAAAGAGATAATTACCGATGAAAATATAGATAACATAAATTGTTATGAATATGCCTTTGATAAGGGACTTTCCCTATAATTTAATGATTATTACTGAAGAACGTTTTGTTTCCAGAAAGTATCATTAATTTATACTTTAGGTACTACATTATGAATTTACTCTAGGACTTGCTACTAAACATAACATGACTCTGGTATTTTAAATTTTTATATTATGAGACTGTAGGTTATTGATAGAAATGAATGCTTAACATAATAAACTATATTCTTCTATAGCTTCTGGGTCTATTTTACCATTGCTTAACATTTACGTATACTGTATATAGTAAGTATACTAATCCAATTAAGGCCGGGTTCAATAAGTCTTAATCAGACACTGCTGTTTGTCAAGCGATATATCTAATTAATTATTTTATTGAAGACAGGTTTGTCAAGGCATTGCTAGAAGTTCAAGAATGTATATTTACTCAAAATGCAAAAGATTTGTAAATATCTCGGTGAAAATTTGTACATCGTGAAAAGAAAATTAAAAAAATTAAAACTTAACTTGTTATAATGTTATAAAGTTTTCTTCGTAATATTGTGGTTTATAATTAGATGTTGAAAGGGGAAGTACTTTACATTTTGATAATGTTTAAAAAATCCCTAAAATCTTATCAGTGGGCTTAGCCCACATTTAATTATTTTGAATAATCAGAATCATTGATAAGCTTTTGATATAAATACTCTAGCAAATTCATAATTCGCATACTCTACATCACTCACTTTCCAAGTAACTTGTATAATTCTTGAATTTTCTACAACGCCCCAAAAATGAAGACTTTTGTGGTTCTAGCTATTGCCTTTGTATTGATTGCCTTAGTGCAGGCTGTTCCTATTGGTAAGCAAATTTTGATTTCTTTTTGAATATGTTTGACAACTTTGCTAGATTGCCTTTCACCTGATGAGGATCCTGATGGTCATCATCCTTTTGGCTTTCATCTGTAATGACAGGATCATTACTGATTCGAGCAATAGTTCTTTACACCTACTACAAACGTCACCTAAGCCTAGGTATTTTAAGACAACTTTGAGAAACTACATCCCATCTCATATTTTTGTTTATGACCTCATTCATGATACTAACTCCATATAATTTGATAATCAAACTGCACTCTTTCCAGATGAAGCTGATCACCCGCGGCTGGTAAGCGAGCTGACGGGAGACGACTTCCACCCGGTGACGTCGGAGGAGATGACGGCGCTGGGCTTCGCGGACGCCGCCAGACTCCGCATATGCATCGCCAGCCAGTGCAACTCCATCTGCCGCAGTCTCGGTTATGCCATCGGCCTCTGCAGCACCAACGCCTACTGCGTCTGCTTCCGTTAATCTGTTATGAAGTTTATTCAATTTAAGTATTTTTGAAATAAAATAGTTGTTAAGAAGCCCGTTTTTAAATAATTTACTTTCTGAAAAAAAGTCTGCCAAATGTGAGTCAGGCTTACACACAACGTATCATTAAGGTTTTAATTTATATATTAAAATGTTTTAATTTATATATTTGACCTAAATAAATAAAAGGTACGTTGTGGATTAAGATTTGCGACCTTTTAAAAAAATAACGTTTGGATATAGACCATATTTTATTGAGAAAAGCTTTAGGCTCTATAACATCACGCTGAAACTAATAGGGGCGAAGAAACATTATAAGGGAGATCGCTCACGTCACACTTTTTGTGTGATCGAGTCTGCGGCACACAAAAGGCGCACAAATGTCGTTCGCGGATTTTTCACAGACTTAACGCACACGACGCACATCTTCGATCATTCTGTCCGCTGAACTGTAGGGACGTAGACGCTATGGAAATCGTGCAAAGATCGCGAAGTATGATTTTGTACTTTAAGTACAGAAAAAGAAGAAAAAATAGAAAATTTTGGGTACATCCCATAATTTCGGACAGATTATTGAAGGGACAGTTCCATATTAAACATTCAATTCTGCATTATTCTGCCTTAGAGGTCAGAGGCGGTGCAAGGCATGGGCGGTGTGGGTGACCGCCCACGGCCTCGCGGTCCTAGGGGCCTCGCGCCCCGTGGACCACTAGGTTTTTTTTAAGGTTTTACGAGTTGTACGTGACACTCAAATATTCATAAATAAAAAGTTTTATAAATAAAACTTTAAGAACTTATCAAAAAATTATTTCTCTCAATAAATCCGTTCTATAGCGTCATCCATCAGGGGGGCCTCGCATAATATATTGTTACGGATACGGACACGTGGTGCCATCTAGCGTCGGACCAGCGAACTGACCAAGGGAACACAGGCAACATAAATCCCCTACTCGATACTAGATGGCGCTAGGAGTGGGTACCTGCGAGTTATTTCTAGAGATATCTCATACTTGTTTACGCATATCGGGTTTACTCTGGGATGTTCCGGAATTTTCTGAGATTCAATCCGGCCCGTATAAATAGTCGCAGACTGCAGCCGGCAATTCAGTTTTATCTGAGCGATCTTCGAGGCGACTTCGAAGTGAAAACAAGTGATCAATAGTGAGTGATTGTGATAGTGAACCTACGACTCGGCTACGACCTAGGACAGTGATAGTGCTTAGTGTTTGGACTTAGTGCTTAGTGTTTGGACTCAGTGATTTGTGTGAGCTAGTGTCAGTGAATAAAGTCTTCAAGAGAGTCACCAGGTCTTTCTCTCCGAATCCTCGAACCCTAGCACGTAACAATATTTTAGGGGGCCTCGCAAGATATATCTTGCCCACATAAAATTTTGGTCTTGCCCCGCCACTGTTAGAGGTATCATAAATTACTGGTCTGTTTTGTATTTCATGAGTTAACATCGTTACATCGATATCTGGCGCCATGTTAATTAAATAGATCGCGTACGTTACGTCACTACAAATGCAGATTGTAGACTAAAAGTATGCGTCGTCTGCGTTAGCGCGTGTTGAAGCAAACGTTCTATTTTTTTCGCACACTTTTTGTGCGACGCGGCGCGAAGCGGTCTGCCAGAATTATACGAATTTTTTGTGCGTCGGACTTATTGCGCGTCATGTGCGTTACTGCATATAATTGCATAGGTTCTATTTCCACAGAATAAAAAGTGCGTCACGGATAGTCTGTCGTCTGCGATCTCCCTTAAATGTGGAAAAAACGGGGAAATTATAATTTGAACGCGTTTATTTTACAAACTACATGACCGATTTTTATGTAATTTAGCACAGATATATAGAGTCAACCACTGGGAAGGTCATAGGCTACTATTTTCATTGAAAATGTACAGTTCCCGCAAATACCTTACTTACGCGAGCGGAACCACGCGGAACATCTAGTTCTTAGTATTTGTTGTCATAACGGCAGCAGAAATACACAATTTCTGAAAAACTCAGAAGTCTGGATAGACAGACATAAATACAGACAGACAGATAGTTAGACATATTATACTTTTTACCCTCTGGGTACTGAACCCTGTTCCTTGTTTGGGAATGGCCATTAGAAGTCGATTTAAATGTTTTGTTTAAAAACGAGATTCCTACATTTCAATCCAAAGTAAATAAGATAAAAACCGTCCAAGCGTCCAAGCGTATCGGGCCACGCGCAATATAGGGTTCCGTAGTACTTACCGCTAGTTTTGATAATTATTGTATGGTCAATGAATGTACATTTATAAGTTATAACGAGTTTTACACTACTAACATTGTCTCAGACTTCAATTATTACGTTCAAAGTTTGAACGAAAAGTTCATAAATATACTTCTCCGAATACATTTTTTTTTGTTGATCGACTATTATGATTTTTTATTTTGTCGATCGATTCTCAATAACCTATGAACTCTTCTTAGCCGTCATAGTTTTCATTTTAAATTCAGCATATTTCCTACTCCTGTGAATTTTTTCACATTTCTAGAAGCAACCGTTTAGCTGGTGGAAGGGAGGGAGTGGAAGGACACTGGACTGTAACGATTTTTTCCATTTTAAGACTTCAAATTTCACAAATGGATCCCCAAATCGAAAAATAGTCTTAGCATACTGATAATATTTTTAAAAAACCTATTCAATGACACCCCACACGGTGGAGTGGACGCGAAAAAAAAAACATCATGTGTAGCGGTACCATATTATTTTTTTATCGGCATCATTAATATAATATGGTCATTGGTCATTTATGCCGAATTACGGCTTTGTATGCCCTATAGTCTCTGAGCAAAACCGTGGATAGACAGACGGACACACGGACGGACAGACCGAAACTATATGGGTTCCTTGTTGACTACGGAACCCTAAAAATTGAGCTTTATACTTTATCGGATGTAAGGTAGACCTGCAGATTTCAGAACTGAATACCTCTTAAAATAACTGCGACCGAAACTCCATAGCTGTTGCTGGTCGTTCTACCTTAGCCTATAAAGGTATACAGGAAAACTTTCAGCTTTTATAAAAATAATATGACGAAAATGTTGCTGACTTTGGTAAAGCTCCGTTTAGACCAAACGAGCGAATGCTCATTCTAGTAAAGCTCTTTTGAAGTAAACTAACAACGAGCATTCTTTCGTTGTTTTAGTGTGTTCGCCACGTGTTCGGCGGTAAATAGGTAGAATGCTCTAAGAATCTCGCTCGTTTGGTGTAAACGACGCAAGAGCGCTCGAGCAATTGCCTAGAGCGTTCTTTCGTGTTCGGACGTGCTCGCTCTTCGAGGCGGTCTCTTCAAAGGGATTCTAGTGTTCTTGATATTTTTACTTTTTGGCGGTTGGTTTTAGGTAGTTTATCAAAGGTTATTTCGTAAATATGGATTGGAGTAATGAAAAATGTTTACAAATGATAGAATTATACCATAACAAAAGATGTTTATGGGATCCAACCTTTGATGACTATAAAAATAAATTAACTACTTATCGTTGACGAGTGAGCAATGAGCATTCGCTCGTTTGGTCTAAACGGAGCTATATGATTCTCATCTATAGAGCAAAAATTCTTATTCTTGATGTTCTTGTTGATTCGATTGGTGTAAACGATCTAAAGTATGTTGTAACGAATTATAGTTTACACTAAACGAATACAAAAGAATGTTCTTGTGCTGTTCTTGCTCTATGTTCTTTTGGTGTAAACCCACCTTTACATAGACAAAATGAATAAAATAATTATTTTTTTTCATATCATACATTTATTTATAGCCATCGATTGTAAAACAAGGAATTTGGTACGGTCTGAAGAACAGTATCAGTATCACCAAATACTACACATGCAGGCTCCACCGGAAGTACACATGCCCGCCCTGAAACCGTTTCGGACGCAGAAGTTATGGCATTGCCACATGACACAGAACCTCGCTTGTGGTCCACCAGAGATGTCTACTATTGGGTCAGCTGAAATCATTTAATGTTTTTTTTTTAATATGTTTTAATACATATGAAATAAATGAAGGGAGATTCCAAGTCGAAGCATTATTTCGCACAAGAACAACCTCAAACAAAATAATGAGGCACAGAATTTCATTGAAAAATTCAGAAATTTTGTAATATTATGTAATTTTGTACCTCATATCCCCGTTTTGACTTTAGTTAGTTTAGTTAAAATTTTAATACACGTTGTCTTAAAATTTTGTAAATAATATTATGTATTATCAGAGAATTTGATTCTTTGGCAGATGGCAGATCTAAGTAATTTGCTTGGGCTACGTCAAACCTAGTCGACGGATCACGACTAACATTGAATTGACATAACCCGTCCAAATGACGTAGGTCCGCCATCTGCCTATACACTAATTTCTTCGATGGTACATGAGATTCTGATGAAAGCCTGAGCCTTATAGCTAAACTAAAAGCTTTTTCTATTAACAATATTACTATAGGTAAGAGCCAGTAATGATATTATATTAATTGATATAATAAATTATAATACACATACCTATGGAAGCACTATAAGCTAAAGCAGCTAGTGCGAGCAGAATTGAGAAGACTACAACAGCTTTCATGGTGACTTGCTTCAGTTTATTTTTTTATTGGTATTGTAACAAAAAAATGCATCAGTATTTATACTTATCCGGTGCCGATATCAGTTGATAGTAATTAAAACGATATTAGATAGTATCTTACAAACAAATTACTAAACATTGATAAGGGTCTTCCCCGATGAGTTTAAACTGTAGATCTGTATTTTTTCATTCTTTTTGGTTCATCAAAAAAAAAATATGGTTTTTTCAACCTTTTCCTATAATGCGATGGTATGAAAAATATTTGCGAAAGTTACTTGAAAGTTACTCAAAATCTGTCACTCAGACACTTAGATAAGATGTTGAGGACGGTACATTTTTCGCGAGAAATAAGGGCGAAAAGTTGCAGGAGGAGGTATGATTCCCTAACAATATATTAAATAATTATTTATATTAAATAATAATAATGTAATATATTAAAAAATTTATTAACCCATCAATCCCCATGCGGCACCCAGCTGTTGCATAACAATTGAAAATCTATTGTGTCTGTGATTCCCACGATCGAGTTTCCCTTAGATTAGGATCCAGAGCCATATTTCGGTGTATTTCTAAGGGATCCACGATCCAGAGGGTGTAGCTGGTATTTTGGCGCCCCTGCCCAGTGATGAGAACAGTATTCCATGTAAGGCCGTACCTGGGGCTTGTAGAGTTGTAGGCCTTGGTCCGGACTGAAGTACTGTCTCGCTCTGTTATAAGAACACCAAGCTTCTTCGAGGCTAACCTAGATGACATCGGAACTGGACTTTGCTCGATATGTTTACGCTGAGTATTTCAATATTTGGGGAGAATGTTAAAGATGTGCCCTGAAAAAGAGGATATGCGACCGTTGTTGGCGATTTTTATTAGTGGTAAACGCGCAGACTTGTGACTTGGCGGGGTTAAATTTGACTATGATATGTCTACCACATTCAGACAATTTCTCCAACCAATTCTTAATTTTAGACATACTTTATTAAGTTCTTATCAGTTCTTAATGATATTTAGCCGAAAAACATTCGAGAAGCTGGTTTTCTCTTAGTACACGACATGATGTAATTCAAAACTAGGTGATAATACTTCAGGGTGTGCATGTGTTCCTTATATTATAATGAAAACAGCAGCGCTGAAAGACATATTTTTTTTGTAATTTATATAAGCAAGCACCCCAGCATCGTGAATTTTCATATACAAAAAAAACTGTTACTTTCAGCGCTGCATCTTTCATAGTGAACTCTATACAGGGGACTCATATTATACATCTTAAAGTATTATCACTTAGTTCTGATAAATCCTGTGTAGCCTATAGGGCATCATGTGACTTTCATCCGCGTAGCAATGAATACCGTTGGTCTGTAACATGTCATTGATGTGCAGTTTGAATAAGGTAGGCGATAGCACCCAGCCCTGAAGGATATGAGACCCAAAAGAGTATCAGAGTATTCTAATACTCTGATACTCTTTTGGCTCTAGTATGCTCAAAGCATTCACCTACAACCTTCATGCTTCTGTCAGCTAAGAAACTTGTGACCTACTTACATAATTTCTTAATGCCTAAGTTATAGAAGCTTTGACAAAAGCGCTTCGTGCCAAACTAGACCAAAGGCCTTCATGATATCCAAACTAACAGACATTGCCTCTCTTTTAGACTCAATCGTCTAAATACAAAGATGAGTTAGGTACGCGAAGAGATAACCACCCAAGCGACCTTCCGGGTTCCCTCGTACTATTTGTAGCTTAGTAGTGAGCGTCTGACCCTGAGCGTCAAAAATCTAAGGAGTCCAAGCATTGATATTAATTAATAGACTTCATTATCTCATAGAAAAGGGTGGATATAGCGATTACTATGTAGTTGGAAGGATTGCTCTCGTCATCTTTTTTGGGAATCGGGTACATGAATCTTTTAGTTAAAATTCTCCTACTTAATGCATCTTTTTTTTAATTTTTTGTTACTGAAATAGTTCTCAACTTAAGACGATACCGTCACAGGAGCTTCGCGATCCCCAAAAACTTGTGACCCACAGGTTGAAAAACACTATTATAGGCAAATGAATAAAATACATAGTAATTTCACATCGTGCATTTATTTATAGCCATCGATTGTAAAACAAGAAATTTTGGAATTGTATGAAAAACAACAGAACCCTGTATCGATATCACCAAATACTACACATACAGGCGCCGCCGGCAGTACATATGCCATATCTGAAACCGTTTCGGATGCAGAAGTCGCGGCATTGCCACATGACACAGAACCTCGCTTGGGGTCCACCAGAGATATCTACCGATGGATCAACACCTGAAAATTTTGAATGTTCCTTCAAATATGTCTTTGGATATCAATACATGAAATAAATTATAATAAGAAGCCATAATCGAGAAACAGAATTTGTAAAAATAATAATAGTAATTAGTAGTGTTGTGTTTTTACTTTAGTAGATGCCGTCTTAAAATTTTGTACCAAAATAAAAGCCTTTTTTATTTGCAAAATTATGTTATTATACGGCAAAACTGATATTATAATACACACCTATAGAAGCACTACAAGCTAAAGCAACTAGGGCAAGCAGAATTGAGAAGACTACAACAGCTTTCATGGTGATTGATGGATTCAGTAGATTTTTTATTGGTATTGTAACAAAAATGCATCAGTATTTATACTAATCCAGTGCCGATATCAGTTGATGGTAATCAAAACGATATTAAATAGTATCTTACAAACAAATTACTAAACATAGATAAGGGTCTTCCCCGATGAGTCTAAACTCTAGATCTGTGTTTTTTAATTCTTTTTGGCTCTTCAAATTTAATTATGGTTTTTTTTATTATAAAAATTGGGGCCGTCTATGGGCTGTTCGCCCATATCCTTTTTTTTATTCTATAGATTTTTCACACCAAGGATAATTGAAATAATATTATTAACTACGAATAATAAAAACTAAGGAAACGGAACTCCCATACTTCAACCGTTTTAAATTTGGCTCCTTTTCGTATACTAAAATATGACAATTCAGATTTTCGCCAAGGTCGTATCCCAGGTAACGTATCATAATATTGCGCGCCGGACGACAGCCTGCACGGTTATTGTCATTGTCAAAGTTATGAAACAAAGCCGTTGACAATAATTCTCAAAAGCTGATAGTATTATGCAGTATACACCAAGCACATCTACTATCACGAAGAAAGGAGCACATAATATTAATTATTATTTTATAATCAAACATTTTTATCTGATCCTTAAGTCATCGATAGTAAAATTATAAATAATTTTGAACAAACCTTGTACGACTCTGACGAATCTAAAACTGTCCAGAGCACCTAAAGAAGACGTTTTCAAATTACAAAAATCTATGTGCTAAATTATTACAGAATTGAAATAAAAAACTTACGGTGCACATAGGCAATGCAGATTTTCGTAATCTCTTTAATTTTCGATCATTACTTATACAAATATCCTGACTATTAAATGTATGCTACGCCGTTCGTTTCTTTCTAAACGAACGGCAGCTATCCACTTTTTTCGTTGGATAGCATTCTTAGGAAATCTGCCAAAATAAAATACGTCTACATACTAATGTCAGTCAGACCCTACGTTTATGATTATATTGTTACATCTTGCATAACACTGTCCATGGCGATTTTGTAAAAAATTTGTAATTATATTATTTTTTTATTATTGCACTTTTACAATAATAGTCGTATCTGTATGACTTCTACATCATTTCACAGGAAATTTAGGCATTTTAACAACAAAATGCTATGTAAAAAACTACGTAAAAAGTAAGTAAACAAATTGCGAAATGAGTTTGACAATAATTATCATGTCAACCTGGTTGAATGTCACTCGAGTATATATACCATAAAGTTAATATACCTATCGGAATAGAGAAACAAAGGCCTGAGTAAGCGAGATGTCACTATCAGTAACACTGCGTGGTAGAAAGAGAAGCGTGATTTGAGGTTGCATAGCTTTTTTTTTCATCTGTTTGACAGTCTGTCTGCCCCTGAGCCGATCGTTGTCAATTTGGGCTCTCAGAAAAATTGTGATTTTAAGTTAAATAATGAATAATTTTTAGAAATACTGCTCTAGAAACATGGTTAAATGTTTGTGGAATGATTGTGGATCCACACATCGAAAAAACCCGGACAAATATTAATTTCACAGGTGAATTACTCTACATCGACAGGACCTAGTTTTAAGTTTATTTTTGCCAATTCCCTACGAGTTATTGGTATTGATTTTCATAATTCACTTCTTTAAATATTTATTTATATGGAAAACATAACTTGACTAGCCATGGTGCACAATTTAAGGATATTTTGTGTAAACAATTTTCATATATTTTACACTAGGGCTGCATCAAGTTATCGATAAGTAGTATCGATATGAAAATATTTTTTAGTTAAATATACTAATTATCTACGAATGTTGAAATGATAACATACTCATCCGTAGTTTATAATTAGTTTAAGTATATTAATATACTATCATACATAATTTATCGTTTTTAAGGGTCCGCACCCAAAGGGTAAAACGTCCTAGTAGTCGGGTCCCGCTCTACTACTAAGACTTCGTTGCCTGTCCGTCTGTCCATCCGTCCGTCCGTCTGTCTGTCTCCAGGCTGTATAACAAGAACCGCTATAGTAAAAGACTTCTGAAATTTCCACAGATGTAATGTCATTCTACATCCAATATGGCTGCTCATCCAAGATAGGGGAATAGTTTTAAAAAGCACTTCTGCAAGATGGGCATCAAATAAAAGGGCTCATTGAGAGTGAATTGAAAACTAATAGGGTCTAGTGAAGTCGTGTCGTGTCGTGTACTGATGTGACGTGACGTGACGTAACCTGTCGTGTCGAATCGTGTCATGACATGTCGTGTCGTATCGTGCCGGGTTTTAGAAAATGTCCGGTTGAAACCGGTCACCCTTCATGCGCGAGTCCGACTCACACTTGGCCAATTTCTCAGATTTCCTGCTGACCTGGATACCAGAAATTCATGGCTTAAAATAATTAACCGTCCAAACTGGACTCCGAAGAAAAATTCATGCATACTTAATTATGCAGCAAGCATTTTGAAGAAAAGTCATATTTTACTTCAAAATTACAATTTTTATTATACCTATCTATGCAGTTTTATTTTATCCCATTCTGTTTTTACAATCTTACAATTATTATTCCATGATCGATATTTTGTCGAATTACAAGATGTTTGTACATCACTGACACGCACACGTAAGCATAATTGTATACACAGATGTAAATCAAATTTTGGTTAAGCTTGACAGCTCGGGATTATTTCTCTATTCCGATAGGTATATTACCTTTATGATATATATGTGTACCGAACAGATGCATAAAATATCCATGTATTCGGGTCACATTTTGTAGCCTTTTGGTGCACTTTTTTTGACGAAGTTACTCTTCCTTAGTTTTTATTATTCGTAGATTATTAAGTAATTTTAATTAAAAAAGATATGGTTTTTTCAACCTTTTCCTATAATGCGATGGTATGAAAAATATTCGCGAAAGTTACTTGAAAGTTACTCAAAGTCTGTCACTCAGACACTCAGATAAGATGTTAAGGACGGTACATTTTTCGCGAGAAACGAGGGCGAAAAGTTGCAGGAGGAGGTATGATTCCCTAATAATATATTAAATAATTATAAATGACCAAACGAACTTACCAAGTGAAGTTCGATCATTATTATAATATGAGTCGCTTCATTCGAAGATATATAATTAACCAAAAGTAGTACCTTTGCTTATCTGCTTGGCAATCGCGTTTTTTTAAAAGACGTATGCGGGTATTTGAAATGTTACCCGCTCGTGACGGTCACTCGACGTTCCGGCGTGCTTCATTATGTTTAGAGAGAGGTAATGCAAAAAAACTTTCTTTCTTTCTTTGGGTACTGCAGCAAACATAGTTTCGTGCAGACTGGGTGGGAGGGAGATTATATCTTCGAATGAAGCGACTCATATATCAATGATCGAACTTCACTTGGTAAGTTCGTTTGATCATTTATTATATTTCTTCGCTTCATTCTTCGATATATAATTAACCAAAAGTAGATTTTCAGAGTAACGAAAGAAATATTATTTTTTTGTTGATGAAATACAATATTCATTATGAATAGTTACCATTATATTCGAGAAAGAATTTAACAATAAATAATAATAATAGTCAGTAGAAACGAAAAGTAAAAGACCTCTATGGTTTGTGATTCAAATGATAACATACTGGTATCATGGTGATTATTTAACTGATTCAGCGAAACTTTGTTCGTCGATAAAATTATGGTTAAGGAAAATAGCAAAAGTATTGGAGTCGCTAGTCCTGACTCCTGCCTGTCGACTGTCGTCTTACTGATAGTGTCCAGTATCAATCCTCGTGTCGACGCTCGCGTCGACGACGCGCCGCTCTCGCACAGCACCTGCTTTATCCAGCGGCTTACCGTCTGTGAGGTGGCTGTTCTGTGCAGAGCGTTAAGCGTTAGCAATAATAACCCGTACTGTAGCATTACCCTATTTAATATAATTTTGAATAACCATCGCAGGGCGTAATAAGTTAAATATTATATCTTCTTCTTCTTTTTTTATAAAAAAAGAGTAACATAATTTAATAACATCCGATCACGCCCGGGAGTTTATGTCTTTGTAATATAAATTTCGATACCGCTATTTAAAACCGTAATTTTTTATTTTGCCGAGTTTTACTAGGCAGAAAGTTTTAAGTCAATGATCAGTATTCAGCTGTAGTTACAGAGTGCAAGAAAAAACAACTAATTTATAAGTGGATCCCGGGTACTATACTACTCAGGTATGGGCTAGGATTTTAACCGGAAAGTTTCTTTCGAAAGACGCTTCACACATAACACATTAATCTGAGCCAATGTCACCAACCCATAATGTCAACATTGTTCATAAGCAGTGACAGTGCACAGTGATGGCTGTAGAAGATATCGTATTACCTAATCTGGTCCAGTTCCATCGGTGCCGGTACTCAGAATCGACCGTTGGCACCTGGTTTATGAGTGGGAAAGTTTCGGGCTCATTCGTAACCTGATCGACCCGTATATCGGTCACTCCTTGTGTTATTTCTCCGATTGTCTGGTCATAGTGACTTAAAAAAATAAATATTGGGGTAGCTTAATTGCTCGTTATAATCGACTTATTTGTCGATAAAATATGTTACAAAAATTATTGAGGATAGTAACTATCACGTTACGTAGATATTAAGTAAGTTTCGTCATACACTCGCTGTGTATCCCGAAACCCAACATTGGTGCAAAATTTATTTAATAATAATAATTATATACCGGCAGACATAATAAATTATAATCGTAGTTCTATATTTAGAACAAAAGGATCGCGCAGGACGCGCATTGGTTGTTAACTGATGAGACTCTCAGTCAATCTAGTTATTAGCTCGAAATAGCTGTTCTCTATAAAACGGAAAAGATAATAACATTATAATAATAATTATGTAGTTCTATTTATAGAATAAAGAGCGCGGGAAAACGCGTGGTAGTTGCTAATTTTTATTTTTAAACATTGTCGGAGAATCGTAGTCAATCCATACATTATGTTGATTTAAAAAATATCAATTTATTTTAAATTTAAATAGTAATTAACTCGCAGTTAATACCCTCAAACCAGCCAACATATTATACTTTTATTTTTAGATAAAACATCGTCAGAGACTCGCAGTCATTTCCGATGTATAAGGATTGTGTTTAGAGACTCGCAGTCAATCCACACATTATGGCGGTTTATAAAATAACTCTCTATTAACCTCCAAACCGGTCAACGTGTAGTTCTATTTATAGAACAGATACACATCGTCAGAGACTCGCAGTCAATTCCGATGCATATAAATTGTGTTAAGAGACCCGCGGCCAATCCACACATTATAGCGGTTTATAAAATAACTTAATATATTTAAACACTTGTAGTAATTAACTTGCAGTTATTTCCCATAATCGGGCAAACATATAGTTCTATTTATAGAATAGGTAAAACATCGTCAGAGATCCGCAATCAATTCCGATGCATATAGAATATAGATTGTGTAAAAGGACTCGCGGTCCAAACACACTGTACTTATTGACTCACAGTTGCAGTACATACCGGTTAATTAAATAATTGCAGTAATCACCTGCAGTTGTTTTCCTTAATCCTTCGATCGGGGATTCTTGGAAATGCTATTGTATTCTATTGTTATCGCAATCACCGGTGCTCGTGCGGGGCTTGATGGGTTGATCCGGCAAACATATTATACTTATATAATTCTATTTATAGAACAGATAAAGCATACTTAATACTACAGATTGTGTATTAAGACTCGTAGTCCAAACACATTGTACGTTTATTGACTCGCGGTCGCTGTACATGCCGGTTAGTATTGAACATAATTGGCTCGTCTTGGCCTCGGTAGTGCCTGCCGTTTATTTAAGTACTAGATGACGCCCGCAACTTCGTTGCGCCAAAACTCGTTTATCGCGGTGGAACCGTACATTTTTCCGGGATAAAAAGTATCCTATGTCCTTTCCCGGGACTCAAAGTATCTCCATGCCAAATTTCAGCAAAATCGGTTCAGCGGTTTGAGCGTGAAGAGGTAACAGACAGACAGACACACTTTCGCTTTTATAATATTAGTATGGATTTAATAGTACTTACATGTATTTTCTTGTTACACAATAAAATAACACTTTAACGTTACTTACAAGTTACAACACTGACTCAATCATCTTAATAATAATAACCAGCTGCGCTTTAGCATGGTTACTAAGTATACGTGCTCGCGTTGCCTCGTGTTAACAAAGAATTAAGCACGCCGGAACGTCGAGTGACCGTCACGAGCGGGTAAGATTTCAAATACCCACATACGTCTTTTAAAAAAACGCGATTGCCTAGCAGATAAGCAAAGGTACTACTTTTGGTTAATTATATATCGAAGAATGAAGCGAAGAAATATAATTTATATTATATAATAATAATGTAATAAATATAACCCATCAATCCCCATGCGGCACCCAGCTGTCGTATAACAATTGAAAATCTATTGTGTCTGTGATTCCCACGATCGAGGTATTAAAATATAATTGTTTTTATTTTTATTAAATAAGGGGGCAAACGAGCAAACGGGTCGCCTGATGGTAAGCAACTACCGTTGCCCATGGACACTCGCAACATCAGAAGAGCTGCAGGTGCGTTGCCGGCCTTTTAAGAGGGAATACGCTCTTTTCTTGAAGGTTTGCAGGTCGTATAGGTCCGGAAAAACTGCTGGTGACAGTTCGTTCCAGAGTTTTACAGTGCGCGGCAGAAAGTTACGCGAAAAACGCACTGTGGAAGACTGCCACTCATCAAGGTGATGAGGATGGTATGTTTTTCGCGTGGGACGATGGCGAAAAGTTGCAGGTGGTATGATTCCGAACAATTCCTCAGAGCACTCCCCGTGATACAACCGATAGAGGATGCAGAGTGAAGCTACATCTCGGCGTAATTCCAGGGGGTCCAAGCTGTTTGAAATACTATGGCAGTCAACAATTCGAGCGGCCCTTCGTTGGATACGATCCAGAGGGAGCAGTTGGTATTTTGGCGCCCCTGCCCAGAGATGAGAACAATATTCCATATGAGGCCGAACCTGCGCCTTGTAGAGTTGTAGGCGTTGGTCCGGACTGAAGTACTGTCTCGCTCTGTTAAGAACACCAAGCTTCTTCGAGGCTAATTTGGCCTTACCCTCTAGATGATATCGGAACTGGACTTCGCTCGATATGTTGACGCCAAGTATCTCAATGCTAGGGGAGATGGTTAAAGATGTGCCCTCGAAACGAGGTTATACGACCATTGGTGACTTTTTAGTGGTGAACGCGCAGACTTGTGTCTTGGCGGGGTTGAATTGGACCAAGTTACGTCTACCCCATTCAGAGACCTTCTCCAATGAATTCTCCACCTTAGATACAAGTTCGTTTCGACTCTCAGTGACATTTTGCCGAGAAATATTGGGGGAGCCGGTATATACATCATCACCTGTACTGTAATCCGCATAGCAATGAATGCTGCTGGTCTGCAACATGTCATTGATATGCAGTAAGAATAGAGTAGGCGATAGCACACAGCCCTGAGGCACACCAGCATCAACAGACTGAGTTTACGAGCATTCGGATTGTGGAATAATTGTGAAAGGGGGGGCACTCCCTTTCACAATTATTCCACAATTTCCCTTAGATTAGGATCCAGAGGCCATATTTCAGTGTATTTCTAAGGGGTCCACGATCCAGAGGGAGCAGTTGGTTTTTGGCACCCCTGCCCAGAGACGAGAACAGTATTCCATGTGAGGCCGAACCTACCTGGGACTTGTAGAGTTGTAGGCGTTGGTACTGCCTCGCTCTGTTAAGAGAAATAAGCTTCTTCGAGGCTATTATTCTAGCCTTTATACCCTCTACATGACATCGAAACTGGACCTCGCTCGATATGTTTACGCTGATTATTTCAATACAATATTTGGGGAGAATATTAAAGATGTGCCCTGAAAAAGAGGATGTGCGACCGTTGGTGATTTTTTGAGACTTGTGACTTGGAGGGGTTAAATTGGACTATGTTACGTCTACCACATCCAGAGAATTTCTCCAACCAATTCTTAATTTTAAACATAATTTATTAAGTTTGTATCAGTTCTTAATGATATTTAGCCGAAAAATATTCGAGAAGCTGGTTTTGTCTTGTACACGACATGATCACAAAACTAAGTAGCCGCGTACTGACCAAGCGAGCAGCCCCGCGAGGCAACCTCGCGAGGCAGTTGCTCGTTTGGTCAGGACGTGCCTCACCCGAGCGTGCCGCGCCCCGACTCCCGAGCCGAGCGTTGTCGGTTTTTGTCGATGCTCAAAGGCGCCTCGGTACGTTTGCCGCGCTCACTCAAGACAGGGGCGTTTTGCCTCGCTTATTCATTGCGTGGGGACTTATGCGTCTTGGATAAAGAACAGTGTCTTAAACTAATACATCTATAATATAGTGAATATAGACGACTTTGGGATGGGAAATGTCCTGATTACACAAATAGGGGACTAAGGGAAGACGCATGGAGAAAAATAAGCCAGGAAATGAACCTCCCAATAGCTGAATTATTAAAAAGGCAGTGGTGGTGACAGCTTCCCGAATGTACGGCCTCATGGTGGTCAAACTATACGCACGCGCGGTCTCTATTCGACTTCAAGTTAAATTGAGCGTCGATGATGGCTCGGACTTACGATGGTTGGGCCTTGCCGCGCGAGGCAGCCTCGGATTAGAAAACTACTTATATAATGAAAATAGCAGCGCGGAAAGAGCCATTTTTTTTTTTTTTGTAATTTATATGGGCAAGCGCCCCAGCATCATGAATTTTCATATACAACTAAAATAAAATTGATACTTTCAGCGCTGCATCTTTCATAGTGAATTCTATACAGGGGACTCATAATAATATTATACATCCTAAAGTATTATCACTTAGTTCTGTTACACCCTGTATACTGTATAGGGCATTATTAGTACCGTTGGTCTGTAACATATCATTGATGTGCAGTTTGAATAGGGTAGGCGATAGCACCCAGCCCTGAGGGAGATGAGAGCCAAAAGAGTATTCTAATACTCTGATACTCTTTTGGCTCTGGTATGCTCAAAGCATTCACGTACAACCTTCATGCTTCTGTCAGCTAAGAAACTTGTGACCTACTTGCATAATTTCTTAATGCCTAAGTTATAGAAGCTTTGATAAAAACGCTTCGTGCCAAACTAGACCAAAGGCCTTCATGATGTCCAAACTAACAGACATTGCCTCTCTTTTAGACTCAATCATCTAAATACAAAGATGAGTTAGGTACGCAAAGAGATCACCAGCCAAGCGACCTTCCGGGTTCCCTCGTACTGTTTGTTGCTTAGTAATCCCTGAGTTCTGAGTCCAATCATTGATATTAATTAATAGACTCCATTATCTCATAGAACAGGGTGGTTATAGCGATTAGTCTGTAGTTGGAAGGATTGCTCTCGTCATCTTTTTGGGAATCGGGTACATGAATATTTTAGTTAAAATTCTCCTATTTAATACATCATTTTTTTGCTACTGAAATAGTTATTTCAGCTAAGAGTGACTCTCCTACAGAAGCTTCGCGATCCCCCAGAGACTTGTGACCCACAGGTTGAAAAACACTGTCATAGGCAAATGAATAAAATACATAGTAATTTCACATCATGCATTTATTTATAGCCATCGATTGTAAAACAAGAAATTTTTGAATTGTATGAAGAACAACAGAACCCTGTATCGATATCACCAAATACTACACATACAGGCGCCGCCGGCAGTACATATGCCATATCTGAAACCGTTTCGGATGCAGAAGTCGCGGCATTGCGACATGAGACAGAGCCTCGCTTGTGGTCCGCCAGAGATATCTACCGATGGATCAACACCTGAAAATATTGAATGTTCCTTCAACTATGTCTTTGGATATCAATACATGAAATAAATTATAATAAGATGCCATAATCGAAAAACAGAATTTTGTAAAAATAATAATAGTAGTGTTGTGTTTTGACTTAATGCCTTCTTAAATTTTGTACCAAAGTAAATGCCTTTTTTATTTGCAATTATGTTATTATACGGCAAAACTGATATTATAATACACACCTATGGAAGCACTATAAGCAAAAGCAGCTAGTGCAAACAGAATTGAGAAAACTACAACAGCTTTCATGATGACTTGTTTCAGTTTCTGATTGGTATTTTACAAAAAAATGCGTCAGTATTTATACTTCTAATCCAGTATCAATATCAGTCGATGATTAAACTCAAAGATAGTATCTTACAAACAAATTACCAAACAATAGATAATAATATAGGGTCTTCCCCAAAGAGTGTGTATGTCTTTTTGTTAACCTGTAACCTCTTCAACGCCTCCGTGGTCTAGTGGCTTAGAGCGTGGCTCGACTTGACTCGGAGGTCGTGGCTTCGATTCCCGCGCTGGAAACATACTATTTC
The DNA here is from genome assembly GCA_963422495.1 of Polyommatus iphigenia. Taxonomy (NCBI): domain Eukaryota; kingdom Metazoa; phylum Arthropoda; class Insecta; order Lepidoptera; family Lycaenidae; genus Polyommatus; species Polyommatus iphigenia. Next base: position 4,634,693 of record OY730189.1, read on the forward strand.
CAAGTTTGGTTAGGACGATGCAGGCTGATCACCTGATTGTCTGACAAATAAGGTGATCCATGCGTCGGATGGGCATGTAAAAAGTCGGTCCTGCGCCTGATCTCTCGCCAGTCGTGTCGGTCGTCCGTCGCACTGGGTTATGAGAGTAAAAGGAATAAAGAGTGCTCTTGTGTACTGCTCACACACTTGGGCACCATAAAATTACTCCTGCGTAACAGGTCTGGTTTCAATGAAACTGGCCACCGTCACCGAAACAGGTGTGTAGTATTATTATTAATATATAACCTCTTCAGGTTTAAAGTACTAAGCCCATATATAATCTGGTAAGGAGTTAAAATGTTGGAAACGGACATCGGATTTTAATTTAATCAAAATGTACGGTTCCACAGCATTAAGTGGTTATGCACAAAGTCGCGAACAACATCTAGTGCTTTACAAATTGTAATTTACTTTCAGTGATTGATTCAACGATAAAATAATATTATCTTAGGATACTTGAATAAACGCTGAATTTTATTAAAGTTTACAGATGAATAATATTATTTCTTGGCATATTTCAACTCGGACAGACTGTTTGAGTTGAAGTTTTCCAAACACGCCTATTTACTGAGCTCGTCACCTTTTCAGACCTTTACGTTAAATCACCATAATATTTTGATGTCTGAAATAATTTAAGGGTTCATTTTATAATATTTATATTGCACTAGATATTGCCTGTAATTTCTATTGCGTAGAAAAACTATCCATGTTCTTTCCTAACATGATTTCGCAATTACAATATGAAAGTTTAATAACTTACGAATATGTTAAAATGTGATTGTGTGATTCACATGTGATTAAAATATAATATTATGTTATAAAGTTTAATCGCTTTCGGTTTTATAGAGGCTTACTAGTAATAGTAAAAACGTAATTAAAGTAAGTGGGAGACGAAATTTGTCTTTTTTAATACTATTGGGGGTATAGGACATAATATCACTGATCACATAATAATATTTGAAAGTTAAAATAGTTAAGACAGAAAATACTGTTACAAGTTACAACTAAGGTAAATTAGAATAGTAACAACTTAAAAGGAGTCACTTTATCCGAAATGTTCTGAAAAAGGGTCCACCTTCGTTCAATATGAGAAGTTAAATATAGCGTTGGTGGTAGCGTGTGATAAATCTCATAAGTTCATAACATATAAAATCTATGGGATTTTAAATATTAATCCTTCGATCGCGGATTCTTGGAAATGCTATTGTATTCTATTGTTGTCGCGATCACCGGTACTCTTATGGGGCCTTAAAGGATTAAGATGTTGTAAGCGCCCATATCTCAATAAGTAAAATCACATAAATATAATAAATTAACGGGTTGCATATATATTTGAATATTCTAAAATAATTAAGTTCCTCAGTTGTGGAGACAAACCACAAGTTTATACCTACTCATATACTTATTATATAGTTATTTTCACAATAAACTCATATCTTTTTGCTAGCTATCTTTTTATCACGTTCAGTATTGTTGTTTTTGGCCTACTTGAGTGCTTTTTAACCAGGGAAATTACCTTATCATTAACCCCGCGATTAATCTTATCATTATTTTCACCGGCCATTGTCACCAATTGCTAATGATGAGGTATAAATACTGTTCATCATAGGTCTTCAGCAACAGTTCTACAGTAACAAGCAATCATGAAGTTCCTAGTATTTTCTCTCCTTCTTCTTGCTTTTGCTGCCTTTGCACATGCAGCTGGTAAGTCTATTTTTTATATTTTTGAATTTTAATAAACAAATCATAATATAATATTATATTAATTACTAGCGACCCGCCCTGGCGTCGCATGGGTATTTAAAAATATATAGCCACTGAAATAGTTATTAAAATCGATAGCCTATGATCCTTCACGTGGTTTACTTCTTATCTGTGCCAAAAACATAAAAATTGCTCCAGTAGTTCGCGAGATAAGCCCTTTCAAATAATTTCCCCCGTTTTTTCCTCATTCTCCTATTAGTCTTAGCGTGATAAAATATAGCCTGTAGCCTTCCTCAATAAATGGGCTATCTAACACTGAAAGAATTTTTCAAATCGGATAAGTAGTTCCTGAGATTAGCGCGTTCAAGTTAGCCCTTTCAAATATTTTTTTTTTCACATTTTTTCCCCGTTTTTTCCACATTTTCCTCTATTTCTTCGCTCCTATTAGTCTTAGTGTGATAATATATAGTAGCTTTCCTTGATAAATGGGCTATCTAACACTAAAAGAATCATCAAAATCCGTTGCGTTTAAAAGATTAAAAGGAACCTTTGTTCCCTTTAATCTACATAATATTAACAAAGTCGCATTTTTTTCCCTCAGGTCCCTTTGGACATGAGGGAAAAAAAGCGACTCTGTTTTATAATATGTATAGATAGTTACTAGTTATTAAGAACTATATTTATTATCTACAGTTTCTGATCTCGATGTTGAAAATCAAAATATAGCTTAAACCGAGCAGTTTGAAACAATACAAATAAGCATTTTTCACATAGTCTCTATACTTTTTGACCCCATGGCTCCCTCTTATCTAAAGCAAATGTTTACTTTTTCTGACAGTAACAGCGCGCGTTTTGCTTTCAAATTAAATGTTCCCTTTCAAAAGACAAAATTTTTTGGTAACTCCTTTTCGGCCCAAGCAGTGCGTTTATGGAACTCTTTACCTAACCATGTAAGACAGTCAGAAAATCTAAATTTATTTAAAAGACAACTTAAAAATTATTATCTGACTAAATCATTGAGCATTAATTCATGAAGCCCCAAGCGGCCACATCCGGCCGCGATAACAATGAAAAAGCTATTGTGTCTCGTTTTGCCACGACTGATGGGGTAATGACACGGATGGAACTTTGTTCAGCCTTGCTAATCATTAGATTTTTAACCATTAGTAGTAGGTATAATTAATAGTTTTTCATCGTGTACTTTCGCTTTCATTGTTTTGTGTGTGTGCTTATTAGTTTTAGTTTGTTATGCACATTATGCATCCACTCGTTTTTAAGTTATCATAATATCACTAGTCGTAAGATGATGTTGTCTTTTTCAGCTTTTACTTTTTTTTCTTGTATAACTTTGTGGAATGCAATAAAGTATATTATTATTATTATAATTATTATTATTATCTGGGCTTTTTAGCAAAACAGATCCAGTACGTTCAGAGCCAAGCATCATATCTTGCATCTTATTAATTTATCTTTTTGAACCGTATTTTGTAGAATGCGTCTTTATAAAATCGTTTTAAGTAACCTTGTATTTTTTATTACTTTTGTAAACCTTAGACCATTCTAGCTAGACTGCCACCGGCCAACCGCTAACTAAACTCGGACTCGGCGGAAGGAAATTTCTGATAGGTGTGCGGTGTGGTAGTCCGGCGCGCGTCCGAATTTTTCTGATCAGAAATTCTTATAATGTGCGGCCGGCCTAAATCTAGAATATTCTTTCAGATGACTTCGACCTCAGCGAGTCCCCCGAACTTCATCTCGTGACCCCCGACGAGATGGCTGCTTTGGGCTTCGCTGATGCTGCCAGGGTCCGCGTCTGCATCGCCAGCCAGTGCAACAGCTTCTGCCGTAGCCTGGGCTACCGCATCGGTCGCTGCACCATCAACGCCTACTGCGTTTGTTCCCGTTAAAGTGTTCTAAGCAAATTAATTCTAAGGGTTAAAATTAAGGGTCAGGTCCGACCGCAACGCGACGCGTAGATGCATTTCTATATTTGTACTGAATTGACTGAGATTTCAATCGAGTGAGACGTCTTGCAAATCTGTCATGTCCCGTCGCGGTCGGAATTGACCCTTAATTTTTTGTTTTGTCTATTGAGATTGTAAACTTACAGGCTCTTCTCAGTCGACTATTTTGTGATATTACAATAAACTTAATATTAGAAAATCTGTTTTTTTTTTTAAACCTTATTGAGATTTTGATATGTCCTATACGCAGAGAGTGAGCTTTCACATATTCTAACAAAATAATATTATAATATTACTAGCTGTCCCGGCAAACGTTGTTTTGCCATATAAAGTATTTCGCCCATATTTTTATATTGAAGTGACTAAATAAGTATATCACCATGGCAACGTCCATTGCTATCCCGTCGCACAAACAATGGTCGCACAAATAATAGTAAATTATTACAACTCGAGACAGATCTCGAGTTGTAATAATTTACTATTATTTATTCGAGTGCGAGTAAGTAATTAATTTTATTTTATACAAAATATTATATTTATTATAAACATTGATATTAACCGGCTATTTCCAGTTTCAATTAAAGCCACTTTTTCTCTGAATACCATCCCAAACAAACAAGACACACAGATCTGATGTTGACTCTTGTGATTTTATATAAAATTGGGATTTTTTGCCTTTGCCCTGCAGTCATTTAATAAAATTCTGGGGTATACGCGGTATAGCCAAGCTATAGCGCGAAGCGCTAGATAGCTATAAAGCCAATTTATTGAGATTTGTTTAAAGCCCGGTCTAATTAGACGCAAATAAATCGTAATCTCAGAATAATAAATAAAACTTCAAAAGTCCCCAGCGATCCTCCTTGTGCAAAAATTTTTATTCAAGGTCAAAGGCATGATTTGACGACCTCTGTGGCTCAGTGGGTGGGCTGTTGGCAGCTCAAGCCGGGGGTCGCGGGTTCGAATCCCGCCGACGGAACAAAAAGTTTTCAAAGTTCCTGGGTCATGGACGTGTATTAAATATGTGTATCATATAATAAAAATCTTAAATATATGTATAGTATAAAAGTATTAAATATATTTCCGTTGTCTGGTACCCGTATCACAAGTCCTTCAGGTACTTACCACGGGGCCAGACTGACGTGGTGTGAAGCGTCCATAGATATTATTATTATTATTATTATTATTATGATAATGATGTTTTTCCCGTTTTTTTTAGAAACTGTACATTTTATCATAAAAATAGGTATGGCAAGAGTGTAGATCATAGAATTCTCTACAAAAAATATTCAGACCCTTTTTTCATACGACTTACTATTCCTCGTAATTTGCAGGTTTAAAGTTTGGGAAATCATACTTATACTTATATTATAAAGTTAAAAAATTTGTGGAACTGCTGGTTTGAATTGAAAAATTCGTTGAAGCATTTTTTATGTTATTTGACATATATGTAAAGTAGACCACGTGGAGGGACATAGGCTATTTTATTTTTCGGGAAAATGTACGGTTTCTGTGAAATACATAACTAACCCTTAACCACTGACGTGTATTTACTTGCATTAACTCCGACGTACGTCTCACAGACGTACGCTTGATTTAAACAGCTCTAAGTCAATAATTATATAAGAAAATGTGGTAATTTTATTATATATCGTCACTTCAGTATATATTGTACTAATAAATAAAATAAGTTTCTTCTTATGTTTAATATTTATTTGTGATTCTCAAAACAAACAAAAAGCTAATAAGAACCACCGGATACAAAAATGCCTCTTTTCTATGAGCTCAAAAACTCACGTTATCGTTTATCGCGGCGGAACCGTACATTTTTCCGGGATAAAAAGTATCCTATGTCCTTTCTCGGGTCTCAAAGTATCCCCATACCAAATTTCAGCAAAATCGGTTCAGCGGTTTGAGCGTGAAGAGGTAACAGACAGACAGACAGACACACTTTCGCATTTATAATATTAGTAAGGATTTCACGGAAACCGTACATCTTCCTCAAAAACAAAATAGCCTAAGTCCTTCCACGTGGTCTATTCTATAACTGTGCCCAATAATATAAAAATTGCTTTAGCAGTTCGTGAGATAAGCCCTTCCAAATGGTTTTCTCCGTTTTTTTTTCACATCTTCATCTATTTCTTCCCTCCTATTGGTGATGTTATATAGCCTAAAGCCTTCCTTGATATCTGAGACTATCCAACACAAAAAGAATTTTTCAAATCGAACCAGTAGTTCTACAAATTCTTCAGCTTTGTAATATAAGTACATAGATATGATTTTCCCAACTATAAGCCTACTATTTATAACGAATGGTAAGTCGTACGAAAAAAAAGTGTAAAGATATTTTTTGTAGAGAATATTATGATCTACACTGTTGTCCTACCGATTTTTATGATAAAATGTACCGTTTGATAAATAAACAGGAAAAATCTCATTTTCTTACAAAGGTCAAAACCTTGAATAATTGCACAAGGAGGATCGCCGGGGACTTTTGAGGTTTTATTTATAACTAGCTGTCCCGGTGAACTTCGTGTCACTTTAAAACCTTCCCTGGACCTCTACGAATATTTTAAGACTAAAATCAGCCCAATCCGTTCAGCCGTTTTCGAGTTTTAGCGCGACTAACACATTTGAAAATCCATTTTTATATATATAGATGGTATATTTAACGTCTCTACCAATTTTCAGCTCTATGCGAATTATTCCGAGGTCAAATGTTTAATTTTCCTGGGGTATTAGCTGTAAGTTTTCTGTACAAATAAAAAAAAATGTTGAAAAAAAAATGTGTGGCACTCGGGGACTGCCGCGGTAAAGCTATTGCATAGCATTTTTATTACCTTACGCAATTATAATTCGCATTCGTCTAGTCGCACGCAATCAGACATCGTGCCGACGTCTGACAACGCACAGCGGTGCGGCAATGCCGCAGTACTGTGCGCTGTCTGTGCCGGTCGGGTGGGGTATGTTAGGTTTTTTCCGTTACGGAATTTCTTGATTCGGTCGCCGCGCTCAAAGCCCGCGATAAAAGCTATGCAATAGCTTAAAACCTGACCTACACCATCTTAGTATAGTGCAGTAGGCCCTAGAGCCTGTTATAGACATAAAAATAATATGATGATGATAGACACGTCATGATGACATTTGAAAACCATAACCCTCCTTCAGACGAAGAGTAATCTTTATAAGTTCTCTCTCCCTAGCTCAAATGAGAGAGCCGCTATAGCTAGACTTCTAAAATGTTCACATATTGTTTATTTCTGTTTCCACTATAACAACAATAAAAATTAATATTAAGAGTGGCTTGCGTACACGAAAACACATTTTTTTGCCTATTTTCGCTCTATAGCGGACAGCGGTACCCTTCGTGCGCGAGTCCAACTTGCACTTGGCTGATTTCATCTATGTTATATAACAAATAAAATATGATAAGGTTGTAAATAACAAATTGAAACACAAAAGTGTCGGTTGGCCGAATACCGGTGTTTGTGGAACAATAGCAATAAGTACTCCAAAGGATTTCGCGCAAAAAACAGTGAATCCTACGCAAACATTGCTGTTTACAAGCATAAAGCTTACACGATCACTTTATCGCGGGATAATGATATACGCATTATGTGCATGAAATGTACATATTTACAAAATGGTTGAAAAAACCTTTTTTGGGTTAAATTTTTATGAGATCAGTGCCCGTTTTCACTAAACTGGTTGCGTTTAGCGTTATTTAAAAGAGTTTTATTGTTTTTGTTTTTCAAAATTCTTTATTGAACATAATAAAAGACTACACATACAATTGTATTGACACAATTATACTGAAAACATGCAATTTTTAAACATACAGGCTAAGCGCACCACACAAAAGAGTAGCTGTAACTCTCTTAAATAACGCTAAACGCAACCAAGTCCGATTTGAGCCAGCGGCGAAAACCTATGGGCGAATACAGTCTCGAACAAGTATTATCTGGCGGTTGTCTACAACCAATAATTGATATGACGGACCGTTATAACGTAATCTGGTTATGTTGTGATTTCGGCGATATTAATTGCAATCTATGCATCAAACATAATGACACAGATTACATGAGGTTAATGGTACTAAATAGCAACTTTGCTCTAGTTCATTGTCCTACTTAAGACGACGCCTTGATAATTTGGCTGTAGCGATGCCGATTTTTCTCAGCAATGACTAAAGCTAAGAAATTGAAGTTCATTGTCAGTATTCATCATGTCTTTGTCTTTGAATTGCCCATAGCATAACACGATTGGACAATTTTTATAGCACAGAATAATCAATCGAAAAGACCTCTGTAAAAAAAGGGATTCCTATTTTTCCAACGGAGGAGAGTGATTTAAGGTTCCAAAATTTGTACATAAATTGGTTCAAGCATGCACTTTAATTTGTGCATAGCTTATATGAAATGTATTTATGGTTTTTAAATTAAGCGACAAAAACCATTTTGTCGCTCACGCCCTTTCCATTTTTTGCTGTTCCATTGCTTGTTTTCTATGAGAGGCCAGGCCGGCCTCTCATAGAAAACAAGCAATCTAAAACATATCCAACACGGTTTCTTACTTTAACGATGCGTCACCTTAAGGTGACGCCGCGTTAAAGTAAAAAATCGTTTGTTTTCTGTCGGCCGGGCCGGCCTCTCATAGAAAATTAAAGTGTATGCTTGAACCAATTTATGTACAAATTTTGGAAGCTTAAATCACTCTCCTCTGTTGGTAAAATAGGAATCCCTTTTTTACAGAGGTCTTTTTGATTGATTATTCTATGTTATAAAAGTTGACCAATCGTGTTATGCTACGAGTAATTCAAAGACAAAGACATGATAAATACTGACAATGAACTTTAATTTCTTAGCTTTAGTCATTGCTGAGAAAAATCGATATCGCTACAGCCAAATTATCAAGGCATCGCCTTAAAATGTCGTTTGTGCTTAGAAACCATAATAATATTATTGGGTTGAAAAATAAGCTGTCCCATGCACTATAGTCCGCGCGGAACTAGTTGGCCGCGCCTTAGGTATGTGAGCGGTGGGACGGAGAGGCGGGGGCGCTTGATTTTGGCAGTTCTGGCTAGTTTAGACAAAACGCACAAGAGATTGCAATAGCAAGATAAGTCCACCGATAAAAAGACAATCTAAGGAAATAATATTTAAAGTGCATAGGTTTTTAAAAAACGGAAAGCCGATGTCAATAATTTAGAATATAAAACTGATCAATTGTCTTTAATTTAATCTTTTCAATATATAAAATATAATATTATTGTTCACGATATCGCGAGATTGGTCGTCACTGTCTAATCTCATGTGTGTTGCGAGCAGCAAGCAACCCGTCCCCTCACCCCTGTCCCTACCTAAGGCGCGGCCAACTAGTTCCGCGCGGACTATACATAAAATTTGAAGAGTGGGGACTTCGATTGGTAAATACTGTGTTACATCATTTACAAAATACCACGAAAGATGTAAAGGCCAAAAAACCCAAACATTAATTTTTACACACACATATTTTTATCACATGACAAAAATATTTAGCAGATCTTTCAGTAAATAAATCATTATACAGCTGTGGAAAAATCATTTAGGAATGGATCGAGGACTGGCGAACCTAATTTTTCTCTCAAAACGAAATTAAGCGACAGGAAAATTTGCGCTGAAGGCAAAAACTTACAGTGGGAACTTTTTGTCATGGCGAGAGCGCAAGTCGTGTTCTTAAGGTACCATTCGGATCTGCGAGGCAAGCGTACGGCTTCACGCGTAAGCGACCGGTCGCTTGCTGCGGAGCAGCAAATAGCTTACCAATGTCCACGACCGCGTAGCCGCGACCGACAAAAATTTAATTAAAATGATACTTTATTGACATGATTATAGCTATCATTTTTGTCTAAGTCACTAAGTAGTATTATAATAACCACGTGGCCAGTGTCGCTTGCCGCAGAGACCCGCGGCATGCAAGTGCGCCGCGTAAATAAGTACATTTGAACAAAATGCAACATTATTAACTACGTAACTAGGTAGCATTTCAAACTATGTTGCGATCTACAATTTTGTGATATTGTGCGCAGACAGAAGCTTTGACCATTTTTCCACCATAACTACGAGTGTAAACAAAACAATAATTGTGAATTATTTTACAATATTATGGCAGGGAATTTAGTATTAAGGGAAGAAGTTATCCAAAAACTGTTGGCAGATGAAGAGGATGACGAAATTATTTTGTATTTTTTACCGTGGACTTCAGTTTCGCATGGTGTTTCCCGTTTCCGTGGCAATGCCGGGAATCGGGATAATATGAAGCCTGTAGGCTTCATATTATGCCTTCATATTACTGCAAATTTTCCTCAGAATCCATCTAATAAACACAATTCCCAAAGCTTTGTGTAACCTTTGACCTGTCCCCCGTTACCCCCCTTCCAACCCCCTTTTCCAGTTAAAAAGTAGATTATGTCCTTTCTCAGGCTCTAGACTATCTGTGTACAAAATTTCATTACAATCGGCTCAGTTGTTTTGGCGTGAAAGCGTGAGACAGACAGACAGATACTTTCGCATTTTATAATATTAGTATGGAAGTATAGATTACTATGAGAGAAGTAGCTGTTATAATAATATTATAGTTCATACCTACATACTTTGATACCTCCATGGCTTATATTATACGAAAAATTTTATTTTCGGTTTCGATATGATTAATAACCTATCGGCGTGTTTCTAGATAGAATATCTACCACAGCTGCCCTGCGGCTGTCGCGGTACTGCTATCGACGCGACAGGGTCGCGCACATCGAAATTTGCCGCGCCACGCCCACCGGTCTCGTGTCGCGCGTCGCGGTAATCGGAATGTCGTCCATATAAACACATACAAAGCAGTGGCTTGGCGACAGTCTCGGGTCGCGGGTCGCGGACATCGGTATGCTATTTTACGCGGCGACCGGTCTCTCTGTCTCGCGACGCGGGTCGCCGTGATTGTTTAGTCCTCCATACAACTTCATAGTGAGCAGTGGCTGTTTGGGTCGCGGGTCGCGGCAACCCGCTGCATGCTGCCTTGATCCGAATCATACCTTAAGGAACGCGGCATACATATTTGATGTTTTTTCTGCTGAAATATGTAGCCTTTTCCCACTGTGCAGACTTGTTTCGTGCTTCACCAGAGTGTAATAAGAGGGCATTTCTCAAGTAACTATATCCCTTCAAAGCCACTAGAACAAGAATCACTTATAATGATTTCTTAAGTTTTCGCGAGTATCACTCATGATATTTTAAGTTTAAACACTTACGGATTTTGTCGCGGAGCACTTATATTAATCCCGACGTTTCGGCTGCTGCTTTCGGTTAACCGAAAACGAAAACGAAAACGGAAACGGAAACGGAAACGGAAACGGAAACGGAAAGCAATATTATTAATTATTATACTTTCACGTCAAACTAGCGATCTTAAAAATTTGATATTTCTCAGTAGATTTAACATTGTTTTGTATTTTTTCCTGTTATTTAGTTAAATTATATTAAAAAATGAAGACGGTATGACATTCGGAGTCATTCTGTCACCGATGTTTCTATTCTTTAGAGTTCCTTTAGTTACCAATAACAAAAAAAAAATAGTCAACTAGCCTAATCTTTTACGTTGTTAGATTTATTTTATTGAAATATTTTAATGTGTAGTATAAACCTTTCAAATACTCTAGTGAGTTTTTACTACATATTTTGTTTAGACAATAATTCATTTCTTAACACATTCATACGAGAGGGACGAAGCGCTTAGCTGCTATATCTCGCTTTGACCTACAGCAAAATATTATGAACAAATAATTTGATATCGTTCGTTCTATCCCATTCCTAAGTGTCTTAAGTTCTAAACTCTAAACACACTCGGCCGAAAATAAACGACCGAAGTTCGGCATGATTACGCTTGTAATGCGCTACGCATACAATATAGGTAACGTGACGTTATTTCGGCATAGTGTGTCATCGGTAATTTAAAATATATTATTACAGGCGTAATCTTGCCGAACTTCGGCCGCGTATCTTCGGCATGGTGTGTTAAGACACTAAGACCTATCAGTACCTAATGGGATGAATAAATTATTAAGACGAACAAATAATTGAATATTTTGTGGTCATATTGTCAAGACTCAAGTGCCTACCTGTTGCAATTATTTATGTCGAGCAAAAAAGACCAAAGTAGCGTTTGTTGTATGGGAACCCCCTTAAATATTTGCTTTATTTTGTTTGTACTACCTATTTGTTGTTATAGCGGCAACAGAAATACATAATTTGTAAAAATTACAACTATGTATTTAGCTAGCGCAGTCCATGCGGTACAGCCTGGAGAATGACAAACAGCGAAGTCATTGCAATAGGGTTTTACCCTTTATATAAGGAACCACAAAAAGTGGAAAAACATCCATCTTTGTTATTATACTATGTTAACGCGGACGAAGTCGCGGGCAACAGCTAGTTTAAAATAAAACCTCTTAGGCCAAGTTCAGACCAAACTGACTATACGCCGCTGAATGTGAGCAGGCTCACTGTGAGCCCCAGTGTGAACGTGAAAATCATACAAAATAAACGGTATCGAATGTTCGCGCCTACGCCTAGCGTAATGGCGTATTGTCTGTTAGGTGTGAACGAAAAAGTGAATATGTATGGAAATACAATAAACTGCGTAACGCTCGTTCACATTCAGCGGCGTCCTTACCTTCATGTCATGGCGAGTCTTTGCTCAGCTGATATGCTTTCCGCATGACGGTGTCTTGGCGTGATATTGAGGCTTTTATAAATTGTTGATAGCTCATCAAAAGAAGCACTTGACATTCGGAAATAATTTAAAAAAAAATTTTCGTTTCTTCGTAAACGTGAATAAAGTGTAAAAAAATCTCCTTCTTGTTCTTTACACATTAATATTTCTTGAACCCACAACATACGTGCCTATTTTTTGCGTTGTTGCCGACGGCGACGGCGGAGTAAAAGTAATAATAATGTTTCTTCATCGGATGCCATTTTTATTGCAATTTATGAAAATTTACGTTAAGACATTCAGAGTCAATTAGTTATGTCCACATTAGGCGCTTTCGCCTTCAATTTTCGTCATCTTCTTTCAGTCAACTTTCGTTTTGACGCATTCAATTATTGAACGCAACGCCAACATTGTCATTTTTGAAGTTTTGGATACGGTCAGAGGGCATGCCTCGCGGGCATGCCTCACGTTCACTGTTGACTGCGCTATAACGCATGCCTTTGGGCCTTGAATCCCCATGCCCAGAAAAAGACCAATCCAAAACTTCAAAAATTACAATGTTGATGTTGCGTTCGTTGACGCATTCAATTATTGAATGAAAAGATGATGAAAATTGAAGACGAAAGCCCCTAGTGTGCATAGCGCGTGCGCCACAAAACCTTTTATTGCAAAACATGCCATGTCATGACAACGCCACGAACAAAGTTGTTTATAATATACTTAGTTACCTGTTAACCCTTAAGTAACATCGTGGGGTAAATTTCTACCCCACTCGTATAAAAACTGCTATAATTTTTTTTTTCTACTGAAAGTACATTTAATTCATTTTAAGTATTCTCAGTAAATCACACATTTTGAAGGGTAGTGGACTCAAAGTAGGTGAAAAGTAATCCGTCTGAGCTGTGCAGACCTATGGGGTAAATTTTTACCCCACGATGTTCAATACGTATGTAGTTTTTTTTACTATCCTAAAAAATTGTTTTGTCTATATCTATATTTAACTGAGGCCATATGAGTATTTTTATCTAACAAATTAGTTGCTTACATTCTAAAAGACGAAGCTTTTGAAGAAGAATAAGATTTGTGGCATTCCATTGTACAATTTTAGAGTTGCTTATAAGACGCGCCGTCATACCGCTGAAATCATGAAACTGACACTGAAACGGAGTGAAAAGTGGTAAAAGTATGAAAAATAGAAGAATCACATAGAATTGAATCTTTCTAATGTCTGGAAGAAAAAAAAAATTTTTTGAGAAAATTTTGCAACATTTTTGCTGCAGAAAAGGAGTTGACATTGTTTTTCTGTTTATTTCATACATAAATTATAATTCAATTTTTATTAGCCATCCTGCATTAAACAACTCAAATATATTTAAGAAAGTCAAGCTATACCGTTTTTACTGTTATGATTAAGAATTTTGTACAAGCCAAATGTAAAAATGGTTAAAAAGTCGCTTCTTTCCATAATTAGAATTATAAAGATATTTTTTAAACAAATGTTGTTTGTTTGTTTATATATATGTTTATAATGTGCTAGTCTAATATATAAAATAATAAATTAGAGTAATTTTTTAAGCTTTACATCATTTCTTGAAGTTTTTATTTGGGGTAAATTTTTACCCCACGATGTTAGTAGTGTAACAAAAAATCACCATGTTACTTGAGGGTTAAGTTTAAACAACGTGTACAGTATGTACTCCCAAATTAATAAAACACATGAAAATCTTCGCTTATTGTCGTAATTACGGAAACACCGAATATAATATGAAACGTAAGAGTCCCGAACAATGCTTTTGCATTTTGCACCTTGTTCGAAAGAAATAGTTCGTTCTATCTCATTCCTAGGCCCTAAGTATTAATAAAACAATATTATTTTCATACACTTTATGAAGCTCATGATACGAATGAAAGTCTGTAAAATTATTGTAATCTTATAACAAAGTGTTCTGGAAACATGATAGTTTTAGGAAAGGTCGTGGTAGGCCCCCTGCAAGCGTCATAAACTGTCAACGGCTGCCGTCGGCTGCCGTCGACTGCCGCCGACTGCCGCCGGCACGTGCCGTCGTCTGCCGTCGACTGCCGCCGACACGTGCCGCCGACTGCCGTCGACTGCCGCCAACACGTGCCGCCGACACGTCTGTAAGAACCCTTAGATAATATTCATAATATCTATATTGGACTAAAAATCTTTAAGGAGTCCAATTTCAAAATGTAAAAAAAATAAGTAACCTTCTTAATTGGCAGCATTATCATTTTCTAACTTCAAAACTGGGCCTGTTTTCAATCTGATGGGTTTTGGATTTGATCTAATATTATGAAGCTCACAGTTTAGTTTGTTCGTATAATTGCTTCCATTTTTTATCCTACGTCCTTGGGTAAAATGATCAGCGTAAGGGTCTATTCAGACTGCAACGCGACGCGTAGATGCATTTCTAAATTTGTACTGAATTAACAGATTTCAATTGCGTGATCTTGCGAATCTGTCACATCCATATAAATTTAGAATTGCTTCTACGCGTCGCGTTGCGGTCTGAATTGACCCTAAGGCAGTTTGTCCACAGCCGCCGTCACCGGGACATGATCGACAAAAATTCAAATAAAATGCCACTTTATGGCGTAGGTATAGGCTTCATTTTCTACTGACATTGGTCTAGCGACCCATGCTGCTGCTGCTCTGTTGTGGCGTAGAGAAAAATAAAACCTTTTGTTCGGAATCATACCTCCTGCAACTTTTCACCATCGCTCCACGCGAAAAATATACCATCCTCGTCACCTTAATAAGTGGCAGTCTTCCAGTGCGTTTTTCGCGTAACTTTCTGCCGCGCAATGTAAAACACTGGAACTAACTGTCAGCAGTAGCATTTCCGGACCAATACGACCTGCGTACCTTCAAGAAGAGAACGTATTCCCTCTTAAAAGGCCGGCAACGCGCCTCCAACTATTCTAATGTTGCGAGAGTCCGACGGTAGGTGCTTTCCATCAGGTGATCCACTTGCTTATTTGTCCCCTTTATTATGAAAACAAAACAAATAAAGTGGCATTATATTTGCATTTTTGGTGACGTCCAGGTGACGGTGGACAAACTGCCTAAAAGAGTTCTTAATTAAGTAAACGATTCCGTAATAACCCGACCTAGGGCTAAGTAATACTTCCTAACCCGGCTTATTGCGGTAAGATTATTTTAATTAAATTCGGGGAGAAAATTCTGTAACCAAATTATTGGGTCGCACAATTTGTAAATACATTTTTAATATCCGCGTTGAGATTTTATGTGGATATTTCATATTATAAATATTTCACGTAACTTCGTGGTAATTAAATAGCTCATTTTTCATTAATTTTTAAATTGAAATTGCGCATTCATTAGATAGTCATTTCAAAATATACATTGACTTGCGCTTCATAGCTCTGGGACGAAAACAAAGTCCATAATCAGATTATCAATAAAAATATACGAGATTATCACGCCTCAAGCACTGGCTTGATTCTATTGACCGCAATAGAATCGCTTTATTTGCCTGAATAGTGAATACGCTAAGCGCAATTATTGGGTGAAAATCCGGTGAAAAAGTGGACTAAAGGCCCCTATATAATGAGGTGACCGACTTCAACTGGTCAAACTGTATATGCAATATACTGTATCGCCTGAGACATCCTTGTTTAAATGTCTTTGGGCAACCAAACACATACGGTATCCTCGCAAGTTGCAAGTTGCAACATAGTCCGCCTAGTCCAGAGGATTCAATTGCTCAATACGTCTGGGACCAGCCGGTTTCCTCACGATGTTTTCCTACACCGTACAAGCATTTACAAGGTGTAACAAAACATAGTGATAATATTTTAGGGTGTGTATGAGACTTGAGTCCCGTGTATGGAATAACTGTTAAAGTAACGGCGCTAAAAGAGCAACTTTTTTGAAAAGTTTTGTATGGATAAATTCATCGCGCTGCCGCACTTGCCCACATAAATCACAAAAATAGTTGGTTTTAGGTAGTCAGTCTTAGTTAGTCTCTCAGCGCTGCTACTTTTACAGTGAGCTCTGTTAAGGTACACATACATAATATTATCACTATGTTTTGTTACTTATGTTTATATTTAAAACTTTGCTCAACTAATATTATCAATAACAATAACACATTGTATTAGGGGAGTCAAAAGTTAGTAGATAGTATCGCGGCGCTGACGGCTAAACAAATGGCCAAAGTTCCAGCCCAGAGTGTAGAACCGTGTTCACACTTCCGATATTTTCTTTGTTGGAATAACTAATGTAAGAAAATGTTACTTATATATTATACAAGTTTTTAAAATGAAACTTTTTGCGGAAAAAGAATCACGTTCTCATTGCTGTCTTATTCGAATTTTAAATTTCTAAATTCATGTTCATGGATGTCCATATGTTCCATATTTACTTAATATTATAAATGCGAAAGTTTGTCTGTCTGTCTGTTAGCTCTTCACGCTAAGACCTGTCTGTTACATCTTTCGGAAGCGATTTTGATTAAATTTGTAATGAAGATACCTTGAGTCATGGTCTGCGACTAAGTAAATTTTTTTAGCAAGTGTCTTGCATGGAACAAGACTCTTGCATAGTTGGTCTTGATCTTGGTCTTGTTCTTGCACACCTGGTCTTGGTCTTGGTTGGTACCCTAAAACTAGCAAAAGCTAGTCTTAGGGTAGTCTCGGTCTTGGTAAGACCAAGACCAATTTTGCTCATTACTAGTCATGGGGTAAAAAGTATGCTATGTCCTCATACCATCGCACACCACATAGGATACTTTTATCCCGGAAATATGCACGATCCTCGCATAACAAACGTCTTTTGGAGTTGCAGACATCGACTAGGTAAATGTAAATACGAAGAACGAAATTAGAATGAACTAGCCTGTTAATCTAACTTACAGCACAATTTGAGCTTAAGTGAATTAATCCTTCGAACGAAGATTCTCGGAAATGTCATTGTATTCTATTGTTGTCGCGATCACCGCGGGGGCTCGTACGGGGCTTGATGGGTTAAATAAAACTCAATAAACTCAAATATAGTCTTGAACGAGTAAATATATAAATATATATAAACGAGTCTTGTTTTGTCTCCGTAAGTTTATCAATAAACTTGTTTATTCCACACCTCAAACACGATTCCACCCTTTCCAGGTAAGCTATTATAGAGTATTATAAAACGTGTCAATTATAACACCCTTTAAGCGGGAGTAATCGCTTTATACCAGTGTAATCCCGTGCCACTCCCGTATGTAGAATTTATCGCAAAACCGAGCGGTGTAATAATTAAATTACCATAATACATCATAAATGGTTATCATAGTGATGTAGACTGTAGATATATTATGTAATATTGATATTATAAAGTACTTGAAAACTTGAGGTTGTCCGTTACCTCTTCACGTCCAAACCACTGTACGGATTTTGCTGAAATTTGGTATGGAAAAACTTAAAGTCCCGGGAAAGGACATGGGATATTTTTAACGGAAAAACGGAAAATTTTCCCGCGTGATTAACGAATTTTGGCGCAACGAAGTTGGGGGCATCATATAGTTTATCATAGAGGTTTGTAATAGTTTTCTATCCTCACCTAATTCAAGAGAGGCCCGAATTCTACTAGACGAATATTTTGATTTTATTGTAAGTAGTATTAAAGTATCTTATGTTGTAATTTTATATTTTGTTTCATAGGGGTGGCATAGTCGGTCACCAACAAAACCCCTTTAATAAATAGAAAAAAAAATAGTAGTTTATATATATTTTGATCATAAACAAAAAAAAAACATTTTATGCCGCTTTAAAAACAGACAGTAAGAAATGTATTTTTAGGATACGTAAATGACTAACATCGGGACGACTTGCCTCTCGATGTTTTGATGTCTCGGGATGTCTCAATTCGTTACCCTTGAACTCGATAAAATATTGATTTTCAGATGAGAATTTTCCATCAAGGCGTTATCGCCTACGTGTTTTGTTGCTATGTTTGTTTGTACGACTAATGGCTGGTTTACACGTATTAAGTAGATAAGTAGTAACTAAGTTTTAACTTAATTTGAAGTGCCTGCCCGAAATGTGTCAAGTGACAAGCCCCGCCTGCCAACTTAACAGAAAATAGCCAAAATTCTAATTTCCTTGTTTAGTACTTAACTAAATTTTAACTTGTTACTTGCTACTAAATTTTGTGTTTACATGCAATAAATAACTTAAAATTAAGTTAAAATTTAGTTAACTACTTATCTACTAAATACGTGTAAACCCTAAAAGAAAGACCGTATTTTATTTTTGACCGACTTCCAAAAAGGAGGAGGTAATACGTTACTCTTTTATACGTAGATCTTTAATACGTAGATGACGCCCGCAACTCCATTGCGCTAAAATTCGTTTATCGCGCGGGAACCGTATATTATTATATTTACGTGATAAATAAAAATAAAATAAAATAAAAATTGTTTTATTTCCGAATAGATTTGTAACAAATGCTTTTAGAACGTTGATACTACTGGTGCCTAACGCCGGTTCGGGAACTATTCCGGCGCGAAGAACCGGCGTAAGAAACTCTAAAACTAGAGTTTTAGAGTTTCTTACGCCGGTTTTTTTACGCCGTTAGAACGGCGTAAAAAAACTAAAGAATAAAAGTATCTATATCCTTTCCTGGAACTCAAAGTATGTCCATATCGAATTTCAGCAAAATTGGTTCAACGGTTTGGGCGCGAAATGGACAGACAGATAGACAGCGAGACAGATGGACAGACATACACACTTTTAAATTTATAATATTAATATGAATATTGAAGTGATACATAAAGACCTGTCTTTACGTACCATAAAATTTCCTAGTACCATAAAATTTCAATTTTTATCCCTTCGGCGGGATTCGAACCCGCTCCGACTCACCTACTGAGCCGCAGAGGTCATCAAAACAAAATGTACAAAACTTTTTCCGCAAAGTTCGCTCTAATAAAGGACCTTTCACAACGTACAACCTCTTTGATGCCGTGAAAAATCCGCCCTTGTTAACGCGACCGCGCTCATTTGTAACGCTAACAAGAAGTATTTTTGCTCCTAACTCCATATCAGGAATATGAAGGTAATATTACGACTATGGGCTGCGATTATGGCTTACTTTTTAACCCCCAGAGTGAAAAGAGGGGTGTCAATTCGACGTGTTTGTCTTTATTAGTCTTTTTGTGTGTATGTGTATCTATACGTAGCGTTGTAGCATCCAAGCGTTTGGACTAGCCTTAAATTATTATCAACAGCTCGGTAGCTGCTTGATAATTTGCAGTAGGATTTTCCATACTTACCCCTTGTGTGATGTCGATAGTAAATAAAAAGCCCTTTAATCCTTCGATCGTGGATTCTTGGAAATCTATTGTTATTTTATTGTATCTCGCTCACCGGTAAGCTTATGGGGCTTGATGGGTTAAAGTATAAAAATTCACCATATTAAAAAGCGTTTCCAATTTCACTTTAACTTATGAGTAATTTGTAAGTCTACACACTTGTCATAGGACCACAGATTACTGAAAAGTCCCTATAGGACTTCTAAATTTCTAAAGCCTAGACTTAAACAGTGTAAGGCGACACAGAACAATCTATCCGTGAGTGCGTGACTAGTTGACTACGTTTACCCCTGTAGACAAAGAACCTCGTTTTAAAAGATTGACGCTGAAAGGGTGAGAGCGATGTCTACACGCGGAAAATAGCAGTAAATTCACAGTATAGGTTTTTGTTGGAATGTAAGTAAAATGTGAGTACCTATATTGGGATAATTCCAATTCTTAAATATTATAATTAAGTAAAATTTAAGTAATGACGAAGTAACTTTAAAAAAAACTTAAGTATCGTTTGCGTGGTGTTATTAAAAATTAAAATGAGTCAATGAAAGGTCATTAAAACTCAACACCAGTGCTAAGAACTACCTCTATATAATATGACGTCACACTTGTCTCAAAAGAGGCACAACAGTACAATATGGCGTCGGATTCGGAACATCACGAGCGCTGGTCAGTATACTGGGTTAAATTTCAGAACACACACTATGAAACGTAATATGAAATACTCAAAGTGTACTCCAGGAAAATTAAACATTCGACCTCGGAATAATTCGCATAGAGCTGAAAATTGGTAGAGACGTTAAATACACGATTACAAATAAAATCTCAAAAGTCCCCGGCGATTCTCCTTGTGTAAAAATTTTTATTCAAGGTCAAGGGTATGAAAATAAGGTTTTTCCTGATATTATAAGTTTAAATACTTACGGATTTTGTCGCGGAGCACTTTTATTAATCCCGACGTTTCGGCTACTTTACAGCGGCCGTGGTCACGGGCGGACTGAGGTGACAGGTGTCCAATTTCTTGAAGTTATCCAACTACCCGACGACTCATCAATATTTGTTTGCGTTCCGATCTACGCAGAACGAACTCACAGTGTCTTGAAGCCGAGGTATCATAGATTTGTGCTTTAGTTTGTTTATCACTGGATCCCAACTAGATGGCAGCACCCAACCATCTTCGCGGTTGAAATTAGGGTGTTTTTTAATTTCTATGGCCTCGCGTATCATTCTTGGGCGGTGTCGTGCTTCTTTTGCCAGTACTTGTGGCTTATCAAATCTTATGTAATGGCGAGGTTGATCCAGTGTGTGTTCACAAATTGCGGACTTGTTGTTCCTACGGTGTTTGACATCTGCAATGTGTTCCTTGATACGGGTTTTGATGGCCCTTTTGGTTTGCCCTATATAAGAGAGGCCACAATCACAGTCGAGTTTGTAGATTCCTGCATCTTGAAGGGGTAAGTTGCATTTCACTGATGGTAAACATTGGCTGATCTTTTTGGGCGGCTTAAAGTATGTTTTTATTGAAGCTTTCCTTAGAATGTAGCTCACTTTATCAGTGACTCCCTTTATAAATGGTAACACTGCAGGTAATCTTTCCACTGTTGCCGGCTTCACTCGGTTGCTGCTCTGTTTGCGTGGTACCCGAAGCTTATTGTCGCGTAAAACTTGTGCAACATGATGAAGTTCGGTGTCCACATGCTGTTCATCGCAGATTCCTCGTGCTCTTTGAAATAACGATTTTCCAACAGTACTTAACTGTGCTGGGTGATGATGGGAATCACCATTTAAATATCTGTTTGTGTGTGTAGGTTTGCGATACACCGTATGACCTAATGTGCCATCAGGACTCCTTATTACTAATACGTCCAAGAAAGCTAAGGAATTATCTCTCTCCAACTCCATTGTGAACTGTATTTTGGAGTTGAGGCTGTTCAGGTGCTCAAGGAATATGGATACTTTGTCTGATGGTAATATTGTGAAAGTATCATCTACATACCGCTTGTAGAAGGTGGGTTGTACAGGTGAGGACTCAAGGGCTAACTTCTCGAAGTCTTCCATAAAAATATCAGCCACAACAGGTGAAACAGGTGAGCCCATCGCAACACCATCTACTTGCCTGTAAAAGTCATAATTCCACAACATATAGCCGGATGTAAGGCAGTGTTCTAACAAGTCCGCATATTCAACCGGTAAGTCATTCTCTCTCAGCCTTCTTGTAACAATTTCGATACACTGTTGTATTGGTAGGCACGTGAACAGGGACTGTATATCGAAACTGACCAGTTGTTCATTGTCTCTGAGGCGTAGATGTTTAATCTCATCGACAAAGTGGTAAGAATCCTTTACATGGGCCTTGGTCTGTCCGCGTAGAGGCGAGAGTACATTAGCCACCAACTGAGCCAATTTGTAGGTTGGTGAGTCAATTTGGCTTACAATTGGTCGAAGAGGAGCATTGGCTTTTTGTATCTTTGGCAAACCATGAGATTAAACATCTACGCCTCAGAGACAATGAACAACTGGTCAGTTTCGATATACAGTCCCTGTTCACGTGCCTACCAATACAACAGTGTATCGAAATTGTTACAAGAAGGCTGAGAGAGAATGACTTACCGGTTGAATATGCGGACTTGTTAGAACACTGCCTTACATCCGGCTATATGTTGTGGAATTATGACTTTTACAGGCAAGTAGATGGTGTTGCGATGGGCTCACCTGTTTCACCTGTTGTGGCTGATATTTTTATGGAAGACTTCGAGAAGTTAGCCCTTGAGTCCTCACCTGTACAACCCACCTTCTACAAGTGGTATGTAGATGATACTTTCACAATATTACCATCAGACAAAGTATCCATATTCCTTGAGCACCTGAACAGCCTCAACTCCAAAATACAGTTCACAATGGAGTTGGAGAGAGATAATTCCTTAGCTTTCTTGGACGTATTAGTAATAAGGAGTCCTGATGGCACATTAGGTCATACGGTGTATCGCAAACCTACACACACAAACAGATATTTAAATGGTGATTCCCATCATCACCCAGCACAGTTAAGTACTGTTGGAAAATCGTTATTTCAAAGAGCACGAGGAATCTGCGATGAACAGCATGTGGACACCGAACTTCATCATGTTGCACAAGTTTTACGCGACAATAAGCTTCGGGTACCACGCAAACAGAGCAGCAACCGAGTGAAGCCGGCAACAGTGGAAAGATTACCTGCAGTGTTACCATTTATAAAGGGAGTCACTGATAAAGTGAGCTACATTCTAAGGAAAGCTTCAATAAAAACATACTTTAAGCCGCCCAAAAAGATCAGCCAATGTTTACCATCAGTGAAATGCAACTTACCCCTTCAAGATGCAGGAATCTACAAACTCGACTGTGATTGTGGCCTCTCTTATATAGGGCAAACCAAAAGGGCCATCAAAACCCGTATCAAGGAACACATTGCAGATGTCAAACACCGTAGGAACAACAAGTCCGCAATTTGTGAACACACACTGGATCAACCTCGCCATTACATAAGATTTGATAAGCCACAAGTACTGGCAAAAGAAGCACGACACCGCCCAAGAATGATACGCGAGGCCATAGAAATTAAAAAACACCCTAATTTCAACCGCGAAGATGGTTGGGTGCTGCCATCTAGTTGGGATCCAGTGATAAACAAACTAAAGCACAAATCTATGATACCTCGGCTTCAAGACACTGTGAGTTCGTTCTGCGTAGATCGGAACGCAAACAAATATTGATGAGTCGTCGGGTAGTTGGATAACTTCAAGAAATTGGACACCTGTCACCTCAGTCCGCCCGTGACCACGGCCGCTGTAAAGTAGCCGAAACGTCGGGATTAATAAAAGTGCTCCGCGACAAAATCCGTAAGTGTTTAAACTTATAATATCATGAGTGATACTCGCGAAAACTTAAGAAATCATTAAGGTTTTTCCTGTTATACACATTTTATCAAAAAACATGTAGGGCAAGAGTGTAGATCATAGAATTCTCTACAAAAAATATTCAGACATTTTTTTCATACGACTTACCATTCCTTATAAATGGCGGGCTTAAAGTTTGGGAAAATCATATCTATGCTTATATTATAAAGCTAAAGAATTTGTGGAACTGCTGCTTTGAATTGAAGAATTCGTTTTTTGTTGGATAGTCTTATTTATCGAGGAAGACTTGAGCTATATAACATCACGTTGCGGAAAATGAAGAAGGAGTGCAGAGGAAAATGGGGAAAAACGGGGAAAATTATGTGGAGGAGCTTATCTCACAAACGGCTTAAGCATTTTGTATGTTATTTGGCACAGATATAGAATAGGCCACGTGGAGGGACATAGGCTATTTTGTTTTTCAGGAAAATTTACGGTTTGCGTGAAATTTATAATTAACGCGAGCGGAGCCACGCTTAACATCTAGTACAACATACTAGGATTGTTTGAAAAAATTGAAATGTTCTCGGCCTGAAATACTTCTGAGTGACTTGCAAGCGTACTGTAATTGCTCTTCGCGACTCGAAAAGTTTAGATTTGGTAACGGTAATAAGTCACACAGAAGTATGTTTGACTGTGAACAGCCCTCGTATGCTGTAGTACAAGAAGTTCCGCTCCGCCCTGTTAATTATGTATTTCACGGAAACCGTACATTTTCCCGAGAAACAAAATAGCCTATGTCCCTCCCCGTGGTCTACTTTATATCTGTGCCAAATAACATAAAAAATGCTTCAGCCGTTTGTGAGATAAGCTCTATCAAATAATTTTCCACGTTTTTCCGCATTTTCCTCTGTTTCTTTGCTCTTAGGGGGCGTCCACAAATTACGTGAGGTGTTTAGGGGGGGAGGGGGTCGAGTCAAATCTCATCTAATCTCACGTTGGGGAGAGGGGGGGTCTCGGCAAATCTCACGTAATTTTTTCCTCAACAAAATAATACTTTTTTGGTCCATTTCATACAGATTGTACGTATACTTAAGATTAAATCGTAAGCGTAATCGTTATACGATTAAGATAATTCAGAAATTCGTTCGAAAGGAAATCTACTGACTGTCAAACCAAACGTTTACGTAAGAAACCCACATTTTAAAAATCTCACGTGAGATTTGTGGGGGGTTGAAAAAAACTCACAAAATCTCACCAGGGGGGGGTCAAAAAATTCAAAAAAATACCTCACGTAATTTGTGGACGCCCCCTTATTGGTGCCAACGTGATGTTATATAGCTCAAGTCTTCCTCGATAAATAAGACTATCTAACAAAAAACGAATTTTTCAATTCAAAGCACTAGCTCCACAAATTCTTTAGCTTTATAATATAAGTATATTATAGATATGATTTTCCAAAACTTGAAGCCCGCCATTTATAAGGAATGTTAAGTCATATAAAAAAGTGTCTGAATATATTTTGTAGAGAATTCTATGATCTACACTCTTGTCCTACCTATTTTTGTGATAAAATGTACAGTTTGGATAAAAAACGGGGAAAACCTCATTTTCATACCTTTGACCTTGAATAAAATTTTTAGTACAAGGAGGATCGCCGGGGACTTTTGAGGTTTTATTTATAATGGTGTATTTAACGTCTCTACCAATTTTCAGCTCTATGCGAATTATTCTGAGGTTACGATTTTTTTGCGTCTAATTAGACCTGGCTAGTGGTCATTCTAGACCCTCTGATGTTGTCCATGGACGACGGTGATCGCTTTCCATCAATTAATGCCTTTGCTCGTTTGCGCCTCCTGTTTCTCTCTCTCTATAGCTGATAATATAATTATAATAAATCATATAGTGATTACGAGTTGTTTAAAATATCTTACAATTATAAATGCGACAATGTGCCTGACTGTCAGTCTGTCTGTTACCTCTTCACGCTCAAACCGGTAAACTGATTTTGTTAAAATTTGGTATGTAGATACTTAGAGTCCCGAGAAAGGACGTAGGATACTTTTTATCCCGGATAAAAGTACGGTTCCCACGCGATAAACGAATTTTAGCGCAACGGAGTTACCTTGTTGTCAATAATAGTTAAAGTCTGGGTCTGGTTGTCAATAATATCGTATTTATTTTATCTCGATGATATATCGTTTCCCAGAGGACCTAACTTATCGTTTAGAGAGTTGGAATTATGTTTAATGGATATTTTTGTTACTTACAACAAAACAACTTTTGTCGACTCCATAAATGAGTCTTCAATATTTAATCAAAAGCTGTCGAGATTGATAACAATAAACACATTGAATTGACAGACCTTTCGTGTGAGGTGTTGGGCTGCCTATCACAATTTGGAATGGCTTGTTTAAAGCTGCAACACATCTTTGCAATGTTAAAAAAAACCCTTATTATTTAAAAAATCTAGAAAATCTAATCTTAATATTATAAAACGGAAGAGTTTGTTTGTTTGAACGCGCTAATCTCAGGAACTACTACGATTTGAAAAATTCTTTCAGTGTTAGATAGTCCATTTATCGAGGAAGGCTAAATGCTATATTATATTATCACGCTAGTCATAACTAAACGAAGCGAAGAAACAGAGGATAATGTGAGAAAACGGGGAAAATTATTTGAAAGGCTTATCTCCCGAACTACTGGATAAATTTTTATGTTATTTGGCACAGATATAGAGAGAACTGCGTGAAGAGACAGGCTATTTTTGCGGGAATATGTAGGTACGGTTTCCGTTACATTCCTAATTTACGCGGGCGAAGCCGCGCGGACCGTCTAGTTAATAATAATTCGCTAACCTAACATCCATTTAGGTCTAGCCAAGACAGTATTGTAATAATTCTTTACGAGGTATTAAAATTTATAGGTAAGTAACTGTCTTGTCTTAATATTCTCCCAATTTATATTAACCCTTCAAGAGTAACTTTGAAACTTGCATAAAGAGAAACGATGCACTAAAATAATCGTAACAATAAAAGCAATGGGGTACAATCGTCCCATACTGTCACTAAACTTCTTTTGGGTTGAAATGTCCCTTTAATTTGTCTCAGGAGATCTTCAAAAGTAGAAGAAAATTGCTATGTTTTACTATCCCCAAGATTGTAATTAAATATTAATTTCCTTGCTTCTTCTAGAAGTGCTTGTACCTCTATGATGTAAAATTTAGTTAGTCTAGACTCTAGATGTATCATGTAGGTTCCCGAAATTTTGTGCAATTATTATTTTTAACAAAAAATTAAAACCGACTTCCAAGGAAAAAACAATAATAACATCCTTATAATATGAACTAAAAAGTATTAAATCATCTTTCATATCTAATAACTTGCCTTTTTCCGAATTCGGCTAAAACTCAACTATTTCTGTACTCAATCTTCATCATTTTGAAGTCGGTGCTAGATACAGCTGAATCTTCAGTTCTCTGACAGAATATTTGAAACTTTTGGAACTGACACCGACTTCAAAATTATGAAGATTGAGTACAGAAATAGTTGAGTTTTAGCCGAATCCGGAAAAAGGCAAGTTATTAGATAGAACAAAATTATTTAATACTTTTTAGTTCATATTATAAGGATGTTATTATTGTTTTTTCCTTGGAAGTCGGTTTTAATTTTTTGTTAAAAATTATAATTTCACTCTTTTTAATTACCTAGTACTTAAACCATCGCGTACTTACTATAAGAATAATACACCTGTATATTATTCTACGTATCTTTTTACAGTCACACTTACAAAATATAATATCAGCTGCAGATAATTTTAAACTATACATTAAAAAAAATCGAAGTGAACACTTGCTAAGTAGCCGGTCACCGGACTAGTCTCAACTCTCAATAGGCTGGCACTCCCTCGACTTGTCGCACACGCAGTGCAAGCATCCTACGAAACAATAGTACCCGGCCCGCGCCGCCGTGCCGCTCGCTTGACAGCCCTGGCAGATTCAAGCGAGACGGCAGACAGTTATTGTACTATGAACGCTAAACGCAATGCAAAAGGTTTAAATTAGGTTGTTTTCCAGAATATCTCGGCGGTTGAATTTGTTTTGTTCTATTTTGGTGACATTGGTGACCCTAACGTGGTAATGATGATGATGATGATGAATGTAATTTGCATAGTAGCATATGCTTTCAGTTCTTAAAATAACAATAATAACAAATAATAATCATTTATTTCAAGTATCCCAGACTCATATACGTACAAGATCAAAAAAGTTACATTAGTAGAAAAAACATACTTACATAATTACATAAAATATATTAAAATAATAATTATTTTGGCCTGTATTTTGCATGCAAGCGACAGCAGTGACCGATATACAGGTTATCAGAGCGTTCACAGAGCGCGGCCAGCATGCCGTTGGAGCTCCCCCGCATGCACCGCATCAGCGACGATGTTCGCCTGCGCATTGTGGCAAAGAAACAGTCCACTTGTGCGCATGCGCACATCGCCGAAGCGCTGCACCAGCGGGGGAGCCCCACCAGCATCCTGAACGCGTATATTGGACGCGTATATTGGACGC
The DNA here is from genome assembly GCA_963422495.1 of Polyommatus iphigenia. Taxonomy (NCBI): domain Eukaryota; kingdom Metazoa; phylum Arthropoda; class Insecta; order Lepidoptera; family Lycaenidae; genus Polyommatus; species Polyommatus iphigenia. Next base: position 4,662,915 of record OY730189.1, read on the forward strand.
GAAGGGCGCTGTAGGCCCTTTGCGTATATGCTGCCCAGAGGCTGCAAGTGTAGAAGGATGTACAAAAAGCTCTAAACAACGTCATTTTTACTTCTAACGAGCATCTTGCAAACCTCCTGACAACCATGTTTGCCCTAACCGACAGCGCCCTTCGCTCCCTTTCGATATCAGTATCGTCTTTCAAAGTGGACGTCACAATGTGTCCTAGATATTTAAACTTCTCTACTCTAACCAAAGGAACACCATTTAGTAAAATAGTCGGCACTGTTTCTGTTTCTGGTTCACAAACCTTTCTGGTTCCACTGTGAAAGACCATGTACTGACTCTTTTTACTAGTGTATATCAGCTCATGCTCAGCTGCGTAACGCTCACAAATATCAAGTAGCTTTTTGAGACCACAGACTGAGGCACTCAGCAAGACCATGTGGTCCGCATAATTTATGTTATTGAAACATACTCCATCTACATGGCAACCCACATGCTGCTTGCTGGGCTCCTCAATTAGTCCGTTTATATAGAGGTTAAATAGAATAGGTGAGCTTAACCCGCCCTGTCTCATGCCACATTCCAGCTTGTAGGGATCTGACATCGCACCAGCCCATCTAACAAAGTTAATTTGATTATCATACCAATATTTAAAAGTATTAATCAGTTCGTGAGGTATACGCGACTTTCTCACCTTCTTCCAAAGGATGTCATAAGACACAAGGCCAAATGCCTTCGAAAGGTCGAGGAAGCTGGCATAGACGGGCGTTTTTCTTGTATTATAATACTTAACAGCACTCTTAAGACACAAAATTGCGGACTCGGTCGAAAGGCCAGAACGAAAGCCGAACTGCGCATCATGACATCTTATATAACTGTTTAAATGTGTATTAAGAATGCTGTCAAATACTTTTGCAATGATGGTTGCTAGCGAGATAGGCCTGTAATTAGAAATGTCTGACAGACTTTTCGTTTTATTTTTCGTGACTGGAACCACAACAGTTTTCATCATGTCGCGAGGTAAGTAAGAATGCGATATACAGAGACTATATAGCAAGGCCAACACTCTTGATATATGAGGGCCAGCATGTTGTAGGTGTTCTATGCTTAATCCATCGTGTCCGGGGGATTTTCCCTTAGATATCGATTTGATTGCCCTCACTACATCAGAAGCGCTAACCCTAATATCTATATCATCTCTGCGTACCTCATCCGTCACCCACGACACCGATGGTCCCAGAGGCGATTTTACAACAAACAAATTTTTAAACCTGTCAGCTATCTCCTTCTGGTCACTCGTACCGTCCACAGACACCGGAAGACCAGGGCGGCTTCTCAGACGATTAGTACACTCCCAGAAATTACGGAAATCTTTCTGACAATACTTAGTTGCTAACGTATCCACTTTTATCTGTTCTTGGTGTTTTTGACACCATTTTAAACGTGACTTAAATATTTTTCTCGACTCACACATCTTAGTATATATATCACCAGTAGTCGGACGACCGCATAAAATCCATTCTCGAAAAGCCGCCCTGGCCTCCCCGTGGCTATCACTAACATGTTTATTCCAGCCCATGATACTTCGCTTTACCTTACGCTTGCCCCGTCCATGACTGCCCCCCCCCCCCCCCCCCCGCCCCTCCATGGAGGCTTGTGATAAGGCTAGCACGATATCTGAAAATATTTTATCAATTACAGGCATATGACTGATATTTTTACATTTACAATCAGCGCACTTCACACACGCCTCAGGAAAATCTATGTGTCGAAGGCGCTTTTGACATTCATATTGATATGACAAAATTTGGTCATCAGACCTTTCACCCCATACTACTACTTTATTATAATAACAAGCGTCATCCATATTTATAACTGATGTTAGACATGTTATATTACATTCACAAACGATAGGAAAATTATCCGACCACTGTACGTCATACTTTACATACACATTAAATACAGAGGTCTGGGCACTTAATGATACTACACAATGATCCAGTCAACGCTTTGACCCGCTGGCTATATCTATATAAGTAAAATTATTTTCTAAATTATTATTTATGTTTAACATTTCTGAGTCAATAATTAACCAATTAGAGTCATTACAAATACTTGTCAATTCATTATAAAACAATGTTCCTGGGTGGGCATTAAAATCCCCCATAATATAAATAGGTTCGTTACAATATTAATTATTAATAGCACTTACAGTTCCCATGCAGTCTGTGAACACTGGAAGTTTATCCGTTTTATTTACCGGCATGTAAACACACACGACAATAAAAGGCCTCGAAGCCGACACAACACGGATCGCACACACTCGCGGATTATTGCAATCAATTTCTGTCACATTTGGAAACACATTATTATTCCATAAGAGCGCTGTTCCACCGTAAGGTCTTCCACGTAACAGCCCTCCCTCTGTGTCTATAGCAGATGTTCCAACATATTAAAACAGCGCCTAAACCCCCAAACTTGTATCTTGAATCCGGAGTTCTCTTAGTATCTTCGGAACCATAGTATATCTCGGTACAAAATCTTGCGTTTTGGTAGCATATTATGCTTAGGATGCTTCTCATAAAACCAAAATCACCATATGTTTCCATATAAATTTCGAGGAATTCCCTCGATTACTCGTGGATCCCATCATCAAGTCACCACTTTTGTGAACATGGTACCAAATTAGAGTGAAACCTAATACAACAAAACAAAAATTTCGAAAATCGGTTCACAAACGGCGGAGTAATCGTTGAACATACAAAAATAAAAATATCCACAGCCGAACATATTATAACATCCTCGTTTTTTGGAAGTAGGTTAAAAAATTGCTAGTATCAATTCTTAATTTCCTAGGATCCAAAGTTTTTCGCAACTTTCATCCAAAACGGTTCAGTGATTTCATTGTATTGTTAAGACGTGAGTAACAAACAGACAGACTTTTGCTTTATAATACTCTATTTTTACCACAAAAACATAATAATATTTAAGTTTGAGAAAAACAGCTTTTGTTAAAATTTTAGTTTTTTAAGTTGAATCGCATGACCTACATCAAAGCTCTAATATTTTATAACAAAACAAATACCTAGCATAAAAGCGAAGCCACACAGCTCCTTTGCGTAGCGTTGTATAGCCGCAGCGTCAACGCTACCTAATTTTACAGACATATTAATATTTCATGATTTTCCGCAGTACGTAGCGTCGTTAGACACGATGTATCAACATTTTTAATGAGAAGAAACAAAACTATCAAAGGTTTTAGGATTCGACAACGCAACACAACGAAGCGATAATATGGCCTCTTATAGCCAAGCGAGAACACGTTGCGGCGTCGCATTGCAACATCACAATCGTTGTATTTGCGATACGACACCCGCACCAAATTATTTTGTAGCCTGGCCCTCAGAAACCACATTGCTTCGTCGCATTGCGTTGTCGCACCGAAAAAGCCTGTATGCAACGACGCCGCAACGAAATTGTGGCCTGGCCCTCCCAGCCCATACATGGGTAATTATCAAGAAATTTCGAAATTCGGTGATCTTCAAATTACAAAAATTATTGAAATAATTTGATACTTGTAATGTGAATTTTTGATAGTACTAATGTTATAATAATTTAATTATGTGATGGTCCCCCATAATTATCGCTTCATTGAATTTATCTATACAATCCACCATTAAATTTGATGAGGGAATGATGGTGAGGGAATGACGAATTTTAACTAAAACTACAAAAACACTGGTACATAACCTTAATTTACTTGTTCCATTTCGAATATACATTTGACTCCCAAAACGCATTAAAAAGACAAATTATCTACATATATACTAAAATGCTTAATACATACATGTAACGTGAGGTAATGATCGCCATAAATGTAACTCTTAATATTTTTTTACATAATATGTTGTTTCACAAACTTACCTACCGTTGAGGAGAATTCGCCATTTTGAATCATTTGAGAGTGTTGCCAGGTAATAAAAACTTAAGGATGCATTCCTGAATATCGTTCGACACGTTCAGAAATCAAATATTCGTAATAAGGTGAGGGAATGATTTTATTTGGCGGGACATATTTAAAATCAAATCATTGTTTTTATAAGTTCTTCGTAGTTAGATGGAAGTTTTTATAGACAATAACAAACATCTTTCTAACGTATTAGCATAATTTTATTATAAAGAATATTGATATATTTGAGATGAATAGGCATTTTAGTAATGTTTTTGTACTAAGGGACAAGGTGAGGGAATGACTTTAACGGTAACAAAGTAGCCATATCTTTTTTTTCTTTAGAGGTAATACATTTTATTTTTCAACAACATTACTCGTAGTATAGACCGCGTACATTGAAATAAAAAATGACTTACATAGTTAATGCATATGACTCAGAACCAATGACTCGGGACTAAAATTTCGAAATTTGATAAGAAATACCCACATATGCCTCGCTATCTACACCGGAGCGATCATCTAAAAAGCCAATAGGGTCCTGTCTATTATATTCCTTATCTCGATGCATCCCATGGGCAATCAGCTTTCTTTCATCTTAACGTTATTAAGCGCTACTCCTCTATATTGCCTTTTTCTGTTTCTTTATTCGTTATTAGTTTGTTGGCGTGGGTGTATTTTATTTTATGGCAGTATTTCTGTTCACCTCCTTGTGTTACTGATTGTTTTTCGATAGTCATTTTTGTTTTTATAACGTTTCTTTTTTGCACAATAAGCCTCCGTTTTTAGTAATACAGTCTCATTATTTAATACATAGTACGTAAAACAAACCTGCTCCCTGCGATCTGATTTTATAGGTCTTTAAAGTGGTTTTTAATCGATAGAGATCAGGTAAGCGACACATTTGAAGTTTATTCTATTATAGTAATAAAACGCTGTTTCTACTTTCTTAACTTCTTCCATTATTCCTTGTTATGTTTTGTAATAAAACAACCAGATAGATGCACACTGATTTTATTAGGATCACTTCGCTGTACCAAAGCACAACTCCAAACGAATCTCTTGAGAAGGACTCTGCTCTCCCACTATTTTCCCGTCTACATCGACCACCTAAAATGACGGTCGTTCCTGATTTTTATTTTCAAACTCCTCCAAAACGGCTGGACTGATTTTGTTGAATTCCAGCTTAGCAGAGAAGACCATTACAGAATACTTGCTGCTGATTACGTACCCTTTGCCTTCCCAGTCAAACGTAAAAAAAATTGAACGTTTCCCGCCAATCAGGTAGATGTTTCCTCGACACGTCGATCGTCACTTATCGCTCTTCAAATAAATTGCGGACAACTTACCCACATCGACAACAGTTACGAATATGACCCCTATGAAGTAAGATTAAAGGTGATGTTGGGAGTAAAATAACTCCGAACAATCCCGTCCATCAATAGGAGATGTGGGCATTGGCCAAATAAATGGAGCTAAATTATATCCCTAATCGCATTTGGACATTTTTGTGTCCAGATATATATGATAGACTATACATACACATTACACAAACACGGTAAGACATCTGTATATATTTACATACGATATTGTGTCTTTCATTATCGCTCTCTATAAAATAGTTTTTATAAAATAAATTAATATTATCGTATCTACTTAGTGTGTGCTGTTTAGGGTCAGTTCAAAAATTGTCTAAGCTCTGTATTAAACCCTAGGCAAGGTTTTTTAAATAAAATTTCAATTTAAATTACAATAGTAACAAATAAACTTACAATAAATATTTTGTACGCACTTAAAAAATATCAGAATATTCATCATTCGTAAACGAACACAATTTCTTCTTATCCGACCGTAGAATATAACGTGAAAATGTTCTCAAACCATTTCCTGACCTTGTTTATTAAAATTTAAACTCTGCTTACTATCAACTTCGACCATTTTACTAGCGTAAGAGCCTTTTCATACTGCGCGATACGATATCGTTTACTGTACCGACAATAATGACCCAACTTACTAAATAATAATAAGAAAGGAAAGGAAGGAATAAAGATAACTCACTGTTTGTTGTTTCTGGTGTTGAATCCGCTGACGATTTCTAGCTGAAGAAAAGGCTCTGGAACGAAATGTTACCAGCAGTATTTCCGGAACAATACGACCTGCGAACCTTCAAGAAGAGAGCGTATTCCCTTTTAAAAGGCCGGCAACGCACCTGCAGCTTCTAACGTTGCGAGTGTCCATGGGCGATGATAGTTGCTTTCCATCAAGTGACCCATTTGCTCAATTGTCCCCTTATTTAAAAAGATTAAAAAAACTGATATAACAAGACCCTGAAAACCGTTCTAGGTTCTTATTTCTATGTTCTTCCCAGGATTCAAAGTGTAAGAGAATAGAGATACTTCGAAACGTAATCACATAATAGCCGGCTATTTAAACGTGAACTGACTACGCCTATTGTAACATTATAGTTTACTTAGTTCAGTAGACTTCTAATTTTCTGTCGTTATACAGATTACAGAAAGACAGTCGCAATGTTGCATAATATAATAATACCATGGATTTAAATATTGTAATGAACACATGAGGTGAGAAAGCGGGTAACAATTTGAAAATTTTCGTCGTTTTTTTGCATAAATGGAGGCTTTATACCGGGAAAATTATTTGAAATAAAAAATGTGGATTTTATGTATAGTTAGATTTATTAAGTATTAATTATTGCTCTTATGTTGAAATATGGAAATTGAGTATTTAAAAAAAAATAATTGTTGATTTTTTTAATGTATTTTAAAACCTCATTATTAATAATATTGATATTTAATGCAAAAACCTTTAAAAAATGCTTTTTCAATTAATTATAAGCAATTAAAAATTCATGAAATTTAAATAAAATCACGTGACATAGAAATGCGCCATGAATGAGATGTGACGTTAAAATGTTAAATACATTTCAGTAGTATACGGCAATGTTATCCTTATTTCGTTAACATTTAAGGTCAAAATTGTTTGCGCTAACTATGTTTATTGTTTGCGATAACTATTATGCCATGTACGTAGCTAAACTTTTTTTAACATTGTGACGTCACACACGCTTGTGCCGGAGTGTCAGCGTGTCTTCGGTATTTACTATTTTTATTTTAAAATAACTTTTTAATTATTGCGAAAAACAAAAAAACAAAATTTGTTTGTTATCAAACTTATGCTTAGCACAAACCTACGCGACCACGCGACTGCGAAGCGGCAGCGTTAATACAAAACACACATTTGACAACTTGTCAATATATGATCTTTCCATTAATCAAAAAAAAATTTTTTGTTGAAATACTCAATTACCGGTTAATCCACTCATTATTTCAGTTATTAAAGCAGCAACTCATATAATTATTATTATAAACGATCTGTAAACGATATCGTATCGTGTAGTCTGAACAGTGTTAGAGAAGAAGATATTTCAGGCGTTAATCGCACTGAATAGCGAGCAAAAAGTTTTCACCCGCTGTTCGAATTTTATTTGAAACTTATAACGTTGTTTAAACTTTGATCTTATGTTATAAATATTTCAACTACTATGTTGGAGCTGGTAGCTATTATTTAATAATAGACTGAAAACTAAACTAAACAAAACTAAGTGATTATACTATAAGCGTGAAGCCAAACGAGCGTAATTTGTGAGTTGTGAGTCGCAGAATTTCTGCCGCGTAAAATATATCTTTTCATACAAATCATTCGAGTCACAAAATTACGCTCGTGTGAATAAAACAGGACTTTTGTATGAAACTGAATGCAGCAGAATTCTGCCGAACCGAAATTCCGCGACTCACAACTCACAAATTACGCTCGTTTGGCGTGTGTATGTGTTCCTCGTAGGGAGTTCACTGTGAAAGTAGCCCATTTTTTTGTGATTTGTATGACAAGCGCCTCAGCGCCCAACTAGCAAATTAGTCCTTTAACAAAAAGCCTAAATGACATTGAGTCGTATAGAAATCGTATAGTTGTAATTAAAGTTTACAACATCGTGTAACAATATATTAAACGAACAATAGGTCGTATAAGAGCATAGTCTTTTAATTTAGTCCTGTAATCGTTAACACGACCAAATTATATGACTATCCTATAAATATCGCAGTTGTGACCTTTAAAATACATATTTGATGTTGTATAAAATTAATTTATATAACAATCATAATCTGGTTGTAATCCCGACCATAACACTACTCTTTATCAGTAATAAGATTTCTACATGGCTATCATGTAAAGTCCATATATTTAACTGTTATATAAAATACATCGTTATATATACGTTTCTTACATGATTTTCGACTCTCATTATACGACTATTATAAAATATTTATGAGCCTAATATTCATATTTTGGGAACTTAAATAACTGACTTATGTTATGATTTTAAAATACTTTTAAAACTTACTGTTATAAAACATTTTAGTTATTTAATGATATTTTCATGTTTCTCTTTTACGACTTCGGCCAAGAAATAATCGGCCAAGTGCGATTCCGGCTCGCGCACAAATGGTTCTATAATCTATACCGTTATAGAGCAAACGTTGGCCAAAAATTTTTATATATTTATTTTTATATATATATTTTTATTTCATTTTAATTTTATTATTAAAGAAGTGTTAACATAGCGGTTTTTGAGACACAGCTCTTGAAGACAGGCAGATGGACAGACAGAAAGATAAACAGATATCAAAGTCTTAGTAATAGGGTCCCGCTTTTACCTTTTTGGTACGGAACCCTAAAATATAGAACTTTCCAATAACTTCAAATCTTTAATTAGGTAGTTAAAATTTTTTCGACATCAGAAATTATCACCTTATTGAGAATTCGATAAAATGCATGGGTTTCCACTTTGTTACTGTACCCTAAAAATGGCGGATGATAAAATAAATAAATGGTAACATATGCGACTTATAGTCATGAGACATCATATAAAAGTCATCATCATTACCTAAAATCGTGTAATTGTAAAACCTTAAATGAAATTAAATTTAGAAATATTATTTTGCAATTATTCGAAGGGGGCGTTAAAAATTTGTTAAAAAACATATATACAATCGTCGAGAAATTTAATTTCCCTTAGAAAAGTAGATATTGTTACCGACTAATGCCAAATACATTATAGTCAATAGCATTCATTCAATAATAAATATGGCAGACAAACTTTTACCAACATGATGGCTACTTTTTCTTTTATCTTACTTCAACAGAACTGTAAAGTAATTAGTATCCGCAAAAGGGTAATGCTGATGACTACTTCCCAATGTTTATACAACATCTACTGGATCACAATACGACGAAACAGTTAAAAAATTAATCACTTTACGACTGCTATACGAATATTTAGCCACTAAAACGAACATGACAAGATCGCTATACAAATAAAAGTTATATATTTTGCGCCTATTTCGCGTCATATAAAGGTACGAATACAAATACGAATGCTTTATAACCAAAAAGGACTGACCACAAGTTATAACCAAAACGTTGTCTCGAAAATTATATGACCAAATTTTGCTAGTTGGGCGCACAGCTTCACGAGTTATTCCATACAAAAGTGAAAAAAATTGCTCTTTTAGCGTTGCTACTTTTACAGTGTACTCTACAAGGAACACTGACATACCCTAAAGTATTATCACATAGTTTTGTTACATCCTGTATATTCTTTACTAGATCCAGCTAGCATTATTTTGCCGTATACGCGGTTGTGAGACTAATGAGTTATGAGGAATATATTTTGCTCAATTAAGCCTCCCGATTGAGTGACAAGTTGTTTTATCAAACGTTGTAATGACAGCACGTTTCAGACCCTCCAGGCACCAACTATCAGAGAAACATCTAGCGGGATTTAGGATTACGCGTTACGATACCCGTACAAAGTTCTTTAGAGTATGAATAAACAGACGAATATAATATAACCACCGCTTTTTAGAAGTCGGTTAAAAATAGTAATTGAGTTTTCTTATATAAGTACTAGCTGTTGCCCGCGACTTCGTACGCGTTAACATAGTATAATAACAAAGATGGATAACTTTCCCCTTTTTGTGGTTCCTTATACAAAGGGTAAAAACGGGACCCTATTTAAGCAAACGTCAAAAAACTTTCATGTTTCTAACTCAAGAAATGATGGACTTTCATTGAATCTTTCTACCCCAATTTCACCCCCTTGGGGGTAGAATTACCAGAAACGCTTAAATACGTAAATACCTATCCATTCATTTTTAATCAGCAGTCCAAAAATAAACTTTCATGTTCCTAACTTGAGAAATGACGGACTTTCATTTAAATTTTCAACCCCTGTTTGACCCCCTTAGAGGTAAAATTTCCAAAAACGCTTAAGCACGTACTCAATCATTTTTAATCAGTAGCCCAAACCTAAAATTTCAAGTTTCTAACTTAAGAAATAACGGAATTTCATTCAAATTTTCAACCCCAATTTCACCCCTTTGGGGGTAGAATTTCCAAAAACGCTTAAATACGTATCCATTCATTTTTAATCAGTAACCCAAAAATAAAGTTTCATGTTTCTAACTCAAGAAATGACGGACTTTCATTCAAACTTTCAACCCCGATTTCACCCCCTTGGGGGTAGAATTTCCAAAAACGCTTAAATACCTATCCATTCATTTTTAATCAGCAGTCCAAAAATAAACTTTCATGTTCCTAACTAAAGAAATGACGGACTTTCATTTAAACTTTCAACCCCTATTTCACCCCCTTGGGGGTAGAATTTCCAAAAACGCTTAAGCACGTATCCAATTATTTTTAATCAGTAGCCCAAACATAAAATTTCAAGTTTCTAACTTAAGAAATAACGGAATTTCATTCAAACTTTCAACCCCAATTTCACCCACTTGGGGATAGAATTTCCAAAAACGCTTAAATACGTATCCATTCATTTTAAATCAGTAACCCAAAAATAAAGTTTCATGTTTCTAACTCAAGAAATGACGGACTTTCATTCAAACTTTCAACCCCTATTTCACCCCCTTCGGGGTAAAGTTTTCGAAATTCCTTCCTTAGTGGGTATCTACTTAATAAAACAACCCTACTCACCAAATTTCGTGGCTGTAACTTTAACAGTTTTTGCTCAGCGATGATGAATCAGTCAGTCAGTCAGTCAGTCAGTCAGTCAGTCAGGACATGTAATTTTATAAGTATAGATAGTTTAACGTAGAGTTCAAAACGTGACTTCCACGTGAATCGTGTACAAGTGATGACGTTGTACATTTCATACAAAATGCATCACAAATAAAAGCATCGACACTCGACAGCGCACCCCAAAATAGCACTACCTTATTCAAAGTGTAAAATTTGAAGAACTCTTAAAGCCTCGAATGCGAAGAAAACTTTATCAATTTACACCGTGCCACATTCTGCACTTATGTGATTGAATGTAAAATGTGGTCTCTCTGTGGCTCTGTACTTTTAGGGATCCGTACGAAAGGGAAAAACGGGTTCCTAGTGATATTAAGCCTATTTCTCCTTCCTAGTGATATTAAATTGTGACTAATCAACGAAGGAGATGGTCATCAAAATTACATTAATACTAGTTGAGGACCGACTTGTTCGATAGTCCTATCACCTATGACGTCACAATCCGGAAGTTTGAAATTTGAATTCCAAGTGCGTTCGCCGCCATTTTAAATCGAACAAAAACTTTTCCGCCCCCGTAACAACGCATAATCCGACTTAACAGTCCGACTTGTAAAAATTCGCTTACAAAATAAACCTTATCTTGAAAAAAGATTAACTCGGAATAAACATCGTAATGAAATGGTAATCTGATTACTCGCTGATTAAAAGCGTATTTTTTGTTTGACTTTCAATAAAACAAATTGCCTTCGAGTTTTTCTTTGGATTTTATGAAGGAATGAGTTTTACGTAAAATATCTTTGAAAAACCTTACAAGGTCTTTGATAAGCTTAAAGGTTTTCATCAATTATTTTGCTTAATTTAAAGAAATAAAATTTGTATAAACTAGAATAATTGGAACTACTAATAGTTGCGTGTGTACGGTAAATTATACGGCTATTGCTGAACCAAAGATTTCCTTTGGTAGGATTGGTCCTTATGGCCCAAGAATGGATTTAAGATGTGGAGCCACCGCGATTTTTGATGTTATTTTTTTTTTTATTTTAGCAGCTTCTTTTTTGGAGGAAAATAGAGTCTCATTCTGTATAGAGACATTAATTATGATACTATTCCAAGTTTGGTACCATATTCGGATGACTTAAGAATGCTAAATTCATTTAAGGACTCATATTTGCACGATAAATATGTAAAACAATGTAAAAAGAAGAAGAAGAAGAAGCATTATTTAAACGCGCTAATCTTAGTATGAGTCAGTAATTACTGGTCCGATTTGAAAAATTCTTTCAGTGTTAGATAGCTCATTTATCGAGGAAGGCTATAGGCTATATTTTATTACGCTAAGAGAAGAATATAAGCGAAGAAATAAAGGAAAATGTGGGAAAAACGGGGGAAATTATTTGAAAGGGCTTATTTTACGAACTACTGGAGTAATTTTTCTGTTATTGGGCACAGATAAAAAGTAGGAACGTGAAGGATCATAGGCTATTTATTGTGGACAAATTTGTCTGTGAAATACCTAATTTACGCGGGCGAAGCCGCGCGAAACGTCTAGTAATATTATAAAGCTGAAGAGTTTGTTTGTTTGAACGCGCTAATCTCAGGAGCTATTTCCGATTTGAAAGAATCTTTCAGTGTTTGATAGCCTATTTATCGAGGAAGGCTATAGCCTATATTTTATCACGCTAAGACCAATAGGTGCAAAGATACAGAGGAAAATGTGAAAATAAAGCTGAAGAGTTTGTTAGTGAGTTTGTTTCTTTGAACGCGCTAATCTCAAGAACTAATGGTTCGATTTGAAAAAATCTTTCAGTGTTTGATAGCCTATTTATCGAGGAAGGCTATAAGCTATATTTTATCACGCTAAGACCAATAAGAGCAAAGATATAGAGGAAAGTGTAAAAAAACGGGGAAAATTATTTGAAAGGGCTAATATCTCACAGACAACTGGAGCAATTTTTATGTTATTTGACACGAATATATAGTAGACTACGTGAGACATGGGTTATTAATATGTGGAAAATATACGGCTTCCGTGAAATTTCAGATTTACGCGGACGAAGCCGCGCGGAACGTCTAGTAATATTAATATATTTATTGCTCCATTCATCACCATGTCTGTGGCATGCAGAATAATGCGGCTATCAGCCTCCTTATATTAATTAGGCCCTATCAACAGCGTTTTCGTTGGTTGAAAATCATATATTCTAATTTTTTTTATTTTATTTTATTTTTACTATCTTTTATGTAAATATTATTCCAAAACTGGCATTTAAACATTCGATTCAATCGAAAATGATACCAAACTCGACTATATACCTAAATCCCACGCAGTTATTGACCTCATACCTTGTTAAACTAAAAAAAAACCCTCCCCCACCTGCATGAAATATTCATGTGGCTCTACATCGTAAACCCATCTTAGGGATATAAAGATCAATCCTACCAAAGGAAATCTTTGGTTCAGCAAAAGCCGTATTCCTCGTTTTTTTGTCTTGTACGCACACGACTATAACGGCCGCAGTAAGCGACATTTAAGGTGAACGCAGATTTGGCCGCACCGCACGCACCGCAGTCGCCGCATTTCGAATTCTTTATATGAAGTTATAGGCAAGCTCGCATACCTACCCGCGCCGCAGTCTTCGCAACTTCTACATTCTTTATATGAAGAATTCGAAATGCGGCGACTGCGGTGCGTGCGGTGCGGCCAAATCTGCGTTCACCTTTAATTACTTATATAATCTTTAAATTAATGAAGAGTTTGTAAAAAATGTATATGGAGTTTAGGTATTTGGTGAAACTGTTATAATATGTCTTTGTGACAATGTGTACAGTAGGTTTAGACTGATATTATTAATTATATACTTATTATGTATTTTTCATCATAATAAAATCTGCAAGCGCAAACGTGAACTAATAACGTACAATATATCTCTCGGCTCCTCTACAACGTGTAACAAAACTAAGTGATAATACGGAAGTGTATGTCGAGTCCCCTGTATTGCGTTATCTGTGAAAATAGCAACGCTGAAAGAGCAACTTTTTTTAAACTTTTATATGGACAAATTCCTGACGCTTGGGCGCTTGCCCATACAAATCATGAAAAAAAAATTGCGCTTTCAGCGCTGATACTTTCACACAGTTAACTCTATATGATAAGGAACATATTATACCCTAAAGTATTATCAGTTAGCTTTGTTACACCCTGTATATCTGCACCAAATTTTATCAAAATCGCACCAAGACAAACCGATTACGCTTGAATCATGATGCTGTTGCCTAGGAAAATAAGGATTCATTTTTTACACATCAATAGGATGGGTTTTATAGGTGTTTTCGTAGTGCTTCAAAACAGGGTACAGGGTGCTCGATATGCAATACCAATTAGCCACCTGCCGGCCGCCAGTTAATTGGCTGGCGGAGGCGGTCACTGACGGCAATGTGTCAATTACCAGCCAGATAATTAATATTGTATATTTGCATGCGTTACAAATACATACCGATAATATAAAACGAAAGTATGTCTGTCTTAACATTCTAGTAGGTTACACAAGCTGTAACAAAAGTAAGTTATAATATTTTAGGGTACGTATGAGTCCTTGAATAGAGTTCACTCTAAAAGTAGAAGTGCTAAAAGAGTTACTTTTTTCAATTATTGTATTGGAAAAATCGTGACACTATGGCATTTTTCACTCAAAAAAGAAGTCAAAAGTCGTGATCGAATAGCATTTAATATTTACTTTCTTAAACAATAATTATAACTGCCGCACTCAGATACGAGTACCAATCCTTCGATCGGGGATTCTTGGAAATGCTATTGTATTCTATTGTTGTCGCGATCACCGGTGCTCGTATGGGTCTTGAAGGATTAATTGCTTATCAGTAATTAACCTATCAAGCCGCATAAGAGTACCGGTTATCGCGAAAATAATAGAATAACAATAGATTTCCAAGAATCCGCGATCGAAGGATTAAATGAAGATTTTGACATAAGCCCCATAATATGTCAAACTCTTCATTAAATTAAAGTTTAACCATCATTAAATGTCTCTAAGTACGGGAGAACCTTAAGTTAAATGCAATAGTTCGAAGTTCGTGACTCGTGTTACAAGTCACATCTTTCAGGAACTTTAAACAGTTCTTACTAAAGTAATAATACAATCTATGATTTAAAATTTTGTTTATTTGATACCTTTTACAAAATTCCAAAGATTGCCAGATTTAATTTTCGGTTCTAGATTTCCCATAATATTTATTTTTTCCTCTAACAATCTAGATTTCCCATAATATTTATTTTTTCCTCTAACAAACGAAAAATGTATCCACGCTACCGTGTCTGATTTGTCTCATTTAGTCTCTCTGGCATGAAAATCGACAGTGGTGCGAGAGTGATGCGAGATCAAGGTCATTGGCAGTTGTCAGCGTCTTAACAAATCAATAGTCGCCTTTGAGTGTCCGTTTTCTAATTCTGTTTGGTGGTCAGACGCTGAGCTCGGTGTTGCTGGGACTTTCATTTTAGACACAAGTCTGAAATGAAACACATAAAACACAGTGACTTTTTTAAACGAAAATGAACCATTAATTATTAATAACTAGATGACGCCCGCAACTCCGTTGCGCAAAAAATCGTTTATCGTGCGGGAACCGTACATTTTTCCAGGATAACCTATAGAGTAGCATATATTCTTTCCCGGGACTCAAAGTATCCCCATGCCAAATTTCAACAAAATCAGTTCAGCGGTAGTTAGGTTGCCTGTTAAAATTTTTAATGGTTCATTCAAAATCGCCTTGTCACGCTAGACTGTGAACTGACTGTACCAAATTGAGATAACTTCTGCTTAAAAGATCCACAGCCGAACAAGAAAACTTTTCTGTGGATGTCAGTTAAAATGTAATTGAGTGTATTATGAACGTGTCCCAGGTCACAGTTTATAAAAGAAAGGTATTATCTTGTTCGGCTAGCGGCCGCTGCCCGGCTGCTATACAATCGGGGCTTTTAGCAAATCTTTTATTTCTGCACAATTTTCGAGCATCGAAACAATATTTTTCGATCCTCCCTATAGCGATTTATTGTGTTTTTATACGTTCAATTAAAATTTTCTCTCGAAACTCGACGTTTTTCGTATATTTAAATTGTGCTTACAGCTTTGCTGTAGCAGCGATTTATGTAAAAACAATTAAAAAACTGTTTCGGTTGTCTGATCCGTTGCAAAAATTGTATCTTTAAAAACGGTTTATTTCAGACAGCAATACTGTTCGTGTTACAATTAGCATGAACACAGTTGTATAATTTTACAGATTTTTTATTGTCTAGATTTTTTTGAATTTGGACTGCAGTTTTGCCTTTACACTGTGGCAATATCTGAGAGCCTGAATTGAAGATTTTCCGACCGATTGAGAAGTGGTCATTTCAGACGTTACAATGAAAGCACCTTTCAGAACCTCCAACTTTCAGACAAAGTTCAACAGCACAATTCAGGATCGTGTCTACTATATCGTTTTTGTATGAAAAATAGATGCTGGTCGACTCACAGACACAACCAACTACGGAACCCTAAAAATGTCATCAAAACCGTTCCAGCCGTTCCGCCAATTTTCGCTACAAACACCGCGACACGAGAATTTTATGCAAACTTTAAACTGCATTGCAATCCCCGCTATAAACACAATGTACTAAGGCATCATAACTCAGGGGAGCGCTTTAATTCCACATTTATCACCTGAGCAGAAAGAGCGCGCAAATAGCTCTATCAGTAAATCCCGCTTTTTATGTTCCCCGCGGAGTTCTATAAGTTTTATGTTATGGATTTCGATTATTTGAAACTCGAATAGAAAATGTTCTAAGTTCTAACGGAATTGTTGTTTTTTATTTAGCTAATAATTTTGTGTCTCTTTTGGTCAGATTTGGGCATAATTTTCTTATCACAATTCGCTATGGTAAGACTCTATGGTAATCCACTGTATGTAGTAGTCTCCTAGATCTGAAAAACCACAAAGGGTTTTAAATTTTTATCTACGAAGGAATAGACGAATTGATCGATTGAAAGAAATCTGGAGATTGTCATTTGGTTTATATTTATAAGCTTACATGACCGTGGTATTTATTCTGAATTCATGAATATTTTGCATTGAAATTTCTGATATAACCATAATAATGAATGTTTTGTATCGGGGGTTTTATAATTTTCTTATTTAATATTTTTAAACGTCTTCAAAAAATAAGGAGGTTTCGACACGTTTTTTTTTTATTCGCGGATATCTTCACCATTTGTGAACCGATTTTGATGAATATTTTTATGTTGGTAAGAGGTGGTCCACGATTAGGAATTCCTGTTTGAAGTTGGGTTTTTTTTTAAGTATTTTTCATTTACCTCGCAGTTCTGTCAGAGCTAAAAGAACTGGCGGCAACTTATCAAGCGATAAACTCGTATAAAACAGAATAGAATGAAAATAGTTTTTGATTTACCCTCGTTATTTGAATTAAGGCTAACTCGGCTTCGATCTGCGGGAACACGGCAATGCACTTACTTCATTTAGCCACTCAGCTCTGCTCCTTGATTGCCTCGCAAACCCATCTCGTTTAGCCAATATTATAACGCCGTAAAGGTAAGATATTTTATTTATTGTGTACTTTTATTCCGCTACGACTCATGACATCGAAATACCATGCTATGGAAGAGTAACTGTATCCAATTATTCTGCACATTTTGACTCGTAACATCGAAATACGATTATGGAAGAGTATAGCGAAGTCAAAAATTGTTACTTTTTTAGTTGGTTATGACACTCATAATGCTTAAAGAGATTTTCTAGATATAATAAAATAATTTTCCTAAATTAATTAAGACACTCAATTGCGACAGTAGTAAAAGTAAATTAATTTGATGTGTGTTAAATGAGGATGGTATTCTTACGATTAGATTTTCGTTCACTCATCTGTTCTGAGTTTTGGATAAAAAAATCTTACATTTTTAGAATTCACGCAAATTACTAATTAAATAAATAAATTACAGCAATGACTTATTACTGCCACACTCAGAGTCTTTTCAGAGAATTTGATATAAGCCCTGTATAGTACATTTTATGTGTCAAGTGTCAAACTCTTCATTAAATTGAAATTTAGTCAACATTATCTTTAAGTGCGGCAGTTAGCTTAGCGGCACGGAATCTTGGCCAAACTCATAATATGCAATAACACTTTTTTAAGCGGTTCTAACGTGGATCTTATCGTGTAGGTGGGTAGAAAAAATGGTCACGTTAATCTCAAGAGGGTAATTCACTAATTTGAAGTGCATATTGGTCTGTGTTTTAAAGTTTAGTTAAATCGTGTCATTTATCCGGCGAAGTCGCAGTTTTGAATTGTGCTCTGAACATTTTGAATTTTAATTTGACAAAGATTTTTGTTGTTATTGTGGTTAATAAACACCTAAGAACCCCTTAGGATTCATAAAAATGCCTTTATCACCAAGTCAGGTAGCGCAGGCAGTAGCTTTAGTGGAACAGGGGATGACTCATCGTGAAGTGGCTACTATCCTAAACGTGCCGCGTTCCTCGATGCAATATGCACTAAAACGATATCAAGAGACTGGCCGCTACACCCGAAGACCAGGTAGTGGTGGTGTACGATGCACATCAGCTCGTGATGACCGCTTTATTGTGTTAGAGATTTCAAGAAATCGCTTCCTGACCGCAGTCGAGATCCGTCAGCGCCTTCAAATCTCCAGAGGTGTGAATGTTAGCGAGCGTACGGTGAGAAGACGTATGGAGGAAGTTAATTTGAGGGCAAGAAGACCAGCCCGTGGTCCACAGCTTCACCCTCAGCACAGAGTAGCTCGACTTCACTTTGCCCGCGAACACGCTAACTGGACTTATGAGCAATGGGCAAAGGTTTTGTTTACTGACGAGTGCAGGATCGCTTTAAATGCACCTGATGGTCGACAACGTGTCTGGAGAAGGAAAGGCGAACGTTATTTGGCGATAACAACCACTCCGACGGTCAGTTTTGGCGGAGGCTCTATAATGGTATGGGGTGGCGTGAGTTCTGATGCTCGTACGGAATTGGTCATCGTTAATAACGCCTTAAATGCGACTCGGTACGTCGCGGAAATTCTCGAAGAACATGTTGTGCCCTTTGGAGGGTTCATTGGTTATGAACAATTCATTTTAATGCATGATAATGCCCGTCCACATGTCGCACGCATAGTAAATGAGTACCTTCAAGAGGCTGGTATTCAAAAATTGCAGTGCCCAGCTCGCAGCCCGGACTTAAATCCGATAGAACACATATGGGATAAGCTGAAACGAGCAATAAAATCATCATCGAACCCACCACAAACCATTAACCAGCTTCGAGATGCTGCACTGAGAGCGTGGCGCGACTTATCACAAGTCGATATCAAGAACGTCATCCAAAGCATGCCAGACCGAATGCAGGCGGTTATAAGGGCTAGAGGAGGTAACACGCGCTATTAAAAAGGACAGAAAGCGACAAAAAATCGAACAATTTTAAATTCGTAGTGTTTTAAACTTAAGTGTTAAATTTTGTGTAAACGTGTTTTTTTGCATAAACTTCATTATCAATTTAAAAAACCTTTAACTGTGAGAAAAAGTGATCAGGAACGTTAACTGGATAGACTCAGATCTTAATTAATCAAAATTTGTAGAGCTAAGTGCAAAAAAAAGACAGTTATCACATCTTTTGTACTTGGCCAAGTTTCCGTGCCGGTGAGTTTAAATGAGTGAAGTTTAACAAAATTTAAGTAGTCACAAAAACCACCGACCAAGTTATGAAGTTGATTTTTTACTCGACCCTCCTCAATATACTGTCACCAACAAAAGCAATGAAACAATGTTTAGCAATTTCAAAAGTTAATAGTTTGTGTAAAAGTTTAGTCCACAATATGAGACTCGATGTAACTTGGCCAACTCCGCCAAGTTGGAAGAAGTACGAAGCGTTGGTTTTAATATCGATAACTTGTATCTTCTAGTTGACAATGAAGTGTAGCGGTGAAAAGAACTCTGTAGCTGTAGTTTGATCCTTATTGACAGCAGAAAAAGGTACCATTTCAATATTAACTATTTAAAACTTTACTTACAAGTTCTAAAGTGGCTACATAGTACATCATAGCGAAGTTCAAGCAATTCGAACTTAATTGACATACTGCCTTGTCCTTTTTAACCCCCTACAACAATGGTAGTAAGTTTGCCGTGTCTATCTGTCTGTTTGCGACATGCTAGCATCTAAACGGGTGGTCCGAATTTGATTTAGTTTTTTTGTTTGAAAGTTGACACACACACTGTCCGACAGACGGACACGTGAAACTTATAAAATCCCTCTTTTTTTCGGTATAAAAAAAGAATTAATCATTGTGGCTGATAAAAATAAGACAATTTAAAATGCTCAATCGATCTTCAGGGAAATTACTTTCACGTCGCTCAGGAGTAATATTTTCATATTTTATTCTCCACAATATTATTAATACCACAGCTAAGTGGGATTAGCGATTAATATTCTGTAAGTAATACCTACGTCTTTTTCTGCTTTTTTAATCCAAATAATACTTCGAAATGGTCTCGATGCAGTATAGATAATATAATTAAGACTTTAACTCTTCAAGCTTAAACCCATTAACCGATATTCTTCCGACTCCGTCTGTCCGTCTGTCCGTCCGTCCGCTAAACCGATTTTGATGAAAGGTACGGAGATATTTTGAGCCCCGAGAAATGACATAATATACTTTTTATCCCGGAAAAATGTACGGTCCCCGCACAATAAACGAATTTGGCGCAACGTAGTTGCGCGCATTACTTTAGTACTTAAAGAAATACTTACAAATAAACATAAAATTGGCTGAAGCAAAAATGATTTGACACGAGTGTTCTATTGAGGTGAGATTCTGTAATTACCGGGCCCTTGAGGCCCGAGACGTGATCAATCGCGGACGCGGGCTCGAGGACTCTCGGGGTCGGGAACGCACTTGCTAATCCCAGTATTGCATACTTGGTGAAATGGTTCATGGCCGGAATTGTTGCTTTGTGCTTGACAAGTGGTTTTGCTGTCCAAAAATGGATGTTTCAAATACATTTCAATAAGCTACTGGGTGATTTGAGTCTGTCGGTTTATATTGCAAAGCGGAAAATGCGATGCATTTGACACGACTGCGCCAGAAGGAGCGTTAGGTTTTTCGAGATGTTTTGTTTGGCAAGCTCGGTGGCTTGAACGGTTTGATAAGTTTTAGTTTGAGAGTGTCGCTAGATTCGTGTTAACTGTGAAATAGTGCGGTCTAGCTCATAAATATAATATGGCAATTTTAAATAGTTCTTTGCAAGTCGCATCGCCTGGTAAGGCTTATAACCTGGCGAGGTTGACATGACAACTGATTATTTGTCTTTATTTTCCAATCAACGTCTTGTGCATACTTTAGATAAACTTTGCAATCATGACTATCCATCATGGGTTAACGCGAAGAGACCTATAGGACAGCTTAAATTATAGACTAAAAATAAATTGATAATATTAAACGTAAAAATATTGAGTACCCACGGAGGTTAGTATACGAATTTGTAAATAAACCAACAATTTTCTGATGATAAATTGATGATTCAGCCATTCACATTACAACACATTGCCGAAAATAAATTGGCATCAAAATCATGACTTAAATCCCAGGATTCCAATGTCGATGGAGTACTCGTAATCCAGATCTTCCGATTTAATTAAAAACGATTATTTTCTTTGTAAAGCCACGTCCGGTCTGACTCGCGGCTCGCCGGTCCGCCAAAACGGTTCGCGCACATTAAGATGAGCCGCATCGTACCGGAGCGCAGGAGTGCAAAATGCTAATGCGCATCGGTGGCAGGCTGGGCCGCGAGTCGGCGGACTCAATATTCAACATAATATCTGCGCTCCAGTGCGCAGGCTCCAGTGCCTTGACAAAATTTAGAATAGACTAGTAGTGCAGTCGCCAGAGGTTTTAACCTCCGAAAGTTGTAATAGTGAATGGATTTTTGTTTTTGAGGTGTCATTTTCTTTTTTACGCTATAACTTGCAAAGTTTACCAAAAAAATTTTTGTGCTTTTAATTTTTTAGTTACTTAATTAAAAATTAATATTTCACCATATAAAACCGGTCCAGAAAAAAATTCTTGTTCCTGTTATTTAATGACTCTTATCCGATTATTTACATTGAAAATTAACCAACTACACAATTTTTACAAAAGAAAGTTTGCTTTGTTAAGCTAAATACAACTATAAGGTTTTTGCAAAGTTTTTAGATATTAACGCTCGTCGTAACCAAGATAAAAGGGTTTGGGTGGATTTAAGGGTTGTAACCAAAAGTGTGTTAAATTTACTTGTTGTGCGTATTTAATTATTAGAGAAATCATAACTTTTAAGTACTTAAAAACGTTTAAATATCTCCAAAAATGTGTAAAATAGACCGAAAACATTTTTCTATATTTTTTGAGAATATATTTAAGTGAGAGCTAAAATATTAAATGCATCGACAAATTAAAGACTTTTTCTAATCTTTGGAATATATTTAAACTTCCTACTTAAAACCAGAAAAAAAATTGGGTGCTACAAATCTCACGTACATACTAAAGACGCATGCTGCGACCTATGTTTGAAAAATGCTTACCTGAATACAAAAAATATCAGTTCTTAACCTAATTTGTATTTTTTTCCTTTAAGTATGTTTTAGCAAATATAATTAATGTAAAAAAATAAATAAAAAGTCAATTTTATTCTGTAAAAACCTAACCAAAAGAAATAAAATACAGATTTTCTTCGAAATATCCGTGAAAAGTTTGTGCTACATTTTCAGAAAATTTAATAAAGTAAGAGCTAAAAAGTTATGCACATTAAGAAATAGAAGGCTTTGTTAAGCCTAAAAAATAATTTTAAGCTTCCCATTTAAAACCAAAGCAAAATAGGAACGCAATTTACCTGGCGAGGCACACATTAAGAAATTTTGGAGGTATGCTCATCTACATACAAAAATATTAATTTTAAATCTAAATTACATATTTTTTCAACTTATTTTCTTTCTTTGGAATATAAGCAACGATACAAATCAAAAAAATAATAATATATTTCATTATTTTGCTATATATTTAAAAGAAAGTAGTATGCAAATTTTCTTCAAAATTGTACAGTTTATGAGTTTACTTGAAGTGGAAGAGAATAATTTAAAAATCAAAAGCACAACTTTTCAATAAGTAAACTTTATTATTCATGTTATCAGCTACACTTTCCTTTTTTTCTTTTCAATTTTCATCCACTATTGCACAAATCGGAGGTTGGCACGATTTTTACGCTCTGAGAACTCCACTATAGAAGTACCTTGGAATTTTATGATCTATATCCTAGCTATCAGTCAGTGAGTGACAAAATGCGGTAACTTTGTTCATCTGTAATTTATAAACTATATATCAGAATCCACACTTCCACACTAATAATAACACTAAAGTTTGTTTGTTGGTCTGTCTGCCTGCCTATCTGTCTGTCAGTTACCTCTTCACGGCCAAACCGCTGACCCAATTTCGCTGAAATTGGGTATGGAGATACTTTGAGTCCCGGGAAAGGACATAGGATACTTTTTATCTCGGAAAATGTAGGTTCCCGCGCGATAAGCGAATTTTGGCGCAACGGAGTTACGGGCGTCATATAGTATATAATTTGGAGGTTTAGCTAGTTTAAATACTTGTTCCTAATTACCGAAAATCTAAATCCCTAGCTTGGTTAACTTTGAAGATATGGGGTCTGTGAAAGTATGGCACGACCGTGCATTTGCTCTAGCTTTGGCTGAGGCACTGCCGTGACCCCAGATAGTGCAAAACGCTGCGGTCCGACACAGTGTTAAAATTCAAACTATGTAATTATTATTATAATTTTATCAATAGATTTGTACGAATTTTTGCGCCGCGGCACAGTGCGGCTCGGCATAATATGCGCGAACCTTAATTCCACACTCCGATTCCTCTTTATTGAAAATCAAAATTTTAAAGTATATTTTGGCGTACCGCAAAATATTTTTGTAACATTCAATATTCAATATTAAATTTCCGCGCCGAAATATTTCATGTTTTAACGGAATGCGTAAAAGCTTTCCAATCTAATATTCTTGGGCCAAGTTTTCTTGGTGTTTTTGTCGCTCATTATGTTATATATAGTGTACATAATATATTATACAAATTGCGGCCTTGTGTAGCCTCTCCACACCTTGATAACAAGCGCTATCACTATGAAATATTAGCCTCATATTAGAGAAAATGTCTACTTAGCCAGAGTAGGGCTGACACATAAACATTTTACTTGTAATAGAGTATTTAATTCTGATGATTTACGAACAATATTAGGTTGTAGGTGAATAAGATATTTTATAATGTTTGTTCTAGTACCGTTTCCTTTGGCGTTAAACGCGTCACGGTAGCAAAAACGAAAACATTAGAATTTTGTATTTTACAATACTGATTACTGACATTAACATCTTATACAATACGTTTATCTGCTACAGGCATTTTATGGTATAGTAGCTTATTTTCTGAATCAATAATATAAAAATTTGAGTCGCAAAACTATAGAGCCTGTACAAAAAAGAGGTTACATCTTAAGTTTCTCCCAGTTTTCTTATTTTTACAATTCAGCTTTTACCAACCCTAGCTTAATGTAACGGAATGACGAGAAACGTAAAAAATTTGAACCGCACCGCCAATGCGAATTGAACTCTATGTTGAAGGGAACAAAGTTCACATTGAGGTGAGGTAGAAATGTAGTTAAGTAATAGCACGCACTCGGAGACTCTTCTCAGGTGGAAGCTTGATAGATTGTCTTTTTGCCGCTTTTGGCTTCGATACGGCATTGACGTAACATTTAGGGATGTCGCATTCGTAACTACGAATTAATAATGGCAATTTAGGAACCCCAAAGTATGGCAGCAGCTGAATCTTCGACTCTCCAAGTTTCCATTCCAAGGCAGCTACGAATCCCTTACAATAGATCATTTTTAAGTCTTCATTGTTTTAATTCCAGAATTAGTATACTGTTACTAAATAATTGTGTAATCGCTTTTGTTCCATAATGGGCCAACGCTAATAGGCCTAAGGCTCCGTAACACAGCGAAGGCAATTTTCATGTTTGAATACCGGAAATAAAATAAGGTGTAAGTGCCAAAAACAAAATGTGGAGGAATTGTTGATCAAAATAGTAGCTCATCTTCGGAATAAATTTTGTTTATTTTTTTGAGGGAAATACTTATACTACGATAAAATCTCTTTGTGTAGAAAAAACAAAGTATTTTACTTATCAATTACTACAACAAAATTACATTTTAATTGACATTATATAGAAAACCCTAACTCCAATTCTAACTAACTTAAATAAGGCTCTAAGTGCCATGCATTATGTTTTAAATAGAGATCTAAGTTCTAATGTTTGTTTCGGAAAATTGGCACTTTAGACATTTAAAGTTTTAGACACACAAAGACTAGTGACGTGATATTACATAAGTAAATAACCAAAAACAACAAAGTTACCAAATTTTTGGGTCAAAATATTAAAACACCAAGTAAAAATAATGAAAGCAATAAAACATTATTCATACTATTCTATTTAAAATAGCTTCGTAACGCCTTTCTCTTCCCGAACCGGTAACAACAACAGGTGCTATGTCCACCATTTTCATAACATTGGCGGCACGCTGGCAGGGACTTAAACCCTTTTATATAACAATGTGCTATGTGTCCCGCTCCTCCGCCTTTATTAAAAGATGTAAAAACCAAGCAAAAAAACTATGCTAGTCACATAATGCTTATTTTAGATTATTGGCGATGGCACATAGAATACATTTCCGGTAAAAAATACGTTTCGAAAATTTTGGCACTTACACCCTATTTTGTTTCCGGTATTCGTTTATGAAAAACTATTCAAAATTTTATTTCGTTGTCAAATAAAGTACAATAGCTCTTAGATACGATTAGTAAAAGTAACTTCACCAAAGGACGTCGATACTGTCAATATTGTGTCCCTGCAAGATCTCTGAGTATTGTACATCAATGCGGCATCATTTCTTCTGTTGTCTCAGTGGCCTCTATCGCTCCTACTACATCACGTTCAGATTTAGTTTGTCTGTAACATGGCCTTTGCGCTAACGACATAAGAGTTGCTTTTATAAAAATCCCAAAGGTGTTTTAGAGTCACAAACAGGTCACAACTCACATTACAAATGCTATCAATTTAAACCAACTTAAATATCGCTAATTTCAGGAACCTTAAGCTAACAAAAACTTTACAAACTCTTATTATCGATACTTACTTACATACTTACATTATAAATGTGAAAGTGTGTCTGTCTGTCTGTTACCTCTTCACGCCCAAACCGCCAAACCGATTTTGCTGAAATTTGGTATGGAGACACTTTCAGTACCGGGAAAGGAGGTTCCCGCGCGATAAACAAATTTTGGCGCAACGGAGTTGCGGGCATCATAGTAATAACAGTCGTAATTCCAAAGTAAAATTGGAACCCAAGGACATGATAGATCTATGCTATATATTAATATACAGAATGTAACAAAACTAAATGATAATACTTTAGGGCAGTGTTTCCCAAACTTGTCAGGACCGCGACCCATCTACAAGAAAGTTTAAAAATCGCGGCACACCTTGTGTCATGAAGACAAAAAAGCAGCGATATGTTGCTGCCGCAGCATTTAGGTACCCGTTGATTCATATGGTAGTCTACCACCATATCATCATCGTCAGCCTACTGACGTTCACTGCTGGACTTGGGCCTTTTCCAAAGCTCGGCACCACACCCATTTCAATTAAGAAACCTACCTAAGTACTCGTACGACAATCGTCCTATAGTTTCAGGGCCCACCAAAAATCTACCCGCGACCCACCAGTGGGTCGCGACCCACACTTTGGGAAATACTGCTTTAGGGTGTGTTTGGGTCCTTTGTATAGAGGTCATTATAAAAGTAGCAGCGCTGAAGGAGCAATTTTTTTTGTGATTTGTATGAGCAAGCGCCACGTCATGAATTTCCCATACAAAGGTGAAAAATGTTACTCTTTCATCGCTGCTACTTTTACAGTAAACTCTATGTGACCAGGAACACATACACCCCATAACGTATTATCACTTAGTTTTGTTACACTCTGTATAGTTGTGTTATTACCGGGGCACATTTTTGACGGATTGCAGTACACCCGGTTGTGACGGTTGATGTATCAATACGGGTTCTGTCGATTCCGGTTTGCAATTACTGCTGATAGCTTAAGCTGTGGGAAACGCGGAATAACGGAAATGTTAAGCGCATATTATAATATTATATCGATTTCAATTACAGCACTTTCGATATAATGTAATCCATACGAATATTCTAAAGCGAAAGTGTTTCTCTCTATCTGTCCGTCTGTTACCTCTTCACGCCCAAACCGCTGATCCGTATTTGCTGAAAGGTATGGAGACACTTTGAGTACCGGCAAACATAGCCTATAGGATTCTTTTTATCCCGGAAACGATGTACTATCGAAATCGGAAACGATATGCAGATCGGGGACCTACGTAGTTTGGTTGCGTTACGTCAAACCCAGCCGACAGATCACAATTAACATTGAATTGACATATTCGACCAAATAACGTTGGTCTATCAACTGCATAGGAATCAATTTCCTCGATGGTACATGTACATTAATCAACTTGCGATTTATGTGTGCTCAATAAAAAATGGTTTTTCAACAGTCCAAAACTGACGTAATTTTTAATTAAATATTTTCTCTTTTAAATATACTTTGAATGCAAAGTCTTTGATGTTTGGATGAAAGGATACATTAGCTGCAGTTATAATCCCTGGAGTAGCGACATACTTCGCATGTATCGTCATACTGTATTATGTACAGATGAGACGTATCAAGGCAAAAAGTGTCCACTTCTCATGTGCCCTAATTTAGGGCATTCGAGTTCTGATTTCTGAATTACTTTGTTTTCTTGATATTTTTGCGGTTGCGTATAATATAAGTAGTTAAATTAACATTATTAGATTTTGCAAAATCTGAATAAGTTTTTTTCGCACGTCCCAGGAGCCAAGACAAACAAAAAAAAATCTAGACATTTTAATATAGTAACTAAGTATAATTGTTTACAAAGAATTAATAATAGTATAATACTGCTAATGAAATAATTAACATCTTTTAACAATTTAAACACTAAAAAATACAATCTAAAATATACAAAAATATACAACTAAGTTACATTTTGCGGCTTTTCTTTCTAACGAAACTCGTGTAATATAATGCTCTGTCCTGAAGGACAACCGTGCTATAAATACATAGGCATTTAATAAAAAGAGATTTCACGTTTGATTTCCAAGGGGATGAAATGTAACTTTGATGAATATTTTTCATTCAACTTTAAAACTGTCGCGTTGCATTATATTTGACACTTATTATTCGGGACTTAACGCGACTTATATTCTAGTAGTAATGCTACTACATACTTTTCTCGACGTCTCTCGATGTTGAGAAACGTCGAGAAAAGTATGTAGTAGCATTACTACTAGAATATAAGTCGCGTTAAGTCCCGAATAATAAGTGTCAAATTTTTCATTCAAGACAGAAATCATGTACGAAGTCCATAGACATGAATCATGTCCATAGTTTTGAAATCATTATATATCGTAGTTTTGTTGTTTTTCCTAAATATATATTTTAGCTGCAGACACATTTAGTTTTTAAAGAAACTTAGCATATTACTACGTTTAATTTACTTTTAAATCCTAACATTGATATTAAAAACGCAACAGTTACTCGGTATAACAGACAGCTGTTACCACTGATACTTTATCCTTATAGACCACCAAACTGATTTTGATTTTGATTCAAATGGCTAAACCGATTTTGCTGCAATTTGGCATGGAGATGCTTTGAGTCCCGAAAAAGGATATAGGACACTTTTTGTCTAAATAAATTAAATAATTTTTACCTAACAAAATAATATTATTTAATAAAAAAATATATGTTTTATTTTATTTAGGATTGGTAAAGTATATTTTTTCTATTGAAACAGGTTAGCCCGTTGTTTGAGTTATGAAATTGAAACAAACAAAAGATATTGTCGGACCGCCGATGTAATGTAATAATATTTCTTAGTAAGTATATTTTACGTGAAAAAAAATCCTTTTTACTCAACTGCGACAGGAGCGTTCGGATATTTTAGTAAATGTATGTATTGTTGCCAATTTAGGGTTCAAAAGTCTTCTTGTCGTAATAGACTCCCACTATATAACTCACACACCGGTTTCGGCGACGGTGGCCGGCTTCTTTGAAACCAGGCCAGTTACGCAGGAGTAATTTTATAGTGCCCAAGTGTCTGCGTAATACATAAGAGCACTCTCTTTTCCTTTGACTCTCATAACCCAGTGGGACGGAAGACCGACACGACTGGCGAGAGATCAGGCTGTCGTCCGGCTGTAGCTGTGGACCGACTTTTTACATGCCTATCCGACTCACGAGTCACGGACCATCTTAATTGTCAGACAATCAGGTGATCAGCCTGCATTGTCCTAACCAAACTTGGAAATAACATGTTTTCAACGCTGTCACATATAAAAAAAAATATTCTAAGTGGAAATAGAAGTATTTAGAATTAGATAGTAGAACTGTGACATACTAAAAGAGAGTATTTACTCCTAGTCTTAAGAGAGAGATAAATAAAATATTTAAAATAGTCAGTAACAAATTTATTGTTATAAAAATATAATATTAACTACAAAATTAATGATTTAATTTAGGTAAAATTATTAAAAGAGTAATTTAAAAGAGAGCAGAGACTCATTAAGTTAAATTTAAGTAATTAATCATCAGGGGGGTAGTTCTAGTGGGTTTGTGCTACGCTAGTTACAGCCGTCCCCCCCGAAGAGGGGTCTGCCGAACACTAGGCAGAAGACCGCTGGTGGAGCTGCGGTCGCGGTGGCTCCGTCGTCGGAGAGAGGGCGAACCGCCAAGTTTTAGTGGGTAGGGCTTTCGAGCGAGTCCCACATATCCGCGTCAGGATCTCCCCATCCCCGCGGAATGCGTAAAGGCATTTCTTGGCGTAAAAAAAAAAAAAAAAAAGTTACAGCCGTCTGTGTACTCGGAGGGTATGGGGGACGTCTAGGACCACATGGCACTTAGCTTGGAGACTGGAGGATAGCTAGCCGGTGAGAAGAGCTCCAGCCCCTTCGCGTCGTCCGGAGGTGGTCGCTGGTGCTCGGACGTCCCATGTGTGTACAGCAGCCGGTGTCCGCAGGGTGTTCAGCTGGTAGGTCAGCCCGGGGCGGTGGCTATCCGCAACCCAGAGCTGGATTAACTTCTATCGCCCCATGTTCATGGGGTTGAGCGGGTCATTAAGTTATCTTCAACCCGAGTATGAGTTTAACCCAAGTATGGGTCTAACCCGAATATGGGTACCCCAATATTGGGGAATAAGTAGATATTCAACAAACTACATTTTAGTTTTTGAAATCTAGAAAAAGGCCGATGACATTTCAAACTCGTCTTTTATACCCAAGAGTTTCTTTTTTAAGTCAAAACTAATAAAAAGTAAAGAGCGCGAATTTCAAAAATTAAATTGGATTAAAAGAATTATTAAAATACTAGCTGTTGCCCGCGACTTCGTACGCGTTAACATAGTATAATAACAAAGATGGATAGCTTTCCCCTTTTTGTGGTTCCTTAAACAAAGGGTAAAAACGGGACCCTATTTAAGCAAACGTCAAACGCAAACGTCAAAAAACTTTCATGTTTCTAACTCAAGAAATGATGGACTTTCATTGAATCTTTCTACCCCAATTTCACCCCCTTGGGGGCAGAATTACCAGAAACGCTTAAATACGTATCCATTCATTTTTAATCAGTAATATAAAAATAAAGTTTCGTGTTTCTAACTCAAGAAATGACGGACTTTCATTCAAACTTTCAACCCCAATTTCACCCCCTTGGGGGTAGAATTTCCAAAACCGCTTAAATACCTATCCATTCATTTTTAATCAGCAGTCCAAAAATAAACTTTCATGTTCCTAACTTGAGAAATGACGGATTTTCATTCAAACTTTCAACCCCGATTTCACCCCCTTGGGGGTAGTGAAGTGAGCACGGTCCTCGCGTCGTTGCGAGGTGAATCGCTTGCCCGACTTTCAGTTTAGAAGGTGCAAAGGAGAATCTTGTAAAATAACGCACTCGATGTTCAAGATGAATTATTATAATCTCATGACAAAATCTATCAAAAAGTAAACAAGTCAAAATACCATAAACTAAAGAGTACAAAATAATATAAAAAAAGGTTTTTATAAAAGAAATTTAGATATGTACACTACATCACCCCCCTCCAGAGACCGTCAAGGGCGATAATAGTCAGTAAACATGACCGAAGGTAGAATCTTTAAGTCTTGTCGCTTAAGTCGCCAGAGTTCCTGTGAGTCGGAACTGTTGCAGTGAGTCCCAGTGAGTCGGAACTGTAAGCTGCTGCACGGGATCCAGTGAGTCGGATAAGCTGCCGTGCGGGGCCGATGCTACGTGCTGACCAGGAGAGATGTGCTCTGCTTGCTGACCGGTCGGTGTAGTGAGAAAGCCCGTTGATGCCGATGCGGAGTCGTCCAGGACGCGGTACATTGCGGCTAGTGGACGAGACACCCGATGAGGCGATGCTGGCTGACGCGGTGCGAAGGGGCGGGGAGTGATGGTGATGAAGATGGCGTGTATGGTCACCGATGTCTTGCGCCGTCTCCTTGTTCGCTGGTTACATTCTCCTTCAGATTCTCCATCCTGTGTTCCTTCCGGGGTCACCAATGAAGTGAGCACGGTCCTCGCGTCGTTGCGAGGTGAATCGCTTGCCCGACTTTCAGTTTAGAAGGTGCAAAGGAGAATCTTGTAAAATAACGCACTCGATGTTCAAGATGAATTATTATAATCTCATGACAAAATCTATCAAAAAGTAAACAAGTCAAAATACCATAAACTAAAGAGTACAAAATAATATAAAAAAAGGTTTTTATAAAAGAAATTTAGATATGTACACTACAGTAGAATTTCCAAAAACGCTTAAATACCTATCCATTCATTTTTAATCAGCAGTCCAAAAATAAACTTTCATGTTCCTAACTTAAGAAATGACGGACTTTCATTTAAACTTTCAAGCCCTATTTCACCCCCTTGGGGGTAGAATTTCCAAAAACGCTTAAGCACGTATCCAATCATTTTTAATCAGTAGCCCAAACATAAAATTTCAAGTTTCTAACTTAAGAAATAACGGAATTTCATTCAAACTTTCAACCCCAATTTCACCCCCTTGGGGGTATAATTTCCATAAACGCTTAAAAACGGATCCATTCATTTTTAATCAGTAACCCAAAAATAAAGTTTCTTGTTTCTAACTCAAGAAATGACGGACTTTCATTCAAACTTTCAACCCCGATTTCACCCCCTTGGGGGTAGAATTTCCAAAAACGCTTAAATACGTATTCATTCATTTTAAATCAGTAACCCAAAAATAAAGTTTCATGTTTCTAACTCAAGAAATGACGGACTTTCATTCAAACTTTCAACCCCTATTTCACCCCCTTCGGGGTAAAATTTTCGAAATTCCTTCCTTAGTGGGTATCTACTTAATAAAACAACCCTACTCACCAAATTTCGTGACTGTAACTTTAACAGTTTTTGCTCAGCGATGATGAATCAGTCAGTCAGTCAGGACATGTAATTTTATAAGTATAGATGAATGTATTAATATTTGAAATATTTAAATATATAATTTAAATTGTTTTAATGTTAAAAACAGAAAGTGATTTCCTAAAAATCGATCAATAAGGAAACTTTAATTCAAAATTATGTCAATAGATGGCGCTAATAGTACAGTTTATTATTTAAGAAATTCACTACGTTACAACACGGGTATCGAACCCACGTTTTAGAGCCACGCTCTAAATCACTGGACTACGGAGGCGTTCAGTTCGGAGGCTTTGTCGGAGTATAAAGCACTGAAGACATAATATTATGTTATTATTCCGGTGGCCCCTGGTGGCGTAGGCGTAGCCGCAGGCAAACGCAATCCGACCAAAAACCAAACAAGAAGTTGTGTTTGAAGACGTTTCAACATTATTGGTAGAATTCATTTGCACACATATTTATGATAAATATTCAATGTATTGTATCCATACGGATATTATAAATGTGTGTGCCTCTTAACGCTTAAACCACTGGACTGATTTCGATAAAGGTATTGAGATACCTCATGTTCCGGAAGAGGACATAGGATACTTTTTGTCCCGCAAAAATATACGGTTCCTGCACCATAAACGAATTTTGGCGCAATGGAGTTGCTGGCGATATCTAGTTCTCTCTAATATTTATTGCGATTGACTATGTCAACTTCTTCATAGAGAATTCTCACACTCAACTCACCGAGCTTACAGTAGTAAGCTTTTAAGTATCTGAAAGCTTCAGAGTAGTAGATGAGAGCTTCAGTAGTGGATGTCGTGTGGCCTCATACTACTGATAAATTACCTCAACTTGTACACACAGAATATAACATAACTGGATGTCCCATCGAGAAAGATATTCGAATAGGCAGATGGCGCACCTACGTCGTTTGGTCGGGTTATATCAATTCAATGCTAGTCGTGATCCGATGCCTAAATTTGGCGTAACGCGACAAAATTACATAGGTCCACTATTTGACTTTTTTTACATGGGGAAATGCTTTAAGCACCCCCGGGCGGATTGGGGATATCGGCCGGAGTATGTGGGACTCTCCGAGGAACTACCCACTAAAACCCCATGGTGCTCCACTCCCCGCTTAGGCATAGTTACCACTATTTGCCTATGAATGAACTTCTCTGATAGTCTATCCATAGGCAGATGAATACGGTAGAAGACCAAAATATGGTCAAATGTTGCAAAAGTTACGATACGGACCAATTATACAGGTCGTATTGGTCCGTATCGTAACTTCAAGAAGAGAGCGTATCTTATAAGCGCATCACAGACGGTGAAGATAATATAAAATATATATTATCTTAGAGCATATTTTAGAATATCGCTCACCATACAAATCCTATGAACCATCACACACGACGAAGTTAATTTATATTTTATATTTTGTATCTTAAGATACCGAGCGATATGGAAATATATATCTTAAGATACGAAATATATATTTCGTATCTTAATATGTTATCTTAAGATGCGAAATATATACATCTTTATGAATACAGGGTGTTTTTGTGTGCTCATCGGTGATCGGACGCACTAGTGGATGCAGTGTTGCTAGTGCTGTATGTTAGAAAGTTACATACTCTCAAGTCTCATTCGAAAAGTAACATTTTGAGGGAAAAAGTAACATTTCGGATAATTTTAAATAAAATTGACTTATAATTTATTGCTGGCTTAAAAAGCTCATGAATCGAAATGAATGTTTCTCTTGAATTTCTGAAATACTCCTGAAACTTCTTCGTTGACAGAATATATTGATAAAGGTTAAATTCGCCGCAGGTTTTTCTCTTTTTTATGTGAGGCTCTATCCAAATGTTTCTCCTTTTGGAATGTGCTACTACAATCTGCATTTCACATTCTATATTAGAATCATCGTCTGAGGAGTTGTCTAACAAATCAAGAAGTAAGGCAGTATCAGTTATCACTCATAGTCAATCATTCTGTATATGGAACTCTAACAAGGAATACGTGTGGCACCAACGCAGACTCGTAAGGAAATGAACAGATTTTTAATATTATCGTATCTTAGCCGCGTGTGATAGCTTAAGATACTATAATATTTTATATTTGGGCATCAGAAGATAAAATATTATATTATCTTCACCGTGTGTGATGCGCTATAAGGCCGGAAACTCACTTGCAATTCTACTGATGTTGCAAATGTCCATGGGCGACGGTAGTTGCTTTCCATCAGGTAACCCGCTGGCTCGTTTGTACCCTAATGCAACCAATGAATCCTGGCAATGAAACACGGTAATATAATTATGTCGTAGATATATTATACCTTTTCTTTCCAAAGAATTTAGCTTTATAAAACCACCTATATTTCCTTACTAGATAACGCCCGCAACTCAGCAAAAATAAGTTTATCGCGCGGGGACCGTACGTTTTTACGGGATAGAAACTATCCTATGTCCTTTTCCGGGACTCTGTCCATACCAAATTTCTGCAAAATCGGATTAGCAGTTTGGGCGTGAAGAGGTTTGGGTAAAATATTATAAACATTCAGACAGACATACACACTTTCCCATTTATAATATTTGTATGGATATTTCCCTTTTTAACCGACTTCCAAAAAGGAGGAGGTTATAATATGTTCGTCTGTTTATATATATAAAAATATATATATATATATATATATATATATATATATATATATATATATATATATATATATATATATATATATATATATATATATATATATATATATATATATATATATATATATATATATATATATATATATATATATATATATATATATATATATATATATATTTATATATATATATATATATATATTTTTTTTTTTTTTGTATGTTCAACCATAACTTCACCATTTATGGACCGATTTTCATGATTCTTTTGTTGTTGTACAGGGTTAAATCCGAGGTTGGTGCCATGTTCACAAAAATGGTGATCTGATGATGGGATCCATAAGGAATCGAGGGGACTCCTTGAAATTTATATGGGAATATATGGTAAATTCGATTTTTTCTGAAGTATTTTAGGCATGTACTACCAAAAAGTAAGATTTTGCACCATGATGTACCCTGGTTCTGAAGGTACCCAACAGAACTTTTGAATCCTTATAGATACAAGTTTGAGTTTTCTCCAAGCAAAAGCTAATGAATCCTACATTATTTTTGCTGAACATAGGCTAAATTTTATTTTGGAAAAAATAGGGTTTCGTAAGATATTTGGGTTTTTCGGACGCCAGGTGTAAAATCAACCAGAAAAGTTACTTATTTTGCGTACGCTGCCGAAACTATAAAAGATAGAACCATAAAATGTTCTAGTAATTGTAGATCTTATAAATATCTACAAAAAAGTCCGCGACACACTATACTTATCTATGTCGAGTGAGGCAGAATAACCATTTTTTTATTTAAAAATCTTTATTTTTTTGGACTACATTTAAACTCGTTTATTTTACTCATGCTATTAATCCTTATCAAAATAAATTATTTCATCACGAAGTACAGTTTATGTAGATAAAATTTGGTCTTAGAATGCTTAAAATTGGACGTTTGGTTTTTAAAATTATGGCGAAATTAAAATATTACGATAGTCACCAAGCGGGATGCGCGTGAGGGAGGAAGACAATCTGTGCAGTGTGCACTGTGCAGTGTGCACCCTTCGGATAATGACTGCGTCCGCGTCGTCGATGTCAGTGTCGGAGTCTGTAAATTGACTTGGGAATCATTTTGCTGACCGAGTCTTTCCTGGGTAGGCTTTTTGCTGCCGTAACCGACATCCACGCGGGCGGAGCCGCAGGCGACCGCTAGTAATATGTATGGTACAACTAAGACAACAAGCTATAATATAGTCTTGTCGTCTCATATGTAACTAAAAAGGGTAAAATTATTATTTTTTAATAAAAAATTAAAACCGACTTCCAAGGTAAAAACAAAAGTTATACTTATTCATAATCTAAAAAGAATCAAATAATTCTTATTCCCTATTATAGTGGCGTCTTCAGACTTCGCCTAAACCTCAACTATATTTTCTGTACTCAATCTTCATGCTTTTGAAGTCGGTACCAGCTTACCTTAGCGTAATTGCTATGTCAAGGATCTCAGAACTTTTCCGGGCTGGTACCGACTTTTTTTTTTTTTTTAAATCTTTATTGAAAAAAAAAGGGAATTTAATCTACATAGATTATGCCATTCCCATAGGTACATGCAGAATATTAGAAAATATATGATATTATTACTCTAAGTAACATTTCTGCGTTTTAAGTTTAACTCAGCTAATTTGTATAGCATTTTCGCTTCATCAGACATAGGTGAAGCCAAAATGCTATTGCAAACACCTGTTTCATACAAATCAATACCGTGAACAGAGCAAAACATACTCCTCTCAGCCTCGCTCCGAACACATTCCACCAATACATGGTAAACATCCTCCACTTTGTCACAATCGCTGCAATTTCGGCTATTTACTTTTCTCATTAAAAACGCGAAACAGTTTAGTGGGATGTGTCCGGAACGAAGCCTCAGAGCAGTCACTATAGTATTTCTTGATAAGTTAGACATCGCGAACCAGCCAGACGGACGTAGGTTAGGCTGTAAGGTTTTATACCAAATTCCTTTAGATTGCGAGCGCTCATCAAAGTATTCCTTCCAAGTTCTTAAACACTTTTGTTTGGCTGTAAATAATGCATCAGCGTAGTAGGGAAGCCAAGGTTTTATTGTACCATCGAATGTTGCCTCTCTGGCGAGACGGTCTACCGTTTCATTACCCGTCAGCCCTACATGTGAAGGTATCCACTGCAGCACTACTCGATATCCCTGAGCAGAAAGGCTAAGTAAAGCGTCAATCGTTTTGTAGGCTATCGGTGTTCCTCGACCGTTCGAGGTACACCGAGCCACATGCTGAAGCGCACTTTTGGAGTCGGTGAGTACTACAAAGTTGCCCGGTTTGAACGAAGAAATGTACGTGATAGCTTCTAAAATAGCAATTAGTTCTAAGGACATTATTGATATTAGTTCTGTTTCAACCCGTAATTTTATTGAGATGTCTAGTTGAGGATCAAACATGGCGAGTCCACTCTTGTTATTAAATTTTGACCCATCCGTATAGATTTTATAATAATCAGTAAATTTTTCGGTAATAAATTCATTACAAATATGTTTTAAATCGGAAGCACTATAATTTTCTTTTGCTCTGTTCACAAATTCAATATTGGTACCGACTTCAAAAGTACGAAGATTGAGTACAGAAATAGTTGAGGTTTAGGCGAAGTCTGAAGACGCCACTATAATAGGGAATAAGAATTATTTGATTCTTTTTAGATTATTAATAAGTATAACTTTTGTTTGTACCTTGGAAGTCGGTTTTAATTTTTTGTTAAAAAATAATTCCTGTAGTATATCCAGTAACATAGAGCTATGTAGGGCAGATATTGTTCTTTTAGCCACTTAGAAAATTGCTGTCGTGGCCTTGAATAGAAGATTCAATATAGCTTGTGGCACAAAGGCAGCTTGCTTATCTTTTTATCTTTCCTTTATCCTCCTTTATCTTATTGGTCCTTCAAATTGTATAACGTTTAAAATGAACTTGTAAGAAGTACTTAGACTAATCTGTTTTAATTTGTTTCTGATTTAGAGATATAATATTTGGGCAACTTGATAAAAGTCAGTTTAAGGTAGTAGTATTTTTACAAAAGGATAATATATTCGAAAATATACATACATATTAAAGAAGCAATTGTTGGGGGTTTTAAGCTAAGGGGGTCACATCATAAAAAATATGATAAAAAGGTTTAAAAACACTGGACTAAAGTCACAAACACTCTGCAAACACTTCACTATGGATATAATATCATATTACTCGTATAACTACTGCATAGCTAGTTTGGTTGCCGGCACCACGCCGGCACCCCCGAATAGCACGTTTTCTTTAAAAACTCTTCTATTTCCTTGTGAACTGTATATTATTATTTATGTATAATAAATCCGAATGATATTGTAAATAACTGTATCTGGCCATCGAGAGTGCTCCATTTGTCTCGATTGTAGGCGATATTTCTCTCACAACCATCATATTTAAGGCCGTCCCCCGAGCAAACGACCTTGGCCATACATTTGCCGCGTTGCCGAGATCGCACCAATACCCTATTTTTTTTACTTATCTTAGTTCAAAATTGACCTAAAAAAAATTTAAAACGGGGAATATGTAGTTTATGATATTGTCGATCTATTGGCGTGTGTTTCAAATAAAAGTAATTTGTAAATACTAAGGAGATGCTGAATGTATGCTTGAATTTTAATAAATTGGCTTTACTTTGCAAGCTGATATCATGAGTTTCATAAAAAAAATAGAAAATTTAAAACGGGGAAAGGATTGTTGAGATACTGAAGATTATTGCTGTATTTTTATTATAAGTCTGTTAAGCTTTCAAATTATGAGTTTATAAGGCTCTAAATGCGGTAAATTACGGATTCTCCGTAGGGAATGCCCTTAACACGGATTTTTTAGATAAAGGCGTAATTTTATAAAATATTGCTAACTAGATGACGACCGCAACTCCGTTATATTTTAGCTGGTGCCGTATATTTTTCCGGGATAAAAAGTATCCTATGTCCTTTCGCGGGACACAAAATATCTCCATAACAAATTTCAGCTAAATTGGTTTAGCGGTTGGTGCGTGAAGAGGTAACAGACAGACAGAAAGACACACTTTCGCTACAGACTACATACATGACGCCCGCAACTCCGTTGCACCACAATTCATTTATTGCGCGGGAACCGTAAATTTTTCCGGGATAATAACTATCCTACGTCCTTTTTCGGGACTCAAAATATCTCCATGCCCAGCCAAATCGGTTCAGCAGTTTGAGCGTGAAGAGGTAACAGACAGACAGACAGACACACTTTCGCATTTATAATATTAGTATGGATTAGTATGGAAGCATGGATTACATAATTAATTATCTTTGAAGAAGGACATAAGATATTTTTTGCCTTTTTTACGGTTCTAGCGTGATAAACTAATATCTGTGCCAAGATGTCGGCGACATCTAGTTACAAGTCAAGGAGAAATTCTTAAGATAACAGTTTGAACTCCTAACAGGGTATTCCCCTAACCAATGACTAATACATTGCATCTTTAATGTGTATCTGTTTGCATAAATCCATAAAAAACCCATAATGTGTGCATTGTGCGGGTATAAATATAGTGTTTCTGTGTTCCTTAGCCAGTTGATACACTGACATAGCAGTATGAAGTCGTACTTGGTTGTTGCTGTTCTCTTGGTAGCTTTAGTAGTAGTGCAGGGTGACGATTCAGAAAGTAAGTTAACTATTTTTAACTAAACGTACTGTACTCGGCAAAACATGGCGGTAGTGGTCATTGACTCCCTGTCAAAAACTTGTCATTTTACAAAGCCGCGATTGACAACATCTGACACTTCATTGTCAATCGCGGTTTATATAGAAAATTACAAGTTTTTGACAGGGAGTCAATGACCGCTACCGCCATGTTTTGCCGAGTACAGTATAGACTTTTTTCCGTTCCCCGTTCCCAGTAATCCTGTTGCGAAAAAAGTCGCTTATCGCTCGGAAACTGTACATTTTTCCGCGAAATAAACTAGTAGTATGTCCTTACCCTTCTCTCAAAGTATCTCCATACAAAATTTAATCTAAATCGGTTCAGCCCTAAGCGTATAGAGGCGACAGACAGAGAGACACCGCATTTATAATATTAGTAAGGATTACTATTAATAACCGGTTTTGAAGGTTTTTGACCGGAGTTTATCGTGGTAGATCAGTGAGCAGACGGGTCGTTATCGGTAGATAGCTATTATACGGTGACATGTAATTATTGGTACATTATTATTAATTGCATATTAATATGTCCTCCTCATTTTTTTTAATGAAATAAGGGGGCAAACGAGCAAACGGGTCACCTAATGGAAAGCAACTTCCGTCGCCCATGGACACTCGCAGCATCAGAAGAGCTGCAGGTGCGTTGCCGGCCTTTTAAGAGGGAATAGGGTAATTATAGGGAAGGGTAGGGATGGGAGGGGAAGGGAATAGGGTAGGGGATTGGGCCTCCGGTAACTCACTCACTCGACGAAACACAGCGCAAGCGCTGTTTCACACCGGTTTCTGTGAGCCCGTGGTATTTCTCCGGTCGAGCCGGCCCATTCGTGCCGAAGCATGGCTCTCCCACGTATATTTCTCGTACTCCTCACGTATCTTCCACGTACTCCTCATTTTCACCAAGCGATCTGAAAGTACTGTATGACAATTTTATCTGTTTCAGATCCTCACAGACTACAGAAGAGGCAGTTGTCCAGTTCCATTCTCTTCCCGTCGAAGCCGACTCCTGCGCCCTGCATCTTCTACGAGTGCATCCGAAGCTGCCGAGCCAAGGGTTACCAGGGGGGTGGCTGGTGCAGTGCCAGCGGTTGTGCCTGTTACAGATGATGAACCATCAACTGCAAAGGAACTCTTTAAATTGTAGAAGTTTTTAAAAGTAATAAAAAAAGTAAAATTTGACTGTACCATACTGTACTTTTATTGATACAAATGTTATAAATGTGAAAGTGTGTCTGTCTGTCTGTTACCTACCACGTCTTAACTGCTTAACTGATTTTGGAGACATTTGGTATGGACTTTGGAGATACTTTGAGTCCCGGAAAAAAGTAACTCTTTTAGCGCTGCTACTTCACAAAGAATTTTATACAAGGGACATTTAAACATCTTAAATTATTATTTCTTGTTTATGTTACAAGTCATATAACCTCATATAGCATTCTCATATTATCCGCTAAAGCTTAAACAAACGTCAAACGACAATTTCTTTTCTTACAAACGAATACATTTAATTTTGGTTCAACTCCAAAATTATATTAGGTAAGGTGAAGGGGGCAAAGTGCGCCTACCGGACAAGTGCGCCTACCTCAAATATATCGTAAACTGCTGACAATATACTAGTAACGACATCTTACATCGATGTAGGAAACTAAAACATAGCTCTGGGTAAAAGCCACAGATGGCTCTATAATTGTTAACTCGAAATATGCGCCATCATTTTTTTCTGTCTTTGAAAGTGGTAAGCAGAGTGACCTCGTGAAAGTGATCGTTAAAAATCTCAAGAAGCTAAATGTTTTCCAACAAGAAAATATAATATGTAAATATTTAAAACATTTTATTTTTAGGCTTTGACTTTATTTCAGCTGTAACTAGTCAACTTTATAAAATTATAGAAGATAAAAATTTCTTACCTCAAATTTGGCAAGTCGGCTAAGTGCATTTTAAAACGTGGCATTTTTAACTCTCTTAAGAATGTCCTTATAAAAGACATGGCGTCTCCACTTATTTAGTTTTGAAGTTAACTAACTTAGGTTTGACAAATAAATATGTATTAAAAAATAAAATAAGTACTACAAAAGAACACTAAGTACCTACTAATGTACTTTCGTATAAATAAATTTGAAATTAGCGGTGACGTATTTCTTTTTATTGCTATTCCTCATAAAGTTCTTCAAAAGTTAGTTTTTTTGCCTTAGATCTGATTAAAGCCTACTTGTTGTTATTGTCATACTTAACATAGCGAGGATTAAGTTAAACAGAAAAAAAATGTTTACAACTCCTGATTTACAAATATATTATGGCGCACTTTCCCGCAAATTCGTTTTTTTTCTGTAGATACTATAAGGATGAGATAATAAAAAAAACAAAAATTTATGCGTGTTATTGTTTCTGCTCTGCTATAAAAATATGTTTTATTTATTAATCTAATGCTTTGAAAATACGTTTTAACTCCACCAGGCGCACTTCCCCGTTTTTGCGCGAAAGTGCGCCTATCGTACATGTTTGTGATTTCATGCAAAAATTTCTTTATTTTATTGCTGGATTTCATTGACATGACATGGACCGTAATCTCAAAATATCACAGATTCTTAAATAATTAAATTTATAATTATTGGTGAACTCTTACAGAAGTTTATTTTGCATAGAAGTCATCTATAAAAAAGTATGGCGCACTTCGCCCCCCTCACCTTAGGTAATAACATTTTGTAATTTGTAGTTTAGTACAAATACCACACTACTACATCGAAACCAAAACGAATCTGCAAGCAAAAAACGGTCACTTAATAATTAATATTATCAGATGTAGGCGGGCCCATAATAGACTAAAACTATTTACAGAATAACTAAGACTAATGTTAGATTTAAATAGCCAAATGTAATTACAGATTTATTTACTTACTAACAACTCAAAGCTGTCACGTTTTAATTAAAATGTTTATTTACTCGATCCTTCAACTATAAAAAGTAATTAATCTATTTTCAATGGACTTAGTCTTCGACGTAGGACTCATTTATGTTGAAAACTAAAAATAAATTAAATTTGTCTTGTAAATAACTAAAATATATTCCGTAAATAGTTTTAGTCTACTATGGAGTCGCCTACGTCTGATAATTAAGTGCCGTTTGTTGTAAAAGAAGACAAATACGCTGAACATACTGATGGCGATATTATATTATGCATACTTCATATAAAAAGTTATGGAGTTTTGACCAATCAGAACGAAGTCAATGTTACTTTGACATTTTATGAGAAAAATACCATAACTGTATCTTTTAATTGTATGTTTATAAGATCAATTAAAAACACAGGTTTATAATAACTTTGAATTAAGAAATTTAAAGAAAAGCACCTAACACAGAACTCTAAACAAAATACGGAATCTTAATGTGCTACGATGCCACGGACAGACAAACAATTACACAGACGCGTCAAACTTCTAACACCCCTGTCTTTTCTACGGGGGAAACATATTTTTAAAAATCTATAATTAAACTAGCTGTCCCGGCAAACGTTGCTTTGCCATAATAATATAAAGTATTTTGCCCATATTATTTTATTGAACTGACTAAATAAGCATGTCGCCATGGCAACGTCGATCGCTATCTCGTCGCACAAACAATGGTCGCCGTCAGTCCCAGGTTGTAACAATTTACTATTATTTATTCAACAAATGCACTTATCAATATATAAAGTACCCAGTAGCCGATTCTCAGACCTACTGAATATGCATAATATAAAATTTGGTAAAAATCAGTAAAGCCGTTTCGGAGGAGTTCGCTG
This sequence comes from Polyommatus iphigenia, assembly GCA_963422495.1. NCBI lineage: Eukaryota > Metazoa > Arthropoda > Insecta > Lepidoptera > Lycaenidae > Polyommatus > Polyommatus iphigenia. Next base: position 4,706,807 of record OY730189.1, read on the forward strand.
ACGAACATTGTGACACGAGAATTTTATATATAAGATTTAATTACAAGGCCCGACAAGTCCGACAACCAAAATACTGTTACTCGTATCAGAATACCTCACAACCCACTCAGGATACAAACTTGTTAAGACGTAGTAGGCAGAATGTAGGCGGTTCCCCCTTTATACTAATTTATCTCAATATCAACGCCACCGTGGTCCATTGGTTTGGACCGTCGTGGGTTCGATTCCCGCGTTGGAAAAAAGTTGTACTTAATCAAAATTCCGAATTGTTAGCTTAGAAATGCTGAGCAGAGCTAACTCGCGTCGCGTTTAGTGTCATTAAAAACAAAAATCGGCCAGCCAATTAGTAGCTAGTCTACACGCATACATCTTACACACAAACACCGTGCCGAAGTCTGCCGAACTGAAACGACCTTAGACGAGTGTTATGTTTATTTTGGTTAGGCAATAGTTATCTTGATTCTAATACCTAGTAATCATTGAATGCTGATCGAATGAGGAATGTTATCTATTAAAGTTTGGTACTTTGGAAGTGTCGGAAGACCGCGGAAGTAATAAAGTAAATAAGGAAAGAGAGAGAGATGTCACTTCCTCTTGTACACCGCGCCGGTGGTCAATAGCTGTCCTGACGCGAGTTCAACATTTACCCACCCCTCCACAACGTATTTAAGAAAAAAAAGTATTTTCGATACTACGAAATGAAAAAAATTTAAACTCCTATTCCGTAAACAGAAACAAATGGAACAAAAGAAATCTTAATCTGAAAGACAAGATGTTACGAATAAATAACGCCGAGGGAAACAATTATGAAAATCTAGAAGAAAACGCGATTCCTATTTAAAATCCATTAAATGTTTCCAACATTAAGTATTCTTTGTGGAGACGGTGGCCAAAATCAGCATATTGACGTTTGCCAGGCTGTCATTGTTGAGCACAGAGCAAAGTAAAGCATAGAAAGCTACTTATACTATAATCGGCGAAACATGGCGGCAGCGGTCATTGACTCCCTGTCAAAAAATTGTCATTTTCTATACAGAGCCGCGATTGACAACATCTGACACTTCATTGTCAATTGCGGTTTATATAGAAAATGACAAGTTTTTGACAGGGAGTCAATGACCGCTACCGCTTTCGCCGAGTACACTATATTAAGATGAGATCGTACTAGACGCTACTCAAAGCGCCACTACACTGCAGCTTCTTTTAGTATGAGCTAATATAAGCCGCACTATACAGTACGGTCTACGCGGCTGCCGCGTAGCTACGCGGCACACAGTTCTATAGAAGCTCCGCTGCATCGTTGCATCACCTGGTGCCTGGTGCTAGGTCTCGCCTTTATAGTCAGCCTGCTTGCTTTTGATTGAGAAAATAAAGCATAGGATTTAGTAAGCATTCAGGCGTTGACATGGACGTCGCCCTTAGATATGGACATGGAGTCTTATATTAAAAAAAACCGAGAGGAAAGAAGCTTTTTTTTTCTTATTAGATTTTTCTATCTGTTTGATACAAGTTTCAGGTTCCTCACGCCGGTTCATCTTTGCGGGATAGGGTGATAATAATTAATAGCTAATAATATTGTCGGTCGGCTTTCAAAAAATGGCATGATGATTTTAATTCGAAAGAAAAATCTCTTTCACTCACTCGGGTTTTTTCTTGGGATAAACCAATAGATGCTTACGGATTCGATGTTTTTAATTTTATCCTTCTTCCGTCTCGGGCTAACTCAGTTACGACTTACGACACTTCCCGCCACAACTGACGCTTCCAATTTAATCGTTTATCTACCAATAAACATAACAAAATCCCGTTTTTATTTGTGTTTATTCAGCGGTAAGCGGGATTAGAGAGAGAGATTTAAATATGATTTAAATATTCCCGCGTTGTCGTTTAGGTATTTATGCATCGAATTGATTTGAATGTGTGTCACGATAAAACGAATTTTAAATATGGAACTGGATGCTAAAAAAAAGCTCACATCAGCATTCAACATCCCCGATTTTGTAATTTAATCGAAAATTAAGCTTCCTTTCTCTTTCGATCTAATTTCAAACAGCAAAATAATCATCAGACCACGCAAACTACCGCAATTACAAAAGTGTATCGAAACTTGACTTTTTGTAATTTTTTGGTATTCTCTTAAAACGATATTTTCATAACCAAATGTAAACCAAACCGTAGCGTAGTAAAATACGTGATTAAAACTTTTTAATGCTGAACATTTCCATCACATAACGTACAAATCCCACTCAAACCTTGACTATCGCCAACATAAGTCATAGGAGGAAAACATCCCAAAGTTAAACCATTAATTACGGGAACGCACTTCGTCTAACAAAAGACGAACGTGGGTAAACAAAAACATTGTCGGCTAATCTTATCTAAGGTTGAAAGAGCGTTTAGCCAAATTGTATTTACACCTTCGTGGTTGAAAGGTTCAGTGCGCGGTTCGAAAGTCGTGGGCTCAATTCCCGCATTGGAAGAATGTCAAACATTGGAAATCTTAAATTGATGACTAATGCTTCGTTCAAACCTACGCGATCAAGCGACTGCGAAGCGGGAGCGTCAATACAAAACACACATTTGACAACTTGACGTAACTTGACGCTCCCGCTTCGCAGTCGCTTGGTCGCGTAGGTTTGAACGAAGCCTTATGTGACTAAATGGATAAGCGTGTGTAAGCGTGAGCTCTAGCTGGGGCCTGGGGGTCACGGGTTCGAATCCCTCCGACGAAACAAAAAAGTTTTCAATGTTCCTGGGTCATGGACGTGTATTTAAAATTCGTATATCATATAATAAAATCTTAAATATATGTATATTATTAATCACAAATCATTTAGGTACTTACCATGGGACAAGACCGATGTAGTGTAAAGCGTTGATAGATATTTTATTCATAAATACATTGTAGGTTTAAAAAAATTGGTCGGGACAATGCAGACAGATTGTCAGACAAGATGATCCATGCGTCGGATAGGCATATAAAGTCGGTCCTGCACCTGATCTCTCGTCAGTCCGGTTTTATCCGAACGTCGGACTAATGTCCGGCTTTATCCGGTCTGGCAACGCTAACTGGAATCTAAAGACAAATAAATTGCACGCAAACATACTTTCTAATCGCGGGGTATTCCCCTCGGGACTTTACCGCGAACATTGTCATCCGTCTGCATACATTGCGGGCTTAAAATATACCTCCCGATATGGATTAAGATATGCACCAGCATTGTATAATATAATTTTTTTAAATACGGGTGTTACGCAGGGTATTTCCCCGTTCGGGACTTAACCGCGTTGTTGGCATACATTGCGTGTTTTTCTTTATCTCGCTATGTTGTTATGAATATGTACCAGCAATGTATACAGGAATTTGAAAATACGGGTATTATGTTAACTGCATATTCCATGTATAAATAAGTTTGCAGATGCGGTAGTTTTGCAGAATCTTATCTATCTACAATGAAGTCACACCTTGTTTTTGCTGTTATCTTAGCAACGACAGTTGTCTTTGCGTACAACGAAGAAAATGAAGACCGTATCAGTAAGTATTGTTTTTGAACTGAAAACTTCTTTAGCGTCGTTGAGCACTTTTGTGGGATAGGTAAAAACTGTGAAACTCGCGTCAGATTCTCATGCTGATCGAAAAACCAAGGAAAAAACGTAGGACGGTTGGAGAGTAGTGTTGTAACATCGAATTCGATTAATCGAACAATCGATTGTTTTTTTTTTAATTGTCGATATTTTTAATCGATTGTTAGGGTTTCAATTAATTAAAAAATCGATTTTTTAAAAATCGCTTTTCATAAAAAATGGGTTAAAAATTTAATCGATTGTAAGGGTAAAATTTAGTTTGTTATTATTTTTAGCAAAATTCCGCTAAATAAACTTCCACCTTTAAGTAAATGAGTGAGTGTACGCATAGGCATGCGTACAGCACCTCCCTCCTCCCAGACTGCCTATGCGTACACTCGCATGCAAGAACTTGCAAACACCACCACCACACAAGCAATAATGTTGGCAAATCCGTGCAAGGCCCCTCACCACCATGCAGGTTGAAAACCTCGACGCGCGTTTCGCTCCAACACCGGAGCATCCTCAGGATGTGGACTCTACGAACAACGTCCGTCAAGTGCCGCCACCGGCCACAACACCGCCTTTTATACCCTATCGAGCCCCGCTACTACCCCCACTACCCTCACCAGTACCCCCGAACATATTAATAAGCGGTGACGTAGTCAAGCAAGTTTGGTCACTCAACAATGCAAATCTGTTATTTTTCTTTTCTTTTATGATCTCTAATTGTTCCAACACGCTCAGCCGAAAGCCTTAATCGCATTTATGTAAAACTTTATAGGAACGGCCATCGGGCACGGTATGATTACTATCTAAAAGATGTTTAGCAAAATGTGACTTATCAGGATGACCATTCCTATAAGCCGCGATATGTTCTTTATACCGAGTCTCAAAGCTGCGTCCAGTTTGACCCACATATACACTATCGCATTCAGGACAATCGATCTTATAAACACCGGACTGATATTTTTCTTCAATCCGGTCTTTGTTATGACATAAATGATGTTTTAAAGTATTATTTGTCCTGAATGCTACATGCATATCGTTGTTTTTCATTATTTTGGATAAGCGTGCAGATACCTCTCCCATGTAGGTCAAACTGGACTTATATCTAACTACCTCCTTATCAATAGGACCTGCGTACAAAAACTTAACCAGTTCTTTCTTGTTTTTATTTTTCAAAATATTATTAATAATTTTTGGACTATATCCGTTGGATATCGCAATTTGGAAAATGATATTAAGCTCATTTTGATTATTATCTTTACTAAGAGGGATCGATAATAATCTATGAATGTAACTATGAAAGGCCGCGAAATTGTGTTGCCAAGGATGACATGACGATGCATAAATAGTAGTATTAGTATATGTCGGCTTGCGAAAGATTCCAAAACTGTGTTTATTATTAAATCTAGTGATAGATAAATCGAGAAAATTTAGGGTGTTATTATCTTCACATTCTAATTTGAATTTAATTTTAATATGTTTTTTATTTAGTTCTTTAACAAATACGTCCAGTTGTCTCTGTGTACCCGTCCAACAAAGAAAACAATCATCTACGTATCTAAAGTAATATAAAATACTTTTATTAACGACGATATTTCTTTGTTCAAAATCGTCCATAAATATTTCGGCCATCAAAGGACTTAAAGGTGAACCCATAGCTAGACCGTCGTCTTGAACAAAGAATTCGCCGTTAAATCGAAAGTAGTTTTGTTCCATGCAGGTTTTAGTAAGAGTAAGCAATTCATTACTTTCACCAGGAGGTAAACGTTTTTCTAATGCATTCCTTAAAATACCCAATGTTTCCTTACGTGGAACATTAGTGAATAAACTATCGACATCAAGTGAAACTAATTTGCAACGAGGTGGCAAAGTCACATCTTTAATTTTGTTGACTAATTGTAGACTATTTTTTATGGCATAAGGTGGCCGAAATGAGAGCTTTTCTTTTATTATGAAATTAAGTGACTTTGCCAGCTCGTATGCTGGTGCACCTATGTATGAGACAACTGGACGCATGGGAATATCAGTTTTGTGAATCTTTGGCAAGCCGTACAATGATGGTGCGCGAGGATTCATTGGGATGAGTTTTTTCTTTGATGATTCAGTTTGAAAGAAATATTGATTATTATTAATTGCTAATTTAAGCTTAGCTAAAAACTTGTTTGTTGGGTTAGAAGGAACCCTTAGAATTTGTTCACCCTGAATCACGTCATTAACTCTGTCCAAATAATCGTCGCGCTCCATCACTACTACTGTGTTACCTTTATCCGCTTTCGATATTACTAAGTTATTATTATCTATTGTTTGTTTTAATGACCTCAAAGCCACTCTTTCGGGGTTAAAAGAGGAACCGGAAGGAGTACCTTTGATTTCGTTGGCTAGTAGGCCCTTAACCATGTTATCTTTCTTATTAACTACGGCAGTTATTTCCGAATCCACCGCAAGCATTTCCAAAGCATTCTGATTAATATTAGGAGTAATATTATATTTAAGACCCTTTTCCAAAAGTGTCATCTCATTCTTGGCAAATTGTACGCTGGTTAAGTTTTTGACGCGAGGGTGGAAGGAAAAAGGTTCAGACCTGGATTCTGTATGTGATTGGACAATCCTGTTTTTATTTACCAAAGTCTGAAGCTTTTTCTTTTGACTTAAATATTTAGCGTGCACTTCGATTGCTGCGAAATGGCGTGCCTTTTCATCTAAGCGATCGAATTCGATATTATGTAATTTATAAGAGAGCTCGGTATGAAGAACTTTGAGATGTAATTTTAAATTATCCCTAACGGTAAACCAATGACGTGTCTATCTGGCTTAACGAAGAGACACGTCATTGGTTTACCGTTAGGGATAATTTAAAATTACATCTCAAAGTTCTTTATACCGAGCTCTCTTTTAAATTACATAATATCGAATTCGATCGCTTAGATGAAAAGGCACGCCATTTCGCAGCAATCGAAGTGCACGCTAAATATTTAAGTCACAAGAAAAAGCTTCAGACTTTGGTAAATAAAAACAGGATTGTCCAATCACATACAGAATCCAGGTCTGAACCTTTTTCCTTCCACCCTCGCGTCATAAACTTAACCAGCGTACAATTTGCCAAGGATGAGATGACACTTTTGGAAAAGGGTCTTAAATATAATATTACTCCTAATATTAATCAGAATGCTTTGGAAATGCTTGCGGTGGATTCGGAAATAACTGCCGTAGTTAATAAGAAAGATAACATGGTTAAGGGCCTACTAGCCAACGAAATCAAAGGTACTCCTTCCGGTTCCTCTTTTAACCCCGAAAGAGTGGCTTTGAGGTCATTAAAACAAACAATAGATAATAATAACTTAGTAATATCGAAAGCGGATAAAGGTAACACAGTAGTAGTGATGGAGCGCGACGATTATTTGGACAGAGTTAATGACGTGATTCAGGGTGAACAAATTCTAAGGGTTCCTTCTAACCCAACAAACAAGTTTTTAGCTAAGCTTAAATTAGCAATTAATAATAATCAATATTTCTTTCAAACTGAATCATCAAAGAAAAAACTCATCCCAATGAATCCTCGCGCACCATCATTGTACGGCTTGCCAAAGATTCACAAAACTGATATTCCCATGCGTCCAGTTGTCTCATACATAGGTGCACCAGCATACGAGCTGGCAAAGTCACTTAATTTCATAATAAAAGAAAAGCTCTCATTTCGGCCACCTTATGCCATAAAAAATAGTCTACAATTAGTCAACAAAATTAAAGATGTGACTTTGCCACCTCGTTGCAAATTAGTTTCACTTGATGTCGATAGTTTATTCACTAATGTTCCACGTAAGGAAACATTGGGTATTTTAAGGAATGCATTAGAAAAACGTTTACCTCCTGGTGAAAGTAATGAATTGCTTACTCTTACTAAAACCTGCATGGAACAAAACTACTTTCGATTTAACGGCGAATTCTTTGTTCAAGACGACGGTCTAGCTATGGGTTCACCTTTAAGTCCTTTGATGGCCGAAATATTTATGGACGATTTTGAACAAAGAAATATCGTCGTTAATAAAAGTATTTTATATTACTTTAGATACGTAGATGATTGTTTTCTTTGTTGGACGGGTACACAGAGACAACTGGACGTATTTGTAAAAGAACTAAATAAAAAACATATTAAAATTAAATTCAAATTAGAATGTGAAGATAATAACACCCTAAATTTTCTCGACTTATCTATTACTAGAGTTAATAATAAACACAGTTTTGGAATCTTTCGCAAGCCGACATATACTAATACTACTATTCATGCATCGTCATGTCATCCTTGGCAACACAAACTCGCGGCCTTTTATAGTTACATTCATAGATTATTATCGATCCCTCTTAGTAAAGATAATTATCAAAATGAGCTTAATACCATTTTCCAAATTGCGATATCCAACGGGTATAGTCCAAAAATTATTAATAATAATTTGAAAAATAAAAACAAGAAAGAACTGGTTAAGTTTTTGTACGCAGGTCCTATTGATAAGGAGGTAGTTAGATATAAGTCCAGTTTGACCTACATGGGAGAGGTATCTGCACGCTTATCCAAAATAATGAAAAACATCGATATGCATGTCGCATTCAGGACAAATAATACTTTTAAAACATCATTTATGTCATAACAAAGACCGGATTGATGAAAAATATCAGTCCGGTGTCTATAAGATCGATTGTCCTGAATGCGATAGTGTATATGTGGGTCAGACTAGACGCAGCTTTGAGACTCGGTATAAAGAACATATCGCGGCTTATAGGAATGGTCATCCTGATAAGTCACATTTTGCTAAACATCTTTTAGATAGTAATCATACCGTGCCCGATGGCCATTCCTATAAAGTTTTACATAAATGCGATAAAGGCTTTCGGCTGAGCGTGTTGGAACAATTAGAGATTATAAAAGAAAAGAAAAATAACAGATTTGCATTGTTGAATGACCAAACTTGCTTGACTACGTCACCGCTTATTAATATGTTCGGGGGTACTGGTGAGGGTAGTGGGGGTAGTAGAGGGGCTCGATAGGGTATAAAAGGCGGTGTTTTGGCCGGTGGCGGCACTTGTCGGACGTTGTTCGTAGAGTCCACATCCTGAGGATACTCCGGTGTTGGAGCGAAACGCGCGTCGAGGTTTTCAACCTGCATGGTGGTGAGGGGCCTTGCACGGATTTGCCAACATTATTGCTTGTGTGGTGGTGGTGTTTGCAAGTTCTTGCATGCGAGTGTACGCATAGGCAGTGTGGGAGGAGGGAGGTGCTGTACGCATGCCTATGCGTACACTCACTCATTTACTTAAAGGTGGAAGTATATTTCGCGGAATTTTGCTAAAAATAATAACAAACTAAATTTTAAGCTATGGATTTCCGCAAAGTAACGCCTGATTCCATTAGCGATTGTAAGGGTTTCGATTAAGTAATTAAAACGATCGTTTATTTTTTTTTTATTATATTTATATTTTTTTATTATTAATATTATTTTTTAAGTATTTTTTTTAAACCGATTTTCATAAAAAATGGGTTTAAAAAATAGTGCACAACGTAAATAATCAAGTTTTCACTTCTGCCGGCACTCCCGGAGTGCAACCCGTCTTTTTTATATTATTTTGTTGTGTATATGTGTCAAATAATCAGTTGAGGTATTTTTAGACTATAAACTGATAATAATTAATATCACATGATATAAATTTTATCAGTACTAAAAATAACTAATAACAATATTATTGTAGACTTTCCAAGTGGCGCTTATCGCTGTTTGACTAAAATTAAAACAAGGACAGCATTTTGCGACGAAAACATTGCAAAGTTAGACTGAATGACTCTAGAGTTATAGTCTAGAGTATGTAGCAAAGTTGCATTCGAAAATTTAGATACCGAAATTAACGATAAGAGATGTGCTTGTTTATGTTATATCCTATACGTTTAAATTTCCAATTAGGGAGATCGCACACGTCACACTTTTTGTGTGATCGAGTCTGCGGCTTACATACAATCTGCATGGCGCGCGCCATCAGAATGTATGGAAGCCGCAGACTCGATCACACAAAAAGTGTGACGTGTGTGTTAGATTGCAGTATATAACTATATATGTCACCGTAAGATTGTAAATACCGTTAGATTATAATCTATCTCGCGAGATTGTAAACTGTCGAAAGATTGTGAACCGCAACATACTGCTTACAATTTAACGTATTATTATTCGGTAGATTGTCATCTATCGAAGTGAAACCGTTAAATCACAATCTTAAAATTGTCAAATTACCTATATACTTTTCTTATGTAACATAAGTGTGATATAAAATAAATAATATTAATTAAATTTACGTATAATAATCATTAATAAATTATTATTAAATTACATAAATAGCATAAATTGTAATCCATAACGTACGAAAACAAACGAATAAGGCGACACGGGGCATATACCGTTCAACCAATCAGCGCCCGAGGTGCGTTCCGTTTCACAATTTGGCGGTTTTACTTCGATAGATTACAATATTCCGAATAATAATACGTTAAATTGTAAGCAGTGTGTTGAGGTTCACAATCTTTCGACCGTTTACAATCTCGCGAGATAGATTATAATCTATCGGTATTTACAATCTTACGGTGACATATATAGGTCTAAGATATTTTGAAACAATTAGGTGTTACTATGATAATACTAAAATTATGCCCTAGCAGTAGCAAGGTATCTGTGGTTAAATGAAAATAAACTGTAAGACAATAAAGATATTTATTAAAACAACCTTAACAAGTAAGGGTCGGTAGATATAATTATTTTCAAATTGTATAACAAATTATTACGTAATTTACGTAATCTAGCTAAGGTACTTTCAGTATATTATATTAATAAGATACAACTCAGGAATAACACAGAACTTATAACTTTATATTATAAAACAACATAATATCAAGCAATTATAATATTATAGATCATCTAGCAAAAATAAACCATAGGCTTGTACAAAATAAACCATAGGCTTGTACAAAATAAACCATAGGCTTGTACAAAATAAACCATAGGCTTGTACAAAATAAACCATAGGCTTGTACAAAATAAACCATAGGCTTGTACAAAATAAACCATAGGCATGTACAAAATAAACCATAGGCTTGTACAAAATAAACCATAGGCTTGTACAAAATAAACCATAGGCTTGTACAAAATAAACCATAGGCTTGTACAAAATAAACCATAGGCTTGTACAAAATAAACCATAGGCTTGTACAATATCTTCTTTATATAAATTACAATAATTACCAAGTTACTTATTACTAAAATCTTTATAACAAACAAATAGGTACATCACCTTAAACACTGTCGGCCAGAATGAGAGCCGTACTAGGCTCGCTAGCTATTTTATACTGGGTAGAATGGATATTCTACCCACACTGAATAATAATTCTAGTACCCACATTTTTCAAAGTTTGGTACTAGAATTATTATTACTTAAATATGATATTCTTTCTAAATACAATTAAACAAAATCTTAAGATAATAATATTCATAAAATAATTAAGAGACAATACTTTAAATATAAACTACCTTACATTATAAGTCTTTCCTTACAATTCAAAAGGTGTTTTTATTATTAACTAGCTGTCCCGGCAAACGTTGTTTTGCCATTTAAAGTATTTCTACTTCATCAGTTGACACAAAATCTTACCCCCTCTTTGGTCCCCTAAGAGGGGTGGGGGGAAAAATTTTATACACCAGATGTTAAGTTGGAAAAACAGTTAATAATATGGAGTAAGTCCATTAAAGAAAAAAGTTTGATACAAAATCTGATCCCCTCTTTGGTCCCCTTAAAGGTGGGGGGGGGGTAATTTTTATACACCAGATATTAAGTTGGAAGAAGACAAATATATCTGCGAAAACCGTATGCAAATCGGATCAGTAGTTTTCGTGTTAAAGCAAAAGTCTTATACAAAATCTGACCCCCTCTTTCGTCCCTTTAGAGGGGTGCGGGGAAAAATTTTATACACCAGATATTAAGTTAGAAGAAGACAAATATATCTGTGAAAACCGCATTCAAATCGGATCAGTAGTTTTCGTGTTAAAGCAAAGGTCTTATACAAAATCTGACCCCCTCTTTCGTCCCTTCAGGGGGGTGGGGAGAATTTTTTTTATACACCAGATGTTAAGTTGGAAGAAGACAAATATATCTGCGAAAACCGCATTCAAATCGGATCAATAGTTTTCGTGTGATGCTGGAACAAATATACAGACAGACAGACAGACAGACAGACAGACAGACAGACAAAAAAACTAACTAACTTTTCGGCTTCTATAGCGATATTGTGACACCCTCCGCTTATTATTTTTTGAATATCTTTAATGTACAGAATTGACATTTCTACAGATTTATTATATAGGTATATAGATTTATTATATGTATAGATTCAACATAAAAATTACGGCTTAATATTGGTGTTGTCAAGTCTTCAATTGACTTAATGTAACTATTATCTGAACAATGTAATTTCGCCTTAATTCATACATTTTATTCTTTTATCTATACTTATAAATATTAACATATCTATTATGTGCGATCTCCCTTAGATGCAATCTGACTATAACAGTATCTACGCGCTACCATTTGACCGTGATTTGACCGATTTTATGTAATAATATGCCACAGATAGAGTAGACAACGGGAAAGGACATAGACTACTGTTTTGCTATATAATATACCTACGGATCACTCAGAATTCTTTATTTATGCGGGTTCAGCCCGGGCCGAGCACTTTGATGAAATCGTCGCTAGTTCCATTTTTGACCACACCGCACACGTACGCATACTTATGACATTAATTTTTTTCCAGGCCCCATCCACAGCATACAGAGGCGACAGATAGTGAAGCCTGAACAGATTGTGATGAAGCTTCCAAAAGGCTGCGTGTTCTTCGAGTGTATACCGAGCTGTAAGCAGCGGGGGTACAGCAGGGGCGGGATTTGCACCATCAACGGCTGTCAGTGCTTGAAATAAAATCTAATTAGCTTTCTTAGTTTATTATTTTTGTTATTCGTGTAGACCAATTAAATATTAGCAATAAATTTAGTATTATAAGAATGACATAGTATAATAGGTATATAATTTATAAAAAATGAGTAGATAACTTATGTTAATCCATCAATGGTTTTTGTTGTAGTGGTCAGGATAACAAATGTAGTTTTTGTAGATAACCTGAAGTCATGGTGCAACAAGTTAATTATAATTAATGTGTGGCTATCATTTAATTATGACAAATATAGAATTTATAAGTATTAAATTTTGCATGCTTCCAAAGCAGAATGTTTGATACTGTATAATATAACTTACTTTAAGATCTTTGTAACAACATTCTTTGCAAATAAATGATTATTATTATTATTATTATTATTATTATTTCTCGTCAGCCAGTCTAAAAGAAATTGATTCATTGCAGACCTATTTATTTGTTCGGATTATATTATGTAATCAAAGTTACTAGTAATGTTAGCTTGGCCTGACGCAACCCAACCACGTCACGAAGGTAACGTGACGGCCGACGCCGCGCCGTTTTACTAGTTATCGTGAAATACCGTTATTTAAATTACTATACAACAAACATACGTAAATTAATGCCCAGTTCCTAAGGATTTTTCGACAGCAGTTTAGTGAACAGTGTTGTCAATAAATACTTTGACGTCAGTTAACTATAGCTTGAAGCGGTAAAACCGCCAATTTGTGCAATCTTGTTTTGTTGTTTATAATTTACTGTATTTTGTTTTAATATGCAAATTATAAATAATTTATTATTTAATATTATTTCTATATTTTTAATAATATCAACAACAAATCAACCTACACAATGTGATTGTGAAGCTTAAACAAAATATGGAACACATTTTTCAGTTGATTACTCCCTCGACGCCGCTGCTGCCCAAACTCTTTGTTTATTTAAATTTAACATATATATAATTTGGATTTTATTGACAAACATGTGAAAATAAATAAAAAGTGTACCCACTAATATTATAAGCTTCCGTTACTGTTTCAGCGCTGCTACTTTTACTTTACATGAGTCTTTCGTCCCATAAATGTTCGTCCTAGTGGGACGAATGGCTATAAGTGATTTAATTATTTTGGCGTGTTTAAATAAAATAACTGTTTCTAAGTAATTTTCGTCTCAACATTTTGATAGAGCAAAATAAAACATTAACCTAAAAGTATAAATTCTTATCAATGCCCACTAAATCTACTTTAGTCCTTAAAACAATTAAGGAGCTTAAAGGATTACTATTAATTGCTAAAAAGTCCCTGTAGATAAAATTTTACCTAAATCTAGTAATTGCTTTTACAGAAGCTAACGTTTGTATAACGTTTTTATCCAAAAAAGATGATTAGTTTTTTAACCGACTCCAAAACGGATGATGTCTTTCAATTCCACCGTAGGTATAGATTTTTTCGATACGTCTTTTATAATGAGATACTATAGTATAAGTAGAAGGCAATAAGTAGAAAACAATTGTCAACAAAATACATAGTCAGGGTTCCCTAGAACATTTTTTTTTTTATAACTATCAAGCTACTTTTTTGTGAATAGCTTCATTTTGATAAGACGAACAACTGTTAGCTACCACTTCCAAGATTTTTCGCAGATAAAAATGTTGTTCGTCTTATGAAAATGTAGCTACTCACAAAAAATTTGATTGATAGTAATAAAAAAATTGTTCTAGGGAACCCTATAGTTTTCTCTATAGTTTTTAGTACCTAACTTAATTAAGATTAATAATTAAGAGCCTGAAACGTATTAAAAACTTCTAATATCTGAAATCACGATCCACTCGACCGTTCAAACTTTTCTCGGCGTGTTGTTTTATCAAATGTACTTTTAAAATGGACACGTACGCAAAAAGTTTGGCGGTTTCGTACGCTTGATCCGCGTGATTGTCCTTTGTTTTCATGAGTGATTTAGAATTTTGATTATACAGGGTGCAATTAAATTAAACCTTCCTGCCTTATCCTAAATTAATTATCATAATAATAATATAATATAATATAAAATCTATGGACGCTTCACACCACGTCAGTCTGGCCCCGTGCTAAGTACCTAAAGGACTTGTGTGTTGTGAACCGGTGGTAGGCATCATGTAGACTTTCAGAAAATATTTGCAAAAATTTATTCTGAATAAAAAATTTTGAGTTTGAGTTTTGAGTTTGTGTTACAGGTACCAGACAACGGAAATATATTTAATACTTTTATACTATACATATATTTAAGATTTTTATTATATAATACACATATTTAATACACATCCAGACCCGGGAACATTGAAAAATTTTTGTTCCGTCGGCGGGATTCGAACCCGCAACCCCCGGCTTGAGCGTCCAACGCGCTTACCACTGAGCCACAGAGGTCGTCAATAATATAAATAATAATTAACTATCCACTACAATCAATGGACACGACGCGTCGCCCCCCGCGTCACCCCCGCTCATTCCCCCGTAACCACGAGTGACCGTTCTGCAACGATTTTAAATGGAATAAAATATGTCATTAAAAAAAATAACACCCAATTTTTTTGGTTAAATGGACTCTCCTAAATGATACCTAAGCCCTGGAAAAAATTGGCAGGAAGGTTTAATTGCACCCTGTATTAAATTATTTTGGTACGAGTTACCATTGTGTTATGTGTACAGTGTATGTACAGAATACAGATCACATTCGGAATAAACGATATTATTTAATATCCTGAAAGAACAAGATAACCACAAATGTACATTCCCAGACTCTGAAGGTGGTATAGAGGACTACCACATCCATACTAATATTATAAATGCGAAAGTGTGTCTGTCTGTCTGTCTGTCTGTCTGTCTGTCTGTCTGTCTGTCTGTCTGTTACCTCTTTACGCTTAAACCGCTAAACCGATTTTGCTGAAATTTGACATGAAGATACTTTGAGTCCCGGGGAAGGACATAGGATACTTTTTGTCCCGGAAAAATGTACGTTTCCCGCGCGATAAACGAGTTTTGGCGCAACGGAGTTGCGGGCGTCATTTAGCTTTTTTAATAATTAATTATAGTACGTTTTAACTACTACACTGCACAGTCAATATACAATATACATAGTCAAGCCACATTCGTCGTAGCGAGATAAACTCCTGTCAAATGACAGGAGTTAATCTTTTCAATAATATTGCTGACTTGCTGTCCCCGTGAACTTTCGTGTCACTTCAAAACCTTCCCTAGACTTCTACAAATATTTTAAGACTAAAATAAGCCCAATCCGTTCAGCCGTTATCGATTTTTAGCGTTACTAACACAATTGAAAATCCATTTTTATATATAGACTAGCTGTCCCGGTGAACTTCGTGTCACTTTAAACCTTCCCTAGACTTCTACAAATATTAATATATATATATATATATATATATATATATATATATATATATATATATATATATATATATATATATATATATATATATATATATATATATATATATATATATATATATATATATATATATATATATATATATATATATATATATATATATATATATATATATATATATATATATATATATATATGTGAAAATATATATATATTTTCACATTTTGACGTTAGCCAAGAGCTTGTGAATAGATAAACTACTTTCAAAATACCTCGGCCTTGTGGACCAAGAGCCTGCGGTGGTCGTTCTTACCTCTGTAAAGGCCACAAACAGGTAAACTTTCAGCTTTACAAAACGTAGGAAGGTCTGGCCGTCGCAGGCTCTGGCGTTACGTTACTGATACTTTTTTAACTCTCAGCAAAAAAAAAGCGATGCTGTAATTTCGAAGTGTCTATGTGTCTGATACTTATTAGAGTTCTGTATCGAGTTTCTTTTTTAATTTCTTAATTAAATATGATTGATATCTAACTTTACAATCAAAATTATCGAACGCTCGAAACTACCTATTCGAACCTGCAGATTAAAGTCGAAAATGTCAAACATACCTTAGCTTGGACCAGTAAACAAATGTTTACTGAAACCCAGCGATCATATCGGGCATGTAAATTTGACTTGATTGCGTGCGACTAGGGTTGCCACTTGCCAGGCGTCCGGATAATCGGTGGAGTCGTGGTGTTGGCTCACGCGATCCCGCGGCCCGCCAAGGCGCATAGTGGAGTATTGCCGATATATTATTAGTGGGTACGGGCTGCGTTCACCACTATTAATGGACGCAGCAGAAACCCACATACTTGCGGGTAGCGAGACATCCTCCGCAGGATGTTTGAAGCATTTTCTCGGTGCAAAAAATGGATTTAATGGTGTGTCCGGCAAAAATTATAGGGAATCCGGCTTTTGCAAAACTTATTGTTTTAATTATTACATATAAAGATTTTACATCCTCCGTCCATTACCTTCATCATCCATTACCGAAAGCTGTTGTAGTGTTAAAGTCCACAATGCAGTCCGGCCTTATACAAATATCCGGCTAAACTTAATCCGATCTTTCAGTTTGGCGGCCTGGCAACCCTATGACCTATGTGCGGTGGCCGGTGGGTTATCGCACCGACAACATGCTCGCCATTATATCTACATTATTTCAAGGACAAAATATTATTACGCGTATATTATATAAGGCTTCTGGCGCGTTAAAATTAAATTTTATTAAAAACCAAATAAAATATTCTCAGATACAGGGTGTAACAAAACAAAATGATAATACGTAGGGGTGTATATCATATGTGTCCCTTAGATTAAATAAAAAGTTTAAATTGTAACACAATAAATTTATTTATGAACGCAATTTTTTATATTTCACGGTTCAGACCCACCTCCAGCGCAGTGACATGACCCATGAACACACGTCCCGGAAGCAACACCTTTCCCTTGGCACACTGCGTCGCAGTCCATCTTACAGGTGTTTTGGTCTATGGTAGCGCTGTGTACCTCTGGAAGAGAAGAAAATTATATAAATATTAGGCCTAAAGCCAGCCACAGACGGGCCGCATCTTGCAGTCGAGACGGACTGCAAGATGCGGTTTCCGCACGGCGGTCTGCATTTTTAAGCATAGCAAATGACTATCTACTAGGCTAGCGCAAAAAAATAAAACCAAGCCTTAAAATTCACCTCCTTCTTAATGGAAATGTTTAAACAGCTTATAAGTATTTAAGGTCTGCTGACTTTGTATGCAAAGTTACTTTTCCTTTGTGGTAAAGACAAACAGACTTTGTTTAGTAAATCGCTGTGTATTATCACCTCGTGATCAACTTCATCGTGGGTATCGCAGACATAATAGATTTTCAATTGCTATGCGGCAGCCAGCTGCCGCTTGGGGTTTGATGGGTTAATTTTATAAGTAGGGGGTTTAGTATTTAATAGTATTACAATATAATAAATTACCTGTACATCCAATGAAAATAATGATAGCGAATATTAACACTATACCGCCTTTGTTAAACATTTTAATTTTTAACAAAGAAACACTTGTGATCAAATGTAGGGAATTCTTGTGAACAGCAAATAATACATACAGCTATAAACTGTAGATAAAACTATTACTAAACCATGACAACGTACGTTACAGGGTGGTTCAGTATTTAAACTTAATAATTATTATAAATATGCGAAAATGTGTCTGTCTAGTGTCTGTTACTTCTTGAATAATTTGGATCACTGATTTAGACAAAACTTGGTATGGTATAATGGTTGTGCGATACACGTATTTCTGTAGGAACTCCGAAAAAAAGACATAAAATAAATGGCAAACATTGTGTGATGTTTTTAAAATGTTTTTCTGGTATCCTATATAAACCATTTTTTGTTGCGTTATTTAACCGCAAATATTGAATCCAGTTGGAACTCAGCAGCAAAAAGTAGCCTTGTCTACGTACTTTGCTGTATTCCTGTGTGAAATTTTATCAAAATCACTTCTTTTATTAACAAACCTTCGTAGCAAACAAACAAAAGTTTTCTTTTTATATTTATAATTTACGGGTAGCGTGATAAAACGAAGTGATTTCTTGCGAATTGCAAATATTACACAGTAAGATAACAGTTCAACACTTGTTAAACCTTGACGACATGCCAATGCCATGTTTATATACAGGTTGATCCTAAATCCTAAAATATTATACTACAAGTTGTTAACCGCAAATTCGTTAAAAAAGGCCAAGATTATGAAACTTCAGATTTTCACCCCCAAAATTAAAAAAATGAGAAATAAAATGAAGAAAAAGGCGAATGGAAAAAAGTGGGTTTTGTACTCTGAATACAGATACTTTATTGAAGCTTATAGCAGGTTATGATTTTAATAGACTTACACTTAGCCTCTCAATTTCATCCCAAAAAACCAAGGTCTTATCGTAATAAACAACAAAACAAAAAACCAAGGTCGGGTCCCATCGAAATTCTCATACATACGTAATACCAAAATCATTTTCTCATACGAAAATATTTAACATATTTGAGTTATTTTTCAGCTTAAAATAGTAATTACCTAGGTTCCTACACAAAATTTTACTACAAAATATTTAAACACTAAAAAATATTTTTTGTGTTTAAATATTATTTTGTAGTAAAGGGGATTGAGTAACTTTGTATGGACCTGTGGCGTCATTTTTTTTTCTAGCGGCCAGGGATAAAACCATTACAATTTTGTAGCACTACATTAGAGAAACACATATTAGTAATAAATATTGTTCTAAGTCATATCGGAGCTGAGCTATGATGTTTTTAGTATATGCATTTTGCGCCTTATGTTTTACAAAATCAATAGTAATCAAACGTATTTTTATGCAGCTATCCTTAACAAACAGGTGTAGAAAGGGTATATCTATTGGATATATATTTCTCTCTAGCTATTGCTCACGACTTCGTCCACGTCAAATATGAATCATTTAAAAATGTCGTCTTGTCATATTATTATTAAACACCTGCTTTCAACACCATCCTAGAAGATTGTATACATGGAAATCACCAGGTGATAGATACAGAAATCAAATTGACTATATCCTTATCAATTCCCGATGTAAATCATCTGTGAGCAATGTTAAGACGTTTCCAGGAGCTGAATGTGGTTTTGATCACAATCTCCTTGTGGTTTCTCTGCGCCTTAAAACACCTAGAAAACGCATTGTCAACAAACGTCACCAATTGAATAAAGCTGAAAGAAACGCTTTTCGACAGACCATGGAGGACAGGTTGAGGTCTTTGTGCTTAGACTTGAGCTCGGCTGACACAGCCTGGAATCAACTAAACTCTTCTCAACGGCTCTTTAAGGAGTGTCAGTAATCCAGCCAACAAAACTTCCAAGCCCAAGAAAACCTCCTGGATCTCGGAACATACCTGGGAGCTTATACGTCGTGGGAAAGCAATTAAGGTAAAGGACTACAAGACCCTATAATACGAAAGGAGTAAGAGCTACTATGTAAGTCCATTGATAATTCCTGGAAAATTGATAAGGAAAAATGTATACAAGGCATCTGTATAGAAATCGAAGAGCACTTACTAAAGCTCCAAACGGCAGTCCTTTTCAAAAAAGTTAGATTACTGACGAGGAAATTCAAACCAAAGACGTGGACAATAAATAACGACGACGGTAAACTACTACATCAAACAATGTTGCAAAGTGACTGAAAGGTGGCGTAAATACTGCGAGCCCTAGTATAGTGATAACTCTATTGAACAACAACCTAAGCCTGTAGAACTGGAACTGGAACTGAACTGAACTGAACGGAACTGGAAAAATATATGTTTGGAGCCAAGCATCCTACGTTCCGAGGTGCTGACTGCGATAAATTCCCTTAAATTAAAGAAGGCTCCAGGTCCTGATGGAATAATCGCAAAAGATCTTAGATTACTAGGCGAGACCGGTGTAGACGTACTGCATGCAATCCTCAATAAGATCTGCCTAAAGTGGTCATCGGATGGGCGAGTGGCCAAAAGATTGGACCGAGTCAACTGTGCTACCTTTACATAAGAAAGGCTCTACAAAGGAATGTGAGAACTATCGCACATTGGCCCAAATATCACATGCAAGTAAAATCCTACTCCATATCATTAACAGACGCATTCGGCATTACTTGCACTGGCAAATTCCCCAGGAACAGGCAGGCTTTGTTAAGGGAAGGGGAACTCGCAAACAGATCTTAAACGTTAGGCAGGTCATTGAAAAATCATATGAGTATAACACACCTGTAATAATGTGCTTTGTCGACTATAGCAAAGCCTTCGACTGCGTCAACTGGAATTCCTTGTGGCAGGTACTAAAAAAACTTGGGGTTCCGGATCATCTAATATATCTCATCCAGTTTCTATATTGCAATAGCCGTGGCGTAGTAAGGATCGAGGATATGACATCCCATCCCTTTAAGTTTGGTAAAGGAGTACGACAGGGCTGTATTCTCTCACCAATTTTATTTTACGCATACGGCGAATACATTATGCGGAAAACCCGTGACCAATGGAGGGGAGGCGTCCGCATAGGTGGAAAAAAGTTAAATAATCTCCGATATGCTGATGACACAACTCTCTTGGCTGCAAATGAAGTCGAGATGCAAGAATTGTTGGAGAGAATGGAGCAAATTAGCAATACCCTGGGCCTCTCAATTAACATAGGGAAAACCAAAATAATGGTCATAGATAGAGGAAACACACTACCATTGACTGGCGCTCTAAAACTAGAAGTGGTTAGCGAATTCGTATACCTTGGGTCCACTATCACGAACAACGGCTCCTGCGAACCAGACATACGTAGGAGAATTGGGATGGCTAAGAGTACCATGTCTCAAATGCATAACCTGGCGTGACAGAAAGATTTCGCTAAAAACCAAGACGAAACTTGTGCACAGGCTCATATTTTCCATCTTTATTTATGGATCCGAGACATGGACTCTGAAGTCTGCAGACCGCAGACGTATCGACGCCTTCGAGATGTGGTGCTGTAGAAAAATGCTCCGAATCCCATGGACTGCATTCAGAACCAACGCATCCATTCTGGCTCAACTGAACATAAAAACAAGGCTCTCTACCATCTGCCTCAAACGAATTTTAGAATATTTCGGACACATAGCCAGAAAATAAGGAGACAATCTTGAAAAACTCATGGTAACTGGCAAGATTGAGGTAAAAAGACCACGAGGTCGCAGTCCCATGCGTTGGTCTGATCAAATCCGCACCACACTTGAGTCCACCGTCTACAACGCTCTTCGAGTGACGGAGGATAGGAACAGCTGGCGTAAGACCATTAAGAAAGGTCATGGAAGGGGGAGATCACGACCCTCAGACATGAGGAACACAACTGGAGGAGGAGGAGGAGGATGTGTCCCCTATATAGAGTTCACTGTGCAGCGCTGAAAGACCAATTTTTTGTGATTTAAATGGGCAAGCGCCCTGGCGTAAAGAGTTTCCCCATACAAAAGTGAAAAAAATGTTCTTTCAGCGCTACTACTTTTACAGTAAACTCTATAGACGGGACTCATGCACAGTACACACCCTAAAGTATTATCACTTGGTTTTGTTATACCCTGTATACTAATATTAAGAAGCTGAAGTTTTTGTGTGTTTGAAAGTGCTAATCTCAGGAACTACTTGTTCGATTTGAAAAATTATTTTTGTGTTGGATAGCCCATTTATCGAGGAAGGCTTAAAGCTAATAAATAATGCCGTTTTTTTTTTTGTATTTTCCTGAATATTCATGCTATGATTGAATTTACGTTTAGTTGAAAATACGAACATTATTATTTTTAACAAAAAATGAAAACCGACTTCCAGAGTAAAAACAATAATAATTATTATAATGAACAAAAATGTATGAAATAATTCTTACTCTTAATAGTGCCTTATGCAGAATACTCCTAAACCTCTACTATTTCTGTGCACAATCTTCATTATTTTGAAGTCGATACCAGCTAAGAATGGTGAGTTCTTAGACAAAATATTTTTAATTTTAAAGACTGGTACCGACTTCAAAATTATGAAGATTGTGTACAGAAATAGTAGAGGTTTAGGAGTATTCTGCATAAGGCACTATTAAGAGTAAGAATTATTTCATACTTTTTTGTTCATTATAATAATTATTATTGTTTTTACTCTGGAAGTCGGTTTTCATTTTTTGTTAAAAATAATAATTTCACTCTTTTTAGTAATTTATAAGGTTTTCTGTGAATACTGATGTGTTCTACTAAGTGACTTTGAAGCCAGGATACACATTTATGATATGAGAACCATAAAGTTAATATATCTAGCGCCCTCTCGGAATAGAGAATTGCATAAGCAACTCCAAGAATATACTCGTAACACTGTATAATATAAGCTTGGCGTTAATCAAGCAATGCTAAAATTAATGTTCATTCGCCTATCTCTAAAGGCTCTAAAGCTCTGTTCAGTGACTTTCTTTCTATCACAACACTCCTGGAAAGTCATTAGCTCACTATAATTTTTCATGTAATATTATGCTTTAACTACATAGAACTACGTTAATATAATTATTTATTTTGTCCCAATAATAAGGAGTTTCCCACATACGGACATACCTCATAATTCATAGATCTCATGATCAAATTGCTAACTTGGTAACCTGATCACCAAGTTTGAATCATTTACTTTGATATAAAAATACAATTTTTGAAATCGTTCGACAAATTAAGAGTTATGATTTAATGATTCATGGTGTGGTGACTGGTGGTAGTGGTGATGATGATGATGAATGTAACTTGCATAGTAGCATATGCTTTGAGTTCTTAAACCTAAGCCGAAACCTTCAAACTTGTATGTATAAGGAATCCGGAGTTCTCTTAGCACCTTCGGAACCAAGGTATATCTTAGTGAAAAATTTTGCTTATTGGTAGCATATGCTTAGGATACTTCTCATAAAATCGAAATCACCATATGTATCTATATAAATTTTGAGGAGTTCCCTCGATCACTCATGGATCTTATCATCAGGTCGAAATAATAAAATAATTTTCAAAATAGCTTAACTTTCTACAGAACAATGTTTAAAGACATCCGTGATCCGTTTTGGTCTAAAAATACTATGAAAAATACCTACCAATTATAATAGGATCATAATGTAAAAGTGTATGGTGGAATGGTGGTGATAATGATGATGATGATTAATGTAATTAGCTTAGTAGTATATGCTTTCAGTTCTTAAAACAACGCCGAAACCCCCAAACATGTATCTATAAGGAGTAAGGAGTTCTGTTCACCACCTTCGAACCATGGTATATCCTGGTGCAAAATCTTACTTTTTGGTATCATATGCCTGGAATACTGGAATGAAACCAAAAAAACCATATGTTTCCATTTGAATTTTGAGGAGTTCCCTCGATTACTCATGGATCCCATCATCAGGTTACCACTTTTGTGAATATGGTACCAAATTGGAGTGAAACCTAATACAACAAATTAAAAATTTTGAAAATCGGTTCACAAACGGCGGAGTAATCGTTGAACATACATAAAAAAATCCACAGCCGAACGTATAACCTCCTCGTTTTTTGGAAGTTGGTTAATAAAATGCCTAATATCTCAGATCCCATATAGTTTAGCTATATGTCCCCCATAATAAAGTTTACTCCCCTTGATATGTTCTTTCATAATATGCCGGTTTGGTGAGTGGCCGCGGGATTTGAAAATAACGCCAATATTACCCAAACCCCTTTACTACTAAATATTTAAACACTCAAAAATATAGTAAACCACTAAAAAATTTATAAATAAATAGTAAATTTGCTGCAAAATATTTAAACACTAAAAAATATTTTATAGTACTTATTTAAATATTTTGTAGTAAATTTACTATTTATTTATATATATTTTTAGTGTTTTACTTTATTTTTTTTGTGTTTAAATATTTTGTAGGAAATTTTTGTGTAGGAACCTAGGTAATTACTATTTTAAGCTGAAAAATAACTCAAACATGTTAAATATTTTTGTATGAGAAAATGATTTTGGTATTACGTATGTATGAGAATTTCGATGGGACCCGGCCTCTTAAGGTCGGTAAATTATTGAATCTTCAAAAACATTTCTAACTAATTTTACTTCACCTTTCTGTTTCAGTTTTGCGTAACGGTCTTAAGTCTCCCGCAAACGATCAAACATCAAACCGTCAAACACGTCAAAACACGTAGTAAATCCAAATTTTCTTCAAACGCGTCAAACACGTCAAACACGTAGTTTATATGGTGTTTGACGTGTTTGATGTTTGATCGTTTGCGGGGCACTTTAAAGTTATGCGTGGCCCACAATACGTCATTCCTGTCTCGTAAGTCGGATACGGAGATGACGTCACTCTTTGTACGTCCCGCGTCGGAGATAATCCCCGATGAATCGAATCAATTTTGCTAAGCGATGTTAATTCCCGCCATGTCTCCATAATTTCGTCATGAATGGAAAGAAGTAATTAAATCTTATCTTGGTATATCTACCTCTAATATCTAAGTCCTTTCTCGTTGAGTCTGCACTGAGTTCTAGATCGCGTAATGACTTACATAAAATATTGACTGAAAAGGAATTTATGACTCCTACAGCGTCGAAGACGAAGACGACAACTAAGACATAGGTTATACGATCAGTCTGGCACCAGTTCAGTCCATCAGTCTGATCCAGACTGACGGAAGAATGATCGTGTAACCGTTTGATTGACAGACTGATTTTATTATGTACTTTCCGGTTTAATCATTCTGGCATCAGTATCAAACTGGGTGGACTGAACTGATGCCCGACTGACCGTGTAACCTATGTCGATTTTGAAATTCCTGAAACCAGTACTAATCTTTTTTATGGATCACGTATCTGCGCAACATAAAAGGACTCTCAGTGTTTCTTTACTCCTCCTTCTAAAAAGTTCCTATGTCCACCATCCAATTCCGTCATCACGTCAGCTCCACGTCATCATCAGGGAAGGGGAACAAATTTTACTTGTATGATTTTATTACAGACAGACAGACAACAGTACAGGTAAAACTAAATAAAAGCTTGTTATATTGGTTATAATACTGTAAAAGGCATTGAATGTGTTTTTTTTTATATGAAACTGGAGGCAAACGTGTATTGCGGCCTGCGGGTCTCTTAAGATATAATATGCTCTCTTCTTGAAGATTTGCAGGTCGCGTGATGGTCCGGAAATACTGCTGGCGACAGTTCGTTCCACAGTGCACAGTTTCACTGTGCGTGGCAGAAAGTAACGCGAAAAATGCACAGTGGAAAACTGCTACTCCTCAAGGTGATAAGGATGTAGATGGTACAAAAATAAAAAGTGTGTCAGTCTAATCGTCAGCCTAATCCAGAGGAAAGTATTAACTTTAAACGCAACCATGTGCGGGTTTCCTCACAATGTTTTCCTTTCCCACAAACAATAACTATGTAATAATAACAGAGGATACAGCTAATCAATATAAGATTTACAAGGCATTAGCATGTAAGCCGATATTGGACATCTGATAGCGGCCCGGGCTAAATCACTAATGTCGATGAGCTAACGCCGCTATCCCCAACCCGCGGCCCGCAGGCCGCATGCGGCCTGCCGGGACGTTGTTTGTGGCCCGTGCGATGTTAAACCATTTTGAAATTCACGCCCACCGGAAAAATAATGTAAAGTCGTCGTGAAAGTCGTAATTTTTATTTTCGCTTTTAAATAGTTTTTTTAAAGAACGTTATTTTTTAGCCCTAAAAAATTTTTGTTGCGACCCGCGACACCAAGACCAAAACATGTTTGTGGCCCGCATGAAAAAAAGGTTGGGGAACACTGAGCTAACGAGTCAATAATATTGAGTAATGACTTATGGATAGTCAATAATATTTGCCTAATAGATGGTTTTGTCGATATAACTCCCTTTATGAACAGTAAAAAGCGGGTCGTGATAAATAATAAAGTTTCAATATGTAAAATAATTTCGATTTTCGATATATAATAATACAGTTTCGATATGGTTTCGATGTAGTCTCGGTCTGATATTATATAATAGTGTTTTTCAACCTTTTTCATGATGCGACTGGTATGAAAAAATATTTCGTGACCTTTTTAATATCATAATATATGAATGATTATGAATATGGCCTTTTATAAAAATCTCCTTCTTAATATGTCAATACTTTTGGCCTCTGGCGACCCTAGAGAAGGTTCGACACCCCAAAGTTTAAAATAATTTATAATAACTCCCACACCCGTTCTAATAATGGTGGCTGGTTTCATTGAAACCATGTCAGTTACGCAGGAGTAATTTTATAGTGCCCAAGTGTGTGCGCAGTACACAAAAACACTCTCTATTCCTATACTCTCATATGGGTTATACCCCACTGGGGTGGGACGGAAGACCGACACGACGGGTGAGAGATCAGGCGCAGGACCGACTTTTTACATGCCCATCTGACGCATGGATCATCTTACTTGTCAGACAATCAGGTGATCAGCCTGCATTGTCCCAACCAAACTTGAAAATAAAATGTTTCCAACGAGGGAATCGAACCCACGACCCAGGTCAAGAGCCACGCTCCAAACCACTGGACCACGGAGGTGTTAAAAGTTATTATTATAAGAAAGTTTAAACACACTTAAATATAATAAAGGGTATATTGTCACTTATTATCGAACCAAACGCGTCGGTTTGTCAAAACTCTATAATCTGTTCTCGGAACTGCATCGCACAATACATCCCTGTGGTACCCCAGTATCAGTTTAGAACGCTTTTGTATGGAGCTATTGTCCGGAAGAAGCATGTCTTTAGAGTAGTCTTTAGAGTTTCGAAAACTTGCAGAATTGTAAGAGTATATAAATGGATCCATTACACCTATAGCGCCGTCGTCATTGACTTATCTATAATGTCTTTAGATAAGCTTTATATGAATTAAAAATAGTGACCGACCGAACTTTCGGTTTCGGTTTCGGTTTCGGCCAGTTTCGGCAAAAAAATCTAGTTTCGGCCTTAGTTTCGGTTTCGGCCAAAATATAGCCGAAACTTTCGGCCCCGCCGAAACTAATGCGTCGTTCGGCAAACTTCGCAGTTAACTCGTGCTTGCTTGCCAGCGAGGCCCCGGCTCAGTCCCAAATCAGAAATTAGCACTTCGTTTTATTTTCATTAAATTCTTTAGACTTATTTTTATCGAAATTATATTATTGAATTTTATTTCTACGACAAAGCCTTATAGTACGGGAGCCCTAGAACTATTTTTTTTGTGACTACTAACAAGCTAATTTTTTGTGAGTAGCTACATTTCGATAAGACGAACAACATTTTTATTTTCGAAAAATCTCGAAAGTGGTAGCTAACAGAGATAGAACGGATTTCATACTTTGACTTGATTATCCTAAAATATGGATTGTTTTATTTGTAGTAACCTTTTACTCTTAAATTATATAACTATTAACCTACCAATATACAAAAAATCAGCTGGTTAGAGTTCCGTTTTAGGGTACAGTAGTCAACCAAGTTTTGTTGATTACAGAACCCTAAAACGGAACCCTAACCAGCTGATTTTTTGTATATTGGTAGGTTAATAGTTATATAATTTAAGAGTAACCTTGTCCTACAAATAAAACAATCTATATTTTAGGACTATAAAGTCAAAATATGAAATCCGTTCTATCTCTGTTAGCTACCACTTTCGAGATTTTCCGAAAATAAAAATGTTGTTCGTCTTATCGAAATGTAGCTACTCACAAAAAATTAGCTTGTTAGTGCACAAAAAAATTAGTTCTAGGGCTCCCGTACTATTATTTAATATACATAACTATTGGCAAATTACGTGCTATTACAACAATGTTTCCCAAACAAACGATTCAGTAAATGCTATGATAAATTATTGTTTACATCAAGTTTACATTATGTGTGAACTTTATTTACTAAAGAATTTTGTTTGACTGTGAGATTATAGGATATATAATATGGATATATCTTGCGAGATTTATCTAGTAAATCATCTCACCTCACTCTTTTCCTTTTACCACGCGTTTTATTTAAATATTTAAAATAAACTTTTAACTATGACACTCTTAGACCGTTCCTACCCTGCTAGAATCTTATCTAGCCCACTTCCCCGTAAGCTTCACTCTTGCAGCCCTTATAAGTATATTTTACAGGTTTAGTGGCAAAACGTCTTTTGGAGCAAAAAGAATGTGACGTCAACTGCAAGTTTGCTTAGTAATTTCGTTTTGAACTTCGACCGCGGTTGTGTCCATGTTTCCCATAAAAATAATATAGGGCAATTGATTATGTTTTCAGTAGGACGTTAATGTCTAAGGGAAGATTTCACCAATCACACAACTTCGTTTTATAAAATTTAGTTCTCATTAAACGCGTTCCTACGGGGATGTAAATCTCGTTTTGTTTGAAATGGATTTTATAATCTTCTCTTAATCACGATTAATAATTCTAAGTTTATGTGACGTCACGCGATGATTTTACATTGTTTTATCATTTTGGAGTCTAGTTACGTTATTTTATCACCAAAAAAGCAAGACAAGATACATAAAATACCCAAATGCATCATTTTTTTCGTCTATGATTTTCGATTCGCCGTGACACTACACTGACATGAAATGCAATTGAGTGTAATAAATGTGTTTATACGTTTAGAACCGGTTTAGTATGCGCTAAGCGCGTTCAATTTCTTTGGTGAAATCGCACCTACTTGGAATCGTATAAAAAACGGAATATAGTACAAAAAAGTTTCTATGGCACATATTCGAGTCTGAGGTCAGTAATATTTATTTTAGGAAATGTCGCAAAAAGTAAAAAAGTAGTAATTTATGTTAAAAATCAATAAATTTCAGTAAATAATCGAAAGGACAAGGTCCAAATTGGGCTAATTTTAAAAGTGCCGGCCAACGCAAATAAACACATTATTTAAATAGAACATAATCTAAGAAATAATTTTTGTTATTACACCAAAGCTCTAAGTCAAGTCTCCGAGTTGTTATTCAAGGTCAAACTTTTTTTTTATAACATGTCATAAAACTTATTTTATTAATTGAAAGTAATAACTGATCGATCCCAAGTTCCCAACGTCCCTATCCGAGTCATAGAACAGATTAGAAGCCAAATACCTACAATTGATTTGGAAAAATTTACGGACGGAAGGTAAATAAACTTTTCCCCAAGACGAACCTGCTATACCCCAAACAGCAGGCGACCGCCGATGGAGTCGCGGATGTAATGTTATGGCTCCTGTGGCTCCGTCCGTCAATTTGTAGGTATTTGGCCTCTAATCTGTTCTATGACTCGGATAGGGACGTTGGGATCGATTACTTATTACTTTAAATTAATAAAATAAATTTTATTATATGTTATAAAAAAAGTTTGACCTTGAATAACAACTCGGAGACTTGACTTATAACTTTGGTGTAATAATAACATTATTCCTTAGATTATGTTCTATTTAAATAATGGGTTTATTTGCATTGGCCGGCACTTTTAAAATTAGCCAAAAATTGTATGGACGTTGGATCTTGTCCTTTTAAGTTTCGGTTTCGGTTTCGGTTTCGGCCGAAACTGAGAGTAAGGCCGAAAGTTCGGTTTCGGTTTGGGTTGAAAAATCAGTTTCGGTCGGACACTAATTAAAAATAATAACAATTAAATTATTACTGGCTAACAGCCAAACTTAGTGAATTGTGAAGGCACGCGCCGTTTTTCTGCATGGTAATAATCTCTAAAGCAGTTTTTTTTAAATAGTAACCAAACCTTGACTGACCGATGATAACACATCTACATAATATAAATAAAAATCACTATGTTAAAGAACAAATCAATGGGCGTGATAGTTTTTCCGTAAAGTGCACGCCACAAAAGTGCTCATTGTGGAATATACTATTTAGTTATAGCACAGAATACATACTATTAGGTTAAAGCAAGGTCTCGTCGTGCGCGAGACGATGAGTAGGATTGTGCCATCAGACAAAATATTAATTCAGAGGCAAATTATAAGCCCGCTTTACACATTCGGCCAACGCATGGAGCCAGTGCATTGGGTCAATACTCAAAGTGTAGAGGTTGGTACAACTAATATGTATATTTATTCTGTGGTAGAGGTTACGTAGTAATGTATTTATTAATCTGTGGTAGAGGTTAATCTGTGGTAGAGGCCTATATTTTATTTAGGTAGCGACATTCCGTACTCTACACGGTGGCCCAATGCGCTGGTTCGGCCGCTCGATGCATCGGCCCAATGTGTACAGCGGGCTTATAGACCTACTAGCTGTCCCGGCAAACGTTGTTTTGCCATTTAAAGTAGTATACTTCATCAGCATATATCTGCGAAAACCGTATGCAAATCGGATCAGTAGTTATCGTGTTAAAGCAAAAGTCTTATACAAAATCTGACCCCCTCTTTTGTCCCTTTAGAGGGGTGGGAGGAATTTTTTTTATACACCAGATGTTAAGTTGGAAGAAGACAAATATATCTGGGAGCTTATGGGGCTATGCGAAAGTGTGTCTGTCTGTCTGTTACCTCTTCACGCCCAAACCGCTGGACCGATTTTGCTGAAATTTGGCATGGAGATACTTTGAGTCTCGGGAAAGGACATAGGACACTTTTTGTCCTGGAAAAATGTACGGTTCTCGCACGATAAACGAGTTTTGGCACAACGAAGTTGCGGGCATCATCTAGTAGAGAATTGAAATCATCTAAAAATAAAGTTTCACGTAAATATCGATTAAACAGATTAAATGATAACATTACAAGCACAATATTTAATTTTAATTTTATTTCCCGTTTCGTGGCAACCCTGGCACATCTGCTCGGTACCTACACCGGTGGCGGCATCGTGCGACATCAAAGGCGTTTCGTTACTGTAGGGATATTGCTATACTGTGACGTTGGTCCATCTTTATAAATCGCTACTAAAATTCGAAGAACTTATATTGGATTGTAATAATAAATACTAATAACATTGTTATTTATTATGTCTGCATGTATGTGCCTTCTTTGTAAAGTGAGTCACCGATTGTGTTTACATTGACATATCACACGAAGGGACGACGTCACCTGTATAGGTAGCAAAATGTAAAAAATTTAATCGTTTACGTACATAATAATTATTACTAATAATAAAAGTTCTGATTTATTCTGATACGGGCGCTTAAATCTCCGGATTTTGGTACTGAATTACCACTATATGAATGTAAAATGTAAACTGAAAAAAAGTTCATTCATCGGCAGGCGGACAAATTTTTTTTTATTTCAAAACTTTTTTCATTATTAATTTTCATGCTTAGGATGATCATACTATTGTCATAAGTAAACATAATAAATGTATGTTTGTAATTTATTTTTAGTCAGCATTGAGCCATTATATTCTCTTTTTTAATATTATAAATATGTAAATGTTTCGAAAATTTACTGCCAGCTTTTCTATTTCCGGCAGTAAGATTCTAGAAACTAGAAATAAATTGACAATATGGCAGAATTGTTTGAAACTTTTTATAGATCATCGTATTACTAACGCGACCTTCCTATGTATGGTATATCAATGGGCTCGGAACCCGGTAAAGTCCCTACGGCCGTTCTAATTTTAAATAAACTATGAGTCGGAAGTCGCGGGACCCACTTGAACCACAGTTAGGGACTTCGAGCAACAGTGGACAGACATGTTGACTAAACTTGTTACTCTCTTTGCGGCTTTTGCTGTTACTACAGCGGCCATTCTTCCTGAGATTGGTATGTAACTGCATTTTTCAAAGCTTTATAACTTTGAAGTGACTTATAAAAGGTTTATATTTGCCAAAAATTTTTTTAAGCTTTTTTTGTGTGCAAAGTCGGAGTAATGATTACTAAAACTAAATTATAAGATTTATAGTATTATTTAAACTTCGATCGTTTCAGTATCGTAGTGCAGACCATAAGCGCGTGCTACGCTCTGTTTATAATAATGAACTATTAGTGTCTTTTACTAAGTCGGGATACTTTGCGGATTCTTTCGCTGTGAAGACCACTTACTTGTGGAATGAAAATATTTAAATTAAAGTTTTTAATTAGTTTTAATCTCATTTAAATAAAATATTTAAATGAGATTAAAACTAACCAACTAACAATCTATATACTTATTATAAAACAAAGTCGCTTTTTTTCCCTCATGTCCCTTTGTTCCCTTTAATCTTTAAAACTACGCAACGGATTTTGGTGATTCTAACAGTGTTAGATAGCCCATTTATCGAGGAAGGTTATAGGCTATATTCAATCACGCTAAGACTAATAGAAGCGAAGAAATAGAGGAAAATGTGGAAAAAACGGGGAAAATTATTTGAAAGGGCTAACTTGAACGCGCTAATCTCAGGAACTACTGTCCGATTTGAAATATTCTTTCAGCGTTAGATAGCCAATTTATTGAGGAAGTCTATATGCTATATTTTATCACGCTAAGACTAATAGGAGAATTTGGAAAGAACGGGGGAAATTATTTGAAAGGGCTTATCTCGCGAACTACTGGAGCAATTTTTATGTTATTTGGCACAGCTAAGAAGTAGACCACGTGAAGGATCATAGGCTATCTATTTTTTCAGTGGCTATTTTATACCCGTGCGTCGCCGGGGCGGGTCGCTAGTAAATAATAATTGTTAGATGGTTAGTTTTAAGGTTATATTGCCCCGTGTATTATTTTTCTGTGGGTTATATTGACAATTCGCAAAATTTATTCCTTTTTAAATAACTTTGACAATTAGATTATTTTGACATTATTTTTTTAACTTAATTTTGACTTGTAACGAGAAATTAGAAATAATTACAACTTTTTACTAATACACAGATAATTATTATGATTTATGACTAATGAATGATGTAATTACTTATAAATTGCCAGCCATAAAAATGTGTCAATAACTTTACTAATTATTATAATTGTGATTATTATTTGGACGTCGTCAACTACGACAAAATATGCGATCTACCGAAATGTTACATCTTTAGCAACCATATTTTATCCAAATAAATATCATTTCATTTCATGAACTACCACTCGAGATTCGTGAGTCGCAGTCACGAGCTTCTTTCAAATCGAAGCTACATAATATTATTTAGAACAAACCTACGCGTCAGTGACGGAGCGTCAAGTTGCGTCAAGTTGTCAAAATATGTGTGTTTTGTATACAAAAAACACATTTGACAACTTGACGCAACTTGACGCTCCGCCACTGACGCGTAGGAGCCTCAGCTTAAAGTCTCTTGCTATATAGTTACTAATATTAACTGCGTGTCTAACTTAATAATATTTATCTCTATTTATATGTAATAATATGTTACAAATATTACATGTAGGTCTATTTAAAATATATTTATTTTTCGCTCAGTTTAGTATCCAATAATTATTGTGAACTATACTACTCTTATTAAATATTTATTATCATTTTTATTATTATTATTAAGTATTTTACTTTTATTTTAGTCATTAAGCTGTTATTCTTTACCCCGCATATTATTTTTAGATTAAATTTTCCTCTTCCGCAGGGTTGCCTGGAAGAGATCGCTCATAGCGATAAGACCGCCCTTGCCCACATTTATGTTTTAGTTTATAGTTTAAGTAACATGATTGTATTTAAATGTAATGTTAGCAATTAAGTATCGATCTATCTATCTATCTAAACGTGTACGTATGTAACTCTAATAATACACAACTTTTTTTAGCTTCCAAAAATGGTGTAAGTTACTCTTTGGAGTTAAATTCTTGTAACAACGGTGACTGCATCAAAATCTGCCGCGCGTTGGTCTTTAACCACGGGTCGTGCAACGGTAACGTTTGTGAGTGCAGCAACTTCGCTAACGAAGTCAGCTACACTCTCCAACAGGACTGCAACCTCCGTGCCTGCGAACAAACATGTCGTCGTCTGGAATTCACTGGCGGCGTTTGCGTCGGCGACCGTTGCAAGTGTGACAACTTCATGACGTCGAAAGGTAAGTAGTATTTAGAATATTGTTAAAAGCCTTGCATAGCGCATAATATGTATTTCATATGAAATAAATCAAATAACATATTTCTTATTTTATTTTTAGATACTAGCCAGGCTCTAGAACTAAGTGCTTGTGACAACAGCGACTGCATCAAAATCTGTCGCGCATTGGGCTTCAACCACGGGTCGTGCGACGGTAACGTTTGTGAGTGCAGCAACTTCGCTCACGAAGTCAGCAACACTCTCAAAGACTGCAACCTCCGTGCCTGCGAACAAACATGTCGTCGTCTGGGATTCACTGGCGGCGTTTGCGTCGGCGACCGTTGCAAGTGTGACAACTTTGTGGAGTTGAAAGGTAAGAATAATGTAGACACTAGAAAGTCATGGTCGTTTTTTTTATTTCAATGCAATACTTAAATTAAAATATGTTTTTTTTTTACAGATTCTAGTCATTCTCTAGAACTAAGTTCTTGTGACAATAGCGACTGCATCAAAATCTGTCGTGCATTGGGCCTCAATCACGGTTCGTGCGACGGCAACGTTTGTGAGTGCAGCAACTACGCTCACAAAGTCAGCAACACTCTTAAAGACTGCAACCTCCGTGCCTGCGAACAAACATGTCGTCGTCTGGGATTCACTGGCGGCGTTTGCGTCGGCGACCGTTGCAAGTGTGACAACTTCATGGAGTCGAAAGGTAAGTAGTATTTAGAATATTGTTAAAAGCCTTGCATAGCGCATAATATGTATTTCATATGAAATAAATCAAATAACATATTTCTTATTTTATTTTTAGATACTAGCCAGTCTCTAGAACTTAGTGCTTGTGACAACAGCGACTGCATCAAAATCTGTCGCGCATTGGGCTTCAACCACGGGTCATGCGACGGTAACGTTTGTGAGTGCAGCAACTTCGCTCACGAAGTCAGCAACACTCTCAAAGACTGCAACCTCCGTGCCTGCGAACAAACATGTCGTCGTCTGGGATTCACTGGCGGCGTTTGCGTTGGCGATCGTTGCAAGTGTGACAACTTTGTGGAGTTGAAAGGTAAGAATAATGTAGACACTAGAAAGTCATGGTAATTTTTTTTATTTCAATGCAATACATAAATTAAAATATATTTTTTTACAGATTCTAGTCATTCTCTAGAACTAAGTTCTTGTGACAATAGCGACTGCATCAAAATCTGTCGTGCATTGGGCTTCAATCACGGCTCGTGCGACGGCAACGTTTGTGAGTGCAGCAACTTCGCTCACAAAGTCAGCAACACTCTCAAAGACTGCAACCTCCGTGCCTGCGAACAAACATGTCGTCGTCTGGGATTCACTGGCGGCGTTTGCGTCGGCGACCGTTGCAAGTGTGACAACTTCATGGAGTCGAAAGGTAAGTAGTATTTAGAATATTGTTAAAAGCCTTGCATAGCGCATAATATGTATTTCATATGAAATAAATCAAATAACATATTTCTTATTTTATTTTTAGATACTAGCCAGTCTCTAGAACTTAGTGCTTGTGACAACAGCGACTGCATCAAAATCTGTCGCGCATTGGGCTTCAACCACGGGTCATGCGACGGTAACGTTTGTGAGTGCAGCAACTTCGCTCACGAAGTCAGCAACACTCTCAAAGACTGCAACCTCCGTGCCTGCGAACAAACATGTCGTCGTCTGGGATTCACTGGCGGCGTTTGCGTTGGCGATCGTTGCAAGTGTGACAACTTTGTGGAGTTGAAAGGTAAGAATAATGTAGAC
This sequence comes from Polyommatus iphigenia, assembly GCA_963422495.1. Classification (NCBI taxonomy): domain Eukaryota; kingdom Metazoa; phylum Arthropoda; class Insecta; order Lepidoptera; family Lycaenidae; genus Polyommatus; species Polyommatus iphigenia. The sequence continues at coordinate 4,742,986 of OY730189.1, forward strand.
ACTAGAAAGTCATGGTAATTTTTTTTATTTCAATGCAATACATAAATTAAAATATATTTTTTTACAGATTCTAGTCATTCTCTAGAACTAAGTTCTTGTGACAATAGCGACTGCATCAAAATCTGTCGTGCATTGGGCTTCAATCACGGCTCGTGCGACGGCAACGTTTGTGAGTGCAGCAACTTCGCTCACAAAGTCAGCAACACTCTCAAAGACTGCAACCTCCGTGCCTGCGAACAAACATGTCGTCGTCTGGGATTCACTGGCGGCGTTTGCGTCGGCGACCGTTGCAAGTGTGACAACTTCATGGAGTCGAAAGGTAAGTAGTATTTAGAATATTGTTAAAAGCCTTGCATAGCGCATAATATGTATTTCATATGAAATAAATCAAATAACATATTTCTTATTTTATTTTTAGATACTAGCCAGTCTCTAGAACTTAGTGCTTGTGACAACAGCGACTGCATCAAAATCTGTCGCGCATTGGGCTTCAACCACGGGTCATGCGACGGTAACGTTTGTGAGTGCAGCAACTTCGCTCACGAAGTCAGCAACACTCTCAAAGACTGCAACCTCCGTGCCTGCGAACAAACATGTCGTCGTCTGGGATTCACTGGCGGCGTTTGCGTTGGCGATCGTTGCAAGTGTGACAACTTTGTGGAGTTGAAAGGTAAGAATAATGTAGACACTAGAAAGTCATGGTAATTTTTTTTATTTCAATGCAATACATAAATTAAAATATATTTTTTTACAGATTCTAGTCATTCTCTAGAACTAAGTTCTTGTGACAATAGCGACTGCATCAAAATCTGTCGTGCATTGGGCTTCAATCACGGCTCGTGCGACGGCAACGTTTGTGAGTGCAGCAACTTCGCTCACAAAGTCAGCAACACTCTCAAAGACTGCAACCTCCGTGCCTGCGAACAAACATGTCGTCGTCTGGGATTCACTGGCGGCGTTTGCGTCGGCGACCGTTGCAAGTGTGATAACTTCGTGAGCATAACAGGTGCTAGATTTTCCGAATATTAAATAGAGTGTAAGAAAATTAAGTGATAATAATACTGAAGTATAATGTCCCTAATATTATGAGGATTAGTGTAAAGCAACAGGGCTGGGAAAGCTATTTTTGTGTTCTATGTTTCTAATTTATAATATAATTCTTAGAAAAGCCACATCGTCATGAATTTGCCCATACAACAATTTTAAAAAAGTTTCATCAACAAAAAAAATTATAAAAAAATCGGCCAAGTGCGAGTCGGACTCGCGCACGAAGGGTTCCGTACCGGTTTAGAGCGAAAGTAGGCAAAAAATTGTGTTTCTTGTATACCCTTAAAATTTAAATACGTATTTACTTGTTTAAAATTTTATTATCTATACATATTATAAAACAAAGTCGCTTTTTTTCCCTCATGTGACGTGTCCCTTTGTTCCCTTTAATCTTTAAAACTACGCAACGGATTTTGATGATTCTTTCAGTGTTAGATACCCCATTTATCGAGGAAGGCTAAAGGCTATATTTTATCACGCTAAGACTAATAGGAGCGAAGAAATAGAGGAAAATGTAGAAAAATCGGGGAAAATTATTTGAAAGGGCTAACTTGAATGCGCTAATCTCAGGAACTACTGGTCCGATTTGAACAATTCTTTCAGTGTTAGATAGCCCATTTATTGAGGAAGGCGATATGCTATATTTTATCTATATGTGGAAAAAACGGGGGAAATTATTTGAAAGGGCTTATCTCGCGAACTACTGGAACAATTTTTATGTTATTTGGCACAGATAAGAAGTAGACCACGTGAAGGATCATAAGGCTATCGATTTTAATAATTTTTTCAGTGGCTATATATTTTATACCCGTGCGATGCCGGGGCGGGTCGCTAGTTAATTATTAAAATACAAATATAATTAAGGACTTTGTGAAAATTTCAAGTACCTAGCTGTTACCATTATTGATTACGAGCGAAAAAAACTTTAAAAAATCACGTTTGTTGTAAATTTTAATTAATATTTTCTTTGCGTTTTTAACGGCAACAGAAATACACAATCTGTGAAAATTTCAGAAGTCTAGCTATAGCGGTTCTATAGCGGTCAGCCTGGAGACAGACGGACAGACGGACAGACATCGAAGTCTCAATAATAGGGTCCAGTTTTTACCCTTTGGGTACGGAACCCTAAAAATTAAAATGGATGGCATAAGAGCCGAAGTATGACCCAGGTTAATATATAGAGGTATAACTAGTTTTCTTTCAGCCGACTATGTTTGTTTCAGCCGAAATTGACGTCCCTTTCAAGCTAGATCTCAGCGCCTGCAACAACGGCGACTGCAACAAAATTTGTCGCGCGTTGGGCTTCCACCGCGGGTCGTGCGACGGAAGTGTTTGTGAATGCACCAACAACGAAGGTAATACCTTCATACTATGTCAGCAGTTTGGTCCCAGTGATAATAATATAGCTTAGTAAACTCATATTGCTCAAAACCTCTCTATAGATATTCACGCATGAACCATACATCTTTCGAGCCCCTGTGTGATCTACTATCTGTTTAATAAACCATACAAGGCAGAGGCTTGCTGTGGCGAATAACTATAAAATGTATTGAAGAATTTCATTGAAATAATTATGATAAATACCGTAGATAAATACACACCTATTTAATACACATTCATGACCCAGCAACTTTGAAACTTTTTGTTCCGTCAGCGGGACTCAAACTCGTGACACCGGCTTGAGCACCACACTCCCAACCACTGAATAGAGCTCTTTTATTATTTACGGCAGCTACTTTTAATCAAATCATATAAATTATTCATTTTTTTTTAATCACAAAATGGTCACTCTGCTTACAATTCATTTGTAGTAATTCGTACGATTTTTTTTATACATTTACTACAGATTACAGTTTAACTGTTTTGAAGATTCAGTTTCTGAATTGATTTTAGAGGAATTGCAAAATGCGACCATTTTAGCCCCCTTGATTCTTCAAAGTAGAAAATCAGTCCAGAATTCTCAGGGTCATATTTTTACACCTAGCCTTAGTACATCGAAGACATTGATTCATAGTCAGTAGGCAGACCTACGTCATTTGGTCGGAATATAATGTCAATATTATGTAATTATTCGTGATCTCAACGGGGCTAAGATGGTCACATTTAGCAATTCCTCTCAATCAATTCAGCAAATGATTTGTCGAAACTGTCAAACTGACAAATGTCAAATTAGTACGAATTGTGCGAATTACTGGACATAGTATGAACTGCAAGCAGAGTGACCATTTTGCGATTTTTAAAAAATTAATCATATTATGATTCATAATATGATTCTTCAAAGAGAACATTTTTTAGCTCCGCTGATCTGTCGGCTAGGTTTGACATAAAACGACCAAGTTACATAGATCCGCCATCTGTCTATGAATCAATTTCTCTGATAGTACAATTATGTCCATGGATAATACGAAGAGGATGTTTACATGCGCCCACTATCATGTTACAGATATCGCCGTGGAAGCCAAGAAGCAGCCATTAGAGCGATGTAACCAGACTATCTGCACCTACTTCTGTCCTAGCATCAAGTACACCGGCGGATGGTGTTTAGGAAAAACATGTTTTTGCTACTAAATACTGCCAATACAAACGCAGAGGTCGGAGTAGACGGCGACAAGCACATACATAATCCCATGAACTTAGAAAAAAAGGCGAACGGAGTCTTGTTATATACAAAACTGTGTCTTCACTTTTCTTCTGAGTCGGCCACGCACACGTTCTGACGCCTGTCAAATAGTATGGACTAGCGCAAGAATGTGTGCGTGCGGACCGTGTACATACAGCCAGCTGGCCGACTCTGAACGACACAGTTTTGTGTATGGTGGGACTCCGTCCGCCTTTTTTTATACGTCCATGCATAATCCTATCAAAAAAAAGTTGCTCACATTATATCAGAATATTGACAGAAACGTTGTCAAACGTCGAACAAAACTTTTTGTTTACTGTCTGTGCTGATGCTGCCGTCTAGCATTTTTACGCATTGCAGTACTGTTATACCTATGCTATTTTTGATCGGGTCTCGTATGTTAAAGCAAGTTACAAAAATGTTTGCCCACCCCAAAAAAGTGTACAATGCCACCTACTATTTTACAATACCACTATAACACTAAGGGCCTGTTTCACCACTTCCTGATAAAGTGCCGGATAGGCTATCCACAACTTATTTGACAGATGCTCCATACTCTATCTGTTAAGGGGCCGGGTACCCTTGGAATTTCTCATACAAACGTAATTCCAAAATCATTTTCTCATACGAAAATATTTAACATGTTTGAGTTATTTTTCAGTTTAAAATAGTAATTACCTAGGTTCCTACATAAAAATTTACTTCAAAATATTTAAACAATTTTTTTTTTTTGTTTTAAATTTTTTTTGAGTAGATTTACTACTAAATATTTAAACACTAAAAAATAGAGTTAAACACTAAAAAATATATAAATAAATAGTAAATTTACTACAAAATATTTAAATACTAAAAAATATTTTTTAGAGATCGACTTCGATTTTGAAGATTCGAATCAACTCGCAAATCGAAATCAAATTAATTTTGTGAGTAAGGTCCGCATAGATTTTCTTCAATGTATTAAAAACTTAACACGATAGACATTAAATACGTAAATTACTTAAATAATATAAGTATTGTGATTTGATACATTTCAAAATATAAGAAATTAAGGTAGACCTAACTTAGTATGTAAGATTTACATTAACATTTTCATGTTTTTTTTTAATAAACTAGAGTAAAATTAAAGCGCTTTTTTTATTTTTTCCTCCCTACTTAGTTTTGCTAAGAAAAATATATCGTTGGGTAGTGACATCAGGGTACTTAGACAACTTGCAATCGGTATTTACGACAGCGAAGTAAAGGTGCTCCCAGACAGAAGTTATATAACGTTATAAAACATTGTGTAACACAATAACATTTTATAACATCGTGTAACTACGCTACAACATGTCAAAAAATAAACGTGTATTTTGTTATAAGTTAAAAAATGTTATACAAAAATGTTATTTAACGTTATATAACTTCTGTCTGGGAGCACCTTAAGGAGTGAGAATTTGAGTAACCAAAATGAGACTCAGGAAGGATTGCTTATGACAATTTACAATTTTGATTTCTAACTTCGCACTCTAAATTATTATGGAATGCAACTTGAATTACTACCCATAAATCTATACTTATCTATACTAATATTATAAAGCGGAAGAGTTTGTTAGTTTATTGTTTGTTTGTTTGAACGCGCTAATCTCAGGAACTACTTGGTCTGATTTCAAAAATTCTGTCAGTGTTAGATAGCCCACTTATCGAGGAAGGCTATAGGCTATATTTTATCACGCTATGACTAATAGGAGCGAAGGAATAGAGGAAAATGTGGAAAAAACGGGGGGAAATTATTTGAAAGGGCTAATTTGAACACGCTAATCTCAGAAACTACTGCCCCCTACCATGACATCTTATAGCAGTATTACTTTCATATTACTTTCAGATTTCGCACAAACAAAAAACATAGCTATGTTTATATAAATAGAGATCATATTTGTTTATGCGAAATTCAAAAGTAATATTAAAATAATACTGCTATAAGAGCTCATGGTAAGGCCCCTGGTCTATACTTTAATATTATAAAGCGGAAGAGTTTGTTAGTTTGTTTGTTTGAACGCGCTAATCTCAGGAACTACTGGTCCGATTTTAAAAATTCTGTCAGTGTTAGATAGCCCATTTATCGAGGAAGGCTATAGGCTATATTTTATCACGCTATGACTAATAGGAGCGAAGGAATAGAGGAAAATGTGGAAAAAACGGGGGGAAATTATTTGAAAGGGCTTATTTGAACACGCTAATCTCAGGAACTGTTGGTCCGATTTGAATAATTCTTTCAGTGTTAGATAGCCCATTTATCGAGAAAGGCTGTAGGCTATATTTTATAACGCCCAGACAAATAGGAGCTAAAAAATAGAGAAAAATGTGGAATAAGCGGGGGAAATTATTTGAAAGGCCTTATCTCACGCACTACTAGAGCAATTTTTCTGTTATTTGGGTCAGATAAGAAGTAGACCACGTGAAGGATCATAGGCTACTTTTGTGGACTAATTTGTCTGTGAAATATCTAATTTACGCGAGCGACGCCGCGCGGAACGTCTAGTAGATAATAAAGACTCTGATGTACCCGCTACATTTCACCCTGGTTATTACTATGGTGATATACGGATAACAAGAACAGAAATACGTAACCAATATTTCTATAATATTGGTTATACAGTATTTCTGTGTAATAGAAAAGTTATTTTAGCTCCAAGATAATTTGGTATCTACCAAGAACCGATAAAGAATTTAGGTGTAGGTTCAAGTATTTTGAAAAATACCGCCGGCTCCGTTTGCCTTTGACCGTAATAACATCAATAAGCCCGTATCTTCGACGAAATATGGCGGTGTGTTCAAGGTCGAGGGGGGCTATTCCCGTGACTCGAACGTCGCTTCGAGCGCAAGCTGATACACTGGGCGCCTGCCATGCCTCGGTTATGGTGAAGCCAAAGCGTAATTTTGTGAGTCGTTAGTCGCAGAATTTCGGTTGGAAGAAATTCTACTGCATTCAGTTTCATAGAAACTTCTTACTTCATTCATACGAGCGTAATTTTGTGAGTTACGACTATTATGAAAAATAATTTACGCGACCAAAATTCTGCAACTCACGACTCACAAAATTACGCTCGTTTGGCTTCACCCGGTGCGAGCTGACATATGAGCTGGCCTAGTCAGTTACTGCGGTGCAGCTACTTGCACCGTGTGACCGCATCATACGAGTTACTATCATATGCGAGCTGCTCGCGTGCGAGTTACTACATTATTTTCTGTTTTCACTCGCCACTTGCCTTCCCCCATCACAGATGTAACTCGACTAGGTGAATTCACTCCTCTCACACTCATTGCCCGTCTACTGTGACGTCAGCAGCGTGCATGGTGACCCAGGGATGCGAGACGAGCTGCTGCGTGACACAGGCACAGTAGCTGCCTGCTGTCACTTCGGCTGCTCGCGCTGTATAAGGGCCTAAGGGCCTTGTTACAACTACATGGAGTAGCGAGATAGTGCTCTCGGCCAATCAAATTGTCTTTTTGCACAGTTTCGCCACTCGATTCATTAGGTGTAACCAGGCTATTACCGCGAATGGCAGTCGACGAAGAGAACTTTGAAGCTTGAGAATTGGGCCCCTGATCGGTTACATTAGTTACGTAAGTTCGACGTAGAGAAGTTTTGGTACGTCACCTTAAGACTGAAAAAAAGTTTTATGTACCCTACTAATAAACGTTTACAACAATATTTATTTCCTTCCAAACTATGAACTTTGAAGAAACAAAAAAAAAAGATACGAACAAGATAAGATATGAACAATCAAAAGCCTGAAACACACTCATCTAGTGTATTACTCGTAGATAAAAGAAATGACGAAATGTTTTCTCGAGAAGGTGTTCTTTTTTTGGATAAAAAGCTAAAATTTTCCATAATGCAATAAAATTGGAACAAACATACCTAATTACCTACTAACCACAATCGTTTAAACAATGTTGCGAACATTCTTCCAACATTTCCTAATGAAGCGGCGTCTTGCGGAGTCACCGACTTCAATATTAACTCCGAGCTGACCCTGACCACCCTGACTCGGACCGAACTGTAATTTTCTATTTACGACCCATAAAGACTTTCATCTCGCTATTCTCCGTGAAAAACGTCTCGCAAGGGTCTTCGTCATTATTTTTTGATTCCCGCCACGTCCACGTGGTTACTATTATGACGGTTTTTTGTGGATATTCAAAATTATTTTCTTTATTTCGCTTAATAGACCTGGATCCCAAAAGGGTAAGACATAACTTACTTTCTGATGGATGAAACCATAGGTTCTTGGTAGTGCCTCGTGTACTTAGAATACCTGCGAATTTGTGTAGCTCTAAGTGTGACACCTGGTCAGGTACCAGGTACCAAAGTGGACAAAAAATGAGTCTTACTTTACTTATTTTCTGATGGCTAATATTTATATATAATTTGTAGATTATTGTTCTGAACTAGTATCATGTAGTGTAAGACACTTTTCGATGACCAAAACTATTATCTGACGTTTTGAAAATAACTTTGTTGCTATTTTTTTTTCAAAGGCGTTCATTTTTATTTTATAAATTAATATAACACATTAGAAAACAATACGATATTGCAAGAATTTATTTTCTACTAGCTGTTGCCCGCGACTTTGTCCGTGTCAGCATACTGCATAGTATAATAACAAAGATGGATAATTTTCCCCTCTTTCCTTACCCAAAGGGTAAAAACGGGACCCGATAACAAAGATATTTCAGTCTGTCCGTCTGTCTGTCTGTCCATATCCAGACTGTACCCCTTTGTAACATGTAGTGAATATTATTAAAGTATGGATACAATTGAGTATTTTTTGGTCATATACCTAGTCAAGTGCCTACCTGTTAGACCCAGATCCCAGAGCGATAAGACAACTTACTATCACAATATGGATGAAACCTTAGGTTCTCAGTAGTTCCTTATGTACTTAGAATACCTTTGAATTTGTGAAGCTCTACATGGAGCTATACTCACTGTCACTCACTCACTCATAATGTGTAAAAATGTCTGTGTGTCTGTCTGTAACCTCTTCACGCCCAAACCGCTTAACCGATTTTGCTGAAATTTGTTGGTACAGATATACTTTGAGCCCTGGGGTTAAAGTATACTTATCCGTTTTTAGCTTAAGGCGACGCCTTGATAATTTGGCTGTAGGCTGTAGCGATATCGATTTTTCTCAGCAATGACTAAAGCTAAGAAATTAAAGTTCAATGTCGGTATTCATCATGTCTTTGTCTTTGAATTGCCCATAGCATAACACGATTGGTCAACTTTTATAACACAGAATAATCAATCAAAAAGACCTCTGTAAAAAAAGGGATTCCTATTTTGTGAACAGAGGAGAGTGATTTAAGCTTCCAAAATTTTTACATATATTAGTTCAAGCATACACTTTAATTTGCCCATAGCTTATATGAAATGTATTTATAGTTTTTAAATTACGCGACAAAAACCATTTTGTCCCTTACGCACTTTCAATTTTTTGCTGTTCCATTGCTTATTTACTATGAGAGACCGGCCCAGCCGCAATACAAAACAAGCAATCTAAAACGTATCCAACACGGTTTTTTACTTTAACGCGGTGTTGCCTTAGCTGATGACGACAAGGATGATGACTGAAACAGGCAGTGTTGTGATTGGATGGACGATGAAAAGTACAATGTTTTTTGTTGATGATTACGATGAATAAATAACAGACAAATACTTGCAGTTAATTATTATAATCATAGTAAAATATATTCTTTTATCTGATATTTTTTCTACTAAAAATAAAATAAAATACCTTATAAAACGAAATAGCTCCAAATAGCTTTACTTTTATATAAATTTACTTCAATATTTATTAATTACGAGATAACATCCGCAGCTTCGTTTCGCAAAATTCCGGGATAAAAAGTATCATATTTCCTAAAAAGTAAAGTATATCCGTACCAAATTTCAGCAAAATTGGTTAAGCGGTTTGGGCGTGAAGAGGTTACAGACAGACAGACAGACATTTTTACACATTATGAGTGAGTGAGTGAGAGTGAGTATAGCTCCATGTAGAGCTTCACAAATTCGAAGGTATTCTAAGTACATAAGGAACTACTGAGAACCTAAGGTTTCATCAATATTGTGATAGTAAGTTGTCTTATCGCTCTGGGATCTGGGTCTAACAGGTAGGCACTTGACTAGGTATATGACCAAAAAATACTCAATTGTATCCATACTTTAATAATATTCACTACGTCATGTTACAAAGGGGAGGTACAGTCTGGATATGGACAGACAGGCAGACGGACAGACTGAAATATCTTTGTTATCGGGTCCCGTTTTTACCCTTTGGGTAAGGAAAGAGGGGAAAATTATCCATCTTTGTTATTATACTATGCAGTATGCTAATACGGACAAAGTTGCGGGCAACAGCTAGTAGAAAATAAATTCTTGCAATATCGTATTGTTTTTAAGGTGTTATATTAATTTATAAAATAAAAATTAACGCCTTTGAAAAAAAATAGCAACAAAGTTATTTTCAAAACGTCTGATAAAAGTTTTGGTCATTGAAAAGTGTCTTACACTACAAGATACTATTTCAGAACAATAATCTACAAATTATATATAAATATTAGCCATCAGAAAATAAGTAAAGTAAGACTCATTTTTTGTCCACTTTGGTACCTGGTACCTGACCAGGTGTCACACTTAGAGCTACACAAGTTCGCAGGTATTCTAAGTACACGAGGCACTACCAAGAACCTATGGTTTCATCCATCAGAAAGTAAGTTATGTCTTATCCCTTTTGGGATCCAGGTCTATAAGTTATAGGCAGTTGACAATTTTAAGATCGCAAGACGATTGGGCAATAGGCGTTTCTATACAATATCTACCAATAACGTGTCATCAGTCATCAGTCATCAGTCATCACTAATGAGTGAGAAAAAAGTCATTTTTTGTCGACCTATGTAATGACTAATGACATAGATCGACAAAAAATTACTTTTTTCGTGTGCCTGTTACTTAATGGCTATTATCCGATTGTTTGCATTAAAAATTAACGAGAAACATAAATTTCAAAAATGAAAGTTTGCTTTTATAGTCTAGGCGAAGACCAATAAAAATATAAGATTTTTGCAAAATTCTTAGAGACTAACTCTCGCCGTAACTAATAAAAAGGGGCTTGGGTTGATATTAGAGTTGAAAGGGGAAGTGTGTCACTGGTACTCACTGTGCGTATTCAATTTTTAGAGAAATTATGAGTTTTGTGTACTTTAAAGCGTAAAAATATCTGGAAAAATGTGTAAAATGGACGTGAAAAGTTTTTGCTATATTTTCAGAAAATTTATTGAAGTATGAGCAAAAAAGTTACTCGCATCAACAAATAGTAGTATTAATCAAGCCTTCGAAATATATTTTAAACTTCCTATTAAAAGCAAAAAAAAATGGGACCCACACATCTCACGTACTTACTAAAGATGCACGCTACAAGCTATGTTTGGAGTGTGCCACCTAAATACAAAAAATAATATCAAATTTTAAACTAATTTCTATATTATTTCCTTCTTAGTGGATGTCAATAATGATATAAATGTAATAAATAAATATGTTTTATTCTATTAACACCAAAGTAAGACAAATAAAATACAAGCGGCACCTGCCTATTCTATAAAATATAGTAGAAAAGTTTTTGCTACATTTGCGGAGAATTTATTGAAATGAGAGTGTTCAGTTTTAGGACTGGACTGGAGCTTTTTTTACTTTTAGGGAGCAAAATGAAAGCCCGTAATACAATGTTGCGTGTATTCGATAGAATGCAAGAAGGAATGACATTGCAAAAGGACACCACGAAGAAAAATTACAACGCCTGGGAAAATAAAATAGCAATCTTGCGTATTCTTGATGTCTTCAAAATCCTGTCAGGTATTGTAGGCCTGAACATCCTCCCGGCCGTTGAAAGGTCCACTTTCAACTATTTAAATCCTCAGCTTTAGGCAAAGGACAGAGTCGGGTGAGAGCTCGCCGTACGCAGCCACGTGCAGTAGTAACCTCTGCTACTCTTGATATAGCATCCGGTCCGGGAAAGAGACGCACCACGCGTCCCAGTCGCCAGCAAAGCGGTGGTAAATTGTCTTCAGCTAACAACACCATGTCACCAATAGCAAGGCGATCGGTATTTTGACGCCATTTGCTTCTCTGCTGCAATTCGCTCAAGTATTCTTTCTGCCACCTCTGCCAGAAATGTTGCCGCAATCTCTGTAGATGTTTGTAGCGTTTTTCTTCGTTGTTGTTCCCGGCGTCGTCCAAAGATGGCGCTGGTGGTAGGGCCGTAAGCGGCCGGCCGATAAGAACTGCCCTGGGGACAAGGGTAGGAGGTCATTTGGAGAAGAGGATAGAGGACACAAGGGACGGCTATTAAGTATTGCTTCCACTTGTGCAAATAGTGTAGATATCTCTTCAACAGTTAATTTACTATTAGCCATAACGCGTTTGATATGAAATTTAGCCGACTTTATTCCAGCCTCCCAGATGCCGCCGAATTGAGGAGCGTAAGTTGGTATAAAATTAAATGTAATACCTTGATGACTTGCAAACTGAGACAAGTGTTCCTCATTTTGTTTGAGAAACTGTCCTATCTCTTTTGCAGCAGTTATAAAATTGCGACCGTTATCGCTGAATATTTCCGTTGGTTTTCCTCTACGCGCAATAAAACGCCTAGGTGTCATAATGAACGCATCCTTACTCATATCACTGACAGCTTCTAGGTGAATACATTTATATCTTAAACATATAAAAAGACAGAGGTAACATTTAATTAAGCGACTTCCGCGGCCCTTTCGGTTTAGTATAAGAAACGGACCCGCAAAGTCCAAGCCAACGGCCAAGAATGGGAAGTCTGGATTAACGCGCTGACAGGTAAGTTATCCATTTTAGGTTGCATAGTTTTACCACGCATGCGTCTGCATATGACACAATTATTAACAGTACTTCTAGCGAGATGTCTACCATTAACGGGCCATACAGACTCCCTCACAATAGCTAACAACAGCTGAGGGCCTGCGTGCATATTATTTATATGTTCCCTGTAAAATATTAATTTGGTTAATTTATGATTAGCATGAAGTAAGATAGGATGTCTCTTTTCATAGGAACAAATAGATGCCTCAAGTCGACCTCCAACCCGAATTAGATTATTCTTATCTAGAAAAGGACAAAGAGAAATTATTTTACTTTTATTATGTAAAGGTTTTGAATTAAGTAGTAAACTATATTCTATGGCAAATGATTCTCTTTGAGCCATAACACATAATGAATCAAATGAGTCGCGGAGTTCTGCAACGGTAAGTATGCCTATACGCTTATTACTGTTTTTTTTTTTAAATTATATATGAACCTAGTAGCATATGCATATGAACGTTGAAGTTTAATTAAAGAAGAAAATCTATCGAATTCTATTACAGTTTAATTATTATGTATTAATATGTGTACTTTTATTTCAGGTATTTCTTTTACAGGATTAGGATTTAGCTTAGGCCATTCAGACTTATCTTTAAGAAGGTAACTAGGTCCGGACCACCATTTATTTAGAGAGATTAAATCCTTAGCATTTACGCTTCTTGAGATTAAATCGGAGGGGTTCTCGTGAGTGGGTACGTACCGCCAGGAGGAAGGCTCTGACAACTCTAGGATTTCGGCTATCCAATTAGCTACAAATAATTTTAACTTTGTTATGTCACTATTTATCCAACTTAATACGACACTTGAGTCGCACCAAGGTACAACATTATCAGGTTTATATCTGAGCGATTCTAACACCGATTTACATAACCTAACAGATAGTAATGCGGCGCACAACTCAAGTCTAGGTATTGTGGTCGGTTGCGGTGGGTGTGTCGTGCCCGTGGCTTCGTCTTGGTTGGCGAGAGGAGCGTCGCAGAGTTTTAGTGGGTAGGATCGCGGCACATACCATCTTCGCCGCGATGAGCCCCACATATCCGCAGCGGGAGTCCCCATCCCCTGCGTCGAATGCGTAATGCATTTCTCTGCGTTAAAAAAAAAAAAAAAAAAAAAAAAAAAAAAAAAAAAAAAAAAAAAAAAAAAAAAAAAAAAAAAAAGGTATTGTGGTCGGCTTTAGCGGCGCACCCTTTGAATTAGCGCATAATAGTTTCACCATAGATTCGCCTTGTGGTGATATAGATTTTAGATAAATACATGTACCATAAGCCTTTTGAGATGCGTCACTGAAAGAATGCAATTCTATAAAAATAGGTGAATTACCTAAAACTAATCTAGGAACATGTAAATTTTTAATGAAATTTAAACTTTCAGATAATTTTAGCCACTCATGTTTTATTTCTAAAGGGACAGGCTGATCCCAATCCAGCTTTTGTTGCCAGAGTTTCTGTAACAATATTTTAGGTTTAATGATAATTGGGCTTAGTATGCCTAAGGGGTCAAATATTCTAAAAGATTTCGAAAAAATTATGCGTTTTGTTACAGTTGACGAGTCATTGGTAAAATCCTTAATTGGAAAGAATAAAGTATCAGTAGAGGGCGTCCAACCGAGACCTAGGGTACTCGTAGACGTACTTATAGTTAAATTATCATTAGTATTCATTTCAATATTTTCGAATATTGATGGTTGATTACTTTTGTATTTTCTTAGATTGAAACATCCAGATTTAAGTACCTTTGCTACTGACCTTTGTATTAGACACAATTCTTCCTCTGTTCTGGCGCCAGTAATCAAGTCGTCAACATAAAAATCATTTTATATAATAGATTTAACTAGCTCATCGTCGCAATCCTCACCTAGCTGCCACAAGCATCGCGTACTCAAATAACTAGCACTTGCGGTCCCATATGTAATAGTATTTGAATTGTATACTTTAACAGGCTGAGAATCGTCATCTCTCCACAGCACCCGCTGCAGATCATCGTGATCTGCAGCGGGTGGGCGGAGGCAGCCTCCTCATAAACGGATATCATGCGATACATCTTCTCAATATCCGCCGTGAGAAGAAACCGGTACTGCCTAGCACGAATTAAAATAGAGAAGAGAGATGGCTGAATGGTAGGACCAACCATTAAAATATCGTTCAATGAATAGCCCGATGAAGACGGAGCAGAACCATCGAACACCACTCGCAGCCTTGTTGACTCACTCTCTTGTTTAAATACCGCATGATGACATAAGTAGTAACAATTATTATTCGAGGAGTTTGAAGCTGGCGAGAGGTGCCCTAATGATTTATACTCATTAACCCATCAGTCGTGGCAAAACGAGACACAATAGCTTTTTCATTGTTATCGCGGCCGGATGTGGCCGCTTGGGGCTTCATGAATTAATGAAATTAGTATATTCTTGTTTTAAAACTGGATTACGCTTAAACCGTTTTTCTAAAGATATTAACCTCTTTTTCGCTAAATTGTAAGTATCTCCAAGACAATCTGGACTATCTAGCAAAGGTAACTTAACACAAAATCTACCGTTACTATCTCTACGTGTGTGCGTAACAAAATCTATCTCACACTCCTTTTCTTTTGTACTTAGTAAGAGTTTTGTGGGAACTTCTTCGATCTCCCAAAATTTAGTTAGATACTTGTTTATATTATCATTTATGTTTGTACTTGAATTAATAGTTAAGTGGTTACATGTAGTATTGTTATTAGTGATCAATTTTGAATAAACTGGACCAGTTAACTTGGGATCTAGGGGTCCGAAGGAACGTTGCTCGTCACCAAGGATCTCCCAAAATAAATCAGCACCAATTAATAGGTCGATAGGAGCTGGTTCATTAAATTGTGGTTCAGCTAATATTATGTCTTTTGGTAATTTAATTGATTTAGGATCAATGAATTGCTTTGGAATGCTTCCTGTTAATTCCTTTAAGACTAGACATGAAGCTGTTAAACTAAAATTGCTAGTTAGAGATTTTATCTCAACATTACAGCTTTCGAGTACATTCATAAAACTAGTATTACCTATCCCTACAGCCTTTAGACAGTCGATGGAGATAGATTTCAATGATATTTGTTCCTTAAGGGATTTAGACAATAAAGAAGATTGACTTCCGCAGTCTAGTAAGGCGCGAACTTTGACCTTTTGCTTAGTCAATGGATTCACGACTAGTACTACAGCTGTTGAAAGTAATATTTCATTAGAGCATTGTTTTGCAAAATATACAGATGATTCGTTTGGTACCTGAATCTGTTCTGTAGTTTCAGCCTCCAGAGCGCCATGGTTACTGGCAGCCGAAACTGGCTCGTGGAGCAACGAGTTATGCCTCTTGTTGCAATCTCGACACGATCCCATGCGGCATTGATCTATAGAATGACTCTGCCTCAAACAATTAGCACATAGTTTGTATTTTTGAACCTTTTTTAGACGCTGATCTATGGACATCGCCTAAAAGGTAGGATAAACATACATTTTATGTTTGTTATCACATATTACGCATGAAATATTATTATTAGCTTGTAATTTTGTTTGTTTATTAAGTGAATGGTAAGTTGTAAATGATTTAGTATTGGAATACTGTCTATTAGAATTAGGTATTTGCTCACCACGTGAGTTACCAAGGGCACTCCTTGAATTATAATTGTTATTGACATTTTCGTGGGATTTATTCCTATTTAGCGATTCTAAAACATCCGCACGATCGACCATAAACTTGTTAAATTGTTCCAAGGTAGCAGTAACACTATCTAAAGAACTTCTGTATTCTTTCCATTTTGAAAGGGTAACACTGTCTAATTTGGACGACAACATAAAAATAACTAAAACATCCCACTTGTCTGTTGGCTGACCAAGACTGTGCAGGGCACGTAAATTCTTAGTAACGTGATCTACCAAAAATCTCAAAGATCGTTCAGACTCACGTGAAAGCGGCTTAATATTAAATAATGAATTTAAGTGATGGTTAATGAGATTTCTCTTATTATTGTAACGACTACATAATAATTTCCAAGCTTCGGCGTAGTTGGCCGAGGACACTTCGAGGTTTGAAATTATTCTAGATGCATCGCCCTCTAAATATGAAATTAAATAGTGAAATTTGTGTATGGGCAAGATGCGTGCATTATTGTGTATTAAATTTTCAAATGTGTCCCGAAATTCTAACCAACGGAAATATGCACCGTCAAATTTTGCAATCTGTATTTGAGGAAGTTTAACACTTAAACTTTCTTGATTTTCGAATTGCATTGTATTCTCAAATACAGAGGCGCGCCTAATCTCAGATTCTATTTTCTTATTAAATTGGTCTAATAAGGTTTTGGCTGTAGCCATATTGATGGTAATATCGTGCTCGATTTTGTCACGCTCTTCTATCTCGTTAGCAATGTTATCCGGACATAAAACTTCTATCTCATTTTGCAAATCATCAACCCGGACTGTAATGCCTCAAACTTAGCCAATTAAATATTTAACTCTGCGAGTTGTATATTTGTTAATTCTTTCAACTCAGAAATGCTATTTAGATAATTACGAAATTTTGTTATTTGTCCCTTAGCGGACGAACGCCTAGTAAGTAAATCTTTAATATGCTGCTTTTTATTAACTTCTGTAGACATTGTAAGTATCGACTTATATATCAAAGGATAGTAATCCAATTATCCTTTGGCTGGTAATTTGCGATTATTCTTCTTAGATTCTCAAGTAGTCCCCCTCATGGGCCACCAAATGTTCAGTTTTAGGACTGGACTGGAGCTTTTTTTACTTTTAGGGAGCAAAATTAAAGCCCGTAATACAATGTTGCGTGTATTCGATAGAATGCAAGAAGGAATGACATTGCAAAAGGACACCACGAAGAAAAATTACAACGCCTGGGAAAATAAAATAGCAATCTTGCGTATTCTTGATGTCTTCAAAATCCTGTCAGGTATTGTAGACCTGAACAGAGAGTTAAAAAGATAGCTGCATCAACAAAGTAATGACTCTGTCAAGCCTATGAAATAATTTTAAAGTTCCTATTTAATACTAGAAAATAAATGGGAGCGCCACATATCTATACCGGAGCACACACCGTACCCGTTTAGGGTATGCTCACCTAGATACAAAAAATATTATTTTTTAAATGTAAATTACGTATTTGTTCCATTTTAATTTTATTTTTGGAATATAAGCAACGATGTAAATAAGAAAATTAATCATATATTTTATTAATTTAATACATAACTGAAAGATGAAAATTCAGGTTTTCTTCAAAATTTGAAATTTCAAAAGCTCTCTGTTTCTATAAAAGTAAACTTTTTGAGTTAAAATCACTGATTCTATAATTAATAAGGTGTAAGACATCCAAATAGGGTGCACAGAACTCAGAGTCAAAAATCGTGTCGACTAGTGATTATCTAATAGCGATTCACCTATAAACAGGGCCGGATCTACCATATGGCTATTTGGGCTTAAGCCCAGAGCCCCATGAGTTCAAGGGCCCCCAGCTATGTCAAGTCAAAGTCAAAAATAGACGATAACGCGATAGAATTCATAATTTCATTAAATTAAACAAATCGTGTGGTTTGTACTTTGTATCCCTGCAAATCCTACTATCAAGGTTTATTATGCAATTTAGACCGTGTTGGCCGGTGTTGGTACTACGAACTGACAGTTAAAATGTAGCCCTAAGTAGTTTCAGCCCAGGGCCTAAGCTCACGGTCCGGCCCTATAAAGACAAGCCCTTCCCGCTCAGGTCTCATCCAACCAAACAGTCCTAAAATTCGAACACCGCGGCATTCCCCGTCCATTTTTTTACCAAGCAATCTTAATGTTATGCGTTGCCTATACCCTTTACACATTATTTTGAAACAAGCAGATACTTTTTATGCCGTGTAGGTTCTAGAGCGTATTATACATACCAATAGAATAAAATATGCATAACAAAATAGGTCATTCACATACTCGAAAAACACAACCCTCCTCCTGGCAGTCGGGTAACGAGTAATTAAGTTATTATTTCGTTACCTTTAAGCTGTAACACACATAATTACAGCGCCCCCTGTGCGTGCTCCGTCGCCAATTATGTTCTAGCATCCTCTAGAGTAAGAGAATAAATGCAGTGAAGGGAGACGGGATCCGTAGCGCCATTTTGTCACGATTAAATTACGACAAATGTGACTTAAAGTTCGCGCGCACTTTGCGACGCTTAGCGCAGCACAAAACTCTAAAGGCAAGATCACACTAAGGCAAAGAATATATACATGACTAAGGGGAGTATCCCTTAGTGCAACCGCTGCAGCGGAGTGGCGCGACACTTAAAGGTCGATACAGACCGCAACGCGACGCGTAGATGCATTTCTAAAGTATTGAATTGATAGACGCAAGACGTCTCACGCTCACGAAATCTGTCAATTCAGTACAAATGTAGAAATGCAGTACGCGTCGCATTGCGGTCTGAATTGACCCATACAGTACATAGAAATGATGGTCTGTCAGGTCTGTGTCACGTAGCGTCGCTGCCGCGTATTGTGATTTGTGGCTTACCTCAAACGATATCAAAGAATATCTAGCCGTCAAGTGTCACGTCCGTAGCAGTATAATTTTTTATTATGTTATTAACATTTCATACTGTATAGTGTATATTAGGCCCTCGAATCAAAATCAACCTGACAGTGCTCTCAAAATCTATCAATGAATTCTGGCACTATAGAAAGCCGCTCATTTGTTTATGGTAGACTGTCGTCAACTGGTCGAGCCAAGCAAATCCTGTTGCGGTGGCCTAGCAGTGTCGTAAGAATATTGCGACGCTGTTTGGCGGTACGCAGGAATGCGGTGCGGTGCAGCGTCGCACCGTGTAGGCTAGGCCTTACTGTCATTATCTAAATTATAAACGTACCTTAAACTTACATAATATTATATACATTTTCAGTTGCGTCTACAATAAAGTCTACCACCGGTTCGGGAGTTAATCCGGCGAGAAGAACTAACAAGAAACTTAACACTTTCACAGCGTAATGAACCGTAAGTCCTTACAACCTTCGGCCTGAAATTAAGGTATTTCAATTAAGAAGTTTTAAGAAGTTTCGCCTTCTTGCCCGGTTATGTGTGATCAGTGGATTCGACAATCAGAGCCTTTGGTCAAATCGTAATCGGTAATTGAAAAAAAACGAAAATGTTTTAGACTCGAATTTACTCTTTCGATACCTGGGGGGCAATGCCCGTTTTCACCAACAACACCTAAAATTTAGGTGTCCCTTAAAAAGCCAATATTCCAAGTTTTGTTCTTGATGAATTTACAACCCCGTAACTCTTAGGTGACGTTTATTTGAAACAAAACAACCTAATACGCGATTCTTCCGTCAAACCATTAGGGGACGTTTATAATTTACGGGATGAATTGACGATCCCGTACACTTAGGTGACGTATGTGGCGACGACGACGGTTGCCTTGACAATGAATTTGTTATATAATGGCCGTCTGATATTTTACTTGTAAAATAGCGAACTCCCATAATTAATATACATACTTATCACAAACCTTCCTCTTTAATCACTCTATCTATTAAAGAAAACCGCAATTAAAGGGAACAAAGGGACATGAGGACAGAAAAAGCGACTTTGTTTTATACTATGTAGTGATATATTACGTCACCTAAGAGTTACGGGGTTGTCAATTCATCAAGAACAAAACTTGAAATATTGGCTTAAGGGACACCTAAATTTTAGGTGTTGTTGAGAATGCGAGAAATAGAGGACGACAGAAAACACGATGGAGAGATATATTTACACAAAAAGTTGGAGAGGACTGGATGAGAGTAGCTAGAGATAGACCGAGGTGGAAGATATTGGGGGAGGCCTACGCCAAAGAGGCGACTATTACCTAAATAGATTATGTATTAGTAGATTGAAACAAATAGAAAATTGAATATTAGATTAATTAATATTGTACACATTGCATGCCAAATAACTATATTTATGTCATTATGTTGTTTGTTGTGTGTTGCATTGATTTATTAATAATATTACTATTGTAATTAAATACTGAAATTATTTGTTAAAATTAACAGCAGACATCTGAAATGTAATTTAAAACAAATGCTATACTTAGTTAAATTAAATATTAGTAAAAAAGGCTTTAATTAATGTATAATGAAATGTTTTAATGAAATGAATTTAAAATTTAAACGGAATAGTATTAAAATAACAAATTAACAATAAATATACAGTACTTATGTAAAACAAATGCTATAGTTAAATTAAAATACTTAGAAAATTATGCTTTAATTAATTTAAAATGGAAGGTTTTAATGAAATCAATTTAAAATTTAAAACAAATAGTACTTACTAATAGTAATAAATACGTATGTAATGTTAAAAGGAAAAAAATAGAATTAAGTAAATATATTTACAATAAATTAAATTAATTGGCAAAATGCTATGTAAAGAAACAAAATATGTTATATAATTATTTTAAGTATTTAGTAATTATGTTTTAACTAATTATTATAATGAAATGTTTTTAATTTAAACAACAATTATAAATTGTAATGTACCTATTAATTTAACCAAATAGTATTTAATAATAACAAAATATATGCATGTAATCTTATAAATTTAAAATTTGTCACAATTACTGGTAATAGAATAAAGGCTATTTTTATTTTTTTTATTTTTATTTTATTTTTATTTTATTTTATTAGATGACGCCCGCAACTCCGTTACGCCAGAATTAAACCGTACATTTTTCCGGGTTAAATAGTATCCTGTGTCCTTTATTATAGACTCAAAGTCTTACTTAATTATACCCAACAAAATTGGTTCAGCGGTTTGGGCGTGACGAGGTAAAAGACAGACAGACATACGAGTGACGACAGACACACATATTCCCCCGAAGCTATGTCAAGTGTATGTAAAAAGCTTTATAAATAAAACCAAATTAAAGAGATGAAGAATTGATTAATAACAGGAATAGCAACTAAAACTATACTTTGTAGTTTGTCCTTTCCCGCCTATAAAGGCATACCAAACAACCCTATCTCACAACAACTATCTATACAATGAATATCCATGATAAATATCCATATCCATACTAATATTTTAATGGGAAAGTGTGTCTGTCTGTCTGTCTATCTGTTACCTCTTCACGTTCAAACCGCTGAACCGATTTTGTTGGAATTTGGCATGGAGATACTTTGAGTCCCGGGAAAGGACATAGGATAATTTTTATCCCGGAAAAATGTACGGTTCCCGCGCGATAAACTAATTTTGGCGCACGGAGTTGCGGGCGTCATCTAGTTATAGGTATTATACGGGGGCTCTCAGGCCACAGAAACCCCCAACGTGGGCAAAAATTATTAATTACTAAAATTAGTATGTTAAGGATAAACAACTGGTATGTTAAGGATAAAATAGTAATAAAAAATTAGAATAAGTATGTGGCGGTACCCACAATTCGCCTAACAATCCTGCATCGCGCTATCGAAGTTTCGGAGAACGGCAAGATATAATATACAACGTCTGAAATGACGTCAGTGGGCTCCGGCCTGACCGGGCATACCACCTCGCTCGGTCGGAAGATCTTCCTTTGTGGCCACCACGCTTATTCCCACAAGTATATTATAGTGTGTATGTGACATGTGTAATGTTGTGTGTACACTGTGAGGTTGCAAACTATGTCTATTATTTATCTAATCGTGAAAACCTGTCATTGGCTTTCTTTTTATATAATAACGGTTCTATTGTATTGTAAATAAAAGCTGTTGGTTTTCCAAAAAAAAATAAAGGCACAAAGGCAACCTTACTTTGGGGCCCCAAAAAACAGCGGCCCCAGTATGGCCCGCTACGCTTCTGACTCTTATAATAAGTAAAAATAATAATATTATTCAAACATATCAACTTAATTTTAATAAGTAACAATAACAAGTCAAAAGTGAACAGTAATTCCACCGCAGGAGTCTGTTATTAGTTCTCAGGAGTTTGATTAGCTCCGAGTTGGGGAACTCACAGAATTAATAAGAGTCACGTATACTCCACGTAACTCTGTAAGTAAACGTATCAGTGCGGTGAGGCTTACGGTGTTACGTTGTTTGATTTGTACATTATACAGTATACAAGGTGTACCAAAACTAAGTGATAGTACTTTAGGGTATGTATCCCCCTGTATAGATTTTACTGTGAAAGTAGCAGATCTGAAAGACGATTTTTTTTTCACTTTTGTATTCCCCATACAAAAGGGAAAAAAAAATGGTCTTTCAGCGCTGCTACTTTCACAGTGAACTCTCTACAAGGAACACGTACACACCCTAAAGTATTATCACTTATTCTTACACCCTGTATAAGGTGTACCAAAACTAAGTGATAGTACTTTAGGGTGTGTTAGGGTGTGTACGAGTCCCTGCATAGAGTTGACTGTGAAAGTATCAGCGCCAAGAGAAAGTTTTTAAGCTATTGCATAGCTTTTATCGCGGGCTTTTAGCGCGGTGACCGAATCAAGAAATTCCGTAACGAAATAAACCTAACATCCTCCACTCAGACCGGCAAAGCGGTACGACGTTCAAAACCGTGCATCTTCGTTTCAGTTCGGCAGATTTCGGCACGGTGTAAATGAATTCTGGGAACTCTTTGACATTTTATGCTACAGCCCGAAAGAGGTCCTACTCTCGAAGTTTTCAAACTTTAAGGACATCATTTGAGAAGGTGGAACATGACGCGGAGAAATCCGGATAAGCCCCGCTTAACGACATCTTAATTAGTTCACACCAAGTCGCAAAAGTTTTTAGGGCTAGTCCCTAGTTCAGGGCTAGGAGTACTTTGATATAGGTCATAAAATGTACAGAGCAGCGTCCGTTGACATTTGCGCGTACCTTTATCCATACTAATATTATAAATGCGAAAGTGTGTCTGTCTGTCTGTCTGTCTGTTACCTCTTCACTCCTAAACCGCTGAACCGATTTTGTTGAAATTTCGTATGGAGATGTCGCTCATTGGAGGAACGTAGGCCCGCAGTGGACGTCAATAGGCTGATGATGATGATGATAAAGTTGCAGGCGTCATCTAGGAATAAACTGAGTAATATGGCAAAGTGCCGTGCTGTATTTTCAAGGCTGCGGTACAAGTTGAACGTTATTTGCTAGACTTTCAGATACACGTTTTTGCATGTGATTGATTTTCTTCGCGAACGAAATATATTAAAATTATATCCCCCTTACCCTCTATATCCAGCGTGGTAGCTATACAATGTGTAGTCGTTGTCTAATAGGTTGCAACCGTTATAATACGTTGTGTAACTATTTCCCCCTTTCTGAGTTTTAGCTTCAAAAATCAAAATATTAACTACCAAACAAATCCTGTCAAAAGACCTTAGAAACTGACCATAATATAACTTCTTATATATCTCGTATCGTATATCTTTCACAAGACATATTTTCCTTGTTTGGGTACCTAGTATTTATTAATAAAATATATACAAACAATCTTCTGGCCATTGAAATACATGTAATGTTATAATGCATGGAAATATATGTATGGAAAGTTAAGGTTACCGCGCGATATTTTCCGGCTCACTGGGCTAGATAACTTGCCGACGACAAAATAATATATCTACTTTATTATCCTTAATTTTGCACCGCTATATTCTACAATATTCCCCCGAAGCTATGTCTTATAGAAATTAGTTTAAAAGTACCTACACGATTGAGAACGTGCAGGAATTATTGGTGGCAACTGGCAGCTCATAATATCAATAAATTTTAAGATACAAGTTTCGCATGATGTGACGCTAATAGGCAGCAGTTTTTTTTAATAAGAGAACGTGAAGGAACTAGGTGGCGGTCCATGACAAGTAAATTATATTAGGATACAATATAATAAGTAGCCTTTATGATTCTCATCAAGTCATCACCTTTGTTGCGTACGTTCCCTATACAAGTAAAAAAATAATACTGTAAAATTTTGAAACAGAATAAATAATTATACTGTTCCAAGATTTTACAGCATGAATATTGAATACACCCAAATAAAAACAACTTTTGAACAATGTTGTTGCTTTATACTAAAGCGGTGCAGTGCCCTAGCACCTCACTCGAATGAAAATGCGATCCTCCCCGTTGCGCCCCACCACAATATGCGCACAGCTTATCAATGGACAAAACTTCAAATGAAAAAAAGGAATTAAGCTTTGGCATTCTCCATTACACGCCGAAATTACGATTTTTATTATAAAGGAAATCCCCATTTTGATTTGAATGCGGCGCCGGCATAGAATTCCCTTAATGAGGGGAGCTAAATGAAACGTTTGCTTCGTTTAATTCACCCGAGAGACTAACTCGAAAATTAATTTACAACGGTCCCACTACAATATATTTTAATCTTTATTTTAATGTTTGAGGGTAGGCTTAGTGCGGTAGGCGAATAAATTACTTTACTACTTAATTTTTATAATCATTATGTTATACAGTTTTAGTATATTATATTATGTGATTTAGATGCTCTAACTAAACACAGAACCTGTCACTTAATAGAAATATACAGAGAATAACTGTACAACTGCTTGTTTTTGTCTGTCAAATGACCCTGATGAATTGTAATGATCAAGGTGTTCGTACCATCATAAATGCACTGCGTAGCTCGTAGCATCATAGATGCACTTCGTAGCGCTTCGTAGCTCGTAGCATCATAGATGCACTTCGTAGCGCTTCGTAGCTCGTAGCATCATAGGGGAGATCGCACACGTCACACTTTTTGTGTGATCGAGTCTGCGGCTTACATACAATCTGCATGGCGCGCGCCATCAGAATGTATGGAAGCCGCAGACTCGATCACACAAAAAGTGTGATAGTACGGTCCCCAATACCGTTCTTACCCTACTTCCGTTCAACTCATCTCCGTCCTACGAATTATTGGTATGTACTTATTGGGCATATTTTCTTGAACACGAAAAGTGCTGTTGTCACTTCCTAAGTGTAAAGAGGTGGTACCTACGACGTCACAATGATGGCCGCCGGGCCTATTTTATTGTGCGGATTATTGAAATATCTACTGAACCGATTTACTTAAATAGGGTGTTAAACGAAAGGTTATTAAATAAGCAACATTTTAGTCTTTAGAACCATCCATGTAAATTAAGTGCCAAGGGAAATATTTCCAAAAAACGTAATTTCTAAAAAAAAATCTTCTTAATTATATAACTTGGTATATAACTTGGTAACCGTCAGGATAATGGAAATATAGGTAATAATAAAATATTTGACTACTTTTATCAGCTTTCTAACGAACTTTAAATCATTCCAATAAAGCAATAAACAACGGAACTGCAGCCGTTTGAATGAGTCTCGGTAGCGCTGAACCCATAACGGTAGCTAAGCTACTGGGCTGGTTTTCTATAGAATGATAATAGAATTTTGAATAAAAAGCATGAAAGTTGGTAATAAAAATATATATAAGTATGCTAGTACTTATTCATAGGTTGTATTTACTGTTTTTTTAATGTGGCTAGCATAATAATAAGTTATGGGTAGGTATATATGTGTTGTACTAAAGTTACTGATAAAATTATTAAAAAATATAAAAAAAATGTTTCAAATTAATGTCCTGAATCTGATTTTCTGAATACCGATTATAACATTTGTAACCGACATGACACATCCACAACGGGATGAACGGGAACCAGCTTTACATTGACATGATATTATAAGTTCGAGATCTATCAATGAGATTGAATTTACGGATGAAGTAACTGGCAATAAGAGATTGATATCCCCGTTCTTTCAGCCACAGCTTATGGGTTCAGGAAGCGTGGGCTTTGCTACTTGGGCGTTCTCCCAATGTAACGTCTGGTAGTTCGATCTTAGCGCATGCTGTCGAAAGGCTTGTCGTATCAGCGGTAACTTATAAAGTTATGACAAGTTGAAGCTTGAAAAATAATTTCTTTTGATAGGAAATCGGAGAAACTTTCTTAAAGTATTAGACGTTAAGGGTGTCTGGCAATAGGAAGTACCTTCTTTGATGTTCTGGAACATTGCTGCTCTTAAGTTGTCTAGGTTATCCAGTTCTTTGAGTCCGCGGTCTTGTTTGTATACATAAGAGTGACAAATCTTTCAGCGTTACAAAATCGTTCTTCTGTAAGTTGAGCTAACACCAAAATTTGAAAGGAGTTGATAATGGAAAATCGGCCAGCTTGATTTTTTTGTGTGATCTGACAACGTAGTGGCACACCCAGTTAGAGTGTGAAAAGCCAGCAATAATTTCCTCTTATCGGTTGTTTGTTTTTTGGTAGTGCCAGATTTCATCCACACAACACTTGGTTGTTTCTCAGAGAAGTGCATAACGAGTAGTAGCACAACATTGTCGCGACAATTTACTGTTAACCGTACAAAGCCCGAATGTTTACAATCAATCACATGTAGTATGAAACGGGTATCAGCTTCTTCTTGAGTACTTCTTAAATGATCCACGTTTCTTTGTAAATATATTAGAACTATCATGTTCTTCGTCCGAATATCCACCTGAAAATAAAAGTTCCTGTGTTATGTCAAGTTTTGATGCTTAAATAGTAATTTCTTTTGAGCAACTGAAATATCTTTGTTATCGGGTCCCGTTTTTACCCTTTGGGTAAGGAAAGAGGGGAAAATTATCCATCTTTGTTATTATACTATGCAGTATGCTAATACGGACAAAGTTGCGGGCAACAGCTAGTAGAAAATAAATTCTTGCAATATCGTATTGTTTTTAAGGTGTTATATTAATTTATAAAATAAAAATTAACGCCTTTGAAAAAAAATAGCAACAAAGTTATTTTCAAAACGTCTGATAAAAGTTTTGGTCATTGAAAAGTGTCTTACACTACAAGATACTATTTCAGAACAATAATCTACAAATTATATATAAATATTAGCCATCAGAAAATAAGTAAAGTAAGACTCATTTTTTGTCCACTTTGGTACCTGGTACCTGACCAGGTGTCACACTTAGAGCTACACAAGTTCGCAGGTATTCTAAGTACACGAGGCACTACCAAGAACCTATGGTTTCATCCATCAGAAAGTAAGTTATGTCTTATCCCTTTTGGGATCCAGGTCTATAAGTTATAGGCAGTTGACAATTTTAAGATCGCAAGACGATTGGGCAATAGGCGTTTCTATACAATATCTACCAATAACGTGTCATCAGTCATCAGTCATCAGTCATCACTAATGAGTGAGAAAAAAGTCATTTTTTGTCGACCTATGTAATGACTAATGACATAGATCGACAAAAAATGACTTTTTTCGTGTGCCTGTTACTTAATGGCTATTATCCGATTGTTTGCATTAAAAATTAACGAGAAACATAAATTTCAAAAATGAAAGTTTGCTTTTATAGTCTAGGCGAAGACCAATAAAAATATAAGATTTTTGCAAAATTCTTAGAGACTAACTCTCGCCGTAACTAATAAAAAGGGGCTTGGGTTGATATTAGAGTTGAAAGGGGAAGTGTGTCACTGGTACTCACTGTGCGTATTCAATTTTTAGAGAAATTATGAGTTTTGTGTACTTTAAAGCGTAAAAATATCTGGAAAAATGTGTAAAATGGACGTGAAAAGTTTTTGCTATATTTTCAGAAAATTTATTGAAGTATGAGCAAAAAAGTTACTCGCATCAACAAATAGTAGTATTAATCAAGCCTTCGAAATATATTTTAAACTTCCTATTAAAAGCAAAAAAAAATGGGACCCACACATCTCACGTACTTACTAAAGATGCACGCTACAAGCTATGTTTGGAGTGTGCCACCTAAATACAAAAAATAATATCAAATTTTAAACTAATTTCTATATTATTTCCTTCTTAGTGGATGTCAATAATGATATAAATGTAATAAATAAATATGTTTTATTCTATTAACACCAAAGTAAGACAAATAAAATACAAGCGGCACCTGCCTATTCTATAAAATATAGTAGAAAAGTTTTTGCTACATTTGCGGAGAATTTATTGAAATGAGAGTGTTCAGTTTTAGGACTGGACTGGAGCTTTTTTTACTTTTAGGGAGCAAAATGAAAGCCCGTAATACAATGTTGCGTGTATTCGATAGAATGCAAGAAGGAATGACATTGCAAAAGGACACCACGAAGAAAAATTACAACGCCTGGGAAAATAAAATAGCAATCTTGCGTATTCTTGATGTCTTCAAAATCCTGTCAGGTATTGTAGGCCTGAACATCCTCCCGGCCGTTGAAAGGTCCACTTTCAACTATTTAAATCCTCAGCTTTAGGCAAAGGACAGAGTCGGGTGAGAGCTCGCCGTACGCAGCCACATGCAGTAGTAACCTCTGCTACTCTTGATATAGGAAGGATATATAGGAAAGAGACGCACCACGCGTCCCAGTCGCCAGCAAAGCGGTGGTAAATTGTCTTCAGCTAACAACACCATGTCACCAATAGCAAGGCGATCGGTATTTTGACGCCATTTGCTTCTCTGCTGCAATTCGCTCAAGTATTCTTTCTGCCACCTCTGCCAGAAATGTTGCCGCAATCTCTGTAGATGTTTGTAGCGTTTTTCTTCGTTGTTGTTCCCGGCGTCGTCCAAAGATGGCGCTGGTGGTAGGGCCGTAAGCGGCCGGCCGATAAGAACTGCCCTGGGGACAAGGGTAGGAGGTCATTTGGAGAAGAGGATAGAGGACACAAGGGACGGCTATTAAGTATTGCTTCCACTTGTGCAAATAGTGTAGATATCTCTTCAACAGTTAATTTACTATTAGCCATAACGCGTTTGATATGAAATTTAGCCGACTTTATTCCAGCCTCCCAGATGCCGCCGAATTGAGGAGCGTAAGTTGGTATAAAATTAAATGTAATACCTTGATGACTTGCAAACTGAGACAAGTGTTCCTCATTTTGTTTGAGAAACTGTCCTATCTCTTTTGCAGCAGTTATAAAATTGCGACCGTTATCGCTGAATATTTCCGTTGGTTTTCCTCTACGCGCAATAAAACGCCTAGGTGTCATAATGAACGCATCCTTACTCATATCACTGACAGCTTCTAGGTGAATACATTTATATCTTAAACATATAAAAAGACAGAGGTAACATTTAATTAAGCGACTTCCGCGGCCCTTTCGGTTTAGTATAAGAAACGGACCCGCAAAGTCCAAGCCAACGGCCAAGAATGGGAAGTCTGGATTAACGCGCTGACAGGTAAGTTATCCATTTTAGGTTGCATAGTTTTACCACGCATGCGTCTGCATATGACACAATTATTAACAGTACTTCTAGCGAGATGTCTACCATTAACGGGCCATACAGACTCCCTCACAATAGCTAACAACAGCTGAGGGCCTGCGTGCATATTATTTATATGTTCCCTGTAAAATATTAATTTGGTTAATTTATGATTAGCATGAAGTAAGATAGGATGTCTCTTTTCATAGGAACAAATAGATGCCTCAAGTCGACCTCCAACCCGAATTAGATTATTCTTATCTAGAAAAGGACAAAGAGAAATTATTTTACTTTTATTATGTAAAGGTTTTGAATTAAGTAGTAAACTATATTCTATGGCAAATGATTCTCTTTGAGCCATAACACATAATGAATCAAATGAGTCGCGGAGTTCTGCAACGGTAAGTATGCCTATACGCTTATTACTGTTTTTTTTTTTAAATTATATATGAACCTAGTAGCATATGCATATGAACGTTGAAGTTTAATTAAAGAAGAAAATCTATCGAATTCTATTACAGTATAATTATTATGTATTAATATGTGTACTTTTATTTCAGGTATTTCTTTTACAGGATTAGGATTTAGCTTAGGCCATTCAGACTTATCTTTAAGAAGGTAACTAGGTCCGGACCACCATTTATTTAGAGAGATTAAATCCTTAGCATTTACGCTTCTTGAGATTAAATCGGAGGGGTTCTCGTGAGTGGGTACGTACCGCCAGGAGGAAGGCTCTGACAACTCTAGGATTTCGGCTATCCAATTAGCTACAAATAATTTTAACTTTGTTATGTCACTATTTATCCAACTTAATACGACACTTGAGTCGCACCAAGGTACAACATTATCAGGTTTATATCTGAGCGATTCTAACACCGATTTACATAACCTAACAGATAGTAATGCGGCGCACAACTCAAGTCTAGGTATTGTGGTCGGTTGCGGTGGGTGTGTCGTGCCCGTGGCTTCGTCTTGGTTGGCGAGAGGAGCGTCGCAGAGTTTTAGTGGGTAGGATCGCGGCACATACCATCTTCGCCGCGATGAGCCCCACATATCCGCAGCGGGAGTCCCCATCCCCTGCGTCGAATGCGTAATGCATTTCTCTGCGTTAAAAAAAAAAAAAAAAAAAAAAAAAAAAAAAAAAAAAAAAAAAAAAAAAAAAAAAAAAAAAGGTATTGTGGTCGGCTTTAGCGGCGCACCCTTTGAATTAGCGCATAATAGTTTCACCATAGATTCGCCTTGTGGTGATATAGATTTTAGATAAATACATGTACCATAAGCCTTTTGAGATGCGTCACTGAAAGAATGCAATTCTATAAAAATAGGTGAATTACCTAAAACTAATCTAGGAACATGTAAATTTTTAATGAAATTTAAACTTTCAGATAATTTTAGCCACTCATGTTTTATTTCTAAAGGGACAGGCTGATCCCAATCCAGCTTTTGTTGCCAGAGTTTCTGTAACAATATTTTAGGTTTAATGATAATTGGGCTTAGTATGCCTAAGGGGTCAAATATTCTAAAAGATTTCGAAAAAATTATGCGTTTTGTTACAGTTGACGAGTCATTGGTAAAATCCTTAATTGGAAAGAATAAAGTATCAGTAGAGGGCGTCCAACCGAGACCTAGGGTACTCGTAGACGTACTTATAGTTAAATTATCATTAGTATTCATTTCAATATTTTCGAATATTGATGGTTGATTACTTTTGTATTTTCTTAGATTGAAACATCCAGATTTAAGTACCTTTGCTACTGACCTTTGTATTAGACACAATTCTTCCTCTGTGCTGGCGCCAGTGATCAAGTCGTCAACATAAAAATCATTTTGTATAATAGATTTAACTAGCTCATCGTCGCAATCCTCACCTAGCTGCCACAAGCATCGCGTACTCAAATAACTAGCACTTGCGGTCCCATATGTAATAGTATTTGAATTGTATACTTTAACAGGCTGAGAATCGTCATCTCTCCACAGCACCCGCTGCAGATCATCGTGATCTGCAGCGGGTGGGCGGAGGCAGCCTCCTCATAAACGGATATCATGCGATACATCTTCTCAATATCCGCCGTGAGAAGAAACCGGTACTGCCTAGCACGAATTAAAATAGAGAAGAGAGATGGCTGAATGGTAGGACCAACCATTAAAATATCGTTCAATGAATAGCCCGATGAAGACGGAGCAGAACCATCGAACACCACTCGCAGCCTTGTTGACTCACTCTCTTGTTTAAATACCGCATGATGACATAAGTAGTAACAATTATTATTCGAGGAGTTTGAAGCTGGCGAGAGGTGCCCTAATGATTTATACTCATTAACCCATCAGTCGTGGCAAAACGAGACACAATAGCTTTTTCATTGTTATCGCGGCCGGATGTGGCCGCTTGGGGCTTCATGAATTAATGAAATTAGTATATTCTTGTTTTAAAACTGGATTACGCTTAAACCGTTTTTCTAAAGATATTAACCTCTTTTTCGCTAAATTGTAAGTATCTCCAAGACAATCTGGACTATCTAGCAAAAAACTTAACACAAAATCTACCGTTACTATCTCTACGTGTGTGCGTAACAAAATGTATCTCACACTCCTTTTCTTTTGTACTTAGTAAGAGTTTTGTGGGAACTTCTTCGATCTCCCAAAATTTAGTTAGATACTTGTTTATATTATCATTTATGTTTGTACTTGAATTAATAGTTAAGTGGTTACATGTAGTATTGTTATTAGTGATCAATTTTGAATAAACTGGACCAGTTAACTTGGGATTTAGGGGTCCGAAGGAACGTTGCTCGTCACCAAGGATCTCCCAAAATAAATCAGCACCAATTAATAGGTCGATAGGAGCTGGTTCATTAAATTGTGGGTAAGCTAATATTATGTCTTTTGGTAATTTAATTGATTTAGGATCAATGAATTGCTTTGGAATGCTTCCTGTTAATTCCTTTAAGACTAGACATGAAGCTGTTAAACTAAAATTGCTAGTTAGAGATTTTATCTCAACATTACAGCTTTCGAGTACATTCATAAAACTAGTATTACCTATCCCTACAGCCTTTAGACAGTCGATGGAGATAGATTTCAATGATATTTGTTCCTTAAGGGATTTAGACAATAAAGAAGATTGTCTTCCGCAGTCTAGTAAGGCGCGAACTTTGACCTTTTGCTTAGTCAATGGAATCACGACTAGTACTACAGCTGTTGAAAGTAATATTTCATTAGAGCATTGTTTTGCAAAATATACAGATGATTCGTTTGGTACCTGAATCTGTTCTGTAGTTTCAGCCTCCAGAGCGCCATGGTTACTGGCAGCCGAAACTGGCTCGTGGAGCAACGAGTTATGCCTCTTGTTGCAATCTCGACACGATCCCATGCGGCATTGATCTATAGAATGACCCTGCCTTAAACAATTAGCACATAGTTTGTATTTTTGAACCTTTTTAGACGCTGATCTATGGACATCGCCTAAAAGGTAGGATAATCATAAATTTTGTGTTTGTTATCACATAATACGCATGAAATATTATTATTAGCTTGTAATTTTGTTTGTTTATTAAATGAATGGTAAGTTGCAAATGATTTAGTATTGGAATACTGTCTATTAGAATTAGGTATTTGCTCACCACGTGAGTTACCAAGGGCACTCCTTGAATTATAATTGTTATTGACATTTTCGTGGGATTTATTCCTATTCAGCGATTCTAAAACATCCGCACGATCGACCATAAACTTGTTAAATTGTTCCAAGATAGCAGTAACACTATCTAAAGAACTTCTGTATTCTTCCCATTTTGAAAGGGTAACACTGTCTAATTTGGACGACAACATAAAAATAACTAAAACATCCCACTTGTCTGTTGGCTGACCAAGACTGTGCAGGGCACGTAAATTTTTAGTAACGTGATCTACCAAAAATCTCAAAGATCGTTCAGACTCACGTGAAAGCGGCTTAATATTAAATAATGAATTTAAGTGATGGTTAATGAGATTTCTCTTATTATTGTAACGACTACATAATAATTTCCAAGCTTCGGCGTAGTTGGCCGAGGACACTTCGAGGTTTGAAATTACTCTAGATGCATCGCCCTCTAAATATGAAATTAAATAGTGAAATTTGTGTATGGGCAAGATGCGTGCATTATTGTGTATTAAATTTTCAAATGTGTCCCGAAATTCTAACCAACGGAAATATGCACCGTCAAATTTTGCAATCTGTATTTGAGGAAGTTTAATACTTAAACTTTCTTGATTTTCAAATTGCATTGTATTCTCAAATACAGAGGTGCGCCTAATCTCAGATTCTATTTTCTTATTAAATTGGTCTAATAAGGTTTTGGCTGTAGCCATATTGATGGTAATATCGTGCTCGATTTTGTCACGCTCTTCTATCTCGTTAGCAGCTCAATGTTATCCGGACATAAAACTTCTATCTCATTTTGCAAATCATCAACCCGGACTGTAATGCCTCAAACTTAGCCAATTAAATATTTAACTCTGCGAGTTGTATATTTGTTAATTCTTTCAACTCAGAAATGCTATTTAGATAATTACGAAATTTTGTTATTTGTCCCTTAGCGGACGAACGCCTAGTAAGTAAATCTTTAATATGCTGCTTTTTATTAACTTCTGTAGACATTGTAAGTATCGACTTATATATCAAAGGATAGTAATCCAATTATCCTTTGGCTGGTAATTTGCGATTATTCTTCTTAGATTCTCAAGTAGTCCCCCTCATGGGCCACCAAATGTTCAGTTTTAGGACTGGACTGGAGCTTTTTTTACTTTTAGGGAGCAAAATTAAAGCCCGTAATACAATGTTGCGTGTATTCGATAGAATGCAAGAAGGAATGACATTGCAAAAGGACACCACGAAGAAAAATTACAACGCCTGGGAAAATAAAATAGCAATCTTGCGTATTCTTGATGTCTTCAAAATCCTGTCAGGTATTGTAGACCTGAACAGAGAGTTAAAAAGATAGCTGCATCAACAAAGTAATGACTCTGTCAAGCCTATGAAATAATTTTAAAGTTCCTATTTAATACTAGAAAATAAATGGGAGCGCCACATATCTATACCGGAGCACACACCGTACCCGTTTAGGGTATGCTCACCTAGATACAAAAAATATTATTTTTTAAATGTAAATTACGTATTTGTTCCATTTTAATTTTATTTTTGGAATATAAGCAACGATGTAAATAAGAAAATTAATCATATATTTTATTAATTTAATACATAACTGAAAGATGAAAATTCAGGTTTTCTTCAAAATTTGAAATTTCAAAAGCTCTCTGTTTCTATAAAAGTAAACTTTTTGAGTTAAAATCACTGATTCTATAATTAATAAGGTGTAAGACATCCAAATAGGGTGCACAGAACTCAGAGTCAAAAATCGTGTCGACTAGTGATTATCTAATAGCGATTCACCTATAAACAGGGCCGGATCTACCATATGGCTATTTGGGCTTAAGCCCAGAGCCCCATGAGTTCAAGGGCCCCCAGCTATGTCAAGTCAAAGTCAAAAATAGACGATAACGCGATAGAATTCATAATTTCATTAAATTAAACAAATCGTGTGGTTTGTACTTTGTATCCCTGCAAATCCTACTATCAAGGTTTATTATGCAATTTAGACCGTGTTGGCCGGTGTTGGTACTACGAACTGACAGTTAAAATGTAGCCCTAAGTAGTTTCAGCCCAGGGCCTAAGCTCACGGTCCGGCCCTATAAAGACAAGCCCTTCCCGCTCAGGTCTCATCCAACCAAACAGTCCTAAAATTCGAACACCGCGGCATTCCCCGTCCATTTTTTTACCAAGCAATCTTAATGTTATGCGTTGCCTATACCCTTTACACATTATTTTGAAACAAGCAGATACTTTTTATGCCGTGTAGGTTCTAGAGCGTATTATACATACCAATAGAATAAAATATGCATAACAAAATAGGTCATTCACATACTCGAAAAACACAACCCTCCTCCTGGCAGTCGGGTAACGAGTAATTAAGTTATTATTTCGTTACCTTTAAGCTGTAACACACATAATTACAGCGCCCCCTGTGCGTGCTCCGTCGCCAATTATGTTCTAGCATCCTCTAGAGTAAGAGAATAAATGCAGTGAAGGGAGACGGGATCCGTAGCGCCATTTTGTCACGATTAAATTACGACAAATGTGACTTAAAGTTCGCGCGCACTTTGCGACGCTTAGCGCAGCACAAAACTCTAAAGGCAAGATCACACTAAGGCAAAGAATATATACATGACTAAGGGGAGTATCCCTTAGTGCAACCGCTGCAGCGGAGTGGCGCGACACTTAAAGGTCGATACAGACCGCAACGCGACGCGTAGATGCATTTCTAAAGTATTGAATTGATAGACGCAAGACGTCTCACGCTCACGAAATCTGTCAATTCAGTACAAATGTAGAAATGCAGTACGCGTCGCATTGCGGTCTGAATTGACCCATACAGTACATAGAAATGATGGTCTGTCAGGTCTGTGTCACGTAGCGTCGCTGCCGCGTATTGTGATTTGTGGCTTACCTCAAACGATATCAAAGAATATCTAGCCGTCAAGTGTCACGTCCGTAGCAGTATAATTTTTTATTATGTTATTAACATTTCATACTGTATAGTGTATATTAGGCCCTCGAATCAAAATCAACCTGACAGTGCTCTCAAAATCTATCAATGAATTCTGGCACTATAGAAAGCCGCTCATTTGTTTATGGTAGACTGTCGTCAACTGGTCGAGCCAAGCAAATCCTGTTGCGGTGGCCTAGCAGTGTCGTAAGAATATTGCGACGCTGTTTGGCGGTACGCAGGAATGCGGTGCGGTGCAGCGTCGCACCGTGTAGGCTAGGCCTTACTGTCATTATCTAAATTATAAACGTACCTTAAACTTACATAATATTATATACATTTTCAGTTGCGTCTACAATAAAGTCTACCACCGGTTCGGGAGTTAATCCGGCGAGAAGAACTAACAAGAAACTTAACACTTTCACAGCGTAATGAACCGTAAGTCCTTACAACCTTCGGCCTGAAATTAAGGTATTTCAATTAAGAAGTTTTAAGAAGTTTCGCCTTCTTGCCCGGTTATGTGTGATCAGTGGATTCGACAATCAGAGCCTTTGGTCAAATCGTAATCGGTAATTGAAAAAAAACGAAAATGTTTTAGACTCGAATTTACTCTTTCGATACCTGGGGGGCAATGCCCGTTTTCACCAACAACACCTAAAATTTAGGTGTCCCTTAAAAAGCCAATATTCCAAGTTTTGTTCTTGATGAATTTACAACCCCGTAACTCTTAGGTGACGTTTATTTGAAACAAAACAACCTAATACGCGATTCTTCCGTCAAACCATTAGGGGACGTTTATAATTTACGGGATGAATTGACGATCCCGTACACTTAGGTGACGTATGTGGCGACGACGACGGTTGCCTTGACAATGAATTTGTTATATAATGGCCGTCTGATATTTTACTTGTAAAATAGCGAACTCCCATAATTAATATACATACTTATCACAAACCTTCCTCTTTAATCACTCTATCTATTAAAGAAAACCGCAATTAAAGGGAACAAAGGGACATGAGGACAGAAAAAGCGACTTTGTTTTATACTATGTAGTGATATATTACGTCACCTAAGAGTTACGGGGTTGTCAATTCATCAAGAACAAAACTTGAAATATTGGCTTAAGGGACACCTAAATTTTAGGTGTTGTTGGTGTAAACGGGCATTAGCCAACTAGTTTGTCTTTATCTCTTCCTATAAGAAAGGCTGATCGAAATGTATGGAATTGACATGACATGAGTTTAATGCCGTCGACATAATAATGTTATCGTACGCTAAGGTCAAAACGTCTTGGCAAGCCCCCTGATGAGATCCCTGCCGTTGCTATTTAATGCAATTTGACTATGTACCCAGGCAAAATTGAAAAGCTTTTAACATAACACGTGGCAAAGTCACATGGTCCTTGCGATAGCTTTATTTATTCAGACTCCTTACATTTTTTTTCTAACTTCACTGTCGTATCGAATGCAATTTGTCTAACTACCCAGCGGCGGCTGCCAAACTGTCGAACTTTCAATAACTTTCGGCGTAATTGGATAAAGGTAACTTGTCAAAAAGTAATTAATTTTTAGTTCAATCAGTTACGATTCTCCCGCGTGTATTGAGTTTATTGAAATCAATGTAGGCATTGTGAAATTGTACGCTTTTGTTTATAGGCACATAAATTATACATATTAGGATTTATGAGTAACTAGATGACGCCCGCAACTCCGTTACGCCAGAATTAAACCGTACATTTTTCCGGGTTAAATAGTATCCTGTGTCCTTTATTATAGACTCAAAGTCTTACTTAATTATACCCAACAAAATTGGTTCAGCGGTTTGGGCGTGACGAGGTAAAAGACAGACAGACATACGAGTGACGACAGACACACATATTCCCCCGAAGCTATGTCAAGTGTATGTAAAAAGCTTTATAAATAAAACCAAATTAAAGAGATGAAGAATTGATTAATAACAGGAATAGCAACTAAAACTATACTTTGTAGTTTGTCCTTTCCCGCCTATAAAGGCATACCAAACAACCCTATCTCACAACAACTATCTATACAATGAATATCCATGATAAATATCCATATCCATACTAATATTTTAATGGGAAAGTGTGTCTGTCTGTCTGTCTATCTGTTACCTCTTCACGTTCAAACCGCTGAACCGATTTTGTTGGAATTTGGCATGGAGATACTTTGAGTCCCGGGAAAGGACATAGGATAATTTTTATCCCGGAAAAATGTACGGTTCCCGCGCGATAAACTAATTTTGGCGCACGGAGTTGCGGGCGTCATCTAGTTATAGGTATTATACGGGGGCTCTCAGGCCACAGAAACCCCCAACGTGGGCAAAAATTATTAATTACTAAAATTAGTATGTTAAGGATAAACAACTGGTATGTTAAGGATAAAATAGTAATAAAAAATTAGAATAAGTATGTGGCGGTACCCACAATTCGCCTAACAATCCTGCATCGGGCTATCGAAGTTTCGGAGAACGGCAAGATATATACAACGTCTGAAATAACGTCAGTGGGCTCCGGCCTGACCGGGCATACCACCTCGCTCGGTCGGAAGATCTTCCTTTGTGGCCACCACGCTTATTCCCACAAGTATATTATAGTGTGTATGTGACATGTGTAATGTTGTGTGTACACTGTGAGGTTGCAAACTATGTCTATTATTTATCTAATCGTGAAAACCTGTCATTGGCTTTCTTTTTATATAATAACGGTTCTATTGTATTGTAAATAAAAGCTGTTGGTTTTCCAAAAAAAAATAAAAAAAAATAAAGGCACAAAGGCAACCTTACTTTGGGGCCCCAAAAAACAGCGGCCCCAGTATGGCCCGCTACGCTTCTGACTCTTATAATAAGTAAAAATAATAATATTATTCAAACATATCAACTTAATTTTAATAAGTAACAATAACAAGTCAAAAGTGAACAGTAATTCCACCGCAGGAGTCTGTTATTAGTTCTCAGGAGTTTGATTAGCTCCGAGTTGGGGAACTCACAGAATTAATAAGAGTCACGTATACTCCACGTAACTCTGTAAGTAAACGTATCAGTGCGGTGAGGCTTACGGTGTTACGTTGTTTGATTTGTACATTATACAGTATACAAGGTGTACCAAAACTAAGTGATAGTACTTTAGGGTATGTATCCCCCTGTATAGATTTTACTGTGAAAGTAGCAGCTCTGAAAGACGATTTTTTTTTCACTTTTGTATTCCCCATACAAAAGGGAAAAAAAAATGGTCTTTCAGCGCTGCTACTTTCACAGTGAACTCTCTACAAGGAACACGTACACACCCTAAAGTATTATCACTTATTCTTACACCCTGTATAAGGTGTACCAAAACTAAGTGATAGTACTTTAGGGTGTGTTAGGGTGTGTACGAGTCCCTGCATAGAGTTGACTGTGAAAGTATCAGCGCCAAGAGAAAGTTTTTAAGCTATTGCATAGCTTTTATCGCGGGCTTTTAGCGCGGTGACCGAATCAAGAAATTCCGTAACGAAATAAACCTAACATCCTCCACTCAGACCGGCAAAGCGGTACGACGTTCAAAACCGTGCATCTTCGTTTCAGTTCGGCAGATTTCGGCACGGTGTAAATGAATTCTGGGAACTCTTTGACATTTTATGCTACAGCCCGAAAGAGGTCCTACTCTCGAAGTTTTCAAACTTTAAGGACATCATTTGAGAAGGTGGAACATGACGCGGAGAAATCCGGATAAGCCCCGCTTAACGACATCTTAATTAGTTCACACCAAGTCGCAAAAGTTTTTAGGGCTAGTCCCTAGTTCAGGGCTAGGAGTACTTTGATATAGGTCATAAAATGTACAGAGCAGCGTCCGTTGACATTTGCGCGTACCTTTATCCATACTAATATTATAAATGCGAAAGTGTGTCTGTCTGTCTGTCTGTCTGTTACCTCTTCACTCCTAAACCGCTGAACCGATTTTGTTGAAATTTCGTATGGAGATGTCGCTCATTGGAGGAACGTAGGCCCGCAGTGGACGTCAATAGGCTGATGATGATGATGATAAAGTTGCAGGCGTCATCTAGGAATAAACTGAGTAATATGGCAAAGTGCCGTGCTGTATTTTCAAGGCTGCGGTACAAGTTGAACGTTATTTGCTAGACTTTCAGATACACGTTTTTGCATGTGATTGATTTTCTTCGCGAACGAAATATATTAAAATTATATCCCCCTTACCCTCTATATCCAGCGTGGTAGCTATACAATGTGTAGTCGTTGTCTAATAGGTTGCAACCGTTATAATACGTTGTGTAACTATTTCCCCCTTTCTGAGTTTTAGCTTCAAAAATCAAAATATTAACTACCAAACAAATCCTGTCAAAAGACCTTAGAAACTGACCATAATATAACTTCTTATATATCTCGTATCGTATATCTTTCACAAGACATATTTTCCTTGTTTGGGTACCTAGTATTTATTAATAAAATATATACAAACAATCTTCTGGCCATTGAAATACATGTAATGTTATAATGCATGGAAATATATGTATGGAAAGTTAAGGTTACCGCGCGATATTTTCCGGCTCACTGGGCTAGATAACTTGCCGACGACAAAATAATATATCTACTTTATTATCCTTAATTTTGCACCGCTATATTCTACAATATTCCCCCGAAGCTATGTCTTATAGAAATTAGTTTAAAAGTACCTACACGATTGAGAACGTGCAGGAATTATTGGTGGCAACTGGCAGCTCATAATATCAATAAATTTTAAGATACAAGTTTCGCATGATGTGACGCTAATAGGCAGCAGTTTTTTTTAATAAGAGAACGTGAAGGAACTAGGTGGCGGTCCATGACAAGTAAATTATATTAGGATACAATATAATAAGTAGCCTTTATGATTCTCATCAAGTCATCACCTTTGTTGCGTACGTTCCCTATACAAGTAAAAAAATAATACTGTAAAATTTTGAAACAGAATAAATAATTATACTGTTCCAAGATTTTACAGCATGAATATTGAATACACCCAAATAAAAACAACTTTTGAACAATGTTGTTGCTTTATACTAAAGCGGTGCAGTGCCCTAGCACCTCACTCGAATGAAAATGCGATCCTCCCCGTTGCGCCCCACCACAATATGCGCACAGCTTATCAATGGACAAAACTTCAAATGAAAAAAAGGAATTAAGCTTTGGCATTCTCCATTACACGCCGAAATTACGATTTTTATTATAAAGGAAATCCCCATTTTGATTTGAATGCGGCGCCGGCATAGAATTCCCTTAATGAGGGGAGCTAAATGAAACGTTTGCTTCGTTTAATTCACCCGAGAGACTAACTCGAAAATTAATTTACAACGGTCCCACTACAATATATTTTAATCTTTATTTTAATGTTTGAGGGTAGGCTTAGTGCGGTAGGCGAATAAATTACTTTACTACTTAATTTTTATAATCATTATGTTATACAGTTTTAGTATATTATATTATGTGATTTAGATGCTCTAACTAAACACAGAACCTGTCACTTAATAGAAATATACAGAGAATAACTGTACAACTGCTTGTTTTTGTCTGTCAAATGACCCTGATGAATTGTAATGATCAAGGTGTTCGTACCATCATAAATGCACTGCGTAGCTCGTAGCATCATAGATGCACTTCGTAGCGCTTCGTAGCTCGTAGCATCATAGATGCACTTCGTAGCGCTTCGTAGCTCGTAGCATCATAGGGGAGATCGCACACGTCACACTTTTTGTGTGATCGAGTCTGCGGCTTACATACAATCTGCATGGCGCGCGCCATCAGAATGTATGGAAGCCGCAGACTCGATCACACAAAAAGTGTGATAGTACGGTCCCCAATACCGTTCTTACCCTACTTCCGTTCAACTCATCTCCGTCCTACGAATTATTGGTATGTACTTATTGGGCATATTTTCTTGAACACGAAAAGTGCTGTTGTCACTTCCTAAGTGTAAAGAGGTGGTACCTACGACGTCACAATGATGGCCGCCGGGCCTATTTTATTGTGCGGATTATTGAAATATCTACTGAACCGATTTACTTAAATAGGGTGTTAAACGAAAGGTTATTAAATAAGCAACATTTTAGTCTTTAGAACCATCCATGTAAATTAAGTGCCAAGGGAAATATTTCCAAAAAACGTAATTTCTAAAAAAAAATCTTCTTAATTATATAACTTGGTATATAACTTGGTAACCGTCAGGATAATGGAAATATAGGTAATAATAAAATATTTGACTACTTTTATCAGCTTTCTAACGAACTTTAAATCATTCCAATAAAGCAATAAACAACGGAACTGCAGCCGTTTGAATGAGTCTCGGTAGCGCTGAACCCATAACGGTAGCTAAGCTACTGGGCTGGTTTTCTATAGAATGATAATAGAATTTTGAATAAAAAGCATGAAAGTTGGTAATAAAAATATATATAAGTATGCTAGTACTTATTCATAGGTTGTATTTACTGTTTTTTTAATGTGGCTAGCATAATAATAAGTTATGGGTAGGTATATATGTGTTGTACTAAAGTTACTGATAAAATTATTAAAAAATATAAAAAAAATGTTTCAAATTAATGTCCTGAATCTGATTTTCTGAATACCGATTATAACATTTGTAACCGACATGACACATCCACAACGGGATGAACGGGAACCAGCTTTACATTGACATGATATTATAAGTTCGAGATCTATCAATGAGATTGAATTTACGGATGAAGTAACTGGCAATAAGAGATTGATATCCCCGTTCTTTCAGCCACAGCTTATGGGTTCAGGAAGCGTGGGCTTTGCTACTTGGGCGTTCTCCCAATGTAACGTCTGGTAGTTCGATCTTAGCGCATGCTGTCGAAAGGCTTGTCGTATCAGCGGTAACTTATAAAGTTATGACAAGTTGAAGCTTGAAAAATAATTTCTTTTGATAGGAAATCGGAGAAACTTTCTTAAAGTATTAGACGTTAAGGGTGTCTGGCAATAGGAAGTACCTTCTTTGATGTTCTGGAACATTGCTGCTCTTAAGTTGTCTAGGTTATCCAGTTCTTTGAGTCCGCGGTCTTGTTTGTATACATAAGAGTGACAAATCTTTCAGCGTTACAAAATCGTTCTTCTGTAAGTTGAGCTAACACCAAAATTTGAAAGGAGTTGATAATGGAAAATCGGCCAGCTTGATTTTTTTGTGTGATCTGACAACGTAGTGGCACACCCAGTTAGAGTGTGAAAAGCCAGCAATAATTTCCTCTTATCGGTTGTTTGTTTTTTGGTAGTGCCAGATTTCATCCACACAACACTTGGTTGTTTCTCAGAGAAGTGCATAACGAGTAGTAGCACAACATTGTCGCGACAATTTACTGTTAACCGTACAAAGCCCGAATGTTTACAATCAATCACATGTAGTATGAAACGGGTATCAGCTTCTTCTTGAGTACTTCTTAAATGATCCACGTTTCTTTGTAAATATATTAGAACTATCATGTTCTTCGTCCGAATATCCACCTGAAAATAAAAGTTCCTGTGTTATGTCAAGTTTTGATGCTTAAATAGTAATTTCTTTTGAGCAACTGAAATATCTTTGTTATCGGGTCCCGTTTTTACCCTTTGGGTAAGGAAAGAGGGGAAAATTATCCATCTTTGTTATTATACTATGCAGTATGCTAATACGGACAAAGTTGCGGGCAACAGCTAGTAGAAAATAAATTCTTGCAATATCGTATTGTTTTTAAGGTGTTATATTAATTTATAAAATAAAAATTAACGCCTTTGAAAAAAAATAGCAACAAAGTTATTTTCAAAACGTCTGATAAAAGTTTTGGTCATTGAAAAGTGTCTTACACTACAAGATACTATTTCAGAACAATAATCTACAAATTATATATAAATATTAGCCATCAGAAAATAAGTAAAGTAAGACTCATTTTTTGTCCACTTTGGTACCTGGTACCTGACCAGGTGTCACACTTAGAGCTACACAAGTTCGCAGGTATTCTAAGTACACGAGGCACTACCAAGAACCTATGGTTTCATCCATCAGAAAGTAAGTTATGTCTTATCCCTTTTGGGATCCAGGTCTATAAGTTATAGGCAGTTGACAATTTTAAGATCGCAAGACGATTGGGCAATAGGCGTTTCTATACAATATCTACCAATAACGTGTCATCAGTCATCAGTCATCAGTCATCACTAATGAGTGAGAAAAAAGTCATTTTTTGTCGACCTATGTAATGACTAATGACATAGATCGACAAAAAATGACTTTTTTCGTGTGCCTGTTACTTAATGGCTATTATCCGATTGTTTGCATTAAAA
The DNA here is from genome assembly GCA_963422495.1 of Polyommatus iphigenia. NCBI lineage: Eukaryota > Metazoa > Arthropoda > Insecta > Lepidoptera > Lycaenidae > Polyommatus > Polyommatus iphigenia. The sequence goes on from OY730189.1 coordinate 4,787,649, forward strand.
ATTAACGAGAAACATAAATTTCAAAAATGAAAGTTTGCTTTTATAGTCTAGGCGAAGACCAATAAAAATATAAGATTTTTGCAAAATTCTTAGAGACTAACTCTCGCCGTAACTAATAAAAAGGGGCTTGGGTTGATATTAGAGTTGAAAGGGGAAGTGTGTCACTGGTACTCACTGTGCGTATTCAATTTTTAGAGAAATTATGAGTTTTGTGTACTTTAAAGCGTAAAAATATCTGGAAAAATGTGTAAAATGGACGTGAAAAGTTTTTGCTATATTTTCAGAAAATTTATTGAAGTATGAGCAAAAAAGTTACTCGCATCAACAAATAGTAGTATTAATCAAGCCTTCGAAATATATTTTAAACTTCCTATTAAAAGCAAAAAAAAATGGGACCCACACATCTCACGTACTTACTAAAGATGCACGCTACAAGCTATGTTTGGAGTGTGCCACCTAAATACAAAAAATAATATCAAATTTTAAACTAATTTCTATATTATTTCCTTCTTAGTGGATGTCAATAATGATATAAATGTAATAAATAAATATGTTTTATTCTATTAACACCAAAGTAAGACAAATAAAATACAAGCGGCACCTGCCTATTCTATAAAATATAGTAGAAAAGTTTTTGCTACATTTGCGGAGAATTTATTGAAATGAGAGTGTTCAGTTTTAGGACTGGACTGGAGCTTTTTTTACTTTTAGGGAGCAAAATGAAAGCCCGTAATACAATGTTGCGTGTATTCGATAGAATGCAAGAAGGAATGACATTGCAAAAGGACACCACGAAGAAAAATTACAACGCCTGGGAAAATAAAATAGCAATCTTGCGTATTCTTGATGTCTTCAAAATCCTGTCAGGTATTGTAGGCCTGAACATCCTCCCGGCCGTTGAAAGGTCCACTTTCAACTATTTAAATCCTCAGCTTTAGGCAAAGGACAGAGTCGGGTGAGAGCTCGCCGTACGCAGCCACATGCAGTAGTAACCTCTGCTACTCTTGATATAGGAAGGATATATAGGAAAGAGACGCACCACGCGTCCCAGTCGCCAGCAAAGCGGTGGTAAATTGTCTTCAGCTAACAACACCATGTCACCAATAGCAAGGCGATCGGTATTTTGACGCCATTTGCTTCTCTGCTGCAATTCGCTCAAGTATTCTTTCTGCCACCTCTGCCAGAAATGTTGCCGCAATCTCTGTAGATGTTTGTAGCGTTTTTCTTCGTTGTTGTTCCCGGCGTCGTCCAAAGATGGCGCTGGTGGTAGGGCCGTAAGCGGCCGGCCGATAAGAACTGCCCTGGGGACAAGGGTAGGAGGTCATTTGGAGAAGAGGATAGAGGACACAAGGGACGGCTATTAAGTATTGCTTCCACTTGTGCAAATAGTGTAGATATCTCTTCAACAGTTAATTTACTATTAGCCATAACGCGTTTGATATGAAATTTAGCCGACTTTATTCCAGCCTCCCAGATGCCGCCGAATTGAGGAGCGTACGTTGGTATAAAATTAAATGTAATACCTTGATGACTTGCAAACTGAGACAAGTGTTCTTCATTTTGTTTGAGAAACTGTCCTATCTCTTTTGCAGCAGTTACAAAATTGCGACCGTTATCGCTGAATATTTCCGTTGGTTTTCCTCTACGCGCAATAAAACGCCTAAGTGTCATAATGAACGCATCCTTACTCATATCACTGACAGCTTCTAGGTGAATACATTTATATCTTAAACATATAAAAAGACAGAGGTAACATTTAATTAAGCGACTTCCGCGGCCCTTTCGGTTTAGTATAAGAAACGGACCCGCAAAGTCCAAGCCAACGGCCAAGAATGGGAAGTCTGGATTAACGCGCTGAGCAGGTAAGTTATCCATTTTAGGTTGCATAGTTTTACCACGCATGCGTCTGCATATGACACAATTATTAACAGTACTTCTAGCGAGATGTCTACCATTAACGGGCCATACAGACTCCCTCACAATAGCTAACAACAGCTGAGGGCCTGCGTGCATATTATTTATATGTTCCCTGTAAAATATTAATTTAGTTAATTTATGATTAGCATGAAGTAAGATAGGATGTCTCTTTTCATAGGAACAAATAGATGCCTCAAGTCGACCTCAAACCCGAATTACATTATTCTTATCTAGAAAAGGACAAAGAGAAATTATTTTACTTTTATTATTTAAAGGTTTTGAATTAAGTAGTAAACTATATTCTATGGCAAATGATTCTCTTTGAGCCATAACACATAATGAATCAAATGAGTCGCGGAGTTCTGCAACGGTAAGTATGCCTATACGCTTATTATTCTTATTTTTTAAATTATATATGAACCTAGTAGCATATGCATATGAACGTTGAAGTTTAATTAAAGAAGAAAATCTATCGAATTCTATTACAGTATAATTATTATGTATCAATATGTGTACTTTTATTTCAGGTATTTCTTTTACAGGATTAGGATTTAGCTTAGGCCATTCAGACTTATCTTTAAGAAGGTAACTAGGTCCGGACCACCATTTATTTAGAGAGATTAAATCCTTAGCATTTACGCTTCTTGAGATTAAATCGGAGGGGTTCTCGTGAGTGGGTACGTACCGCCAGGAGGAAGGCTCTGACAACTCTAGGATTTCGGCTATCCAATTAGCTACAAATAATTTTAACTTTGTTATGTCACTATTTATCCAACTTAATACGACAATTGAGTCGCACCAAGGTACAACATTATCAGGTTTATGTCTGAGCGATTCTAACACCGATTTACATAACCTAACAGATAGTAATGCGGCGCACAACTCAAGTCTAGGTATTGTGGTCGGTTTTAGCGGCGCACCCTTTGAATTAGCGCATAATAGTTTCACCATAGATTCGCCTTGTGGTGATATAGATTTTAGATAAATACATGCACCATAAGCCTTTTGAGATGCGTCACTGAAAGAATGCAATTCTATAAAAATAGGTGAATTACATAAAACTAATCTAGGAACATGTAAATTTTTAATGAAATTTAAACTTTCAGATAATTTTAGCCACTCATGTTTTATTTCTAAAGGGACAGGCTGATCCCAATCCAGCTTTTGTTGCCAGAGTTTCTGTAACAATATTTTAGGTTTAATGATAATTGGGCTTAGTATGCCTAAGGGGTCAAATATTCTAAAAGATTTCGATAAAATTATGCGTTTTGTTACAGTTGACGAGTCATTGGTAAAATCCTTAATTGGAAAGAATAAAGTATCAGTAGAGGGCGTCCAACCGAGACCTAGGGTACTCGTAGACGTACTTATAGTTAAATTATCATTAGTATTCATTTCAATATTTTCGAATATTGATGGTTGATTACTTTTGTATTTTCTTAGATTGAAACATCCAGATTTAAGTACCTTTGCTACTGACCTTTGTATTAGACACAATTCTTCCTCTGTTCTGGCGCCAGTAATCAAGTCGTCAACATAAAAATCATTTTGTATAATAGATTTAACTAGCTCATCGTCGCAATCCTCACCTAGCTGCCACAAGCATCGCGTACTCAAATAACTAGCACTTGCGGTCCCATATGTAATAGTATTTGAATTGTATACTTTAACAGGCTGAGAATCGTCATCTCTCCACAGCACCCGCTGCAGATCATCGTGATCTGCAGCGGGTGGGCGGAGGCAGCCTCCTCATAAACGGATATCATGCGATACATCTTCTCAATATCCGCCGTGAGAAGAAACCGGTACTGCCTAGCACGAATTAAAATAGAGAAGAGAGATGGCTGAATGTTAGGACCAACCATTAAAATATCGTTCAATGAATAGCCCGATGAAGACGGAGCAGAACTATCGAACACCACTCGCAGCCTTGTTGACTCACTCTCTTGTTTAAATACCGCATGATGACATAAGTAGTAACAATTATTATTCGAGGAGTTTGAAGCTGGCGAGAGGTGCCCTAATGATTTATACTCATTAACCCATCAGTCGTGGCAAAACGAGACACAATAGCTTTTTCATGGTTATCGCGGCCGGATGTGGCCGCTTGGGGCTTCATGAATTAATGAAATTAGTATATTCTTGTTTTAAAACTGGATTACGCTTAAACCGTTTTTCTAAAGATATTAACCTCTTTTTCGCTAAATTGTAAGTATCTCCAAGACAATCTGGACTATCTAGCAAAGGTAACTTAACACAAAATCTACCGTTACTATCTCTACGTGTGTGCGTAACAAAATGTATCTCACACTCCTTTTCTTTTGTACTTAGTAAGAGTTTTGTGGGAACTTCTTCGATCTCCCAAAATTTAGTTAGATACTTGTTTATATTATCATTTATGTTTGTACTTGAATTAATAGTTAAGTGGTTACATGTAGTATTGTTATTAGTGATCAATTTTGAATAAACTGGACCAGTTAACTTGGGATTTAGGGGTCCGAAGGAACGTTGCTCGTCACCAAGGATCTCCCAAAATAAATCAGCACCAATTAATAGATCGATAGGAGCTGGTTCATTAAATTGTGGGTAAGCTAATATTATGTCTTTTGGTAATTTAATTGATTTAGGATCAATGAATTGCTTTGGAATGCTTCCTGTTAATTCCTTTAAGACTAGACATGAAGCTGTTAAACTAAAATTGCTAGTTAGAGATTTTATCTCAACATTACAGCTTTCGAGTACATTCATAAAACTAGTATTACCTATCCCTACAGCCTTTAGACAGTCGATGGAGATAGATTTCAATGATATTTGTTCCTTAAGGGATTTAGACAATAAAGAAGATTGTCTTCCGCAGTCTAGTAAGGCGCGAACTTTGACCTTTTGCTTAGTCAATGGAATCACGACTAGTACTACAGCTGTTGAAAGTAATATTTCATTAGAGCATTGTTTTGCAAAATATACAGATGATTCGTTTGGTACCTGAATCTGTTCTGTAGTTTCAGCCTCCAGAGCGCCATGGTTACTGGCAGCCGAAACTGGCTCGTGGAGCAACGAGTTATGCCTCTTGTTGCAATCTCGACACGATCCCATGCGGCATTGATCTATAGAATGACCCTGCCTTAAACAATTAGCACATAGTTTGTATTTTTGAACCTTTTTAGACGCTGATCTATGGACATCGCCTAAAAGGTAGGATAATCATAAATTTTATGTTTGTTATCACATAATACGCATGAAATATTATTATTAGCTTGTAATTTTGTTTGTTTATTAAGTGAATGGTAAGTTGCAAATGATTTAGTATTGGAATACTGTCTATTAGAATTAGGTATTTGCTCACCACGTGAGTTACCAAGGGCACTCCTTGAATTATAATTGTTATTGACATTTTCGTGGGATTTATTCCTATTTAGCGATTCTAAAACATCCGCACGATCGACCATAAACTTGTTAAATTGTTCCAAGGTAGGCAAGGCAGTATCACTATCTAAAGAACTTCTGTATTCTTCCCATTTTGAAAGGGTAACACTGTCTAATTTGGACGACAACATAAAAATAACTAAAACATCCCACTTGTCTGTTGGCTGACCAAGACTGTGCAGGGCACGTAAATTTTTAGTAACGTGATCTACCAAAAATCTCAAAGATCGTTCAGACTCACGTGAAAGCGGCTTAATATTAAATAATGAATTTAAGTGATGGTTAATGAGATTTCTCTTATTATTGTAACGACTACATAATAATTTCCAAGCTTCGGCGTAGTTGGCCGAGGACACTTCGAGGTTTGAAATTACTCTAGATGCATCACCCTCTAAATATGAAATTAAATAGTGAAATTTGTGTATGGGCAAGATGCGTGCATTATTGTGTATTAAATTTTCAAATGTGTCCCGAAATGCTAACCAACGGAAATATGCACCGTCAAATTTTGCAATCTGTATTTGAGGAAGTTTAACACTTAAACTTTCTTGATTTTCGAATTGCATTGTATTCTCAAATACAGAGGCGCGCCTAATCTCAGATTCTATTTTCTTATTAAATTGGTCTAATAAGGTTTTGGCTGTAGCCATATTGATGGTAATATCGTGCTCGCTTTGGTCACGCTCTTCTATCTCGTTAGCAATGTTATCCGGACATAAAACTTCTATCTCATTTTGCAAATCATCAACCCGGACTGATAATGCCTCAAACTTAGCCAATTTAATATTTAACTCTGCGAGTTGTATATTTGTTAATTCTTTCAACTCAGAAATGCTATTTAGATAATTACGAAATTTTGTTATTTGTCCCTTAGCGGACGAACGCCTAGTAAGTAAATCTTTAATATGCTGCTTTTTATTAACTTCTGTAGACATTGTAAGTATCGACTTATATATCAAAGGATAATAATCCAATTATCCTTTGGCTGGTAATTTGCGATTGTTCTTCTTAGATTCCCAAGTAGTTCCCCTCATGGGCCACCAAATGTTCAGTTTTAGGACTGGACTGGAGCTTTTTTTACTTTTAGGGAGCAAAATGAAAGCCCGTAATACAATGTTGCGTGTATTCGATAGAATGCAAGAAGGAATGACATTGCAAAAGGACACCACGAAGAAAAATTACAACGCCTGGGAAAATAAAATAGCAATCTTGCGTATTCTTGATGTCTTCAAAATCCTGTCAGGTATTGTAGACCTGAACAGAGAGTTAAAAAGATAGTTGCATCAACAAAGTAATGACTTTGTCAAGCCTATGAAATAATTTTAAAGTTCCTATTTAATACTAGAAAATAAATGGGAGCGCCACATATCTATACCGGAGCACACACCGTACTCGTTTAGGGTATGCTCACCTAGATACAAAAAATATTATTTTTTAAATGTAAATTACGTATTTGTTCCATTTTAATTTTATTTTTGGAATATAAGCAACGATATAAATAAGAAAATTAATCATATATTTTATTAATTTAATACATAACTGAAAGATGAAAATTCAGGTTTTCTTCAAAATTTGAAATTTCAAAAGCTCTCTGTTTCTATAAAAGTAAACTTTTTGAGTTAAAATCACTGATTCTATAATTAATAAGGTGTAAGACATCCAAATAGGGTGCACAGAACTCAGAGTCAAAAATCGTGTCGACTAGTGATTATCTAATAGCGATTCATCTATAAACAGGGCCGGATCTACCATATGGCTATTTGGGCTTAAGCCCAGAGCCCCATGAGTTCAAGGGCCCCCAGCTATGTCAAGTCAAAGTCAAAAATAGACGATAACGCGATAGAATTCATAATTTTATTAAATTAAACAAATCGTGTGGTTTGTACTTTGTATCCCTGCAAATCCTACTATCAAGGTTTATTATGCAATTTAGACCGTGTTGGCCGGTGTTGGTACTACGAACTGACAGTTAAAATGTAGCCCTAAGTAGTTTCAGCCCAGGGCCTAAGGCTAACAAGCCCTTCCCGCTCAGGTCTCATCCAACCAAACAGTCCTAAAATTCGAACACCGCGGCATTCCCCGTCCATTTTTTTACCAAGCAATCTTAATGTTATCCTTTGCCTATAGCCTTTACACATTATTTTGAAACAAGCAGATACTTTTTATGCCGTGTAGGTTCTAGAGCGTATTATACATACCAATAGAATAAAATATGCATAACAAAATAGGTCATTCACATACTCGAAAAACACAACCCTCCTCCTGGCAGTCGGGTAACGAGTAATTAAGTTATTATTTCGTTACCTTTAAGCTGTAACACACATAATTACAGCGCCCCCTGTGCGTGCTCCGTCGCCAATTATGTTCTAGCATCCTCTAAAGTAAGAGAATAAATGCAGTGAAGGGAGACGGGATCCGTAGCGCCATTTTGTCACGATTAAATTACGACAAATGTGACTTAAAGTTCGCGCGCACTTTGCGACGCTTAGCGCAGCACAAAACTCTAAAGGCAAGATCACACTAAGGCAAAGAATATATACATGACTAAGGGGAGTATCCCTTAGTGCAACCGCTGCAGCGGAGTGGCGCGACACTTAAAGGTCGATACAGACCGCAACGCGACGCGTAGATGCATTTCTAAAGTATTGAATTGATAGACGCAAGACGTCTCACGCTCACGAAATCTGTCAATTCAGTACAAATGTAGAAATGCAGTACGCGTCGCATTGCGGTCTGAATTGACCCATACAGTACATAGAAATGATGGTCTGTCAGGTCTGTGTCACGTAGCGTCGCTGCCGCGTATTGTGATTTGTGGCTTACCTCAAACGATATCAAAGAATATCTAGCCGTCAAGTGTCACGTCCGTAGCAGTATAATACATATTATGTTATTAACATTTCATACTGTATAGTGTATATTAGGCCCTCGAATCAAAATCAACCTGACAGTGCTCTCAAAATCTATCAATGAATTCTGGCACTATAGAAAGCCGCTCATTTGTTTATGGTAGACTGTCGTCAACTGGTCGAGCCAAGCAAATCCTGTTGCGGTGGCCTAGCAGTGTCGTAAGAATATTGCGACGCTGTTTGGCGGTACGCAGGAATGCGGTGCGGTGCAGCGTCGCACCGTGTAGGCTAGGCCTTACTGTCATTATCTAAATTATAAACGTACCTTAAACTTACATAATATTATATACATTTTCAGTTGCGTCTACAATAAAGTCTACCACCGGTTCGGGAGTTAATCCGGCGAGAAGAACTAACAAGAAACTTAACACTTTCACAGCGTAATGAACCGTAAGTCCTTACAACCTTCGGCCTGAAATTAAGGTATTTCAATTAAGAAGTTTTAAGAAGTTTCGCCTTCTTGCCCGGTTATGTGTGATCAGTGGATTCGACAATCAGAGCCTTTGGTCAAATCGTAATCGGTAATTGAAAAAAACCGAAAATGTTTTAGACTCGAATTTACTCTTTCGATACCTGGGGGGCAATGCCCGTTTTCACCAACAACACCTAAAATTTAGGTGTCCCTTAAAAAGCCAATATTCCAAGTTTTGTTCTTGATGAATTTACAACCCCGTAACTCTTAGGTGACGTTTATTTGAAACAAAACAACCTAATACGCGATTCTTCCGTCAAACCATTAGGGGACGTTTATAATTTACGGGATGAATTGACGATCCCGTACACTTAGGTGACGTATGTGGCGACGACGACGGTTGCCTTGACAATGAATTTGTTATATAATGGCCGTCTGATATTTTACTTGTAAAATAGCGAACTCCCATAATTAATATACATACTTATCACAAACCTTCCTCTTTAATCACTCTATCTATTAAAGAAAACCGCAATTAAAGGGAACAAAGGGACATGAGGACAGAAAAAGCGACTTTGTTTTATACTATGTAGTGATATATTACGTCACCTAAGAGTTACGGGGTTGTCAATTCATCAAGAACAAAATTTGAAATATTGGCTTAAGGGACACCTAAATTTTAGGTGTTGTTGGTGTAAACGGGCATTAGCCAACTAGTTTGTCTTTATCTCTTCCTATAAGAAAGGCTGATCGAAATGTATGGAATTGACATGACATGAGTTTAATGCCGTCGACATAATAATGTTATCGTACGCTAAGGTCAAAACGTCTTGGCAAGCCCCCTGATGAGATCCCTGCCGTTGCTATTTAATGCAATTTGACTATGTATCCAGGCAAAATTGAAAAGCTTTTAACATAACACGTGGCAAAGTCACATGGTCCTTGCGATAGCTTTATTTATTCAGACTCCTTACATTTTTCTTCTAACTTCACTGTCGTATCGAATGCAATTTGTCTAACTACCCAGCGGCGGCTGCCAAACTGTCGAACTTTCAATAACTTTCGGCGTAATTGGATAAAGGTAACTTGTCAAAAAGTAATTAATTTTTAGTTCAATCAGTTACGATTCTCCCGCGTGTATTGAGTTTATTGAAATCAATGTAGGCATTGTGAAATTGTACGCTTTTGTTTATAGGCACATAAATTATACATATTAGGATTTATGAGTAACTAGATGACGCCCGCAACTCCGTTACGCCAGAATTAAACCGTACATTTTTCCGGGTTAAATAGTATCCTGTGTCCTTTACTATAGACTCAAAGTATCTCTATACCCAACAAAATTGGTTCAGCGGTTTGGGCGTGACGAGGTAAAAGACAGACAGACATACGAGTGACGACAGACACACATATTCCCCCGAAGCTATGTCAAGTGTATGTAAAAAGCTTTATAAATAAAACCAAATTAAAGAGATGAAGAATTGATTAATAACAGGAATAGCAACTAAAACTATACTTTGTAGTTTGTCCTTTCCCGCCTATAAAGGCATACCAAACAACCCTATCTCACAACAACTATCTATATAATAAATATCCATGATAAATATCCATATCCATACTAATATTATAAATACGAAAGTGTGTCTGTCTGTCTATCTGTTACCTCTTCACGTTCAAACCGCTGAACCGATTTTGCTGAAAGGCATGGAGATACTTTGAGTCCCGGGAAAGGACATAGGATAATTTTTATCCCGGAAAAATGTACGGTTCCCGCGCGATAAACTAATTTTGGCGCACGGAGTTGCGGGCGTCATCTAGTTATAGGTATTATACGGGGGCTCTCAGGCCACAGAAACCCCCAACGTGGGCAAAAATTATTAATTACTAAAATTAGTATGTTAAGGATAAACAACTGGTATGTTAAGGATAAAATAGTAATAAAAAATTAGAATAACTATATTATAGTGTGTATGTGACATGTGTAATGTTGTGTGTACACTGTGAGGTTGCAAACTATGTCTATTATTTATCTAATCGTGAAAACCTGTCATTGGCTTTCTTTTTATATAATAACGGTTCTATTGTATTGTAAATAAAAGCTGTTGGTTTTCCAAAAAAAAATAAAAAAAAATAAAGGCACAAAGGCAACCTTACTTTGGGGCCCCAAAACAGCGGCGCAGTATGGCCCGCTACGCTTCTGACTTTATAATAAGTAAAAATAATAATATTATTCAAACATATCAACTTAATTTTAATAAGTAACAATAACAAGTCAAAAGTGAACAGTAATTCCACCGCAGGAGTCTGTTATTAGTTCCCAGGAGTTTGATTAGCTCCGAGTTGGGGAACTCACAGAATTAATAAGAGTCACGTATACTCCACGTAACTCCGTAAGTAAACGTATCAGTGCGGTGAGGCTTACGGTGTTACGTTGTTTGATTTGTACATTATACAGTATACAAGGTGTACCAAAACTAAGTGATAGTACTTTAGGGTATGTATCCCCCTGTATAGATTTTACTGTGAAAGTAGCAGCTCTGAAAGACGATTTTTTGTCACTTTTGTATTTACAGCTGTTGGTTTTCCAAAAAAAATAAAAAAAATAAAGGCACAAAGGCAACCTTACTTTGGGGCCCCAAAACAGCGGCCCCAGTATGGCCCGCTACGCTTCTGACTCTTATAATAAGTAAAAATAATAATATTATTCAAACATATCAACTTAATTTTAATAAGTAACAATAACAAGTCAAAAGTGAACAGTAATTCCACCGCAAGAGTCTGTTATTAGTTCCCAGTAGTTTGATTAGCTCCGAGTTGGGGAACTCACAGAATTAATAAGAGTCACGTATACTCCACGTAACTCCGTAAGTAAACGTATCAGTGCGGTGAGGCTTACGGTGTTACGTTGTTTGATTTGTACATTATACAGTATACAAGGTGTACCAAAACTAAGTGATAGTACTTTAGGGTATGTATCCCCCTGTATAGATTTTACTGTGAAATTAGCAGCTCTGAAAGACGATTTTTTTTCACTTTTGTATTCCCCATACAAAAGGGGAAAAAAATTTGGTCTTTCAGCGCTGCTACTTTCACAGTGAACTCTCTACAAGGAACACGTACACACCCTAAAGTATTATCACTTATTCTTACACCCTGTATAAGGTGTACCAAAACTAAGTGATAGTACTTTAGGGTGTGTTAGGGTGTGTACGAGTCCCTGCATAGAGTTGACTGTGAAAGTATCAGTGCCAAGAGAAAGTTTTTTAGCTATTGCATAGCTTTTATCGCGGGCTTTTAGCGCGGTGACCGAATCAAGAAATTCCGTAACGAAATAAACCTAACATCCTCCACTCAGACCGGCAAAGCGGTACGACGTTCAAAACCGTGCATCTTCGTTTCAGTTCGGCAGATTTCGGCACGGTGTAAATGAATTCTGGGAACTCTTTGACATTTTATGCTACAGCCCGAAAGAGGTCCTACTCTCGAAGTTTTCAAACTTTAAGGACATCATTTGAGAAGGTGGAACATGACGCGGAGAAATCCGGATAAGCCCCGCTTAACGACATCTTAATTAGTTCACACCAAGTCGCAAAAGTTTTTAGGGCTAGTCCCTAGTTCAAGGCTAGTAGTACTTTGATATAGGTCATAAAATGTACAGAGCAGCGTCCGTTGACATTTGCGCGTACCTTTATCCATACTAATATTATAAATGCGAAAGTGTGTCTGTCTGTCTGTCTGTCTGTTACCTCTTCACTCCCAAACCGCTGAACCGATTTTGTTGAAATTTCGTATGGAGATGTCGCTCATTGGAGGAACGTAGGCCCGCAGTGGACGTCAATAGGCTGATGATGATGATGATAAAGTTGCAGGCGTCATCTAGGAATAAACTGAGTAATATGGCAAAGTGCCGTGCTGTATTTTCAAGGCTGCGGTACAAGTTGAACGTTATTTGCTAGACTTTCAGATACACGTTTTTGCATGTGATTGATTTTCTTCGCGAACGAAATATATTAAAATTATATCCCCCTTACCCTCTATATCCAGCGTGGTAGCTATACAATGTGTAGTCGTTGTCTAATAGGTTGCAACCGTTATAATATGTTGTGTAACTATTTCCCCCTTTCTGAGTTTTAGCTTCAAAAATCAAAATATTAACCACCAAACAAATCCTGTCAAAAGACCTTAGAAACTGACCATAATATAACTTCTTATATATCTCGTATCGTATATCTTTCACAAGACATATTTTCCTTGTTTGGGTACCTAGTATTTATTAATAAAATATATACAAACAATCTTCTGGCCATTGAAATACATGTAATGTTATAATGCATGGAAATATATGTATGGAAAGTTAAGGTTACCGCGCGATATTTTCCGGCTCACTGGGCTAGATAACTTGCCGACGACAAAATAATATATCTACTTTATTATCCTTAATTTTGCACCGCTATATTCTACAATATTCCCCCGAAGCTATGTCTTATATAAATTAGTTTAAAAGTAGCTACACGATTGAGAACGTGCAGGAATTATTGGTGGCAACTGGCAGCACTTAATATCAATAAATTTTAAGATACAAGTTTCGCATGATGTGACGCTAATAGGCAGCAGTTTTTTTTAATAAGAGAACGTGAAGGAACTAGGTGGCGGTCCATGACAAGTAAATTATATTAGGATACAATATAATAAGTAGCCTTTATGATTCTCATCAAGTCATCACCTTTGTTGCGTACGTTCCCTATACAAGTAAAAAAATAATACTGTAAAATTTTGAAACAGAATAAATAATTATACTGTTCCAAGATTTTACAGCATGAATATTGAATACACCCAAATAAAAACAACTTTTTCTGAGGCACCAATTATTTGAACAATGTTGTTGCTTTATACTAAAGCGGTGCAGTGCCCTAGCACCTCACTCGAATGAAAATGCGATCCTCCCCGTTGCGCCCCACCACAATATGCGCACAGCTTATCAATGGACAAAACTTCAAATGAAAAAAAGGAATTAAGCTTTGGCATTCTCCATTACACGCCGAAATTACGATTTTTATTATAAAGGAAATCCCCATTTTGATTTGAATGCGGCGCCGGCATAGAATTCCCTTAATGAGGGGAGCTAAATGAAACGTTTGCTTCGTTTAATTCACCCGAGAGACTAACTCGAAAATTAATTTACAACGGTCCCACTACAATATATTTTAATCTTTATTTTAATGTTTGAGGGTAGGCTTAGTGCGGTAGGCGAATAAATTACTTTACTACTTAATTTTTATAATCATTATGTTATACAGTTTTAGTATATTATATTATGTGATTTAGATGCTCTAACTAAACACAGAACCTGTCACTTAATAGAAATATACAGAGAATAACTGTACAACTGCTTGTTTTTGTCTGTCAAATGACCCTGATGAATTGTAATGATCAAGGTGTTCGTACCATCATAAATGCACTGCGTAGCTCGTAGCATCATAGATGCACTTCGTAGCGCTTCGTAGCTCGTAGCATCATAGATGCACTTCGTAGCGCTTCGTAGCTCGTAGCATCATAGGGGAGATCGCACACGTCATACTTTTTGTGTGATCGAGTCTGCGGCTTACATACATCTGCATGGCGCGCGCCATCAGAATGTATGGAAGCCGCAGACTCGATCACACAAAAAGTGTGATAGTACGGTCCCCAATACCGTTCTTACCCTACTTCTGTTCAACTCATCTCCGTCCTACGAATTATTGGTATGTACTTATTGGGCATATTTTCTTGAACACGAAAAGTGCTGTTGTCACTTCCTAAGTGTAAAGAGGTGGTACCTACGACGTCACAATGATGACCGCCGGGCCTATTATATTGTGCGGATTATTGAAATATCTACTGAACCGATTTACTTAAATAGGGTGTTAGAACGAAAGGTTATTAAATAAGCAACATTTTATTCTTTAGTACCATCCATGTAAATTAAGTGCCAAGGGAAATATTTCCAAAAAACGTAATTTCTTAAAAAAAATTCTTCTTAATTATATAACTTGGTATATAACTTGGTAACCGTCAGGATAATGGAAATATAGGTAATAATAAAATATTTGACTACTTTTATCAGCTTTCTAACGAACTTTAAATCATTCCAATAAAGCAATAAACAACGGAACTGCAGCCGTTTGAATGAGTCTCGGTAGCGCTGAACCCATAAGGGTAGCTAAGCTACTGGGCTGGTTTTCTATAGAATGATAATAGAATTTTGAATAAAAAGCATGAAAGTTGGTAATAAAAATATATATAAGTATGCTAGTACTTATTCATAGGTTGTATTTACTGTTTTTTTAATGTGGCTAGCATAATAATAAGTTATGGGTAACTTATTATTATGCTAGCCACTTCGTAGCTCGTAGCATCATAGATGCACTTCGTAACTCTTAGCATCATAAACTCTCTTCGTAGCATCGTACGTCGCTACACGCTACACTAAGGCTGCTACGAGCTGGGTACCTACTAGTCAAGAGCCTTATCATACTGGCGTTTTGAGGATTATTTAAGGCGTGAATAGTAATATTGTAAAATAGTTCAGGAAACTATTTTACAATTTTAAGTAGTTATAGTTATGTAGCAACTATTTAGGAACCTGTGTTAATAGCTGTATCGGTGTGCACTTCTTTCGGATGGATAAAAATCTAAAACTCAGGTGACTCGTAAATTCATAAGACGGAGTTAACCGGCGAGGCATAGGAGGGGAAATAATATTACATGGTCTTTCTAATTCGGCGGAAATGTATACCTGCGCTGCTGTTTCGTTTTTGCTTCCAGAGTGCAACTCATTGCAGTGAAAACTACGCTACGAGTTTTTATAGTGGTGTAACATCGAGAAAAGCTCGATCTCCTCGATGAACTACCAAATATTGGAAACTTTAAATTAGAAATGTATTAACTAGACCCGAGCGCTCATTATATGCAGGTCGGGGCATGGGCCATATTCTCATTACTCGAATCTTTCGATCGCATGTTGTCGACATGTGCTAGAGTGAGACGGTATACTTTTCCGTGGATTTCCAACCTTTTTCATGCTCAAATTGAATGCTTTTTGCGTCACCGGTGATTGAGGACATATTAATCTAATCACAATGGTACTCCACTCCCTGCTAAGCTAAAGTCGTGGAAACGACAAAATCCACCGCAACTATGCTAAGAAAGAGACTGCATTTGGACATTCGAAACATGAGAAATGGACCCCTGGAGCCCGATTCTTAAGTATCAAACGACGTTTCCGCTTCTGGCAGTTTCAGTCGTACATAAGACAGCATGTGTACACGTTAGTCAGATAGCCTACAATTCGAGGCCTCAGAATGGGCCCCCGGTACGATTCTATCCCGTTCCGTCGCAATTAGTGGGATATAATTAACGTGCCGTGTCACGAGCGAGCGCCGGTCGCGGGTTGAATGCCAACCGACTTAACCCTTTGGTGGTGTGATTCCATATTATATCGTGATGCCAAATTGAAAAAATCAAAAAGTTAGACAGCTGGTGATTATGAATTAGATGACTATTTAATATTATCCAGAACACACTCGATCATATCAGCTTTAAAAAAAAGTAAACTATAAACTAAACATTAAAAAAATAAATTCTAATGCTTAGTTACAACGTTCAGCGTAACTGCCATAATATTATCGACACTGGAATGGAAAAGTCGCTAACCTCCATATAGGCAACTTTAGGAGAGAGCGTTTTAAAGTTTTAATTTTTGGAAAAAAAATCATATCTTTGCAACCTATTAACCGATTTTGGAAATTCCAAAACCTATTGTATGGATGATTTTCTTATCATTTTTTGAAGCTAATACCCAATTCAATATCGCATTAGCTTGGAAGATAAGTGGCGCTTCAGCGAATATCAGTACTAACTTTAAAAATTTAGAGCCTGGAAAAGTCGCTAACCTCCAAAAAAGAAAAGTTCAATTTTGCTGAACTACCATCACCTTATATATTTCTTAACAGTGATTTTTGCTTACCACCCATTATTGTCTCTTATCAGCTGGTACTTTATTTTTAACGTCCAAAATGAACCAACATGGCCTGGTTAAATTAGCTGAAGTGTTTTAAGATATTTTAAAATGTAGTAATCGAATACTAAAATACAAGCAATTCAATTAAATAACCGTTTCTTTTCTTAGCGACCTGAAAACAAATGAAATTTTTGACGTATAATTTCCTATTTTAGTCTTGTCGTCATCAACACATTTCTCGTCAACTAATTCGTTAACAGTGCTTTTCGTAATATGCTTAGGTGACAATGGTTTTGAAGGGGTAGATGATTTATTCGCAGATGTTTCCGGTGACAATATTTTAGCATTACCACAAATCTCGTCAATTGATGGTTTAGAAGAAGTACTTGATTCCTTCTCCATGTTATCTCCAAGGTCGTATTTTCTTTTGGTACGTGACTGTCCTTTGGTAACTATTTCCTCAGAAAGTAAAATAAAATAAACACGTGGTTATACCTTATAATATAATTTATTAAATCATGCTTTTGTAGTCAAAGAAATTTTTGAGTGAAAGTTGACTGCATAATTCAATCAAATCAAATCAAATAAAAATTTTGTAAAACATGTTTATTTATAATTTTACCTAAGGTTTGTCTTTGTTATCATTGTAAGAGTGGAATTTTCTGAAACAAAGCTTGTGAGAAGGCTCCAGTTGTAATAGTTTAGAAAACCTTTATACTTAGTTAATAAAAATATATAAATTTTTTATCTATCATATTACATAATAATTATACTCATATTAAGATATTAAGTTAACCATTTTCAAGCAATTTATTAAAAAACTAACCTTCTGTCGCTGCGTCAGCTGGAAAAAATAAATTTTCCCTTAGGAAAAGCTATTTTCTGGCGGTAAAAGTAGTATTTGTTACTCAGGGATAATGTAGCAATCTTATGGTGAAATATGTAACTTTAAAGTCAGTTTTGTAGTTTTTGAGTTTATTCGTTACAAAAATATAGACACAAAAATACAAAGGTTTCTTCTATTTTTATGTTATTTGTATAGACTAGAGGACGCCCGTAACTCCTTTCCCGGGACTCAAGGTATCTCCATGCCAAATGTTAGCAAAATCGGTTCAGCGGTGTGCTTTAGCGTGAAGAGGTAACAGACAGACAGACACATTTTTGCATTTATAATAATATAAGTAAGTAATAAGTAAAGTAAGTATAGTAAGTATGGAAGTATGAAAGTATGGACAGAAGATTAATTTAATGTTACGTACCTATCCTTTTCTAATTAATGAAAAAAGTACCTACCTATATTTATAGCAACCTACTGCAGACTACAATAATACAATTAGGTGTTAATTTAAATAAATAGTACTACTGTATAGATTAAAATATTTCGGTTTTATTATAATATTAACAACAACTACTACTATCAACTAAGAATCATGTAAGTATTTCCTTAACTTTTTGTAGGAATTGTTTAATTTGAAATGAGGTTTCGATGATTCCTTGTTTTCTTTAAGCTGAAATTTACTTTCAGATACTTTTTTGCCGTGATGAGAGATGCCGTCAAATGTATGAAAACGATAAGACGTAGTTCACACAGAAATAAAGTCTTAAGAATCATTTGTTCATAGGCCAGAACTAATACAGGCTAGTAAACGTTTATAACCACTGAAAAGGGCCCATTTTATACGCAATACACTCATAGTAGACTTGCCTAGCACTACTTAGACCAATAATACACTTGTTGTTGGACTACGCAGAACTATTAGCTCCCGTGAAATTCACTATGAGCATTTAATAGAACCAGGCAGGCCTGTTACGTACTCCGCGCTTCTATCACTAGCTACTTACTTCAAATATTTGTGAATTGTATTGCGAGGTTGATGAAAAAAATAAAAATAAATGAAAGGTAAGTTAATGTATATTAAATGAAAAGTAAGTATGCCTACCGGTATTAACAAGTAAGTGTTTCGTACGTGTACGTGCATACATGTTTGAACGGCAAACGCGCAAGTATTTCCGGTGAAGCATAATATTGTGTTTTATATCTCAATTTTTGTTCGCCCATTGAACACGGCGTATTTACTTAGTTGTGTTTAAAAATAATATTAGTCCTAACAGCATTCAAAATTGCCTTGAAGGTGCGATAAATTTTAAAAAGCTCAGATGGACATCACGAAGAATAGTTTGGACACTAATAGTTTTCAAGGAACCTTTATATAGTAATTAAGACTATAACAGCATTCGAGAGCCCGCAATAATACCAAAACCACTATAGAACTAAGTAATTCACTTATAATTGGCACATAAAGTTGACTTATAATATACACCACTATAAGGTCAAGTAACAAGGTCGAATGGTACTAAGTGCATTTCGTTCTATAAATTACTATACTGTATGCTGCTATGTGTATACTGGAGCAAGTCTTCTCAAATACCTATATTTACACCTTTGAAACACTTGTATAGGCCATCTTAGCCTTTACTGCGCCTATAATATCGTTCTAGAACAGGTCTACTTCAAACCCAAACAAACTCCGTGTAACCTTAGTAGTAAAACTTGGAACCACTAAGAGAGAGTTACAAGTGCTGCAAGCCTATAAACTGTGCACTATATGAGAACTTTGTTACTTGGGTGATACAGTAATCATTAATCAATGTCTGAAGTCCAATTATAAAGTCTTAAATTTAGCATTATTTTCGCTATTGTCACTTTGATTAAACTATCTATATTCGATTAAAAAACCTGACATCACAGAAACTATAAAAAATGTAGGTAAAAATGATTAAAACGCAGCATTTTCCTCTTATCAGTAGACACTTTTGACTTAACAATATCTTTATTGAAAAAACTAGAGGACCTTTTCGCTTAACCGCCATAGCTTAACTTTTCAGAGAAAGCAAAAATTGCTGATGCGCCATAATAAACAATACGAGCTAATGGAATAATCGCTAAAGTGTTATTCATGCTCCAAATAAGTAATGGAAAAATAACTTAAGTGACATAGTTGTAAAAAAGACCGTTTTGAGCGTCGTTCAGTGAAAAGATTTATAAAATAATGCCAATTTTCATTTTGCTAACTGACCACAAAATTACTCTGATTGCTTTGAAACCCCGATCATTCAACGCAGAAAAATCTGCTGATTCCAAATATATGTATAACTCTATATGAGCAAAATGGCGCTTCAGCGGCTTTTCCTTTCCAGTGTCGTTATATTTGTCATGATAATGCCTTAAATACATAAGAATTATCCGACACTTTCCAAATTCCAACCTACCACCTGCCACTAGTCGGAGCTATGCAGTATTTTTCGTGTCAACTGTCGTGTCATACAGCTGCCATATCACGGATTAAAAGACCTCATTGGCAGAATTTTCAATCCAGGCCGAGGTTGAATATTTTGCCTATTTTTTGCGTTCCAATAACGCAGTCTTTATTGGAAGCGGCTCAGGCATCCTTTGAATAATTTCCTCTACCACTCATATTTAAGGCTGTACCATACAAAACCAACTGAAAAATTTACGTAGTCTACGAAATATTTAGTTCATACTAGTACGGTTGCCAATGTTTCCCATATCAGTGTACTTTGTATAAATGTAGGTATTCGTTCCTCGCATTTGCATGAAAAATAAAATTTTTCTTATCTTATCTTTTACTCTTTCTGGCGCAATCTGGTAAAAAGATATACTTTTTAATGTTTATAAGAGCTGACAAACATACTCGATGCACGAGAATTGGGCAACATTTATTACAGTCTCATCTAAGTTAACTTTAACAGTAAAATAAAGTTTAAAATATAACCATTTAAATTGTCAACCGAATGGCAGTAAAAGTTGTCTAATCCCGAGCGACGACGACCGTCGACTGGTGACCACATTTCACTGACTTTCAGGACAAAACTAATCCGTACTTACCGTGTGGCCACTACACTGTGCGATTGCGGCGAAGGCGTCGTCGTGCATCGATAACCAACGAACGGAACATAATAAGTTGAGTTAGCCAAAGAGTTCCCTCTAAGATCATGTTTTCAGTTTTCATGAGATATTATAGTCAGGGAGCCCTAGAACTTTTTTTTTTGATAACTAACAAGCAAATTTTTTGTGAGTAGCTTCATTTTGATAAGACAAACAATTTTTTTATCTGCGAAAAATCTTGAAAGTGGTAACTAACAGAGACAGAAAGGATTTCATACTTTGATTTGATTGTCGTAAAATATGGATTGTTCTACTTGCAGGACAATGTTACTCTGAAATTATATAACTATTAACCTACCAATATACAAAGAATCAGCTGGTTAGAGTTCCGTTTTAGGGTACCGTAGTCAACTAAGTTTTGTATATTACAGGACCCAAAAACGGAACCCTAACCAGCTGATCAAAAAAATTTTGTTCTAGGGCTCCCTCACTATTAGAACAACAATTTTAATGTTTCACGTTCAGCGTGACTTCAAATATTACTCGCTTCAATATACCCAGCTGTCCTAAAGCAGGTAATGAAAACTACTGCCTTACAAAATATTTGTACACACTTTACTAATATTATTAATTCAAAATTAAGAAATTTAAAAAAACCCCCGCCGAAAAACTTCAAAAAGTAAAGAAATAATATTTACTGACTTTAAGTTTAAATAATTCCTAAGAGTAAAGTAATATTTTAGTCCATAAATGTTATCAAGGTGTGTCACGGGACCGCCAAGTAAACTACCACAACAGCGACTTTTGCATTTTGTATCGCCATAATAGTCGCTGATTCTCTCGATTCGGGTCGTTGTGAACTGACCCTTAAACTATAATGATAAGTGAAATCAAACATCTACATAAGCGGTCCCCCGGGGGTTAAAAAGTTGGTCTATTTGGTTTCTCTTAAAGCTAAAACCACTGAATCTATTTTCTTTGAAGTTAGTGTGGAAATAATTAAAGTCCCAGGAAAGGACAACGGATGGTTTGACTCCGCAATAAACCGGTACAAAGAAGTTTCAGGTCTATCAAATCTAATACCACATAATAATTATTTCCACTGCACACAGATGGGTAAACTGCTTATAAATCCCTAAATGCTCGGACAATTTCCCATCTTCACGGTGAGCAAAGTTTTGATGGACATACGACTAAAATGTCCGGCCGTTTATCGATCTACAACCGCAGCCGTTTGACGTCGTGGCCACATGTGACGTTAGCGCCGCAGTATTACCGTCGCTGCCATGTTTACGACTCGCACTCAATCGCTACCGATTCCCGAATAATTTTGTATAGTGCTATCGAGAAATAAAAAATATATTAAACGTAAAAAAATTATTACACTTATAATGTTGATTTTAATTGTTTGTATTACCCTACGAATAATAAAAACTAGTATTGCCTATTAATGCTTAAACTGATGACCTGAATAAAATTGTAACTAACGAAACAGTAACCTTTATCACATAAAAAATGTATGTACAATTGTTACTCAAACAAAAAAAAATCGCGCAACCCTAGTAAAGCTTGTCCAACTAGGCAATGAAGGATGTCACGAATGTAAAAGAAAATCTGTAGCAAAAAAAGTGGTGAAAACCATACAGAATATAATATTTCATATGACCATCCAAAAAAGTGATTTCTTCCAAATCAATAAATCATCAGCATTATTTCAAGAAACCCCGTAGAAAAAAAATATAACAAAAAAAATGAAACCTAGAAGGTACCTCATATAAGACACCTTCTTATAATATGACCATCCCAAAATATAGTGATGTCCGGAGTGTCCGGAGCCCATATCGATAAATCATCAGCAGGTAATGAGGGATGCCGCGTCGTCGGTATGCCGATATTGCGCGATCGACACCGAATACCCCGAATGCTTTCCGCGTCACCGCTCAACTATTATCCTTTTTCGTATCTTAATCGTATAATTAAGATCTGTGGAACTGGGATCGTTTTGTCGATAAGTGAGCACATCGATGTAATTCAATAATAACAAAAAATTAAAACCGACTTCCAAGGTAAAAACAATAAGTAATAATATGAACTAAAAAGTATTAAATAATCCTTACTCTTTAATAGTGCCTCTTTTAGAATTCATCTAAATCTCGACTATTTCTATAAATATATTCTATAGTCTTCATTATTTTGAAGTCGGTACCAGCTAATTTAATCGTGAGTCAGTCAATGTCAGAATATAATATGAAACTTTTGGGACTGGTACCGACTTCAAAGTAATGAAGACTATAGTATGCATAGAAATAGTTGAGATTTAGATGAATTCTGAAAGAGGCACTATTAAAGAGTAAGGATTATTTAATACTTTTTAGTTCATATTATTACTTATTGTTTTTACCTTGGAAGTCGGTTTTAATTTTTTGTTAAAAATAATATTTTCACTCTTTTTAGTTATTTACCGGTAAACATATAAGCTGTCAGTTGTAGATATGTATAAAGGATTTAGGTATGAAACTATCACAACTACTATACTCAGGCAGTTTTCAAAAAAGTTTTATGCTATACTCTCAAAAGCCATGAACCATGTCATAACCATGTCATAACCCTACTATAAATATTACACACTAGCTGTTGCCCGCAACTTCGTCCGCGTGAATGTATGTTTAAATGATAATAATCGAGATTTAGAAAATTGAATACCCATCAACAACTATTTTATTAACCCCCGACAAAAAAGAGGGGTGTGAAAAAAGTTTGACGTGTTTGTCTGTCTGTCTGTGGCATCGTAGCATCCAAACGGATGGACCGATTTTGATCTAGTTTTTTTTATTTGAAAGCTGACATGATCGAAAATTTTCTAAGCTAATGTAAATCATCATCAGCCTGCTCAGTGCTGGAAAATCGCGGTTCATCTGGTTCGTGAAGGACTGATTAGCAACTTGCAGTCGTTTGGTGGGCTTTATATCTATTTAGCATTCTAGTTCGTGACATTTATGAATATATACACATTAATCGAAAGTTGACCTGGTTCTGCACCATCACCTGGTAATCAATAGGATACATAACACCTCACCAACTTAGAGCAGAGGCTTGTGTTTGGGCTCATTTTAATTGCGACAGTCAGCAAGACGTAAACAGTAAATATTTGCATGCTGCTGCTGCAGCATCACCTGGATTCTATAGGAGCCGAACTCCGTATGAACCTAAAGTGGAGGTTTCATGCTTAGGGCCTTCCCTACGGAGATTCCGCAATTTACCGTATTTAAAGCCTTATAAGCTCATAATTTGAAAGCTACAAAGTTATAATAAAAATACAGCAATAATCTTCAGTACATATATCAACATTCCTTTCCCCGTTTTAAATTTTCTATTTTTGTTTATTATACTGTAGTGTACATATCTAAATTTCTTTTATAAAAACCTTTTTTATATTATTTTGTACTCTTTAGTTTATGGTATTTTGACTTGTTTACTTTTTGATAGATTTTGTCATGAGATTATAATAATTCATCTTGAACATCGAGTGCGTTATTTTACAAGATTCTCCTTTGCACCTTCTAAACTGAAAGTCGGGCAAGCGATTCACCTCGCAACGACGCGAGGACCGTGCTCACTTCATTGGTGACCCCGGAAGGAACACAGGATGGAGAATCTGAAGGAGAATGTAACCAGCGAACAAGGAGACGGCGCAAGACATCGGTGACCATACACGCCATCTTCATCACCATCACTCCCCGCCCCTTCGCACCGCGTCAGCCAGCATCGCCTCATCGGGTATCTCGTCCACTAGCCGCAATGTACCGCGTCCTGGGCGACTCCTCATCGGCATCATCGGGCTTTCTCACTACACCGATCGGTCAGCAAGCAGAGCACATCTCTCCTGGTCAGCACGTAGCATCGGCCCCGCACGGCAGCTATCCGACTCACTGGATCCCGTGCAGCAGCTTACAGTTCCGACTCACTGGGACTCACTGCAACAGTTCCGACTCACAGGAACTCTGGCGACTTAAGCGACAAGACTTAAAGATTCTACCTTCGGTCATGTTTACTGACTATTATCGCCCTTGACGGTCTCTGGAGGGGGGTGATGTAGTGTACATATCTAAATTTCTTTTATAAAAACCTTTTTTATATTATTTTGTACTCTTTAGTTTATGGTATTTTGACTTGTTTACTTTTTGATAGATTTTGTCATGAGATTATAATAATTCATCTTGAACATCGAGTGCGTTATTTTACAAGATTCTCCTTTGCACCTTCTAAACTGAAAGTCGGGCAAGCGATTCACCTCGCAACGACGCGAGGACCGTGCTCACTTCAATACTTATGATATGAGCTTTCAAAGTAAAACCAATTTATTAAAATTCAAGCATACATTCAGCATCTCCTTAGTATTTACAAATTACTTTTATTTGAAACACACGCCAATAGATCGACAATATCATAAACTACATATTCCCCGTTTTAATTTTTTTGGGACAATTTTGAACTAAGATAAGTAAAAAAAAAGAGTTTTGGTGCGATCTCGGCAACGCGGCAAATGTATGGTCAAACGCCGTTAAGGCCGTCCCCCGAGCGAACTCTCGGGGGACGGCCTTAACGGCCTCATCGAAAAGGAAATTGATAGATGGTAATCCTAAGAATATGATTCTGTTGATAGGAATTATTCTGCACCATAAACAACACAAGTTTAAAAATTAAAGCATGAAATTATATTAAATTAAGAAATTAAAAAAAAAAACCCCGCCGAAAAACTTTAAAAAGTAATGAAACATCTGCTGGTTAGGGTTCCGTTTTAGGGTACCGTACAGTCTACCAAATTGTTGTTTGTCTTATCAAAATGAAGCTACTCACAAAAAATTTGCTTGATAGTAATGAAAAAAAATGTTCTAGAGCTCCCTGACTAATATCTATAAGTCTAATAATCAATTAAGTAACTATGTAAATATCTGTAAATTGACAATATGAAAAATATTAGTAATAATCCCTACCCTAACCCAAATAAAAGCTTTGTTAATAAAAAGTATATAATTTTTTAATCACGATCATATAAATTGGTGTATGCTCAATTGCAGTTCTTCGAACAATGCCAAAAATTTCAAACTTTTATATTTAAAAGTCAGGAGTCTCTCAGGAGTTCTGTTCATTGGATCCAAATATGCGCCACTTAAAACTACATTATAAATATTTTTTTCTGTACGGGCGTTGGTCCACCGGCCATTACACATTTCCAAGAATGTATCTCCTGTGACGCCAGGATCGACAGCGGTATTCAACAACGAAAACCCTTTGATATGATCTCAGGGGGCCCGAAGGATATGGTCAAAGTGTTTTGGGACCCGCAACGAAAACAGAAGTATGAAGAATTTTAATTCCCCTTCCCATTTAAAGTGGAGACAGCACAAAGTTGCCTTGCAGTACCGAATGTCAAATAACTTAAGAAGGAGCACCACGAAAATAAACTGTACCTAATAATAATTGTAACTACTAAGCTATAGCTAAATTATTATTGGAATTTGTTATGTTAGACTGCAGCTGTTGCCAATAATAATTATTGTGACAAAAACGCTTGAAGGTACGAAAGTTCCTAGCACTGACCACGATATCACCGTATAGTATGTGACATCAGAATTCAGATTTACAATGTAGACTGTCTAGGTTTGTAGTTCTTCGTCTTGCCAGAAAAACTCTCCCAGAGAACATGATGAGCGGTTTGGTTAAACTGCCTTTGGTCGAGCACACATGGTGATCAGGTGCTACTAATTTAGATCCATAAAGTTTGACTTTAATTTCCATGGACGGTAACGAATTGAGATACGCAGTGGTCAATATCCGTCCAGTGTTTGGATAATCGTTCACGAATATAGGGGAAAAGTTATAAAGATCTTATCAGATCTAGAATATCTTTGCTGAAATTAATAATCACTTTGTGTGTCGTTGTTTTCGAAGAGTTCCTTCAATTCCATTACTCATAGATCCCATCATGAAACTTCCACCTTCGCGACCGTAGCATCAAATATAAATTACATACCTATAGCCCTAAAATTAATAAAATAATTTTACAAAGAATCTGCACAGAAGCGGCGAAATAATATTATCAATTTCGATTCTGATCTTTTCAATGCAAAATAATAAAAAAACAGTCAAAGAATCATATTGTGGTTATGGATGGTGGTGATCATGATGATTAATATAATTGAATTAATTGACATAGTGGCATGTGCTTCCAGTCTTTTAAATAACGCTGAAACCCCTACATGATTTTATATCTTTATAGATATAAACTGAACTCCTGACTCCGTTCAGCAACGGAACCTTCGGAGGCCCTATTATACCTTGGGATATGTCTTGGCGCAAATCTTACTTTTTGGTAGCATTTATTATGTTAATTTTACTTAAAAAAGGGAAAACTACTGTAAATTGTAATGTTTTTGTTATTTAAGGAACTCCGTTGATACCTCGAGGATCCTGAGAGAATAATTATCAAGTATATATATTAGTATAAACATAATAACAAATGCGGGTTTACAATCTATACAACAAAAAATAATTTTGACAATCGGACCACAAACAGCAAAGTTAACATTAACTCCTCCTTTTTTGGAAGTCGGTTAAAAAAAAGTATCTAAGACGTTGACCGGGGATATAAGGTATCACCATGCCAAATTTCATTGAAATCGGTCCAGCGGATTCAGAGATTAGCCTGTACAAACAGACAAACAGATAAACAGACAGAGAAACAAAAATTTCAAAAACAGTTAAGATGTGTTCTATTACACTTCTAACATGCCCCTGATTCGTTTTTTAAAGTTTATTTTTACCTCTACGATTTTATTATATGTATAGATTACAGACCTGTTAATCTAATACGCACTCAACTGTTATGAAATTGCTACTATAACACGTCGTTATTTATTACTTAATGACTATAATATTATAACTGAATTATCATGAATAGAATTTGCATAGTAGCATACTTTCAGTTCTTAAAACAACGATGAAACCCCCAAACTACTACTTTAAGCTACAATAATAGAACTATATATTTTGTCCCAATCAAGGAATTTCCTACATACCTCAGAGATCCCATGATCAATGGCATGGCAATTTTGCCAACTTGGTAACCGCAACACCAAGTTTAAATCATTTACTTTGTAACAACATTAATATAATTTTCAAAATCACTCGACAAACTCGAGTCTCGATCGAAAAGACTATGAAAAGTACCAATAATAGGGTCATAACTAGAGACCGGATTATATGCATTTGCATATTTGCATATGCATTTGCATATTTTAGCCATTCTCAGCAGTAATAGCATATTTTACCTAAGATCTAGCTATGATGCATATTATGGGTACATTTACAGTGTTTTTCACTAATCCTGTATTCCGAAATGCGACGAAATTTAATAACAATAATACATAGTTACAAAAAATAAGGGCTATTGAGTAATAGCTGTTGTGACTTTTTACTGCATTTCGAATGCAGTCTGTACTCTGTAGCCATGCGCATCGTTTGTTTTGAGAGTTACGATAGTAAAATGAAAGAGACAGAAGAAAGTCGCGTTTGCTATACTTAGTACAAATTAAACGGCAGAACTTTTGCCAAAAATTGTAAGTGCCATAGCACCTAAGTTCAAATTCTGCTCAGTTTCCTTTTCTATTTACAAAAATATTCGAAATGATCGTAGACACAATCTTACCACTAAAAATTTAGAAAAATATTTTATTGCTTACCTTTACAAAAATTTTAAACAATTTTAATATTATATTATAATGTTACTGTACGGACTATTATCGCCTATCAAAAAATAATTTACTAATTGTATGCAGATTTTGAATTTGCATATTGTCATTTAATTTTGCATATTCTGCCAATTTTCGTGCATATTTCAGGCATTTTTCATGCATATTTGCATGCATATAATAAGCTTTTTAAGTTGCATACAATCCGGTCTCTAGTCATAACTTATAAGTCTTATCGATGCATCGTGTGATGGTAGTGATGATTATGATGATAATGGCGATGATGACGATGATGATGATGAATGTAATTTGTATAGTAGCATATGCTTTCAGTTCTTATAACATCGCCGAAAGTCCCAAACTTGTATCTATAAAGGCCCGTCCGCACGTTTGCCAAACCTCAACAAATCGTCACAAACGGTCACAAAAACAAACGTGTGGATAGGGAGTTTGGCTTGGTTTGTTTAGGTTTGCAAAGACTTGTAGCCGATCCGACCCAGTGTCGGTTTTTGAACGCAAATCAAAGAGAATTTGCCGCAAGCGTTTGCCTCTCGTCCACACGTTTGTGCGCTTTCATTCTTGTCAATACTCTGTAAGCGAACAGACGTGCTATACGTACGTAGTATGTCTGTGTGTGCTTTCGAAAAATGAATGACTGGTGGTCAAATGAAAACGTATTATATTAAATTATATTAATTTTATTCATTATATAGTTTTCTTATATTTATAACTAGCTGTTGCCCGCGACTTCGCCCGCGTCAAAGTAAAATATATCCTCCTTCTTTTTGGAAGTCGGTTGAAAAGTAGCCAAGTAGTAAGGAGTATTTACTACATAAGCTATCTACCAAAAAAAGTCCGGTCAAAATAGCTCCAGCTGTTTCAGAGATTAGCCGGAACAAACAGACAGACATACAGACAAAAATAATAAAAATATGTGGTTTTGGTGTATGTAGCGTATATAATATATTCTTTCAATATTACAAACAGACACTCTAATTTTATTTATATGTATAGATAAAAATAACTGCCAAATGTTTATAGCCGATACAGCAACTTCGACGTCCGTCATGCTTGCCGCGTCAGAACAAACTAACTCACTCGCAAGCGTGTGGATGGATTTCGAAATCAAGCCAAACCTTTGTGTCCATTTGTGGCGATTTGGAGTTTGTAGCAAACGCCAAACGTGCGGACGTAGCATAAGGAATCCGGAGTTCTCTTAGTATCTTCGGAACCATAGCATGCTTTGGTGTAAAATCTTACTTTTTGGTAGCATATGCCTAGGATCCTTCACATAAAACCAAAATCACTATAATATGTTTCCATATTATAAATTTTGACAAGTTCCCTCGATTACTCATGGATCCCATCATCAGGTCACCACTTTTGTGAACATGGTATCAAATTGGAGTTGAACCCTATACAATAAAAGAAAAATTTTGAAAATCGGTTCACAAGCGGCGGAGTAATCGTTGAACATACACAAATTAAAAAAAATATATCCACAGCCGAACATATAACCTCCTGCTTTTTGGAAGTCGGTTAAAAACAATATATTTGTTGAACATTGCTGTAAATACTTTTTGAGTATTTTGTAGTAATGATTAATGCCTCGTTTTCTTTATAAGCGTTTTTAAGATGTGTTTGAGATTTTCTCAAAAACTATTATTAATGATATTTGAACGGTTTTCTTAGCATTTAATAAGACATTAATCATTGAAGGTGTTCAACGTTGCAAGATTTAAATTTTAATGAAGATCTTTGGAGATAAAGCTTGAAAACATACATTGAATGACGACCTTTAGGCTGCGTTTCCACCAGAGGTGTGCAGTTGCGAGGAATGTGGTTTTGAGAACCAATAGAATCGCTTCATTGACCTTGCCATGACATTGCTCAGCGCGGCGATGTTATTGGATCTTAATCCCTGGCAACACATCTCTGGTGGAAACGCAGCCTTATACTATTGATGTTGATATTAAAGTTTTATTAATTACTAAAATGATCACTGTTTCGAACCAAATCGATAGCAACTACGCGTAACTACTATGAGGTCGTGACGTCAAAAATAACAGGAGATTCAATTTTTGCTTTGCATAAGGTATTCAGAAACGGTTAATATTTAACACGGTATATTATATTTATTCAAAATTTTGGTAATCATATTATAATGTATTTAAATTTCGATTAATATAAAGAAGAATGGACAAAACAATATGAACTTAATGCAAAAATTTGTTGTCCTTGCCGATATTAATTATGACAGGGATATATCAACAGTTTAATGTTATTTTGTACACTATGCTTGTACAATACAATTGAATGAAGCTATGAAATGAAAATACATTACGGGCCACCTCCCTCGTATACGAACAATAACATGTTTACGTCTTTCCCCTTGTAGTTCATTACCAAAACATCCCTAAAATTGGCTTATACTGTATTGATTTAGACGTAACAATATTTTTGAAGTAAGTTTAGTTCAAAACAGTCTGGATAGCGAGGTGAAAATTACGAGCATAAAATTATTAATTACTATTCACAATGAGCGATTACCGCCACAAAGAGAAGCAATTATAGCTCTACGCCTGAGAATATCACGAATCACGAATACACCAAAACTACACCGAGTTGACATAACCCGACTAAATAACGTAGTCCGTCATCTGCCTATTAACCAATTTCTCTGACTGTACGGCGTACTTGTTCACGGGTATAACGTACAGGAAAACTTTTAAGTGTGTATTAACACGTTTATTTTGATAGTTGTTAAAAAATATAAAGATTTGTCTTTTAGCTCCGAACAACGGGTACATCAAACTCTTCTCCTACGAAAATTAAAAGAAGTAGGTCATTAATATTGATGTAGACGTCTCATTAGAGATTTTAAAGGATTTTATAGGTATTAATCTATAAAATCCTTTAGTAATAATAATTTGTTTCTTGTTAACGATAACACAACAAAATTAAGATTTTCATAAATCCAATTAATCCGATTTACATTAATTAAATCATTATTGAAGTAACTTATTAAGACAATCATAAATCAGATTAAACTTTGGGGAAATTAAAAATAAACATCGGATTTGCTTTATTTATCTTGGGAGGAATGAAGGCGTTAACAGAGAGAATCACTTAACAAATCCCCTCATCAATCCTGTCCGTAACACTAATTTCGTGTAATGGAAAACAAAATGGAAGGGTTGGGATATCGATCTAATTGATATCGCAATTTATCGACAACGTTCGGGCACGTCACTAATTTGTGTTTACAAGTTGTTTTTAACCGACTTAAAAAAGGAGGTTATCAATCAGACCTGTACGTATGTAATATTTCCAGACAGTTTTCGTACATGTTATATATCAGCGTCTGAACAAATGTGTCTTTCAAAAATGTATGTATGAATGTTTTTATGTTTGTGTCCGCATATCTTCAAAACTACAAGTCTGTTTTAGGTAATTAATTGTTTGATGTACCTACTGGGTATTTGTTCTTTGAGATAATTTTAGTTCTCAATTACGTACAATTTTGAAGTCGATTTTATCTTTTTAAAATGCTTTTTATCAGGTCTGCAGGACTGGAAAAAACTTGTTCTGCAGCGGTCTATCACGTACTGTTAGTTGTTACAGACTCTGTAATAAGTATTAAGTGATGAGAGAATATTGTCTTAAAACTAAAATTAAAATCTATGTATTAAGTAGGTATATCAATGAGTACGAGTGCGTCGTCGATTTTTGTGTCAGTTCTTCTTGATTAGTTATTATACTCGTCACTCGAATCGGTAGCGTCTCATATCTGTATCATGTAGGACAATTCCAAAAGTGTTAGTTATAAATTATTTATTTATACTTTTATTTAATAGTACTTAGTTAAAATACTCGTTACTGTAAAAATACGAGAACAATTTCATCAATTGCTGATAGATTAAGTTTTCAATGTGTCTCACCAATCTATCTTTTCAATGGAAAGTAAAAGGAAGTACTTAAACTTCCCCTAACCTACTTAAAGGATCAATTGAAGTATACGAGTACTAATGAGTATATCTCATTTGCCCACACCGTACTAAAGCCAAAACATAATATTTGTCTTAGCGGAATTTCATTAGGGGCGTTTAAAAACTTTTGCCTTTACAGAAAAGCTCACCAACCTTTTTCGTGGAATTTTTGGCGGATTATTTTTTACGTGCGTACCTTTTTCGTGTTTACTTTCGAAAGACAAAGAAAACAATCCGAAACAGCGTTGATGTTGCCGCCAATTGAATGTGAAATTAGGTTTCGTTAAAATGACGATGAGAGCATTTTTTAACTACTTATCCATAGTAATTTAAATGCGAAACTTCAGCCGTTGGACGGATTCTGGTTATGAAGATTTTCAAAGTCCTGGAAAAGGACCAGGAATTGTTCAGTGTTCATATCACAGAAAAACGGTGTAAAATATCCGCCCAGCTCCGCCCGCTTAAATACCTCGGAAATCTTTATCTATTGCAGCAGCAGTGTTTTTCACCTTTTTTATCGTGTGACTCTACCCCTAATATGAAAAAAAAAACGGGTTGCACTCCGGGAGTGCCGGAGGAAGTGAAAACTTGATTATTAACTTTGTGCATTTTTTTAAACCCATTTTTTATGAAAATCGATTATTAAAAAATCGATTTTTTTAATTAATCGAAACCCTTACAATCGATTAAATTTTTAACCCATTTTTTATGAAAATCGATAAAAAAAAAACAAAAAAAAAACAATCGATTGTTCGATTAATCAATTTCGATGTTACAACACTACTCTCCAACCTTCTTACGGTTTTTCCAAGGTTTTTCGATCAGCACGAGAGTCTGACGCGAGTTTCACAGTTTTTACCCATCCCACAAAAGTGCTCAACGCCGCTAAAGAAGTTTTCACTTCAAAAATATTTCGTGACAGTCCCCCATGCGATCGCGAACCACAGGTTGACAGGTTGAAAAACACTAATCTACTACATAGGCATATAATATATCGCGCCAAGTTTCATGGCAGAGTTTATTCCATGCAAGTTAATTCTTTATTTTATTTTTTGTTATAAAATCAGACAAACATAAGAAGGTCACATTATAATTACCAATGACAGAAACAGACCCTAGAAAATAATAATGTAATATTATTATCTACGTAATTAACACTAGAGATGAGTGGATATGTTAATCGCACTCCAAAAGCTAGCTCATTATAACCTGGAAGCAGTACCATAGAATATGTGCAGGTGTGTACTAGTGATGTATCATGAAAACGAAAAAATGTGGATATTATGAGGTAACAATCCGGATGCGGATGCGATTTTTTGTTTCTTTTTATAAAATTTAAACATTCTGAAATAAACTTATTTATTTGTAGTGTGTACTGGTGATGTATCACCGAATAAAACGCGGATGTATGTGGTAAAAATCCTGATGCGGATGCGAATTTTACGTGAAGAGGGAGTAGTAAAATATTTTGAAAATGGCTTTGTAATGATAAGTTTATATTACACCGTTTGTTTTTTTTTTTTCTTTAATCTAGTAAGTATATTCAAAATAATATTACTAGATTTTTACACTTCCACTTTTGAATTTTTACTCTAATCGCATCTACCTAAAAACTTTAATTATAATGGTACTCAGCAATACGACTGCTCTCAATGGTATAAGTAGAATCATTGACAGCTGCATTTTGTATCTAAATTATGGAAATTCCCCCACATTTGCCACTCTGGAGGCGAACATTCACAGTTATACAAGGGGCAATTTACATATAAGAACCCGAAAACTACCGGTTACCATATTCCGGATGACTAGGAATCCGGATACGGTCACGTCACTGGCGTCTATAAGTCATTAGGTTTATATCTCGCGTTACACTGGCTGGGTCGTTTACAAGGTGCTTATGAGTCTAACTGAGGATGCGGTAAATAACGCCACCTGAGACCTCGCCCCCGCCCTCACCCCGCCCTACACCGCTCGCCCCCGGTTAAGCGCTGTACACATTGTTCTTCCCAAAAGGTTATGGTTTATTTCGGTTATCACAAGCGTTTTTGTAAATTTTTTCATCTGTCTATTGTCTGAGAATCTTTCAAGATGTGAGCAACGGAATAGCTGTTGCTGCCATGGAATATTGCGAATTGGAAGGTAAGAAACGGAATAAAATGCCAGCTAGCTTGCTGCGTATAGCTGAGATTGGGCCAATTTTGACATCACACAATGTATGTATTGTAGGTAGAATATATTATGTATTGTAGAAATTAACGCTAAGTACTTCTGTATTATTGTTTTGATTTACATGTGTTGTGTGGTGACAAAATAAAAATATTCTTATTCTTATTCTTAAAATATTCTCCTTACTCATAGTTACTTAACTAATTTAAATTAAATTCCTTAATTAATATTCTTAAATATTTGTACCTACATTATTTCACGATAATATTAATATTATAGTGCAAGAAAATTGAAAAACTCTCAAACTTAAAAAAACCTGCAGTAAGTTGAAGGCAAGTAACATTAATTTGTATAAAATCTCACCCTATATGGAACAACGACGTGTGAAGAGCTGAAGGCTACCTGTAGATAAAGCACGCCTTCTAGAACAAGTCTAAGGGTGCGATTCCACCTGCACTGAGCTATGCGATGTGAGGAATATGTGATAACCGTTTTGGCTTCGCCAGTCGCAATGATTTTAGCAATCTATGTATGTATGTAGTATGTACTCTCGTAGCTGCTAAATTAGTGGTCCGATTTTAATTTATTCATATTAGGTGATAATTTAATTAGATGTCAAAGTCGTAGGTTACACGCTCAATCTGGCATCAGTGCTGTCCATCAATCTGTGATTGACGCCAGACTAATGACCAAAAAGTACTATCAGAGAAGTCGATTCCTAGGCATCTGTCTAGGCATATCCCCCATCCGGGGGACCTACGTAGCTTGGTCGCGTTACGTCAAACTCAGCCGACAGATCACAATTATTAACATCAAATTGACATGATCCGACCAAATGACGACATTGGTCTGTCAACTGCCTAGGAATCAATTTCCTTGATGGTACCATCGAGGAAATTGATTTCTAGGCAGCTGACGGACCTACATCATTTGGTCGATTCAGTGTTATCTATAATCGGTCGGATGGGTTTGACGTTACGTGACCAAATTACTTAGGTCCGCCATCTGCCTAGGAATCAATTTCCTTGATGGTACATAATAAAAAATTATCAATCCAGTTTCGCGTCAATATTTACCAGATTGATGAACTCAACTGATGAGAAACTGAGTATGCAACCTACGTCAATTGATTAGCAACATTGATTGACACGGGCTAAAATTTTTCTATATAAAATGTTGTATTAATATTTAACACTGTCGGGTTATAATTTTTAAACGTGTTGCTTGATTCTTCTGAAATGTATTAGCATATCTAGAATAATGTACATTCTCTACTAACGTTAAGAAATATCGTACTCATATTCAGTGTAGCTAAAGCCTTATGTCACTGTCTCTACATTTATCTCCCATGTCGATTCTAGGTCCTTTCTATTCCCTCATAAAGGTGGTATGTGTTATACCTACAAGCTATTTGCTAGTAACTTGTCGCGTTTGTGATCCAGTGGTTCGTAGTGTGGATCTTGACTCGGTGGTCGTGGGTTCGATTCCCGCTTTGGTTGTTTCCAAATTTAGTACAATGTAACCTGATTGTCTAACAAGATATTTTATTGTGATACATGCTTCGAATGGGCATGTATAAAATCGTTCCTACGCCTGCGGGCCGATTCTGTATCGTGCATTTGTGAGTTAATAACTGAGTTAGTAACGAAACCGAGGAGTGAGTAACGGAAAGTGCCACTTTTTGTATTCACTTGCATACAAAAGTGAGACTTTCGGTTGCTCACTCCTCCGTTTCGTTACTAACTCAGTGATTAACTCACAAATGTACGATACAGAATCGGCCCGCGGATCTTTCCGTCCGCCTGTCGCGAAAGAGACTGGTCTTGTGTACCGCCACAGAATATGTTGGTACCGCGAAGCGTACATCGCATAGTCCAAACAAGGTACAAAGTGCTCAAATGTATCCAGGAAACTGGAAAGTAGCCAATGGGGATTGTCCATTTTTTTTTAATTGTGCCCATTACAAAAACATTTCGAGGAATAAGGTCAGTGATCGTTATTCTGTATATAAATTTAAAAAAATATCCATTAGTTACTATTACTAATTATATTTTTAAACAAATAATATGTTTAACCTTAGTTTGACCTTCAATGACGTCACATTACGTTTCGAACTTTTGGTATGCTTCTCGAATCAGTTTTCACATAAATAAGATAACTTTTAGCATTCATTTAACACCTTGTTGATACTTGACAATGCTCTTTTTTAAATTTTTATGTATTTAATGCTGCCGGTCGCCGATGATGACGTCATAGATCCGAAAACTTTAAAAATTTATTTAAAAAAAAACTAGCCAATGAATTAAAAAAATATTTCATTTATATTCTTAAAATACCCTATTTCAACGAAAAAAAATATAAAAAGTACCATCGAGGAAGTTGATTCCTATGCATTTGAGAGACCAACGTCATTAATTGGTCGATCACATGTCAATTCAATGTTAATTGTGATCTGTCGGCTGAGTTTGACGTAACGCGACCAAACTACGTAGGTCCTCCATCTGCATAGGAATCAACTTCTCTGGGAGCCAATTCTCAGAATGTGAGAAAAGTTCATCTTCGGAAAAATTACCCAATTATGAGATTTTTACGAACGTAACACAGTTTGTGTATTCTCAAAACTTCACATTCGAAATATTTCGTGCAAAGATCGCTCGAGTTGAACGAGTGGAACCGGTTATAGATGTCCGAATTCGTACACCACACGTCGCCGCTTGGGAGTTGAAGCCACTTGAAGCATTCGAGACCGGTTTCCTGCACGATACAATTTGTTGTTAATATTTGTGTATTCTCAAAACTTCAAACTCGAAATATTTCGTGTGATGATCGCTCGAGTCATACGAGTGCTAGGGACCGGTAGATGTCCGAATTCGTACACAAACTCACCCTCCTATTGGTGGATATGTAGCAAAGTAGTTGTCTAGTAAATAAAATATGATGAACAAATATTCGTGCTTGTGTTTCTTTTACGATATAATTACTTACTAGTTAAGTACTTATAAGTTAATGTGTTTAAAAAAAGAAACTATTTAGGTATAAGTAATTTCGTTAAATTAGAGTAGCTTGTACTAATGTGTATATTCTGTGGAGTAGCTGAATTTATTTTTTATATAATTAGACTATTAAAATATATAATTAATTTATATATAATTAGAGACTATTAAAATTTTATCAGAACTTTTGTTGTATTATGTACCCATAAGTTTTTGGATAATTAAGTTCATCATAATAATTATATTCAATATATCAATAAGTACATAATATTATCATCTTATCTTCATAAATTATTTAAAATTCTCGTGTCACAATGTTAGTTGCCTTATTAGTCCGAAACGGTTTTACTGATTAAGTATAAGTACTATTATTAATACTTCGATGGTGGATTCTTGGAAATCTATTGTTATTCTATTGTGTCTCGCTCACCGGTGAGCTTATGGGGCTATGATGAGTTAATTCATATTATTTAAAAGCAGTGGGTCGCGTATACTATGGTCGCGGTCTCGCTCGCGTCGCGGTCGCCGTACGAGCCTCGCATCGCCTCGCACTTGTCCCGACAAGTCCCGAGAAATCCCGACTGAACGGCGCGATACCGGAAATATCACTTAACGTAAGGGACATTTTGGCGAAAATGAGTTATATATATCATTGGATTCAGAATTTCGAGCTCTATCGTTTGGCATACTCGAAATTCCTCTATCTTTAAAAAAATGTCCCTTACAGTACACATTTTTGAAAGTCTAAACAGGTTTTTTCCTAAAAAAATTGATTTAACGGACGTAAATATTTTTACGTGTTTAAAAAAATAACGTAAATGCTTCTAAAATACAATTCAGTCCCTTACGTTAACCTTTAGCTTAGTATAATTCTCTTAACATGTCCTTTACGTTAAGACTTGAGACATAATAATTGTCATAGCTTCACTAAAATTTGTCCCTTACCTTAAAGTTAAATATCATTTTTCAAGTAAGAAGTTAGTTATTTTGGCACCTTCTCAAAAAGTATTATCCGTAAAAGTTTAAAGTTTTCTATAAAGTTTTAGTGTTTTAGCTATACCTTTAGCCTTTAGGTTTACACAATATGTAATACGATCAATTGTAGACAACTAGCATTAAGTATGACAATACTCTCCTGGCTGCAAATAAAGTCGAGGTGCAAGAACTGTCTTAGAGAATGAAGCAAATGATCAATTACTTGGGTCTCTCAATTAATAAAGGGAAAATGGATCCGCTGTCCCATGCGTTGGTCCAATCAAATCCGCACCACACTTGAGTCCACTGTCTAAGACGCTCATGAAGGAAGGTCATAGAAGAAGAAGGTCACGACTGGCGAAGCAGCTCTGGCAGGTGCGATAAAAGAGAGCAGTTATAGCTCCTGATAAGGTGAAGTGAGAAGCTTAATGCCAGGTCAAGAACGGAGACTCAGACTCTGCGTCAAGTTCTCAAAGCTCAGAGAATCTCTTACCTTCCACCTTACACAGGTGCTCACCGGACTCAGAATTCAGGAGAGCTTACGTCAGCCTGCCACGAATGTGGTGCTGTGGAGGACTTGTCGTGTGCGATCGCTAGGTCATGCTGCGCTGTTGTGAATCCATAATTTCACAAAAAGAGGCTGCAGAGCGGAACAGGGAGGAAGATCCACCTTCCATTCGGCTCAGGATACAGATTTCGGTAAGACAAAAGAGCAGAGACGTGGTTTTGCAAAGTTCCGCCTTGTCTCTGGGTGTAGATGGGAACAGTCCCGGTGCCAAGGGAAATGCTTCAGTCTGCCAAGTTTCCTTATTTTACTGGAAATCCTGTTCCTTATGTGG
The DNA here is from genome assembly GCA_963422495.1 of Polyommatus iphigenia. NCBI lineage: Eukaryota > Metazoa > Arthropoda > Insecta > Lepidoptera > Lycaenidae > Polyommatus > Polyommatus iphigenia. The sequence continues at coordinate 4,826,929 of OY730189.1, forward strand.
TAGACCAGCCAGTCGTGGTGGGTTTATTGTGTTAGATAGTTTCAGGACACTCTCCGCTATACGGCTGATGGTTTTAGTGGGTCAGCTAGCGCTACTCGTCGGCCATTCCCCTATATTACCGGGATGCTTTATGTAAACTTTATTAACAATCAACTGTTATATACTTAATATTAAAAACATAAGGTCAAAATTATATGAAAGTTTTTCTTAACAGTTTATCATACATCAAACTTCCTACAAAGCAAAGTTTTTTATGTCCTTTACAGTAGAGTTGTGTCGTAGTTTCATATTAAACTTGGTGCTTACTTTAATACGGCATAGTTTACATTGAAAAATTCAGTGCCGTAAGGGACACATAAGCAATTTTTTTTAATGTAAGGGACATGCTATTTTCTAAACGCGTAAATTCACGAAATTATTTTTTTTATAGTTATATAGCCGACAAAATTCTAAGAAAATTTTCCATTAACACCTTTAAGATCGGACTGAATGAAAAAAAGTTACAGACGAAATTGTAAAAAAAAAGTTGTTTTTTCGCTCTCCTGAAAAGTCGTGTTTTGTCCCTTACATTAAGTGATATTTCCGGTGTCGCGGCGTATGCGCGCCTCGCGTCTCGTGAGCACAGATCTCGTGAGTCGCCGGTCGCGAGTCGCGACGACTCGGGTCTCGGGCAGTCTCGCGCCCGCTTCCGATTACGAAAGTTGCGAATTTTTATATTAAGTACTTAATACTAACGCTGTACTAAAATAATAATGAAATGTTGTATTTAGTACACTCTTACACTACTTGTTATAATAATAATTGATAAGTGTTGTTAAATAACAGTAAGTAAATTATTAATTTTCAACTCAAGACCGGCGACCATTACCTATTGTTTGTGCAACGGGCCATACTTATTAAGTCACTTCAATAAAATAGTATAATTGTTCTTAACAAATTTAAAAAAACAATAATTTAGTTCTTAACTACAAATAATATGTATTAAGTATCTATTTATATGTATATTTATGTACATGTATATTTATAATATTGTTTATGTATGTTTATTATTTTTATATGTATTAAAGTTAATGTTAATTTTTTATATTCCAGAATTTCATTAATTACTTATCTATTATACTTTTTAGCACTATACCCAAATCCAGCAATCTAATCCTCTCGCTTCAAAGGTTGCCTGGAAGATATTGCTGCTTAGTAATAAGGCCGCCTTTGTGTGCTTTCTTTTTATTTTATAATTAATTTATTTTAAACTTTGTCTATGTAATTTGATTGTGCACAATAAAGTATATTTTCATTTCATTTTCATAATATACTTACCTATATTGCAAAACAACCGCAAAACAATTTGCGCCGAGATAGCTAGTGAATAGTGTTATTATAAAATCAATTAATTTGTAAGCTATATTTACTAGAATACACGTAAATATTATCAGTCACACATTGCAAAATTTGTCCAAGCGTTTTTTTTTTTTTTTTGCCGAATTCGGAACGCACAATGTCTACGGCAGGAACACCTCGATAGTTCGATTGGTAAGTAATTGTTCTATTGGTCCCCAGAATACGGGTTTTAAGGATCATTCGAACTTGCCAGTAGAAATGAATAGTTCATGAAATAATTTTACGAGCGAAAAAGTTCACATCCTGAGAATTGGCTCCCTGATAGTACATGTGATTTTTTTGGACAATGCCCATTCTCCCCTATCTAAATTTAAAGCGCCATCTTTGTTTAGAATTAGAATTTTGAATTAGAATTGTTGACATAATATTGTGACGCCACTTCATCCTTCTTCGTGTATCAAAAGTCCGCTAGATGTCACTCTCAAATCCCTACATCGCGCTATCGAAAACGCGAAACGTAGAATGGCTAGCCCGGGTCGCGATAGAAGATTTAGAGTATGCGCGCACGGGGAACTGAGTTGCCCCGCTATTACTTTGTCTCTCGATCAAGTCTTTGGGTATGCTCTAAATTTCATATACATAGTATGAAATTTCCCGAGAATCAGCCGATCGCTCCATAATGGATGCACCCAGTTACCTATTTTTCGACGCTTTCTTCGGTTTTATATTTATTTTTCGTAAGAGAAATAAATCGCCGAGCAACTAAGTTGCCCGTGCGCGCATAGTCTAACACTTACCTGGCGTAGAGGATACTCTACAATATATACTAGTAATCTGTGGAGGATACAGTTATCTTGGGGCGATTCCATTCCGTTCAGATCGTGTCCCTGGGTACATCTCCTGGGGCCTAAGCTATCGTAAGCTTTTTCACGGTGACACGGGAGGCACAATAGACATAACTACCAGTACTTCGACTACGAGACGGACGAGTATTAATATATTATTTCTTTCGGGTTTCGCCAGTTTTTAAAAAGAAGACTTTGAAATTGAATTCTGACAGTTTTCTTTGCATGTGCCAAAATATAAACAACAACATTTGTAGGTAACGACCCTAGCGACGACTTTTGTCTTGATGCGTCAAACTTAAATTTTTTTACATCAGTTCATGATCAGTTCTAAGTCTAGTCCATTGAAATGTTACATTTGCTTTGCATTTATTAGAGGACGCAATTTTACTTTTGGAATATGTTGGAGGGGTCAATAGAAGCTTAACCTCAAGTTTGTGGGGTCGCCACTCTTGTCCCCCGGCCGCCATCTTGAAAAAAGTGGTGACAACACTATTCTCGTGATATCTCGAAAACTATACGTCTTACAAAAATTTTGTAAGAACTCAATTTGTTGCAAATGATTTTGCGTACAAATATGTTTCTAAATTCTATAACTTTTTACCCTAAATCAAAAATTTTAAGAGTTATAAGCAAAAAAGTGAGAAATTTTTTGAAAAGGTTTATTATCACTCTTTCACTTTGTTTAATACATTTTACAAAAAAAAATACCTTAGACCAACCTTGTAGATGATCTTTTGAGAAAAAGATACCTCGATCCCATGAAATTAATTGTCTGCAGATACAAAGGAAACTGTGGAGCCGTGTGTGGCTGCAGAAAAGCAGGCCTGAAATGCTTTATAGTATAGTTGGCATGTGCACTGTGCAGACTAGTATAGTAGGCATAATATTATTATATTATGCCTATATTAATTATAATATGCCTATATTAAATATATAACTATATTTAGTTTGCATATATTTATATAGTGTAGTAGGCATACTGTAGACTGTGGCTGCAGAAAAACAGGCCTGAAATGCCTTACAGAGTAGTAGGCATACTGTAGAGCATTTTGGGCCTGCTTTTCTGCAGCCACACATGCTTTCACAGTTTCCTTTGCATCTGCAGAAAATTAATTTTATGAGATCGGGGGGGGATTGGGGGATCCTTTTCTCAAAAGATCATTTACAAGGTTGGTCTAAGGTAATTTAATTGTAAAATGTACTAAACAAAGTTAAAGAGCGATAATAAACGTTTTAAAAAAATATATCACTTTTATGCTTATAACTTTTTAAATTTTTAATTTAGGGTAAAAAGTTATAGAAACATATTTGTACGCAAAATCATTTGCAACAAATTATGTTCTTACAAATTTTTTGTAAGATTTATAGTTTCAGAGATATCACGAAAATAATGTTGTCTCTCCTTTTTTCAAGATGGCGGCCGGGGGACAAGAGTGGCGACCCGACAAACTTGAAGTTAAGCTTCTATTGACCCCCCCAACATATTCCAAAAATAAAATTGCGTCCTCTAATAAATGCAATATTCGGTCCTAAAATTGTAACATTTCAATGGACTAGTCGGCATACTCTATCATTCTGTCTACTCTGCGGGAGGGGTGGGCTGAACGCCGGTATGGCGTATGTTTGTGTGCGTGCTTGTTGTGTGCGTTTGGCTGCGCCCGCAGTGTGAAGAACGGGCCCGCGACCCGGGGTGTCGCCGACGCCCCGTGTCGGAGAGATGAGCGCAACTTGAAAAATACACCCCAGGCTGGGTCCCAATCCCTCAGGGGCCGGATAATCCCGCACATCCCCGAAAGGAGACGCCGCGCGTATACGGAACGTGCGCGACAGTAGCGCCATGCGCCAAACGCAGTTGGGGTCATGTCGCATTCATTTGGTTTAATCTGCGATTCGATTGAATGACTAATATTGATGACTGCGACATATATAATATACGTCACAAAGGAAACAACAAGAGCTTGTTTATTTTGTATAATAAAGTGAATAAAATATATTTTTGAAAACATTAAAATATGGTCATTTTAGATGAATTTGTTTAAACTATTTATGGAAAATCAATTTCATTATAAAAATTGGTTTTGAGAGTGTGAAATACAAAACAAGTTTCCAGCCCCAAACTATGCTGAAAGGAAATAAATTGGTGTAAGCAGAACATGTAAGGAACGTAGAAGAACTGAGAACTAATGGCAATAGTAACTATTTAATTACGGTTACATACAGCCGGATTATAATTTTTAAACGTAAATTGCTTGCTTCTTTGGAAATGTATTAGCATAGACTATAAAATTCTATGATATACATATTCTCTACTAAAATATCGTACTCATATTCAGTGTGCCTATAGCCTTATGCTGCTCTCTCAGTCTCTACATTTATCTCCCATGTCGATTCTATGTCCTTTCTATTCCCTCATAAAGGTGGTATATTATGTTCTACCTATAGCTATTTACTAGTCACTACTACTTGACGCGTTTGTGATCCAGTGGTTCATAGCGTGGCTCTTGACTCGGTGGTCGTAGGTTCGATTCACGCTTTGCTTGTTTCCAAATTTAGTGAAATGTAACCTGATTGTCTGACAATAAATATAATTCATGCTTCGGATGGGCATTGGGCATGTATAAAATCGATCCTGCGCCATATCTCTCGCCAGTCGTGAAGGTCATCTGTCCCGTTGGGTTACGAGAGAAAAGAATGAGAGACTGGTCTTGTGTACTGCGCACACACTTAAACACATCACTCCTGTATAGCTAGCCAGGCTTATATGAAACCGGCCACCGTCAATAATCAACGGCAGTGAACCTGCTTAAACATACTTAAGAGTTTATTGAGGTACTTAAGGTACTATCAGAGAAGTTGATTTCTATGCAGATAAAGTAAATTGGACTAAGTAATTTGGTCGCGTTAAGTCAAACCCATCCGACCGACGACAGCCATCATTGAATTGGCATAAGCCGACCACATGACGTAGGTCCTTCAACTTCCTAGGAATCAACTTCCTCGATGGTACATTTTTAAGGAAGAAGAAGAATTCTTTCACAACATTCAAGTGTTCAAGGTGGCCATGACCTGTCGATATTCAAGCCTATTAATACTCGTAATAATCAATTAGATTTCTTCGTACACATCCAGATAGACTATCTGGATTCGAATTCGAAAAATCATCCTTGCACATTTCATTGGGTTACAAATTACATTGCAAATGAAGCAACAATTCTGCATACAAGCAATCTCCGAAAATTTGAACTCCGTTTTAAAATTACAGAAACGAGTTTAAAGTGAGAAGTAGGTTAAATAAACTAGGATCAATCAATAGTTTGGAATCGGACCGAGAGTATAATTTGTATCTCAGATTATAAAACAACCCTTTAGGTAAGGTAAACTAGATAGAGCCCGCTAAGTTTCAGAAGGTTTATCACTCGGGAACCGTACAATTTACATTTACATTTTATAGTTATACATAGTTGTAGGTATTCGTTAGATAGCTAGTTTAAAGTTTTGTACTGCTAATGCAATTATATATACTCAATACAATTTAAGCCTTTAATTAATTTATCTAAATAATAATCTAGTTAAAAAATTTCAACAAATTTATTTTCTTAAATAAACTCCTCACTTTTCTTCAAACTCAAAATTACACCACGAACAAAGATACTTAAAATACTTTTACTCTAGGACAGTAATTGTCAAAATAGTCCAGGTGGTCCCCTAGGGGTTCACGTTGGACTCAATAGGGGTCTACGGCGTGACAAAAAAGGGGTCCACACTCGTAGCCGCCTACGAGTGTGGACCTTTTTTTGTGTAATTAGGCTTCTATAATGAAGAACTGTTTAGGCTTGACTTCTCCTATCATTATTTGAAAAAATAACTGCTTTGCAGTTTTTCAATTTCTAATGCTTAAGCAACATGTGAATTTATTTTGAATTTGCATTAACTATTTTAAAAAAAATTCAACTCTCTAGCTATTACCGTTCTTGTGTTACAGTCTGGAGACAGACAGACAGACGGACAGACATCGAAGTCTCAGTAATAGGGTCCCGTTTTTACCCTTTGGGTACGGAACCCTAAAAACGCAAGTTTCCCTAGATTAATAAGTTGATCACCAACTTCATCTCGAAAAGATAGTATGTATTAGTAAAACATTGGGGTCATCAGGATGCATAAAAAATTATAGCGTTCTATAAAAACAATTTGGGAACCGCTGCTTCAGAGTTAATTATCATCATTGTTGCAATCTTTTATAACAAAGACAAGCTGAATGCGCGCAAATTGACCGTTTAAGATTCAGTGGGAATTCTCCAACGAACTTAGCTCGGGGGAACTTTCATATTTTTACGTTCCAAGAGATTCTGATTGGACTCTTCTCGCTTTTTTCTCTCTTTTTTAATTAATTTCGGTTGCGTTTTGTATTAATAAGTATTATCAATAGATTTATTAATAGAACAGGCGATACTCATCTCCGGGTTTATAGCGTGGGAACCATACATTGCCGGGAAAGTATCCTATGTTCTTCCCGGGACTGAAAGTATCCCCATACCCACCAAAATCATTTTACCGGTTTGGGCGTGAAGAGAGTCCGTTACCACTTACACTTATATACACTTTTATAATAGGTGTGGATAGAGGTTCACTTAAAAAATAATTGGGCAAAAATCATGAGAATGACAGCGTTTATCAAATGCTATTTTCTAGATTGTAGAGCGTTCATCAATCTTCAAATGCCAGTATGACTAGAGCTTTTGATTAGCTTACGTTAAATTGACCAATCAACAACGCTATTACACAATATACACAAGCTCCTGTTAAAAAAACTCCGAAACACCACTTTACCTATACTTACCCAAAAGGTAAGTCGTCTACAAAACTAGGCGGAGCACATACATCGTGGTGCGCAGAACAATGCGGTGTTAGCGATTGTTCGCCGGCAAACTAATATTTTACAACTGCCAATAAGCTGTGGTGAATGCAAACGGTTTATTATCTATTAATTCTAATATAAAAAGCTCTTAGAAACTAATTCTAAGGGGTTTTTATATTATTATGTACTTATTTATGTGCAACTAGCAACCACGGCTCTGAGAGAAAACCTTGGTTTTTAATCGATTTATTATTATCATTATTATCCCACGTAAATACTCTAGGTACTTTTATTTTATATAACACTGTACTTGATAAAAAAGTAGCATATTATTGAGTTATTCCGGAGCCTAAACTATGAAACTAATTCTTAACATGAAAATGTAACAAATTCAAACGTTATTTCGAGTAGGCACAAGGCACACAAATTTTAACACTATCGTTCTAGCCGTTTGGAAGCAATTTTGCAACAAAACACTGGAACACGACAATTTTCTTTTTGACTTCGCTTTATAGTAGAGTAAAATAAGCTTTAATAAAGTAAACAATAGACATGTATTAACATATTTCAGTATGTTGTCGACGTAAGCAGGCTATTAATATGTATAAAACTGACGCAACCGGAAAAGTTAGAAAATTAAAACATCAAAGAACAACAATACCTAAATAAACAACAACACACCCCTCATGAATACTAACGAACGAGCTTGGCCTATTCTGAACTCGACTTGCGCCATATTTTTTTATTTATTTAGCACTTTCAAAAAACAATTCGGCCTTTAATCCCAAGGGTGATCAGATCAGGTCACCGATCAGACTTTTAACCGGAGTGAAGTTGCAGCGAAGCAAAGGAGTTTTCAGCAGGCTAAAGGCTTTTAGAGTGACTGCATACATCCTAAATGGCTCTCTGAATTCATAACATAGCTTGTCTCAGGCTGGCCTCACATGCCTGCAAGCCCTTGTTAGGATCATTTTTACGGATCGTTCTAGACAATCATAATCAATCTGAGAAATAGAACGTGTATAATTATACAGAATGTAACACAACTAAGTGACAATACCTTGTTGTACAGAGTTCATTGTGAAAAGTTTGGTGAAAAAAGCAGCGCTAACATAGTTACAATTATTGTACTATGGAGTATGGACATAATATTCATGATGTTGGTGCATTTCTCGTAGAAACAGAGAAGGTTAGAGGTCTACTCTTTCAGCGTTGCTACATTCCCAGCGAACTCTTTAATGGAACACATAGGTACACCCTGCAAAATATTTTTACCGCCGTTTGGACTCTAATTATCTTAATCCTTCAAGCCCCATAAGGACACCGGTGACCGCGACAACAATAGAATACAATAGCATTTCCAAGAATCCCCGATCGAAGTATTAAACAAGATAGCATCCGCAACTCCGTTGCGACAAAATTCGGGAACCATACATTTTCCGGAATAAAAAGTCCTTTTCCCGCGGCCCAACGTATCTATCCCCATATCTTTAGCAAAATCGGTTCATTAGTTTGGGCCCGAAAAGGTAACAGAACAGACACACTTTCCCATTTATAATAAGTAGTTATTATCTAACTGTATGGATCATCTCATACATATGCGCCATCAATACATATGCGCCATCAATACCACTGTCATTAACCTAGTTTTAAGTGGGACGTAAGACTTGGGATGTCCATTTAATTAACTGCCCCAGAGTCCACTTTATTTACGCCGAATGTCCCTCTCAGGACCAACTCTGGGCTTTATTGTAGCGTTTATTGTCTAACAGTCAGCCTAATTTCATTTTAAGAGCAATAATTGAACTATTCCCATTTCAAATTAACATTTTAATTATGTTTGTTTACAGTTAGTGCGATTGATAATAATTTTAGTGCTTAGTAACCTTATTGTTAATTTTGATACCTACTTATTGAATTATTCTTATTATCATGCTAGTTGATTTTAGCTTTTGGGTGTGTAATGTGTAGGGGAGACCGGGGCTGGAAGTTCCCGGGGTAAGGTGTTCCGACAGTTATAACTTTGTAAAGGAAAAATATATCAATACTCGTGAAGTGCGTCGTTTAAGCATCAGGAGACGCGCCGCGTTGGCGGCCATTTTAGTTGCTCTGACCGCGGCGGCGGTTGAGTGGCTGTGCACACCGGCTATTAGAACACCACCTTAGTAAATATTTTCGTAATTAATCTTTTTGGTCTATTTTTATTTATTATTGACCGATTTATTTGCGCCTTTACTATTTAAGCGTGGCATTACATTAGTTAGGTACTTATCTTATTGTTTGAATGTTTTTTCAATTGATTTCGTTAATTTACTTATATTACAAATTAATACAAATAATTTTTATACAAAAACTCAATTTGGGGCTACAAGTTCCCTCCTAAAGTAGCTGGTTGTTCCTCGAAATAACTTACCTTACTTGACTGACACGCCAGAAAAAAATGCATTGGCAGTAGAACAAGCAAGAAAAAAAGCAAAGAAGAACAAATAGTGGAGTCGCCAGAGGTTTTAACCTCCGAAAATTGCAATAGTGAATGGATTTTTTGTTTTTGTGGTGTCATTTTCTTTTTTACATTATAACTTGCAAAGTTTACCAAAAAAAATTTTGTGCTTTTTAATTTTTTTAGTTATTTAATTAAAAATTAATATTTCACCATATAAAACCAGACAAGAATTTTTTTTTTCCTTGATCCTGTTATATAATGACTCTCATCCGATTGTTTACATTAAAAATTAACCAAAAACATATTTTTTAAAAATGAAAGTTTGCTTTGCTAAGCTAAATAAAACTATAAGATTTTTGCAAAGTTTTTAGAGATTAACGCTCGTCGTAACCAAGATAAAAGGGTTTGGGAGGATTTAAGGGTTGTTACGAAAAGTGTGTTACACGTACTTGTTGTGCGTATTTAATTTTTAGAGAAGTGATGAGTTTTAAGTACTTTAAAACGTTTTAATATCTCCAAAAATGTGTAAAATAGACCAAAATTGTTTTTCTACATTTGTTGAGAATTTATTTAAGTAAGAGCTAAAACGTTAAATGCATCGACAAGTGAAAGGCTTTTTCTAGCCTTTGAAATATATTCAAACTTCCTAATTAAAGCCAGAAAAAAATTGGGTGCTACATATCTCACGTACATACTAAAGACGCATGCTACGACCTATGTTTGGAAAATGCTTACCTGAATACAAAAAATATCAGTTCTTAACCTAATTTTTATTTTTTTCCTTTGAGTATGATTTAGCGAATGTAATCAATGAAAAAAAAATAATAAAAAAAAAAATTACTGTGTTAAAACCTAACCAAAAGAAACAAAATACAGATTTTCTTCGAAATATACGCGAAAAGTTTGTGCTACATTTACGGAAAAGTTAATAAAGTAAGAGCTAAAAGAATTTACGCATTAACAAACAGAAGTATTTGTAAAGCCTAAGAAATAATTTTAAACTTCCTATTTAAAACCAAAAAAAATAGGAACGCCATTTATCGCGTACTTACTGCCGAAGCACACAACAAACATATTCGGAGGCATGCTCATCTAGATACAAAAATATTAATTTTTAAATCTAAATTATATATTTTTCCTCTTATTTTCTTTTTTCGGAATATAAGCAACGATTTGAATTAAAAAAATGATAATATATTTTATTATTTTGCTACAAAACTGAACTGAAAGAAATGCACGTTTTCGTCAAAATTTTAAAATTTATGAGTGTAACTGAAGTGGTATAGAATAATTTAAAAATTAAAAGCACAACTTTTCAATAGGTAAACTTTTTTATGTATGTTATCAGCTATGCTACACATTCCTTTTTTGACGTGACAACGTCTTATAATTCGATATGGGCTGCGCGCACGAAAAAACATGACGCAATATGCGGCGTTACCTCGCTGATCGCTCTGAAGGCGTTCCAATATAAAGCCTAGACCCACTTGAGCGGCTCGGCCAAATGAGCCCGCTCATTTGGCCGAGCCGCTCAAGTGGAGACGCCTGAGCACGCTCGGACTCGCACGAATGAGCGGCTCATTCGCCCGAGCACGCTCAAGTGGATACTAGGCTTAAGGCTGTAAAGACGTCATACGCCTAATACTGGTCCAATCCGTTCTGTAGGGTTACCCTGGGACGCAAATCCCTCTGGCGTAATAATAAATAAAACAACCAGTTAGTCCCCAGTACAAGGAACTAACTTTTTTCTGATACATACAAATTTACCACTTTATGAGTGCCTTGTTTACGATGAGTCCGACAAACTTTTCTATGCGAAAAATTTCGGCGCTGCTGCATTTTCGAATGCATGACTCCTGGAATGGGGATTGTCCATTTTTTTTTTTTTTGCTCATTACAAAAACATTTCGAGGAATAAGGTCAGTGATCGTTTCTCTGTATATAAACGAAAAAAATACTCATTAGTTACTTATATTTTTTAACAAATATGTTTAACCTTAGTTTGACCTTCAATGGCGTTAAATTAGCAATAAATTCGACCAACATTACGTTTCGAACTTTTGGTAAGCTTCTCGTATCAGCTTTCACATAATGAGAACTTGCATTTGACGAACCAGCCATTATAAATAAGATTGAAAGGAAATTTAACCCATCAGTCGTGGCAAAACGAGACACAATAGCTTTTTCATTGTTATCGCGGCCGGATGTGGCCGCTTGGGGCTTCATGAATTAAAACATACTGCAGAGGTCAATTGGCCGCCGATGATGACGTCAGAGCGAAACTTTAAAAATTTATTGAGAAAAAACTAGCCAATGAATTTCAAAATTATTTAATTTATATTCTTAAAATACCCTATTTTGACGAAAAAAAATATAAAAAGTACATGTGATTTTTTTTGGACAATGCCCATTGTCCATATTTCGTCACCATGGCTCTTCGTACATACAACTTTTATTTTTTGGAATTTGTTTAATAAAGTTAATTTAAAAACTGTGGTCAACTTGTCCGACAAGAATCACGCAGCGTTTAAGGTACAATTCCGTGCATCGCGATCGATCGCGGTCGTGCACGACCTACGACTGTCGTCGGACGCTCGCGACCATAGTCAACGTATGAAAATGTATGGCACCGCTTCCGAGGCCCGCGACTGACGCGCGCGGCCTACGACTGTCGTAAGCCGCGCGCGATCGTGCCATATAACTTTGACACGGTCGCGCGGGGCCTACGACTGTCGTCGGTCGTGCGCGACTGTCATAACTTCAAGACACGATCGCGCGCGGCTTACGACATTCGCAGGCCGCGCGCGTCAGTCGCGGGCCTCGGAAGCGGTGCCATACATTTTCATACGTTGACTATGGTCGCGAGCGTCCGACGACAGTCGTAGGTCGTGCACGACCGCGATCGATCGCGATGCACGGAATTGTACCTTTAGAGTGTCCGACACCCTAAAGATGTAGCTATTACGTCACTATGGCTCTTCGTACATACAACTTTCATTTTTTGGAATTTGTTTATTAAAGCTAATTTAAAAACTGTGGTCAACTTGTCCGACAAGAATCACGCAGCGTTTGGAGTGTCCGACACCCTAAACATGTAGCTATTACGTCACTATGGCTCTTCGTACATACATGTCGGACAAAAATAGCAATGATAGATAATGTTATTCCAAATGCTAATATCAACTTGTCCGACAAATATATTGAGTTAAATAGTCCGACAAGAAAATGAAAAAAAAATCATTACTAATGGTGAACTTCTTTTTGTCAATTTCTGCCTGAATAAACTTTAAATAATAGGTATTCACTTGTATTATTTAAATATTATATTATAGTTAAGGAGGCGAAGAGGGGATTTCGCGACAAGTTCGAGCGTGTCAGACTAAGCTTGTATAGGCTTCCGACATGTCTCTAGTTATCATGGTATAGAAATCAGATTTCTCACGGGGTGAGTTAAAAAAAAACTATTTTCGAATATAAATATAGATGATGTTTAAGCTGGATACAAATTATCAGATGTTTTCATCGCATGCGGCTTGTTTCTATCTGATTAATACATAACTGTATTTTAAAAAGATAAAAAACCGACTTAAAAATTGTACGTAATTTAAAATTAGAACTCTCTATCTCCAAAACTACTTGCACTATTCCCTAAGTTGAAGAAAACCTAGTACAACAAAAAAAAAAGAATTACTGAAATCGAGATGGTAGTTCCAGAGATATGCGAACACAAACATAAAAACATACATACATACACTTTTGAAATTTTGCACATTTGTTCAGACGCTGATTTAGACTAACATATACGAAAATTGGGCAGTTCTGGAAAGTCTCTCTCGCAAACTATTCAGGTTAGAAAAAATAATATTAAAAACCTCAATATGATTTTTACAGACCTATCAATAGATACCCCACACGCAAAGGTTAGAATTTAGATGATCAAAATCTTAATGCGGTTCACAGACTATATCTACTTACTAAGTTTGAATAAATATTATATAAATATTTATTCAATTATATTTTATATAAATATAAAGCTCTATAAGAGCTTTATATTTTATATAAATATAAAGCTCTTATAGTTTCAGAGAAAAGTGGCTGTGACATACGGACGGACAGACAGACAGACAGATAAACAGAAATGACGAATCTATAAGGGTTCCGTTTTTTGCCATTTGGCCACGGAACCCTAAAAAATAAACTAAGCTTCGCAGATATTTTATGTTGCACTAAACTAAACGATTTAGTTATTTTGTTTAAAATCTTGTTAATTACTTACCTAAATAAGCAATTTTAGGAATATATTTTCTTTTTCATAACTTTAAAATGGCTGCAGTTTCTGAACACACCGCTAAAATAAAAAACGCTCTTACTATTTTTCTATCAGTTTTATCTAATGTAAAAAACCTACTTATAGGTCTCCATGACGCTTGAGTGACCACACGAATAGCACCCTGGTCTCCCCTACTACAATCATTGAATCGGTCATTTCAAAAACCTCTTCAGTCACTCAAATTAAATTTTTCAGGAATCAATAAAAACTATTACTTGAGTCAATTCATGCGTAGCGTGTCCGTGGGTTGCAGTGGACACAGTCACATATATTTTCTTACAAAGCGAAGCTTGACGCATGTGCGTAGTCTCTCCGTGCGCCGCGGTGGAATGGAGCCCTTATGCTCAAACAAATAACTTTTAAAGAACTTTTTTGTTCTCAATTTACTATCTGGGTGGTAACAATTTAGAAGAAGAATTCCCAGGGAAGTAAAATGTATGGAGATATAATATGAAGACGCTTTTAACCCTTAATCAGGCTCCATTACCCATGTGCACTGGTGATAGACCATAAAAGAAGATCACTATAAAATTCCAATTACCTAGGTGGTCAATAAATCGTACTATGCCTGATTTAGGGTTAAATTGCCGTCGACGATAACGTCTTGTTTAGGGTTGCGTAATGCGTAGTCAACAAGAAACCCTTATAGTTTCAGTATGTCTGTCCGTCTGTCTGTCTTTCCGTCTGTCTGTCCACGGTTTTGCTCAGAGACTATAGGGCCTACAAAGCCGTAATTCGGCATGAATTCATACTTATAATAATCTTAAAAATATACAGGGTGTATCAAAAATAAGTGATAATACTTCAGGTGTGTATGTGTTCCTTGTATATTTTATTTTCATTTTGTATGGGAAAACTCGTGACGCTCGAGCGCTTGCCCATACAAAAGTGAAAAAAAATTTGGTCTTTCAGCACTGCTACTTTCGCAGTAAACTCTCTACAAGGAACACATACACACCCTAAAGTATCACTTAGTTTTGTTACACCCTATAATACTAGCTGTTGCCCGTGACTTCGTCCGCGTCAACATAGTATAATAACAAAGATGGATTGTCCGCAAACAAATATGGAAAAAGTAAAATATAATCTCCTCCTTTTTGAATTTCGGTTAAAAAGTAGCCTAAGTTACACCTTACTACATCAGCTATCTACCATAAAAAGTCCCGGCAAAATAGCTCCAGCCGAGATTAGCTGGAACATAGAGACAGACAGACTTTCTTTGAATATTACACACAGACACTCCAATTTAATTTATTTGTATAGAGTATAGAATATGTATAGATGTTTATGATGCCTACCCTACATATCAAGCGGGCAAGCTCCATTAACGTTACTATATCATACTATTTAAACGCCATTTTTCGGGTTCCGTAGTCAACATTATTAAAAATTTCATTAAAAAATAACCTTATTATCATTTTACATACAGTATTTGTATGTATGGATATATGGATTCTTTTAGCAGTGACCAACAATTAATAATTATATTCTAACTGGTCCACTTGCATTTCCGTAAGTATCAACTATTTCAGATATCGCATCCAAGCATGTGGGGAGACTTCCAAATCGGACACCTTCGATATTATATAATTTATAATATTAGTATGGAAGTATGGATTACAAAATATCTACATCATTATCATAATAATTGTTATAATCATCAATGTTTTCATCATCATTGTCATTGTCATCTTCATTCTTCACCACCATCGTCGCTGCTATTGACAATACTACAATAATATTAGGAAAATTAGAAGGTTATTGAATGAGTATTAAATTGATATGAAATATCATTAGAGTGCCTAATATTTCTGATGAAATTTCAGATTATAAATTCATATTCGATTAAAATCCAGCCATAATCGTTAGGCGTTACTTCCGACGGATTGCGAATAATATGTGAATTGCACCGTATTATGCTGCTTGAGTATAATTGTATCCTCTTAATATGCTGCAAAAGTTCTTGCTTAATGGATTGACGTATCGCAGGACTAAATTATCTTTTTTAAAGTTTTTCCGAATCGTTGCAGGATTTATTATATGATTTTTCAAACTTTTTGTTGACGTCGTCTTTGGTTTTGAACGAGTACATTCTACAGACGAGCTCTTCAATAACTTTGAAAACTTTGGTTGTGGTGTTGGTTCCGTGCGCAAAGGGTAAAAACGGAACCCTATTACTAAGACTTCGTTGTATGTCCGTCTGTCCGTCTGTGTGTCTCCAGGCTGTAACTCAAGAACGGTAATAGCTAGAGATTTGAAACTTTCACAGATTATGTACATCTGTTGCCGCTATAACAACAAGTAAGAAAAACAAATAAAAAATAATATTTAATGAGGGCTCCCATACCACAAATGTGATTTTTTTTTGGCCTTTTTTGCTCTATACTAATAATGACAACAGGTAGGTACTTGAATTTTCCACAAAATCCTTAATTATATGTTTACTTTAATACTTAATAATAATATTTATATAAAATAAAAAATTAAGGGGGGCTCCCATACAAAAAACACAATTTATGGTCTAATTTTGCTCTATAATGGCACGGAACCCTTCGTGCGCGAGTCCGACTCGCACTTGGCCGATTAATTAAATATTGAAGGGCTTTCTCTTCCCCTTCCCCTTAATAATGTTGCTTAAAACTGCCTGTTTTTCTTTAAAATCAGGCGAAAACAGGCAGTTTTTAAAGCAACCTTAATAAATATTGTATTTCTGTATTTTTTCCAATGACTGGCACTGTCCAATCACTAGTCATTTACCCTACTTTATTTTAAATCGAAAACTACTAAATTTAGTGTTGTATACGTACGGGGAGACATAATGACGTCACATCAACATTTTTGTGGTAGTGGAAACTCCAATATGCAGCGTGATTCTTATCGGACAAGTTTCAATTACAAAAAATGAAAGTTGTATGTATGAAGAGCCATAGTGACGTAATAGCTACATCTTTAGGGTGTCGGACACTCTAAACGCTGCGTGATTCTTGTCGGACAAGTTGACCACAGTTTTTAAATTAACTTTATTAAACAAATTCCAAAAAATAAAAGTTGTATGTACGAAGAGCCATGGTGACGAAATATCGACAATTCCAGGAGTCAAGCATTCGAAAACGCAGCAGCGCCGAAATTTTTCGCATAGAAAAGTTTGTCGGACTCATCGTAAACAAGGCACTCACAAAGTGGTAAATTTGTATGTATCAGAAAAAAGTTTGTTCCTTGTACTGGGGACTAAGTGAGTGTCAGCGAAAAGACGAAAAGTTATCCCATTGAATTACATATACCAAATGTTGTCGGGTAAGCGATAGTGCGATCTAGAGGCCTAACAGCGACATCTGTTATCAAATCGCGGAACTAAATTTACTTATAAAATATTATGAAGTTTACAAATCTCAACAAAGGTAGTTGTCACGCTCAACTATCGTCAGTAAACCGACTTTACAGACAACCGATTTTTTTTCTTTTCAATTTTCATCCACTATTACGGAAATCGGAGGTTTGCACGATTTTTACGCTGTAGGCACTCCACTAAAAGACATTACAATCAAGGGAAAAGAAAACAACAATAATTAAGGACAAGGCAAAGGCAAGAGAAAAGCTCAAGAAAAAGCTAAACGAAGAGTATTACAAGAAAGCGAGAGTTTTGTTGTGATAAATATTCTTTTTTTTTGTTGTTTATAGCACTGAATTAACATACAATAAATAAAACTTTAAAAATGACTATTTTATTTAAAAGAAAACTATATTATTCTCATATTTCATACAAGCGGGACAATTTGCCCCACACATGGAACAACTCGCCCCAACGCGGGGTTGAATGTTCCCTTCCGAAATTTTGCAAAAATATGCCTGTAGAATAAAAACTATTGAGATATTGGCAGAAATGACTATGCTATTACAGAGACAGATTAAGGTTCTTTAATAGATGCGAATATTAAAAATTAATCTTATCATTTTCATCATACAATTCCATGTTAGGTATTTGAAAATCGGAACTTCAGCCCCGGTCTTCCCTATGTATCTCTTACTGTATAGAGATACATACACAGTATACACCCAATTATTAGATTACACTGCGAAATTAGCAGCGCTAAAAGAGTAACTTTCTTGGAAAATTCATGACGCTCGGGCGGTTACCCATACAAATCACACAAAAAAAATTTTCTTTCAGCGCTATTACTTTCACAGTGAACTCTACAAGGGACACATACACACCCTAACTAAAGCATTATCACCTAGCTTTGTTACACCCTATATTTAATATTATTTACATTAAGCAAGTACCTGATAGTAGAATACAACCCGTTCTATAGAGTATAGGTAATACTCCTACTTGAGATGATTATGCGCAGAGTTCCAAAGTAAGTTTGTTTTATTATCACCCCTCATACGTTTCATTCCCGCTCTCAACTTTCTTAATTAACTGATAAGTGCAATTAGGTCACGAACAAAGCACATCCTGAATTCGGCAATAAAACCTCGTTTAACATTTGCCGTTGTTACTTCAGTTCATTTTGATCTAAATGACAATAATTTAAACTTGATTAAGCGTGGCTTTGTTGTTATTGCGCGGTATAAGCCCTATAGGGCCTAGAGTCTAGACTCTAGAGCCGCTATCCCCAACACGCGGCCCGCGGGCCGCATGCGGCTCGCCGGGACTTTATATTTTGTGGCCCGCGTGATGTTAAACAATTTTGAAATTCACGCCCACCGGCAAAATAACGTAGTCTACGTGATAGTCGTTAAATTTTTTCCACTTTAAAATCGTTAATTTTGAAGAATGTTATTTTTTAACCCTAAAAAAATTTTGTTGCGGCCCGCGACACCAAGACCAAAACATGTTTGTGGCCCGCATGAAAAAAGGGTTGGGGACCACTGCTCTAGAGTCTATACGATCAATTTGATCGTGCAATAGGGTATTACACGAATTTTTGAAATGTACTTATCCAAAAACAATTCTATAGTGATAATACTTCTTTTTAAAAATGGCCACGTAGTGAGTCGCCAATGTCAAAGTGGTTGATATGATAATAGTTAGTGATAATATGACGCTAAAAAATAAAAATTCTACTTTAAGTATGAAAAAAAAACATTATTTTTACAAAATTTAATAAAGTTTCATTTTACTTGGATGTTTGTCAGCGTGGCGCGGCTTGTGGTGGATATGTCGCAGTCATCTGATTCAATCTGCGATTCGATTGAATGACTAGCGCATTCATTGAATGACACCATTCAATTGAATGACTCGGCCGAATGTCGATTGAACAATCGTCCCTCAACGTTCAACTAGTTAGCGATTTGCAGCATAGCGTTTTGAAGATAGCGGACATGAAATCAGTCAGGTAATTGAACATGAAAGCGTGGATTTACCTATAACTACCCCGTCAACGGCTACTTGAAAAAAAATATAGCATCCCATTTAACGACTTCGCTATATGACTTTTAGTCAAGACGTTAAACGTTACAGTCAACATCTTGACGAGTTGTCCTTTAGTCATTGAATTAAATGGTGTAATTCAATGAATGTGCTAGTCATTCGATCGAATCGCAGATTAAACCAGATGACTGCGACAGATATAACGGCCGTGTGAAGGGGTGGCTCGCGCTCGCTCGTATAGCCAGGGCCACCGCTACCATATGTGCAATGCACACGGGCGCCATCCTCTAGGGGCGTCAAATCACCATCTTTAGGGGCGCCAAAACCAAGGACCCAAAAAATTTGCCTAAAGGGTCGCTAAAATCCTTTTTTTTTGCACACAGGCGCCAGTAGCCCTTACGGGGGCCCTGCGTATAGCTGGCTCGGCGCGGCGCGGCGCGGCTTGTGATATCACACGCCGTGAGAAGCCAGCTATAGAAAGTCAATAATTTATAGTTATTTGTTGAGACTGGAGTTTTGACTCCATAGCTGGCTCTTTGGCTGGCTCGGCGCGGCGCGGCTCGTGATATCACACGTCGTGAGAAGCCACCTTTATTCTTTTCTTTTTTTCCGATGCGGCCAAATTTGTCGTCGATATTGTTATTGATGGTAATTTTTATATTCTCTTCCATCTCTTAATTCATAATATATTGTTTTTGTTGAGCTAAGTCTTTTTGGATTCCTTGTAAAACTTTCATTATTTCATCGCCCTCTGCTGGCGAGTAGTCGTCAGTCGAACTGTTAAGCCTACCTTTTTCTTGGTGTTTTCTTAGTTCCTCGGTAGATGGCGCTAGACAGTCCTTTGGATGAAGATGACTTGGACAAATTGATCTTTTGAGGTTATCCAAATAGTGAAAATACCTATTAATTATTATTTATTTATACAGGGTGACCGGTAATAGGTCTGTTTCCTTTTAACATGTAAAAATACATCACTTTTGCAGCCTAAAAAGCTATATCATACCCTGTCCAAAAGCTAACGGTTACCGAGATATTCAAGATTTTGTATTTTTTTCAAAAACACCCGATTTCAAAGGAAAACTTTAAATAAAAAAAAATCTACCTATTAATTTCTTAATCTTTAACATAATTTTAGTTCTTAGGTAGATAAACTACAAATACAAAAGTTATTTATCCATCTAAACAGGAAACAAAAATTAGCAGTGTTTCAAAAGTCTGAACAAAAAAAAATGAAAATGATTTTCCCTCATTTCACCCCTTATTGTTTAAAAAATCAATAAGACATTAGTCGTACAAATTACTTAATTAAATTCCTTATTTATTAAGCTATCCAAAAAGGTATAATTTGTAATGCAAAAATCTAAATAACATCTTACTTAGGGAATATTAAGGACCCTACGCCGATTTGTCCAAATGAAGAACCTGCTAACTACCTGAACTAGCAGGTAGTAAAATTCTAATTAGCAAATTGGAAAAGTCTAAATAAACATTTGCTACGTCAGGTTAAGTTAAATAAAAGTCTTTGAATAAAAATTAAGATTTTATTTACATAATAAGTTGATAATTATTACGGTAAATCCTGTTCGAATTGTCGTCCTCGATTTCTGATGCACTTGCGTAATCTTAAGCGAAAATTAGATCGCGTTACTCTACTTGTTAAAGTTTCTCGGATTTCGTTTGCTGCATAAATTATTCTTCTCCTCAGTTCATGTACATCGCTAATAGGTGTTGCGTATACTAAAGACTTCATGTGGCCCCATAAATAATAATCGCAAGGAGTCAAATCTGGAGACCTTGCGGGCCAAGGTATTGGACCGCCGCGGCCAATCCAACGCTGCGGGAAATTTTGATCCAGCCATTGCCTAACTGTCACTCTGTAGTGTGCCGGGCATCCATCATGTTGGTATATCATACCTCTTCGGGTTTCAACTGGTATATCTTGCATGAGCTCGTGAAGATTATTTCTCAGGAAATTTTCATACGACTCCCCGTTTAAATTGTCCGGTAGAAAAAACGGCCCAATGCAATGATTATGCAAAATTCCCATCCAAACATTCAGGGAAAACCTCCTTTGATGAGCACCTTCTTTTGCCAAGTGGGGGTTTCCACCCTGGGGAGCCCAAAAGTGCATGTTGTGGTAGTTTGTTATGCCGTCACGCTCAAACTTCGACTCGTCGGTCCATAAAATCTTTCTTAAGAAGTGATAATCGTTTTCATCGGAGTGCAGCATAAAGCGGCAGAAATCGAGCCTCCTTGCAGGGTCTCCTTCTAATGCTTGTACTGGTGTGTAGTGAAAAGGGTATAACCGAGCGCTATGTACGGTGAACCACACTTTCCACTGCGTTAAACCCAGTTGCTTCGCTACAAATTCTTGTAGAGGTGGTCGGATCTCTTGCAAAACGTTCCAATATTCTCTCTTCGTCTTCTGCAACATAACGAGGAGGTCTTCCTGCATCACGTCGCCTTTGATGAACAGAGCCACTTTCCCGCACGCGTTGGTACGCCGCGGAAAAAACTCCAGCACTTGGTACATTAATTCGACGGGGAAAACGACGCCGGTACTCTTCCCGTGCAGCGGCTGCGTTGCCATCACAAAAACCGTAGCAGTACAGTATGTCAGCGTACTCTTCATTGCTAAAAGATGCCATTTTTGATAAACAAACTTGATCAAAAGGAATCGCAAATAAAACGTCAGCGCGCTCAGGACGAGAAGCGTTAACTAAACAAAAACTCTACATATTGCTCTTTAGACAGACCCGAACTGTTACGAACCGACGCGAACAGTTACGAAGAAACCGGATTTTTTTAAACCGACCAATAATAGATCGCTTCTTCCTCCGATAACAAAAGAATTTGACTACCTGGCAACCTAACCCTGAACAAATTGTAAGCCAAAAAAATTGTGCTGAGAGTTATTATCTTACCTTACCAGATGTTTGTGAATTTTTTGCACACAAATTATACCTTTTTGGATAGCTTAATAAATAAGGAATTTAATTAAGTAATTTGTACGACTAATGTCTTATTGATTTTTTAAACAATAAGGGGTGAAATGAGGGAAAATCATTTTCATTTTTTTTTTGTTAAGACTTTTGAAACACTCTGCTAATTTTTGTTTCCTGTTTAGATGGATAAATAACTTTTGTATTTCTAGTTTATCTACCTAAGAACTAAAATTATGTTAAAGATTAAGAAATTAATAGGTAGATTTTTTTTTATTTAAAGTTTTCCTTTGAAATCGGGTGTTTTTGAAAAAAATACAAAATCTTGAATATCTCGGTAACCGTTAGCTTTTGGACAGGGTATGATATAGCTTTTTAGGCTGCAAAAGTGATGTATTTTTACATGTTAAAAGGAAACAGACCTATTACCGGTCACCCTGTATAATATTATAAGCTGAAAACGTTTGTTTGCACTTTTCTTGCACCGAAGACCGAAACTACTGGTCCGATTTTGATGTGAAGTTAAACGTGCGACGCATGGAACAAACAAAGCGACACATTTCTACAAACAGAGTTGCGGTCATCATCTATTTATTAATAGACAAGATAAATAATTGTTTAAAAAACTATAAAAACATGCTTTCTTTATTTATTTATTTTTATTATTTTAACAAATTATTGCATTTTCATTGGCTCTTAATACGTCATACAAAGTTTCTAATTAATTAGACTACAGTGTGCCGAGTGCGAGTTTTTGTTTCACATTCGATCGTGATTCGTGAACGCGTTTGGCGTTTACTAAGATTTTGTATGGGATTTGTACAGCGCCACCTAGCAATGTTGAAATGAGTGAGCCCAGCCCAGTGAGTAATCCCATACCAAATCTTAGTAAACGCCAAACGCGATCACGATCGAATGTGAAACAAAAAACTCACACTCGACACACTGGATAGGTAAAAATCGTGCTCAAAGATTCCGTTACATACATGCAGCTCAAGCTGAAAAAAAAGCGTGTTAAAAACTGAGACCAAATAAAAACTCAAGACAGAGCGCTGCGAACAACAAGGTGAAGCCGATCGAAAGTACGCCCGCCAGCTGTGTATGTCATAAACTTACGCCCACATACGCAAAAGGAAAGTACGCCATTTTTCGTCAGTATATATCGCGACTCGTTACATCAGGACGCGTTTAGAAAATAATTTGTAAATATTGTGTTATATTTATTTCATCGATTTTGGGGTAGTTTGAATAACATTGCAACACTAGCCCGTGCAGTGCGCGGCGCGCACACGTTTAAAAAACCTGCTTCCCGCACGTTGTTCGCAGTGCTCTGTCTTGAGTTTTTATTTGGTCTGAGGTTGAAAAGAAAAATGCTAATGATTGATCAATGCTTTATTTTCTTCTTAGTTATATTGACGGCCGGCTCCGTCTCGTACTCGATCTCCACACGCGGCTTCTTGCTCTTCACCTTCAGTGAAATGTCCTGAAACAATACAAATGTAGCTTTTAGAATAATTTAACCTTTGGCTGGTGACATGTATTTTGCATATTACGTAACTGGTGACGAGCGGTCTGAGAGGCCGCTACCGTTTTAGGGACTATTGCATAGAAATTAAGTATAGTGACTTACAGCCATATTCAATAATAGTTTGATAACCAAGTGTTGGACAAAATAAAAGCATTTTGTACATTGTGAATCATTTTATTATACAGAACTTTGATGTTACAATGAGAACAGTCTTTACAATCATGAAAATTAGAAGTGAGATGAATAATGTCTCTTTATAAAATTATAATCAACATAAATCAAACAGTAGCACTTTTTTTCCATAAAATTAACACAATAATCAGCTGAAAAAAAGGAAACCTTTAATCCCAGCTATCATTTCAAAAAAACTGACAATGGTCAAACTTTACTAATTCTGAAGGCTGATTCTCCTGCCATGGCTCCTGATTTGTTGATCGATGTAACCTAGGTCATTCTCTTCGGTTCCTGAATCATGATCACTTTGCTCTGGGATGTAACTTTCGGCAATATTTTCGACTTCCGGTTCAGTGGAATCTTCTTGTGCCTACCATTCTCCTATTCTATGAATTTTTAATGAAAGCTGTTTTCTACGGTTTAACAATACATTTCTGACTCCCGATTCCCTCCGCTTCTTGTTTAGAGGACCAGAATTATCCTTCGTAAATAAAAGATGTAAAAAATGAAAAAAATCAATAAACGTTATAACGTAAAAAAGTTACACTACTGGTGACGTAAGGTCTCACAGGCCGCTATCGAACTTTGCATCCATATAACTTATCGATTTGGGTTAGTCCGACGCAACTGCCTCCTTCTACGGCGCGGGGGCAACCAAACTCGAAGCTACACAGACGTTCAAACCCGGAGAGGGCGGGGAAGTGGGTGAAAATACATTCCACTGACGCCGTTCGACCTGTGAGACCGCTTGTCACCAGTTAAAGGTTAATTACATATTATAATAATTTAGACCAGTCATCGTTTTACCTACTTATTATTAAATTTTGTTCGACTTGATGGCTCTGTCAATAGTCTGATATGACGCGTGCAACAAGTCGGATTTTTATCGGATTATTTATTGTTGGTTTGTAGCGCCCTGTGCTTCGACCATTGCGTAATATTCCTTAATTCCGATAAGCGAAATTCGTGCGACTCACGAATTTTGTGAGTCGTGAGTCACGACTCACAAAATTAAGTTTCGGCTTTAATTTAATTCAATTAAAGGTGAATGGCAGGCTTGTATGGGACTTTCGTACAGCTAAAAAATTTCGTGTTTTGAGATGTTTTTTGTCTTATTTGGTAGATAATGTGGTACATAAGAACTCTGTAAAATCTTAGATTTTTAAAACTTGGGACATAAAAGTTGTAGCCAGTTTTGTTGTTTGACATTTTGAGGTTATGTGCATTGTGTATCAGTATACGTTTTCGTAAAAAGGTAAATAATTAATGTAATAGTCATAAATCCAATGTACTTTACTTATTTTTACCGTTCTACATACCTAATAATAGGAAGATAATTTGAGATGAGGGCGGTAACCACTCAGTGGGATGAACTTGGGCATACCTTTGCCTATACCTAGTATAAAACAGAATGCATCAATTTAATAATGATGAAGTTTAATAGTGGTAGTGGCACGCTGCTAGACCTGCAGTCAAAATGGACATTGGATAGCCGTAACCGGGGAAATACTACCCTCTCATAAAAAATCGCGGTAAATGAAAGCTTCAGCTGTTGAGTTTTGTATGTTAAGTGAGAGTGCTGGATACAAAAATTCCTCTTGGTCTGGACACTATAATCCTCCCTTTGTTTCTAGAACTTAGTCTTTAAGCTCGGCAAGGGATTTTTAATAAATACTTCTAGTGTTTTAACTTTTAAATGTTTATAGACCACGGAGCTGGTTAAGCATTTCATTACTTACCTATAATCATTATATTATGTTGTTTTGTGCTTGTTCGCTACATTTATAGATTATAAAATGTTCTGGTGCAGGTAATAAAAACAACACTTTATTTTTAAGAACATACTTTATTATAACTTAATAATTAATTTATTTATTCTTAATACAACTTCATCTTAGAAAGGGGCAGGTCTGGTCATACCCTCTTGGCGAAGATAGCTTAGGTACCAAATGATGGTCATTATATTATGTGACCAGCATCTCACTGTTCTTAAGCCTACAATGCAGTTACAGAAATAGCTTTTGATAGCGTCCTGACCATTCATGTTTCTTTCAGTTTCAATAAATACAAAATAAGTTTTTCCAGAAAAATGGTGGGACTTTATTTTAGCTTTAAGCACAACAACACAACATAGACACAGTCAACTCGAGGCGCAACATTTCGCTCAGAATTCATGCATTTTTGAAAAACAAATTAAACACTGACATATTAAGTTCATTTGATTATTAGTTTAAAATATATACCTTTCGTTGTTCCAGCAAACGAGTAATGTTTTCAGGATTCCACTATAAGTCTGAAGTTGTGGTGTCCAGATTCTGACCAGAGGGTTGAAAGTCCTCAATGACTTGGACTATTCTGGTTTTTTAGGCTCTCAACCAACAAGGCACACAAGCTTCATCTTAAGACCGAAGCTGAAATAATATTATTAACGGGGACTGAAATAAAAAATATAATAAGAGAACAGCTTGCAATGAATCAGGTGGAAATAAATTAAAATTTCTATGAGGAAATAAATATATTATTATATTATAATATAATATAATAAACTCCTATGAGGAAATAAATTATTTTATTTCTTAGTCCAATAGTGAATAAAGAATAATAACAATAGTGATGGTACTATAATACAATCATTTTTATACTTCTCGTAGTTGAATCCAAGAAAATACTATAGAAGCTGCACTCTTTGTTGTTCTTCATTTGCCCCTTCAATTAAAATTATGCATCAATTTGCTCTTAGTATGGAACGTCCACATACAACTCAGATATTTTGATGGCCAACCTGTCTGCTCGGCATATTCTCAGTAGATGCATGATAAGCAAGTTGCCAGCCTGCATGGCAAATATGATCAGTAGGTGAAATCTGGAAATAATCATAGTGATCAGAAGTTTTGTTAATTATTACCTACGTTATCCTTAAACCACTTAAATCAATTTTTATGCGGCACCCGGGAGCTGCATATCTATTGTATCTGTGATTCCCTCGATAGAGGTATTAATAATACTTTGCTGGAGTAGTTCCAACTTTCATGAGATAAGTACTTAACATATTTTAATATCATAATGTATGGTTTAAAATGAAGGGAAAACATGTACACAAAACTTAATAAAGAGTTCATGGTTAGGCTAACAAATTAATGTAAAATATTATTTGTATTAGACTACTTACATATCCAGGATATATCCACAGTCGAATAATATTTACAAGATCTTCACTCTCGTCGCTCATAGCGGGCCTTCTCAATCTGGTATGTAATACATTGCAAATACTTTTTTGCATACGCCATGTTAGGTACATTACATGTAAAAAGCGTCCTTTCGCGAAATCACTATCAAGAGATAAGTAAGTACGGAGGCACATATTATAATGCTCAACTCAATGTAAAAACAGTCAGATAATTAGCTAATTAGTTAAATAATAGTTCAGATCACAGATGTACGGCACCGTACTCAAAAGCGACAATCAAAAACATTAAACAACAGTCAACAGCTTTCTTTCTTTCTTTTTCTTCTTTTCTGGCAACTTGACACAAAGGATGTGTATGTTGTGCCACAGACAAGGTAAAAAGGTAAGGAATATGGCGGGAAAACCATATTCCTCCTATTATAATTTTCATCATCATTTTCATGTATCGTCAGGTCTAAAGTCTAGTCAAAGTCTAAGTAAAAGTCAATACAGTCACAGGAGTCAAGTCGGTCGATTCAGTAAAGTGGTAGACGCTTTACTGAAACTTTCGATGGAGTTTTGGAGGGAACACAAAATAGCACGTTTCTGGATATTACATCACTTTCCTACACTTGTGCATGAACACGAATATCTAATGGTTAATATTCTACCAATATTACACATTAAAAACCCAGCTAACACAATTTTAGGAAAATAATACAAAAACACAACAGCACTCTTTCACATGCCCGCCAAAACTCCAGTCAACAGCTGATTTTCTCCATCTGTCAATAAATGATTGCCATGCCAATAAAAAATATCGATGGAAAAAATCAAAATACATTCATATTGTAATGTGATTTTATGTAATAGATCTTTTTCATTTTGAGTTATAAATAAATAAGAGTTTAATAATAATTCATGACAAACGTTTCTACACGCTTAAATAACTTTAGTATTTGTTATTTTACTTATGGCAACTTCCAGAAAATATAACTGCGTTCAGTTTAATAACTTTGTACGTCAAAACATTTAAATGTTTTTAATGTTATTATTAGTTATTCCGGAGTTCTAAAAATGATTTACATATATCAAAATAAATGGTTTAATTGCCTTAACACATGGTATAAATTTTGTTGAGAAACAACAACAAAATTATTCTGTACAGATCCTGCCATTTGCCTTTATTTTATTAAAATAATGTAGGTCGAACCTACGTTATTTGGGTAAATTAAGGGCCTAGTAGGTCCATCTTCTCCCTATGACCCAATTCCTCTGATAGTACTCAGCAAATACAATATAGCTTTGTCTGGCACATTATGTAATGACAGAGAAATATTTTTTATTAAGGGCCTGTTTCACCACTTGCTGATAAAGTAGTGAATATGCTATTCACAACTTTTGACAATTCTCCATACTTTATATTCTGTCAAGTTTATAAGTGGTGGATAGCCTATTCGGCACTTATCAGGAAGTGGTGAAACAGGCCCTAAGTATTCAATTCAGTTTCTTACCTCAATATCTGACGTGTCCGACTCGAAGTCACTGCCCACATCGGCGGTCTCCTTCATTCCCGACTCACTCTCCTGGAAAATAATAAATTAAAAGTAAGTACACAAGCATTTATTTTTTCATCTTCTCTTTCTTTTGGTGTTTGCCTCTTTGTTTTGGAAATTGGACTATTCAACGAAATGGTACAGTGTATTAAAGAAAACTTAAAGAGAAACTGGAAATGGTAGTGTATTAAAGATGATTTAAGGAGTAGCTGAAAAAGTAAGTTAGGGGGCGACTAACCCAAAATTTACGATTTTATAAATCATTTTTATACTAGAAAATAAGCCCCTAATTGTTTCATTTTCTAAAATTAGATACTACATTATATTTCCAAGAATTCGATCTGGGCAAAAACACGATATCTTAAAATTTTCTCGATAGAAAAAAATCACAAAGATGCATCTAATTTTCACGAATTTTTCATTTATTGGCATAACCGTGCATTGAACTAAGTTAATATTCACACTGTATAAAATTCTACCATTGAGAAACCGACCTAGTGGATTTTTAAAATATTGTATATTTATCGAGTTATTGAGAAAAAACTGATTTGGCGATGAATCCCCGTCGTCCTTTTTCACCTGGCATAATATGAAAGACGGGCGTGAGTGTGAAGAGATAAGAACTATCTTTGATTTTTTGGGTTAGTCGCCCTCTTAATAAAGATGGTAGTATGTGACAAACAATTTTTTAACTGTCAAAGTCATAATGAAATTGCTATTTAGGTACAGGGAAAAATACACTTAAAAAGTAGCTTAACAGTTAATAGACAATATTTTTATAAGTAGAGCCGGTAAATAATAGAGAGTGCAGCCACAAGTGTAGAATTAGCTTTACCCCGCTATCGCTGTCCATATCACTATCGGCCTCCACAAACTCGTCCGCCTCTTCCACACTCCTAGCCAGCTCTCTCTCCAGCTCCGGCTCCATCTCTCTCTCCTCCTCATCCTCAGATTTCTCCTCCTCGCTTTCATCGGACAATTCCTCAGCTTTGAGTGCAGCGTCAAACGCCATTTGCGGGAAGTTGTATATATCATTGTACTGTAAACATAATATTATGTTTATTAATTTTAAATATTAGTTGGAAAAGCCATGCTTCAGCACAAATGGCTGGCACAACTAGATTGTGCTACATCAGAAAAATTAAATGATATAATGGAAGCATTTTGTAAATATGTGAGTGTTGTTACTAGAAGCCCAAGGCGGTTGGCTTTAGAAGTGTTTTTAAATTGTGGCAAACTTACAGTTCCTTTCTTTAGACGGTCCAACAACTGTTTCTCAATAGCGTTGTCTATCCGGGCAGCAACTAGAGCTTTCTCTTCTCGTCTTCTCTCCCTTCTCTCTATCTTACGTTGTATTGGTACTAATTCTTTACTACAACATAAAAAGAAACAAAAACATGAAGCATTTTTTTTTATTGTGTTGTTTTGATTACTAAATATTTTATGGTGGCACTTCACATGGCTATTGGTATTTGCTATTGGCTATTTGTTGCATTTGGCAAAATTATTGATGTTCCACGGATGGACGTCAAGTACCAAACTTTTACTTGATTTGGTTTACTTGCCTATTTGACTCTTCTGATGTGTGTCGAAAACCGACAAAGGATTTGTGTATTTGGTATTCGTCAAATTTGTCAAAAAGGCAAATAAGGCCAATACTTTGTCAAACATACCGTCTACACATGGTGATTAGCGAATACATCAAATACACAAATACAAATAGCCAAGTGAAGTGCCACCATTATAATTATTATCATGTCCTACAAAATAATATTTATCAAATACATGTAAATAAAGGCAAAAAATGTTGACAACATTATAAACTCACACTCTTCGTAGTTTAAGTTTCCTCATGCGTATGAGATACTGTGTTATTTTTACGAATCTTTGCTTGCATTTCGCCTTAATGAAACCTGGCCAGTATAAAAGGTTTTCGTTAATTTGATGAATTGCCTTCTCAAAGTTTCTAGACAGCTTCACTTTTTCCCATTGCTGCGCTGGAAACATTATCCTGGAAATAGTTTTATAAACATTCAGAAACTAATAGAAAACACATTAACCACATTGCCTAAACACAAGTTCACTTTTACTTTTATAGAAATTAAGGGATTTTATACAAGCAACAGCACGTCAATAGAATTGGCAAGAGACTTGAGCGCCTCCCCTCGGGAACCCGTGCATTCTGGTCTCTGGCCAAAGCTATTGAAGGAAATTTCTGCAAGCCAACCCTACCATCCCTACACGTAGGAAATGGATCGTTGGCCCAGGACGCAAAAGACAAAGCCGATCTTCTGGGCAAGCTCTTTGCGTCAAACTCGACCCTGGATGACGGGGGGCAGAAACCGCCGACCATACCGCGATGCACGAGCATCATGTCGGATATTCGGTTTCATCAGCGCTCAGTGCGAAAAGCCCTCCGTTCCCTTGATATCCAAAAGTCGAGCGGGCCTGACGGAATCCCGCCTATTGTGTTGAAAAAGTGTGCTCCAGAGTTGGCTCCGGTCTTGACGCGTCTTTTTCGGCTCTCCTATTCCACTGGCATCGTCCCGGCTTCCTGGAAGACAGCCTTGGTGCACCCGATCCCCAAAAAAGGTGATCGCTCAAATCCTTCCAACTACAGACCAATCGCTATAACCTCTCTCTTCTCGAAGATAATGGAATCCATTATCAATAGCCAGCTTCTTCGATACTTGGACGGCCAGGGATTACTAAGCGACAAACAATACGGGTTCCGTAAGGGTCGCTCGGCTGGTGATCTCTTGGCGTACCTGACTCATCGTTGGGCTCAGGCAATTGAGTCGAAGGGAGAGGCATTGGCTTTTAGTTTGGACATTGCGAAGGCCTTTGATCGGGTTTGGCATAAAGCGCTGCTATCAAAGCTTCCATCATACGGGCTGCCCGAGAAATTATGTAAGTGGGTCACTGGTTTCTTAGCAGACAGAAGCATAAAGTTCGTAGTTGACGGCGAATGCTCGGAAACTCAGTCTGTTGATGCTGGTGTCCCTCAGGGCTGTGTGCTATCGCCTACTCTATTCATACTGCATATCAATGACATGTAGCAGACCAGCGGCATTCATTGCTATGCGGATGATAGTACAGGTGATGCTGTATATACCGGCTCCCCCAATATTTCTCGGCAAAATGACACTGAGAGTCGAAACGAACTTGTGTCTAAGGTGGAAAATTCATTGGAGAAGGTCTCTGAATGGGGTAGACGTAACTTGGTCCAATTCAACCCCGCCAAGACACAAGTCTGCGCGTTCACCACTAAAAAGTCACCAATAGTCGTATATCCTCGTTTCTAGGGCACATCTTTAACCATCTCCCCTAGCATTGAGATACTTGGCGTCAGCATATCGAGCGAAGTCCAGTTCCGATATCATCTAGAGGGTAAGGCCAAATTAGCCTCGAAGAAGCTTGGTGTTCTTAACAGAGCAAGACAGTACTTCAGTCCGGACCAACACCTACAACTCTACAAGGCGCAGGTTCGGCCTCATATGGAATATTGTTCTCATCTCTGGGCAGGGGCGCCAGAATACCAACTGCTCCCTCTGGATCGTATCCAACGCAGGGCCGCTCGATTTGTTGGCTGCCACAGTGTTTCAAACAGCTTGGACCCCTGGAATTACGCCGAGATGTAGCTTCACTCTGCATCCTCTATCGGTTGTATCACGGGGAATGCTCTGAGGAATTGTTCGGAACCATACCACCTGCAACTTTTCGCCATCGTCCCATGCGAAAAACATACCATCCTCATCACCTTGATGAGTGGCAGTCTTCCACAGTGCGTTTTTCGCGTAACTTTCTGCCGCGCACTGTAAAACTCTGGAACGAACTGTCACCAGCAGTATTTCCGGACCTATACGACCTGCAAACCTTCAAGAAAAGAGCGTATTCCCTCTTAAAAGGCCGGCAACGCACCTGCAGCTCTTCTGATGTTGCGAGTGTCCATGGGCGACGGTAGTTGCTTACCATCAAGGTGACCCGTTTGCTCGTTTGCCCCCTTATTTAATAAAAAAAAAAAAAAACAAGAACAATGTGAAGAACAGTATTTATTATAAAAGAAAATAAGAACATATTATGGATATCCATTTTAAGTTACTACTCTTGAACTAATATAGATGGTTTGGTAAAGGTTTACAAATCTACACCAACTTTTTTGGTTCAATAACACTGTGTTACATGATTTTGGTACCCACTTAACTGTTAGGTGGAATGAACAGGGGATGAGTCAGAGATTAAATGTCCCAAACATAATATGTGGTATCCATCACGTCTAGTTTTCGAGGTACATGACAGTTATTGGGCGTTTTCACACTGCGACGATAACGACACGACACGATACCACAGAATAGATAAGGGCCACCGCACATATTATACAATTTCAAGTTGGCCGACTATCGTACAAACTAAATTGCGTAGTGTCACAATTTAATTAAACAAAATCATTGATCATACCTTGCATTTTAAACTTCGATATTATCCAGATAAATTTTAATGAAAAAATCCAGATAAAAAGGTGATAATAATCCATATTTCCATACTAATATTTTTTTTATTATTATGTGATTCGGGGCCGTCACGATGAAGTTGTCCAATTAAATTGTGACACTACGCAATTTAGTTTGTACGATAGTCGGCCAACTTGAAATTGTATAATATGTGCGGTGGCCCTCTATTCTGTGGTATCGTGTCGTGTCGTTATCGTGCAGTGTGCAAACGCCCACTATTTCCAGTACTAAGTGTACTAATAATATGTACTAAGTTTATATGTAAAAGAAACAGTTACCATTTTCGATACATTGTACTTTTTATTTTGTTTTGTTACTCTAATTTGGACGTGTTTTTATACCCCAGTAGAGTTAGATTTTTTTTTTTTAATTAATTATAGTCAGATTTTTTTTTTGCACCAGTGTTTAGACGAGGTCACAAATGGCTTAAATTCGAAAACTCGACCAGCCACGACGTGTGCGTTAGCCGCCATATTGGTTTGAAGGTCCAATCTTTTTTTAGCTATATCTCCTTTATTTTTTATTTTTTCAAGAAAATGATAAGGATCAAATTTATCGAAAATTTGATTTTCTACAACTTTAATCCTTATAATTTTTATTGTAAAATCAATATTTAAGGAAATAACTGCAAAAAACAAGTCAAAGTAGAATTTCGACCTATTCGACCTGTATCGCGATTATTTGTCAAATACAGAAAAAAAACAGAAATAAACTTGTAGCTCTTTACATTAACCACAATTAAAATTAACACTTCGCTGTCTGTCCGTCTGTCTGTCTCCAGGCTTCAAGAACGGTGATAGGTAGAGACTTGAAATTTTCAGATATTATGTATTTTGTTTCCCTCTATAACAACAAATACTAAAAAACATATTATATTTAATATTTGATGGGGCTCCCACACAGATCTCTATCTAGTTCGGAGGAACTGTTCGGGTGTATACTGTATACCCACAGATCTCCTATCTAATTAGATACCGCATGTGTATGTACTTCGCGTGCCATCGCGTTCCCAAACGATCACACATTTCAATCTTTCGAAAGTCTGTTCTTTAGTCTGCGCTCCACCGTTATCGGAATCGGACGTCAATCGGAATTCTAAAAATGCCTAATTGTGCCGTATTTTGCTGTGGAAATTCGAATAGAAACGTTGGTATAAATAGTGGACACGTTTCTTATCATCGGTAAGTAATTTTATTATTAAATCATGTGTCCTTTATTTTAAAATCAATTATTTAATGTAAATCGTGTGTGGCTGTAGTTTTTACCATGAAATCTACGTAACTGCGTGTGTACCGCATGATTCATAATACATTGCCGCTTTAGTTAGAAAATTATAGAGCCCGTTCTGTTTGTCCGCTATTGAGCGCGCAATGGAAATAAAACAATCGATACTTTCACTCATCGCTTAGTTTCGAGGTACAGTCAATATTCTCATTTTTCTGTCAAATGAAGCAAATAGTGTTGTACATATTTTCGATTTTAATTAATCGATTTTCGAAACAGACATGAAACAGAGGAATGATAATGTTCGCTTTGGGATATTTTGTGACTCGGTAATTATATTTCTATACATTTTCTATACATATAATAAAACTGTAGAAATAAAAATTCTGTACATTAAAGGTATTAAAAAAATAATAAGCGGGGGGGTGTCACTACATCGCTATAGAAGCCAAAACTGTAGTTAGTTTTTTGTCTACTGTCTGTCTGTATGTTTGTTCCACTATCACACGAAAATTACTGATCCGATTTGAATGCGGTTTTCGCAGATATATTTGTCTTCTTCCAACTTAACATCTGGTGTATAAAAAATTTCCCCCCACCCCTCTAAGGGGACCAAAGAGGGGGTCAGATTTTGTATCAAACTTTTTTCTTTAATGGACTTACCTCATATTATTAACTGTTTTTTCCAACTTAACATCTGGTGTATAAAATTTTTCCCCCCACCCCTCTTAGGGGACAAAGAGGGGATAAGATTTTGTATCAACTGATGAAGTACAAATACTTTGAATGGCAAAACAATGTTTGCCGGGACAGCTAGTTATGTAATGTGTATTTATGTTCCTGTTTAGTGATTTAATTTAGAATAATATAATATATTACTAGCTGTCCTGGCAAGGACGTATCTTAAGATTTATCATTCCTCTGTCTATGAACTCGAATAATAATCGATATACCTATTAAAATGGCAAAAGAGGCGGGGCGCGGCGATTCCTTTGAATCGATTCCGCGCGTACGGGTATTCCCATCACTAAAGCGCTTTTGTGACGTCACAGTAGGTATGAAAAAAGTGACACGCTCGTGTTACATACAAATGGAGCGACATAGCGCTTCTATCTAGATCTTATTTCTGTGGGCTCCCATATAACAAACAGGATTTTAGTGGCCTTTTTTGCTCTTTATCAAAAATAGCAGCACTAAGACAATTAAAATATGCATAAAATATTTAATTGTATTTGTACTTTAATAATTAATAATAAAATTAAAATAAAATCGATATTTAAGCCCCCATACGAAAAGCACAAATTTTTGTCTATCTTTGCCTTTTAATGGTACGGAACCCTCATGAGCGAGTCCGACTCGCACTTGGCCATTTTTTAATAATTATTAGGGTGTAGGTTGTGCCATATTATTAAAAGGTCTAATTCATGATCAGAAATATTCAGTTTTATCCAGTCGCTTGGGTCTCAGTACATTTACCATAGGTGCAGGAGCTTAAATATTGATTTATAAAAAAATTGGTAAGGATCAAATTTGTAGGAAATTTAATGATCTATCACCTACAACTTTGATTCTACAATTATTTTCGCTAAATTCGATGATAATTGACATACAAGCGAAATTGTACCTTGACTTGTTATTTGCATTTATCTCCGTAAATATTGATTTTACAAAGAAAATTATAAGAACTCAAAATGTAGAAAATTAAATTTACAACAAATTTAGTTCTTATAATTTTCGTAAAAAAATATAAATAAAGGAGATATGTCTAAAAAAAGATTTGATCTTCAAACCAATAATATGGCGGCTAACGCACACGTCGAGGTTGGTCGAGTTTTTGAATTTAAGCTATTCATGACCCCCTCTAAACACAGGTGCAAAAAATTTCTGACTATAACTAATTTCAGATTCCCATACAAGGCTGAACTAACCCTACTGGGCTATTACTCAAGAAGATAAGCCATGGATACTATTGGTGTTTAAAAATAGAAATTTTTCAAAGCGAGAAAGAAAAAGTTCAAATTTTTCGTTATTTTGATGGCAAAGTATGTGTACACATTTATCTCAGGAAATACTTGTTTGAATTGAAAAAATCTTTATATAATATGTGATAGTCCTTTTACCGAGGAAGGCATAAAGCTATATATAACATCACAATGCTGCCAAAATAAATGAAGAATCAGAAATGAAAGAGAGAAAGTATGGAAAAAAGTGGAAATTATAAAATATTTGAATGTGCTTATCTCACGAATTACTGAAGCAATGGGTTTCCAGGGGTGGAAGTGGTATGGGGAGGTTTATCTCACCCAAAACATCCTTCCTCAACCCATGTGACCACCAAAATAATTGAGGTAGGTTTGTAAACCTTAGCCAATGGTTTTAGTGTGGAAATTATTTGGGTTAATCCGATTCTAGCAAAACAAAGTTGCAGCTCATAGATATAGTATACAATACAGTGCATGTACAAGTGATGTACACCCAAGGAAATTGATTCCTATGCAGTTGACAGACCTACGTCGTTTAGTCGGCTTGTGTCAATTAAATATTAGCTGTGATCGGATGAGTTTGACTTGCGCGACTAAATAACTTAGGTCCCCCTCATCTGCCTAGGAACCAACTTCTCTGATAGTACATTACCTCTCGGCAGTCCGCATATAGAGGTAAATAACGCCATTTTCTTCCCTTATCGTGGCGTATTTACTGTTCGCTAAGGGGCACGACGATCTGCTACATAAACCTGTTAGGTTATATTCATTCCGACAAAAATGCTGAGTCTTGGTCCTGTAAATGAACATGTTTATTAATTCAACCACATCAAAGTTATGAGTTAAATTACACAAAATAAGGTTAAAATTACTTACGTTACTTTATGTGAGCAATGTGTTTTGTTGATGATCGCCCATACAACCTACAATTATTTTGAATTATGATTGTTAAATTACCTTATACAATTTTTACTAAATCCTTACTCAGGAAAATAAAGTTAACTTACATCGTCGTGCTGCATTTCGTCTATTTGTCTTTATTTACTGTTATTTATTTCAATAAAACTTCATGAAATTCAAACTTCTGAAAATAAAAGCATGCAAATGACGTTGACACTTGAAATGATAGACATTTATGGTTTTTGTCTATGGAGTGTAGATGGAGGAGAACTATCTCTGTATTATGGAGTGTAGATAGAGGAGGACTATCTTATAATTGTTGTTGTTGATGTTATGTATACCTACTCAATAAACAATAAACTTAATAACAAAAAAAAAATCTTAATTTGTAAGTAATAGACTTTTTTGCAGTCAGTACTTGCGGGCGTTTGTTTACTAGTCTTTCGGGGAGTTACGCTTGCGTTCGGTATGACGAATGCCATAGGCCTGCATCCTTGTCACTCTTGTTACAAAATAATATTGGCATCTCGCACTTGACTACGTAGATACTATGGAGGGTATATGAAAGGAGCAATATCTTATGCTGCCTCCCCATATAGACAACGCGTTGGCCCACGCGTTGGCGGTGCGCTTGCAACGACGCTTGTGAGTAATCCACACATTGGACAGTCATTCAGTATGCTTTGGATCGCGCTAATGTGCGGACGAATTCAAAATGGATGTTGAGTCGCTAACTAATAATTACTTTATAAATGTGGACAACAAAAAGTTTTTAAGGGGTATTCTCGAAACAAATAAGTAAAAAGCGAGAAAACGTAACAAACAAAGAAATAAACTCACTTTTACATATTTTATAATATTAAAATAATATAACTATTTTATTACTTATAATTTTTTTTCTATAATAATTATTACCTTATAATTATAATTATCATGATTAATATAATATATTTATTATTTATTAAATATTTAATTTATTTTGTTTTTAGTATATTTATTGTTAATAGCGACAACAGATATAAGTACACAATCTGTGAAAATTTCAGAAATCTAGCTATAGCGGTTCTTGAGATACAGCCTGGAGACAGACAGACAGACAGATAGACAAACAGACAGACAGACGGACGGACAAAAAGGCAGACAGAAAGGCAGACAGACATTGAAGTTTTAGTGATAGGTTCCCGTTTTTACCCTTTGGGTACGGAACCCTAAAAAACATCGTGAGGAAAATAGCATGTCCAAGAACCTTATTTTTTAAGCACTTATTTTGATATGATTTTTTTGTTCCACAGGCAGATTTACTCTGATAGTTAACTCTATAAATTTAAATGTTTACTCGATACTTATATTGTTCGCTATTTCGTCAAGTTAGATGTTAATTCGCCACAAGAAGAAAACGTGCACTCTTCAGCGCTGCTCCGGGCGAACTGATCGCACGGCCTATGTGTGGATGGAACGCAAGCCTTGCGACAAGCCTTGCGACAAATTTCCTTTGATCATTCCGACACCGCGCGGCAAGCTCGCAAACGCATCGGCCAACGTCTAAATACCTACCGCGAACGCGCGAACGCCTGTTCTACACATTGGGCCAACGCGTTGGCCAACGCGTTGGCCAACGCCTCGGCCAACGCGTTCGCCTATTTGTAGTGCCGACATTATATGGGGGATATTTGAAAAAGTGTCCAGCTGTACGCAGTAAATAACAGTTGAAAAATCCTCCACGAGTGGCGCTAGCTGCATCCGAAGGGTATGGAATGAATTATGGAGTGTAGGAATTAATTTAGCCGTTGGTGACAAAATATAAATTATTACTGGAATATAAATTATTACTAGAATAACTGGGTTAATACCAATATATTTTGAAAAATATAACCTAAAATAGCTGAAATAAAAGTTGCTAAATGATTTAATTGTTGCTACTGTAGCGCCACCTAATCAACATTTTTAAAACCTAATTTAACGCATTTCAGTGGACACTTTTTACATACAGAGATATTCCTCCTTTCATATACCCTCCATAGTAGATACTTATAGTTTGTGTGTGTGTGTAATGTTTTGAGTGTATTGTCTTAGGATTGCTATTCAAATGACATTTCGTAGAGTACGGCACGTCTACCTCAGTTTAAATAGAAATTTTTGACCTAAGATGGAACTGCCGCACAAAGCCCATGTCTCTATAGTCTATCCATGGAATTAATATAACGTTACGTTATACGTAGTATATATTATTTCCATGAGTCTATCAGCTGACACTGCTGACAGTAGGCTGACCGATTACTATGGCTATGTTCCTAAATGTACTGCGACCACTGCACAGTGCTTTCTTTCTTTCTTTCTTTTTCTTCTTTTTTGGCAACTTGACACAAAGGATGTGTATGTTGTGCCACAGACAAGGTAAAAAGGTAAGGAATATGGCGGGAAAACCATATTCCTGCTATTATAAATTTCATCATCGTTTTCATGTATTGTCAGGTCTAAAGTCTAGTCAAAGTCTAAGTAAAAGTCAATACAGTCACAGGAGTCAAGTCGGTCGATTCAGTAAAGTGGTAGACGCTTTACTGAAACTTTCGATGGAGTTTTGGAGGGAACACAAAATAGCACGTTTCTGGATATTACATCACTTTCCTACACTTGTGCATGGACACGAATATCTAATGGTTAATATTCTACCAATATTACACATTAAAAACCCAGCTAACACAATTTTAGGAAAATAATACAAAAACACAACAGCACTCTTTCACATGCCCGCCAAAACTCCTGCACAGTGCTATCACTGTAGAAAAAATCGTTCCGTAATGGAGTTGTAGTACACCACAGAACAAAAAAAACAGTAGAAATGACATACCACGATTCGTTTACCAGAACCACTGTCGCCAAACTCACACAAACAAACAGAGAATAGACCGCTGCACTACTAACAAACAAATGTTTTGATTAGACGCGTAATTCTAAACCCAATTAAGCCTAAATTTATTAAAACTGAAAACAAAAACACACCTTCAGCGCTCTAATTAGAGTTTGCTATGCAATAAACAAAACAGGCACTTAAGACATTTCGTATTCGAGCATCATGCATTTACTAAAAAGTTTAGCTACTTCACGCTAGATGTCAGACAATTTTGACCGCTACTTGGTACTACTAATATTATTATACTCTGTACCGCTACTCAGCTAGTGCGGGACACTGCGGCTGCCGGTTGACACAATATTATATCGATATTATCTACATACTGGACTTGATATTTTATAACCGACTCCAAAAAAGAAGGTTATTAATTCAACGCGTATATTATCCATACTAATATTATAAATGCGAAAGTGTGTCTGTCTGTCTGTCTGTCTGTCCATCTGTCTGTCTGTCTGTCTGTTACCTCTTCACGCCCAAACCGCTGAACCGATTTGGCTGAAATTTGGCGAAAGTGTGTCAGTCTGTCTGTCTGTCTGTCTGTCTGTCTGTCTGTCTGTCTGTCTGTCTGTCTGTCTGTCTGTCTGTCTGTCTGTTACCTCTTCACGCCCAAACCGCTGAACCGATTTGGCTGAAATTTGGCGAAAGTGTGTCAGTCTGACTGTCTGTCTGTCTGTCTGTTACCTCTTCACGCCCAAGCCGCTGAACCGATTAGGCTGAAATTTGGCATGGAGATACTTTGAGTCCCGGGAAAGGACATAGGATACTTGTCGTCCCAGAAAAATGTACGGTTCCCGCGCGATAAACGAGTTTTGTCGCAACGGAGTCGCGGGCGTCATCTAGTATGAAATATTTCCAGAACTGATCAGTTTTCGTGTGTGTTAGTCTATATCGCCTTCTGAACAAACGTACCAAGTTTCAAAAGTGTATGTATGTACCTATATTTTTTTGTTTGTTTCCATACCTCCGGAACTACAAGTCAGATATTTTAAGTGATTTTTTTTTGTTGTACTAGGTTTTGTTCAAGTAAGGGATTACTTACTGCAAGTTTTATCAAAATCGGTTCAATCAAAATTGTTTTTGAGACAGAAACGACGGGGTGTTATTTAACTCCCGATGCAAAACGACGGGATGTTATAAGTTTGACATGTCTGTGTGTGTGTCTGTCTGTGGAATCGTAGGTCCCGAACGGATTAACCGATTTTGATTTAGTTTTAGACAATTCAAATCTTATTAAATGTTAAAACTCAATAACATATTTTTACGTATATTATTATTAGAATAATCCTTCATGTTGTTAACTGAATTTTAAAATTCACAAACGAACGATTTTTGTGAGAATGTTAAAAAATATCGATATCGATAAAATGTTATCGCATTTGGTTACATCCCTAAACGCGTAGCAAAATATTTTCTACATTTAAATAATTTTGAAGTAAACATTTGATGTTTACTTCAAAATTATGCTTTATTTCTCATGTAATAAGATTGTTTTTGGTTTGAATTTTTATAGCGAACTACACGTGTTGCCGCGTACAAACAAATAACTCGACTGATGTCGAGTCTGCGTAAGTACTTAGCAAGCTTGCGTTACAACGCTAGCTAGTGACACGCGTGCCCCGCCCACTTACCATTTTTACTGTTTTTTTTTGTTTTGTGCAGTACACTGCCGCGGTACCCTAGTGAAATATATGACGTCATCAATCGTCGCCATATTGTACTGTGAGCACTGGCGTTTTCGAGGTAAGGCACTCGCAGTACTTTGATCACGTGATCAGTCAACTGTCAAAAGTCAACTGCCAAGTGTCAAAACCACTGGAATGTCTAACGTTTTAAAACAATACCTACAGTTTAATCCCAAAGTTATAAATTTCTGTAATTAATTTGGATTAATAATAATAAAACACTGGAAGAATTGCAAAAATTAACCGTTTCTCACATTTCTCACAAAGATGCGTTCACATAGGTAAATTTTTACTGATGAACAAATAGGTACCTATGACATATTATGAATTATGATTTAGATGCACAGGAATAAACATAGGATTCAAATATGTACATGATATTTTGTGTTAAAGCGCATCACACACGGTAAAGATAATATAATATTTTATCTTAAGATGCCCAAATATAAAATATTATAGTATCTTAAGCTATCACACACGGCTAAGATACGATAATATTAAAAATCTGTTCATTTTCTTACGAGTCTACGTTGGTGCCACACGTATTCCTTGTTAGAGTTCTATATACAGGTTGATTGACTATGAGTGATAACTGATACTGCCTTACTTCTTGATTTGTTAGACAACTCCTCAGACGATGATTCTAATATAGAATGTGAAATGCAGATTGCAGTAGCACATTCCAAAAGGAGAAACATTTGGATAGAGCCTCACATAAAAAAGAGAAAAACCTGCGGCGAATTAAACCTTTATCAATATATTCTGTCAACGAAGAAGTTTCAGGAGTATTTCAGAAATTCAAGAGAAACATTCACTTAAAAAGCTCATGAAAATTATAAGTCAATTTTATTTAAAATTATCCGAAATGTTACTTTTTCCCTCAAAATGTTACTTTCCGAATTAGACTTGAGAGTATGTAACTTTCTAACATACAGCACTGGCAACACTGCATCCACTAGTGCGTCCGATCACCGATGAGCCCGCTGCCCGACACATACACAAACACCCTGTATTCATAAAGATGTATATATTTCGCATCTTAAGATAACATATTAAGATACGAA
This sequence comes from Polyommatus iphigenia, assembly GCA_963422495.1. Classification (NCBI taxonomy): domain Eukaryota; kingdom Metazoa; phylum Arthropoda; class Insecta; order Lepidoptera; family Lycaenidae; genus Polyommatus; species Polyommatus iphigenia. The sequence goes on from OY730189.1 coordinate 4,869,757, forward strand.
ATATATATTTCGTATCTTAAGATAACATCTTAAGATACGAAATATATATTTCCATATCGCTCGGTATCTTAAGATACAAAATATAAAATATAAATTAACTTCGTCGTGTGTGATGGTTCAAAGGATTTGTATGGTGAGCGATATTCTAAAATATGCTCTAAGATAATATATATTTTATATTATCTTCACCGTCTGTGATGCGCTTTAGTCTAAGGAAGATATTTAGGCCAATATAATGTGTATACGTATACTCATATAGATATTATGTTGTTGTTGTACCCTAACTCCTAACTTCTTAGGAATTGGACCTTCCATCATTCATCAGACTTAAATACCAGAACAACCTAATTAGATACTTGAAAACACGGGGTGCGTGCCTATAAAATTTGAGGGTCGCCCTCGATATCTCTAGGTTTCCATCATCAGAGACTTGGTGACAACGGGTGTCGCAACCACCTCAGTGGAGGCGAAAACTATAACTATAACTCTGCTGCGTCTACCTGTGTGAGCACACATGACAATTTCGCCTATGCGGCTAGTCCGCACTAGACTATGGCATTCTATATCCTGATGGCCTAGCAGGTCAATGACCGCGTAGGCTGCCAACTAAACTATACACACGTGTCCATCTGGTAATCACCACATAAACGATGAACACGGTTTCTATACTGTGCAGTCGCCTCCAACCACCCCTTACAGCGACCCCTTACCACACGGCTCAACCGAGCATTCTATAGCTAAGATCTAAATCAAACCCACTCAACAGTAGGCAGTAAACACTAAATGTGACCAACCGGCCACAAACGACTACAACACCTCGTGTAGATAACTAAACATGTTACATATTACTATCTAGACGATTATATACATAACAGTTTCGAGGCGTTGGATATCCTCGATGAACTGAACACACAACCTAAATAATAACGTTTTTGATCACATTTAAATAATGATAATAATGACTCACCGATAAGACTGCGCTGCGTGCTCGCCCGTCTGCGGTTCTCGATCGTCTGTCTGACAGCGGCTGTCACTAGTGACATGTGTCACCAGAGAATATTACAACTACCCTCCTATTATTATATATGAATACTGTTGTTTACCTTTGTTACCTACAAGTTCGCGCGATTCGCGACACTCCCCACCACAAAGAAAATACAAGCTATAGAAATAAAAAACAAAATACAATGAATCAGCTTTATAATATGAAATCATCTAAATCACAATATCATCATTGGGAATACAGCGTACGTTAAACAGGAGTTGCGATGTCCATTCTTTTACTTCGTCCCTTGCCTTCTTAGCCGCTAGGCGCCGTGGTCTACTGGGAGAGGCATCCACTCCCGATGTCGTAGAATCGTTTGTCTCACGGACAGTAACCTGTGCAAATTGTGGTTCTATATTCGTCCTATTATTTTGAGGAGGCGTAGGCAACTGATCGGACTCTCTCAATAGTGCAGGTGGCGTTTCATGTTCGGTGTCACTGATCTCTAAGGGGTATAAATGTGCAATTGATCTCGTAAGAGTTTCATTTGGAGAAGTGGCTACTTTGGCAACCCGTATCTACCCATCTGAACCCTTAATCACAGCACAAATCTTACCGACCTTCCATAAGGATCTATTGGAATCTCCTTTGATCTGTACCGTGTCTCCAACTTTTGGTATCGTATCATCAACAACTCTGGGCTGACGATGGGAGTGTTTACGGTCCCTAAGACTTGTAAGGTAATTATTTTTAAACATCATTACGTATTCTTGCAGGATGCGCTGTCCTCGTTTCCAACCTTCAATGAGGCTAGCCTTGGTCGCAGTGGCTGGCAGTACAAATTCTTCTTCCGTCGCTTCCGTCACTAAAGGTCCGCCGTTCCTCAAAAAATCAGCAGGCGTTAAAATGTGTTCCGGTTCCCTACCGACAAAAGTCAACGGACGGGAGTTGACAACTGCTTCAACCTCTTTCATAATAGTACACAATTGTGTGTCATTTAAAATATGTTTTTCCAAAGTTCTCTTTAAGCAACTCTTCACTATTCCTATTAATCTTTCATAGAATCCTCCGAACCATGGCGCAAGCTCGGGAATAAATTTCCATTTGATACCCCTCTCAATGCAATAGCGATTAATAAGAACATCCGAAGTTAATTTAAACTGTAGAGCATTATCCGACATAATCATTTTAGGAGTTCCCCTAGTAGATATAAATCTTCTCAAAGCCAGTAGACATTGCTCCGCTGTTAGATCTTGTACTACTTCCAAATGAATGGCTCGTACCGCTAAACATGTATGTAGGCAAACCCAGCGTTTTTCGTTGGAGCCTTTCGTCTCCACTGTCAATGGACCAAAATAATCAATCCCTACAAACGAGAAAGGTTTTTGGTATTTAACTCTCTCTGGTGGTAACTGAGCCATAGGTGGCAGCTTAAAGGGCCCTCCTCCTTGCTTCCGACAAGCTTGACAACGACGCAGCACTTTTTGAACCTGCGACCGTCCATGCGGCACCCAATAATGCAACCTGATTGCAGATAAAGTATGCGAGATACCCACATGATAATTTAAGACGTGGATTTTCTCAATTATTTTAATGGTGAATTGATCGTCTTTTGGAGGAAGGACAGGATGTTTCTGATTCTCTGGCCAGTCTGCTTGTTGGAACCTACCACCACAGCGCAGTATTCCTTTTTTGTCTAGAAACAGCCCCAATGACCTTTTAAGATACGTAGACTCACCTCGCGTCTCCTTCGGAAAATATAACAGTTGTATACGCAAGATTTCTTCAACATGATCTTCAGGAAGTATCGAAAACTCCTTATGGGAGGCTGTTTCACCAGTTACATTTCCGGGCATATTTGCCTCAACGACTGGACTATCTACTATGCTGGAACATTCATTGTGGGGTCCATGGCAAGGTATTACATTGTTCTGATCTTGAACCTCTGGAGTTTCTGGAAGACCCTCCCCAGCCAAATAAATTTGAGAACACACTACCTCGGTAGCATTTTTAGGCCAGTGGTGTATCGAACGTGTCAAGAAATCTGGACCCGTTAGCCACCTCTTCATGTCATTCATCCAAGAGTCACTGCACTTCGTCGCTACGTCAGCAGGATTAATTTGAGTAGGTACATATCGCAAACGAAGCTCACGATTCTGCTTAATATTGTCCACTCGTTTCGCGATAAATGGTGGTAGGAGTTTCTCTGAAGTACACCAATTTAATACAATCTGGCTGTCCGTCCACAAGTATTGATTTAGAATATTTAATCTAAGAAATTTCATTGCATAACGTAGCAATCTGCTGCCTATTACAACCCCTAATAATTCAAGCTTTGGTATTTGCAAATTAGACTGTTCAGCTCTCTCTACTAAACGTGATTTTCCTATAATAAAACTGACAACATTTCTATCTTTGTACGTACTACGCATGTATACAACTGCAGCATAAGCTTGTAACGACGCATCCGTGAAACAGTGTAATTCACGTATTACTTCAACCTCATTATCTGCTACCAAACAAGTCTCATAATGCCTTGGCACAGCTATATATTTCATATAGTCTAACCTGTCTATAATAGTTCTCCATTCGTGAAGTGCATCTTCTTTTAGTGGAGTATCCCAATGAACCTTTTCAGATCACAAACTTTGTAAAAATGTCTTAGCGGGTAACACTAGTGGAACTACAAACCCACAAGGATCGAATACCGACGCTATAAGTCTTAACACTTCTCTCTTTGTATTCATCTGGTTAAGATCTTTTCCCTCTAAACTGAACCTCAGCCTCATCTCATCCTTCCGTAAATCCCACTGTAAACCTAATACCTTAATACAATCCGTTTCTTTGTCAAGAAACTGTGAAGGTATCGTTCCACGAAATTCCCCTGAATTTGAATTCCACTGTCGCAAATTCATTGACAAATCATCAAAGGCCTTCTTGGCTACTTTATATAACTGAGTCCCTTCCCGAAAGGATTCTAAGCCGGTTACTAAATTATCCACATATAAATCCTCCGCAATTTGTTTCAGCATTGGGATTTCAATTTTCATCAAATGATATCTAACTGTAGCGTTTAGTAAAAAGGGACTCGATACGATTCCAAAAGGATTCCATTCTACAGAACCGAAAATGCAATAAGTTATCAGCTGATACGTTACCTTCGAGGTCTTTGAGCCACAAAAATCGCGTAACATCACGATCTGCATCTTGCAAACCGACTTGCAAGAATGCCTTCTCAACATCAGCAACAATGCCAATCCGGTGTTCTCTAAATCGTAACAGGAGTCCAGTTAGTTCTTCTAGCATAAGTGGCCCGCGATACAAACATTCATTTAAACTTTTATTTCCTTTGGTTTTTGCGGATGCGTCGTACACAATGCGCAGTTTCTCTCCTTGCGCTACACAGTGGTGCAGCAGGTAATGTACTGGATGTTCGACATTCGGTAGGACATTTGGAGCGAACTCAATGATACCTATACTTAACTGTTCTTTAATAAGATTGTCATAGGTTTGTAAGACGTTATTATCAAGTCGTTTCAGTAAGTTTGATAATCTACCACAGGCTAAGCCAAAGTTAGAAGGTAAGGAGGGTGGATAATCCACATGGCCACTTAACGTGATATCTGCCCTCTATATACTCTGTAGTTTCATTGAACGGCCTAATAGCTTCCTCATCTCGACTTGCCTTTGGGGAGTCTCTGATGCCGATAGATTCTAAGTCCCATAAACTCCTAATATTATCACTTTGTAATGGCGGATCAGGTACATTAAATGGACAACATCCCATACTTGATTGAAAATAAGTTATACATGACAACTTATCTACAACTTTGTCCCCCGCGGAATTAAATCTTCCGGATACTATCCAGCCAAGAACGGAGTTAACCATATATAAATCTTCTGAGATACGAATTTTTTCGTGGGACATAATAGAGTGGTAATAATCGTTTCCAAATAGTATGTCGACTTGATCACCACTTGTGCCATCATCATGCTTAGGATGATCGCCCTTCCATAGTTCGTTCGGGGTAGGAACGCTATTTGTGATATGAGGAACTACATTGGCATACATAACCTTATGATAGTGGGTCTTAGAAAAAATTTCAAAATTTACCACCGGACTTTCGATTTCTTGTGGGTGACTTGCACCGAAGGTGAATACCGACAGTCGATTTTCTTCCAGGGTTGGTAAATTCAATATCTTAGCCACCTTGCTGGTTATATACGTTCTTTGACTACCACAATCTAAAAGAACTCGACAATCCCTAGATATATTGTCACTTCCTATCTTCTTCACTCGAACTACAGCGGTCTGCAAAATAGTTCGCCCTACAGACGTGTTAACGTGAAAACTATCAGTCTTCGCTGGTAGTTGTGAAGGACATAGCGCTCGATTGTGATCTCCGTACGAATAACAGTGTCTGCACTTCATCTTTGACTTACAATCAGATGCTTTGTGACCTTTAGAAAAACATACGTAACAACGACCTTCAAATCTACGTTTTCTATCCTGAACGGACTTTACTACATCACATTCGTCGTTAAAGTGATTTTTACCACAAAATGTACAACTAACTTTCTTCCTTTTAAATTCTGACTCTTTTATATTACCTGCATCTTCCTTGTCTACATGTCTTTTCCTTCTGTTAACCCTGCCCATGAAATTGCCATCCTTGAAATTTCTTCTAGTTTCTGCCCCTTTAAATGCACTTTTCCTAATGCTCTCTTCTCTCTGCTTTGAAAATGGTCGCATGCGCCGTTGGGAGTTATATCTCTCTTTATCCTTATCTACTCGAACATGTAGACTATTTAATGTAAACTTATCATCGCTGTCTTTACTCGTACCAGGAGTTTCTAAAGCAACTGCCTCCACTTTCATTCCATTCGACGCTTCCCTAGCTGAAATGATATGTCCTAAATATTTACGTATGTTCTCTATAGTATCAGTATCAGTACCCATTTTCATTCTCAACTCGTAAATCAAATCCTGTGAAAATTTCTGCATTATCATGACTCTAAGATGATTATGATTGACGTCTTCCCCTAATGAATTTAGTACCCGAAGATGCCTTTCGATTTCATTAAAAACTCTTCGACAATCTAGAACTGAGTTGTCAGCTGCCTTAATTCTGTATATTGCAGCATAATGTGCATCGATAATAATACCCGGTTTGCCGTATCTCTCTTTTAATGTCGATACCGCTATAGCATAATTCTTGTTGGTAGTGTCTAAGCCCTCTATTGCACGCTTAGCCTAACCCTCTAATACCGATTGAAGATATAACAATTTATCTACATCATTGATATTCCGCGTATCAACGTTCGAAGAAAATTGATCCCAAAAAGTATGCCACTTCAATACGTCACCATCAAATTTTGCCAACTCCATTTTTGGTAGTTTACTCGTTATGTTAAGGTTGCCAGTGTTAGCAATAGACGTGTCACTACTTTTTTCTCTTCGCCTCAACCGCACTTCTAGTTCAGCAACGAGCTCTTCGCCTTTAATTTGAATCGACGTGTATCGAGACAAATCGTCTACCGAAGGATTGTCAATCAACTTGTAATAATTGTACATTTCGGAAATAAAACGATCGATAGATGCCTTAGGCTTAGCAGCTACCAACTGTACCTCCTGCTCCGATACTACGCCAAGCTGTGACTTTTCTAACGTCTCCTGAGCAGAAACACTCAAAGACTCGACATGATCTATAAGTAACTTTAGTCGAGTTTTAACTACCTCCTCCATAGTGTAATAGCTATCTACTCAATATATCCACAAATGCACAAGCCACTTTAAACGTGACACAACTCCGTGCTAACCTTCCTCTTCAAACTGTAATAATGAATAAATACTCACTTTAATGTAAGTATTTGTAAATGTATGTAACTTAAAACGTCTCTAAAACATTGATAATTTTCCTCAATCAATTGTCTAAAATACACCTATTCATACCGCCGTATTTCTGGAATCGATAGCAAAAATAAACAATAGGTAACTACTTCATAATAATATGAATGTTAGTATTATACATCCTCGATAAAGACTTATTATCGGACGTCTCCACTTTAAGTATAGACTATAGATACATAGCTATCTACGTATCTAAAACAATAATCGATATTAATCTTTCAGGCCCCGCGCGAGCACCGGTGATCGCGAGAACAAAAGAATACAATGGGAATTCCTAGAACCTCCGATCGAAGGATTAACTTATTTTAATTTTCCTTTTAACTGCAATACCTATACCGTGTAACATTCCTATGTCTCGTGGATAGGCGACTATTAACCCACTACTATACCGAGTCTACTACTAAATATCCTTTAAATATCTCACCATAGATAGAATGATAAATAGAATGGAAACTAGTTTATAATACTATACGGAATCTATAACTTACTAAATACAAGTTATACTTCATGGTAATTCTATTACTGAGTTCATACTGCAAGTAAAGAGATAGATGACCAGTATACTATTACAGTCAGTATATTATTGTGTTACATTTGTTGCCAGGCACAATTTTTTTTGTCACTATGAAATAGGTATCCTGACTATAATTATTATTATAACTCATAACCAAACTTTTGTATAAAACTTCGCTTATGACCTCTATGTAATACAAATTACAATACATGCTTGATTATAACGTAAGTACCTAAAGAATAATATAAGATCCTTTACTTTTACCTTTCCTGTTACCTGATATTCTGTAACCTACTATCAGGTAACTCTAATAGTTAGAAGTAAGTACATAATACGTATAATGATATTTTAAACATGCCGAGCTAATCAGATCCCAGCATCTCCACCATGTCGCAACCACCTCAGTGGAGGCGAAAACTATAACTATAACTCTGCTGCGTCTACCTGTGTGAGCACACATGACAATTTCGCCTATGCGGCTAGTCCGCACTAGACTATGGCATTCTATATCCTGATGGCCTAGCAGGTCAATGACCGCGTAGGCTGCCAACTAAACTATACACACGTGTCCATCTGGTAATCACCACATAAACGATGAACACGGTTTCTATACTGTGCAGTCGCCTCCTTACCACACGACCCCTTACCACACGGCTCAACCGAGCATTCTATAGCTAAGATCTAAATCAAACCCACTCAACAGTAGGCAGTAAACACTAAATGTGACCAACCGGCCACAAACGACTACAACACCTCGTGTAGATAACTAAACATGTTACATATTACTATCTAGACGATTATATACATAACAGTTTCGAGGCGTTGGATATCCTCGATGAACTGAACACACAACCTAAATAATAACGTTTTTGATCACATTTAAATAATGATAATAATGACTCACCGATAAGACTGCGCTGCGTGCTCGCCCGTTTGCGGTTCTCGATCGTCTGTCTGACAGCGGCTGTCACTAGTGACATGTGTCACCAGAGAATATTACAACTACCCTCCTATTATTATATATGAATACTGTTGTTTACCTTTGTTACCTACAAGTTCGCGCGATTCGCGACAACGGGACCATATGTAAAGTATATCTGTAGGTATACCCTTTCAAAAAAAAAAAAATTCAAATTGGTTCAGGCGTCTTCCAGTAATCGAGGAACATACTTTTTAAAATCCGACAAATTGAGAACCACCTCCTTTTTTGGAAGTCGGCTAAAAATAAAACCACCTTCAAAAAACAATCAACCTTTTGACTGACTTTTTGAACCTTCTTCGATATGTAACAAATACTTTTTTTAAAAACACATTAAAATCGGTTCAGCCTAAACGCGAGATAATCAAAGCCATACATATGAAAAACATACACACATACATACATACAAACTGAGAATCTCCTTTTTTTTGAAGTCCGGTAAAAGTATATCACATTCCGGTCATTTTTATGTAAGACAAAAAAGTACGTAAATAGGAATATAATTAAATACTTTGAGAAACGGTCATATGAGAAATATGACCAGTATAAACGTGCCTTAGTTTTACATTTTTGTTCGACCGTTTCTCACAGGCATACGTAACATGATGCCAACATGCAACTTTTAAATCACTTTTTTTGATTATAAGCTAAAAATCGGATGCTACGAAAGCTTGACCCTGTTGTATCGGGATCACTTTACTATCAAAATGCTTTGCACTAATAATAAACAAAAATATTAATTATTTTCTTGATGTTAAGTGCGTTTCTCACAGGAATTTTTCACAAAAAACATGGACGACCAAAATAAAATCAACAACACAACAAGACACAGAGGGAAACTGATACTTTTTCTTTTTAATAAATGATGTCACATGTTGTTAGCTTTAAAAAATGTAGAGAAGTGGTAGTTTCTATAATTCTACAGGGGTGTAAATAGCGTTTCTCACAAATTGTTTCTCACAGGGCGAAATCTAGGATGCTGTCATAAACAATTTTTATTGGAGTTTATTGGAGTTTACTCCTTAAGAGGCCGGGTACACTTGGAATTTCTCATACATACGTAATTCCAAAATCATTTTCTCATACGAAAATATTTAACATGTTTGAGTTGTTTTTCAGTTTAAAATAGTAATTACCTAGGTTCCTGCACAAAAACTACTAAATATTTAAACACTAAAAAATAGAGTAAAACACTAAAAAATATATAAATAAATAGTAAATTTACTACAAAATATTTAAACTCTAAAAAATATTTTTTAGTATTTAAATATTTTGTAGTAAATTTACTATTTATTTATATATTTTTTAGTGTTTTACTCTATTTTTTAGTGTTTAAATATTAAGTACTAAATTTACTAAAAAAATTAAAAACAATTTTTTTTTATGTTTAAATATTTTGAAGTAAATTTTTGTGCAGGAACCTAGATAATTACTATTTTAAACTGAAAAACAACTCAAACATGTTAAATATTTTCGTACGAGAAAATGATTTTGGAATTACGTATGTATGAGAATTTCGAGGGTACCCGGCCCCTTAAGAATCGATTTTCATATATAAGGCGCCCGGTATGAGAAAAATCCGAGGGGTAAAACCTACTAACAAGTAACGAAAATGTGTCACGTTTTTGGTGCGTACCTTTAGTGCGCAACTTTCTAATTTGGCTGTGAGTGTATTAAGACCATAAAGGTAATATACCTATCGGAATATAATGTTATATAAAATAATATAATATCATTATATATATATATATATATATATATATATATATATATATATATATATATATATATATATATATATATATATATATATATATATATATATATATATATATATATATATATATATATATATATATATATATATATATATATATATATATATATATATCAGTGTCGATGTATTTATATTGCTATTTTTGTTATAAATATCAATAATTAATATTGTTACTGTGAAGTTATAATTTTTATCATCATACTGGCTAACGTGAACTAAAAGTATTTTGAAATAACTATGGCAGGAAGGGGTGTAGATAATATTGCCGGAACATCTGATTTCATATGATATTAATCTTTTTTCAGTTGAATAAACTCTTTTTGCGTATGGTTAGATACTCGTACTTAAGGAGTAAACTCCAGTCGTGCGTCGGAGCTGACACACTTTTTTTTATTATTTGATAAGCTAGGCGGTAAAATATCAACAAAAGAGAAGGCCAGGTACTACACGAACCTTTTATAAAATTCTAATTCTAAGCTTTCTAAGAAATTTTGGAAATTTTGAGCTATTATCGTAACAAGGTAGTGAAATGGACATGTTTCATTTGTATGGACAAAAAAATTAAAAATAATATAAATTACTATGTAAAAAAACTATGCATGTTTGTGTAAAAAGGACATCTAATTTTTAATAAACATGGTCCAGTGTAATCAAAAAATAAAAATAAACATGTTTAATGCAATAAACATAGCCACAATTATGGGTTGAAGGCGGTGGACACAATATTTTTTACTAAGATACATTTATTTTGGCTCAAACCCGTATACCAACAGTATACTAACTATAAAGGAACGGCTTCGCAGTATACTAAAATGACGTCACGCTCTGCAGTGGTCGCAGTACATTTCGGAACATAGCCTTGATTTGTTGTCGTTGTATGTAATGCAAAAAAAAGATTGAAGTATTTTAACTGCTGGCCTGTTTGGCCTGTTGAAGGTGTACCTATTTCAGCGTTTTGAGCGCTTAGTAGAACACACCACAAGTAATTTTCTTCTTTTCTTTCTTTTTCTTCTTTTTTGGCAACTTGACACAAAGGATGTGTATGTTGTGCCACAGACAAGGTAAAAAGGTAAGGAATATGGCGGGAAAACCATATTCCTCCTATTATAATTTTCATCATCGTTTTCATGTATCGTCGGGTCTAAAGTCTAGTCAAAGTCTAAGTAAAAGTCAATACAGTCAAGGAGTCAAGTCGGTCGATTCAGTAAAGTGGTAGACGCTTTACTGAAACTTTTGATGGAGTTTTGGAGGGAACACAAAATAGCACGTTTCTGGATATTACATCACTTTCCTACACTTGTGCATGAACACGAATATCTAATGGTTAATATTCTACCAATATTACACACTAAAAACCCAGTTAACACAATTTTAGGAAAATAATATAAAAACACAACAGCACCCTTTTACATTCCCGGCAAAACTCCCAAAGTAATTTTAAATATTTTGATTTTTTGGGGAGTTCTTTCTTTTTCTTCTTTTTTGGCAACTTGACACAAAGGATGTGTATGTTGTGCCACAGACAAGGTAAAAAGGTAAGGAATATGGCGGGAAAACCATATTCCTCCTATTATAATTTTCATCATCGTTTTCATGTATCGTCAGGTCTAAAGTCTAGTCAAAGTCTAAGTAAAAGTCAATACAGTCAAGGAGTCAAGTCGGTCGATTCAGTAAAGTGGTAGACGCTTTACTGAAACTTTTGATGGAGTTTTGGAGGGAACACAAAATAGCACGTTTCTGGATATTACATCACTTTCCTACACTTGTGCATGAACACGAATATCTAATGGTTAATATTCTACCAATATTACACACTAAAAACCCAGCTAACACAATTTTAGGAAAATAATACAAAAACACAACAGCACTCTTTCACATGCCCGCCAAAACTCCTTTGGGGAGTTTTGGTTGAAATTTAGTGGGTTTTGAAGTTGCTATATGTCGGCACTACATATAGGCGAACGCGTTGGCCTACGCGTTGGCCAACGCGTCGGCCAACGCGTTCGCCTATATGTCGTGCATTTGCATTTGTCGGTACTAGCCGACAAAACGCGTCGGCCAACGTCTAAATACCTACCGCCAACGCGCGAGTCGCCCGTTCTACACATTGGGCCGACGCGTTGGCCAACGCGTTCGCCTATATGTAGTGCCGACATTAGGGGGAAAACGTTTTGAAGAGTTGGCAACACTGGCTGACGGTTATTTTCTTATTTTCATTTCGTAGAAGTTTGGTTGAAGAACTGCAAATTTATGTGGGAAAAAAGTTTAAAATATTAGAAAAATATAAAGATTTTGTGAACCATGTTATTTCATATATTGTGTAAAATCCTTTTATAATAGTAGAAATATCGTGAGTGCTCAAAATGGGCGACAAAGACAACATCAAAGTAGTCGTAAAAGTGCGACCGTTGATTACGCGTGAAATAGAATCAAAATTGTCATACCAATGGCGCGTAAACAACAACACTATTACCCAAATAGACAATACCTATGCTCACTCGTTCACATTCGGTTAGTACATTTAATTTCTTGCTAGTTAGTTGTCTGATTGTATGTTTCTTCTGTGCTCCTCTTTCACTTACTGTTTACCTTTTGCAGATAAAGTGTACGATAAAGACACTAAAACAACACATGTTTATGATGATATCGCCAAGCCTATCGTGGAAGCTGCACTCTCCGGCTTCAACGGTACCATCTTTGCTTATGGACAGACCTCCTCTGGCAAAACCTATACCATGACAGGCACGGACGATGCCCCTGGAATCATACCATTGGCAGTGTACAACATATTTGACAGTATAAAAGATATACCCGATAGAGAGTTCTTAGTCCGGTATGTTTATTTTCTTTGCTTCAATTTTTTCTTAGTAGTTCTTAAGGCTTCTAATAATAATTTGCTTAACCTTGAAATATAGATTATTGTTGTTGACACAACGATGATGATAGCGGCGAATATTTAGAAAGTTAAGTAGGGTTTCCAAGATATTGTTATAGTGAAATTGCCGCATGTATGGTCCCTTTGACTATTAGGTTTATTAGTTAATCCGTCGATCGCAGATTTCTGGAAATCTATTGTAAATGTATTGTTATTGCGGTCCACTTGGGCCGTATGGGGCTTGACGAGTTAAAATACGTAATTATTGTGTTCCCTTAAGATTTGTAAAGAGTAAGTTGTTTCTTTAAAAGTAATAAAGTATTGTCTTAAGTTTTCAATGCATTGTCAGAACAATGCATAAAGGATATTAATTAGGAACAGATGTTTAACAATGCCTAAGAAACTAGCATGGGAATGGATTTGAGAAAGCTAGCAGATGTTAAGAGTGGGTTGCACCAGAGGTTAAAGTTAAAGTTAAATATGGCGTCCTTAGCTTTAACTTTAACCTTAACTTTAACCGGAAAAATTGACAGATGTCGTATGAGCATATGGGGTGTTTGGACGCCATATTTAACTTTAACCAGAGATTTGGCATTTTGCATTGGAGTAAAAGTTAAAGTTAGTTGGTGCAACCCACTCTAAGTATATTGTCTATGATAGAATTATTTATTTTGATTGTGTTTCAGAGTATGTATAAACGATAAAAAAAGGGATACCTTTGGGGGTTTGATACGAATATGGGCATAAGTGTTGTAGTATCTAACTGTAGGTTCGAGTATGATAAAACCTAATGTATTATTGTGTATTACTTTCTGCAATAGTTGTTGCCATGTGATTATGTAAATCATACATTTGGAACTAGAGGGCAAGAAATACAAGTAGTGTGTAGATGATGATTTGGTACACATTAGAATTAGATTATATATATTGAATTTGTTACATATAAATCTAAGACTACATAAGATTAGTATATCATGATATTATGTTATGTGTGAAGAAATAAGGTGGGGCTTCAGTGTATATCCCCGCGCTAGGATAATTGGGTGGGGTTTTCTTCCTATGCGCTAGTGCATGGTAGGAGTGAAGCTTAGAGGTATAAATAGGCCGGTCGATAGTTAGGCATGCTGTGTTGCGTTACCTTGTGATTAGAATTTGGGCATAGGACTCATACGGCAACTACGACTCGAGAAACTCTGACGGATCTTGGTCAGAGAACACCATTCTTATCGGACAGATAGAAATTGCTCCGATAAGTCAGATTACAGGCGTAACAAGTTTAAGTGGTCCACCCTTTGCCTTGGTACATAGTTTAAATTTAAAAAAAAAAATTTAGTATACAGTCCACTATACAGTGCTTCTAACAATAATTTACTTTATCTTGAAATATAGATTGTTTTAATCTCATTAACTGTTTCTAGAGTATCCTACATTGAAATATATAATGAAAAATTGATTGATTTATTGGATGTAAATAAATGTATCAAGGTTTCGATTAATAATGTTGATGGTCGCACATCTGTTGATGCCACGGAAAAAGTAACAACCTCACCGGAAGAAGTTTTACAAGTTATGGAGGAGGTAAGTTGACATGAACTTGTTTATTGCTTAGGTCACACTATGAACAAGTATTCTAGATTTGTTTTATCTCTTTACTAGCTGTTACCCGCGACTTCGTCCGCGTTAACATAGTATAATAACAAAGATGGATAATTTTCCCCTTTTTGTGGTTCCTTATAAAAAGGGTAAAAACGGGACCCTATTTAAGCAAACGTCAAACGCAAACGTCAATAAACTTTCATGTTTCTAACTCAAGAAATGACGTACGTTCATTGAAACTTTCTACCCCAATTTCACCCCCTTGGGGGTAGAATTACCAGAAACGCTTAAATACGTATCCATTCATTTTTAATCAGTAGCACAAAAATAAAGTTTCATGTTTCTGACTCAAGAAATAACGGACTTTCATTCAAACTTTCAACCCCAATTTCACCCCCTTGGGGGTAGAATTTCCAAAAACGCTTAAATACCTATCCATTCATTTTTAATCAGCAGTCCAAAAATAAACTTTCATGTTTCTCACTTACGAAGTGACGGACTTTCATTTAAACTTTCAACCCCTATTTCACCCCCTTGGGGGTAGATTTTCCAAAAAACGCTTAAACATGTATCCAATCATTTTTAATCAGTAGCCCAAACATAAATTTCATGTTTCTAACTCAAGAAATAACGGACTTTCATTCAAACTTTCAACCCCAATTTCACCCCCTTGGGGGTAGAATTTTCAAAATTCCTTCCTTAGTGGGTGTCTACTTAATAAAACAACCCTACTCACCAAATTTCGTGGCTGTAACTTTAACAGTTTTTGCTCAGCGATGATGAAACAGTCAGTCAGGACATGTAATTTTATAAGTATAGATATGTTTTATTTGGTAAGCAAATAATTTCCGACTTGTCCTACATGACGTCTACCGCCGAATAGGTTTTAAAACTAATTCTTGTGAAAAAACTGACATAACACAGGGCACCTTTTAGCAAGAAGATTGAAAAAAATATGTTCTTTTTAGAGAATATATTAAAATATTACTTCTTTCATAAATCTTAAAGAAGCAGTCTTAAGTTAGCCAACCCGTCCCTAATCATTAATCATTTATATAAAATCATTATTTAACGGAAAGAATGAAAGAATAAAAATAATATTGTCTTATTTATAACAATTTATTTATTTGCTTATTCCAGGGTAAAGCGAACAGGCAAACGGGCTTTACGAATATGAATGAGGCGAGTAGCAGATCTCATTCAATCTTCCAGATTGTAAGTGTGATTTTTATCATAAATAAAATTGGCCAAGTGCAAGTCTATAACATAATAAATGGTATGGAACCCTTTGTGCGCAAATCCAACTTGCACTTGGCCGTTTTTTAAATGGTCGCTGTTAGGCATTTGTGTATTAACCCACAAAAGATTTTTTTGATGAATGTAGTCTTGTTCTAAATGATCTAAAAAACATGCATTCATAACTCAATTATCAATACATATATTTTGTGTGATGAATGATACACAAATACTGGAATAGTGTCCAAACGTATTAAAATCTTTTCAACAAAAATATAAAGCTGATACAGAGAGTTCATTGAATGATTACTTCATTTTCTTTGAATTCATCCAGACTAAGGTTTCATTTGTATTGAAATTTCAAATGTATAACATGGAGTGAAAGCTGCTAAAAATAACTTGAAAGCGACAAATTATCAAAAATTAAACCATCTGATATTCTCATAAGCTAGGTACCATTCTGATCAATGAGGCAACTGGCAAGCAACCACAACCAACAAAAATTCAAATACATTTATAATGCCACTTTATAACATAGGCTATAGGTTTCTTCATCTCAAAGCAGCGGCGGCAGCAGTCACCAGACCAATGTCAGTAGAAACAGCCTATAGCATGTGTCATAAAGTCGCATTTTATTTGAATTTTAAGATCGAAAACTCACCTTTATATAGTCTAAGACTCAATTTATACCGGCGTGGAATGGAATGGAAGCGACGACTGAAGAAGCGAAATGGAAGTTTTGTAACAAAACTGTACATAACCCAATGAACTCACAAATTAAATACGAGCCAAAAATTTGGATGTGCGTCATCCGCAGAAATCTCGAAATTGACGCTTCCATTCCTTCATCTTCTTCGCTTCCATTCATTTTTCAATTATGTACTTCTTTCTTTAGACAATAGAGTCTCGTGAACATATAGAGGGAGACCAGGCTGCCTCTGTTAATGTTTCACAATTGAACTTGGTGGACTTGGCCGGCTCAGAGAGGGCAGGACAGACCGGTGCTACGGGGAAACGGTTTAAAGAAGGCACACACATCAACAAATCCCTTTCCACACTGGCTCTTGTGATAAAGCAGCTGTCGGAGAACCAAAGAGGTTCGGAAAACCAGTGAGTAGTCAATGTCTATTTACATATTTTGTAATTGGCTATAACTTGAAATTTTAAACTTTCGAGTTGCATTATAAATAAAACTAAGTAATCGGGACGCGATTAAAAAATCGTGGATTTTTTTCTAACTTCGCCTTTGAAATTTTCAAACGGATACTTTAGCAAACATGCATTATGATATTTTATTAGTGTGTTTGACATTTTTGTGTACATTTGCAGACACGTCAATTACCGCGACAGCAAACTAACGCGGATCTTACAGAACTCTCTGGGAGGGAACGCGAAGACCGGTATCATTTGTGCCGTTACTCCAGCTCATGTTGACGAAACTATATCGACGCTGCAGTATGTATTACCTTATCCTTACTAATATTATAAATGCGAAAATGTGTCTGTTACAGCCTGTCCACATCTCCACGTCACAACGTCGTCAACGTGAAACGGGGCGGTAACGTGGCACGGTACGTTGACGTGACGTGAAAATTTACGTCAACGTAACGTGAAAATGCACGTCACGGTGTAGCAACATTCTACGTCTTTTTTTTTTCTTAAATCTCTCTCCGTCTTCTTAACTATAGCAGAAGCAGAATACGTATTGTGCGGTCCATATCTAGATAAGTAGTGAAGAATGTAGCAGTTTTACAATGCATGGTGACGTACAATGTTCCACGTTGACGACGTCGTAAGGGGGCGTCCACAAATTACGTGAGGTGTCCTTTTGAATTTTTTGACCCCTCCTCCCCCCTGGTGAGATTTCGTGAGATTTTATTCAACCCCCCCACAAATCTCACGTGAGATTTTCAAAATGTGGGTTTCTTACGTAAACATTTGGTTTGACAGTCAGTTGATTTTCTTGCAAACGAATTTGTGAATGATCTTAATCGTATAACAATTACGCTTACGATTAAATCTTAAGCATACGTACAATCTGGATGAAATGGACTAAAATTGTATCATTTTGTTGAGAAAAATCGTATTTTTGACATTACGTGAGATTTGCCGAGACCCCCCTCTCCCCAACGTGAGATTAGGTGAGATTTGACTCCCCCCCCCAAACACCTCACGTAATTTGTGGACGCCCCCTAAAGTGGACATAATATGGACAGGCCCTTAGGCCACGGATATGAAGTCAGCGGCAGCGGGGCGGGAGCGGCGGCGGCGCGGGGGCGGCGTTTATCAATGTATTTTATGGAACTGACCTCTAAAGCAGCGGTGCGGCTTCCCGCTCCGCCGTCGCCGCTCCCGCCCCGCTACTCGCTGACTTCGTGACCGCGGCTTTACCTCTTCACACTTAAACTGCTGAACCAATTTTTATGAAATCTGGTATGCAGATACTTTGAGACCCGGAAAAGAACACAGGATAAACGAATATCTGCGCGCGGGCATCAACTAGTTGCTCATTAAATGAGGCTGATTTTAGTAGGGATAAACTACGATAACATGGCGCGCCCCTCCAAATTACTGTTTCGGTGTGTGTAGTCACATCCTTATGAAAGAGTTAGTATGTAGTAAGTATTCAACCAATCAACCAGTACTCGTAATATTTCACTTAATGTCACTTATTATCAAGATTTGTTGGTCAACTAATCATAACTAGCCGACCGCGCAAGACAACGCACATCAAACGTTTTGACAACGCACTTCAATTGTTTTGAATTTTGGAGGGGCGCGCCATGTTATCGTAGTTTATCTCTATTATACCGACAGGCACTCTATCGCCTGTCGGTTCTAATAGTCCGAATGACAGTCAGCGCGACGGTAAAATCAGTGATTTTTAGCTGGCGTGCATGCATACTTATATTATAATTTCTTGACAACAGCATTTCTATGAAATTTTGTTGGAAGTCTTGTAGTGTCAATACGTACTTTTTATATTTGAGAAGGATATTAATCTTCACCAATATTTCAACCAAGTGTTATGTTTCAAGATTCGCCAGTCGAGCTAAAGCTATAAAGAACACACCGGCAGTCAACACGGTGGCCACAAACGAGACGATGATCCAGAATCTCACTAAAGAATTGTCTGTACTGAAAACGCAATTGGAGGGAAAGAAAAATTTGGAGGTAAGAAAATAGGACCGTACAAAAAAAGTACTTGATACTAATAACGACATAACATAATTATGTCACTAGAAATGTACCATCGAGGAAATTGATTCCTATGCAATTGATAGACTAACGTTATTTGGTCGAATATGTCAATTCAATGTTAATTGTGATCTGTCTGCTGGGTTTGACGTATCGCAACCAAACTATTTAGGTCCCCGATCTGCATAGGAATCAACTTCCCTGATAATACAATGTACTTCAATTTACTATGGGAGCTCATTTCAAATCACTGTGTGAAAAAACTTATGGCTTGATCGTCCTTTATTAAGACAGGAATGAGTTTTCAAACTAAAAATTATAATAATATGATCCTTATTAATATTATAAATGAGAAAGGATGTCTATCTGTCTGTTACGTTGTCACGTATACGGTACAAGGCTGAATCGATTTAGATAAAATTTGGTATGGAGATATTTTGAGGGACTCACTTGACAGAAGGAGATGGAACAGTTTTTGTTATGGGGAAATTAACGGGTTAAGATAAGATAAATATTCTTTATTGTGCACACATAACAATTTAAAATAAAATACATTTTTAAAACACAGGTAACACACAATGGCGGCCTTATTACTAATTAGTAATTTCTTCCAGGCAACCACGGGTAGAGGAAACATAATTTTAAGATTTATGGTAAATGTGCCATTAACAAAAAAAAGAATTTGTATATCAAACGTAACATGATGCTTCAAAATAGATACTTATATACTTATTACGGGTTCCGTGCAATAAACAACTTTCGGTGCGACGGAGTTGCGGGCGTCATCTTGTTATTATTATATTTAAGTACCCAAATTATTTAACCAAAATTAAAAAGCATCTTTCTATTAAATTGTCAACGTGCCGATAAGTGCCGACTGGACGTCAAACAGATGAAAAAAATTGGTTCTGCTGTCATGTATCACGCGTCTCTTTTTACCACGCAGTATTACTAATAGTGACATCTCACTTGCTCAGGCCTTTGTTTCTCTATTTCGCTAGGTATATTAACTGTATGGTTTTAACCGACTTCTCACAGTTCTATTTGCTTAAAATTCAAATTGTTCTTTGGACATTTTATTTACTTCCTTCCTTTGAAAGCTACGGCTTTCAAAGCCCTAAGGGGCTTCCCTGTTAGGAGTTGTTTCAGAGTGGAGATGCAATTGTTTAATTATTTTAAAAGTAAGGATTTTTACTTGGCTTTATGTTTTTAACGTTTTATTAATAGAAAATTAATTCACCTTAATAATTTTCATTTCAGCAAGACAACCACAATCTCCAGAATAAAATCGCCATGTTGCAAAGTTTGATTCTCAACGGTATTGTTCAACGGAGTAATTCGGACATGGGCGGGGCGCGACGTAAACTGAATGCGCCGCGACGTAATACCATATCGACGTTGCATCCTATTGAAGAGGACGATTTACTTGAACCACCGAGAAAACCCAAGTTCTGTACACCCAGCTTGAAATATAAGTGAGCAATTAAAACTTATTAATCGGGACTTAACGCGACTGAGGCCTGTTTCACCACTTCCTGATAAAGTGCCGGATAGGCTATCCAAAACTTTTTTGACAGATTCTCCATACTCTATTTGTCAAGTTAAGTGGTGGATAGCCTATTTGGCACTTATCTAGCTTTATTCTAGTAGTAATGCTGCTACGAGTACATACTTAAAAAATAATATGAGTGAGTATTTTGGCTTTAAATATTTGGCATTCCAAAATCCCAGCATAAAGTTTAATGTGAAAGTAGCAGTGCAGCTGACAGAGTTACTTTTGACTTCTATGTTACTATGAGAAATGCCATAACAGCATGAATTTACTTATATAAAATAAATAATCGGCCACATGCAAGTCGGACTCGCGCACGCAGGGTTCCGTACCGGTACAGAGCAAAAATAGGCTTAAAATTGTGTTTTTTGTATGGGAGCCCCCCTTAAATTTTTATTTTATTATTATTATCAAATATTAAAGTACCCATATAACAAAAGAATGTGTGAAAAATTCAAGTGCCTACCTCTTGCCATTATTGATATAGAGCGAAAAAGGCCGTAAAAATCACGTTTGTTGTATGGGATTAAGTTCATTAAGATTAAATATTAACTTTATTTTGTTTTCAGTATTTGTTGTTATAGCGGCAACAGATATACACAATCTGTGAATATTTCAGAAGTCTAGCTAAAGCGGTTCTTGAGATACAGCCTGGAGACAGACAGACGGATAGACAACGAAGTCTTAGTAATAGGGTCCCGTTTTTACCCTTTGGGTACGGAACCCTAAAAAGTGACTCTTTTAACATTGTTACTTTCACCGCAAACTTTATATTAGAAACTAATACACACCTTGGTTTAATCACTTAGTTTTGTTACACCCTGTAGATTAACCTAAAAAAAGTTACATATAAACCAGCTGTACAATGTTTAGTCTTTGTCGTGACTTTTATAATACATATAATATTAGAGAATAAGTGATAAAAAAAACTGATAAAAAAATATTTATACAGAGAATATTATGCTATAATATGTATAAATATTTTTTTTTTATCAGTAATGGGGTGAGGGATATTATATGAAACTAGCTGTTGCCCGCGACTTCGTCCGCGTGGACTATAGTTTATATGTAGTTGTTCCCGTACATCAATTGAATAGTTAACGTGTAAATCATAAAACTTATTAAAAGTATACAGTGTGTTTGTGTAAACACCGTTATCCTTGAAACCATCAAATGAGCCCGTGAAAATGAACAACATAATATGTATGTCCTTTCACGTGGTCTATTCTTCATGTGTGCCAAATAACATAAGAATTGCTCCAGTAGTTTCTTAAGATAATAAGCAATTTTAAATAATTTCCTTCGTTTTTTCCACATTTTCCTCTATTTCTTTGCTCCTATAAGTTATATATATATATATATATATATATATATATATATATATATATATATATATATATATAACTTATATATATATATATATATATATATATATATAAGTTATATATATATATATATATATATATATATATATATATATATATATATATATATATATATATATATATATATATATATATATATATATATATAACTTATAGGAGCAAAGAATATATAGCCTTCCTCGATAAATGGACTATCTAACACTGAAAGATTTTTTCAAATCGGATCAGTAGTTCCTGAGATTAGCGCGTTCAAATAAGCCCTTACAAACAATTTCCCCCCGTTTTTTTCCACACTTTCCTCTATTTCTTCGCTCCTATTAGTGTTAGCATGATAAAATATAGCCTATAGCCTTCCTCAATAAATGGGTTATCTAACACTGAAAGATTTTTTTTTAAATCGGACCAGTAGTTCCTGAGATTAGCGCGTTCAAATAAGCCCTTTCACATAATTTCCCCCGTTTTTCCACATTTTCCTCTATTTCTTCGCTCTTATAAGTCTTAGCGTGATAAAATATAGCCTATAACCTTCCTCGATAAATGGGCTATCTAACACTGAAAGAATTCTTCAAATCGGACCAGTAGTTTCTGAGATTAGCGCGTTCAAACTATTACTAAATAAGCATTTCA
The DNA here is from genome assembly GCA_963422495.1 of Polyommatus iphigenia. NCBI lineage: Eukaryota > Metazoa > Arthropoda > Insecta > Lepidoptera > Lycaenidae > Polyommatus > Polyommatus iphigenia. Next base: position 4,892,392 of record OY730189.1, read on the forward strand.
TACAATTTTACCCGTTTTTTCCACATTTTCCTCTATTTATTCGCTCCTATTAGTCTTAGCGTGATAAAATATAGCGTATAGCCTTCCTCGATAAATGGGCTATCTAACACTGAAAGAATTTTTCAAATCCGACCAGTAGTTCCTGAGATTAGCGCGTTCAAACAAACAAACTAACAAACTTCCGCTTTATAATATTAGTATAGATTTTTCAAGTGATACTTAAATTACATTAAATAATGTTTCGATAACTCTTAATTTATCACTTTTTCAGCCCTGCGATGATAAACGCTTCAGAATTCAAGCCGATACATAAAACCGCGAGTTTGTCTTGCGTTGCCGAAGAACCGCGACTCGTGACGCCGCCCCCTACGGAAAAAAGGGTTAATTTCAACAACGAAGTCATTGAAATAGGTTTGTCTTAAAATCTAATTAAATTAATAAATTCCCGCCAGTACTTTGAACTCGAATTATCCTCGGCCACGCAGACCACGCTCCAGTGTCTAGATAAAAAAATGTAATCCCTACGAATATTGTAAATGCGAATGTGTGTATTTTACTTATTAAAGCTTAAACGGCTGGACCGATTTAGATGAAATATGGTATGGAGATTCATAGAGAGACGGGAAAGGTTACATAATATTCGTTTGTATCGCAGCAAAATGTATGGTTACAGTGATTGACGAATTTTAGAGCAGCGCAAACATCGCATCAGAGGATTAGCAATAATTCAGATTAGCAAAAGTGGGCCTAAGCAAAAAATGTTGGTATTGTTTTCAGATAGTGACGACGACAACTTGACAATTCCGTTAGTCTGTTCGCCATATCACAAGTGTAGAGGTAAGTTTAACAAAACGTTATTGATAAATCTCCTTATTAAACACTACACACAGTTCAATACAGTTTATAAGTGTAGAATACATTGTTCGCTAGAAAGTAAACTATGGAAGTTTTGGGCATAGAGAGCTAACGAAACAATATTTTAAACAAAATATTAAGTTTTTCTCAATTTCTGCAAATACTAGGAAGTTGGAAATTACGATTTACGCTACCTTAACAATAGGCTACTTGACCTATATTCAATTTCATTGAACAAATGCTTATTTCTAGTAGAACTTGGCATAGGAAACCGTATTTCACCCTTATCATCAAATAAAAGCTTATGATTGATAAATAAAGTCGATTTGAAAATATGATTTTATGAAAATAGGATTTGTACTGACGAAAACGCTTTTGCGGTACTTCCGATTTGGATGTGACGTCATCCTTATAGTAATTTAATATCTTTTATTTATCGCGCTCGTTAAATGTAAGTTTATTTGTACATAAATAATAAGAATAAGCCAAGAAAGATTTGTAAAATATATTTTCTTGAATAATTTACTTAAAACATCAGTTTTATATATTATCTCCATTTATTGTAGGCGGGAAATGAAATGGTATCTTTTATTTATCGCGCTCGTTATATGTAAGTTTATTTGTACATAAATAATAAGAATAAGCCTAGAAAGATTTGTAAAATATATTTTCTTGAATAATTTACTTAAAACATCAGTTTTATATATTATCTCCATTTATTGTAGGCGGGAAATGAAATGGCCAAAACTTTTCGCCAAAAGTTTTCAACATTACAAATGATTTGTAATTTCTTATTTAATTCTTTTATAATTTTTGGGCACTTTTAGACTCGTACATTTAGCACATAAAAAAATGTTCAATAAAGAGAGTTTAAAATACAAAGCGTATGACGTCACACTATGGCGGACAGTGTTTTCGGCGCCAATTATAAGGCATATTTTTCAATAAACATTTTTATGGGTTTCTACTGTGTAAAATATTAAAATATTAGTTTTTTTTGTGAAAATGAATGATTAAGAAGCGATTAGCATGAAGAAAAAAAGTAGGTCAAGTAGCCTATTTACAATGCCAAAAACGCAGAACAACAGACATAGTCATATCAACAACAATCAAGACACTTTAAGAATTTAATATCTATCCAATGATCTACCAATTAATGACACCGACTTTAAAAAAAAAACGATCGGACGCTAGTCGGTAATCAGATAGGTGACAGTGACGACTGACGACTGAATAATGACGACTAATAGGTGCTTGTTTTTCCAACTAATAGAAATGTATGTCATAGATTAGATTAATTACTTTTTATCAAAACATTAATGGTTAGTTTTAAAGATAAAATGAGTGAATACATAGCTCGTTTTTCCTGCGGTAATATTACAGCGTTTTGAAATTTTTTGAGTCTTTATTAATTTTTTAATGACTATTTTATTCCAGACGAAACAAAAACACCTCCTTGTATATTGAAGAAAAATGCGAAACTAGCCGAGAAGAATTTAAAAGATATTATGGAGCTGACAGAAAGAGAAAAAATTTTCTCACCAAATGTTGTAAGTAATTTAATGGTATCTTATTTTGCGCTATTTCTACTATTAAAATTCTACTAATTTTACTATTGGAAAAGATGTTATTAAAAATCACACTCTAATAACATATGTGTCAGAAGTTATATCCAATTTAAATTTTTTTAAATAAAAATTCGGTTTTTTTTATACCTAGGGTTGTCACTAAAGGTCTCTTGTTTGATTTATCCGGTTGATACGCAAATTCGCAATCGATATCCTATACGAAAAATATCAAGATCACGTTTAGGTAGGTCTAATAATAAAAAATTAAAAAGTGAAAAAATATAACGTAAACTAATGATTTTATATGCTCAAACAGTATCTAATCAGTAATCACCTTCTGATGTAGTCGGGGAAAATAAAATATCAACTTTAGTGACAACCCTAGGTATAAAAAAATCCGAATTTTTATTTAAAAAAAATTGAATTGGATATAACTTCTGACACAGAGATTATTAGAGTGTGATTTTTAATAACATTGATAAAGGATTACTCACACTATCGTTTCATGCTTAAAACTTTTTCTAATTCGATCTAATCGCGAAATTAAAAATGAAAAACTAAAATTATTAAATAAATAAATATCTCCCTACTTGATCACAGTAGGTTAACCAAATTTGGAGAAAAAGTAAAGTATAAAGTGCTTGTTCAATTGGTATAAACAAAATTAATGTTACTTGATTAGTTTTTTTTTAAATTAATTTTTATGCAAATTTTTGACCCGGAAAAACGCCAACTTTGACACTCTTTAAAAAAATAACTACAAAGAATATCGATCTCGGAGTTTTACTCTAATGATTATATAGCTATCAACTGTAGTATTTTAAAAGAAAAACGCGGTGAAACAAAATCGAGGTTTTTATCACACTGTGCATTGTCGCCAGTAGTTGCGATATATAGTTACGTACGAAAGTCAAGAGCGCGGGCGGTGTGCGCGTACTGTCATTAAATCGACGCAACGTTGTGGTTGCGATGTGGTCGGCCACTAGTTCGCTTGTGGTTGCGACGTGGTTGATATCACACAAGTGGTCGACAACGACTGCAAAATGTGGTACGTGTGAATAGTCCAGTTCATTTACAATACGAAATATACGCCCGACCACGTGGTCTGGTTATGGTGTGGTTGTGGTTGTCGTGTGGTTGTGATATGTGTGGGTTGGCCCTTATTCTAACTGACTGGAATAAAACTTTTAGACAGAACTGATGGAAAGCATAGAGAAGAAATCATCAACAATAGCAAAATTAGAAGACGACGTTGATAAATTGTCTAAAATAACACGTGAAAAAGATGTGGAAATAGAAAACCTAAGAGGCAATATCGAAAAAGTGGAAAAGGAGATTTCTAATGTATCCAGTGAGAAGGTAATTATTATAGTTAAATATATTAAACAATTATAATATACTTACTCGTGTTTACAGTATTCTAATTTACATTTATCATATTCAGGGCAATTTAGAAAAACTTATCAAAGAATACGAAACTAAATTGACTGACTCGGAAGTTACTATTGAAGTTTTGAAAAATAAAGCAAAAATAAGGGAAGAAGAACTACTGTCTTTGTTACGTGATAAAAGCTCAAAGAAAACTTATGAAAGTACAGGTAAGAAATTTCGTAGAAATGTTATTTTTTCTTTCAATTAATTATTATTAATGAGTATATTTTAAACATTCCTTGTTTGTCCGCAGGAATCAATACATCTTTTATTTGCGCCGAAAACGGAAATAATGAACATGACGATGCATTAATTTTGCAATCTCAGCTTAAACTTAAAGAAGAAACCATTATAGAATTGCACGAACGCATATCACAACAAACAAACATTATTGATAATTTAGAAACATGTAATAAAAATGTTGAAAAATTGTTAAATACGCACAAAGATCACGTTACCTTATTAGAAAGCGATAAATCTACTCAGAAAACTGAATTAGATAAATTAAATGCAATCATAAAAGAACAAAAAGATTTAATTGGATCTATGAATACACAAATCGAGTCATATTGTAATAGTACTCAAGAGCTACAGTCTAAACTTGACGAAAAAGATAATATACTTAAAGAATTTATTATAGCAGTAGATATAGACGGAATGTTGGCTTATGATGAAGTTATGGTCGCTAGCAATGATAATTTCAGAAATATGATTCAATCTTTGAAAATTAATTTACAAAATACAAAAGAAGAAATTAGTAAAATTAAAAAAGCAAATGAAAGTTCAAAGAATTATAGTGATGTTCTTAAAGAATTAGAAAGTAGCAGAGAGCAAATAAAATCCATTACCGAGGAATTAGAAAAGGTCAAATTAAGTATCAATGAAAATGGCTGTGATAAAACCGAGATAACGGAGGAGAACAATAATCTTCAAAAGACAATTTCCGATCTAAATATTGAGCTATTAAAACTTCAGGAAGAAAGAAATTTATTACAAAATCAAAATGATGCTTATCAAGATGAGGTATCAAAATTAAAAGAATGTGTTGACCTTTTGAATGTAAAGATTGCAGGAAGGGAACAAGATTCTGAATTTATGAAACGCCAAAACGAGGAACTCAGTAAAAAAATATTTGCAATAGAATGTGATGTTGAAGATAAGAACAAAAAAATCAGTTCTTTAGAAGAACTATTAAGAAATAATCAAACCTGTGTAGATGATATAAAATTATTATTAGATAAAGTTAGTAAAATTACTTTGTTATTATCAGAAAATGTGAGAGATGTACCTTTAGTCGTAGATGATCTAGTCATAGCTTTAAAGATTTTCGGTGATAGCTTAGACACTTTAGAAAATGCAGTCCTAAATATTGTCAAACAGAAAGATGATATGGCAATACTAATTGAAAAGCAAGAATTAGAAGTAGACAGATATCAGTCAATACTAATTGAAAATAGTAAAAGTATTGAAGATTTTACCTGTGAGTGTGTAGCAATATTGGAGACCAATGTCCGATCAGAAAATAAAACTTTAACGGATTCGTCAGACTCAAACAATCAAGTAAACGATGGCTGTGATTACTTAAAGGACAATTTACGAAACCTCATAGAATCTATAAAAACTATAAAATCACATTTCACTGAGGAATTGGACGCGAAACGAATAGAAATAAATAAATTGTTATGCTCTAACACCAGCAAAGAATCTGAGTTGAATGAAGTGAAGTCTCAAATATCTAAGCTAGAAGCGGAAGTAAATAATAGAGATAAACTCCTCAGTAACGTATTAAATAGATGCTCACAACTTACCACAGAATTAGCTATAGAAAATAACATCTCATGCGAATTTGACACTAATACTGAGAATACATTCGAGAAAATCATATTAACAATGGAAAAAATATCTAATTACGTCACAATATTAAAAGCCGAAAACATCGATGAGTCTGACAACACAAAAAAGGCTATAAGCAGCGCAAAGTCAGAAATCTTACAACTCACGGAAGAAAACCTACAACTTAGAAATAATATTGATATTTTGGAAAATGTTAAATTAGATTTATCAGCAAAACTAAAGCAAGTTGTTGATAAAAATGATCTATTTATTATAAATCTGAGGAAATGCAAAGAGTTATTGGATTCCTTAAAGAGAGATGTTCGATCAAACTTACAAGAATTTAAGTATGGCTTTTCAAACTTAAATGACTTACTTAAGGAACATATTTTAAATAGAGTGCCGAACGAGCATTCCGATCTTTTAGATATTTCAAAACCCGATGGCCAAAATGTTTTGAATGAGCTAAAACTGGATGTGACGGATAATGTTATTAGCAAATATGGTAACGTTGATATAAACTTCCGAGAAACGCTGCATTCACCGCCAACCTTACTAACAATTTGTTGTAACACTATAATAGATGCTTTAGACCAAGATAATAAGGATAAGTTGTCAAGTTCCGAATCATCTACTTGCAGCACAAATTTCGAAAACGTTTGCCAATGTGAACAGCTCCTACTAGAAATAAAATCTTTGAGAGAAGATAAAGAATATTTGACAAACAAGATCAGTTCTCTTCAAAAAGAAAACGAAGAATTAGTTAGCGAGCAAGAAATTGTTCAAAAAGAGGTACGATCACTCATAGATTCATCGCACGAACTGCAAAAAAAGCTTACCAATCATCGCACCAACCTATCTACATTGATGGCCACGACATACGCTGAAAACAAATCGCTGACGTCGCAAATAAAATGTCTGCAACACTACTACAGTCGTTTTTACAGCGGGTGTCAAAAAGATATACCCAGCTTCAAAAGGCAGTTGCAGGATCTAATGGTGCTGCTTAAAGCTGAAAATCTACCCAGACATAATGACTCCTTCAAAAGATATTCCTTGCCCGACACACTAGATAACACATTGATGCAGACGACATTTAAAAACGAGTCTATGTTAGATGGTGACTGTCTAATGTTAGACACAAATGTAAGCCTCACTACTTGCGACAACACATTGCTAGGTCCCGATCAGACAGGTCTCGAAATAACGCAAACCAATTACTGTGAAGAGGTAGGTTGTCAAACGAGTGACTACGAAGATGGCTCATCTAGTTTACATTCTCAGGTCGAAGCGGAAAAAATAGCCAACTCTCTAGAAGAACTCAGAGAAGAAAACGATAAACTACGCAAACTCGTAAATGAGTATTCCGATTCGAAGACGAGTAAAACCAATCGAGTCGATTCAACATGCAGCCCGGTGAAAGACCAGTGTAATACATTTTCAGAATGTAAACACTTAGAACAATTAAATATAATGGAAAGGGAGTTTTCTGAAAAATACCAAATTTTATCCAAACAACTCTCGGATGTGGAATCTCAAAAATTAGAAGCAGAAAAGAAGTTTGATAAATTAAATTTGGAGATGCCCAATGTGGATGCGCTTACGCGAAAATTAAATGCGTTTGCAAAAGAATTGCAAAGCAAACAAAATAACATAGATAAGTTAACGAGTTCACTGCGACAAATGGAAAAGTTACAAGAAGAAAATGACGATTTGTCTAATCAAGTTATGGATTATGTGTCCGAGATTGACACCCTCAAAGCAGAACATGAAATATTAAAGAATGAGAAAACCGACTTACTAAAGAAATTGGAAAAGGATGTCGAATCTAAACAATCGCCTGAAACCTCCGATGGAGTATGCTTAGAGTGTAAAATCAAAGACCAAGCTATAAACGAACTGAGAGATAAACTTTCTTCTGATTCATGCAGTAGATTGAATAGAAGTTATAGTGATTCAGAAAGTTCATCTCGTTACAATAAATTGTGTACCTTACAAAGTGAATTACACGCCGGCAAAGAAGATTGTATTGAACTGAAAGAGAGTGTCGCTACTATAAAAAATCATTTAGACGGTAGTCCAAACCACCAGCCCATGGATATGGATATCAGTATGGAACAACCACATATTTTCAATCTGAACGAAGAGATCGGTGATAATAAAAATAGCAAAGGTGATTCGATAGACCCCTTAGACATCTACAATGTTGAGAGGATAAATTGTTACAATTTTTTGGTAGAAAAAATGGATGAAACTTCAGTTCTCGATTCTAATATGAAAATAATAGATGTCATGAGAATGTTATACGAAAAACTAGTTTTGAAACACAGCAATGAGGTTCAGAACTTAAGAAATTACCTTAAAGATTTTGAGGAAGAGAAGCTGAATCTAGAGAATCGAGTGGCTAGTCTAAAAGTAGAAAATGACAAAGTAATGAATGACTACAACGAAAGAAACCAGTACTTGCAAACGATGGCGGAGGTTGTATTAAGTCTGAAAAATAATTTAACGTTAATGGAAGATATAAGTGTACCTTCCGATATAATATTATATTTCAGAGAGAATTTCCTGGCGAAAGTGGACTCTGAATTCGGCCTGCAGGGCTCTTCTGTATTTGAGAAGTTGATCAACACCATGCACAGTGAACATTGTCATAAAATTCTAGACAAAGAGCAGCATAATCAAAGTCTACAAGAGCAATTAAAAAATATACAAAACGAACTATCGACCGTTAACGAAAATTTGGCTGAATTGAAGTCGGCACTCGCTAATAAGGAAAACGAGTACAACTTGCTAAATCAGAAAAAAGAACAAATTCACGAGATTAACAATGCCGTGACTCTAGATATTATTAAGAAGGAAAGGGACCTAAGAGAAACGGTTAAAACTATTTACAAGAGAGTGACGGATTCTAATATACCGGATGTTAAAGATTTAGACTTATCTCTGCCGTTGAATGATATCATAAAACTGTTGTTTGAAATCACATTTAATCACCTGAGTCAAATGAGTCCAGACCAAAGTGAACAATTGAAAAATCTAAATGAGGATTTGTTGAACTCCAAAAATCAACTTATCGAAAAAGAAAAAGAACTCGAATCTCTCAAAGAACAAAATATTGCAATCAAATCAGAAAACGACAGAAATTCGATGTCACTTTCAAATTTACAACAAAAACTTCAGGAGTATGAAAGTCTGCATAAGGACCTTAAGGAAAATTACGACACGAAGATACACGAAAATGTAGCGCAAGTTGAAAACCTAACAGAGAAAATTAATATGCTAAAAGAAGAAATATCAGATAAGGAAATGAAAATAATAGATTTAGAATCAAGACTAATTTCTAAAGACGAACAAAATATGTTAGAAAACGAAAAACTCACAGAAGCAATGAAATCTTTAGCCGAAGCGAATAAGGCAGTAGAAGAATTTAAATCTATAAATGAAAATATAGTACAAGAAAAAGATAATCTTTCCAAAGAATTGGAGGGGTCTTATAAAACGATAGCGCAATATAAACTACAATTAGAGAAACTTAGTAACGATATATTAGTATTAAAGGAGTCTGTCAAAGAAAATAGCCCAACCGTAGACAAGTTAAGTTCAGAAATACAATTATTACAACAGGAGAAAAAAGAATTGCAAAATAAGTTACAAGAGAAGTCCAAGGAATGCACCCAACTACAAGTGAATATCAAAACACACGAGAAAACTGCAGAAATTCAAAGCAAAATGATCATAAAGTAAGTTTATAATGTACTAGATGATGCCCGCAACTTCGTTGCGCCAAAATTCGTTTATCGCGCGGGAACCGTACATTTTTCCGGGATATAAAGTATCATATGTCATTTCCCGGGACTCAAAGTATCCCCATACCAAATTTCAGCAAAATTGGTTCAGCGGTTTAGACGTGAAGAGGTAACAGACAGACAGACAGACACACTTTCGCATTTATAATATTAGTATGGATTTTAAAAATAGATGTTGCATGCGATTTTGCCACTATAAGATTTACTCTTCGGTAGTTTTTGAATCCTTAGATTCTGTGCCAACTGACATCAAAATCGGTTCAATATTTGCGGAGCCTACTTAATGGAAAAAAATTGATCTACTTCTACATTAAAAGAAAAAACCACTACTTTTCTTTTTAGGACCCGCAAACAAAAAGAAGACGCAGAACTGGAATCCAGAGAAAAGGATAAAAAATTAGAAGAAATAGAAGCGAAATGCAAACAAATGCAAGAAGAATGTGACCGACTTAGCAAAGACATCAAAACTGCCAAAGATGACCTAACCACCTTACAATCAACCAAATATCTGCTTGAGGTAAGTAGGCGGTAGGCCGACGAACCTACGTAATTTGGTCGGGCGATGTCAAGTCTCTGTTAAGATTCGCTTACACGGGCAATTATATCGGCAATAATTGCTCGGCGACACGAATGGAGCGATCTGGAGCAATTAGTGGAGCAATATGGAGCAATTTCAATAAATTGCGGCAATTATTTCGGCGATATTGCTCCAGATATTTCATATCGCTCAATGTCGCCGATACGAATTGACGAATATCCGATGGGCTCGCGTATGACAGTATTGCCTAGTAACTAGTTGATGAAGTTGAACCATATCGCTCAATTGTATTGCGATGTATTGCGCAATATTGCTGCTTGTTGCCGAAAATTGCTTGATGTAGGTATTGCCTAGTAACTAGTTGATGAAGTTGAGCCATATCGCTCAATTGTATTGCGATGTATTGCGCAATATTGCTGCTTGTTGCCGAAAATTGCTTGATGTAGTCGTGACGTCAAAGTTGACGAGAATTGTGGAGCAATTTTAGTTGCTCGTATAAGCGTACCTTTAGTTGTCTGTCATGATGTTTGGGCTAGCCATAATACTCCGGTCGATTTAGACCAAAAAATGAGAGTGAAGTTACAAAAAGTCCCAGCAAGCTGAAAATCGGTGAAATTGTTAAAAACATAATTATAAACAATGTCTAAAACTTCCCCATCATTCCCGTGTGTGGAAAATTTTTTATTCAAGGTCAAAGGTCAAAAAAATTAGTTTTTCGCGATTTTCAGCAAAACGGTAAGTTTTATCATAAAAGTAGCTCAGACAAAACTTGCAGATCATAAAATTGTCTATAAAAATGTATCAATACTTTTTTTCTTACGAGCCACCGTTTCTGAGATATAACGTTTAAAAGGTTATAAAAGTTGTTATCGCCATAATATGCATGGGTACGCCACGTATACAGTGTGTTTGGTCAGCAACTAGCGATATTTTAAGCACTTAAAATATCGCTAGTTGCTTAATAAATTATTAAAGTACATACTACTTGTTATGCAAAAAAACACTAACTAAAAAGGTCTAAAAAAAAAAAAATCAAAAAACACAAAAAAGGGTTTTTTTATTCAACAAATTTAAATAAGTCATAGATTTCTAAAAAAACTGAGAAAACACGTGCAAATTTTACAACTATTGTGTTTTTTTTACAGAAACAGCCCTCATAACCCATTTTTATTAATTATTATATCCAAAGAATTTAAGTTAAGCTTGAATACAACATATTCATTACGTCCGTATGTCAAATACTTTAAGAGCTATTGTTCTTTGAACATTGATCGTGCGCGAACACGAAATTTTTTTTTTTGAGCTTTTTGAGCATTTTGAGCCAAATTTGTGAATTTTCAAGTGTAATTAGACAGTTAAATGGTTATTAAAATGTGCAGTGTTTTTTTTTTCATGATTTCCTTATAAAGTTGCGCATAATCGTTTTTAGTGCTTACGCATAGGCTATGTTCAACTAATAATAACTTAAGAGGAATTTGACATACAGACATAAATTAAACGTATTATTACAGCTTAACTGAAATTCTTTCGATGCAGTAAACAGAAAAATATGTTATGGGGGCTGTTTCTGTAAAAAAATGCAATTGTAAAATTTGCACGTGTTTTCTCTTTTTTTTTTAGAAACTTTATGATTTTTTTAAGCTTTTTGAATTAAAATACTCTTTTTTGTGTTTTTTAATGGTAGACTATCTAATTACCTTTTATTTAAGGCTATTTGCATGACAATAGGACAAAACCTCGCAAATTAAGAATGTTTTTTGCTAACCGGGTAGAGTCAATAATAAAGTGCCTACCCCACAGAGGCGAAGGGGCTAGACCTTTGTAGTTAGTGTTTTTTTGCATAACAAGTACATACACATAAGTGCTTAAAATATCGCTAGTTGCTGACCAAACATGTATACGTGGCGTACCCATGCATATTATGGCGATAACAACTTTTATAACCTTTTAAACGTTATATCTCAGAAACGGTGGCTCGTAAGAAAAAAAGTATTGATACATTTTTATAGATAATTTTATGATCTGCAAGTTTTGTCTGAGCTACTTTTATGATAAAACTTACCGTTTTGCTGAAAATCGCGAAAAACTAATTTTTTTGACCTTTGACCTTGAATAAAAAATTTTCCACACACGGGAATGATGGGGAACTTTTAGACATTGTTTATAATTATGTTTTTAACAATTTCACCGATTTTCAGCTTGCTGGGACTTTTTGTAACTTCGAATGTCTAAATCGACCGGAGTATAAACTGAACAAATTACGTAGGTCCGCCATCTGCCTACGTAGCTGAACTCGGCAGAGTGATACTGTAATTACGACCCCAACGCAACAGGCGGAAATTATACTAAATCTTCTGTCAATCACCTGCTGCATTGCTGTCGTAAGAATAAGATACAAACTGTATTCATCCAGGTGGTTATCTGTTTGTTATTGAATTTAAGCTCGCACTTAATTTAATAATTGGAATTAAAGGTAAGCACCTATACAATTTTGTTCCTGTATCGCCCAAAGGTTGACTCGGTGTATGTATTATATTTCTCTATAGGTTGACTGGTAGATAATGCCATACATAAGGCATTAAGTTCACCTTTGTACCTTTATGTGCAGTTTTTAAATAAGTAAAACAATTAAAGATTGTGTATTACTATTTTTAAAGTGTATTTTTATTTGTATCACAATTAACAATTAAATTTCAGGCTAGAGTGAGCGAGCTAGAGTTAGAATTGGAAGATAAGAGAGGCCGCATGTCATTGGGCTCCGGGACTAGACGACGTCGACAGAGCATACACGATGCTAAGAGAATACACGACAGCGAAGGTAAGCTTAAAAGTCGACCTCGATGCCATACCAGAGGCCGTACCACGAAACTGTTTAGAGACTAAAACAATCGAACGAAAATGCCGCGTCCTACTCTAACAAACGTGAAATGACGTTGTTAGAGCAGGACGCGGCATTCTCGTACGATTGTTTGAGTCTCAAAATAGTTTCGTGTTATGGCCCCAGGCCTGTCTCACTCCGCGTGTAGGCATCGAAAACATACTGCGCAGGGGATAATTCAGTAGGGCCTCGCGAGCGAGCAGCGACACATTTGCGTTTTGTTATGTTTTTAAATGAAATTAGTCAAAATGAGATGAGATGTGTCACGTTACAACTTACAGATGAGAGGAGACTAGAGGCGATGTTCAAGTGTCAGACACCGACGGAGGACATGTTCATGGACGTGGAAGGCGGGTCCAGCCGCAGCACACCAATGAGACACAGCCGCGGGTAAGACGACATTTTTATTACTAGCGGGCCCGACGGACGTTATCCTGTCCTGTCATATATAAAATAAGGGGGCGAAACGAGCAAACAGGGTCACTTGATGGAAAGCAACTACCGTCGCCCATGAGCACTCGCCACAGAAAAGCTGCAGGTGCGTTGTCCTGTCTATGGCATAAAAGACCGGTAACATCCGCTCTTCTGATGTTGCGAGTGTCTATAGGCGACGGTAGCTACTTTCCATCAGGCCCGATTGCTTGTTTGCCCCCTTTTTTTTTTTTTAAAGTAAAGTGAAAAGCGGTGAGGTTATATGGTTTTTAATTTTCTAGTTTTCCATGTAATTTTTTAAATTTTTCACCCCGTAAGAACCATCAATGAAGTACTTCAATGAATATTCTAAAATATCTTTCTCCAATATTAACAAACATACCTATAGCAAAAAAATAATTGGCGAAGTCGATTCAGCCGTTGAGTTTAGATTTTAGCATAAGCCTGTGGTATATCTATAAATTAATAATAATGTTTGTTTTCAGCCGGGACAGTTTATCATCAAGACATGAACAGGTAAATTAGTTTTTTACATTCGTCTTATTTTTATTTTCAAATAAGGCCTAAGGCCAATTTATTTTTTAATCTATTTGGAAAGTGCGTATTGTCAACACGGCGAAAAATAATAGAGTTCTCAACTTAAGATGTCAGAAATAATAATAACAAATAGAATCTTAAGTTACCAAATAATTTAACCCATCAATCCCCAAGCGTCAGCCGTCTGCCGCGTAACAATTGAAAATTCTATTGTGTCTGCGATACCCACGATGGAGGTGCTACATAGCAACTAAAACTTGCAACTAATTGCTATCCGCATTCCGTTGCGTCGAAACTTGTTTATCGCGTAGGAAGCGTAGATTTTTTTCGAAAAAAAAAAACTATTCTGTCCTTTGCTGGGACTTCACATAATATAACATATTTCATCCAAATCAGTGCAGCTGTTGAAGCGTTCAACAGAATAGACAGACAGACACGTTAGTGAAGCCGTACTATAAATTATTATGTGTTACATTTAACATTATAGAGCGAAGAGGAGCACGGCGCAAGTGTTAGCGCGCAGGCGCGCTCGCGGCGACGCAGTCTACACGACCGGAGCCGACTGCTGCCTACTGGTTAGTATAATATTATTATGTGTTACATTTAACATTATAGAGCGAAGAGGAGCACGGCGCAAGTGTTAGCGCGCAGGCGCGCTCGCGGCGACGCAGTCTACACGACCGGAGCCGACTGCTGCCTACTGGTTAGTATAATATTATTATGTGTTACATTTAACATTATAGAGCGAAGAGGAGCACGGCGCAAGTGTTAGCGCGCAGGCGCGCTCGCGGCGACGCAGTCTACACGACCGGAGCCGATTGCTGCCTACTGGTTAGTATAATATTATTATGTGTTACATTTAACATTATAGAGCGAAGAGGAGCACGGCGCAAGTGTTAGCGCGCAGGCGCGCTCGCGGCGACGCAGTCTACACGACCGGAGCCGACTGCTGCCTACTGGTTAGTATAATATTATTATGTGTTACATTTAACATTATAGAGCGAAGAGGAGCACGGCGCAAGTGTTAGCGCGCAGGCGCGCTCGCGGCGACGCAGTCTACACGACCGGAGCCGATTGCTGCCTACTGGTTAGTATAATATTATTATGTGTTACATTTAACATTATAGAGCGAAGAGGAGCACGGCGCAAGTGTTAGCGCGCAGGCGCGCTCGCGGCGACGCAGTCTACACGACCGGAGCCGACTGCTGCCTACTGGTTAGTATAATATTTTCATAAAAAAATACATTTTCAAAGTATCACAACCCACAACAAACTCCCCTGTATGTGATGGCAAAATAATGGGCGCGGGTTGTTTTCTATCAGGTGCTCGTTTACCCCCAATTTTATAAAAAAAAAATTGTATATAATATTCAAACAGATATTATTTATGTTTCAGATAATCATGTTCAAAACAGCAGTCACAATTCATCGGGAAATACCAGCTTAAATAGGTTAGTTGCATCTAGTTCTGCCCTTAAATCATCCATGTCTATGATTCAGATAAAGACGAATAGATCTTGTTGAATTATTCGCTGTGTAAATGCTTTTATTAGTAAGGTCGATAGTATTTAGGTACTGATATAGATACATAATAATTATTTTATTTTATTATAATACTAGCTGTTGCGCAGATTAATAATTTCCCCCGTTTTTGCTGTTTGTAGTCAACATGTGTTGACTGATTCTTTACTCCTTTTGGTCGCAACGAGAATTTATATAGCCTAAAGCTTTGCTCGGTGAATGAAATATCTGTCACTAAAAGATAACCGTGTGCAAGCGAACAAACTCTTCTGCTTTATAACATTTATATTTCACAGCGAAGCACAGCTCAAGAAACGCTTAGCAGCTTGCGAAGAAGAGCTAAGCGAGCTGAAAGAGCGATACCGCGAGTTGGACGACGAGTGTGAGACGTGCGCCAGCTACCTGCGCGAGGCGGAGGACAGATGCGTGAGACTCAAACACGACAAGACTCAGCTCGAGGTAGGGATGTTTATAAATGCCCATAAATAAATGTACCATCGAGGTAATTGATTCCTATGCAGTTGACAGACCTACGTCATTTGGTCGGCCTATTCAATGTTAGCTGTGATCGGTCGGGTTGGACGTAAGGGTGCGTCCACATTTGTATCATTTGCGCGATCAGATCTGCGATCAGATCTCCGTCGCGTATCATCGAAGCGTATCAAAATGATACGCGTATCATGATACGCCCCGATCGCTATTAACCGCATATCTGATACGTGTCGTATCAAATACGCGCATGATCGGCAGAATGATCTAATAGGCGTCCACACTATGATACGCATACTTGATACGGCGCGATGATCGCGACGGAGATCTGATCGCGCAAATGATACAAATGTGGACGAGCCTTTACGCGACCAAATTACTTAGGTCTGCCATCTGCCTAGGAATCAACTTCTCTCATAGTACATAAATTATATTATAATTGTACTAGCTGTCCCGGCAAACGTTGCTTTACCATAATATAAAGTGTTTCGCCCATATTATTTTATTGAAGTGACTAAATAAGTATGTCGCCATGGCAGCGTCGATCGCTATCCCGTCGCACAAACAATGGTCGCCGTCAGTCTCAGGTTGTAATAATTTACTATTATTTATTCAACAAATGCACTTATCAATATACAAAGTACCCAGTAGCCGATTCTCAGACCTACTGAATATGCATAAAAAATTTGGTAAAAATCAGTAAAGACGTTTCGGAGGAGTTCGCGGACTAACATTGTGACACGAGAATTTTATATATAAGATTAAGACCGGGTTGCCAAAAATATCCACGCTAGCCCCGCCTACATACTCCGCTATCCTCCAATCGTGATATTATAATGATTCCATGAATCATGCCCGCATGAATTGCGGAAACGTAGGTGAATGAAATTTTGCACAGTTATAGTATATATATACTATAACTGTGCATCCTGGTGAAGGATGGTGTAGGCTTGTCATTCAAAAAGATGTTAGTGTGCACATAGTAGTGTGTGTAATGTTTTATTTGTTCAAAAAAAAAAAAAAAAAAAAAAATATATATATATATATATATATATATATATATATATATATATATATATATATATATATATATATATATATATATATATATATATATTTTTTTTTTTTTTTTTGAACAAATAAAACATTACACACACTACTATGTGCACACTAACATCTTTTTGAATGACAAGCCTACATACGAATTATACTCTTTGTTTATGTTTAAAGTCTGTTGCAATCTGTTGTCAAATTAAAAATAGATTGTTGTTTTTTTACTAAATCTGAAGTAGTCAGTACTTTAAACGGGGAGCCAAAAGAAGAAGATAATTAAAATCTATAATTATTTGTGTGACTCAATATAGGTAAGGTAAAATAATAATATATCGTTTTGTATATCCTTATTTTTATAAGTTTCCAAATAGATTATTATTATTGCTAGCGCAAGAACATACTTGCTTAAAATTGAAACAATAAAAATAATAATATGATATAATGTTTTCTTTCGCAGTCGAAGATTGAAGAATTAAACAAGAAGTTATTGAGCGCAGGCCCGGTTGAAAGGCCGATGATGACTGATGCACACGTCAACACTGATGAAGGTAAAATTATTGTATTTATTGTAAAGCCCGTAAGCCGAGTAACCATAAATCTAATCTAAAAAACAATTTTGTATAAATAAAGTAGTCATAATAAGTTTTCATTTGCTCAGAATTAAAAATAAACCAAGACATTAAGTTAACGAAAAACTTACAGCTCCGAGAATGCCGGTAGTAGTAAAAACGAAATAGCAGCAGCATATATTCTCACACGTGGTAGACAGGGAGACATAATATCTTCCTTTTCTATGCCGCGCCGGCAATATACTCTCCCTCATACAATTTCGATCAAGTCACGTATCCTAACGCGAATTTAACTGTTTTAATCATCTCAAAAAGTACACAACGTTGCTAAATGCGTTTTTACTTTAAAAATATAATTATTATGTCCTACAGATTGGTCCAACTTACACTCGGTGGTAGTAGACAGGATGTCGTACGACGCGGAAGTAGAGAAGAATAAGAAGCTGATGAAGTCGATAGAGGAACTGAGATTCAGCAAACAACACCTCAAGAACACCATTGACAAGATGCAGAAGGCTTTGGACAAGAATTCCTCGAAGGACAAGTGAGTGATGTAGAATTTGTAATTAGAAAATAATGATTATAATATCTGAAATATTTTTTGCATAGGAAGCAACAAAATGGCATGAAGGAAATAAATAGTGAGGGTAATTGTCATGCTTTGCCACTTTATTATGCGAACAAAATATGTGTGGAAAACAACATCAAATAAATTGATCGTGTTGCAAATATGCGATGGTTGGGCGAGGCTGGCCGGTCTCATTGTAACTTGACGCGTCGATTCAATGCGATGCTGCCAGTTCAAACTTTGATTTAGAACGCATCTCAAAGACTCGCGATGTTGCAATGTGAATTTACTTTTAATTTAATTATCCAGACTGATGAAACATTATTAATGTATTCGAAGTTTCGGAGAACGGCAAGATATATACAACGTCTGAAATGACGTCAGTGGGCTTCGGCCTGACCGAGCATGCTATCTCTCTCGGTCGGAAGATCTTCCTTTTCGGCCGCCACTAACTACGTTAAATTGGTGACCACCGACAAGAACACGCATCCTTCATCATGGACATCAATCATCATCAACACTCCCCGCCCCTCCGCACCGCGTCAGCAGACATCAAGCATAACCGGGTGGCCTCGACCATAAGCCGCTTTGGGCGTCCGCGCCGGTCGAACCCGTGTCTGGCTTGAACGGGGCAGCCATAGGCTACAACGACCGGTCAGCAAGCAGAGCACGGGGTCCCTCTCCTGGTCATTGTACGCGTAGCTTCGGCCCACACCTGACAACACAAGCGCATCGAAGAATACCACAGGTCTTCGGGGGGGAGTGATGTGGCGGTACCCACAATTCGCCTAACAATCCTGCATCGCGCTATCGAAGTTTCGGAGAACGGCAAGATATATACAACGTCTGAAATGACGTCAGTGGGCTTCAGCCTGACCGAGCATGCTATCTCTCTCGGTCGGAAGATCTTCCTTTTCGGCCGCCACTAACAACGTTAAAGTATTGTATTTTTTTATTAAGTAACATACGAGGGCTGCTATTTATGTATCCGGAATTAAAAAAAGAAACAAACATATATCATTTAATATGGTTTTATTGCTTTTCAAAATATTCGCCGCGATGATCGACACACTTTTGCATACGCTGGAACCAATTTTCATAGCACTTTTTCCATTCTGATTGAGGTATCTCCAAAACGTGCATTTTGAACGCATCAACAGCCTCTTCGCGGCTCGAAAAACGTTGACCACGTAATTTGTTCTTCGCGTATGGAAATAAAAAGAAATCGTTAGGTGCCAAATCAGGGCTGTACGGCGGATGACCAGTCAATTCGATCTTTTGACCCTCCAAAAACTGAGTTGTTTCAGCTGAGGTGTGACAGCTAGCATTGTCGTGATGTAATATGATTCTGCGTTGTCGGTTGTCCTTTCTTATTTCTTCAAAGACTTCTGGTAAACAAATGGTCGTATACCATTCAGAATTAACCGTTTTACGATTCTCTAATGGCACTGTAGCCACATGTCCATTAATTCCAAAAAAACAGGCGACCATTTGCTTCAAAGTACTTTTTGCACGAGTAACTTTTGTTGGTTTCGGCTCATCTTGGAACACCCACACCGTTGACTGTTGTTTAGTTTCGGGGTCATATGCATAGATCCAAGATTCATCACCTGTGTAGATATTATAAACGGCTTTTGACGTACCACGGTTGTATTTTTTTATAATTTTTTTGCACCAATCGACACGAGCCCGTTTTTGATCGATTGTCAAGTTGTGCGGAATCCAACGCGAACATATTTTTTTTACAGCCAAATGTTCGTGTAATATCTTATGTATGCTCGTCATACTTATGCCTAAGGACGCCTCTATCTCGCGATATATAACATGACGATCACGCATTATTAGTTCCCGCACAGCATCTATATTTTGTGGGACAACAGCTGTTTTTGGGCGACCTTCTTTATTTTCATCCGTGAGCATAGACCGCCCACGATTAAACTCACTGTACCAGTGATAAACAGTGGTTTTTGATGGTGCTTCATCTCCAAAAGTTGCGATGAGTTGAATAAAGCACTGTTGTTGATTTAGCCCACGCCGAAAATCGTAGTAAATCTTTGCACGAAAATGTTCACGCGTTAAATCCATGGCAAATGAAGACACGCAATTTTCAAAATGACGCCACAATGGAAAAATAATTGACAGTCACATGAAACAAAATGTATTCTTCAACCAAAGAGAGATCAACCAAACTTCTATTTTCAAATGTTGTAATTACTTTTTAAATATTGTTCTTGTAAGTGGCCAGATCCGGATACATAAATAGCAGCCTATGTAATATACAATTACAGAAAGGAGCTACAATCTACTCGGACGGAGCTAGAAGCTTGCAGGCAGCAGTTGGCCGAGTACAAGGAGCGGTGTCGCGAGCTGGACGAGGAGTGCGACACCTGCGCCGCGTACTTGCGGGACAGGGACGAGCAGTGCCGCAAGCTGAGGGAGGCGAAGGCGGCGCTCGAGGTACCCACACACACACACACACAGACATATACTGCTGGACACGTGCAGGCGGCAGCTGGACGAGGAGTGCGACACCTGCGCCTCGTACCTGCGGGACAGGGACGAGCAGTCCCGCAAGCTGAGGGAGGCGAAGGCGGCGCTCGAGGTACCCACACACACACACACACACACACACAGACATATACAGCTGGACACGTGCAGGCGGCAGCTGGACGAGGAGTGCGACACCTGCGCCGCGTACCTGCGGGACAGGGACGAGCAGTGCCGCAAGCTGAGGGAGGCGAAGGCGGCGCTTGAGGTACCCACACACACACACACGCACACAGACACACAGACACACACACACACACACACACAGACACAGACACAGACACACACACAGACACACACACACACACACACGCACACACGCACACACGCACACACACGCACACACGCGCACACACGCGCATACACGCGCACACACGTGCACACATGCGCACACACGCTCAACACGCGCACACACGCGCACACACGCGCACACACGCGCACACGCGCACACGCGCGCACACTCTAGGATAGACTTGAGCTTCTTTGTTCTACGGTCACCTTTAATCATACATGTATTAAAGTCACCCATGATTATGTTATGTAAGTAAGAAGGAGTATGATCTTCAAGTAATTGCTCAAACGTTGAAAAATAATCTATGTGGAGTGATGGACAATAAAACACTCTCAATAAAATTTTTGTCCTAGATAATGATACCTCCACAAGCATATACTCCAAGTCTTGAGATGAATGGCTAGATGATGCTATTACAGTATACGGTATTTGAGATCGCAAGTAAATGGCAACACCACCTCCTCCCTTATGAACTCGATCATTCCGTATAAGTCGGAATCCCGGTAAACTGCAATTAGTCGATGGCAAACACGGTTTCAGCCACGTCTCTGACACCAAAATGGCATCCACATTAACGTTTTCAAAAGAAGCAAGCATGTCTGGATAATGAGCTGGAACACTTTGGGCGTTAAAGTGAAGAACGTTAAAATTCTTCTTGATGTCAGCAAAATTAGTTAAAAGTGTATCTTTCAAACAACAAAACGAATTAGTACTATGAAAACTATCATCTTCAGACTCACCAGAGGAAACAGAGAAAAAATCATCATTGAAGGCATTTTCAATAGTAGACTCATCCATAGTTTGTACTTAGTATGAAATAATAATAATAATACCTAATTAATATATTAATATTTAAATATCATAATAATATAATAAAATACTATGATATAAAAATTAAAAATAATTAACAAAAATTAATACCCACTTAAGTCAATACCAAACCAGTACGTAAACTATTCGTAAACCAAAGAAGAAAAAAAAGTTTCTATCTATAATTTCTATCGCCTTACATCATTCACAGCCAAATCATTGTATGGAGAGAAAAAATATATATATTTTGACTTTCAAATGTCAGAGTTGTCATCTGTCAAGTTTCTAACTTTCTAAACGAGTTTTTGGAGGGCATGTGAAAGAGTGCTGTTGTGTTTTTGTATTATTTTCCTAAAATTGTGTTAGCTGGGTTTTTAATGTGTAATATTGGTAGAATATTAACCATTAGATATTCGTGTTCATGCACAAGTGTGGGAAAGTGATGTAATATCCAGAAACGTGCTATTTTGTGTTCCCTCCAAAACCCCATCGAAAGTTTCAGTAAAGCGTCTACCACTTTACTGAATCGACCGACTTGACTCCTGTGACTGTATTGACTTTTACTTAGACTTTGACTAGACTTTAGACTTTTAAAATTATAATAGGAGGAATATGGTTTTCCCGCCATATTCCTTACCTTTTTACCTTGTCTGTGGCACAACATACACATTCTTTGTGTCAAGTTGCCAAAAAAGAAGAAAAAAAAAACTTTCTAAACGTCAAACTAAGTTTTGTTGATATAATATTTTGATAACATTTTGAAATTTACAGGTAGTGGGTAGAAAGTACAAAAAATAATTAATATAAATTATTTGAAAGGGCTAACTTGAACGCGCTAATCTCGGGAACTACTGGTCCGATTTGAAAAATTCTTTCAGTGTTAGATAGCCCATTTATTGAGGGAGGCTAAAGGCTATATTTTATCACGCTGAGACTAATAGGAGAATGTGGAAAACCAGGGGAAATTATTTGAAAGGGCAATCTCGCGAACTACTGGAGCAATTTTTATCTTATTTGGTACAGATAAGAAGTAGACCACGTGAAGGATCATAGGCTATCGATCTTAATCATTTTTTTCAGTGGCTATATATTTTATACCCGTGCGACGCCGGGGCGGGTCGCTAGTTAAAGATAATATGCCAACAACACACATTGCGGCAACATTCATAATGTTGCATCAAGTTCATTGCTTATGGTCACAATTTTGAAATTTTTAAGTCAAATTAAAAGTGTATACAAACGTCAAAATATTGACCTATTCAAGACCCGACGTGCGGCAAGTAGGCCTAACAATGTTAACTATTTTGCACTCGTCTTCCAGAGCAAGTTGGCGGAGTATTTAGAAACGAGTCCGCTGGCGCAGTCCGCACGCAAGAAGCGGCATTCCGTGCACGACCGCCGCCGCGCCGACCCGCCTCGAGACGCCTCCACTGATACTGACGGTAATTAATTTATTTATTCTCCCCTCCAAATTACTGTTTCAATGTGTGTAGTCACATCCTTATGAAAGAGTTTGTATGTAGTAAATTATTCAACCAATCAACCAGTACTCGTAATTGTAACTTATTAGTTATTACCAAGATTTGTTGGTCAACTAATCATAATTCATAACTAGCCGACCGCGCAAGACAACGCACTTCAAACGTTTTGAATTTTGGAGGGGCGCGCCATGTTATTGTAGTTTATCTCTACTAAGGGCCTGTTTCACCACTTCCTGATAAGTACCGAATAGGCTATCCACCACTCAACTTGACAGATGAAGTATGGAGAAATGAGAATCTGTCAAAAAAGCTGTGAATATTCGGCACATTGTCAGAAAGTGGTGTGACAGGCCCTTAGTATTGGAAAACCAACAGCTTACAATGATTTCACTAAAATAGCTACTGCTAAAGTATAGAAAAAACAGGAAGCCAATGACAGGTTTTCACCATTAACAAGGAAGTGACTAACAAGCAAACTTAGGGTCTATACCACAGTTTCTCAACCTTATTTTGCTCACCGCCCACTTTAAGAATATATTGTTTTCTAGAGAACCCCCCCCCCCCCCTCCCCCCATCTTAATTTTACTTACCGTCTTTCGTGAATTTAAAACAGCTATTGCCACGATTATATTTAAACGTTCTTACGTATGAAAGAAGAATGTTTCAATGGGAGCAATTAAAACGCATACTTAGTTAAATTGAGCAATATTTTGCATATATAATACGTGCACACGTGATAAAAATGATAACAATACCAACAATCAACCTACAATAACAAAAATTAAACGATAGTTATTTTTATTTTACTTTAGTACGTGATAAGCGTGTATTTTTTTGCCTTTTTAGACTATATTTTTTAATCTACCCACGCCCCATCTGCGCCATCTCAATGCCCCCTAATTTTCTCTGGGTCTTCTACTGCCCCCCCCGAAAATCTCAAACGCCCACAAGGGGGCGTTATCGCCCACGTTGAGAACCTATGGTCTATACAGACGGACCGCATTTCAACTGCAATCCAACCGCAAATTGCAGTTCAAGTGCAGTTTGAATACAGTTGATAATGGTTTGCAGTTCTATTGCAGTCCTATCAACTGCATTCAAACTGCACTTGAACTGCAATTTGCGGTTGGATTGCAGTTCGTCTGTATAGACCCTAAATTATTATTAAATAACTTCGATCTTAAATAAAGATTATTTATCTTTACGTATGATCTATACTTATAAAATTACATGTCCTGATTGACTGACTCACTGATTCATCATCGCTGAGCAAAAACTGTTAAAGTTACAGCCACGAAATTTGGTGAGTAGGGTTGTTTTTTTAAGTAGACACCCACTAAGGAAGGAATTTTGAAAATTTTATCCCGAAGGGGGTGAAATAGGGGTTGAAAGTTTGAATGAAAATCCGTCATTTCTTGAGTTAGAAACATGAAACTTTATTTTTGGGTTACTGATTAGAAATGAATGGATACGTATTTAAGCGTTTTTGGAAATTCTACGCCCAAGGGGGTGAAATTGGGGTTGAAATTTTGAATGAAAGCCCGTTATTTCTCAAGTTAGAAACTTGAAATTTTATGTTTGGGCTACTGATTAAAAATGATTGGATACGTGTTTAAGCGTTTTTGGAAATTCTACCCCCAAGGGGGTGAAATAGGGGTTGAAAGTTTTAATGAAAGTCCGTCATTTCTTAAGTTAGAAACATGAAAGTTTATTTTTGGACTGCTGATTAAAAATGAACGCATATGTATTTAAGCGTTTTTGGAAATTCTACCCCGAAGGGGGTGAAATTGGGGTTGAATGTTTGAATGAAAGTACGTCATTTCTTGAGTTAGAAACATGAAACTTTATTTTTGTGCTACTGATTAAAAATGAATGGATACATATTTAAGCGTTTCTGGTAATTCTACCCCCAAGGGGGTGAAATTGGGGTAGAAAGTTTCAATGAAAGTCCGTCATTTCTTGAGTTAGAAACATGAAAGATTATTGACGTTTGCGTTTGACATTTGCTTAAATAGGGTCCCGTTTTTACCCTTTGTGTAAGGAACCACAAAAAGGGGAAACTATCCATCTTTGTTATTATACTATGTTAACGCGGACGAAGTCGCGGGCAACAGCTAGTAATACATAATAATAGCACATAAAAACTCTAATCCAATCTGCAGATGTTTAGTTTTGTTTAGAAGAGATTATAATTTGAATGTTAAATATTCCAGATTTCACCAACAAACAAGAACAGAAAGAAAATGTTTCACAAAACACCAGTGAATATGTCCAAGTAAAAGATTATGATCGACTCAAAGCGGTAAGTAGTTTCATTGTATTATACTATACTTCTAGATGTCGCCCACAACTTCGTTGCAACCGGACTTTTCGCCAAAATAAAAACTTCATAATATTATGTACTCCTTTCTTGGGACTAAAATGTTGCGAAAGAAGAATGTCAAAATTGGTTCAGCGATTAAATCGTAAAGAGGTAACAGATTATCATATTTAAATAATATATTTTACGAGATGACTCCCGCAACTCTGTTGCGCCAAAACTCGTTTATCGTACATTTTTCCGGGACAAAAAGTATCCCATGTCCTTTCCCGGGACTCAATACCAAATCGGTTCAGCGGTTTAGGCGTGAAGAGGTTACAAAAAGACAGACAACAGACACTCTTTCGCATGGATATTAGTATGGATGTTACAAGATACATCGCTCTTCATTCAAGTTCATTGATTGTGCGGAAACCGTACATTTTACGACGATTAGGGTGCGTTTCCACCGAAGATGAGCTAAGCTGCGTTGCGAGGAATGTGTTTTACAAGAACCAATATAAGGCTGCGTTTCCACTGAAGCGGAGCGGAGCTTAGCGGTGCCCGAATTGACCAATCGTGCTATTCCAGCGGAATGACAGCGAAGCTGAGCGAAGATTTCGAGCATGGTGATTGGTCAATTCGGCACCGCTAAGCTCCACTCCGCTCCGCTTCAGTGGAAACGCATCCTAATCGTTGCGCTGAACGTGGTCAGGCAAATAAGCGTTTCTGTTGGTTCTTAAAAACACACCACTCGCAACGCAGCTTAGCTCAGCTCCGGTAGAAACGCAGCCTTATAATTATTATGGATACAAGATAATAGATAATGTGTGACATTTCAGGTGGTGACGCGTCTATCGGCGCAGAAGGCGGAGCTCGAGGAGCAGCTGGCGGCGTTCAGCGCCTCGCCGATATTCGTCGCCACCGGCAGCGCTATAGTGCAGGTACAACACCTATACTTACACACCATCCACCTTGCACGTCGCTTAACATGCTAATCTCATGTATACCAAGAAATATGCTGCGTTTCCACCAGAGA
The DNA here is from genome assembly GCA_963422495.1 of Polyommatus iphigenia. Classification (NCBI taxonomy): domain Eukaryota; kingdom Metazoa; phylum Arthropoda; class Insecta; order Lepidoptera; family Lycaenidae; genus Polyommatus; species Polyommatus iphigenia. The sequence goes on from OY730189.1 coordinate 4,918,941, forward strand.
TGTGTTGCGACTTGCGAGGAATGTGTTTTTAAGGTCCAATAGCATCGCCGCGCTGAGCGATGTCATGGCAAGCTCACGTCAATGAAGCGATTCTATTGGTACTCAAAAACACATTCCTCGCGACACATCTCTGGTGGAAACGCAGTCTAAGGGTTGATTCAGACCGCATTGCGACGCGTAGATACATTTCTAAATTTATATGGACTGACAGATTCGCAAGACGTCATAGGGTCAATTCAGACCGCAACGCGACGAGGCGAGGCGAGGCGCGGTGCGGCATAAATTTGTATGGATTTGACAGATTTCAATTGCGTGAGACGTCTTGCGAATCTGTCAAATCCATATAAATTTAGAAATGCATCTACTCGTCGCGTTGCGGTTTGAATCAACCCTTACGCAATTGAAATCTGTCAAATCCATACAATTTTATGCCGCACCGCGCCTCGCCTCGCCTCGTCGCGTTGCGGTCTGAATTTATCCTAATTCTTCTCATTTATAAAAATGTTTCAGTGAACTATTTTGAAAAATATCTTGTAGGTATATCTAATTTGAATAAAAAACGAAAACAATGTTTTAGAATCAGCAAATAACGGACGTGTTGAAGGAAAACCAAAAACTGAAGAAGATGAATGCGAAACTGATCAGCATGTGTAAGAAACGCGGCAAAACTACCGACTCCAACAGAGAAAACGAAGACCCCTCTGAGGTTATCGGCTGAGTCAAAATATAGGTCTAAAGGTCAATTCAGACCTCAACGCGTCGCGAAGAATTGCATTTCTGAATTGTATGGATTTGGTAGATTCCAATTGCGTGAGAAGTCTTGCAAATCTGTCAGTTCAATAAAAATTTAGAAATGCATCTACTCGTCGCGTTGCGGTCTAAATTGACCCTAAAAACTTAGTTTTTAAAAAATGTAAAAAATTTAGTACTTTTTAGTAAAAAGTACTATATTTTTAAAATTTTTTTTTCTTGGCCGTCCACTACTTTTAGATCGTTTAAAGAAAGTGAAGGAAGCATTAATGTGTATAAAACTATATTATCTACCAATAACTGCAATAATTTATATTATGCAAATAACGTGACATGATTACGATCTAAATAACGTGTTGAAATCGAACACTTCGCCTCCCCTTTCCATTTTTTTGTCGAGCGACTTAAACTTGTGAACGGCCTCAATACTTCTTTAATTTTGAGCAACTTCTTTTGTTATAATTCAATAATTTTGAAATAATTTTATTTTATATCTTCTATCTTCTTTAATATCGATAAATCATGTTTCAAACTTTTTGACTGATATATTTTCTTTTAGATTTCTTTCATTCCAAAAGCATTTACGACTGATGTGGATATTGTGATGGGACAAAGATGTTGATATCTTGTGATGAGTACTTAAGTGCCAAAATGATATACTCGATTTTGAAACGAAATTTGTAGAACCAAAATTCTTGAGAATCTCCATTTTGCGTGAAATGCTAAGTACTCACATACGGTTTTGCTCGAAAGTTTTACTCCAAATCGAGTAATAATTACTGTGTGTACCGCAAAACTCACAGCTCGAATCCTCGCATCGAGCCGGCTCGATGGAATTAAATACATCGATTTGGAGCACTGACCTCCATTATACAAGTAGGCGTAAGTACTTGTATAATGGTGGTCAGTGATTTGGAGTAACACTATCGAGCAATGCTGAGTGTGGACGAAAGGCCGAGCCGTGGTTTTTATTCTACGTGATTGCTCGATCGAACAAAACCGTATGTGAGTACTTAGCAAAAGAAAAGAAGTCATGAAAGAGAGGATGGATTACATTTAATGCCATAATAGTCGAGATATTTGTATTGATTATATTGCCAAATAACCGCTGGCCGATTGTAAAGTTTTGTAAATCTATATTATGTGAATCTTCAACGAATTGAATATACTTTAGAGATATTTGTTTGAATGGACATAGAAATATTGCATGCTAAAACTGATTTCTAATATTGAAATTACAATTGATTTTGTCCAGTGGCCTATTGTATTAAAATATTGCAATATCGACTTAGATAAGTTCAATTAATATTTGACTGTCAATTAATATTAAAATTATGTTTGTATTCATGTTATACCAATTTAAAGAGTATTATTAATAATAGATTTATAATAATGAAACTGATTTGATACTGATTGCCTTACAGTTTAGTAGTATTTGTGTATTATTTTTCTACTAACAACTGTACTTAATAACGCACAATCGCCTTAATAAATAATGTGACAAGTCTATCAATGTTGCAATATTGTAACTAATATTTTTAGTAATAATAAATGGTGCTTGCATCTAATGTTTCATAATGTAATACATTGTTTTAATTTATCAAATATCCACCAACACCTTTGACAATAGTCGACAAATATATTAGCAATGTACTTAAAAGGATTTTAGGGTTTCTACGCATAACTGAATTCGCATCGCAATGTCATTTTTATTATGAGTTTTGTCGCAGATAACCGCGATGCGATGCGAATTCGCAATTACGTGTGGGAGCCCTTAAATCAAAAATAAATATTACAATTATTAAAATAAGTGCATATTCTTTCCACGTCCACATGTTGCTTGATGCTTAAAAATAAGAAATGAAGTAATGTCTCGTTACGGTAATAGTTTATTTACAGAAAACGCTACTTAAGTTTTTAAGTTGAATATAGTTAACAATAACAAAGGTCCTTGAACACAAATTCTTCTATTCTGGACTTTGCCAGTTGCCACATTAAAATCTAAAAACTTAATTCATAATGTTACATCAGAATGAGTTTAAGAGATGAAATACTTTCAGTGTTCAACATTCACGTTTGGTACGTAACATTAAAACATTAACGATTAAAAATCACAGACTTGTAAAAAAGTAAAACGAAAATTATGCACTATCTACCTCACATAAAACCAATTAGTAGGCTTATTAAAACACAATTAAACTAGAGAAAACACTATTTTAACAAAACACTAACAGTTTCGTACAAATATTTGTGTTAACAATAAGAATAACAATAAAAACTGGCCAAGTTTATACTTGTACTCCAATCCTGTTTCAATCAGACACTATAATGCTTCTAATTTAAATGCCGAGTTACACCAGAATACAATGGCACTTTAAGTCCTCTTTAAGGGAAAACTTCTCTAGCAGGACACGTGGCCTGATCGAAGAGGGAGAGTAGACAGCCGGCGCCACATAGGAAAAGAAGTAACATAATATACCTGTTTCGTTTTCCAGCTGTTTCACATATGCCGCCAATCCCGAAGTGCGACGTTTTTTTTTCGTTTACATAATATTTTAAGAACATAATTCAAAATGCATTAGTCCCCGCGACCCGGCTGATCCCATGCGGCCCGCGGGCCGCGGGTTGAGGATAGCTAGGTGTATTAATCTATTCTTCTCCATTTTCTGCTTTAATTTGCAACAGCTCCATCCTCGTTGGCAGCGGTTTCAAGTCATCTTCTGGCTCTGGAACACCGTTCTGTATACTCGCTGTCTTCTCTGCGAGGTGATTGGCGAACGTGTGCTGGCCGGCCGCCTTCGCCAGGTCCGAAGCCAGCTTGAGAAACTCTTGGTTGTTCGTCCTGGCCAACTCCGTACTCGCTTTGTAAGCGTCGCCCAATGCTAGGTAGCTGAAAATATACATGTTTGCATTGTAAGAGGGAATATTCATGAAATAAAATTTTCTTACCTAATGCAAAATAATATATAAGACTGAAAATGTATAGAATGATGAAAGAAATCTTTGATTTCTGTTGAATACTAGGTAAGAATATTGCGTAATAAATATTAACCACGGTGACTGAAGACAATATTATAACAACTAACACGTGGGTATGTGTGTAATCGTAAGTTTCAAGGGCGTTAAGCGATTTTTATCGTAACTTAAAAAAAAGTAACCTACCACACAGCAGCCTGCGGTATGTTGCCATTCTGTATGCTATCCTCCGCCCACTCTCGGAGAATGCCTTCTGCTGCTGTTGTCATGTGCCTGTAATGGCATAATGTATTATATCATTAAAAACTTAAACGTAAACGGCCTTTTTATGTGCCGTTTACATTCAGCAGAAGTAGGCAAGGAAGTAGGCAGCGCGAGAATGTAAATAGTTACTAGCGCTGCCACTCGTCATGCCACTGCCCGACACGGCAAGTATGTAGAGGGCTGAGTGTAAACGCTCACTCGCGTCGATACTGCCGCAGAAGAATACTTCTGCGGCAGTATCGACGCGAGTGAGCGTCCTGAATGCAGGACAATGTTGCCGGCAACGCGAGTAGCAGCGGAAGTGGCTGAATATAAACGTCCCATAACGCTTGTTATCCACTGCCGAAAGATTTTCGCAGAAATGGTAACTGATAATACTTTAGAGTTTAGGGTGTATCTTATAAGGAGTTCACTGTGAAAGTAAATTATTGTATGGACAAATTTATAATGTTGGGGCATTGGTCATAGAAACATAAACGTCAAAGTCATACCTGACTCGCGCCAGCACATACGCCTCTTTGTACAGTCGGAGCTGCGCAAGCGAGGCGAGCGCCGCGCGCGCGTCGTGCACGCTCAGCTGCAGCGCCGCGCGCCGGTACGCGCTGCCGCCGTACGAACGCGCCTCTGAATAACATAGTGATAACTTTTAAAATATAAATAAGTAAACTGGAGGCTGTAAAATCCAAACACTGTAGGAATGGGTAAATAAAACACTCATCTTATCAACATCAGCTGTATCGCTAAACACTTTCACTCTGGGCGGCGGTTGGTGACGTAAGGTGAATGTGTCCGCAGACTCCGCACCTTACGCGCCGCATTTCGTGACGTCATTTCATACAACAAATTCTAAAATGTGGCGCGTATGGCAAGTACGGTGTGAACAAAATATATGCGATCAGCTTTATAGAAATACCGATCAAAAATGTACGGAAGTGGACGACGCCCTTGGTCCCAGGGGGGTCGCAAAAAACAAGAACAAGACAAAATTAAATTTAGAATAACGAAATGCGAGCAGTAATTTATTTTTTCTCCATTTATTTTTGTCCTGTTCTTGTTTACTATGCTTTATACTATAAAGCATTTTAATTCATGAAGCCCCAAGCGGCCACATCCGGCCGCGATAACAATGAAAAAGCTATTGTGTCTCGTTTTGCCACGACTGATGGGTTAATCGTATTTTATATTGTGGCATAGTCCCGATCAAAATAAGAGATCATACCTATTTTATCGGTGTCTTGGTTGGCCGCGAGTCGATCCATTTGCGCCAAATACATTGTCATCACGTCCTTCCAATATCTGCAAGAAAGTTATCACAATAACATCGTACGATCATACATACATAAATTAATAAATTCATTCCTGGCGCAGTCGGTTAAAAAATATAGTGCTTCTGGTGCAGTCCTGTATTTGAATAATAACCCTCCTTACATAACAGAATAATAAACTTCCTTGCACAATCAGGTAAAAAACCCTCTTCGCGCAGTCGACTATAAACATGAGGGTTCCTGGCGCAGTCCACTATGAACAACCCTCCTGGCGCAGTCGGGTGCGGGATGACCTACTTGGGCGATACCGCGGGCGCCTGGCTGACGAGGAAGGGGCACAGGCGGTCGCGGCGCGCGTTGAACTGCACCACGTCGTCGACTCGCCCGCGGAATAGGCCCAGCATCGTCCACGCCTCGAACCTGTGACTCTCCAGGTGTTTGTCCACTGAAAATAGACAAAGTTTCTGTAGGTCTAAGATAACTATTTGAGTAAAAACGTAATTAAAAAGATTGATATATTAAGTAAAAAGTTTCCAAATAAATTTTCATGCCACAAAGCACTGATCAATAGTATTGATGGTGTTGATTCAATACTACTGGACCGATATTTATGTAATTGGCACAAATATAGAATAGACTACAAAGAAGGACTAGAAAATGAAACTTACTTTCCAAGTCCAATATTTCGTTCAGATCATTAGTGCTTCCGAACATCTTAACGAAATCTGTATCTATATCATCTTCAATTTGCGCTTCTTTATCCCCATTTTCCACTTCTTCATTTAGTAATTTCTTGGCCAACTTCTTAACACTTTGTACATTGCACTCGGTTAATTGTTTACTTATAACCGGTAGTAGGAACTTCTTGGAGACTTTAGTTTTAGTGAGAGTAACGGCTACTTCGTTGGTTTCATCGCACGATTCTTCTTTTTTCGCTTCCACGGCGCCATTTTCTTCCTTCTTTTCGTGTTTCCTGTCTTTGTTTTTCTTTTTACCCTTTGATTCTTGTTTCACCTCTGTAATGTAACATAAGTTTCAATTGTCAAAAGCCATACCAGACTCCAGAGTAGACAGAACTAAGGAGTACCTCGACTTCAAACAAACGGGCGAATATACGCGAGTTGGACGTGAGTTTTAATTTCAACATGTTTCACAATGTTTAAGGTTTAACGTATTATAGTCCGCGCGGAATTAGTTGGCCGCGCATTAGGTATGTGAGCGGTGGGACGGAGAGGCGGGAGCGATTGATTTTGACAGTTCTGGCTAGTTTAGACAAAACGCACAAGAGATTGCTTGAGCAAGATAAGTCCGCCGATAAAAAGACAATCTAAGGAAATAATATTTAAAGTGCATATGTTTTAAAAAAACGGAAAGCCGATGTCAATAATTTAGATAAAGAAACTGATCAATTGTCTTTAATTTATTATTTTCAATAATTAAATAATATTATTTGTTCACGGTATCGCGAGATTGGTGGTCACTGTCTAATCTCATGTGCGTTACCAGCAGCAAGCAACCCCCGTCCCTACCTAAGGCGCGGCCAACTAGTTCCGCGCGGACTATAGTACAGCGCGCGCCGCCCAATCTGACATACTACATTTGACGTAGTATGTCAGATTGGGCGTATAAATTTCGAGATCTCTTCTGAGTCGGCCTACTCGTTAGTTCTGTTGATAAACTACGATAACATGGCGCGCCCCTCCAACATTCAAAACGTTTGAAAGTAAGTATATTTTGTGAAAATATGTAACTAGTTGGTCCCAAAGTTCTGTCATAGGCATATCATTTTTAAAATTCTAACATGATTTCATGAAAATTTTATTACATTCTCTTTTTGAATATTTGACTATTATTTTAAAACAAAAAACAATCATTTACCGCGATTTTTCACGATGGAGTGGACGTTAAAAGAAAACCGAATAGCTGTTTTAGCGTTGCATCGCTGTGGGCACACGCCGAGTACCATTTTCAAGTAGCTCAAAAAATTGAATATTACGCTTAGGTTTGTGTATCGTATTATTGATAGCTACAATGAAGTCTCCAGTGTTGAGGACAAAAAAAGAACTGGCCAGCCACGCTCCGCAAGAAATCCAGTCCGAAAACAGAAGTTGATGGCGTTGCAGATGGGTGTCAGTAGGAAAACAGTAAAAAAGGTTTTAAATGAAGACCTTTATCCACGAGCATACGAAAAAAATTGTGGGCACTTACTCCCGGGATCTTTTAAGCAATAAGGCTTAAAAGATCCCGGGAGTTGTTAAGGCGGTATGCGAAAAACCGACACCATGATACCCTCTTTACGAACGAAAAAAAAATCAATATTGAAGAAAAGTACAACAAACAAAATGATAAAGTGTACGCTAAGAGCTCTCAAGAAGCAGAAAAAAAGTTCTGCGGGTGTAACATGGTCATCATCCATCATCAGTGATGGTCTGGTTGAGAGTGTCCTATTACGGCCCAACTGAGGTTCATTTTTGTGAAAAAAGGGTCAAAACCAGTGCACAAGTGTACCAAGAGACGGTTTTGGACAAGCTTGTCAAAGACCTGCCCAACGCGCTATTTTTCGGACATCAATTCGTGTTCCAGCAGGACTCTGCGCCTGCACACAAAGCCAAGAGCACACAATCCTGGTTTGAGCGTCAAAACATCGACTTCATTAGACACGAGGATTGGCCTTCCTCCAGCCCGGACCTTAATCCTTAGGACTATAACATTTTGCAGGTCTTAGAGGGGAAGGTCTATAATAAACCCCATAAAATTTGGAGACCCTGAAGGCATCATTACGAAAAGCAGTCGCTGCAATCGACTTGAATATGGTGCGTGCTGCGATAGATGACTGGCCGCGGCGATTGAGGGCCTGTGTTCAAAATAAGAGAGAACATTCCGAATAATTTTAAATTATTCTGATTCCTTATTACACGTTCTTTAAATTGATACATAATTCATAAAAATCTGATAACTACTTTTGTTATTATCATTATTTTAATTTATGACAAAACTTTGGGACCGACTAGGTACATAGCGCCACCATTAAGTGAAATATTACGAGTATTGGTTGATTGGTTGAATACTTACAACTACATACAAACTCTTTCATAAGGATGTGACTACACACATTGAAACAGTAATTTGGAGGGGCGCGCCATGTTATCGTAGTTTATCTCTACTCTAGCTATACTTTGGTTCTGTAGCGACATTGATTTGACATAACCAGACCAAATGGCGTAGGCAGATGCCTTTCCCATCCATTTTTGAGCAATATTTGCTGTATCCACACATGCCGCTGGCTTATACCGGCGGCACGGTCGGTGGCTCGGCCGCCGGCTAACTACACATGCCGCCGGCTTCGGTGGCAAGGCAGGCTGAAAGCCGGCGGCAAACCCGGCGGTATAAGCCGGTGGCATGTGTGGATGCGCCATTAACTTTCTGAACCTAAGGCCACACGCCCATTGCGACTTTTTGTAGCGATGCAGTCGCGATACTGTCGCATATTTGCATCGATACAGTCGCGATGCAGTCGCTAGCTGTGTGTCCTGTATGACGTTATAAATACGACTAACGCGCGTCAGTAGTGATGCAGTCGTGGGCATCATAAACGCGCGACTGCATCGCTACCATGGGCGTGCAGTCTTTGTAGGCAAAAAGGCAGTGCTTGCCATTCACAGATAACAGATATTTTAATTTAACTTTCGTACTTTTTAAATGACTCATGACGTTAATTTTTTAATAATAATAGTAAAAAATATAGTAAAAAAATAAATAATACACATTTAAAAAGCCTCAATTTATAAAATAGCAACATGTAATCAGGTACACGCGCGAACGGGTTCACGAGAGGTCAAGATAGGCTCAGTGTTGAGGTGCCTGCCTTGCGCGTATGTGTGAGTGTGTCCGTGCACAGCCGAAAACGCACACAACCATGAATATCGAATGCGATTATTGTACTGCAAGCTCTGCGGCAGACCCCAGCAGTGTTGCCAACTATGGGGATATCCCACTTTTAGTAGGGAAAAATTAAATATATAGTGCGTATTTTTGGGAGTAAAAATATTATATTCATGGGCGTGAATTTTTTTAAGCAAAAATGTATATTTATTTGGTTTTTATTACTGTTTTTATATAAATAATGACATCATGAGTGACGTTTTTGCCGCAAACAATAATTGCGGTCGGCTGAAGTAGTATTTTCAGCGTTTCGATCTCTCAGTGGAAAGTACCCGAAGTAATAAATAATATATTTAAATAATAGTTGGGGAGTTCTGGTTGAAATTCAATGGCATCACTGGCACCGCGGCCGGCGCGGGCGCCCGCGCCATCCATGCCGACGGCGATCGGAACTACTCGTGAATAGTCGTGAGCAATCGGATATAATCTGAGTAAAATGAATAGACGCAAATCTAACTAATTACGTATAATATGTACATTATGCATTTTTGTTTTGTGAGGTTTATAATATTTGTTTACATTTTACATAGCTGAAATTTTTTGTGTTTTGGGAGGCCATTTGCTTTTTTCATGTGATCGAGCACTGTTAGTACTATATTATATTATTATTTTTGGTTTTATAGTTTTCTAAGAATATTTTAGATTTTAATATTTGAAAGTTTGTATAATATTTAACAGTTTAACATTAATAATTGCGTACATTCATAACTATCACTCACTTGGATAAGATAATTTGTGGTGGCCAAAATTTTGCATTTATTTACATCGGATTATGGATCGGATCTCAAGTAACCGGAACCTTGATTATGTGAAAAGACAAAAGTTAAGCTGATTAGGTGAGTACTTAAAATATACTAGATATAAAAATGAAAAAGTTGTAAAAGAAAAAGTTTTTGTTTTGTTTTGTTTCACGCCAAAACTAATGAACCGATTGTACCGAACCGTAATTATACTAATAGTTTAGAAAACATCGTTTTTAATTTATATCCACACTATTATTATAATTTATGCGAAAATATCTCTTTTTGTCCGTTTGTCTGTCTGTTTTGCTTTCACACCAAAACTACTGAACCGATATCGCTGCATTACCAGTGTCAAAATCTTCTGCACGCCGCTGATCGCTACTAAGTGTCTAAACACACTATGCCGAATTCCGTCTGCATTGTATTTTTAATTACCGATGACACACCATGCCGAAATTACTTCGCGTTTAAATATTGTATGCGTTTGACATTGCCTACGTAATCATGTCGAACTTCCGCCGCGGAACTTCGGCATGGTGTGTCTAGACACTAAAAGTTGCAGTGGGCGAGGGCACTAATCCACCAACTTACCTATGTATCTATTCGCGGGGTGTTCATCAACCCCCCAGGCGCGCAGTGCGCAGTCCGCGCCGCCGCTGAGCGCGGTGGAGGCGGGGCCGGGGGCGGAGTGCCACGCCGCCGCCACGCCCCCGCCGCCGAATATCGACGTGCACGCGCCACTTGATATGTCCCACACCTGGAAAAGCAGACAAGTATATTTTAAGAGTTTGTGGTGGTACCCACAATAGGGAATATGCAAAAAAAATAATTTCATCTCAAATATATTTTTCTGCAATCTTTATCATCGTCACATTATAATCAAAAGGTATTTTTTAATTAATAATCATTTAAGCCCATAAAATGTTGTTTAAAAAATGAAAATTAATGGAGAGAAATTCAAACTTACTAAACGCGTCACCATTGGTCGAAACGAAATGTGACGTCAGATATCACATAACGGCGTCGATATTCATACTGTGGTTATAGTATTTGTAAGAAAAATAGTTTAAAACTGGTGATTTCTAGTGAATCTATATTTATAGTTAATTTATATATGAGTAATTGAGTATGTTAGGTTTTATCAAAGCACAATCGGACTATCTACCGAAAATAGATGCATTTATGATGTTAGAATATTTTGCATCAAATCTTGATTTTACGATTTTATTTAATTAGACTAGCTGACCCGGCAAACGTTGTTTTGCCATATACTTAAATTATTTCTAGTATAAATTTAAAAAGTGGATAAAAATGTATTCTCAGGGCTAACGAATGTATATTGTATAAGTATACAAAATTTCATCAAAATCGGTTTAGCCGTTTTGGAGACACAAACAGTGACACGAGAATTTTTATTTTTTATATATTAGATATTCCAAAATTTACGTTGAGTAGTTACGTAAGTAGCTACTTGTTTGTTTCAGATCTTTTATTGCAAAATTTACTTTAGACTAAATCGCATGAAGATGTATAACAGTAACAGAGGTATGCTATATACATAGCATACTTACGTTGAAATGATCATTATAATAGTAATAAACACGATAATGGAGATACATTATCCCTTTTCATCATCTTACACCATGATTCTCGTATTTTTACATCGTTTGGAATACGAAAAATACTTTGTCAGGTGTGTTTCTAGTAATGCTTTTGCACTTCAGTATCACACAATACTTGTAAGAAGGTTTTTTAGCCTCTTCCATGATCTAAATAGCAAATAAACCCGAAAATAAGTACAAACTAACTGAATCACTAAAGGAAACAAACAGGGGACATGATGTCTGACGTCATCAACATGGCGCGCTAAATGCCGGCGTTTGAACGGTACAAATTTAATCAATTTCAATTTAAAGAATAATTTGAATATTTTGAAGCCTATTTATGTTTTATTCTCCTTTATAAAGATATAAATGACTAATTAAAGTCATAAAAAAATCATGCATATTCCCTATTAGCGCCACATTCCTGCATCGCGCTATTGAAGTTTTCTGAGCGCGTCGGTATATACACGACAGCTGAAATGTATCACGTGGGCTCCGGCCTGACCGATCTCGCTCGGTCGGTACTCGGAAGATCTTCCTTTGCGGCCTCAACGCATATTACCACAAGTATTGAAATATGAGCGGAGTATTTATTGTTCTTGATGATTTGAAAAAACACAGCTAATTAGATGATCAAAGATTAGCAGATTTTTAAAACAAAATAAAGATTAAATTTTGTATTTTTTGTTAGGAGCTCTCAAAGTTAAATAGAAAAGTCGATTTTTTTAAAGTAAATTAACTTAATTATTATTTATTTACCACTAGATAACTTATAATTTATAAAACTTAAAGCAACTTTTGTTATAGAACCACTTCCAAAAACGCAATTTTTCTTATAGCCATCGAACAAAGTTCTCTCGCGATGCATATTATTATAAACTTGCGAGGCGTGACGTCATAGCTCGCTGACACTTTGTATGGAGCGTTTTAGGAAGGTCTGTTTTATGTGATTTTTGAATAGTCATATCTCGAATAATTTTTAAGCTATCAGAGTCATTCTTTCACCGATGTTTCTATTTTTGAGAGGTCGCGCGGTGACCAATGGCGTCCGATTGCCCGTTGCGAAGCGCCGTGTGAGCGCGAGGTCGGATATATCTGAATGCTTCCGAGCGTCGACGATCTGCCGCGATGCGGGGCGACGCGTGAGCGCGAGGGCGGATGTAGCCGAGCACTTCCGAGCGTCGTCGATGCCGCGATGTGACCGTGTGACGACAGGTGGCGCTCCGTGCGGTCGGAGCCGAGTGCGCGCAGGCCCTTAACACTAGAAAGACCGGAATTCTGAACTTCCTAGAAAGACCGAGAGCGGTCAAATGACCCATCGTATGTTATACATTTTTTTGTGTGTCTTACTATTTTGCTTTTGCATTTTATTGATCATGTAATTATTTATGACTGTAACTAAATTAAATAATAGAGCAAATATTTAAGAAAATTATTTAAAAAATCATTTTATAGATCTACTACTGATACAATGACATTATAATGACTCCACCAGATTTATTAGTTTTGTTCCTGTATTTGAGCATAAAACACCGTTTTTTCACAATTTACATTTTCTTATTTTAGCAATAGAATGGTAAGGTTACTTGTATGTACTGCAGTAATTCATGTCAAGAAGCGATGAATATCTTGATGAAAATACCCTATTGGAGGTAAAAAATATTATTTTTTCGTATCTTATTTTTGGTCACATCATAAAAATTAAAAATCTTTTATCACTAAAGCTAAAAAAGCATAAAAAATGTCATAGAAATGAAATATACTTAAAATTAACATAAATACAATAATTTTTATCATATTTTCATAGAGCTACAATTCGTAACCTTTAGTTTGTTATTTGCTTCGTTTGTGTAGGTAAAACAAACAATAAAATAAACTCACCATAAATATTTTGTTGAAATTCGAACTACTTACTTATAAACGCTGGCTGTGTTAGGTAAACTCAGGCAACAATACTATGAAAATTGAAAGATTTTTGTAGTAACGTTGATGATTTTCAAAAAACAGGGTTTCATTTGGCAAAAAACTTGAAATACGTTACAGTATCAAAACAGGCAAGGCAAAAGGTTTTATTTGTGCACATACTATATTTGTAAATATATTCCCATTATTTTTACATATTAAAATGTGAAATTTTAGACCATTTACGTAAATAAAAGTATTTATCCCACTTTTGTCCTATGAGGCATTGACAAGTCTATTTCAGTCGAGTTTTTTTTATAAATTTTAAATCAAATTTCATATACAATACACAAACAAAACATAATAATAATAAAACATTTGAAAGAAAAATGAAACTTGTAAGAAAACCCCACTTCCTTTAGAAATGTTATTCAAGCGGTCAATTGACCGCTGCGGTCTTTCTAGGTAGGTTGTTATTTAAAACCTATAAATATTGAGCCATCATTAAAAACACGTTATCACAATTTAAGCAATCGAAAATTATTAAATGTCACGAGAGGAAAACTAATTTCATGCAACGGTAGCAAAAATATCGCAAATTAAAAACGAAAATGCGGTCATTTGACCGCTCCGGTCTTTCTAGCATTAACAGGACGCGCGTTACTCCGTCGAGCCCCAAGCGGTAGCATGCGAGAAGGCGATAACAATAGAAAGGCTATTGTGTCTCGTTTTTCCACGATCGAGGGATTAATAATTACCAATAAGAAAAAAAGTCATCATGCCTAAAATTCATGGTGTAAGTTTTATTATAAAGGGGTATACACACCCGAACAGTTCCATCCTGCGAGGTGGACATGAGCCGGCCGTCGTGGTGCGGACTCCACGCCAGCTGCAGCACCGCGGCTTTGTGACCCGACAACGTCTTCCATACGCGCAGACTCGGTTTATCTGAGAACATTTAATATAAAAAAAAAAAAACGATTCAAAACAATAATAAATAAAAAACTTTTTTCTTTAGAGAAACTCCATATAAAGCTGATCGCACATATAAGAAAATGTGTTACAAAAAAAATATGACAAAAAAAAAAAAAACTTACCGGTATCATCAATTTCCAGTATGGCAATATTGTATGACTTGTCGAGCGAGCACACAGCAAACATGTTCTTGTAGGGCGACTCGGTGTTGGAGTTCGACGTTTGTTCAGGGTGCATCTGTATGCTGTGTATCATTTTGCTGTAACACATAAAATTATTAACAAAAGTACAAATTTGAGGCAGTAGGTTAAGGTAAGTATGTACTATTCTGTGCATCGCTAGCGATCGCGGCCTACGACTATCGTCGGCAATGTTGATATTATGAAAATATTGACACAGCCCGCCCGCCCGCCAACTCACCACCGACAGCGACCACGCCCCCCTCCCCCCTCCCACTGACGTGTGTCAACACACACACTAGCACACACACCTGAACATGGCGGTGGCGTTGAGCACGGCTGCGGCGTGGTCCAGCAGGGCGATGGCACCGGCGCGCGGTTGTATCGCCGCACAGCAGCCCGCCCGCCCGCCAACACACCGCCGACAGCGACCACGCCCCCCTCCCCCCTCCCACTGACGTGTGTCAAGACACACACTAGCACACACACCTGAACACGACGGTGGCGGTGAGCACGGCTGCGGCGCGGTCCAGCAGGGCGACGGCGCCGGCGGTGTCACCGCACAGCAGCCCGCCCGCCCGCCAACACACCACCGACAGCGACCACGCTCGCCCCTCCCACTCCACCTTCAGCGGTGTAGGATCTGAAACCATCATCCATAATCATTGTTTACAATCCATAAACAAGATGACCCAGTGAACTTCGTGTGACTTTCCTCCTGATATCAACATCCACGAATTTCAATACAAAAAAAAAACTTGAGACCCCCAGGTGGAACGAAAAAAAAACAAAAAAATCATAACTGGCTTGTTTTCTATGAGAGAGAGAGAGAGAGAGAGAGAGAGAGAGAGAGAGAGAGAGAGAGAGAGAGAGAGAGAGAACACGCGCACGCCTTACAACTATAGCAAAAAGCACAGACGTAGATCAAGATAGTTACCGCATGTCCCACGAAGTACATGCGGTATCTTTCTATCTATGCTGTGACAAAATTGTCGGTTAAAAAAGTGTCGTGTCGTTACAACTTTTTCCGTCTAGCCCCCTTTCGCAACGCGCGGTAAGGAACTTCGTTCCAATTAGTCAAATCGGTTCAGCCTCATGATTGTTTACCTGCGTCTGGTTTATCGACTCTATACACCACACACTCCCCGCCGCCGCACGCGTACAGATAGTTGTCTTCGCCCCAACACAGCGAGTACACTCCGCCGCGCAGCGCCGACGTCAGCGTCCTCGCTGCCCGCTCGTTTTTACCGCTAGTGTCTATAGTACCCACCTGAAATTATAATATGATACCTTCTTAACTTTTTACTAACAGAGAGTAAAGCGTATTAGCTTAGACGCGCGGGCCCCTAGACGAGCAATTTTATTGTGCAATATCACGCTTGTTTTATTTAACAGTTTATTTGACAATTATATTGAAAGCGCGCGATGTTCAATATCAACCCTAGACGGTCAATAATATTACGCAATACGTGATATTGCACAATAAAATTGAGTCTAGGGGCCCGCTTAAAGATCTGTGTTTGTCACATGACAAACGGCCAGACTTAGATAAGCAAACTTGCGTGTAATTCGTTATATATTTTTATGTATAAAAAATTAAATAATATATAGTTGCACTGGAAATTTTGTTACTTTTTGAGTGCTACATTTTTAAACACCTTCATTCCTACTCAATCCTAACCCCACTTACCCTAGCCTCAGCTGTAGCGAACGCTAGCAGGTTCTCTCTAGTGGGATGCCAGGCGACAGTCAGCACTTTGCCCTGGACGTTTTGCCAGTACGACCGCACTCTGCCGCAGCGAAGTGTCTCATCCTCGGTGACTTCGGCCTCCCAAACCCGCACTGCCCCGTCTCCAACCGCTACTGCCACTCTGTAATGTAATCATATCCAGTATCAAAACAAAGTGATAATACTTTAGGGTGTGTACTTTAGGCTAAGTATTCACATACGGTTTTGCTCAATCGAGCAATAACGTAAAAAAAAACCCCGCGGCTCGGGCTATCGTCCACACATTTAGCATTGCTCGATAGTTTTATTCTAAATCGATATATTTCATTCCATCAATCCGGCTCGATCCGGTTCCATCAATCCTTCGAGCGGCTTGATGCGAGCCTTCAAACTGTCAGTTTTGCGGTCCACAGTAATTATTACTCGATTTGGAGTAAAACTATCGATCAAAACCATATGTCAGTACTTAGCATATGTGTCCCTTGTATTATTTGTATAGACTTGACGCTGAAAGTGGTGTTGTAAAGGTTCTCCCAGACAGAAGTTATATAATGTTATAAAACATTGTGTAACACGATAACATATTTTTATAACATCGTGTAACATACGCTACAACATGTAAAAATAAACGTGTATTGTGTTATAAATTGTTACTAAATGTTATACAAAAATGTTATCTAACGTTATATAACTTCTGTCTGGGAGCACCTTATTACTTTTTTTATTGTTTATCTACTATAACTAAAGTAACACAAATAATTTGATCGATATGTGTGATTAGTGATTACTGATTACCAACTAAAAGTACGCCTAGGAACCTTCGTAGAAACATTTTTTGACACAGTAGTACACTTTTTCGTAAATCGTATGGTATTTAACCTATGGAGTTCTAGTTCTTTTGAAAATCGAGTTTTGCAACTCCTTTACCATTTCATTTTAGCATCGATCTTATAGTTTCAAATTACCATAACCTTTATAAGAGCGAGCTGTCAAATTTTGATGTATTTTCTAATAAGTATTACGATCCCGGAAGACGATTGACTTAAATTAAATTGAGATTTATTTAACCATTGTATATTTATCTGATATTAGCCTAACGAAAAACACGATTCACTTATTTTGACTCGATAGTTATATTTTTCGAAATTATGAATATTTCTGGGCTTTTCAACAAATATCTGTTACACTTATTGAGTTACTATCATTAAATAACTTGCACTGCTACGATCACACACTTTATAAAATAATGGCTAAAGGAAATATTAGTATTGTATTTAATTTTTAAGTAATCATCAAAAATTACTTAAAAATTAAATACAATATGTTAACAGTTTTGGGACTTACGACCTTTACTTCCGTGCTATAATGCGGGAACCGTTGTTACGCGATATTGTTCACTATTAGCTGCAGCGCAAAGTACAATTCATGCGGGCACGATTTATGGAATCATTATATCACGATTGGAGGATACCGGGGTATGTAGGCGGGGCTAGCGTGTTTTGATATTTTTGGCAGCCCGGTCTTAATATAATTATACCCAATACAAAGTACACAAAAAACTTACTTTGACGCATCATATGGGCAGGGTTGAATGTTGTATATGAATCCACCACAGGTGTTATACATTGCTATTTTCTTCCTCTCCTTTAACGAGTAGCACACTAGATTTCTGTCCTGTGCCGCTGTCCACACCAGCCAGTCGTTGGTATCCGACTCTTCAGCTACCTGCACTTTTGGTGCGTTACTTGCTATACCGTATAATCCAGTTTTGTGGTATGTATGCACCAGTTTCCATTCCAATTTGTTTTTACTGAAAATATTTGAAGTTATAAATTACTAGAATAGATGATGCCCGTATTAATTAATTAATAATATAAATATAAAAAAAGTTAAGTTTGTCTTTTCTTTTTTTTTAAATAATAGGAAAATAAAACAATTTAATTTCTAAATTCATAATTTATTTCATTAAGAGTCCTTTAATTGACCCAAATTATTATTTTATTAAATTTAAATTCTTTTCAACTCTTTACGTAAATAATATTAAAATAATTAAACATCAAACATTTAAATAAATCATTTACTTATATTATTTATATAACAAGTACCTAAATTAATAGAAAATATCAGTAAAGCACAATACTTATCTTATTTCTCTAGTTGCTCCAGTCTCTCGACACAAACTAAACTTATTCACTATTGACTCTCGTTTTTATACCATCCAAACGGATATTAACAGTTGACAATCTTAATATTAAATAATAATTACAGAATTAATAAAATATTTCCGGTATATTACCGGAAGTATTTTAAACAACACTATAAAAATTAGTAAATACATCGGTAAAATATAACAAATATTCTATAATCTATAATAATACATTAAATAAGTACAAGTACATTAAATAAGTTACTAAAATAATAATTAACTTTAATAAAACATTAATCAGACTAGCGGAAATATTTTATACCGGAAGTATTTTAACAATTTGTAAAACCTGTTAGAAAAATAAAGCAACCTAGTAAAATAATGTCATTTTAGATTTATCATTAATTAATTATGACATCAAATATTAGAATACCTAATTGAAATGATTATTTTTATATTTACATTTTAACATTTGAATATTTCTAATTCTAAATAAATTATTTCAGCTAAGGTTTTAAAAATACGGTTTTAGTACATAATTATGTATTTATTATATATTATATTATTATTAATTATTTAACACGGCCATACTGACTTGTATTTCGTTCTCTGAAGTACATTACATTCTATGTGTTAAGTTTTACTCAACTCAGATTCAACTAAAGACTAAAGTATAAATATTATGTACATCATACATTGCTACTATCCTACTTTTCACATCAAGTGGACATAGCAACGGTCAGTGATCTAACTTAAATTTCCTGGCTCCACACCTGCTGCACATGAGACGAGCCTAAAGCAGAGCACTGACTTTCAGCAGTAACCAATAATTATTATGCAAACACTTTAATATGTTAACCATGTTAACCATATTAACCCTCATTTTCAATTGATACATCACAATAGTTTACATAATATAACATTCCTTTTATTTACAATCTATGTGTCTTATATCATAAGAACACACACAAAAGAAATCGTTAAATTCTTACAAACTTACAAGTTTATTATCTAAATAAATCCTATATCATATACTTAAGTAATAATTTATAAAATATAATTTTTATTATTTCACACATTATCACGATCAGTCCATTCTCCCGGCCATAATCTCAATTTATCTTTAGCTACAGTTATCTACCTGTTCCCCGTAAGGCGTACGTACCTATCATTCGGAAGAAGAGCAGTTATTTCATAAGGACCTCTATACTTAGGACAAAGCTTTTCATGTCGTCTAATCTTGTCTTACATATTATTATATTATACTACATTGCCTACTTCAAATACCTTCGTATCCCATCTCACTGAATCGAATCTAGTTTTAAATTTGTTTGCTTCTTAACAAAGACGCTGGTAAGCTATTTCGCGATCAGATCTAACATCAATTTTTTCGGGTAAATCTAATCGTACCTCGTTTAGTTGGGCTTGGATTGGGGGAATGTTAGCATTACGACCAATAAGTAAAGGGTGTAAATTTTGTAGAACTTTGAATTATTGTGGTATTGATTGATTGTTGAATCTTCGACAATCCGTTCGGCCTATCTGACGAGCCATTACAAGAGGTATTTAGCATATCAATAACTGTGCAAACGTATCTTACTACATGGCAATTTCCCCTTGGTGTCCCTGTAGCTATCATTTTATGATGTTCAGTTGCTAGCTCTCTAAATAAGTTATGGATTTGGCCAGAACTAAAATTAGTTCCTCTATCAGTTATGACCGTTGATAGGGTTCCAAATAAAGTTACAGTTTCTCTTATAATAGGCACTAACTCATTTACAATTAAGACTTTTGGGAGGTTTCAATAGGCAAAATGTGCGTTTGTAAAAAAAAAAACATAGACCTCTTTCCGGCAAATGATGAGGATAGAAAATACGTCATGTCTAGAGATCCAACCAGTTACCAGACTCAAGGTGCCAATCTGTAATAGTTCTTTGTTTAAAGAAAAATATGTAATTTTATGGCCATAAAAATTAATAACAGCGTACCAAAGAATATCAGAGAGTTACCTTTAAACAAATTTAAATATACACTTAAATTATGGCTCCTTAGTAAATTAATTTATAATTTAAATGAATTCTTTGACTAATTTAACCCATCAAGCCCCATAAGAGCACCGGTGATCGCGACAACAATAGAGTAGCAATAGATTTCCTAGAATCTGCGATCGAAGCATTAATTATTAACTATTTTCTTTATTATTATTATAATTTAATCAATGAATTGTTATTTTTTATGACTTGTATTTTAATTTTCATAAATTGTTATAACGTATTGTAAGGTTTTATTTTATTTTAGATATATTGATTTTATTTTAGATATATTGATTTTATTTTAGATATATTGATGTATTATTATTTGATAGATTTTATATTTTGTATTAATTATTTATTTTTTTATTTCACGAATTATTTGCTTTGCTTTATTATGTTATTATTGACTTATTGTTAATAATATTTTAATTTAAAAATATAACTGAATTGATGTTGATAAAATAAAAGTAATGTATAATTAATAAGTTTCACACACCATTTTAATCCTAGAATGGAAGCATCAATTAGATAAGATAACAGTTGTATATTTACTGCATTCTATGAATAAACGATTTGATTTGAAAATTTAGTAAAGCCATCAGCCCATCAATTAAAAGCAATATATTATTATTGTATATGTACCCTTCGCTTGTTTGCAAAAAAAAAAGGACCTGTACAGTCTTGGTTTTGGAGTTTTATTAATTAGGTGTAAATATCCCTGTTTACTTTAGGACCAGCATGCCCTTTCCGTTCGATACATATAAGGCAATGTTTTAAATATTTTGTGACCAAAGCCGACATTCGGGGAAACCAGAAATGTTCACGAAGTTTATTTATTACTTTATTGTACCCCACATGACAGTTTGCGTCATTAAATAATTTTAGCAGATTGTATCTAGATCCTTTTGGTACATAAAAGTTTTGCTTTTTAGGTTGTACTTTATAAAATGACTAGCTGTCCCGGCATACATTGTTTTGCCATATAAAGTATTTCGCCCATATTATTTTATTGAAGTGACAAATTAAGTATGGCACCATAGCAACGTCCATCGCTATCCCGTCGCACAAACAGTGGTCGCCGTCAGTCTCGAGTTTTAATAATTTATTATTATTTATTCAACAAATTCACTTATCAGTATAAAAAGTAGCCAGTAGTCGATTATCAGGCCTACTGTATATGCATATAAAATTTGGTAAAAATCAGTAAAGCCGTTTCGGAGGAGTACGGTAACTAACATTGTGACACGAGAATTTTATAGATTTGTGCTTTAGTTTGTTTATCACTGGATCCCAACTAGATGGCAGCACCCAACCATCTTCGCGGTTGAAATTAGGGTGTTTTTTAATTTCTATGGCCTCGCGTATCATTCTTGGGCGGTATCGTGCTTCTTTTGCCAGTACTTGTGGCTTATCAAATCTTATGTAATGGCGAGGTTGATCCCATGGGCGTGCATACCATGAAGGCAAATATGCAGTGCCTACCTAATGCATGACTTGCCATACACATATATTTTAATTTAACTTTCGTACGTTTTAGATGACTTATGACGTTAATTATTAAATATCAATAGTAAAAAATATAATAGAAAAAATGAACGCATTTAAAACGCCTACATTTATAAAATAGCAACAATCAATTTGCGAGAAATTAAACATTAAGTTAGGTACACGCGCGAACCGCATGACTCAAGGTTAAGGCAAGCAGATCTCGTGCGGCAGGCTCTGGGGTCATGTGTGCGTAAAGATTTTTGTGTCCGTGAACAGTTCCCACACGCACACAGACATGCTATATTATAGGCGAACTCCTGCCGCAGTAGCTGAGGCGAGCACCGGCGCGTATATAATACGTAACAATAGATGGCGTTTTTATTTATTTTAGTTTAGTGCAAAATATTATGTTGTATGGTAAATTTTGGTATATTTCCATGGAAACATCGATGAAATAAACTTTCATTGTAGTTCCAACGCGTGACAACAGATGGCGTTTTTTATTTCTTCATAACAACGTAATTATACTAATAGTTTAGAAATTATATCCACACTATTATTATAATTTATGCGAAAATATCTCTTTTTGTCCGTTTGTCTGTCTGTTTTGCTTTCACACCAAAACTACTGAACCGATATCGCTGCATTACCAGTGTCAAAACCTTATGCACGCCGATGGTTGATCCAGTGTGTGTTCACAAATTGCGGACTTGTTGTTCCTACGGTGTTTGACATCTGCAATGTGTTCCTTGATACGGGTTTTGATGGCCCTTTTGGTTTGCCCTATATAAGAGAGGCCACAATCACAGTCGAGTTTGTAGATTCCTGCATCTTGAAGGGGTAAGTTGCATTTCACTGATGGTAAACATTGGCTGATCTTTTTGGGCGGCTTAAAGTATGTTTTTATTGAAGCTTTCCTTAGAATGTAGCTCACTTTATCAGTGACTCCCTTTATAAATGGTAACACTGCAGGTAATCTTTCCACTGTTGCCGGCTTCACTCGGTTGCTGCTCTGTTTGCGTGGTGAATTAACAGATATTTAAATGGTAATTCCCATCATCACCCAGCACAGTTAAGTACTGTTGGAAAATCGTTATTTCAAAGAGCACGAGGAATCTGCGATGAACAGCATGTGGACACCGAACTTCATCATGTTGCACAAGTTTTACGCGACAATAAGCTTCGGGTACCACGCAAACGGAGCAGCAACCGAGTGAAGCCGGCAACAGTGGAAAGATTACCTGCAGTGTTACCATTTATAAAGGGAGTCACTGATAAAGTGAGCTACATTCTAAGGAAAGCTTCAATAAAAACATACTTTAAGCCGCCCAAAAAGATCAGCCAATGTTTACCATCAGTGAAATGCAACTTACCCTTTCAAGTTGCAGGAATCTACAAACTCGACTGTGATTGTGGCCTCTCTTATATAGGGCAAACCAAAAGGGCCATCAAAACCCGTATCAAGGAACACATTGCAGATGTCAAACACCGTAGGAACAACAAGTCCGCAATTTGTGAACACACACTGGATCAACCTCGCCATTACATAAGATTTGATAAGCCACAAGTACTGGCAAAAGAAGCACGATACCGCCCAAGAATGATACGCGAGGCCATAGAAATTAAAAAACACCCTAATTTCAACCGCGAAGATGGTTGGGTGCTGCCATCTAGTTGGGATCCAGTGATAAACAAACTAAAGCACAAATCTATGATACCTCGGCTTCAAGACACTGTGAGTTCGTTCTGCGTAGATCGGAACGCAAACAAATATTGATGAGTCGTCGGGTAGTTGGATAACTTCAAGAAATTGGACACCTGTCACCTCAGTCCGCCCGTGACCACGGCCGCTGTAAAGTAGCCGAAACGTCGGGATTAATATAAGTGCTCCGCGACAAAATCCGTAAGTGTTTAAAATTATAATATCATGAGTGATACTCGCGAAAACTTAAGAAATCATTACGAGAATTTTATATATAAGATATTATTGCGTAGATAGCATTGATCTTCATCAATTTTACCAGCTTCGACTCTAGTTATAAAATTTTGAGTTTTAGGATTATTTTGTTGGGCAATTTCTAACCAAGACTGTGGTTCTTCTATAAGATTTGTCGAATATGACAGTTCAGGGGAATCGTGCGGTGATATTTCTATGTTAACACTAACAGTATTAGAATCATTTACTGGATTACGGCTGAGAAAATCAACATGTCTTATGTATTAACCCTTTTTATAAACGACTAGGATGTTTTGGTGAACTTCGTGTCACTTATAAACCTTCCCTGGACTTCCACGATCATTTTAAGACTAAAATTAGCCAAATCGGTCCAGCCGTTATCAAGTTATAGCGTTACTAACAATTGAAAATCCATTTTTATATTTATAGAAGATAGAAGATTTGAATTTCGGGTTAGTCCTCGAACCGGTGCAGGTAGGCCTCATGTAGACTCTACGTTCTATGTGTTAACTTTGTTAACCTATTTGAAAATAAATATTTTTTGATTTGATTTGAGTTATTTCTAGCTAAATCCTGTTCGGTGCCCCACTCCCATTTTTTTTGTAAATTTAGTTATTGGTGCCGTTTGGGACGCAAAATTTGGAACAAACTTTCTGAAATTACATAACTTGTGATGCCCATAAACTGCCGACGTACTTCCCTTATATTGCTGGGGATATACGAATTAATTAAAGCCTTAAATACTTTTGCCTCACTAGGTCTAATACCTTCTTAGGATACAGTTCTGCCTAAGTATTATTTAATGTTGATACGAAATTTCTCCCAAGACCTGCCTTCCGTAGGTTCCGAGGACTGGAACCACGTGTGGGCAGATCCATTCAGAGCCTTACCGGCTTAAGCTGCTGTCTTGATGCTGCTCCAGTTGAAATCCACCCGAAGACTCTCGATGCTATCACACCAACTCTTTGCACCACTGTCGCTTGTTTCAGGATCGATTAGTGGCAGAGCAATATCATCATCTTTCTGCTGTGTGGCAGACACGACGTCGCGGAATGCTTTGAGGAGATTAGCAACAGTTTTAGCATCCATCCTGCAACATAAAATAAATATTAGCTATCGAAAACTTCATACTATAAAAAGTACTATATAAAAAAAAAGTCTAAAATAATAATATTTTGATTCTATCCCACTTCTGATATTAATTAATTAATAATATAAATATAAAAATAGTTAAGTTTGTCTTTTCTTTTTTTTTAAATAATAGGAAAATAAAACAATTTAATTTCTAAATTCATAATTTATTTCATTAAGAGTCCTTTAATTGACCCAAATTATTATTTTATTAAATTTAAATTCTTTTCAACTCTTTACGTAAATAATATTAAAATAATTAAACATCAAACATTTAAATAAATCATTTACTTATATTATTTATACAACAAGTACCTAAATTAATAGAAAATATCAGTAAAGCACAATACTTATCTTATTTCTCTAGTTGCTCCAGTCTCTCGACACAAACTAAACTTATTCACTATTGACTCTCGTTTTTATACCATCCAAACGGATATTAACAGTTGACAATCTTAATATTAAATAATAATTACAGAATTAATAAAATATTTCCGGTATATTACCGGAAGTATTTTAAACAATACTATAAAAATTAGTAAATACATCGGTAAAATATAACAAATATTCTATAATCTATAATAATACATTAAATAAGTACAAGTACATTAAATAAGTTACTAAAATAATAATTAACTTTAATAAAACATTAATCAGACTAGCGGAAATATTTTATACCGGAAGTATTTTAACAATTTGTAAAACCTGTTAGAAAAATAAAGAAACCTAGTAAAATAATGTCATTTTAGATTTATCATTAATTAATTATGACATCAAATATTAGAATACCTAATTGAAATGATTATTTTTATATTTACATTTTAACATTTGAATATTTCTAATTCTAAATAAATTATTTCAGCTAAGGTTTTAAAAATACGGTTTTAGTACATAATTATGTATTTATTATGTATTATATTATTATTAATTATTTAACACCCGCAACTCAGCTGCGTCAAAATTCGCTTATCGCGCGGGAACTGTAAATTTTACCAATATGAAAGTCATATTATGTCCTTTCCCAGGACTCAAAGTATCTCCGTTTTGGGCGTTTAATAGGTAACAGACAGACACACTTAAATAATAATAATATATATGGACGCTTCACACCACGTCAGTCTGGCCCCGTGGTAAGTACCTGAAGGACTTGTGTTACAGGTACCAGACAACAGAAATATATTTAATACTTTTATACTTTACATATATTTAAGATTTATATTACATGATACACATATTTAATATACATCCATGACTCAGGAGCTTCATAAACTTTTTGTTCCGTCGGCGGGACTCGAACCCGCGACCTCCGGCTTGAGCTACCAACGCGCTCACCACTGCGCCACGGAGGTCGTCCACACTTACACACTTACACATTTACAATATTAGTATGGAAGAATGGGTTATACACATCTATCAAAAACTCTTTGTTTTGCTTGTTCCTGTCTGGCAAAGGAAAACTTTCTTTTTGGAAAGGTAATATTTAGACAAACAAAAACTGTCGAAGACGAACAAGTTTATTGTATATATTTTTATTGGTAAGGGGTTAGTATTCAAACCTCATCATATCACTTTAGGATGATTTCTTGATGTTGATCATAATATTAAACAAAAAAAAAAAAACATTTGCTCCAGTTCTGAACAAAACTTTAAAAAAAAACTTCTCTTTGTCTAAATATATTATTTAAAAAAAAACAATTAAAAAATGTTTACCAGTCAATTTTCAATGGATTGCATTCAAGCAGCTGATTCTTCCCATCGGTGAGTAGTAGAACATCTGATTTGAGCCATAGCAGGTTCGGTGTGACGGGGCCAGACTTTTTATTCTTATTCCCAATGTTTATGGCCCCACCAGCTACCAGCTTACCAGACTTAGACCATATTCTGATAGCCCTGGAATGAAAGCACTGAAGTTATATTATTATATAACTGTTATATTATTATACTTGACTAGTTGTTGCCCGCGACTTCGTCCGCGTTCGCATAGTAGATCACAATTCACATCCCAAGTATTATTTATTGTACAAAAATATTCAACGTACAGAATTGACTTTCCTACGATTTTATTATATGGGTGGTTCTACAAAAATTGGGTAACTTTTGGGGATATTTTGTTTACTGTAGTTTTATGGTAAATTTAGACATGTTTGGGTTTATAAGATGGGTAATATTGTTACGTGCTAGGGTTCGATGTTTCGGAGAGAAAGACCTGGTGACTCTCTTGAAGACTTTATTCACAAACACTAACTCACACAAATCACTAAGTCCAAACACTAAGCACTAGATCCAAATCACTGAGCACTATCACTGTCCTAGGTCGTAGCCGAGTCACTATCACAATCACAATCACTCACTATTGATCACTTGTTTTCGCTTCGAAGTCGCCTCGAAGATCGCTCAGACGAAAACTGAACTGCCGGCTGCAGTCCGCGACTATTTATACGGGCCGGATCGAATCTCAGAAAATTCCGGAATATCCCAGAGTAAAACCGATATGCGTAAACAAGTATGAGATATCTCTAGAAATTACTCGTAGGTACTTACTCCTAGCGCCATCTAGTATCGAGTAGGGGATTTATGTTGCCTGTGTTCCCTTGGTAAGTTCGCTGGTCCGACGCTAGATGGCACCACGTGTCCGTATCCGTAACACTACTCCCCTCTTAGAGATGCTCGTCCCGAGCATCGTTGTTACTGCCGCGCCACGCTGTCCCTACAACTCCTGGTCCCTCCACATCAGCGCAAGACGTACATTCGTGGCACCAATTCTGCACATCATCTCGACAATGCAACCAGAAAAATCGTTCTCGCACTTTCCTCAGCATCCTCTTGACACCTAGATGACTCCCTGATACACCCTCATGTATCTCGCGGAGAACATCTGGTACTCTCGCCCTTGGGACAATTATCTGGAAATAGAACTCTCTACCGTTAGCCCATTTCCGGTAGAGTATTCCGTTTTGAAGTATCAGACTGTCCCATTGCTCCCAGTACGCCTTAGTGACAGCGCCAGTGGGTGCAACCTCACTCCAGTTTGGTTTTACGTCACCGCGTTTCTTCCATGTGATGATGTGCCGAAGGTCGTCATCTCTTTCTTGAGCCTTCCTCATAGCATCATTTTCCGAGAGACCCAAAGTATTTGTCTTTGTTCTTCCACTCCGTGCCTGGGAGGTAACAGTTATCGGGGCTCTCTCCACATTGTCCAATACTCGCCACCTAGTCCTGGATTCTATTCGTTTCCCCTTATCCCGGACAGGGGACGAAACTGCTTGCTTCCTCAGCTCCTCTATCTGTTCCTCGATCCTTTCCATCCTCGCCATCTGGGTCTTCTTCTGCGGGCAGTTGAGCTGCAGATGGCCCCTCTCACCGCACTTATAGCACATGGCTTCGAATCTTTTCCTTGTAGGAGCCTTAACTTCCTTGATTTCCTCGGAGACCTCGCGGATCTTATAGGTCTGCCGTATGTCACGCCGAACAGCCTCGACCTCTAAAGCATGCGCCAACGCTTCCTTTAGCGAGGTGTGGTGACGTAGCCTCACAGCAGCTCTGACTTCCAGATCCCTGATTCCGTCGACAAATCCTTGAACAATATTTGTGTCGACCATCTTGGTGTCAGCTCCTGGGTATGCCTTCCTGACGAGTTTTTCAATCTCCAACGCCCATTGTTGAAGCCCTTCTTCTGAGCGTTGGACTCTGTCACGCAGTTGGGCACGGAACACGTGCTCCAGATGTCGCTCCCCGTATCTGGATTCCAGTGCCTCCATCAGGTCTTGGAACCCATTTCCCGTATGTGGCAGTGTCTCCAGGACCGACAAAGCTTGCCCTCTGAGTGCAACAGTGAGAGCGGTCAGACATTGCTCCTCCGTCCATCCGTTTGCGGTAGCAACAGTCTGAAATTGCCGTCGATAAGCGTTCCAAGAAGTAGTGCCATCGTACGGCGGCACCTTTACTCTTTGCCCTTGCGCCACACCAGTGGCTCCACTAGACACCACAACTCCTGTAGTTTCAAGGCGCACTACTCTCTTCTGCAGTTCAGTGAATCCGGTTTTCAAATTTTCCACAACCGACTCTAACCCGGTAACTCGTTCATTCATTACGTCGACCTCTTTTCGAAGCTTAGCCACCGTGTCACTTACATCCTTTATAGCCAGAAGCGCCTTTTCTTGAAGGTCCTTTTGTTGCTCTTGTGACTCTTGCAAAGCGCCGAGCTTGCGGTCTTGTGACTCTTGCAAAGCGCTGAGCTTGCGGTCTTGTGACTCTTGCAAAGCGCCGAGCTTGCGTTCTTGTGACTCTTGCAAAGCCTGAATTAACTCAATTATGCTTTCCAATTGAGGAGCCATTTGAGGGGCCGTAGAAACTACGGGCGTGGCAGGATGGATGGAGCTAGTCGACGGGGCCTGAGCAGGCGGGGCCCAGTGGGCGGGGCCAGTGGGCGTGGTTTCACCCGAAGTGGGTGGAGCCTGGGGGCGTGGTCAGTGGGCGGAGCCTGGTGGGCTGGGCCAGCGGGTGGGCCCTGCCCCGCAGTGGGCGGAGCTTGGTCCCCAGTGGGTGTGGCCTCCAACTCCTCTCTCGGAGTCAATGGCAGCAGCTCGCTGCGCCCTTGTCCTGACACTCCCCTTGAAGTCCTCTCTCGGAGTCAATGGCATCTCCAAATCTCACTTCCGACACCAGTTGTTACGTGCTAGGGTTCGATGATTCGGAGAGAAAGACCTGGTGACTCTCTTGAAGACTTTATTCACAAACACTAACTCATACAAATCACTAAGTCCAAACACTAAGCACTAGATCCAAATCACTGAGCACTATCACTGTCCTAGGTCGTAGCCGAGTCACTATCACAATCACAATCACTCACTATTGATCACTTGTTTTCGCTTCGAAGTCGCCTCGAAGATCGCTCAGACGAAAACTGAACTGCCGGCTGCAGTCTGAGACTATTTATACGGGCCGGATCGAATCTCAGAAAATTCCGGAATATCCCAGAGTAAACCCGATATGCGTAAACAAGTATGAGATATCTCTAGAAATTACTCGTAGGTACTTACTCCTAGCGCCATCTAGTATCGAGTAGGGGATTTATGTTGCCTGTGTTCCCTTGGTAAGTTCGCTGGTCCGACGCTAGATGGCACCACGTGTCCGTATCCGTAACAATATAATGAATATGTTGTTGTAAATCGGGACAGTCATTTTTTAGAGTAGTTTTTAAAATATTTCGATTTTTCTGAATTTGACTGCTAGAGGACTGACAAGGGTGACACAGTACTGATATAATATAATGCAAACATATTAGAAATATATGACATTTGTGGCATTTATTAAGCGCTTATAAACTATAATTATATCACTTTAATTATTTTAATGTATCAAGTTCTTAGTAAGTTATATATCGAAAAATATTTTGTAATAATGTGGGGAAAACACTATCACAACCTTTATAAGAATTTTGACAATTGTAATAAACATTTTTTTTTACTTTTAAGTACTTTTACTTATCAGTATACATTAATAATTAATATCAACAAACAACAGAATTAAAGTTTTCGTTTTTTGTCCATCTGTCCGCCAGTACGTCCATCTGTCTATCTATTCGTCTGTCACCAGGCTGTATCTCAAGAACAGCGATGGCTAGATAGTTTTTATTTTCACAAATGACGTATAATTGTGTTGTAGCTATAACGAAAATACAAAATAATAAACAAAATAAATATTTAAGAGGGCTCCCATACAAGAAACATGATTTTTTGTGCCCTTTTTTGCTCAATGTCAATAATGCAACCAGGTAATTTTTACCCGACTGCCAGGAGGGTTATGTGTTTAGCGCGTATCTTCTATGTATGTAATATTCTTTATTACCTCGTATCTTCAGAACGGCTAAACGGATTTTCACATTTGAGGTATCGTTAGATTTGTCTTAATAGCCCGAGTGTTCTTAGATAGGTGACATTAAGAAAAAACCAAAATGGCGGATGTTTGACGCCATATCGTGAGGTAAACAAAAATAAAAATTTACCAAGCATATCGAGTGGGGTATCAAAATAAAGGATTTTAAACACTGATTCTAAATATGTATATAACTTACAGTTTTTATATTAAATATAACAATAAATCTACACTAATATTATAAAGAGGAAAGATTTGATTTTTTGTTTGTTTGGCTCCGAAACTACTGGACTGATTTGAAAAATTCTTTTACCATTGGAATTCTACATTATTTTTGCTGAACATAGGCTGAATTTTATTTTGGAAAAAATAGGGTACCGTAAGATATTTGGGTTCTTCGGACGCAAGGTGTAAAAAATCAACCAGAAAAGTTACTTATTTTACGTACGCTGCCTAAACTATAAAAGATAGAACCATAAAATTCTAAGTAATTGTAGAACTTACAAATATCTACAAAAAAGTCCGCGACACACTATACCTATCTATGTCGAGTGAGGCACAATAACCATATTTTTATTTAAAAATCTTGAAATTTTTTTGGACTACATTTAAACGCGTTTATTTTACTCATTCTTTTAATCCTTATCAAAATAAATTATTCCATTACTAAGTACAGTTTATGTAGATAATATTTGGTCTTTGAATGAATAAAATTGGACATTTGGTTTTGAAATTATGGCGAAATTAAAATATTACGATATTTGGCGTCACCAAGACGGACGTGCGCGTGCGGGAGGAAGACAATAATTGCAGGGTGCAGCCAGTGGTCTCGAACGTCATAGAGCGAGATCGGTAGAATTGCCAGCTAAAATCGGTATATTTGTACCCAAAATCGGTATTTGACAAAAAAAATACAATATTCAATCAAATTCGTTTATTTATTTAAAAAACTTACAGACTAAAATATAACAATCATAATATAGTCTGTCAAGAAAGTGATGACAGGCGGGAAATTGTTTAAATGAAATAAAAAAATATGAGAACTTTATTAATTCGAGATAAAAATGTGCAAGGTGACAATATTTAAAATGTAATAAGCGTTCTCTGTGAAAATACAAAGGAAAAAATACACCTTTTAAGCGTGATTACGTTTAGAAAATTTTTCCCGTCTGTCATCAGTCATCACTGTCTTGACTCTCAATGGTCTTGACAGTGTATAATACTTGTTACGTTAAGTACTCTCTCTTCAAAGTCAAAGTGAAAATTGAAAAAATTAAACCGAATTTCTGTTTATATACACTAGAGTCTAAACAGGTAAATTCCCGAGTCGAGCGGGAAGCCCTATCCATGATAGGTCCATGCTATTGAGGGCTTCCCCCATTATATATGAAAAGAGTTGCCAACTTAAATAATTAATTAATAATAATATTAATATTAATATCTGGTATGGTCTGGCCCCGTGCTAAGTACCCGAAGGACTTGTGTTACAGGTACCAGACAACGGAAATATATTTAATACTTTCATACTATACATATATTTAAGATTTTTATTATATCATACACATATTTAATACACATCCATGACCCAGGAACATTGAAAAACTTTTTGTTCCGTCGGCGGGATTCGAACCCGCGACCCCCGGCTTGAGTTGCCACACACTCTAACCATTGAGCCACGGAGGTCGTCAAAAAAAAATCCATGTATACTGTAAAAATCGTTGAAAAATCGTTATGTTTCGGTATTTCGGTAGAACAGAGCCCATATCGGTAGAAATACCGAAAAATCGGTAGGTTCGAGACCACTGGGTGCAGCCTGCGTATTATGACTGCGTCGTCGATGTTAGTGTCGGAGTCTGTGAATTGACCTGGGAATCATTTTGCTGACCGAGTCTTTCCTGGGTATGCTTTTTGCAGAGCTCACCGACATCCACGCGGGCGGAGCCGCGGCCGACCGCTAGTAATAAAACAAGAAAAAACCAAAATCCTCCGGCATGGATAAATCCAATATTAATTAAAAATTAACTAACATTACTGAAACAAGATGAAAATTCAATGACAAAGTATTAAAAAAAAACAATGATTTGGTACTTAAAACTAGAAACATACATTGAAACAGTACCAAACCTATGTACCTATTATAACGTATTGTAGGTAGGTACACTTTTCTAAGTGTACCTACGATATATGGTTATATCAGCACGGTAGTTTTTTTAATTTTTTATTAGATTGATTGTCGAAATGGTTAGATGACTACAACCAATGATATTATATTAAGAAAACTCATTTAGCAGATATGTTACTACCGCGCGCGTTGTGAAGATTCAAATACGACCAAATTGGGTCGTCTTTTATTTAGTCTGTCTCTTTTATGTAAATGGCATTTCGTATCTTTTGTTTCACTTGTCTGTCTTTGTCAATGTTGTTCGGAAGAGATTTAAGCCGGAAAATAGTATGAACGTAACAGATCTGTATAAGAAGAATATCATTGACTACAACTAAAAAGTCGCAAATAAAATAAATTAATTAAAAATCAAAAAACCCGACTGCAAAAAAAGTTAACTAAAAAGAACGAAACAAGACCTAGGTAATTCTGCTGGAGGCATCGAATCCATGTTTTAATTGATACGACTCTTGCTTACGAGTTTCATGCCAGGATAAATAGAAGGTCACATAGAAAAATCTAGAAGAAGAAAGTGGATAATAAAATGCAGTCGGAGGCATAATATTTTATGATTTATGAATTAATGTTAAACTTGGTGCACTGCTGTGGATTTTATTATCCACT
This sequence comes from Polyommatus iphigenia, assembly GCA_963422495.1. Classification (NCBI taxonomy): domain Eukaryota; kingdom Metazoa; phylum Arthropoda; class Insecta; order Lepidoptera; family Lycaenidae; genus Polyommatus; species Polyommatus iphigenia. The sequence continues at coordinate 4,952,684 of OY730189.1, forward strand.
TTCTTCTTCTACATTTTTCTATGTAACCTTCTATTTATCCTGGCATGAAACTCGTAAGCAAGAGTCGTATCAATTAAAACATGGATTCGATGCCTCCGGCAGAATTAGGTCTTGTTTCGTTCTTTTTAGTTAACTTTTTTTGCAGTCGGGTTTTTTGATTTTTAATTAATTTATTTTATAAATACTCTAGTCTAGAAATACTCAATTTTGTTCTTACTTTAATAATAAACAATAAAATTATAAGAAAATAAATATTTAAGGGGTCTCCTATACAACGAATATACTTTTTTGTCCTTTTAACTCAATGTCAATAATGGCACCAGGTGGGTAATTGAAATGTTCACAAAATACTATTTTTTTTCTTTTTCTTTAATAGTAGATAGTAAAATTAAAATAAAATAAACACTTAAAGAGAGCTCCCATACGAAAATAGCCATTTTATGGCACGAGGGCTTCGTGCTAGAGTCTGACTCGCACTTGACCAAATTTTTCAAGTAAACCATTAGCTTTTGAGGTTTCTTTAACATTTTTTCTTTGCCCTTTCTCCTTTTCTTAAGTACATTTTGTAATCTATGTTTTTCTTTGCTAATACAGCTTATTTGAAGAGGTAGTTTGATTCTGGGCAAGAAAGTCTTTTCAGCTTCACTTTTCTTATTTAATATATCCTTCGATCTAATTTGCCTTTTGTGGTAGGCGCCATTATGTTTTACACTAAAATAAATAAACAAATGGTTAACACACCTTAATTGTGGTGATAAAAGTGATCTTATAGAAAAAAACATCAGTACTCTGGCAACATGTCAGTCCGTTGGCACGATTTTAGGCAAAGGACTGACGACAAAGGACTGATGATTTCGACATAAATTTAAGGTTATTATTAAAGTTAATGTTTCTTTTCGTATTTTCTAATATCAATATATTATTTTTTTACTAATCATAGTAAACAGTATAGAAATCAAAATAAAATTAAGATTTATAAGGAATTAACGACTTACCCACAGTACTGAGTTTTTGACTGGCCCTGCGAAAGATTATGTCATATCCGACGAGCTAGCACTCATACTGTAATAGTGGCAAAGAAATGCTGCAGTTCTTAGCTGACAACATTACCAACTAAACATAATTAATAGGTATTTGACCATATTTACGTGTTTTTTGGTGAAAAATTTCGCATCTGAAAGTTACACAAAGGACTGACGAATGAAACCTATGACAAAGTTTCCTCTCTTTTTTAAAGACATTGTAAATATTTTTACAATATGAAAGTCCTGACATTCGTTATTACGCACATTAAAGATTGTAATTATATATCGAGTTTTCTGAAATGAATCGTAGAATCTGATGTTCAGTCTCTTGATTGAACGTTTTTGGGTTTGTGACAGGCCAAAGAACTGACGTTTTGAGCATACTCTTTCAATTTTATACAATTTCTAATTAAATTACGTATCTGAAATTGAGTGACCTATTAAAGAAGATTACATACTTTTAAAATTAAGTATAAAATCTTTAAAATATAATGTGATTTAATATATATTGACTGGTGACAGCGAGTTACCCAATTTTTGTAGAATCACCCATATGTAGATGTTCCGCGCCGAACTACTGGAACAATTTTTCCGCAAAAAAATAGCCTATGTCCCTTCACGTGGTCTATTCTTCATGTTTGCCAAATAACATAAGAATTGCTCTAGTAGTTCTTAAGATAATAAGCAATTTCATATAATTTCCCCCGTTTTTTCCAAATTTTCTTCTATTTCTTCGCTCCTATTAGGCTTAGCGTGATAAAATATGGCCTATAGTCTTCCTCAATAAATATGCTATCTAACACTGAAAGAATTTTTCAAATCGGACCAGTAGTTCCTGAGATTAGCGCGTTCAAATAAGCCCTTTCATATAATTTCCCCCGTTTTTTCCACATTTTCCTCTATTTCTTAGCTCCTATTAGTCTTAGCGTGGTAAAATTATAGCCTATAGCCTTCCTCGATAAATGGGCTATCTAACACTGAAAGTTTTTTTTCAAATCGGACCAGTAGTTCCTGAGATTAGCGCGTTCAAACAAACAAACTCTGCAGAATTATAATATTAGTAATAGATAACAATTTGTTTACTGTAATCAGAGACATTAAGGGCCTATCACTACTTCCTGATAAGTGCCAGATAGGCTATCCACAACTTATGTGACAGATGAAGTATAGAGTATCTGTCAGATAAGTTGTGGATAGCCTATCCGGCACTTATTAGGAAGTGCTGAAACAGGTCCTGAATATGCTTGGCATGAAGATCACTCCCATAAAAACTGTGTAGAAAAACATACCAAAAATTTTGGATAAAATTGAATTGAATAAAGGTCAACGTTTTTGGTACATACCCATGTCTGCTAATTGTGGCCAGTAAATGTTTTTGAACATGCACACTACTCTCACATCCTTTCTGTGACTTTTCATTTTTATTGCTATTTTCTTTGGATTTCTTAATTTCGTTTCCGTTTCCCACATGTGTATTATCCAGCGCCTCAACTAGACTCTGTATGGATGGTTCAGGTTCATTCTTTCTCCTCAATATCTCTTCTTTCAGTTTATTGCATTCACTTAGAAAGTCTTCCTCCTCTTTTTCCTCTTTGACCTTTACCAGGATGTCTATCGGCTCAAACTTCTTGTGGCCAAATTCATCTGCCTCATGATCTTTGTAGATATCAAACAAATCTTCCTCTTCAACTACTGATTGGTCGAAACTGTCATCTGGCAGATTTTTGTCTCTTCCTGATTTATTGAGGTTCTCCTCTTCTCTGCCGGAGTTATTAAGATTTTCTGCTTCTTTCCCTGATTTATTAAGATTTTCTGTAACCCTCCCTGACTTATTTAGATTTTCTAGTTCTGGTTCAATTTTTCTTATGTTGTCTAATCTTTTAGCGAGGTTTGATCGTTTGTCAGACTCTTGAAGGGATTTTTTTAGGAGTACCTCATATTGTGGACACCAAGACACATTAAATATTTCTTCATCTTGAGCTCTCACTTTGTATAACAGTTTTCCAGGACCTTTTAAAGCAAAAAATATGTTAGTATCAGTGTAAACGCATGCTGAGACTGAATTAAATTATTTTCAAATATTATTTTAAAGTAAAAAAAAAATATGTTAATTATTACACAAATTTTACTTAACTGTTAATTTTAAACTTTCAGGATCAGACTTTTTTGAGAAATTACTAGAATGATTTTGTAAACAAAATATGTCTAATGTTCTATACGGTATATTAAGGACAAATAAGTATATAATTATAATGTAGATAACAAGGAAGGACACAGAATACAGGCATGTTAGACAAAGTGTCTTTTGTTAAAAACGATGACGAAATTCATTATCAAAATATATGCGGTTTGACATAAGTCATTGCTAAAAGACATTTTGCTTGTGTACAGAGGCCGTAAACACGACCTCTGTACAGATTTGTATGATGTAAGTGCAAAATTGGAGATAGGGGATAAAAATAAATATTTTATGGACACCCACCATTCAAGTCTAAAACAAAAACTAATCCTTGCTTGGTTCCTATAGCTACGTTCAGCTGTATATGTTGTGAACAGGCCATGCTGGTCGGTCTGAAGTTCTTCAGGAAATTGCTGTACTCTTTTACAATGTTAGAGTTTAGTTCCCACTTTACTATATTACCAAATACACCCACGGTAACTGCAAATGTGTCATCACTGTATCCTACGCTTGCCACTTCCTGAAAATGTGACATAATACATTTATTTTATTATACAAAATAGCAATATTTTACATTAGTAATTAAAACTGCAATATTTTATATTAGTTATAAAACTTACCACACTTTAGGATTATTTAACAGTATTGCCCTAATAAAAATGTTGATAATGAGGGTACAAACACAGGACACTATACATTGAAAGTCCAAAATAGATGACTATAATCTATCTAGTCAAATTTAAAAGCCAACTCAACACCTAGGCCGTTCATGAGTTTCATAGAGAACTAAATGTGAATGGTACCAAAGAACTGCTAAACATTTTACATAGCTTTGCTAATGTTGAGAAAATATCTAGACTAGCATTAATTTTTAATGAGTGTGAGTTTGAGAGTGTGCTGCTTCGCTGGTCGCTTCAACCAGACGTCTACAACACGATTCACTATGATTAGAGTCCTCCAAATTATTTGTAAAATAAATTGTAAAAACTTACTTCTTTCTCATTCAAATGTGTATTGTGACTGTGCATTGATTTTATCGCGTAAGTCCCTTCTGTTGCTTCTATGTTCCATTGTTTGACCGACCCATCCGCGCTTCCCGTCAATAAGTTCATTTTTTCTGGCCATCGTGGGGAAACATCCACACTGACTATCCTGAAACGAAACAAAAGAGTCTTACATTTCAACCCGAGACTTAAGCTACTTTGCTAATCTGTTACCTACTTTTCTGCGTGTGCTCTGCTTAGGAAGTGGGCTTTAAAACGCTGGTCTTCGACAATAATTCCCTGGTCGTCGGCATGTAGAGGTTGCAGCAGACAAAGACTTTTACTCGGGCCGCCGTAGATGAGCCAGCCATCTCGCGTAACTTTGAGCCCAGATGTTTGAAACCAATTTGGCGACGGAAATAATAATGTTTCTTCCATTGTTTCAATGTAATAACAACAATACGCCGGTAAAATAACACAATTTAACGGCTGAAATCTTGAAAAGAGCGAATGCGTGATAGTATTGACATTTGTCAATTCCCAGCTGTCAAATGTCATTGGCGTCAAGTGTCAACAGCTGTCAACGACTTTGACGTTTTGATTTTTTTATTATTGAGCAAGATTGACTAAAACAAAGGCTTTTGTTGTAAAATATCTACCTAGGTAGGTACCTAGGTAGATATTTTACAACAAATGTCTCCCACCGGCGACGGCTACTGATGACTTACAGTAAAACAAAAGAATACACAAAATGCTAGATCGAAATAGCCAATAATTTTCGAGAAATCGGCGCGTGATTGCTTGCGTGGGGTATTGGGGCACCCCTGTCCTGTAACTCGCGTAACTCGTAAACTGTACATTAGGTACATTGTAAAACGTGTTTTTTTAGTGTAAACTTTTAATTTTACTGTATGCCGAAAATTACGGGATAAATTAAGTAAAATTGAAAATTAACAAAAAGTTAATTATACCACAATAATTTTGTGTTGACTGTTAGAAAATAATATGTATTATTATAGTACGGTAGTATGAAAACAAAAATATTCCATCAAGCCCCGTAAGGCCATATGAGCCGCGGCCCGCGACAACAAAAGATTTCCTGGAATTGGTGATCGACGGAATATTCTTATTATTTTTACAAATTTTAAGTAAACATTATAAAAGGGGAGTATAATTACTTACGCCACAGCTATCAAGATACTATTATATATTCAAAATTCGCAAACTTCTAATTTACGTAGCTGAGAATTGAGATAGGTAATCTAAATTGGGTCCTATATTAGCCCATGACTCACCTTACTTGCCGTACATAGGTACTACCAGGGATGGGTAAGCTACTCAGACCAGAGTAAATACTCAGTAAAAATGAATTTAGGCACTCAGTATCTACTTTTAAATGAGTATTTTTGTTTTACTAACCACAATTGAATTATGTAAGGTTTTCTTTATTTATTATTTATTAATTATTTGTATTATATTTTAAGTATAAGCTATGTTCTTTTTAAGTATAACCAGTATAAATGAAAATAAAATATACTGAATGCAAAATTTTCTTTTAATATTTTTTGGACTCAGTAACGAAAAATTAGGTACCTACCTCAGTCCTCAGCTACAGAATACCTAATTTTGATGATAGACTACCTAATTTTGGTATTAAGGTAGACGATTTTTACAGTGTTGGTGTTATAAAAAAATGTCGTAGGTTAAGTATACATATCCTTCTAATATTATAAAGGCGAAAGTTTGGATGTATGGATGTTTGTTACTCTTTCACGCAAAAACAACTGAACGGATTTTAATGAAACTTTACATTAATATAGCTTATACATCAGAATAACACATAGGCTACAATTTTAACCGACTTTCAAAATGGAGGAGGTGTCAACGATTACTCCGCCGTTTGTGAACCGATTTTCAAAATTTTTCTTTTGGTGTAAAGGTTATTATCCCAATTTGATACCGTATTCATAAAAGTGGTGATCTGATGAAGGGATCCATAAGAAATCGAGGGAACTCCTCAAAATTTTCATGGAAACATGCGATGACTTCAGTTTCGTGAGCAGTATTCTAAGCATAAGCTACCAACAAGTAAGATTTTGCACCGGGTATACTATGGTTTGGAAGGTGCTGAGAGAACTTCTGACTCTTTATAGATACAAGTTTGGGAGTTTCGACGTTGTTTTAAGAACGGAAAGCATAATATGCTACTACGCAAATTACATTCATCATCATCATCACCAATCACTATTATAAACCATTAAAGAACCATGTATCGTCCCGTTTTGACCCTATTATTGGTACTTTTCAAAGTTTTTGGTGCTATGAAGAAATTAAGAGAAGCGAAGGGTCGGAATATTGACAACCTTCAACATGAAACTACATTAGACTAAGACAGATAATTTTAAAACAAAAAAAAAAATATGGTAGAATGAAACCCATTAGAAAAGGAGGAGAATATTATAAAAATTAAGGGAAAAGTAATTTACGGGCGATCTGAGGTCTTAAGGGGGAAAAACGGTTTATCTCAATTTCCGGCAAAACTAATATTCCAATAAAGTCAAATGGCAAAAGTTGTAGGTAAGAAAAAAATCTAAAACTTTTGTAGTCACGCCTTTTTCACAAAACCTTAAAATTTATGTGAAAAATAAAAAAAAAACATGTTTTTGGTTTTTTATTAATATCTTTAAATTTTTTTTCACGAAATTCGGTGAAAACTTACCTTTTTATGTACCAAATACGCTTTAATTTATTTCATAAGAAATATTAATTTTTTCACCTTATTTCGAATTTATATCGAAAAAATACCCTAATTTTCAATCGAAAATTCACCCGTCAAAATATCAGCTTTTTAAAAAAAAATGGTGTGCTTTCTATTCGTTGAAATGTCTACTTTCAATGGTGAAAAAAAAAAAAAATATATATATATATATATATATATATATATATATATATATATATATATATATATATATTTTTTTTATTACTATAGTATAATATATATATAAATATATATATTATACTATAGTAAATCTTTTCAGAAAATGCAAAAAATCGAAAAAAACTAAAATTTGAAAATTCTTTATTAATTTTATTTAAAAACGTGATTGCTGCAATTTGTTGTAATTAAAAAGTTGATTTCTTTGATTATAATTACATTTCTGTCATCGAAAATCTCATTATATATAAGTATGACTTTAATTGAAACTTTGAACCCCAATCTCTTTAAGATATTACAGAGAGAACAAAAATGAACTTATTTCTGCTTACGAGTTACGACAATCGTTTATTTTCGAGTCTCTTTTTACAATACAATAATAACAGTTGCTAGGATACAATATTAGAATAATAGACAATAGTTAATTCAAAACTATATGCGACCTTCTTAACATTCCCTCTCCTCTGAAGCAACTGTTCGTTATTGGTATATTCCAGATAGCTTACACGGCTCCGAAAGCCTCGGCTTGAATAGTGGCTTAGTCAAAAAGTCTGCTAGTTGATCTTTTGTATCAACTTTCTCAACTCTTATATCCTTTTCTAGGACACACTGCCTTATGAAGAAATGTCTCAGCTTTATGTGCTTTGTACGCTGGTGCGTTTCATACGGTGGATCATAAGCCAATCTTATGGCGGATTCGTTATCTATGTACAGTGGCGTGCTCTCTACCAGAGTGTTAGCCTGCATAATTAATTTGAGGATCCGTCTAAGCCAAATAATCTCTCTGGCGGCTTCGCTAGCTGCTATTATTTCTGCCTCTGTAGACAACATAGCGACAGTAGTCTGACGTTTACTTTGCCATCCTATAGCACCATTGGCGTTGAGGCAAATCATGCCGCTGGTGGAGCGTCCAGTTGATTGATCACTACCGTGATCAGCATCACTGTACCATTCTATGCCTTGGCCCGCAGTGGAAGACTTGTACGTGATACCGTACTCTATGGTGCCTTTAACATAGCGTAGGATTCGTTTTACTCTCGCTACGTCTTCTGGTGTTGGGCTATCTAGCTTGCGTGACACTATTCCAACCGCGTAGGCAATATCTGGTCTAGTGCCAACCATCAAGTATGAGAGTGCTCCAACTACTTGTCTATATGGAAAGTCATGATAATAATTTTGATCTTTTGAAGCTGGCACGCTGTCTTTTACGATCGGGGTAACTGCGGCTTTGCAATCCTGCATTCCAAGCCGTTGTAAAAGCTTATTTGCGTAACTTTTCTGATCAATTTTGATTGACCCATCTGACTTCCGGTTTATTTCTAAACCTAAGAAATAGGAACCGTTACTCGTCATGATTTTGAATCTTTGCCGCATTTCGTTCAGAAACACCTCAGTTTCTATTGAACTCGCTGACACTATCAATCCACCATCAACGTACAACGCTATCAGTAGCTTTCTCTTTCCCTCTCCTCTTTTAAACAAGCAGGGGTCGCTCTGACTCTGTTTGAAACCAAGTTTGAGGATGTGTTCAGTAGTGGTGGAGTTCCAGCATCGCGGAGCTTGTTTAAGTCCATAAAGACTCCGTTTAAGCTTGCAAACCTTACCATCATTGTTTGAGTATCCTTCAGGAGGCTTCATATAAATCTCCTCTTTTAATTTGCCATACAGAAAGGCGGTTGAGACATCGAACTGGGATAGAGACAGGTTTTCTTGTGCAGCTACACTTAGTAGTGCTCTTATGGTGCTTGTTTTTGCAACAGGGCTGAAGGTTTCATAATAATCCAAACCCTTTTTCTGCGAAAAACCTCTTATTACAAGTCTGGCTTTATATTTATCAATCGAACCATCTGGATTCGTCTTGATTTTAAAAATCCACTTGCTTGAGATTGCTTTTCTGCCTTTAGGTAAATCTACCATCTTCCATGTCTCATTTTCTTTCAGAGAATTAATCTCATTATCCATTGCCTTTTTCCACTCATTTGAATCCTTACATGTTATTGCTTCCTTAAATGTGTTCGGCTCTATTAGGTGTTCATCGTTGATGGAATTCATACTAACGGTGCAGACAAAGTCTTTATATTTGGCCGGTGGCTTAAGATTTGATCGCTCTCTTAGCGTCATCCTACCTTCAGCTTCAACCTCAGATGCAGTCAGTGGGGTGTCTGCCCTTGACTCGCTTGCATCGTTGACTTCATAATCTGCTTCGATGTCATCGTGGACATCTTGCTCGAATACTGGGCCATCAAAGGATTGTTCCGTCTCACGAAATGCCTGTTCTGCCACAGCCATGTCATCTTCAAAAGCAGCTCCATTCTCTGCACACGATGGTTCAGCAGCATGCTCAACTTGCTGAGAGGGTGATGCTATACCTTTATCGTGGCTTGTCGATGGCTGCTGGTTTTCTATGACGGCCGGTTTAAAACTTTCAATTTCACGAGGTATGGCGAAGTCAAATGTGGTGTCGGGTCTTTTATCAGCAGTACTGTTCGGTATGGCTATGGGCTCGTCAGATTCTTCTAGATGTCTGACTAGAGGATTCTCATCAAAAATTACATCTCTCGAACGAATCAATTTGAAGGTGCTGCTGTCCCATATACGGTAGCCATCATCAGCCTCATAGCCGATAAGTATTCCCTGTTGTGCCTTCTTATCTAACTTCTTTCGTCTTTGTTTCGGAACATGTGGATAACAGTTGGATCCTATTATTCTTAAGTGGTGTATTCTGGGCTTTTTCTGGTGCCATAGCTCATACGGTGACTTATTATCTACAGTGGTAGGACCTGTCCTGTTTAAGATATACACCGCTGCAGATACCATTTCAGCCCATAATGCAGGAGGAATTTCGGCATGTGGATACATTAGGCTTCGTGCCATTTCCACAACGGTCCTGTTGTCCCTTTCAGTTGGGTTCTGTTGTGGCGTATAGGGCATAGTCAATCGTTGTACAATTCCTTCCTTCTTGGGAGTAGCTTGTAATTTCGCGTTGACAAACTCTCCGCCATTGTCGTTCAGCAGTTCTTTAATTACAACTCCAGATGCTTTGACTTCAGCGAGCATGAGTAGCAACTTTGCGTGTACTTCAGCTTTTTGTCTCATGAAATATACAAATCTGTACTTCGTATATGCATCTTTGAAGAGGACAAAGTATCTTAAGTTTGTGATAGAATATGGGAAGGGACCGCATACGTCTGTATATACCAGTTCTCCGGGTTTTGTAGCTTTATCTCTGGTCCCAAACCTTAGACGGTGAGATTTTCCATAGATGCAACCTTCACAGAGTTCTTTGGTTGCTGGTACTTTTATGGCCAATTCCTTCTCTATCACTTTCTTAACGTGACTCTTATTTTGAAGTCCAAATCTTTCGTGATATAGCTGTAACAGATTAGAGGTTGTGGACAAATGATTAACTCGAGTTGGTTGTAGACATCTTAAATTTAGTTTATACAGTCCTCCAAACTTGCTGCGAGTACCAATCAGATTCGTTTGTCCAACAATCTTTATTGTACATTTTTGTGTGGTAGACTCAAAAACGCTTTTGTCCGAAATATCATGGGTGGCGAGAACTGAGAATAAATTCTTGCTAATGCCGGGTACGTACCATACATTTTTCAACAATATTGATACTGGTTTACCATTTACATAAGCCTCTGCGAGAATATTTCCCAGGGCTTCAATACATTGGCCATTCGCGCCAGTCACTGCTTGAGGGCTCTCGAAATATTTAAAGGTCTGGAAGAAGTCACTCCGATTGGTCACGTGGCTGGTCGCCCTGTGTCACCAAAATCTGGCTGTATTGTCATTGCCTCTGCGGTCTTGGATTCCTTGGGAGGTTTCGGAGGTTTTCCATCCTGGATCCACCGCTTGCAGGTTTTTACCCTGTCACCCTTATCCTTGCAGTAGTTGCATTTGAGCTCTTTGAAATTATTCTTTTTCTTATTACCCCTCTTGGTTTTCGCATACAATGCTTCTGCAGTTGTGTCGTCAGTAACTTGTGTGTCTGTCTGACGCAACACTCTCTCATGTGCGCATAACTGACTTGTCAGGTTCTCGACTGAGCGTTCCTTCTTTCCGAAATCAACAGCCAACTGGCCCTAAATCCAAGATATTCAGGAGGTAATGTATCTAATATTTTACATACAAGGAGAATTTCTGGTAATTTCACCTCGCTTTGTAGTTCTAAACACAGTTCGCTCCAGATATTCTTTAAAATTGACACATGTGTAATTATGTTATGATCTGGGTCCTTTTTGTAGCTGAAGAATTTCAGGCATAAGTCGTATGTCTTGTCTACACACGTACCTCCATAGACGCGCTCAAGTTCATCCCACATGTCAGCAGCATCAAATCGCAGAAACTTTTGCAAAACATCATTGGACATGTTCGTCGTTAGCAGAATTAAAATGGCGCTATTCAAATTTTCAAAACTTTGAAGTTCATTTTCGTATCTAGCCTTTTCATCGCTAGTTGTCTTATTTTCTTACCTTCGAGAATATCTAAGCCTCCCGGCATTGCTTTGAGGACAATGAAAATTTTGAACCTCCATGTTTTGTAATTCTTGGAATCTAATTTTCCAATTTGCTTGCTTGCTCCATTATTATTTTCTTTGCTCTGCTACCACTTTAAGATCTTAGAGAGAACAAAAGGAACTTATTTCTGCTTACGACAATCGTTTATTTTCGAGTCTATTTTTTACAATACAATAATAACAGTTGCTAGGATACAATATTAGAATAATAGACAATAGTTAATTCAAAACTATATGCGACCTTCTTAACAAATTTCACCCCCTTGGGTGTAGAATTTCCGAAAGCACTTAAATGCGTATCCAATTATTTTTAATCAGCAGCCAAAAATAAACTTTCATGTTTCTAACTTATGAAATAACGGACTTTCATTTAAACTATCAACCCCTATTTCACCCCCTTGGGGGTAGAATTTCTAGAAACGCTTAAATTCGTATCTATTCATTTATAATCAGTAGCCCAAAAATAAACTTTCATGTTTCTAACTTAAGAAATGACTGACTTTCATTCAAACTTTCAACCCCTATTTCACCCCCTTCGGGGTAAAATTTACAAAATTTCCTTCTTTAGTGGGTGTCTACTTAATAAAATAGCCCTACTCACCAAATTTTGTGGCTGTAACTTTAACAGTTTTTGCTCAACGATGATGAATCAGTCAGTCAGTCAGGACTCAGGACATAATATTATTTTATAAGTATAGATTTTAATTTATATTTATATATAATGAGATTTAATATGACAGAAATGTAATTATAATTAAGTAATTAATCAACTTTTTAATTACAACAAATTGCAGCAATCACATTTTTAAATGAAATTAATAAAGAATTTTCAAATTTGAGTTTTTTTTTATTTCTTGCATTTTCTGAAAAGATTTACTATAGTATAATATAATATATATTTTTTCACCATTGGAAAGTAGAGATTTCAACAAATAGATTTTTTTTAAAACAGCTGATATTTTGACGGGTGAATAATTTTCGATTGAAAATTGGGTTATTTTTTCGATATAATTTCGAAATAAAGTGAAAAAATAAAATATATTTCTTATCAAATCAATTACAGCGTATTTGGTACAAAAAAGGTAAGTTTTCATCGAATTTCGTGTAAAAAAATTTTTTTTTAAGATATTAATAAAAAACCAAAAACATGTTTTTTTGAATTTTTAAATTGGTTATGTGGAAAAAGCGTGACTACAAAAGTTTTAGATCTTTCTATTACCTACAACTTTGCCATTTAACTTTTTTCCATAGGACTTTTAGTTTTACCGGAAATCGAGATAAATCGTTTTTTACCCCTAAAAACCCACCCCCACACCCTTCCCGAACTCAGATCGCCCGTAAATTATTTTTCCCTTAATTTTTATATTATTCTCCTCCTTTTCTAATGGGTTTCATCCACTTTCATCCTACTATTATTCTTTTTCACTTTTTATTATTTTTGAAGGTATCAGCACTGGTCTACATTGTCTTTATTTTACTTAAAATTCTGAATCTGTTAACCCTTATTCAAATAAAGGTAGATATATATTACCACTTTGTTTTCTTTTAAAAAATGATCCTAATTTTCAATATAGTAACACTTAAAGATATCGTGGTCACATAATTATATTTTTAAATATAGTTTTTTACTTATCTATACCATCTTACAACTTTTGAACGTCATTTGTCACTGTCAGGTAATGTCAAAGTCAACCAAACGGTTTTGGTGTGAAAAAATTCAAGTTTTTAGCGCGCGTTTTTGGTTGTTTTGAAACTTTGTTCAACGAAAATTCTGGTTAGTGTTTTTTCGATTCAAATTCCTAAATTATAACATATATTGTATGATCTCACTCATACTCGCACTCGCAGCGTCCGCAATTGATTTATTAATATAATTTAGACATTTTAAAGAAGTGGTAAATAGTTTACCATAGTCCGATCCTGTCTTGACAAAAGTTTGCTGATATGTATATAAAAAGCTGTTTTTTTGTATGTTTACGAATAAAACTAAAAAAATCCAATTCATATTTAACTCGCGTTTGTTTAAGGGTTAAATTATAAACTGTATTTTTTATTATTCTGTAATGTTCTTGATTTGTTTAAGTGTAATTAGAACCTAAAATATTGAATAAAACGTTTTTACTGTGTCCAATGAGTAAATACTCATACAATAAAGTAAATACTCATTATTTACTGAGTTTGAGTTTTTACTCTAACTCAGTTTCTACTGCCTTACCCATCCCTAGGTACTACATGGTAAAGCGCAAGTAAAGCGCACACGTTATGTCGGGCGCTGGCCACATAGCAAAAGAAATATCAATCAACGCGGTAGGTATCGCAAAATGGGCTCCTTCGTAAATTCATTTTGATGTGTCGCTAAAACTTGAGAACGATGGAACCGATAATGTTTATGTTGGCCAAATCGTTGTATAAATTTAGGGAAAGCTTCTGGGGACACGGTACTCGGTAGAGTCCCCGCCGAGACGAGCCAAGCGAAACGCAAGGGCACTATCCTAGTACCTACCTTTTCTCGAAGTGTTAGGCTCTAAACACACTAGGCTGAATTACGCCGGCGTAAATTCCGCCGCGTTTACGCCGCGTTTCAAGCTCATACAAAATACGGGCGGAACGCGAGAGACGACACACTATTCCGTCGCGTGTTTGTATGCGTTTGACATTTGCGGCGGAATTTACGCCGGCGTAATTCAGCCTAGTGTGTTTAGACACTTACGCCGTTTTTTTAAACCTTCGTAGAATAATAATTGCTTTCCGTTGTAGCAGATAGTTCATAATATTTTCAGAATATGATGCCATCAATGGTTAAGATTAAAACGGTAATACTATTGGGGGATAATAATACGGGCTAAATATTATTATTTACTAGGAGAACGTCTTTTTTACACTGCCAGAGAGGGGCGTAATACCCCCAGCTTTTTATGGGGAAATCCTCGGTTGATTAGGACATCGGCCGGGGTATACAAGGACTCTCCAGTACTAGCGGATACGATGGTACTATAGAACCTACTGCAACGGGGCGCACCACCCCTCGCGGTATTTGGGTATTCTCAATGCGTCCCGACATAACACTAAACACGCACGTACCTCAGGGCCGAAGGCTGGGTCGGCAGTTTGTGTGCAAGTCGGTAAGTTCAGCACGAACGTGTAACTTACTGTCTACTGTAATTATCTTACAGTTTTATCGCCCTGTAAACACCAACTTGTAGACACGGGCTGTTTAATGTTTAAAACATTACTAAGGTTTAAGGTTTAGGCCCAAGAATATCTAAGTTACATAAGTTTGAACTACGTTAGGTACCGAGAAAATAATAAGTATGAACTTCTGAAGTTTTTTTTTACTCGATGCTGTGTAATAATTCAGAATATTATGGTCGTGCTTATGAAAAACGGTGTACGTTGTAGCTGACATAAAAAACTAAAGCTCGATTTACACGGGTGACTAACGGGTCGATTTTAGTCACCCGGCAAGTCACTAGTCGAATCGCCTGTCCAAGTCGAATCGCCACCCCATTTACACGGTTGACCAGCGGGTCGATTTTAGTCACCCGGCAAGTCACCAGTCGAATCGCCTGTCCAAGTCGAATCGCCACCCCATTTACGAAAATCGCCTGTGACTAGTTCATTCTGCGTGAAAATGTCGCGTCTGCGCTCGCTACAGTAGTATTCGCAGCAAGCGATCGCTTGCGACTGAGCGTTTACGCGGTCGATTTTAGTCACCAGCCGCATGCGGCCATTGGCCGCACGACTTTGGGGCTTGCTTCTTTAGCCGCATGCGGCGTAGTCGACTTGCCATTTACACGGTCGATTTTCGCCGTGTGGCGAAAATCGTGCGGCTTTAGTCACCCGTGTAAATCGGCCATTATACTTAATAATATTTAAGGGGGAATATGTCACTTGTATAGAGTTCATGGTGAAAGTAGCAGCGCTGAAATCGTTGCTTTTGACTTATCTATGCGTCTAGAAGTAACGCCATAGCATAACTCTTTCAGGGCCGTTCTTTTTATGCTGAGCTCTATAATATAAGAGTCATACACCCACCCAAAAGTATTCTCACTTAGTTTTATGACACTCTGTATAATACCTCCAAGTAAATACATACCTAATATTTATTTCCCAGTCCCTTCAAAACCTGAGCTTAACGTAAAAAGACTTTGTAAGTCCATGTCAATATAATAACGCTTTACAAGTTTTGTGGAGCTTACGGGAGATCGCACACGTCACACTTTTTGTGTGATCGAGTCTGCGGCTTCCATATATTCTGATGGCGCGCGCCATGCAGATTGTATGTAAGCCGCAGACTCGATCACACAAAAAGTGTGACGTGTGCGATCTCCCTAAAAGTTACATCATTTAAACTAGGTTTAATATTCCCCTATAAAGCTGCAGTAAGCTCTAGAAAATAAGTTAAACAACTAGAAAAACTACGGCTCGCACGCTATATAAACGACTTCTGGCGTAACCACAGATTAAGACAGTATTATAATATTTTTTCTGATATGAACGTGCGACTGACTACACTACAGTTCATAGTAAAATTTAATTTTCTTCATTTTATTGGTAATTTTAACCGAATTTATGATCAGCTGTGCACTTGGCTCGTCACACGTGAACGGTGTCTGGATTGTGATCCAAGATTAGATAGAATATGAAAATTCTTTAAAGAATTTTGTGAAAGTCTCGAATTCAGCAGTTTTTGAGGATTTTCCAACATCGAATTTCGTGAATATTTGTGTTACATCTGCAACACGATGGGGTGATAATATGAAAAAAGAAATATACCTTCGGGAAGATAATCGGTTTGGTATATTGAAACAAAAAATCATTTAAATTGACTTTTATTAATCTGACAGAAAAGATATTTTGTTTCCAACACTTCATTTTGCGCAGAGTAGGTAACACGTTTCTAATTCTCATTTACCAGGAAAATTGACGTTTATTTCTGACTTGAATTAAATTAAACAATTTTGTATGTAAACATTGTTATCGATCATATTTTTGGTAAGTATGTAGATATTTTGCAGTGAATCTTTGTACAGGAACCTAGGTAATTACTATCTTAAGCTGAATAATAACTCAAAAATGGTAAATAATATTCTCGTATGGGAAATTATCTTGGTATTACGTTTGTATGAGAATTGCGATGGCATCCGGACTCTTAAGTATTTTATGCAGTTCTATGTATATTTGTAAAAAGTTATCTAGGGAATAAACAAAGGCCTATGATTCTGATTCTGTGGATGGACTGACGAACTGACAGACTACCACCCTAAAAATTACGCTGAAAATTATTATGACAATTTCGTTTTTCTGCCTTTTTACTTGACACTGGCAATATTAGTTTATCTATATCTATACATAATATTATAAAACAAAGTCACTTTTTTTCCCTCATGTCCCTTTGTTCCCTTTAATCTTTAAAACTACGGAACGGATTTTGATGATTCAGTGTTAGATAGCCCATTTATCGAGGAAGGCTATAGGCTATATTTTATCACGCTAAGACTAATAGGAGCGAAGAAATAGAGGAAAATGTGGAAAAAAGGGGAAAATTATTTGAAAGGGCTAACTTGAACGCGCTAATCTCAGGAACTACTAGTCCGATTTGAAAAATTCTTTCAGTGTTAAATAGCCTATTTATCAAGAAAGGCTATAGGCTATATTTAATCACGCTAAGACAAATAGGAGAATGTGGAAAAAACGGGGTAAATTATATAAAAGGGCTTATCTCGCGAACTACTGGAGCAATTTTTATGTTATTTGGCACAGATAAGAAGTAGACCACGTGAAGGATCATATTTATAGGCTATCGATTTTAATCATTTTTTCAGTGGCTTTTGATACCCGTGCGACGCAGGGGCTATATAACAGTGCCAAATTAAACAAAAAATCTGCCAAAATACCCCAACACCCTTACAGTACCTTAAAAGTTTTGTATCTAAGACCTCTCACGGGTGTAATCTTCTAATTAGAAAACGAGTAAATACTCACGATTATTGTAGACATTACGGGTCGCTATAAAACGTTATTTTACTCACCGTAAAACCCAAAGTACATTGTAAAGGGCCCGCTGCACTTCGTTTTACGTTCAAGTGGGCAGTTTATGTAACGGCTGTAAAAATACTATACAAACAGACAATGGTTTGTTGCTATTAAATTTTAGGCAAATGTACTAAATAAGAATATTATGATGACTATAACTTTTGAAAAAAAAACTTTTAAAAACCCATCCAAAATCCAATGCTCGCGCACACAGATTAAAATGCTCGCACATACAGTTAAGGCCGTCCCCCGATCAAACGACCTTGGCCATACATTTGCCGCGTTGCCGAGATCGCACCAAAACCCTATTATTTTTACTTATCTTAGTTCAAAATTGTCCTTAAAAAAATTAAAGCGGGGAAAATGTAGTTCATGATATTGTCGCTCATTGGCGTGAGTTTCAATTATTAATAAAAGTAATTTGTAAATCCTAAGGAGATGCTGAATGAATGCTTGAATTTTAATAAATTGGTATTACTTTGGAAGCTGATATCATGAGTATAATAAACAAAAAAAGACCAAACGCTTATTCCTATGCTCTCTGCTATGTAAATATCTCCTAAGATACAATGTGAGCGAAAAATAGGAACAAGACATATTGTGTAGACAAAGTATACGTATTTCCTGGGCGACAGTTTGGCTGGCTCAATATTCTAGTTTCTACAACTATGATATCGCCCAAGGTAAACTTTGACGAGGAATAGTATTTCTCTACACGCAATAGGCTTATTCTTACATCCTACTCCTATGGTATTTTCTTGAGCATAAGGGCTGAAAAAGAAAATCATTTTGATTGTAATTGGTAGTTACTAACTAGTCACTAGTTAGACTAGCTAAAAGCCGAGCTTTGTGGGGGCTCGCGTCGTCACACTATGACTGACTGATATTATGATAACACATCTTCATATTATAGATAAAAATTACTATGTTAAAGCACAAATCAATAGGCGTGATAGTTTTTCCGTAAAGTGTACCACAAAATGTACAGGTTGTGGGATATACTAAGGCTCGCTTCGCTCGCCCTGATAACTTTCAATCAACAATCATTTTGAGAACAAAATTAGGAATAGATAAACAAAAATAATATTTATAAAAAAATACTTAGCGGCCAACACAATAAAACCACATAAAACTTTCTATGACAAAACACTCCATTTGGTCAAAACAATCATAAATTAATAACTGAGGATTTTTTTTTATTTAAGCGTGGGCACGAACTACCTCCCAATTCCCATCATAATAATATAGAGCTTATTTAACTTAAGGCCGTCCCCCGAGCAAACGACCTTGGCCATACATTTGCCGCGTTGCCGAGATCGCACCAAAACCCTATTTTTTACTTATTTTAGTTTAAAATTGCCCTAAAAAAATTAAAACGAGGAATATGTACTGTATGATATTATTGTCGATCTATTGGCGTGTGTTTCAAATAAAAGTAATTTGTAAATCCTAAGCTGGAGATGCTGAATGTATGCTTGAATTTAAAAAAAAAATCAAAAAGGAGGAGGTTATATGTTCGTCTGTATATATTTTTTTTTTGTAT
Organism: Polyommatus iphigenia; assembly: GCA_963422495.1. Classification (NCBI taxonomy): domain Eukaryota; kingdom Metazoa; phylum Arthropoda; class Insecta; order Lepidoptera; family Lycaenidae; genus Polyommatus; species Polyommatus iphigenia. Next base: position 4,971,910 of record OY730189.1, read on the forward strand.
GTTCAACCATAACTTCGCCGTTTGTGGACCGATTTTCATGATTCTTTTGTTGTTGTACAGGGTTAAATCCGAATTTGGTACCATGTTCACAAAAATGGTAATTTGATGATGGGATCCATGAGGAATCGAGAGGACTCCTTGAAATTTGTATGGAAACATATAGTGATTTCAATTTTTTCTGAAGCATTCGAGGTAAATACTACCAAAAAGTAAGACTTTGCACCAGGTTATATCCTGGATCCGAAGGTACCGAACAGAACTTTTGAATCCTTATAGATACAGGTTCGGGGATTTCGGCGTTGTTTAAACAACTGAAAGCATAAGCCAATATATCAATTTGATTAATCATCATCATCACAACTAAAATTATGCCATGCATCATCACATTATGACCCTTTTTGGTACTTTTCGTGATATTTTGCATCGAAGCAGATGTTTTTGATGATTTTTTCGCTGTTTGTGGACCGATTCTTGTTTTGTCGTATAGGATATAATCTAAATTTTGTATAACAATCACGAAAGTGGTGAGCTTATGATGGAATCTATGAAAAATCGAGGGAAACCCTTGAAATTTATCAAAACAATCATAGTGGTTAAAATGTTGTTGCTAGTAACTTAACAAAAAATTGAACCCGACTTCCAATGTAAAAACAATATTTTAAAAATGACCTAAAAAGGATGAAATAATTCTTATTCTTCATTAGTGCCTTTTTCAAAATTCGACTAAATCTCAACGAATTCTGTACTCAATTTTCATTCTTTTGAAGTCGGTACTGGCTAAGTTCTATGTCAAGTATCTCAGTTCTGGGCTGGTACCGACTTCAAACGAATGAAAATTGAGTACTGCCGGCCTAAGATACGCAAACGAGAAAATCTCGAGATATCTGAGTCTCGAGAACGACATAATGTCAAAATCATTTTTTGACATAGTGTCGATAGCTTTTGACGACAGATCAACACGAGAAAAATTGTATATCATGTTAGGGTCAATAGAGATGAAGAGAAAAGCCATCAAACATCGAGAAAACGTGTAGACAAAATTTTCTCGTTGGCGTATGCTAGAGGGGCAGAATTCGTTGAGATTTAGTCGAATTTTAAAAAAGGCACTAATGAAGAATAAGAATTATTTCATCCTTTTTAGGTCATTTTAAGAATATTGTTTTTACATTGGAAGTCGGGTTCAATTTTTTGTTAAAAAATAATAATAAATTGGTTTTACTTTGGAAGCTGATATCATGAGTATAATAAACAACACAATAGAAAATTTAAAACGGGAAAAGGAATGTTAATATACTGAAGATTATTGCTGTATTTTTATCATAACTTTGTAGCTTTCAAATTATGAGTTTATAAGGCTTTAAATACGATAAATTACGGAATCTCCGTAGGGAAGGCCCTTAAATTAAGGGGCCCCAATCGTATTTAGAGTACCTTTAATTATACCGACTAGGTTGCTAGAGCTTGTCTAACTTGAAGTGACTAGGACGAGTCACTTCAAGTTAGACAAGCTCTATCTAATACATTCCTAATATTTAAGTCTAGCTGCAAGACCAATGTTAATATTAATATCAAGATTTTGACATAACATCTGTTAAGTCTTCATTAAATTTAATCATCATTAAATGTTGCGCGGCTGTAACTTGTAAGTATGTATAATATTGTTATATTCAAAACATGAAGCGAATTTTCCATTATACTCGTCACGCCTGTGTCCTGACATCACGACACGCGTGTTGCCGGAATTTCGATGTCTCAAACAAGATATGTCATAAGAGAAATAATTACCTCGTTACAGAATATTATACAAGGTGTAATAAAACAAAGTAATAGCGCAGCTACTTTCACAGTGAACTCTATGTAAGTGACACATACACACCGTTAAGTATAAACACTTTGCTTTGTGACACCTTGTAGAGTTTAATGTAAATTTTTCTGTCACTACATAGCAGTAAGCTTCCAATTTGATTTCACTGCTACAGCCTACAAGCATACTTTGTACTATCAGAGAAGTTGATTCCTAGGCAAATCATAGTCAAACTCAGCAGACAGATCTCAATTAACATTGAATTGACATGACCCGACCACGTGACGTAGGTCCGTCAACTGCCTAGGAATCAATGTCCTCGATGGTACATTTTCTTATTTTTCCCGAGCACGCGCCTTATGGACCCTCCAGAGTCCAAACACAATCCATACTAATATTATAAATGCAAAATGTCTGTCTGTTACATCTTTACGCTTAAAATGCTGAACCAATTTCGCCGAAATTTGGTTGGGAATACTTTGAGTCGCGGGATACTTTTTATCCCGGAAAATGAACGGTTCCCGCGCGATAAACGAATTTTGGCGCAACGGAGTTGCGGGCGTCATCTAGTTTCATTATTTCAAATCAATATCAATTGAGTATTTCAAAGCTTTTAATATAAATTTAATATTTAACGCGACAGTGTCGCCCGGTTTCATAAATTTTGATTAAGCGTGGAGCGGCGCAAAGCCAAGAATACTTATTAACCATTACACAAATTATAATTTATGACCGAATACATCTACATTAATTATGTCTTTAATGTAAAAAGACATTAAAGATCTCGGGAAGAAGCCGACAAAGTTGGCTTATTAAATAAACTTTGTCGTTGTTAATACGTGTTACAAGTATGGTAATTACACAAAGATTATAAGCCTCAGGAAAAGATAAGATATTATAATGTCGCGTCGTAACGTTATTTACTTAAAGATTTTTGGAACAAAAGGTGGGTCTTCCACGTCAATTTTAAACATCAAAAAGGCCCCAAAAAACTAAGACATTGCAGACCTGTCTCTGCCCTATACACATCCACATTATTAGGATTTTTAAGAATATCATTAGAATTCGAATCTAAATCAAAAACAGATTATGTATTTACTAAACATATCTGGGTGCACGGTAGTGCACCCACCGAGACGAGCCAAGCGAAGCGCAACTACCTACCTTTTCTCGAAGTGTTTCGCCGTTTTTTTGCACCTTCATAAAATTGGTTTCCGTTGTAGCAGATAGTTCATATTTTCAGAATATGATGTTATCAATAGATTCATTAAGCATACAAAGTCTCAATTGAATAGCTTTAATACTATAGATTTTATTGATATCCAAAATACACCGATTTCGTCACTGACTCACTGACACACTGATGATCATCAAAATGTTTGGCTACTTCCTGAAGTGCTAGAAGGCTGAAATTTGGTACGTTTTCTAAGTTTAGTATACAACCAACAAAAAATTCATAAACTTGTAATTTTCGTCCCCCATCCCCTAAAATGGGGCGGAAATTGACCCTCATGGAGTTGGTTTATATTCTCAGGATATGATGTGAATAATATACTTATTAAACATACAAAGCCTCAATTGAATAGGTCTAATACTTTAGATTTTATTGATATCTAAAATACGTCGAAATTTGGTTATACGCCGTAAAATAAGTTTAGTAGGTAATGAAAGCTTAAATATGAGACTTTCACTCATTTTATGTAAAAGGACATGAAAGTTTACACGGGATGGACATTAACTAAAAAGTAAAAACTCTTAATAAAAAAAAAAGACTGCCTAGCAAGTAGCAACTTACAAAAAGGACTGAAATCCCACCAAAAACATTTCATGTAAAATGTTATCTCGACGATCACAAAAGGTTTTCCCTGTGAAAAAGACATTAGATCTGATGTCTTTTTCACAGGGCAAACCGTTTGTGGTCGTCGAGGTAACATTTTACATGAAATGTTTTTGGTGGGATTATGCTTATCCTTACTTTGGACATTCAGTCAGAAGTTTATCCTTTTTTACTGTATAACTAGCTGTTGTTTTGTTATATAAAGTATTTCGCCCATATTATTAATTTATTGAAGTGACTAAATAAGTATGGCACCATGGCAACGTCCATCGCTATCCCGTCGTACAAACAATGGTCGTCGTCAGTCTTGAGTTGTAGTAATTTACTATTATTTATTCAACAAATGCACTTATCAATATAAAAAGCAGCCAGTAGCCTATTCTCAGACCTACTGAATATGCATATAAAATTTGGTAAAAATCAGTAAAGCCGTTTCGGAGGAGTACGGTAACTAACATTGTGACACGAGAATTTTGTATACAACAGGGTAAGTGTAACGAGACTTGTCAGAGTTTGATGAATGAGTCATCTTAGAAATGTGCTGGCGCCTGGCGGACGGCACTTGCATTAAATAATATTACAGACTACAGACTACAGTAGATGTTAAGGTGCTGGATGAGCACGCTTTTTCACGATTACGAAGCTAAAATGAAGGATTAGGGCGCGTTTTCAGCGCCTTGCGTGATTTCATAAAAGCTTTACTTAGCAATTTGAAGTTCTGTCCTAAATTACTTAAAGCCAATGACCTAGCCAATGACGTGACCTTAAGCTAAAAGTCTATTCATGTTTGTTCCATCGTAGAGTCTAAGCTACTTATCCTAGAAAATCATTATGCTTCTTTCTGCAGTAGTCTTCTTCATTTTACTTCAAGCGATGTTTTGTGGCACTGAAATTCTTATGGACTGAGACTGCGAAGCAACTGTTTTTCCTACTGACATTAGCGCTATTTTCTATTTTGGCCATATTCAAATTAACACGGATGATACATATTGACATTAGAATAGGTGTCTCTCCAGTGACACTTCACAACATGGCGGCGTATCTAAATTAGCGCCGAATTAGCCTTTTAGAGCTATAAATAGTTACCATGTCCATTCTTAATGTATCCGTGTTAACAGAAATGCAGAGTTTTCTGTAGATTAAAGGCTTGGTCTTTGTGGTGGCCATCTTGGGATTGCATTGACATCTCCCTGCTACCCGTCTAAGCAAAGGGGGAAACTTTCCTATTCAAAGGGACGAAGTTTTTTTTAAGTTATTGGATGGGATGTCTTGGGATTTCCTTTGAAATCTTTGTAATTTTTTTTTTTTGCAGAAATGGAGTAGGGATCAAGTTTTAATTCTATCGAGTGTCACATCTAATAAATAGTTATTAGATAGGTGACACTCGATAATAATAATTACAATAATTTATTTCTATTGCCCCCTTACTACATAAAATAGTTACATAATATTATTGTCTTTGCTCTCAACCACGGTATAATTTTCTATCACTTTTGATTGCCTCACGTCAAAACTTTAGCCAATCAGCAACGCTATCGTAAAGGTAAACTTCAGTCCAAAAACCTCACAAACATTAATGGAAAACAGACAGTAGATTAAGGTTCAATTATACAAGATGTTAGTGTAAACAGCGTTATATGAAGCCATCAAATAAGCCCGTCAAAATGAACAACTTTTTCCATGAGAACAACGCTGGGAAATCAAAAAATCCGTCTTCATACCCATACAAATTGCCGATCCGGGCATGCATATGGGTATGAAGACGGCATTTTTTTTGAGTTCCCAGCTGCATTGTTCTCATAGAAAAAGTTGTTCATTATGACGGGATCATTTGATGGTTTCAAGGATAACGGTGTTTACACTAACACACTGTATATTATAATTAATGGCCCCAACGAATAAACATGCAATCGAAAAAAAGACAACTTTTCAGGAAGACAAAAAAACGTTTGGAACCACATAACTTTGACTACATAATAAATAGACTAATATAATGTATAATCAAATTAAAGGTAAAAAAAAATATCTTTCAGCTCATATATTTATTAAAAATCAAATATTAACGGTTTACTTATGTAAGAAAAACCATATTAAATTATTATTCTAGTGAATAATATGTGACTTGTTAACACTTTTGTATCAATGCACGTTTATTCGTGTCATAAATGAAGTTTTAACAAGTGCAGTGAAATGTTGCATGGTTATTCCACGTATATTTTTTTTCCTCCTGAGCCATGCTCTGGTCATTTACACGCTTATTCTTGTATATTTTGTTGCTTTTACATGTTTGTAAAGATAAAAGCCCGTATATTAGTGCTAAGAAGTTGATTCATTATTCATGTAAACGACCTTATTAGTGTATGGTATAAAATGTAATTCTATACTAATATTATAAAGTAGAAGAGTTTGTTTGTTTAAACGCGCTAATCTCAGGAACTACTGGTCCGATTTGAAAAATTCTTTCGTTGTTAGATGGTTCGTTTATCGAGGAAGGCTATAGACTATAAATTATCACTCTAAGACGAATAGAAGCGAAGAAACATAGGAAAATATAGAAAAAACCAGGAAAATTATTTGAAGGCGCTTATCTCGCGAACTACTGTAGGAATTTTTAAGTTATTTGGCACAGACGTAGAGTAGACCATGATATGAAAGAACATAGTCTATTTTTTGCGAGAAAATGTACGATTTCCGTAAAATTTCAAATTTATGCGGGCGATGCCGCGTGGAACGTCTAGTTAGCTAATATTTTCTTGTTGACGGTTCAGTAAAAAATATTGTTGACCTATTGTTGTTGTTAATCAATATTGACCTACCTCGCGTCTATGCGTGGACACATACATATAAAATGGAGTACAAACTTGCCTTTAGATCCTTCAAGAGAGAGATCAATCGGACAAAGAAACAGCACGTCAATAGTATTGGTGAGAGACTCGAGTACCTTCCTTTGGGAACCCGTGAATTCTGGTCTCTGGCCTAAGCTATTGAAGGGTGTTTTTGAAAGCCATCCTATCATCCCTACACGTAAGAAATGGATCGTTGGCCCACGACGCAAAATACAAAGACGATCTTCTAGGTAAGCATCTTGCGTCAAACTCGACCCTTGAATCTTGACCTTGACCTTGGGATAAAAACCACTGACCATACTACGATGCAGGGGCATCATGTCAGATATTAGGTTACATCAGCGCTCAGTGTGAATAGCCCTGCGTGCCCTTGATATCCAAAAGTCGAGTAGGCCTGACGGAATTCCTCCTATTGTGTTGAAAAAGTGTGCTCCAGAGTTGGCTCCGGTCTTAACGCGTCGTTTTTGGTTCTCCTACTCTTCTAGCATTGTCCTGGCTTCTTAGAAGACAGCCTTAGTGTACTCGATCCCCAAAAAAAGGTGACCGCTCAAATCCTTCCAACTACAGACCAATTGCTAAAACCTCCGTCATCTCGAAGATAATGGAATCCATTACTTACTATACATACTTGGGCGGCCAGACATTACAAAGCGATAACACGACAAACAGTACGGGTCGCTTGGCTGGTTATCTCTTGGCGTACCAAACTCATCGTTGGGCTCAGGTGATTGTATGGAGAGGAGAGGAGAGGCATTGGCTGTTAGTTTGGACATTGCGAAGGCCTTTGATTGGGTTTGGCTCAAAGCGCTACTATCAAAGCTTCCATCATAATATGGGCTTCCCGAGAATTTATGCATATAGGTCACAAGTTTTTTGGCATCAATGACATGTTACATTCCAATGGCATTTATTGCTATGCGGATGATAGTACAGGTGATGCCCTATCTATGGCTTCCACCATATTTCTCGGCTAAATGTCATCGAAAGTCGAAACGAACTTATGTCTAAAATAGAGAATTCACAGGAGAAAGTCTCTGAATGGGGTAGGCGATACTTTTCTGATTCTGTTCTTAACAAGACGAGACAGTATTTCAATCTGGACCAATGCCTGCAACTCTACAAGATGCAGGTTTGGCCTTATATGGAATACTGTTCTCATATCTGGGCAGGGACCCCAAAATACTAACAAATCCCTTTGGATCGTATCGAACGAAGGGCCGCTCGAATTATTGACTGCCACAATGTTTCAAACAGGCTGGCCCCTTGTGTCTTGGAATTACGCCGAGATGTAAATAGCTTCACTCTGCATCCTCAATCGGTAGTATCACGGGGAGTGCTCTGAGGAATTGTTCGGAATCATACCTCCTGCAACTTTTCGCCATTGTTCCACGTTAAAAATATACCATCCTCATAACCTTGATGAGTGGCAGTCTTCCACCGTGCTTTTTTCGCGTAACTTTCTGCCGAGCACTGTAAAATTTGGAATGAACTGTCACCAGCAGTATTTCCGGACCTATACGACCTGCAAACCTTCAAGGAGAGAGCGTATTCGCTCTTAAAAAGACCGGCAACTCACTAGCAGCGCTTGTGATAAACTTTACAATAGCTCTTCGAATAACCTTTACAAAAGCAGAAAAGACAAGAGAAGTTAGTAAAAGATAATAGAATAGCTGTGATTATTATATTGAAAGTTTCGCCATCTGCAATGAAGCATTAGTGATAGAAGTCGCTTGCATTTTTACACGAATAATCGTGCAAGAGTTATAACCCAAAGGAAAAGATAGACACGAGCGCCAGATTGCTTTAACACGTTTATTCTGGTGAACTCAAATAAACAAATAATCTGCAATAAGGGATGTTTTATTATTAATGTGATATATGTTATTATTTTTTCCGTACAATATAGGTTTACATTGCTATAAAATCGTTATTTTAAATAAAAAAAAAATCAAAAAAATTACATAGGTGTATCATAGTCCATGCAAACGAAAAATCAAAAAAATTTTTTTTTGGGTAAGAGCTCTTGCACGTTTATTCATTGGGGCCATCGATATATACTTACTTTAGATTTTTATACTTTTTTCAAATTAGCAATTCCAGTTGCCAGCTCCAATAGGCAATAATAAATGGGAAGGTGGGAAAAGTAATTATTGTATTGTACGGCCGTTTGTCCACCCGCCACCGAGACGTCAGCGACAAAGATTCAAATACTCGTAAAATGCTACTTTATGAACTAGGCCAGGGATGGGGAACCTTTTCGTATCACCGTGCCATTTTACTAAAGAAATCTTTCTGAAGAAGTCATAAACGTGCTTTTTTTAACCGACTTCAAAAAAAGGAGGTTATCAATTCGACGCGTATGTATGTAATATTTCCAGAACTGTCCAGTTTTTGTATAAGTTAATCTATAACAGCTTCTGAACAAATGTGCCAAATTTCAAGTGTATGTATATTGTATGTATGTATGTATGTATGTATGTATGTATGTATGTATGTATGTATGTATGTATGTATGTATGTATGTATGTATGTATGTATGTATGTATGTATGTATGTTTTTATGTTTGTGCACGCATATCTCCGGAACTACAAGTCCGATCTAAATGATTCTTTTTTTATTGTACTAGGTATTGTTCAACTTAGGGAATACTGCAAGTTTCATCAAAATCGGTTCAGTAGTTTTTGAAATAGGGAATTTTAATTCTCAATTACGTACAATTCTGAAGTCGGTTTTATTTTTTTAAAATACAGTTATGTAATACGGTGTGTAAAATTTGCCTAATTTGGTGCTCACTGTGCAGAGTTGGATCGACAACTTTTATTGTTGGTAAAATATTTTTTATACTTCATTCTAGTTTTGTAACCATGAGCGTGTTCCAAATTTTATGTCACGAGCCACTGGTGGTTCGCCATCGGTGATCTAGGCTAGTTTTCATTTTCTACCGACATTGGTGTATAAGTAGCGACCCATGCAGCCGCTGCTTTGTAGTGGCGTAGAGAAAAATGTAACCTATAACCTATAGTAGTACGGGCCCTAGAACAATTTTTTTTGATTACTAACAAGCTATTTTTTGTAAGTAGCTTCATTTTGATAAGACAAACAACTTTTTTATCTGCGAAAAATCGTGAAAGTGGTAGCGGTGGTTGGTTGACTACAAAACCCTATAGCGGAACCCTAACGAGCTGATTTTTTGTATATTGATAGGTTATTAGGTATATAATTTAAGAGTAACATTGTCCTACAAATAGAACAATCCATATTTTAGTAGCGTCAAAGCAAAGTATGAAATCCTTTTTATCTCTGTTAGCTACTACTTTCAAGATTTTCGCAGATAAAAAGTTGTTTGTCTTATCAAAATGAAGCTACTCACAAAAAATTTGCTTGTTAGTAGGTAATAAAAAAAATGTTCTAGGGCTCCCTCACTATAGGTCATAAAATGGCATTTTATTCGAATTTTTATCGGTGACGTCCCGCCGACAGTGGCTGTGGACAAACAAGCCTAAATAAGCCTACAAAGAGCCAATCGAACGCATTTCATCCCGGGAAAATATTACTTCGCGGAATGTCATGTTCGGAAAATTACTTATTTATAAGAAAAGTAGTTTGTGTCGAAGGCTTTTCCCTTTTATTTTCTTTTTGAAGTCCATAGATAAAGGGCATAAAAGTGCGTCATCTGGCCTGTTATTTTTGGGGCCGCTTTGATATTTGAGATTTGAAATTGACGTACAATAATGTTCGGCACTTTTTATTTTAAGCCGACTTTCAAAAATGAAGGAGGTTCTATGTTGACCTATATAATATTTTGTATGTTCAACGATTACTCAGCCATTTGTGTTTCAATTTTCAAAACTGTTTTTTTTCTAATAAAATTTTTTTTGTCAGATAATATATAATTATAAACTAAGAGTATGTATTATAGCGCCAAATCCTGGGTGGGTATACCTTTTTTTTACTGCTTAGTCGATTTGTCGACTCGTTGACTTGATATCGTCCACAGCGAAGTTAAGAATTAAAAATGTACGCGATTTGCCAAGCATCGTCATCAGCGGCAAGCGCCATGTCACATAGCGATGTGATAATATGTCAAATATACAGAAATCGATTCAATAGGTAGGCCGCAAGCAGCTACATTTTGGGTTTTGTAAAATCAATCCATTAAAGCAGCCTTTCCCAAGGTTGGCGATAACGCCCCCTTGTTGGCGCTGAAGGCCTAAAGAGGGGCGGTGTGGGACCCAGAAAAAATGGGGGCGTTGTGTAGAGGCTTGAATTTAAAAGTAGGTAAAACAAAGGGGGTGCCAACATTTTTTTTTCAAGGTAAGTAGACAAAATAAGTTTGGGAACCCCTGTGTTAGAGCCTGCGCTTATTTTTATAGAATTAGCGAACGAGCAAACAGGTTACCTGATGGAAAGCGCCCATGGACACTCGCAACATCAGTAGTATTGCAGGTGCGTTGCCGGCCGTTTAAAATAAGATGACCAAATTCCGTAGGTCCTCCGTCTCTGATACACTAAGTGGATCTTAATTTAAACGGGGCTTGAGCGTTCACTCTGCAAATGGAGTTTGCTCAGCAATACAGTGATTGGCGGAGGTGTTTGCTGACGATACCGGTGCCTTACCTTAATGAAACGTCAATATCCATTACTTGACTACAAGTGGTTCACGTAAATTGACGCCAGGCAGGTAATAAATTGACTTGCACAAGTGAAAACGAAACAGCAGGTGCAGGCAGACTGCAGGCGTTCGCCGGCGCGCTGTAGATAAAAAGAAATAGAGAGAGGATATACATTCCTCCACCAAGCCACATTGGACGTCTAATCTTTGTCCGTCTTACGATTTTTCGATAAGGTCACGTAAACTACATGTTTAACATTTTTCGACGACTTCTGTGGCTCAATTGGTGAGTGTGTGGCAGCTCAAGCCGGTGGTCGCGGGTTCGAATCCCGCCGACGGAACAAAAAGTTTTTCAATGTTCCCGGGTCTGGATGTGTATTAAATATGTGTATAATATAATAAAAATCTTAAATATATGTATAGTATAACAGTATTAAATATATATTTCCGTTGTCTGGTACCTGTAACACAAGTCCTTCAGGTACTTAGCACGGGGCCAGACTGACGTGGTGTGAAGCGTCCATAGATATTATTATTATTATTTTGTAAGCATCCCAAAAAAGTCCACAACAAAATACAGTACGACCTCGTACGTACCCAAACTGGCAGACTTTTTGGAAGTCGTTTATTTTTGAACTCTTTTGATACTAAATATTATTTTTATTTATCCATTAAATACATATTATTTTGATTGTCGTTATTGTTAAACCCCCTTCGATGTTTAATTATTTAGAAGACATTAAGGGCCTTGCCTACGGAGAATCCGTAATTTACCGAATTTAGAGCCTTATAAACTCATAATTTGAAAGCTACAGAGTTATAATAAAAATACAGAAATAATCTTCTATATAACAACATTCCTTTCCACGTTTTAAATATTCTATTTTCGTTTATTATATTCATGATATCAGCTTCCAAAGTAAAGCCAATTTATTAAAATTCAAGCATACATTCAGCATTTCCTTGGTATTTAGAAATTATTTTTATTTGAAACACATGCCAATAGATCGACAATATCATAAACTACATATTCCCCGTTTTAAATTTTTTTAGGTTACTTTGGAACTAAGATAAGTAAAAAAAATAGGGTTTTGGTGCGATCTCGGCAACGCGGTAAATGTATGGCCATGGTCGTTTGCTCAGGGGACGGCCTTAAACAAAGGAGACAAGATCGTATTCACAACCCTACACAATCAATACCCTATCTCCTAACAATAAAGTTGACGTTTGTTTCACATTGCGGTATATTACCTACAAGACAAGGCAATTCAATACGTACTCTGCAAAAACGATATTCAACTCTATGTTGTTGTTACAATAAAGATGACATTTGTTTGACGGTGGCGTATAATGATGTAAGATAGTATTGACGTTCGAGTATACCGCGACGAGGGTAGACATGGAACTTGTGCGAGATAAATCTTTTAACTTTTATTTGTGATAAAAGCCCATTGGAAAAACATTGCTAGATGATCCGGTATACTTCTTATCACTTCCCTTCTAATAAACCGTCCCTGATGCCTGGACTTCCAAGAATATTTCAAGACTAAAATCAGCCAAATCGGTTCAGCCGTTCTCGGTTTTACGGAGACTAACAAAATTTTATGGCGGCATGGGTCGCTAGACCCATTACGTCCCGGGAAAGGTTTTCAATCAGTCTTTAAATTGCTGAAAATTTTCTTGATTAAAAGTGCTTTAAGTTTGATTTTTTAAAAGTTTAATTTCTAGATGCTAAACTTAACTTTTTGCTGGCTATTTAACTTCTTTATTGTAAACGACAGTTTTAAACTTATTTTCCACTAAGATGGAAAACTGAGTCCGTCACTTCAGTGTTTGAGTCTTATCACAATATACGAGTATGTAATGTACAGTAGACTATCTTCGAACTAGACCGCCTAAAATTATCGAATACATTTGCATATTTTCTTTCAGTTGCTGTAGGTTCAACAATGGAAAGCCACAGAGAAACATCACCAGACCATAATATAAAGCAAGATTTTTGATTAAAGGTCAGGCCGAAGCCCCTGTAGGCTATACTGTATACAGCATCTAAAATGGCTACGGGCCATAGCCATTTTAGATGCTGTATAATACGAGTATTATTATTATATCGCGCCGGTCTAAAAAACTTGGAGTTTTGTTTCGTTACATGGCTAAATTTATCATTACATCAAGCGTATCCAAAACTTGTCACTTTATTATGAGATTTTAAGGACACGGCTACGGGCTAAGTTTATGTACTGTCTTAAATTTATACTGTGGTTACCCTCGGCTATGATCAGCTGTTTGCTTTAGGTTTAGCTCGCCTTCCTTAAACATTTGGACTAGGAATTTGCAATGGCTAAATAAAGAGGACAGTTTGTCTTACTTCGGTTTCTACTTGCTGTTTCTGTCAATAAGATAACATTAAAGCTTATATTAATAAGCCGCTCTTGTAGCTAAGAATATGTTCAAGATTCTTAAGATGCAGTTTGAAGTTTTATAATCGTACTTATTACACGTACGTGTTCAACGGAGTGCGCAAACGAAACTCGGCTGCCGTCAAACTGTTCATTGAGCGGCTATTGAGTGTGTGCACCTTAACTTAAGTGCCACACGGTATTGATTTTAGTCTTAGGCCGGTATAAATAGTCAGTACTCAAGATGCATCTCGGTCTCAAGACGCGGTTCGGCTCTTATGATTGGTCCAAATTTTGACAGCCAACCAATCACAGAGCCTGAACCGTGTCTTGAGACCAAGATGCATCTTGAGTACTGACTATTTATACCGGCCTTAAAGACGATATTAAGACGCTGAGAGCGTCTAAAACATAATGGGTAGTGAGTAGGAGTGTGAGAGCGGTTTATTAACCAGCCTAACCGATTCAGCATTGCCCAAAAAAATTCTTTCATTGGACACTACTAATAAAATTAGGTATAGTGAGTGTGACAAAGTGCCTGGCAAGTGCGCCATATAGCTATTTTTCCATACTGGAATTGGAATTGGAAATCTCCAATCAGCAGTAAGGAAAAATAGGTAGGTATATAGCGTACTTGCCGGGTAGGCGCACTTTGCCACACTGTATAATAATACAGTTTTTGATAAAAAAATATCAAAATAATTACGAAGGTACGTGATTATTATATTTTTATCAAAATAATTTAAAAATTTAAAATGATAGTATATAATATGTCTACATTTATGCTATACGTGGGAGAGCCATGCTTTGGCACGGATGGGTCGGCTCGACCGGAGAAATACCACGTTCTCACAGAAAACCGGCGTGAAACAGCGCTTGCTCTGTGTTTCGCCGAGTCAGTGAGTTACCGGAGGCCCAATTCCCTACCCTCCCCTATTCCCTTCCCTTCCCATCCCTACCCTCCCCTAGTACCCTATTCCGTCTTAAAAGGCCGGCAACGCACCTGCAGCTCTTCTGATGCTGCGAGTGTCCATGGGCGACGGAAGTTGCTTTCCATCAGGTGGCCCGTTTGCTCGTTTGCCCCCTTATTTCATAAAAAAAAATTCTTTGATATTGTTTAGACTTTAGACAATTTTGATTACCGCGAGTAAACATTAGAAATCAAAAGATACCGTTATAACATCGCCAACGCAGCAAACGAGATTTATTTAAATGAAAATTTATTCCTTTTTCGTTCCAAATAATTAATTATATTGGTTGGGGCGAAATTGTTTTTTATTTGAACAAAATTCCAATTTCGCTTCGTTTTATGAGTTTAATCTGTAAACAAACATGGCGGCGGCAATTTAGAGAATGAGCTATTTCAATCGGTCGGATAATCCGCTGAGCATATTACGGATTGCCGTCGTCTACGCGGGCGTTATAAGCCGCACAAATTGACAGGGTGATCTCCTTACCTTTATTACTTTTCTTCGCTTAGAGACAACAGTTTTTGTAGTGGTTTTAATTTTCTGTGAAAAATTGTACGAAAATACAAATCATGACATACCTTATCCATAATATTAATACTATAAATGCGAATGTGTCTGTCTGTCTTTTTGTTTTGGTAAGCAGATACTTTGAGTCTCGGGAAAGGACATAGGATAGTTTTTATTCCGGATAAATGTGCGGCTACTGCGCGATAAGCGAATTTTGGTGCAACAGGAGAGTCTATCTGCCGGACTCATGGATCAATGTTAATAACATAACTGTTTAATGAAATGAAGATTTTGACATAAACATTATTTGTCAAACTCTTCATTGAGTTAAATTATCATTAAACTCTTACTCCTACACTCAAAGTGGAACATTACTTAACAATGTAATTTTGACATACGCCCCATACATTATCTGTCAAACTCTTGATTTAATTGAAGGTTAATCATAATTAAATGTATCTGAGTACGGCGGTTAGTGCTGCAGTGTGTCAATTAACAATATAAATAAATAAATCAAAATTTTCTACTAGATAAAGCATGCACAAGCATGATTAATTTATCAAATTTATTTAGTTTTAAGCAGTAATCGCCTCTACGGCGTAGGCCTCCCCTAAATCTTTTCAACACTCAATCAACAATAACCTAAATCAAATACATACTACATTAGTACGAGCCAAATAACACCAATTAAAAGATCAATATCCTCCGTAGCCAATACTCGTGTTACACAAAGGGCCTGATTGCGTCGGGTCGTCGGGTCGCCACTGGCATTCAGTGTTCATTACCGACCCGACCTCGCTGAAACAATATCAGACATTTCTAGGACTCTATTTAGTAAGTAGATCCGAATGAATAATTATTGGACAGAAATAAGCCACGTACAGTTTTAAGATTGTCCAAAACTATGCTTTGCGCGCGTTTAACATTCCTAAAATTTTAGAGCTTGTGAGTATTTCCATAGTAAATAACTAACGCAGAATAACATTGTTGATAATATAAAAATATGCAGAACAATAAAAATAATGATAAATTGGCATATTAGAAACATAATATTTTTAATAGAGGCGTTATATCAATTAACTAGTATTCATATATTCATATTCATATTTCTTTATTTGCTTCAAAAGTGGTACATTTTGGTGTTACAGTTATGATAGTCTTTCCATGATCACACTTTTCACTAATAATATAGCATGCAAATTTTTCAGCACTTATTCTAAAAACATTAATTTCCATTTAATTACATTTTATTCTATAAATAATTTAAAATAACACAAAAATTAATACAACATTAAAAATAATAAACCCATAATGTCCTAATCTTACGGGCTAATAATATTACATTCATTCAAATTTCAATTGATTTCAAAATAATGATTCAATGTCAATAATATGAGTATGTGATATTTTAACAATAATATTTAATGTCAAAAGTATAATCATCAGATTTAATAAAATATGAGTAATAACTCATATAGGAATTTTGTGATAATATAACATAATAATTATAATAAAATAAATTAATACATCATTCAAAATAATAAACCCTTACATGTCCTAATCTTACGAGCTAATAAAATTACATTAATTCAAATTTCAATTGATTTCAAAATAATAATTCAATGGCAAAATAATTCAACGTCAATAATAATACAATGATTTCAAAATAATAATTCTATGTCAATAATAATACAATTAAAATATATTTTAACAATAATTTTTAATGTCAACAGTATTAAAATCATATGATTTTATTACTCATTTAGGAGTTCCGTGATAGAATAATAATTTTTTACCTTAAGCCATTTTATAATTTCTTTTTTAAATTTATTGTAAGGTAGGGATTTTAAGGTTGTTGGGGTAGCGTTATAGGCCTTTATGCACATGGCATAATATTCTTTTTGATAAAGACTCGTTCTGGGAATGATATCTAATACTAAACGTTTGGGTTTCCTTTTAGTTCTCGGGTAAATTTCACTAGCCTCTGTAAAATAAGCATATTGAATTTTTACGAAGTTGACTAGTTCATATATATATAAAGGCAAGGAAGCATCATAATATTTAATTTTTTAAATAGAGGCTTACATAACTCATATGAGGGCTTACCACATATGGCCCGTACACATTTTTTCTGCGCTATAAATGCTTTATTAATGTCAGTTGAGTTCCCCCAAAGTAATAGTCCGTATCTGAGTACTGAGGCCACATATCCACGGTATGCCGAGAGTACAGTTGGTAAGGTTGTTATTTGCCTCAGTCTATGTAGGACATACACGTAACTATTTAATATTTTCTTGCATACATACTCTATGTGGGCCTTCCAGTTAAGATTTTCGTCAATATAAATACCCAAGAACTTAGTGTTGTGCACTTTTTGAATGTATTTATCTTTGTAATTAATATTTGTAAATAATATTCAGATCATTTAGTTTAGTACCGTAGTTATGAAATTGTATATAATTTGTCTTAGTCAAGTTTATATTTAGGTTATTTTTATCAAGCCATTCTACTACTTTTTTAATTGTATTATTAATTTCAATGTCAATATTTTCCTTACTATTTATTATTATTGATATGTCATCTACAAATAGAATATTTTCATAGTTAGTAATGTCAGGCAGATCATTTATATAAAATAAAAAGAATAGTGGACCAAAGTACACTGCCTTGTGGAACTCCTGTATCGTTGACTTTATATTGTGATTTAGATGATTACAGTATATTTTTATTATTTATAGATTTTATTTCCACATATTGTCTTCTATTAGCGAGGTAGGATTTAATCCAGTTTAGAGCTGGGCCTCTTATACTTAAATCTTCTAATTTATTTATTAGGATATTGTGGGATACAAAATCAAATGCCCTACTCATATCAAAGAAAATACCTATAACCGATTTATTTTTATTTAGATCAGAAACTACGGCATGCTCCAAAGTTGACGTTGCTAATATCGTTCCCTTGTCGTTCTGAAATCCAAACTGGTTGTGTTTAATTATATTCATCTTTTTTATGAAAGTCATTAGTCGCTTGTACATAACTTTTTCAAAAATTTTTGCCAATATTGGTATGACGGATTGGACGATAATTCTCAACTTTTGATTTATCTCCTTTTTTGTGCATCGGCTTTACAATTGATATTTTTAATAATTCTGGAAAACAACCAGTTTCAAATGATAAGTTAATAAGATGTAAAATAATTGGAGCTAACTCTTTTTTGCAATACTTAATGATTTTCGTAGATACACCATCATAACCTTCAGCATAAGTATTTTTTAGTGAACGAATTACACTATCAATTTCAGTTAAACTACACGGAAATAAGAAGATTGAGCTGAAAATACGTTTGCTATTTGTGTTTCTCAATGTCACGTTATTATTATTATTATTTTGAAATGTTTAAGATTCTCCTTTACGGGGTTTAGCTAAAGTTGCGGGCTTGTGGCCAAGCAACTTCAGGTAAGTTCAGGTGAGTAGTTAATTTATTGACAAAAATTTTCTAACGATCCTACAAGTATTTAAAATAACTGCTTTTTGCAGGGTTATGTATGTGAGTGGGTGAATGTCGAGTGTTTTGAGGCTATTGTGTAGTGTTTTGGGAATAATGCCAGTGCTGGAGATGATGATTGGTATAGTCTTGACTGTGGTAGCTTTCCATTGTGTTTTCAATTCGATTGTCAAGTCTACATATTTAGTCATTTTGTTCGTATTATTATTATCAGTCAAATTAGTCAGATAGTTATTAAATTCGTTAGCTATGTATTATTATTATCGTATCGTATTATTATTATCAATCAAATTAGTCAGATAGTTATTAAATTCGTTAGCTATGGCAGTTGGATTAGTCATTATTGTACCATTTAATTCATTTTTTATGTCCTTTATGATGTCGTAGTAGTTATTGTCATTTTTTTCATTATTTATCAATTTCCAAGAGGCTTTACATTTATTTTTAGTAGTACGTACATAATTGTCATTAAATATTCGTTGTGAGACATACACGCATTTGCGTAATATTTTAGAGTATGTTATATATTTATTTTTATTGTTATTAGTTTTGTGTTTATAAAACATGTATCGAAGTGATCTTTTAGTTATACAACTCGTTTTTATTCCTCTCGTTATCCATTTTATTTTTTTATATTTATTTGTCATTTTGATTCTTTTTAACGGAAAACACAATTTGTAAAAAAGTAGAAAATCATCGTAAAAGGCATTCATTGCATCATTTATATCCGTTTTAGCAAAAAAATAGCTAAACGTTAGCTGACTGAGATAGTAACGGAACTTTTCTATGTTTTCTTGACTATAGTCACTCTTGTATATAAAATATGTTGATGGAGTGTATGTAGTGTATGGCACATTCTTAAGAGGTATGTGTAACATTTGAGCTGTATTATGATCCGAAAGAGCTAGTTCTAACAATGAACTTGAAGCGTCACTAACGTTGCTTATTATGTGATCAATGCACGATTGCTGTCTCGTTGGTTTATTAATGTGAAGCGAGAGGTTGTAATTTTGTAAAAGAGATTTCAAATCGCATGTAGCTCTACTTTGTTTTAATGTATCGATATTTAAGTCTCCGGCTAGTACTAATCTTTTTTTTGTAAATTTTAGCAGTTCAAATAACAAAGAATCTAATTTGCGTAGGAATAAGTTCACATCAGAGTTAGGGGTTCTGTATAAACAAATAACAATTATACCACATGAAATAAGCTCAAGCCCACAACACTCAAAATGTTTGTCCTCGGCATATTTGTTTTTAATAAATGGTAAGTCTTTATATATAATACTATTTTTTACAAAGATGCAGACACCACCTCTTTTACTATTATTTGTTCTACAAAATTTTGACGCTATTTTATATCCGTGTAATCTTACATTTGCATTTTCGTTGTTTAAAAAAGTCTCTGAGAAGCAAAATATATCGGGAATTTGATTTTGAGATAGTAACTGTGTAATCGTAACATTTAGTATATCTTGTTTTGAGTTTGGTCCAGCAATGTTCTGATGTAGTAACCTATAGGTTGTCGTTTTGTGTAATATGAATTTACCTCATTTTTAGGACTGAAAAAACAGCTGATCATTGCTTCTTTTTGAGTTATTTTTGTAGAAAAGTAATATGGTATTGTACCCCTTTTTGGTTTATCTAAGATATTTACAGATGAGTTATTTAAATGGCCTAAGCTACAAGTTTTAAAAGTTTGATAATTTTTCCACTTATAAATTAATGATTTATTACACAAATATTTTTCATTATAGTCAAATTTATCAATGGCAAAATTGAGTTTCATGCAATAATTATCAGTGGCATTGTAATGTAAGAACATAGCATTTGGGAAATATTTACAAGTTAGTTTTAGCATATTGTTAAGCTTAAATTCATTAAGTGAAATATTGTTATTAATACCTAATACAAGTACTGGACAAGGTAAGATTTTAAGAGCGTTACTTAATTCTACCATAACCTCAGTAGGATTTTTATCATATTGTCCCAGTGATAGAATAATGCGATCCTCCTTCGAGTATTGATATAAATCACATGATTTAATAATTTGGCTTGATGTTGCTCCCGGCTTTATAAACGATGTTGTGTCGTATTTCTCATAATTAGAATTTTCTCTTGATTTTTTCAGTTTCAATGCTAAGTTTCTACATTGTTCTCCGCCAAAAATATACAAAGTTTTCTGTTTAGGTTTTCCTGTATTAGCCAACTCCTCCTTTGTTTCTCTTTGGCAATGTTCTGCAGATAAAGTAGACTGATGTATAGGAAAATCATCTTCAGATTGGTTGTGATTGTTAGGTAATATGGCATTAGATATATTGTTAGGCGCCTGCACTTGCGCATTTCGAGTCGATGAGATTTGATCCATTTGTTTCGATGTATTCGCACCTTGTCTTGAGGGCTCATTCTGTATGGTATCCGTTATCAGATTGCGATTGCTGTCTTGTATCGAGGACCTTCTCTTTTTTTTAGCTGTTTGTAGTTGCTTTTTGTGTAATTTCTTCGGACTATTACATATTTCTCTGAGCGTGTTAATTTGTTGGGTTTGTTGAGAAATTATTCGTTTTAATTCATTGTTTTCAAGAATGACATTATCCAATTCGTCCCGTGTACTGCTCAACTGATTTTTTAGTTCATTAATTTCATTTTTCATTTCATCCATTATATTATAATAGTTATGTAAACCTGTAGATAGGTCTAGGCTTCTTGTATCAAACTCATTATCCGTTGTGTTTAACGATGAATTAGAGATCTCTGACTCCATTGATTTTGATTTAGGAACTGTTTTTTTCCTGAAGGTAATGATAGTGGATAGATCTTCAAGAGACATGATAATATCAGTTTAATTATTTCTTTTACAAACACACAACGCCCTCTCTTGTATAATTTATTTAATATTAGATTAAGTCACCAGTTAACTCAACTAGCGCCCTCTATATGTGCGGATCAAATTTTTATACGGCGTACTTTATGTCGACTAGTGTTATTGGCCTCTCTCGGTATGAAGTCTACAACATATTATTTGTTGCCTCAAAAAATTTTTGGTGTGAGGATTCGAACCATGGACTTCTGGCGTTCAGTCTTGTATTCGTCGCACCATGCCACAAGTATTATGACGTCCTTGTTTGAAATTTATGTTCACTTATAGAATAGAGTTACAGATAGTTCGTTGCAAGATTGCACTTTTGATTTTAACACTTTTGATTTTAACAAAATCACTGACTACCCACTTTTTTTGTTTACATGAAAAATATATTTTTATTGTTTTATGCACTTTTTCACTTATAATAGTTTTATTTGTTAATGTTTGTTGTTATTATGATTTATTATCAATTTTGTTCTTTTGTATATATTCACTTTATGATTCATTTAAGAGTTTATTCACTATAAATATTCACTGTTAGTTGGTAAAAATTTTTCCTTTAGTCTTATTATAATAGTTCTTAGTTAAATCTTCTCGCCAACACTTGTGCTAACAAGTCACACTATATCACTTAGAATAAGTAGAGTTCCTTGTACAAATTTCAGAGATAACTATTTTAATCACATTAAATACGCGGAGCCGATGTGACCGTGACGACAGCAGCGCCACTACCACACCACTACTACTACCACACCACTACACTACTACTAGTACTTATATACCCACATAATCAGTGCCGTAAATAGCCTTTTTTGCGCCCTGTTCGAGCTTCTATAACTGCACCCTTGTTTTTTTAACTAACTTCCAAAAAGGAGGAGGTTATTATGTCGGCTGTGGATATTTTTTAGGGTTCCGTCAGGCCTGTCCCACTCGCGCGAATAGGAATCGAACTGTAAGTACCACCCGCGGGTGGCAAATCAGTAGGGACTCACAAGCGAGCGGTGACGCACGCGCACGAGTTGTTCGTTGCATACCTGCGTATAGCGTAACTTATTCGATCGCTATCACAGAATTGATATTAATCTCACAGTGGACAATAAAAAGAAAAGGGCAAAGAAATATTGCGCAGTGTTTAACTGTCTTATCACGGATTGTAAACCAAATTTAACTTTCTTTACTATTCGAAACCTCATTTGTTTACAAAAATAACTAAGTTATACAAACACTTTAAGTAGGTAATATAAGACCGGTTTCAATAATTAAGATACGGTACCTATCGAATCTAAGTACGCGTAACTAGTTACACGCGAATTTATGATAATTAAATCTACATAGTACTAAGACATAATAATACTTATCTTAGATTATTTCGAGTTAAATAAAATGTAGTTAATTAAATATAAAGATTATAATATTATTTTGAAAAAGAGACAACCCTGATTTCTTCAGAAAAGGTACGAGTTATGCGATAGAAAGAGAGCGGAGATGTAGGCAAATATAATTGTAGGCACCTAGCACTGCGCGGTCGGAATTTGAACTTTATAGTATCGTAGCATGAGTCGTTAATTCTTTAAACGGGTTTCGCCAGTGGGAATTCTGTTGGTACAACTAATATAATATATTCTGTGGTTCCGTACTCAAAGGGTAAAAACGGGACCCTATTACTGAGACTTCGATGTCTGTCCGTCTGTCCGTTTGTCTCCAGGGCTGTATCTCAAAAACCGCTATAGCTAGACTTCTGAAATTTTCACAGATTGTGTATTTCTGTTGCCGCTACAACACGCTAACAAATACTAAAAATAAAATAAAGTAAATATTTAAGAGGAGCTCCCATACAACAAACGTAATTTTTTTGGCCTTTTTTGCTAGTAGTCAATAAAGGCACCAGATAGGCACTTGAAATTTTCACCAAATTCTTAATTTTATTTGTACTTTAATAATTAATAATAAAATAAAAATATATATTTAAGGGGGGCTCCCATACAAAAAACACACGGTATTACCACATAAGATGATGACTGACAGCTGTCAAAGGTGCAAGTAACATCGTCTCTGTATCTTTATTAAATTAAAAATAAGAAAAGCTATCGTTTGTGTTGAAAATTTCACCAAGTTACAACAACATCCATATACGCCCGTACAAGTGTTTTCAACAAAATTCGTGGGACTGAAGCAAAGTTGTGAGTAACTACCGATAAGTGCGCCTCAAAACCATTTTTGGCAATGTAATGCACTCAAATTTCACACGAAACCACAGCAATACTACTTCAAACCTCTCAGCATCTGAAGAAGATCATCCACAATCAAAATAGCCGTGTTGATCAAAGCAAGTCATACACTACGATTCGCCGGTCACCTAAAATCGGTTATCAACAGCCAAAATTTCAAAAAAACAATTGTCAACAGCTGACACTGTACACTTTTTTACAAGTTATCAATCAGGAATTTACTAAAGTTTCTCATTAATTATTGATGATTCCATACTGAAGTCTGAACATTCAACGTGACATCTGTCAAAACTGGCACAAGAGACGTGCTGTCATAGACAATAAATTTTTCAACTTGATCACAGATAATCTAGATCGTGCACCACAGACAAAGAATAAGTTTCTACGTTATCGTGCACTGTGGCGTAGATAATAAAAAGAAGAAGATATACACAGCGGATACAAAATTCCTCACCACAACTTTTGCAATATGAACTGCTCAGACTGTCTTCAATTGTGCAAAAATGAAGAGCATAATATAACGTGCACAAACAAAAGCTGTAGGAAAACTTTCCACTTATTATGCGCAAATGCTACAAGCTTAAAAACAGACCAGGTAAAATCCTGGATTTGCCCAGCATGCCAAGCTACCACCAAAAAAGGAGGTGATAACACCCACACCCCCTGGCGGGCTCATGAAAACAATGTTACACAACGTAAAAAGGCTAACAAACCTATGATGCAAAACAACGACTCGGAATTTACGGATGTTACCTTACAGAGAGTTATAAATGAAGTTCGCCTCCTGAGACAAGATATGGCAACCTTAAAATCGGAAATCACTGAGCGGTTTGACACTTTGACCTCAGCATTGTTAGACCATGATACTCGAATAAGTTTGCTGGAGGAACAACAAAAAGAAAACCTATTGTTGAAAGCACGCATTACAGAACTGGAACAAAAATTAAACGGGCGAGCACAGTCTGCCCTTAAAACTGAGCTAGAAGTTTTAGGGTTAACCGAAACCCCAAACGAAAACCCATGTCACTTAGCCAAAACCCTTGCTCAGAAAATAGGCATAACCCTCGAAGAGCAGGACCTCGACCAAGTGGTTCGAGTTGGCCCTAGGTCAAATGAAGATAATATACCTAAAGATCGTAGCTCACCACGTCCCTTTGTGATCTCTTTTACACGACGGATAAAGCGTGATGACTTCCTTAAACAAGTTAAGAGTCGTCGTTCTCTCGAAAGTTCGGATATTGTAGGTTGTGGACCAAACAGAAAAGTCTATATCAACGAAAGACTTACGAGATCCAACCGTCAGTTATTTCGTACCGCCAGAACCTGGACACGCGACTACGGCTTTAAATTTTGCTGGGTACACAATGGTACTATATACATCAGGAAAAAAGAAAAGGCGCCTGCAATTCAAATCTCTTCTACGGATGTCCTACAGAAGCTTACCAATGCAGACAAGACCACTACTGGATCGTCATAATTTATTCAATTTATTCCATAAGCTTAAATCAGATTTTTTTGCGTTGCTATCTTGTTTTAATTTTTATTTTAAATGTTTAAAACTAACTTTACACATCTCCAAAACACACCTTCATCCTTTCGTCAACACTCATCTACACTCACCTGTAGCAGACACAAGTGCCAAAAATTATTTCAGTAACCTAATAAGGAATACTATAAAACTCAGAACTGATCTTATCAAGGGCTGAAAATTACCCTGATTCGCGGAGGTCAACTTGGCAGGTTAATCAATAAAACAATAGATCGATTAACACACAATATTATACTGTCATCACAATACTCCTCTTAACAAAACTCCGTTACGCCTATATAAAAATCATTCATACAACCGATAGCGCGATCTAGGAGCACCTTAGTGACATCTATCGAATACATCATGTAACTAAATCTATATGAATAACATTCGGGCAATCGATAGCGAGATCTAGGAGGACCTTAGTGTCATCTAGTGAACACAATATGAAATTATTTTTCTTAACAATTTAAATTGGCACTAACATACCGCCCACCAAGGACATATTGCTAGATGTCCTTTAATATGAAAAACATTGAGCAACTACAAATAGTTAACATATTTTGACTCTAAACTTAGCCTTAACAAATTGAACTGAGAAACAAACTCCAAAAGTAACAATTATACCTAAAGGTACCATTTTAACACATATCATAGATATTATAGCACAATGAAATAATACAAAGAATAAACAAGTACAGTTACATTTTACACTGTCAACGGCAATAAAATCAATTTTGACGCCGGACGTTTGAAAATCGAATTTCCAGTGCGTATCGAGACAACACGCGTAATTCCATCCGGTCCAGGATGCTTTTGCTCTACCTTACCTATTAGCCACTTGCCAGGTGCCATATCATCCTCCTTAACCAATACGACGTCTCCCACCGCTGGCTCAGGAGTTCTCTAACTCCATTTATAACGTTGCAGAAATTGATTAAGATAGTCCTGAGACCAACGCCGCCAAAATTCTTGCATCATGCGTTGGCTTAGTTGCCATCGCTTTAGAGACGTTACATTAGATTTTTCGTAATTAAAATCGGGAACCACAACTAACGGTTCTCCAATCAAGAAATGACCTGGTGTTAGTATGGTAAGCTTGTCCTGGTCCTCAATATCGAATTGAGACAACTCTCAATCTGGGCGAGTACCGTAATCATCTCTTCAAATGTAAGCGTAGAATTTCCTATAACCCGCTTGAGATGATACTTAGTGGACTTTATTCCTGCCTCCCAAAGTCCACCAAAATTTTGGCGCACGTGGTGGAATGAAATGCCACTCTGTGCCACAGTTGGCTAGTTCTTCTGCTAGTTCGGGATGACATGTCCCTTTTTCGTGGTCAAACAAATGTGACAACTCCCGAGCGGCTCCTACGAAATTAGTCCCGTTGTCACTATGTAATTCAGCACAGCGACCACGTCGAGCCACAAATCGCTTGAAAGCTGACAAAAACCCTTGAGTGGACATGTCACTAACGGCTTCCAAATGCACCGCTCTAGTTGCCATGCATATAAACAAAGCAATGTATCCTTTATAAGACTTGTTACCTCGGCCCTTTGATACTCTGATGCTTATGGGGCCAGCATAATCCACTCCACTACTTAAGAAAGGTTTACTAGGCGTCACACGGGAAATTGGTAACTGTCCCATCAGTTGTGTCGTGGCCCTTGCTGCATATCTAATGCATTTGACACATCCTCGCACAAACTTTTTACAGAGCAACTTAACCCCAATGATCCAATATTTGGACCTTAAATAAGTAACCATCATTTGTGGACCTCTATGCATAGTTTTCTTGTGGGCGTCATCTATTAAAAGGTTAGTTATAAAAGATTTTTTAGCTAATAAGATAGGATGTACACTTTCATAACCCAATTTTGATAATTCTAATCTACCTCCGACTCTTGTAATCTTCCTTTATTATCCAAAAATATATTCAACGCTTTTAAACTACTGCTTTTAATTTCTTTTTTATTTTTCAGATCCTTTAATTCATCTTCAAACCCTTCTTCTTGGCTTCTTTTTATACTAATTTCCAAAATACTTTCTGATTCTTCTCTCGACAAATACTGCTTATTTTTTTCACATCTATTGACTCCTTGTTTTGTTATGTTTTTTGCAAATCTACGACAATAAGCTAATACTCTGACCATCTTGTTTAGTGAAGAGAACTTATTCCAAAACAAAACATCAAATGTTATAGTGTGCGATTTAATTTCTTCTAAATTTGTTATAAGATATTTTGGCTTTTTATAATCTATAACTTGATCCCTAAGAAAGGCCGGACCATCCCACCATAAACTAGTGCACTCTAATTCTGAAGGGGGAAGGCCACGAGACGCGCAATCTGCCGCATTTAGTTTGGATGGTACGTGGGACCAATGATGCGAATCTAATGTGGTCAATATATCTGAAACTCGGTTGGCCACAAAAGTTTTCCAACGGCTCGGGTGACCATTCATCCAGGCTAAAACCACTTCGCTATCTGTCCAAGCATGCCAGTCTACCTTTGGTATCTCCAAAACTTCACCAACTTCTCGAATTAATTTCGCGAGCAACGTCGCTCCACACAATTCTAATCTAGGAATTGAGACTTGTTTTATAGGTGCTACCTTCGTTTTAGAAGTGATTAAACATACATTTATGTGACCCATTGTGTCAACTGCTCTGAGATAAACCACCGCTGAGTACGCCATTTTAGAAACGTCCGAAAACCCGTGCAGCTCTAACTTCACCGTGTTCGAGCTAGTGTGTGACCAACGTAGAATTCTTATTCGAGTCAACGATTCCAAATCAGTATAGTAAGTATTCCATTCTTTTAACAATGTACTTGGAATTGGTTCATCCCATTCTAAGCCAGCTAACCACAATTTTTGAATGAATATCTTGGCTAGTACAATGGTTGGGGCTAACCAACCCATTGGATCAAATAATCTTGAAATATTTGATATAATTTTTCTTTTTGTTACAGGTGCTGCTGTCGGCGTGAGATCCAGGGAGTATTGGAAAACATCATCGTTGGAGTTCCAGGTAAGTCCCAGTATTTTAGTTACATCGTCCATTTTTATTTTTAATAGTTTATCAGTTCCCTCATCACTTTTTATTTTATTTAATAATTCTTTACTGTTACTGTTCCACTTTTGTAATTGAAACCCCCCTTTTCCTAATACTTTACTAATTTCTGTATATATTTGAAATGCTTCTTCTATATTCTCAGCTCCGCACATAAGATCATCGATATAGAAGTCCTTCATGATTATGTCTTTGATATGTTCCTTTTCTTGACATTCATCTCTAGCTACTTGTTGCAGCGCTCTAACTGCCAGATATGGTGCCGATGCAGTACCAAAAGTAACGGTAAGTAATTCATATTTTTCAATTGTGTCTTTTTCTCTCCACAGGATTCTTTGTAAATGTGTATCGTCCCGGTTCACTAATACTTGCCGATACATTTTGATTATATCACTTGTAAGACATATTTTGTGTCTTCTCCATCTAATAAGAATATGCCGAAGTTCCATTTGTAAAGTAGGGCCCACTAATAAATTGTCATTTAACGACATCCCGTTTGAACCTTTACAGGACGCATCAAATACCACTCGGACTTTGGTAGTATCCTTTTCTTCCCTAACAACGGCATGGTGCGGTAAGTAAACTGCATTTTTACTATTTACTTTATCTTCAGTCACTTTCTCCATATGTTTCAAATCTATATATTCTTCTATAACGTTTTTATAATCTTCTTTCAATTTAGGATTTTTAGTTAATCTTAATTCTAAACCTTTCAGCCTTTTTTCAGCAATAGTTTCGGAATCACCTACAATAGATACAACGCTGTTATCACGCACAGGTAATCTCACGATATATTTGCCTTCTTCATTTCGCGTTGTAGAAGAGGCAAATATTCTTTCACATTCAAGCTCTTCATCCGTCATTATTCGTTTTATTCCAGCAGGCTCGGCTTCCATTTCCCAAAACCTTCGCAGCAACTCATCATCTCGGACGGTAGTGTGCATAGCCGTAATATGCGAGTAAGTATTACATGAATCAATTTCGACTAGTCCAGACAATACCCAGCCAAACATTGTTTCCTGTGCCAATAATGTATTGCTTGTATTTTTCTTTATACCTTCTTGAATAGCTTGGCTGAATACTTCAGCACCCAGTAAAATATCTATCTTACTGGGTCTGAAGTACTCAGGATCCGCTAATTATTGATCTTCTTTCAGATCCACCCATTCCACACGAGCCACTTTCACAGCTGGTAGCAGGGCTGTGATTGAAGTTAAAACATGGGCGTTTATTTTTAACTGGAATTTTGGGTTGAGCCTTGATTTGATCTTAAGTGCTACCATCGACGTAGTAGTAACATTCTTATTGCCGTCCACCCCGAAAACCGTGCGTTTAGATGGCGTTTTCTTTAAACCTAAGTATTGGACCATAGACTCTGTTATGAAAGAACTCTGGGAGCCTTGATCCAGCAATGCTCTTATTATCCGATAGTGTCCTGTTTTTGACTCGGCTTCTACTAGCGCTGTAGTTAGCAAAACAGTTTTCTTTCTATTATCAATTGAATGACACGACACTATTGGACTCACTTCAGACGATTCTTCTTGGGTGCTTGAAATGACCTTGTCTCCGCGAACATCATGTATTAATGTGTGATGACGACGTTTGCACTCCTGGCACCTGACATTACTCTTACTAGATTTTACCGAGTGATTAGAGCCAGACATCTAAAGCATAAACCCTTATCCTGAACGAAATTACGCCCGCTACCGACAGATTCTTTAACAAATTTTGGACAGTACTGAATTTTATGATTATTATCAGAACAATATACACAAAATACATTCAATTTATCTTTGAACACATGAAAAGACTGAACGTGCTTTGGTTTTCTATCTGGTTTTTCATCCAAATTTTCTAATCCTCTAAATCTACCAGTTAAAAAATCACAAAAATAGTCAAATGTTGGTAAATCATCACCTTGTTCTGATGACAATTGTAATTCCCAAGCCTTTTTTGTATCTTTATCTAATTTAGCACTTACTATATAAATAATAATTACGTCCCAAGATGACGTGTCTATCCCTATATTTTTAATTGATTGCAAACAATTACGAGTTATATTTAATAGTTTCTTAATCTCAAAAGCCGACTCGGTAGTTATAGATTTTTGACTAAATAAACGTTTTAATGCTCCGTTTGCTAAAAATCGTTTGTTGTCATACATAGATTTTAATTTTTTCCAGCAGACCATGTAATTATCAGACGACACATTACAATTTCTCAATAATTGTTCAGCTTCTCCAGTCAAATATCCTTGAGGTAATACAATTTTTGTGCATCGTCTAATTTACAATTTTTATGTATTAATCCAACAAATAAATCTTTAAAAGTCTGCCATTCGGTGTATTTACCAGAAAATACAGGAATTTTAACCTCCGGCAATTTGAAATTATTAACTTCCTTTTGACCAGTTTCTTTCTTATCATTTGAATCGCTACATAATTTGCTACTATTCAAAGCCTGTATAAGTTGACTTTTCAGTTCAATATAAAACTCGTCAACTTCATCGTAAACACCATCTTTATAATAATTAGAACTTTGTAAATCTGACTTTTTTGTCTGACTTATCATTTTAATATGTGTTGCGTGAAATAATTTCCACAATTGCTCTAATCGTTCTATACGCGTTTCAATATGTGTTGAAGTAAGACGTTCTTTAGGACATTTTTTTAAGTTAGACTTTGCCTTAACAATATTAGACTAACTCTTCTTGAATATCATTAAATGCCTCCATTTCTAATTTTAAACTAACGTGTATTGAGCAAAAGTAGAATTTATTTTAAAGTTATAATTAAATTTAAGTTAATATTAATTTTAAGTTCAAACAATGAAATTAAAAACTACAACTGTTCTTATTCTTCTGAACTTTAGACTATGTTCCTCGTTGTTTTCACAAAATAATTACAAGTCCACGCTTCGAAGTTCAATTATTTCTACTGAACTTTTTTGAAGACGAAACTTGTGCACACAGCACTACATAAACATATGAACGTACTCACGGTTTCACTTCACTCACTGAACTTCTTGGTGACGTCACTCGTCACTGTACTCGGCGCCGTTACCAGGTAAACACCGTACCCAGTACTGCTGCTGTTCTTGACCCTCGGGCCTCGCGTCGCTGCTGCGGATGTCTTCCCACCAGTTCAAGTCAAGCTGCACCACGCTCCAACTGGCTGCTCCTCACCCTGCTTGGCTGCTCCTCCAGGATACCTCTCACCTGGTACCCCACTTGAAGGGGCTGCTCTGGACAGCGATCCACTGCCCAGTAATTTCGACGCGTAGGGTGGTATGGTCACTACCACCGACGACCACTTTACACTCGCGGACTAGACCGTATCCGACTCGACCAAGGACCATGTATATTACCCGTGATTCGCGGAGGTCAACTTGGCGGGTTAATCAATAAAACAACAACTCTTAACAAAACTCCGAAACGCCTATATAAAAATCATTCGTACAACCGATAGCGCGATCTAGGAGCACCTTAGTGACATCTATCGAATACATCATGTAACTAAATCTATATGAATAACATTCGGGCAAGCGATAGCGAGATCTAGGAGGACCTTAGTGTCATCTAGTGAACACAATATGAAATTATTTTTCTTAACAATTTAAATTGGCACTAACAAGGGCTTTCCAATCGTAAATGTCAGACCTAAAACATTCTACCCCGGGAAGCTATCCAAATGTTGCCACATTCTACTGTTTAATATTTATTGTAGCTCACTTTCAAATAAATACATTCTAGCCCGATATGGCGCCGTCACTTGAACTCCTGTTAAATATAGATAGCTCTGCAAGAGTAGAATGTCACAGAATTCCTTACCCTGAAAACTGTGGAGTTGTAATAAACAAATATCATCTAAAGCTTCTACATGTCAACATACGTAGTATCTAACGTAACTTTGATAGTTTCCAGATTATCATGGAAAGGCTTGGCATAGGGTTTGATATAGTGGTTCTTAGCGAGTGCTGGCTAACTGAGTCATCCACGATTAAGAAACTAAACGGTTATACTTCGTATCACACCAGCAAATACATAAATCGTTCGGGCGGTGTAGTAGTCTACGTAAATAACAAATGGAGTCCAAAGGTGCATGAACCAAATATTGAACAGGCAAATGCTCTAGTAGTTGAAATCCCTAATGTAATGACAACAATAGGAATTTATCGCTTTCCGTCCTTTCTCAACCCAGCTTACTTCATCACTTCTTTAGAACATACTTTGAGCTCACTCAAACACAATAAAGGCCTCACAGTTGTTGGTGACCTAAATATTAACATTTTAAACACTAATGATAACGAAGTTAATACATCATCATACCTAAACCTCCTTGCTGAACACGGTCTGATCTCAGCTATAAACGCCCCAACATACGGTCGTACCTGCATAGATCACATTTTCGTGTCTGAAAGAAATATGTCCGAGTCGGTCATTTGTCCCGCCGCTTTAACAGATCACGATTTAATTATGCTAGGTGTAAACACCTCAGACCTAAAACACACAAGGAATCACAGAGTCATAACCAAAATAGACTACGAAAACCTACAAATGGAGGCGAGACTAATAGACTGGAATAATTTACTGGGCACCGCGCCGGCTCTTTCGACGACATTGTGTATAATTTTACATCACATCTAACAAAATTGGTCTCCAAGTACACTAAAACGACTACCCTTAGTCACTCCAAATTTGCTATCCAGCCATGGATGACTCCTGGCTTAATTCGTTGCTCTAAGCACAAAGACAAGCTACATCTAGAGTCAAAACTAGCACCTAACGACCTAACAAAAAGACTAATTTTTACTCGCTACGGTAATTTCTATATAACACTTCTTAGAAGGCTTAAAACCGATTACGAAAAGAGTGAACTGCTAAAAAACAAAGAATGTCCTAAGAAGCTCTGGGACTCCATTAATAATATATCTCACCGCAGAAGTAAAACTTCTTCGGCTTCGGAAAATGAACTGACTAAGATAAAAAAATCCATCTCAGAGTCACTTGACCATTGCAATCATTATTTTTCAACCGTGGGCCAGGTCTTGGCAGATGAAATATGTTCTAAAACTAATGAAAATCAGGAGAGCCTTGCATCTAAATTTCATGTTAGAGGACCTCCCACTTCAAACTCCATCTATTTATCTCCCACTGACATTTCTGAAGTTAAATCATTAATCAAGGGCCTTCCCAATAACAGCTACCCTGGACTAGACGGCATTAGCAATAGAATACTAAAATCTATCGCTGATACTATAGTAGATCCCATTACGACAATTTTTAACAAGAGCCTGGAAACTGGAATTTTCCCAAAAACTTGGAAAACCTCTGTTGTGATTCCAATTCACAAAGGTGGCCCCCAGGATAACCCTGCTAATTATCGTCCTATCTCGCTATTGGGAACAATTTCCAAACTACTTGAACGCATCATTCACCGTAGACTAGTATCATTTCTTAACAAAAATTCTATAATTAATTGCCGACAATTCCGTTTTTAAAAAGGAAAATCAACAGAGGATGCTGTCTCCGCTCTTACAAATAAAATTATTGACTACCTGGATAAAGGTCAACACTGCTTGGGCGTGTTTCTGGATCTAGCAAAGGCGTTTGACACTGTTTCAATACCTATTCTATTAAAGAAACTAGAAGCATATGGTGTTCGGGGTATAGCTTTAAAATGGTTTACCAGCTACTTGACGGGACGGCAACAGTACATTAAAATAGGTGACAAATTGAGTGCTGCTAGACCTATCTCTTACGGCGTCCCACAGGGCAGTATTCTTGGACCGACTCTCTTTCTTATTTATATGAACGATATTGCCTTTCTGCCCTTATCTTGTGCTGAAATCTACTGCTACGCGGATGACACTGCTCTCATTTTTCACATTCCATCAGTGGAATCAGTTTGTCGCGAGACAGAAGGTGGAATGTCACTCGTCACGAACTGGCTAAGTGCCAACTTATTAACTCTAAACACAACTAAAACTAAATTCATGTTTTTCCATAAAACATCTGCTTCAGACTCAACATCCTTAACTACCCTAAAGGTGCATACCCACTCTTGCCTAGTAGCGAAGCCTGTCTGCTGCGACTGTCCCCAAATACAAAGATCACCTGACATAAAATATCTAGGCATAATTCTAGACGAAAAGCTGTCTTTCAAGCAGCACGTTAGCTTGTTGTGCTCTCGTATTAGGAAAATAATTCCAATAATGAAAAACATCCGTAACTTAGTAGATTTTCGTTTGCTCAGAATAATTTATCTAGCATTGTGCCAATCAATAATGAACTATTGTATACTGGTTTGGGGAGGTATAGCCACGACCAATCTCCGCTGAAAAAGCTCAGAGGGCCGTACTCAAGGTAGGATTACACAAACGTCGCAGATACTCCACCACTGCCATATACCGCGACTACCAGATTTTAAGCATTCGTAAACTATACATATTGAGGGTAGCGCTTGCTGTCCACAAATCAGTTCTTGGATCTACACAATATGTCACCTTGCTTAAAAAGAGAAACTTTAGATTACCTGGTAGCTCTGTCAAAACTTCCTTTGCCAAGCGCTTCGCGCCTTTTCTTTCCCGCTTATCTACAATAAGTTGATTAAATTATGCCAACTAGAAAGGTTCCCTCTACGTAAATCTAAGGAAATAATTACAAAAATGCTTCTCAGTACTTCTTACGAAGAAGCTGAAAACATACTAAAGGTTACTGTATAAGATCCCAATTCGTTCAACGTCCGCAAATATTACAATAAAAGCACAACACACACACTCACACACACACACGCACGCACGCACGCACGTATACATGCACACACCCACCATCACTCACACTACACACAATTAATATACTCTTACTTTAATCTTACGTTGTAAACCTACTTGTAAACGTTTTAATAATTTATTAAGTATCAAAGTGTCAAAGTTCTCGAGAATGTTCCTACTGGCCCCACAGGACAGGCTATGCCTAGTGTGGGGATATGTCTTAATCTGAACTTGAATATTGTATTTTTCTGGAAATAAATTATTTGTATTTGTATTTGATTAAACATCTGTTGAACAGTTGTTTTGAGACCATTTTGTACTGAATTTTTCTCTAATCAACTGTTCAACGGATGTTTAAATCTTTTTTAGTAAGACCGACAATGTTTACCTACTTCGCTCTACAGCGGTACGGAACCCTTCGTGCGCGAGTCCGACTCGCACTTGGCCGATTATTTTTACTACGATAAGAGTCTGCCTGATCTGGCTATTTTTGCGCCCCCCAGAGTCTACGCCCTGTGCCTGGGCACCGGTGGCACCGCCCTATTTACGGCACTGCACATAATACACCCACGGCTAAAAACTTTTTTGTGAAAAAGTTAAACACCAGCTTGAGTTTTCACGTTCTATTTTTAAACGTTTAAATCTTTTCTAAGGCTAAAAATTGTAGAGCCACAACAAAGATTGCGCCATGAAAGGTGCCCAAGGCCGCTTTATTTTTATAAAACCTTTTATATAAACACAGCTTATAACATATAAACACACCGTTATATAAATACAGCTTAGTCCTGTTTTACTCGCATTAATTAGACTTTTACCCCACGGGGTATGGTCTTATTTATATTTTTAACCGAGCCAAAGTAGATTACCAAAGTTGTAGCTCTTTGGGGTATTTTGTATCCAAAAAAAGATTACCAAAGTTTAAGGTATTTCGACTCCTAAATATCCCAAGGTATACAACTTCATTAGGTAAAAAATACTGAATTATCTTTAGGGACAAGTTTAAAACTTAAAATAGCCATAAATAAAGAAAAGTAAGTAAAGATAAGTTCATTCTGCTGAATAATCATAAATGTAACAATAATACAGATTTGGATGTAGTCATAACTCGCATATTTTATTATCTATACTTATTTCATTTCAGAAATCTAGTAATAATAATATGCCTGACACCCACGTATTGACTCTTGTTAGAAGTTCCATTCCTGTACGATGACTAGTTTTTTATAGGTCTTCACATTTTTTCTTTTTTTTTGTCTCACGACAAGTTGCCGTCACTTATTTAATAAACTACCAAGTTTATTAATAAATTCTTCTACCAATATATTCTTTGAAACTTCCTTATTAAATTTAAGTAGTATTTTTAAGTCATAAATGTTTTATAGCCTAAAAATATCCGCTCGGAACACAAGTTTCAAGTTAACGAGTGGTTACGAACTTGGAAAGATCACCATCTAGCGTGATAAATATAGCCTATAGCCTTCCTCAATAAATGGGCTATCTAACACTGAAAGAATTTTTCAAATCGGACCAGTAGTTCCTGAGATTAGCGCGTTCAAACAAACAAACAAATAAAGAAACTCTTCCGCTTTATAATATTAATAATAGATATGAATTAATAATCTATCAAGTCAGCAGTGGCGGCCTTATCCATTAAGAGGGTGGCCCAGGTCTTTGCGAGGCCCTTTGTTCTACGAAGAAGTACCTATGTGATGCGAAAGTAGGTCTGGTTGACCACGCTGCTACTTTCACAGTGAACTCTACATAAGGGACTCATATACGCACCCTAAACTATTATCACTTAGTTTTGTTACATTAGGTATAACGTCCTGTATATATCTGCCTGTCAATCAAAAATTTCATGTAGCTAAAATTTTATTACTGGCACTGTATCTAGAGTGTAACCAAAGTTTATTTTAATAATATTTTTATTATTAGGGGGCAAACGAGCAAACGGGTCACCTGATGGAAAGCGATTACCGTCGTATATGGACCCGCGAAATATCAGAAGTTGCTAGGGCGTTGCGTTTAAAAATGATGATGATTAAATACCATCGGCACTGACGTCGCACAATTTCCGGGCAATATCCGTCACTGCCGACTGCCGCTATATCCGCAGGCTTACCGAGCTGCCTCGTTTCACCTATACACCTATAGCTGCATTCATCACAAGAAGATCTTCTTTTTATTATCCCAGTTACCTCTGTGAGTAGGTTTTGATCGCTTGACGATCTCATTTTCGGTCAGAAATGCTACT
The DNA here is from genome assembly GCA_963422495.1 of Polyommatus iphigenia. Classification (NCBI taxonomy): domain Eukaryota; kingdom Metazoa; phylum Arthropoda; class Insecta; order Lepidoptera; family Lycaenidae; genus Polyommatus; species Polyommatus iphigenia. Next base: position 5,009,109 of record OY730189.1, read on the forward strand.
TGGCTAACTGCTCCATGAAGATTTTGGCAATCTAGCAGCCGCACAGTAAGATTAAAGTATAATTTACACAGAGCCAGTACTGGCTGCCAATAAGACTGGCAGCCAGTATTGGCTTAGTATATGCCGCGTGTGAACAGTTTTTCAAGCCAGGCCAAACTGTTCACACGCGGCATATGCCAAGCCAATACTGGCTGCCAGTCTTAAGGTATGATTCGGATCAAGGCAGCATGCAGCGGGTCGCCGCGACCCGCGACCCAAACAGCCACTGCTCACTATGAAGTTGTATGGAGGACTAAACAATCACGGCGACCCGCGTCACGAGACAGAGAGACCGGTCGCCGCGTAAAATAGCATACCGATGTCCGCGACCCGCGACCCGAGACTGTCGCAAAGCCACTGCTTTGTATGTGTTTATATGGACGACATTCCGATTACCGCGACGCGCGACACGAGACCGGTGGGCGTGGCGCGGCAAATTTCGATGAGCGCGACCCTGTCGCATCGATAGCAGTACCGCGACAGCCGCAGGGCAGCTGTGGTAGATATTCTATCTAGAAACACGCCGATAGCACAGAATATATATTAGTTGTACCAACAGAATTCCCACTAGCGAAACCCGTTTAAAGAATTAACGTCTCATGCTACGATACTATAAAGTTCAAATTTCGACCGCGCAGTGCTAGGTGCCTACAATTATATTTGCCTACATCTCCGCTCTCTTTCTATCGCATAACTCGTACCTTTTCTGAAGAAATCAGGGTTGTCTCTTTTTAAAAATAATATTATAATCTTTATATTTAATTAACTACATTTTATTAAACTCGAAATAATCTAAGATATTATGTCTTAGTACTATGTAGATTTAATTATCATAAATTCGCGTGTAACTAGTTACGCGTACTTAGATTCGATAGGTACCGTATCTTAATTATTGAAACCGGTCTTATATTACGAGTACCTCCTTAAAGTGTTTGTATAACTTAGTTATTTTTGTAAACAAATGAGGTTTCGAATAGTACGCATGAACTGAAGAAACTGAAAAAATAAGCCTAAAATAATAACTTCTCACACAAGACCTTTAACGATTGCAGTGGTACAAAAAGTAACTTTTCTAACATAATACACAATAAAGTAAAGTAAATCTTAGATACTTTATCAAATGTCGCTGGTGATAAAAAATTAGAAATAATAAACAATAAACATTACAGACCTCTGGAAGTTGTAACAATAATTGGTCTGCATTTTACTTTTAAAGCTACTAGTAAATATGGAACTTCCACTTCAGCCGATTTTAATTTTATTTTGTATCTACATATAGATCTGTGATCATCTGGTATTTCCAGAAAAACTAACACAATATTATCTATAGAACTTCAAATAGTAATCATCTGATATTCCCAGAAAAACTAATGCTTATACATAATATAATATATATCGCGTGACAACGATTTCTGCATTATAGCACGAAAGTAAAGGTCGTAAGTCCCAAAAATGCTTTTGATGATTAAGTACTTAAAAATTAAATACAATACTAATATTTCCTTTAGCTATTATTTTATAAAGTGATTGTAGTAGTGCAAGTTATTTAATGATAGTAACTCAATAAGTGTAACATGTATTTGTTGAAAAGCCCAGAAATATTCATAATTTCGAAAAATATAACTATCGAGTCAAAATAAGTGAATCGTATTTTCCGTTAGCCAAATATCAGATAAATATATGAAATTGAGATTTATTTAATCATTGTATGATTAAATAAATCTCAATTTCATTTGAGTCAATCGTCTTCCGGGATCGTAACTACTTATTAGAAAAGAGCAAAATTTGGCAGCCCGCTCTTAAGATAAACTTATCGCCGCCCTAGTGCTTGAATGGCCAATCGACCAATTTTACGAAAATAGACTTTTTATTTCAAACTAATAGTAACCCTGATTACGCACTTTACCATATGATAATGCATATGAGTAATACTTTATTTTGTTAAACAGTTGCCTTTATATATACGAGGGCTGCTATTTATGTATCCGGAACTGGCCACTTACAAGAACAATATTTAAAAAGTAATTACAACATTTGAAAATAGAACTCTTTGGTTGAAGAATACATTTTGTTTCATGTGACTGTCAATTATTTTTCCATTGTGGCGTCATTTTGAAAATTGCGTGTCTTCATTTGCCATGGATTTAACGCGTGAACATTTTCGTGCAATGATTTACTACGATTTTCGGCGTGGGCTAAATCAACAACAGTGCTTTATTCAACTCACCGCAACTTTTGGAGATGAAGCACCATCAAAAACCACTGTTTATCACTGGTACAGTAAGTTTAATCGTGGGCGGTCTATGCTCACGGATGAAAATAAAGAAGGTCGCCCAAAAACAGCTGTTGTCCCACAAAATATAGATGCTGTGCGGGAACTAATAATGCGTGATCGTCATGTTACATACATATCGCGAGATAGAGGCGTCCTTAGGCATAAGTATGACGCATACATAAGATATTACACGAACATTTGGCTGTAAAAAAAATATGTTCTCGTTGGATTCCGCACAACTTGACAATCGATCAAAAACGGGCTCGTGTCGATTGGTGCAAAAAAATGATAAAAAAATACAACCGTGGTACGTCAAAAGCCGTTTATAATATCTACTCAGGTGATGAATCTTGGATCTATGCATATGACCCCGAAACTAAACAACAGTCAACGGTGTGGGTGTTCCAAGATGAGCCGAAACCAACAAAAGTTACTCGTGCAAAAAGTACTTTGAAGCAAATGGTCGCCTGTTTTTTTGGAATTAATGGACATGTGGCTACAGTGCCATTAGAGAATCGTAAAACGGTTAATTCTGAATGGTATACGACCATTTGTTTACCAGAAGTCTTTGAAGAAATAAGAAAGGACAACCGACAACGCAGAATCATATTACATCACGACAATGCTAGCTGTCACACCTCAGCTGAAACAACTCAGTTTTTGGAGGGTCAAAAGATCGAATTGACTGGTCATCCGCCGTACAGCCCTGATTTGGCACCTAACGATTTCTTTTTATTTCCATACGCGAAGAACAAATTACGTGGTCAACGTTTTTCGAGCCGCGAAGAGGCTGTTGATGCGTTCAAAATGCATGTTTTGGAGATACCTCAATCAGAATGGAAAAAGTGCTATGAAAATTGGTTCCAGCGTATGCAAAAGTGTGTCGATCATCGCAGCGAATATTTTGAAAAGCAATAAAACCATATTAAATGATATATGTTTGTTTCTTTTTTTAATTCCGGATACATAAATAGCAGCCCTCGTATACTAGCTGTTGCCCGCGACTTCGTCCGCGTTAACATAGTAAGTAAGTATAATAATAAAGATGGATAGTTTCCCCTTTTTGTGGTTATTATACAAAGGGTAGAAACGGGACCCTATTTAAGCAAACGTCAAACGCAAATGTCAATAAACTTTCATGTTTCTAACTCAAAAAATTACGGACTTTCATTGAAACTTTCTACCCCCTTGGGGGTAGAATTACCAGAAACGCTTAAATACGTATCCATTCATTTTTAATCAGTAGCACAATTATTTTTAACAAAAAATTAAAACCGACTTCCAAAGTAAAAACAATAATAACATCCTTTCAATATGAACTAAAAAGTATTAAATAATTTTTCCTATCTAATAGTGCCTTTTTCCGAATTCGGCTAAACCTCAACTATTTCTGTACTCAATCTTCATTATTTTGAAGTCGGTACCAGATAGCTCAATCTTCAGTTCTCACTTCTCTGACAGAATATTTGAAACTTTTGGAACTGGCACCGATTTCAAAATTATGAAGATTGAGTACAGAAATAGTTGAGGTTTAGCCGAATTCGGAAAAGGGCACTATTAGATAGGAAAAATTATTTAATACTTTTTAGTACATATTAAAAGGATGTTATTATTGTTTTTACTTTGGAAGTCGGTTTTAATTTTTTGTTAAAAATTATAATTTCACTCTTTTTAGTTACCTAGTAGGTATAAACCTATCCTCATCACCTTGATGAGTGGCAGTAATTCACAGTGCGTTTTTCGCGTAACTTTCTGCCGCGCACTGTAAAACTCTGGAACGAACTGTCACCAGCAGTATTTCCGGACCTATACGACCTGCAAACCTTCAAGAAAAGAGCGTATTCCCTCTTAAAAGGCCGGCAACGCACCTGCAGCTCTTCTGATGTTGCGAGTGTCCATGGGCGACGGTAGTTGCTTACCATCAGATGACCCGTTTGCTCGTTTGCCCCCTTATTTAATAATAAAAAATAAAAAAAAACATCGCGTATATTCTACGTATCTTATTATAATTCGAAAAAATTCGCGTTTATACTTCAGAAACCGAGTTTATTTACGTGTTTCACGTGATTTATATTAATAAAACTAAATATGTACCTAAATTAAAACGGGAGACGCATCACGCAAGTCAACCCGACAATCGACAATCAATGTCGATTGTCGGGTTTTATTTTATTATTAAATTTTGCCCGCGCGCTCCCCGAACTCTCTCGGAACTCTCGCGTCGCCATCTGGCGAAAAACTAAAGGTAGTTACCGCGGTGGCGGATGGACTTGCCTTCCCGAGGCAGTAGTTTGCGGCAACGGAATTATAGGTGGCGCTACAAAGTACGAAGTATTTTTTTACTAATTTATCTACTATCTAATATATATCTATGGACGCTTCACACCACGTCAGTCTGGCCCGTCTGAACGACTTGTGTTACAGCCTACAGGTACCAGACAACGGAAATGTAATATTTAATACTTTTGTTGTTTTTAACTTGAATCATTTATTTTGCAACAACATTATATTTTTATTAAAATCGCTATGAAAAGTACCAATATACGAGTAATAAGGACATAACGTGATGATATAATTGTGGTGTTGTATCCATAACACTTATAAACAACCATGTGACATTGGTGACCCTGATGTGATAATGATGATGATGATGACTATATTATGCAGATGATGATGATGATGAATATAATTTGCATAGTAGCATATGCTTTCAGTTCTTAAAACAGCGTCTAAACCCCCTAATTTGTATCTATAAGGAATCCGGAGTTCTCTTAGTATCTTCGGAACCATAAGATACCTTGGTGCAAAATATTGTGTTTTGGTAACATATGCTTAGGATACTTCTGATGAAACCAAAATCGCCATATGTTTCCGTATAAATTTTGAGGAGTTCCCTCGATTACTCATGGATTCCATCATCAGGTCACCACTTTTGTGAACATGGTACCAAATTGGAGTGAAACCTAATACAACAAAACAAAAATTTTGAAAATAGGTTCACAAACGGTGGAGTAATCGTTGAACATACATAAATAAAAAAATAAAAAATAAAAAATATCCACAGCCGAACACATTATAACCTCCTCCTTTTCGGAAGTCGGTTAAAAATAAAGTTTCATGTTTCTAACTCAAGAAATGACGGACTTTCATTCAAACTGTCAACCCCAATTTCACCCCCTTGGGGGTAGAATTTCCAAAAACGCTTAAATACTTATTCATTCATTTTTAATCAGCAGTCCAAAAATAAACTTTCATGTTTCTAACTTAAGAAATGACGGACTTTCATTTAAACTTTCAAACCCTATTTCCACCGCCTTAGGGGTAGAATTTCCAAAAACGCTTAAACACGTATCCAATCATTTTTAATCAGTAGCCCAAACATAAAATTTCAAGTTTCTAACTTAAGAAATAACGGACTTTTATTCAAACTTTCAACCCCAATTTCACCCCTTTGGGGGTAGAATTTCCAAAAACGCTTAAATACGTATCCATTCATTTTTAATCAGTAACCCAAAAATAAACTTTCATGTTTCTAACTTAAGAAATGACGGACTTTCATTTAAACTTTCAAACCCTATTTCACCCCCTTGGGGGTAGAATTTCCAAAAACGCTTAAACACGTATCCAATCATTTTTAATCAGTAGCCCAAACATAAAATTTCAAGTTTCTTACTTAAGAAATAACGGACTTTCATTCAAACTTTCAACCCCAATTTCACCCCTTTGGGGGTAGAATTTCCAAAAACGCTTAAATACGTATCCATTTATTTTTAATCAGTTACCCAAAAATAAAGTTTCATGTTTCTAACTCAAGAAATGGCGAACTTTCATTCAAACTTTCAACCCCTATTTCACCCCCTTCGGGGTAAAATTTTCAAAATTCCTTCCTTAGTGGGTGTTTACTTAATAAAACAACTCTACTCACCAAATTTCGTGGCTGTAACTTTAACAGTTTTTGCTCAGCGATGATGAATCAGTCAGTCAGTCAGTCAGTCAGTCAGGACATGTAATTTTATAAGTATAGATATTATATATATCCCGCCATGGCTATTTTGTTGTTTCATTACACTGTGACTGCATCGAAACGTAAACAAAGAAGAAAATCGACGAAATTGACGAAAAGTTCGATTTGTCGTTCGATTCGTCGTTCGAGCGAATTCGCCGTCGAAGCAAACGCCGTTCGTGCGAATTCGAGCGAATTAGTCGTTCCAGCGAATTCGCCGTTCGAGCGAATTTGTGCGAATTCGCCGTTCGTGCGAATTCGAGCGAATTAGCCGTTCCAGCGAATTCGCCGTTCGAGCGAATTTGAGCGAATTCGCCGTTCGAGCGAATTCGAGCAAATTCGCCGTTAGAGCGAATTCGCCGTTCGAGCGAATTTGAGCGAATTCGCCGTTCGAGCGAATTCGCCGTTCGAGCGAATTCGCCGTTCGAGCGAATTTGAGCGAATTCGCCGTTCAAGCGAATTCGAGCGAATTCGCCGTTCTAGCGAATTCACGCAATGGAACGTTTAATTATTGTATTAAAACGGCTATTGTAATCTATGGATATTACTTGCCATTCCGCGAGTCCTTTTTCCTCAGTTTCTGTACAGCACCTTCGGACCCAGCTTTTTGGTAGTACTAATAAAATTACATGTCCTGACTGACTGACTGACTGACTGATTCATCATCGCTGAGCAAAAACTGTTAAAGTTACAGCCACGAAATTTGGTGAGTAGGGTTGTTTTATTAAGTAGACACCCACTAAGGAAGGAATTTCGAAAATTTTACCCCGAAGGGGGTGAAATAGGGGTTGAAAGTTTGAATGAAAGTCCGTCATTTCTTGAATTAGAAACATGACACTTTATTTTTGGGTTACTGATTAAAAATGAATGGATACGTATTTAAGCGTTTTTGGAAATTCCACCCCCAAGGGGGTGAAATTGGGGTTGAAAGTTTGAATGAAAGTACGTTATTTCTTAAGTTAGAAACTTGAAATTTTATGTTTGGGGTACTGATTAAAAATGATTGGATACGTGTTTAAGCGTTTTTGGAAATTCTATCCCCAAGGGGGTGAAATAGGGGTTGAAAGTTTAAATGAAAGTCCGTCATTGCTTAAGTTAGGAACATGAAAGTTTATTTTTGGACTGCTGATTAAAAATGAATGGATAGGTATTTAAGCGTTTTTGGAAATTCTACCCCCAAGGGGGTGAAATTGGGGTTGAAAGTTTGAATGAAAGTCCGTCATTTCTTGAGTTAGAAACATGAAACTTTATTTTTGTGCTACTGATTAAAAATGAATGGATACGTATTTAAGCGTTTCTGGAAGTTCTACCCCCAAGGGGGTGAAATTGGGGTACAAAGATTCAATGGAAGTCCGTCATTTCTGGAGTTAGAAACATGAAAGTTTTTTGACGTTTGCGTTTGACGTTTGCTTAAATAGGGTCCCGTTTTTACCCTTTGTATAAGGAACCACAAAAAGGGGAAAACTATCCATCTTTGTTATTATACTATGTTAACGCGGACGAAGTCGCGGGAAACAGCTAGTAATATAATATTATGTTTGAAATCCTTCAGAAAACTGGCCAAGTGCGTATCGGGCCACGCACAATATTCCGTTGTAACGCTAGTTTTTGATCATTTTTGTACGGTCAATGAATTTACATTTATAAAACGTATTTTACACTACTAACAAGTAACAACATCATATTAGTAGCATTCAAAGGAATCTTATCGAAAAATTCCTTTATATTGTTACTTTTCCGAATACATTTTGTTTGGGTGACCGACTATTACTAAAAAAATAACTTATTAAGTCTTCTTAGCCGTGATAGTTTTCCTTTTAAATTCAGCATATTTCCTACTCCCGTAAATTTTTTCACATTAACAGAAGCAAATCCTTTTAAATTCAGCATATTTCCAACTCCCGTGAATTTTTTCACATTTACAGAAGCAACCGTTTAGCTGGTAGAATGGGATGGACTCGTTGTTCAACTCGTTGTTCTAAGTAGAACAACAAAAAGAGTTAAAACGGCAATCTAACCCGTGCCTGGCCCTTACTCGCACAATGATTTTGGCTTTTCGAACATTAAATAACATATTTATGCAGTTCATATTACTTTACTGTAATGATAATTTAACGTAGTTTCGTTTAACTAAACTCTACCACTAATAGAACGTTCTATATTTTATAAATAATGACGAAAACTAGTACCGTCCGATTAGAGCCCCGAAAGGGTTTCGTCACAGACAGGTGACAACCCGTATCGGGCGGCCCCACAGACGCCTCCTGTGAGTTTTAATGGCCGATATTAGAATGTTCGCATAACATGGAATAGCCGGAATCATTTTGTTGTTGGATAACAAGAAAGGAGGCATTGAGACAAAAAGACTTAAAAAATAAACGGACAAGTGCGAGTCGAAATTTATTTATTACTTTTTGATTAAAAAAAAATATATATATGGAATATTACGAAGAATTAATAAATATTTATTTATGAAATATACAGGATTTTTTTTTATTTTTGATTGGGCCTCCGGTAAACTCACTCACTCGACGAAACACAGCGCAAGCGCTGTTTCATGCCGGTTTTCTGTGAGAACGTGGTATTTCTCCGGTCGAGCCGGCCCATTCGTGCCGAAGCATGGCTCTCCCGCGTGCGTGATATTTGTGACTGAAATAGAAGTAGTTGGCTGTGCAATAAAAGAGGCATTGATTTTGGGTTACATTTTGGGTTACAAACGCTTGCACAATGCATCCAAGTACTAGATGAAAAAGGTCTTATCCATACTAATCTTACACTCACTTAAGAAAATTTTCGCATTTTTGCAAGTTTTCTTTTCATGTTTCTACTCAGTTTTCCTTTAATTCATGTAATTTGGAGGATTTATTTTGTACTTTGTTTATTATAATTATAAGAACATCAAACTTCTGTGGATAAAAGTTACTACTTATTTCGTAAATTACATTAGTATCAAGGTAGGATTTTTCATGAACAAAAGAGATATCTTTTTGTGTAAAGTCCTACATATCATTTACTGAACCTACAATATTGATACTCTTGTACCACCCAGATAATAATAATATATAATATATAATACCACCCAAATAACCTTAATTTATTGTTTATATAATATTGTAATGCCTAGAGTATGAATAGTTAAGATATCATGTAATACACAGCCTACTTGAAGCTGTTTGAGAGGCAGCCTCCATTTTTGTCCTGTACTTAAATCGTTAATTTTATAAAATATTTGTATGAGAGTCATGACTTGAGTGATATTCTTTTGTTAATAGTACTATAAAGTTATAAATAAATACTCTTAGCTCGCTAAATAGTGGTTTATTATTAAAATATGACCCAAAATCTACTGAACATTTTGGTACCCAGTAATTATACCAGCTGTATAACATTATTACTGACAAATATATTATAAAAGTACTATTTTCAGGGTAGAAAATTTAATTTAAAAATGATTTAGATCCTTTTATGGGCTCCTGCAAGACCAAGGAACAAGAAATTGCAGTTTTAGTGTATGCTGGTCGTGTAGAAACGTCGGTATGTGGCGAAACCCCCTCAGGGCGCCACAGACATGACAAATCTGCCATTTTGCATGCCACTGTCGAGTGGATAAGTTACGCAATACGCAGGTATGCAACGAACAACTCGTGCGCGTGCGTCACCGCTCGCTTGTGAGTCCCTACTGATTTGCCACCCGCGGGTGGTACTTACAGTTCGATGCCTATTCGCGCGAGTGGGACAGGCCTGCCGATAGGTTATTAATCATATCGAAACCGAAAATAAAATTTTTCGTATAATATAAGCCATGGAGGTATCAAAGTATGTAGGTATGAACTATAATATTATTATAACATCTACTTCTCTCATAGTAATCTATACTTCCATACTAATATTATAAAATGCGAAAGTATCTGTCTGTCTGTCTGTCACGCTTTCACGCCAAAACAACTGAGCCGATTGTAATGAAATTTTGTACACAGATAGTCTAGAGCCTGAGAAAGGACATAATCTACTTTCTATTTACATATTTCTGCCATGGATGATTTGCTTGAAATGTTACACTATAATGAGGAACGAGTGAACTCGTTGTTAAAAGTCAATACTATTTCAGAAATTCAAGAAAATCATTTAACTGGAGGAATATCACCTGATATGAAAAGCCAGAAGGTAAATACTGAAAGCCAGACTAATATCTGCCTATTTAGTGATGAAATAGGAAGAGACTTAGGTACGTATCTTTATAGAATGTGTGGACAATTGGTCACTAACTTTTGTATGCCCGGAGCTACTTACTGTGAGATAATCGACAGGGCATCAACTATGACTTATTGTCCTAACACCACTATAATAATTCTAGTCGGGAGAAGGCGTAAAGTAAATAAGAAACAGATGACTGATCTTTTAGAATGTTTATATAATATTAAAAACTTAACAAACATTATATTATTCACTTTGCCCTATATAAAAATGTTGCCAAAAAGCTGTGCTCATGAAAATCAAATTAGATTTAGGTTGAATAGCATATTGTATAGTGCTGTCAACAACAATTGTATAGTTTTAAGCGACACACAACCAAAATGTCAGGTTGTGGATATAAATAATTTAGATAGTAAATTTATTAATGATATAAGTATAGATAAGTATTACTTATCTCATTACTGTAAGAGACATATAGCAAAGATGCTATCAAATTTTTTATTTTCTTTGAAAGCCAAGAATTTGGCTTCTTTGACTCCTGCTTCTATTGAGCAGTATTCTAGTTATAGTAACGAGTTGGAATATGTTCCAATTAATTATTTAAATTAGACCATAAGACAATGGAGGATGTCTCTTGCACTAATAGCTTAAGTGTGAAAAATCCTACCAAAACTTACTCCAATATAAATAGCAAGAATGTTATAAGCTTGGTGCATCAGAACTTTCAAGGAATGGTAGGTAAAGAGCTTGAAACTGAGTTATTTCTAAAACAATTTCAAATTGATATTATTTGTATTTCAGAACACTGGTTTAGAAAACATGAACTCATTTTCAATCTCAATGATCACCAGGTGGCAAGCTCGTTCAGCAGAGAGAATGCCATTAGAGGCGGATCACTTATATTAATTAGAAAAAATTTAAAATTCAAAGAACGTAAAGACATTGTGAACCTCTCTTCTGAACGGATAATAGAAGTAGCCTGCATAGAGTTAAGTCAACTAATTATTGTAAGCGTATACAGGCCACCATCAGGGTTATATGACTCCTTTGAACAAAGCATGGAACAAATATTATCAAAGATATGTGCATCTAACAAAAAAGTTATCGTTTGTGGTGACTTTAATATTAATTTATTTGACTTGAACTCTACTACTGTTAGATTCACATCTCTATTTAAATCATATAACCTAAATTACTTGTTTTATGAGCCAACAAGAATCTGTGACACAACGGCAACTTGTATTGATAATATTTTTACAAATTTTTCTCCATGTAAAAAAGAAATAATAAATAAGCTTAGCTCTGATCACTGTGGGCAACTAGCCTCATTTAATATACATTGCGATAGTTACCTAGAGGAAAAGCGTGTGTTTGTTCCTGTGAATACAAAACGTATTGAGAAGTTTAGAAATAACTTGAGTTCAAGTATTCAACTATTATTGGATGAGACGAATAGCTCAGATGAAGCATTTAACAAATTGTTTAAGATGATAAGAACCCAATTTAATACTGTATTTACTCCTAGAACGGTTAAAAAAAGCCATAAAAAAAATAATAATTTCACAGTATGGGCAACTACAGGAATTAAAATAAGCAGACAAAGATTATATGAATTGTATGATGAAAAATGCATGAATACTAGTGATAAATTCAAAACATATGTAAAAAACTATTCAAAGATTTTTAAAAAAGTTTGTAAAGCCGCTAAGGCTATTCACATTAGGAATAAAATTAAAAATTCGAAAAATAAAATCAAAACTACTTGGAAAGTAATAGCTGGTGAGACTGGAAACGTCACCTGTCGTAGCTCTGATTTTGAAATTTATTTTGAAAATAAAAAGATTACCAATGATCATGAGGTTGCGACGGTCTTCGAGAAATTTTTTGCTGACATTCCGGTCTCAACTACGAAAAATTTAAACTCCTCACCTGCAGCTGCTGAAAAACTACTCAGAGACAATGTAAAGGAATGTAATGTCAATTTTAGGTTTAGAGAGATTGTCCCCAAAGATATCGTTGATACTTTTAAATTAATAAATATTAAAGATACTACTGATCTCTGGGGTATGTCTACTAAAATTATCAAATCAATAATTGACATCATAGCTCCTCATCTATCAATGATTTTTAATGACTGCATAAAGAGTGGTGTTTTTCCTGACTTGATGAAGCACAGTAAGGTTGTACCTTTATTTAAAGCGGGACTTAAATCTGATCCTACAAATTATAGGCCTATATCGATTCTACCGACTCTAAGTAAAATATATGAAAAAATAATTTTAAATCAGTTACTATTACATTTTAACTTAAATAGTTTATTGCACAAAAATCAATATGGTTTTACTAAGGGTCGATCCACAACGGATGCTGGTATAGGTCTTCTTTATAGTATATTTGAAGCATGGGAGGATTCGCAGGATGCCCTAGGGGTTTTTTGCGACCTCTCCAAGGCTTTTGACTGTGTTGAGCATGCTACATTAATCAGGAAATTGCACCACTATGGCATTAGGGACTCAGCACTCAACCTTTTGACATCTTACCTCAAAAATAGAACTCAAAGGGTTGACATTAATAGTAAAAGGTCCAATGGGACCAAAATAGAATTAGGCGTCCCATAGGGATCCATTTTAGGTCCATTCCTTTTTCTCATCTACATAAACGACTTACCTTATCTTGTTAAGGATAATGAGATAGTACTTTTTGCTGATGACACTTCACTTATTTTTAAAGTGAAGCGACAACAGTCAAATTACGACGAGGTAAATAGTGCTCTCTCAAAAATAGTACATTGGTTTAACGTTAATAACTTACTTCTAAATTCTAAGAAAACTAAATGTTTAAAATTTACTTTGCCCAATGTCAGGCAAGTTAAAACCAATATACTATTAAATGATGAGAAGATGGATTTGGTGGACACCACTGTATTCTTAGGCATTACACTAGATAGTGAACTACAGTGGGGTCCTCATATTGCTAATCTTGCAGATAGGCTCAGTTCTGCAGCATACGCAGTCAGAAAAATACGGGAAATTGCTGACAAAGACACAGCAAGACTAGTTTATTTCAGTTATTTTCATAGTAGAATGTCGTATGGCATCCTCTTATGGGGAAACGCTGCCGACATTAATACGATTTTTGTGCTGCAGAAGCGAGCTATACGTTCAATTTATAAAATGTCAGCTTTTGAATCTCTGAGAGAAAAGTTTAAAGAAATTGGTATTCTAACTGTTGCTTCTCAATACATTTTGGATAATGTTTTATATGTTAGAAAGAATCTTAGTAAATTTACAACCAAAAGTGACAGTCACGGAAGAAACACTAGAAATAAGTACAAACTAGAAATACCGGTGATCAGACTTAGTAAAGTTAGTAAATCTTTTAAAGGTCAATGTGTACGCCTTTACAATAAAATCCCAGAAAAAGTTCAAAATCTTTCCATTAATAAATTTAAAAAAGTAGTCAAAGAACGTTTGTGTGCCAAAGCCTATTATAAGGTCAATGATTTCATAAACGACGGCACATCTTGGGAGTAGGATGGCTGCTTGCAAGGCTACTTCTACATTATTTTATGACTTACAATTATGTATGTATGTTGACATTGTATAATTTTAAGTTACAGCATTGTAAACTTTATTTTAAAAGATTAATTTTTTTCTCACTTTTTTTGGTAAATAAAGTGGGCCCCCTGCGAGTTTCTTACGCCGGTTCTTCTCGCCGGGTTAGTTCCCGAACCGGTGGTAGGCATCATGTAGACTTTCAGAAAATATTTGCAAAAATTTATTCTGAATAAAAAATTTTGAGTTTGAGTTTTGAGTTTTTTAACTGGAAAAGGGGGTTGGAAGGGGGGTAACGGGGGACAGGTCAAAGGTTATACAAAGCTTTGGGAATTGTGTTTATTAGATGGATTCTGAGGAAAATTTGCAGTAATGTAGGCTTCATTTTATCCCGATTCCCGGCATTGCCACGGAAACGGGAAACACCACGCGAAACTGAAGTCCACGGCGGACGGAGTCACGGGCAACAGCTAGTATATTATATGTGTATATTGTGTTAATTTGCTTCCTTACTCGGGGTTCCCTACGCAAATGGCAATAAAATTGGCCGACGTTTGTTGTTGCTGTAGCGCACTGCGCAACAGAAATGCACAATTTGTGTGTGAAAGCCTATCTTCCCTAGACTTTTAGAACAGCCGTGCATGATCAATTCCCAAGAATCCCAATCCTTAGGAGTCCCTTACCTAAGAAACTCGAGTCCAATTCAGGATAGTTCAAATTTAAACTCTCAATGTTACAATTTTATGTACGAGTATACCTTAAACAAATAAAAAGCTTTTCGGAACTGCTAATGATTGATGTGCCTTTTCTTTTTGGTTTCATGTCCTTATCTATTAAACTTAGAACAAAATAAAATTGCTCGTGGCTTAATCTGCAATACATTCTAAATTTTTCCTCATTACACATTAAGTGACGTGCAATGATTATATTGTAGCATCCCTCTTCGACCCGCGACGTAAAAATAGGGTCAACCTTTCTCCTCTTTTCCGGAAATATTAAAAAAATACAAAATGATTTCGTCATCCTCTTCATCTGCCAACAGTTTTTGGATAGTTTCTTCCCTTAAGGCCCTATAGACCCAATTTTACATTACTTTGAATCAATAATAAACAAACCAATAGTGACTTTTAAAAGCCAAAAAAACTACACATTGTTGTTTACTTAATGTACTTTGACAATTTGTGGTTCGAAACATCATATTGAAAACTTCACTCGACCAAAAATAACTCCGAAGAGGAGGCTAAATTCGAATATTTTGTGATATTTTTCTTATTTTTCATGAAGCTTATGATAGTTTTACTTTCAAAAATCATATCTACGAAAAGCTCATAACTTAAAGAAGAATAATTTGTGGTTACATTTTGCATTTTGGTTTAATTATCAAAGAAAAAAGGTTTTCTTCTCCTATTTCGCCCTATCAAGTACGCGGCGAGCGTCGTAACCGCCACTGTACAAGGCGCGCTGATATGAGTGTTATTTTAATGTCCTTTACGTCGATATTCGTACTGACAGACATCGACCTGCTAATTTTCGGGTCTATAGGGCCTTAATACTAAATTCCCTGCCATAATATTGTAAAATAATTCACAATTATTGTTTTGTTTACACTCGTAGTTATGGTGGAAAAATGGTCAAAGCTTCTGTCTGCGCACAATATCACAAAATTGTAGATCGCAACATAGTTTGAAATGCTACCTAGTTACGTAGTTAATAATGTTGCATTTTGTTCAAATGTACTTACGAGTATTTACGCGGCGCACTTGCATGCCGCGGGTCTCTGCGGCAAGCGACGCTGGCCACGTGGTTATTATAATACTAGCTGTCCCGGCAAACATTGTTTTGCCATTTAAAGTATTTCTACTTCATCAGTTGATACAAAATCTTACCCCTTCTTTTGTCCCCTAAGAGGGGTGGGGGGAAAAATTTTATACACCAGATGTTAAGTTGGAAAAAACAGTTAATAATATGAAGAAAGTCCATTATAGAAAAAAGTTTGATACAAAATCTGACCCCCTCTTTGCTCCCCTTAGAGGGTGGGGGGGGATTTTTATACACCAGATTTTGAGTTGGAAGAAGACAAATATATCTGCGAAAACCGTATGCAAATCGGATCAGTAGTTTTCGTGTTAAAGCAAAAGTCTTATACAAAATCTGACCCCCTCTTTCGTCCCTTTAGAGGGGTGGGGGGAAATTTTTTTATACACCAGATGTTAAGTTAGAAGAAGACAAATATATCTGCGAAAACCGCATTCAAATCGGATCAGTAGTTTTCGTGTGATAGTGGAACAAACATACAGACAGACAGACAGACAGACAGACAAAAAAACTAACCACATTTTTGGCTTCTATAGCGATGTAGTAACACCCCCCGCTTATTATTTTTTGAATATCTTTAATGTACAGAATTTTCATTTCTACAGTTTTATTATATGTATAGACTACTTAGTGACTTAGACAAAAATGATAGCTATAATCATGTCAATAAAGTATCATTTTAATTAAATTTTTGTCGGTCGCGGCTACGCGGTCGCGGACATTGGTAAGCTATTTGCTGCTCCGCAGCAAGCGACCGGTCGCTTACGCGTGACGCTGTACGCTTGCCTCGCAGATCCGAATGGTACCTTTATTGGCAGCCAGTACTGGCTCTGTGTAAATTATACTTTAATGATACTCGTAATAATTGATTACTAAACTTTAGTTTAATGAAGATTTTCATATAAGCTCTAAATGTATTCTGTCAAACTGTTTATTAACCCATCAACTCCCAAGCGGCACCCGGGTGCCGCATAACAATTGAAAAGCTATTGTGTCTGCGATTCCGACGATCGAGGTATTACAAAGTTAAGTTATTATTAAATGTCTCTGACAGCGATCGTATACCGTATACCGTATACGTATGTATAATCAATTGATAATCGATTCACTAAGCTGAAATTACTTAACTTGTAAACAGGCATTAACATAATGATGATTTAAGTGAATATATAATTTGTACGAAGTTGCGTACATCTGATACATTATGCGGGAACTTCACAAAATTAATAAAAGTTCAGCTGCGACCACATGTTGCCAGAACTGCTTCACTTATACATTGCATTTAAATTATATATTAAGTATAAAGCTGATCGCACATTTGTCAGCACCGTACGCGCCGCACGCGTCGAACGCACCGCATAAGGGGGCGACTAACCCAAAATTATTGTCGATTTCATAATTCATTTTTATACTTGAAAATAAGCACCGAATTGTTTCATTTTTTAAACGAAAAAAAAAAAACAAAGATGCCTCTAATTTTCATGAATTTTTCATATATTGCCATAACCCTGCATTACACTAAGTTAGTATTTTAACACATTGTATAAAATTCTATTATTGAGAAACTGACCTAGCGGATTTATAAAATCCATACTAATATTATAAATGCGAAAGTGTGTCTGTCTGTCTGTCTATCTGTCTGCCTGTCTGTTACCTCTTCACGCCCAAACCGCTGAACCGATTTTGCTGAAATTTGGCATGGAGATACTTTGAGTCCCGAGAAAGGACATAGGATACTTTTTGTCCCGAAAAAATGTACGGTTCCCGCGCGATAAACGAATTTTGGCGCAACGGAGTTGCGGGCGTCATCTAGTGTTGTATATTTATCGAGTTATTAGGAAAAACTAACTTGGCGATAATCATGATGATCCCGCGTCGGCCTTTTTCACCTGGCATATGAAAGACGGGCGTGAGTGTGAAGAGAGAAGGACGATGTTTGATTTTTTGCGTTAGTCGCCCTCAATGCGGCGCGTACGGTGTGGACTGAATAGAAAATAATGTTACTGCCGTCCTTATTCAGCCAATCAAAAAGCACTCTCAGTCTTGACAAAACAATCAACAAAAACCGGCAATGTAAAGCTAATTAAAACTCAGGGTTTTTGTAAACAAAATTAAGGGACAGTTTAAGCCGTCCGCTGGCGGGCGACCAAAGTTTCCATCTCCAAAGTTTTTGCTCCCCGCGAAACCAGACGTAAATTAAACTGGAAGAAATAAATTCGCAACAAACCGCAACGGAATCAAAGGAATTTGTATTTACATGCGACGACACGATATCATGTATCGTACGACGTTTGTAGAGCTAGTGTCTACGACGCGACTTTATGTCCCTGGTTTCTGATATTTTTAGACTGAAGTTTTACTATTCGTTAGTGCTTTTGATTGGTTTATATATAAAAATAATTATATTAGATATAATATAATATTATAAAATATAAGTATAATTACTGTAAAAAAATGAAAACTCCGAAACCGGGCAGTAATTTTATCATTTACGATGTCATAAAACTATGCACCAACACATCTTTGTTATTCAGTGCTTACTACTTTACATTTAAGAATTAACAGTTCTATTCAACTATGGATTGTGCGTATTGTCTAATAAAATATAAAATTATTCATGAAAATCAGTTGAACAAAAAACTTTTTTTTTCGGTTGTCTTATCATCCACGTCCTTTTAATGTCTATTTGCTAAGCTGCTCGTCTTATACGTCAAACCACCGTTGCAGCTACGAGTATATTATCGTGGCCCAAATTCCTGCGTCACGCAGGACACTTTTAGCACGCTAAGATAATATTATGATTTTCTCTTCTGACGGGATCGTCTCCGACATCAAATGATCGTATCGTGTGTGCAAGTGGGTTTAGTCCTGCAATGTAATTCTTCTCTGTGCTGAAATGAGAATTGCAAAGCAAGTTTTTCATAATCGTATATTTCTGTAAATAATATTAGAGAGCAAACGAGCTAGCCGAGCTACAAAGGACGAAACAATTTCAAACAAGATTAGTTTTCGGTTACAGAATAATGAGAACATATAATTTTTGCGTACATTTATTGTTGCTTGAAATAATTACAGCAGAAAACATAACAAAAGGTAAAGGAAAAAATTGTACGCAAAAGTGCCCAAGTCATTTCATTATTTAATTTTAAAGTAAACTACAGTTATACATAGGCTGCTATTTATGTATCCGGAACTGGCCACTTACAAGAACAATATTTAAAAAGTAATTACAACATTTGAAAATAGAACTCTTTGGTTGAAGAATACATTTTGTTTCATGTGACTGTCAATTATTTTTCCATTGTGGCGTCATTTTGAAAATTGCGTGTCTTCATTTGCCATGGATTTAACGCGTGAACATTTTCGTGCAATGATTTACTACGATTTTCGGCGTGGGCTAAATCAACAACAGTGCTTTATTCAACTCACCGCAACTTTTGGAGATGAAGCACCATCAAAAACCACTGTTTATCACTGGTACAGTGAGTTTAATCGTGGGCGGTCTATGCTCACGGATGAAAATAAAGAAGGTCGCCCAAAAACAGCTGTTGTCCCACAAAATATAGATGCTGTGCGGGAACTAATAATGCGTGATCGTCATGTTACATATCGCGAGATAGAGGCGTCCTTAGGCATAAGTATGACGAGCATACATAAGATATTACACGAACATTTGGCTGTAAAAAATATATGTTCGCGTTGGATTCCGCACAACTTGACAATCGATCAAAAACGGGCTCGTGTCGATTGGTGCAAAAAAATGATAAAAAAATACAACCGTGGTACGTCAAAAGCCGTTTATAATATCAACACAGGTGATGAATCTTGGATCTATACATATGACCCCGAAACTAAACAACAGTCAACGGTGTGGGTGTTCCAAGATGAGCCGAAACCAACAAAAGTTACTCGTGCAAAAAGTACTTTGAAGCAAATGGTCGCCTGTTTTTTGGAATTAATGGACATGTGGCTACAGTGCCATTAGAGAATCGTAAAACGGTTAATTCTGAATGGTATACGACCATTTGTTTACCAGAAGTCTTTGAAGAAATAAGAAAGGACAACCGACAACGCAGAATCATATTACATCACGACAATGCTAGCTGTCACACCTCAGCTGAAACAACTCAGTTTTTGGAGGGTCAAAAGATCGAATTGACTGGTCATCCGCCGTACAGCCCTGATTTGGCACCTAACGATTTCTTTTTATTTCCATACGCGAAGAACAAATTACGTGGTCAACGTTTTTCGAGTCGCGAAGAGGCTGTTGATCCGTTCAAAATGCACGTTTTGGAGATACCTCAATCAGAATGGAAAAAGTGCTATGAAAATTGGTTCCAGCGTATGCAAAAGTGTGTCGATCATCGCGGCGAATATTTTGAAAAGCAATAAAACCATATTAAATGATATATGTTTGTTTCTTTTTTTAATTCCGGATACATAAATAGCAGCCCTCGTAATTTCATATTATGGACATGGGCTACATTTTACAAAACCTCTCCCTCGTTTTTTGCAAGCACGTAGTCGCGGGCTACATCTAGTTACTGAAGCGCCTAATTCAATGAACACCAAACAAAAGTCGTTACCGAGTTTCTTTTACAGCATCGGAAAACTTGCCCCAACTTGGATTTAGATTACTCTCTTCGTAAACTTACCTTAAGCAAGCTATTGCCTAATGAAATAAAGGATTGTTCTAGTGAAATCGTTCTAAGTTTATATTGAAGGTAATATAGATGTTATACCAGTACCTTCTAATGAAGATATTTTAATGTCATGTATCTCAAAGAATTCTATAGAATAGAATTCTTTTCATGTATCTATCATCATATCTATGTATGTCATGTGACTCATAAATTGTTCTTATGTCAATGATAAATTGTGACTACAATTGTATATTCAGAGAAGTTGATTTCGATGGCGGATGTAGGTACATAATTTGGTCGCGTCACGTTTAACCTAGACGACTAATTTTGAATTGAAATAAGCTGACTAAATAACGTAGCTGTCCGTCAATTGCCTAGGAATCAATTTCTTCGACAGTAAAATATGCCAGCTGATAGACAAGTAGACAGTGTTTGAGATTACAAATGTCTACGACAAATGTACAGGTTGCTACGAAAACTGTATAGTTGGCTACGAAAACTGTACAAGTGTCTACGAAAACTGTGCAGATGTCTATGAAAACTGTGAAGATGTCTACGAAAATTCTTAAAATTTTTACGAAAACTGTATAGGCGACTACAAAAACTGTACATTTGTATACGAAAATTTTACAGGTTGGTACTTCGAAACGACGAATATTCGTTATCGCCTATGGGCTTACACGAAGAAGGTACTACACATGTAATGTTACTCCACACTCCACGCTTAAATGTAGGCTGATATTTGTCATTTAGCCAGTGAAACCTGGGATATGCATGTTAGATATCCACGCACGGAGGATGATTGGCAATCTGCATGCCGAGTGCAACCAGCACTGTGTCTGTGAATGGAATAACTAATTCTTATCAGTTCTACATAAACGTAATCGAATAAGAGATGAAACTGCTTTTCGAATAACTCACTTAAAATTGCATCGACGCGTCATGTTGCAATGAAATTGACCCTTTGATTAATAACGTCTTGATGACGCCCGCAACTCCGTTGCGCCAAAATTCATTTATATCGCGGAAATCGTGCTTTTTTTCCGGGATAAAAAGTATCCTGTTGCCGGGACTCAAAATATTTCCATACCGAATTGGGTGTGAAGAGGTAACAGAACTAACAGACGGACAGACAGACAGACAGACACACATAATTATATGCATCTAGGTGCATCGACGCGTCACTTTGCAATTATGCTACTACTACTACTCTACTACTCTATTTTTTTATATTTTTTTTAAGAGCCTATGCTGTCCCACTGCTGGGCAAAGGCCTCCCCCAAAGTCTTCCTTCTCTCGATTCAACGCAGCCGTAGGCCAACCTGGCTCGTATTTGTCTAACTCATCGCGCCATCTTTTTCGAGGTCGGCCACGGCGGCGTCGTCCATCATTTGGTACCCATTCTGTGGTGATCTTAGTTATTATTTAATATTACACAGTATGTAACAAAACTAAGTGATAATACTTTAGGGTGTGTATGTGTTCCTTGTAGAGAGATCACTGTAAAAGCAGCAGCGCTGAAAGAGCAAAATTTTTTTTCAATTTTGTATGGGGAAACTCGTGACGCCGGGGCGCTAGCTCATACAAATCACGAAAAAAAATTTTGGTCTTTCAGCGCTGCGACTTTCACAGTGAACTCTATAAGGAACACATACACACCCTAAAGTATTATCACTTAGTTTTGTTACACCCTGTATGTTTATTGTTTGTACAATTTTATAGAACCTCATCCTCAAAACTCATACCTGACAATTCGTAGTCACCTGGGGCCCATGATACCCACTGACCCTTTCCACCCCTGTACCTTCAAACAACCCGTATTTTTGTTCGGTATAATTTCCACACGAATGGTATAATTTTTGGCAATTTGTTGACCGCAGGGACACGCAGGGAAAAGGGTTGGCTCGTTAACCCGCAAATGAGCGAGTTGACTCGGGGTATATATGACCCCAGTTCTGACGTGTGCCGCGTGTGCCGTGTGTGTTGTGTGTGATAACACACGTTTGGAATTTTGTAAAATAACAAAAAAAAGGAAAAAAAGTGAGTTAAGCTTTACTTTGCTTTACAAAAAATCAACAAAGTACTTATTAATATGAGTTAGGGCCTGTCACACTAGGCCAGTCATTAAAGCCAAATCCCGAAAGAAATTAGTAACTTGATAAAATTTTAGGGGGTTGTTAAAGAAGGTAAAATAACTTACCGTGTGATTTTGCAGCGTTCTGGGGTGTACGGAAACGGTTGAAAAGGGGTGAAAAAGGTTTTTTGTTAATAACATTGCGTAAAAAATTTGTAACACGCTGCAAATTTGGGATTAGGTTGTTCTTACCGTTTTGTAACGTGTATTAAATTTGCAGCCTTTTGCAACATACGGAACATTGTCTATTATAAAAAAAAAACAATAAAATTTGTTAATAACAGGGGTAAAAAAATTAGTAACACGCTGCAAATTTGGAATTAGGTTTTTCTTACCGTTTTTTAACGTGTATTAAATTTGCAGCGTTTTGCAACATACGGAACATTGTTTATTATTAAAAAACAATAAAATTTGTTAATAACAGGGGTAAAAAAAAATTAGTAACTCAGTGTAAATTTAGAAATAAGTTGTTCTTACCGTTTTGTAAAGTGTATTAATTTTGCAGCGTTTTGCGACATACGGAACATTGTTTACTACTAAATTGCTGTAAATTTGATATACGTTAGAAAACGTTAAAAACAACTTAATTATAAATTTGCAGCGTGTTACTACATTTTTTACCCTTGTTAATAACAAATTTCATTGTTTTTTAATAATAAACAATGTTCCGTATGTTGCAAAACGCTGCAAATTTAATACACGTTAGAAAACGGTAAGAACAACCTAATTCCAAATTTGCAGCGTGTTACTATTTTATACCCCTGTTATTAACAAATTTTATTGTTTTTAATAATAAACAATGTTCCGTGTATTGCAAAACGCTGCAAATTTAATACACGTTACAAAACGGTAAGAACAACCTAATTCCGAATTTGCAGCGTGTTACTATTTTATACCCCTGTTATTAACAAATTTTATTGTTTTTAATAATAAACAATGTTCCGTATATTGCAAAACGCTGCAAATTTAATACACGTTACAAAACGGTAAGAACAACCTAATTCCAAATTTGCAGCGTGTTACTAATTTTTTACGCAATGTTATTAACTAAAAACCTTTTTCACCCCTTTTCAACACTTTCCGTACACCCCAGAACTCTGCAAAATCACACGGTAAATTATTTTACCTTCTTTAACAACCCCCTAAAATTTTATCAAGTTACTAATTTCTTTCGGGTTTTGGCTTTAATGACTGGCCTACACTGCGAATTTACACCGCGTGATTTTTATTCTCGCGAATTTATTCAGACAGGCCCTTATGCCATAAGGGCCTGTCCGCACTGCGAATAAGATGGCTTTTGGTATTATCAGCAAAGTTACTCCTTGACCACTGACCAGGTGTTTGTGCTAATTACGTTATAGAACTTGCATAGTGGACTTTTTTTTTATGAAATAAGGGGGCAAACGAGCAAACGGGTCACGTGATGGAAAGCAACTTCCGTCGCCCATGGGCACTCGCTGGATCAGAAGAGCTGCAGGTGCGTTGCAGGCCTTTTAAGAGGGAATAGGGTAATAGGGGAGGGTAGGGATGGGAGGGGAAGGGAATAGCGTTGGGGATTGGGCCTCCGGTAAATTCACTCTCTCGGCGAAACACAGCGCAAGCGCTGTTCCACGCCGGACTGTATTAGATGTAAGATGTAAATTATAAAATAAGGTTATTACGTTTATAGAAGAAAAGATATTGCATACTTGGCCAAGGACGGATGTGAAGTGAAGAGACGTTGACGTTCCAGTCTTGACAGATGACACGACCGGAAGACGTAGGCTGGATGCTTGTGTTTTTTGTCCATTAAAAAAAGTAATGACCGTGTATGGTCATTCTAAATCGCGGAATCGCGTACACCAGGCAAACGATGAAAATTATTTATAGTGAATACACTTACTCGTAAGTCGTACATGGTATAAAGTCTTAAATGTCGAGCAACAACTTTGTCACATGTACCATGGACGAAATTGATTCATACGCAGTTGACGGGCCCACGTAGTTTGGTCGCGTTACGTCAAACCCAGCCGACAGATCACAATTAACATTGAATTGACACGATCCGACCAAATGGCGTTGGTCTGTCAACTGCCTAAGAATTAATTTCCTCGATGGTACAATCAAAGAAATTGATTCATAGATGGTAGACCAACAAAATTTGGTTAGGTTATGTCAAATCAAGGCAACAGATCACGCCCATTGACTTGACATAACTCGACCAAAAAACGTGTATCCTTCTGCGTATAAAACAATTTCTCTGACGGTACAAGCAAAAACAATATTGATATAACAAAGAACTAAAATCTAAATTGCTATGCAGCGATAACGTTTAAAAATTCAAAAAAACTGATAAAATAATATTTGATTGAAATTCACAATTGAGTTTGATGAATAGAACAGAACGAGCTATACAAACACACTGTTTACATTTGTTTGTTTGCGATCGTCCATCCGTCATATCAAACTTTTATAAAAATCTAATGCGGGCCCTACACTCACGGCGCGAATTGCGGCCGCGATTCACGGATGCTACGCGCCGTGAATACGATGCGTATAAATAAGAAGCCGCGAAGCGCAAACACGAAGCTGCGAAACTCTCCACATTCGCGGTTCGCAGCCTTCGCGGGCTTTCGCGCCCCGAGTGTAGAGCCCAGTGAACTTTAAACTACAGGAAGAGTAACTCCGTCAAAAAAAGTGCACCAAAAGGCTACAAAATGTGACCCGAATACATGTATACTTTATGCATGTGTTCGGTACACATTTTTCTTGTATATATACACGAGTGACATTCAACCAGGTTGACATGATAATTATTGTCAAACTCATTTTACAATTTGTTTACTTACTTTTTACGTAGCTTTTTAAAAAAATTACGTTGTTAAAATGCCTAAATGCCCTGTGAAATGGTGTAGAAGTAATACAGATACGACTTTTAATACAGGAATAACCTTTCAAGTTTCATCAGTAAGTGAATTTTTTTAAATTATGCTTAGGTAAAGTTCTTGTATTTTTTCCGACCCAAAAACATGCCCAAAAAGATGGTTTATTTAAGTTGGATGCCAGGGTATTTGCGTAAAATTACGCTGGTCTCTTTGTGTTTGTCTTTTACGTACGTTTTCTGTAAGTTTACATGTTATTGTAAAAATGCAATAATCAAAAAATAATATAATTACAAAATTTTTACAAAGTCGCCATGGACAGTGTTATGCAAGATGTAACAATTTAATCATAATTCATAAACGAGGGTCTAACTGACATCAATATGGAGTATCTTATTTTCATAATGCCGTTCGTACTTCGTTTAGTAAGAAACGAACCGAATTGGATGCCGAGCCAGATTACTCGTTTATGTAGCATACACTTTAATAGTCATGATATATTTTGTATGAGTAATGACCGAAAATTAAAGAGATTACGAAAATCTGCATTTGCACCGTAAGTTTTTTATTTCAATTCTGTAATAAGTCTGTAAATTGTAATAATTTAGCACATAGATTTTTGTAATCTGAAAACGTCTTGTCTAGGTGCTCTGGATAGTTGTAAATTCGTCCGAGTCGTACAAGGTTTGTTCAAAATTATTATATATTATTATTATCGATGACTTAAGGATCAGAGGAAAATGTTTGATTTTAAAATAATAATTATGTACTCCTTTCTTCGTGATAGTAGATATGTTTGGTGTATACTGCATAATGCCATCCGCTTTTGACAATTATTGTCCACGGCTTTGTTTCATAAACTGTGACAGTGACAATAAACGCGCAGGCTGTCGTCCAGCGCGCAATATTATGATACGTTATCTGGGAAACGACCTTGGCGAGAATCTGAATTGTCATATTTTAGTGTTCGAAAAGGAGCCAAATTTAAAACGGTTGAAGTATGGGAGTTACGTTTCCTGTAGTTTTGTTATTCGTAGGTAGAGCCCGCATAAAATAATAGCCTATCAATCACCTAAAACAATAGTCAAACAATCTATTTCGAATCATCATCATAATTCTGATAAGAAACGTTGTCGGTAGGTATAGCCATGTTGCGGTAGGTCCTATCATACTCGTAATTTCGCATTAAGTGTGGAGTGGAGTACTATGTGGTTAGACCCTACGCCTGGGACTTCCCACACCCCAGGTGAAAAAAGCTATAGTACCATCGAGGAAATTGATTCTTAGATAGTTGACAGACCAACGTCATTTGGTCGGATCATGTCAATTCAATGTTAATTAATAAATTTATGATCTGTCGGCTGTGTTTGACGTAACGCGACCAAAATACGTAGGTCCTCCATCTGCCTAGGAATCGCCTTCTCTGATAGTACATTATTAGTAGATATTATACGCTATTACTTCCTATAGTTTTAAGCTAATTTTAAAGTCACACTGACTGCTTGCTGAGTACTGACCGTCGGCGCCGACACCGAAAGGCGAAACGGATGAAATATCTTGTGGAGTCATCGCAGACGGTGCACGTGCGGTCGGCGTAAAACTAAAATCAGTCTTAGTGTCTAAACACACTAGGCCGAAGTTACGCGGCGTAAATTACGCCTGCAATGTCAAACGCATACAAAATACGGACGGAACGCGACGGAATAGTGTGTCGTCGGCAATTTAAAATACATTGCGGGCGTAATCATGCGGAATTTACGCAGCGTAACTTGGGACTAGTGTGTTTAGACATTTACTGATGTTAAAGTGTGTATGCACTATGCTAAAGTTCGTAACTAAAGTTTGGCAAACAAAAAAGAGTTAAGTACAATAATATTATAATGCCGAAATTACGTTGCGTTGTTTTATATCTGCCGTATATTCCGAACGTAAAATCAGCCGCGTAACTTCAGCACTTCGGTCTATACTACGGATGTAAAGACATCGACGTCCAACACACCAGACAACGCAACACTGTCGGGCGTTTAGTATGGCTATAAAAGCGCAGTTACACTCGACGGGCGTTACCGTTAATCCCGGTTTACGATCGACTACACTTTACGGATATTTTTTCCTTTTAAATTCGTTTGAGTAGAAAATAAAATTCCCTAACTCGAGTTTTATTGTGCGCTCGGATTTGAGATTTTATTTTAAACAGTTCCTCCCTCGCTTCGCAAGGCCGCGAATAAAACGGCATGTTTGATAATAAAATTACCTACGTTTTCCTTGTTTCAAGAAATTCGGCGATTTCAAATTACTCGAATAGATTGGAATACAATTGGAGAATACTTACTCTGTCTCTTATTATTTTAATAATTGTACAGGTTGTAACAAAACAAAGTTATAATACACGATGTGTATGTGTCCCAAATATTGAGTTCACTGTGGCAGTAGCAGCACTGAAAGACTATACATCTTTTTAGTATTGTTGCGTGCAAGGGTTCGAGGATTCGGAGAGAAAGACCTGGTGACTCTCTTGAAGACTTTATTCACAAACACTAGCTCACACAAATCCCTAAGTCCAAACACTAAGCACTAGATCCAAATCACTGAGCACTATCACTGTCCTAGGTCGTAGCCGAGTCGTAGGTTCACTATCACAATCACTCACTATTGATCACTTGTTTTCACTTCGAAGTCGCCTTGAAGATCGCTCGTGTCGAACTGAACTGCCGGGCCGTCTACCTGCGGCTTTTTATATGGCGAAACGAATTCTAGAAAGTTCCTTGCCCGATTCACGTAAACAAGTAAACAAGTAAACAAGCGTGGGAACTTTCTAGCAGGCTCGAGCATGTACCACCTAGCGCCATCTAGTTTCGAGTAGGGGATTTATGTGTAGTGTGTCCTCTAGATAAGTTTTGCAGGTTCGACGCTAGATGGCTCTGTGTGTCCGTAACAGTATTATATGGGAATTGGAAAAGTGCCCCAGCGTCATAGAAATGACGCATGTGCCAATACAAAAAAAATACTCTTTCTGCACTGCTACTTTCATAGTGATCTCATACACATCCTAAAGTATTATCACTTTGTTTTGTTACAGACTATACAGGGTGTACTCTGTATAGTCTACACTCATCTACTGTAACGATTTGGCAATTTTAGGCCTATTACTATACATAGGTATTACTCTGCTTCCCACCACTGGATAATATTTACACTAACATTATAAAAGTATGTTTGTCTGCTATCTCTTTTTCTTTTGAATTCGATTTAGAGCTAATTTGAGTCCCCAGAAATGATATAGATAACTTTTTATTGCTGCAAAATGTACGGCTATTACGGTCATCACAAAATTTTCAGGCGACTCTAAAAACAAGCTACAGGTCACACAACTGTTAGGGTTATAAGGTGATGGTAAACCTTTACTACATAGTAGTAAAGGACGGGCGTCATTATAATTATTGTGTAATTGTTCACCAATTTTTTACCCCGTTTTATAGTATTTACTTTTTCAGTTTCTTTGCCTCATGTGCCAAGTTTAAGACTGGCCTCACTGTGTAATATTTTCAATATTAATTATTATTAATGATTCGTTGGTAAAATAGAGCATTAGTACTTAATTATTAAGTTAGTTACAAATTACAATTAATTCTATGATTACGTTAGTAAACTTACTAGTTTTAGTGTTTCACGTCTTTTATAACTGATTATGAATTTAATATTTAGTAATGAATGAGCTAAAACCACTTAGCCGGTGCTCTACGCGAAATGATTCCCTACATTGGCACCATTTGGACGGAAACTTGTGACATTTGCATGTCCCGAGCGCCGCCGGAATTAATCGACAGAGAAAGCCTTAAGTCGCTCCGACATCGACGTACCCTTCTATGGATATCACTTAAAATATACAAAATAATGAAACGCTTTAGCTTAAAGTAAGCGTATCGTATAATTTAACAATGATATTTATGTACTTAGTCACTACATGCTTCAACTTTAATAAATTTATAATTATAATTCGGCAATATATTTGCTAGTTGATAAACTGTAATATCATGTAGATTGTAGGGAAACGACCTCTTTAATATTATGATGTGTCAATGAAAAATTATAAATCCTGAGGGTATAGGAGTGGTGGCCGCAAAAGATAATCTTTCGACTTTAGTCATCATTAAATTGGACTTCTTTGTCTGATTTTTTATTTTATTTTATTTTATTGTTTATTTTTTTATTAGGACGTTGTATATTCGCGATTCAGGATTTTTATTACTCACCCACTCGTATTTCTCTTTTCTCCGCCTGATCTTAAAAACCAATCCCTTTTCTGCGCTACGTAACAATTTTATAATTATTTGAGATGCGACGTCTCTACATCTGGTACATCAAAGCTTATAACCATAAATGTAAAGTTTGGAAGTGGGAAATTACACCAATTATAACAAATTGTTCGGATTGTTGCTCATTTTTGGTATTAATTTAATTACAGCTGGCTGCGGCGTACGCTTTATGTCTTTTGTTAGCAGAAATCCTTGGATTTGTATGTTATTGTTTGAATCAAAATATTATAAATGTGACTTGTGTTTGATAAATCCCTCGTGCTTCATATTAGCAATATAGAATACTTTTATACAAGGAAAATGTATGATTACAGCTGCATACTTATGCTCCTTTTCTACTTTTTACCAAGAGCTCACAAACGCAAAAGGTTCTCTAGTGCATTCCAGTACCCGTTAACATTATCCCAGTAGCAATCTAGCGCTGGATTCTTAAAACAAACACGTTTTTGACAGGTGACACTGCAAATTGCAATGTAAACGCTGCCACATTAGTGAGATATTGTAGGGCAGAAACAATAATTATTAGTGGTCGTTTGGTGATATTTAGTGCTAGGGGGTGATTGGTGAAACTAGGCACTACTGTTTTACGCCGGCGCATCGGGCTCCGTTATATAACTTAATTTTATATCATAACACTAGAAAATAAAACCTATTATTATAAAATATAAGGCCATGTATTTATTGAACTAAACCGGAAGCAGGACGTTCCGCAATAGTTGTGCGGGAATGGAGCCCGTGCTTGTGGTGACAGCTTCCGGAGTGGGATTACCGGGGAGGAGGTAATCCATATTTGTAATATATAAAATTCTCAAGTCATAGTGTTTGTGCGCAAACTCCTCCAAAACGGCTTAACCGATTTTAACGAAATTTTTTATGTACATTCGTTAGGCATGAGAATAGGTTTTTATCTACTTTTTATATTGATACCTACTAGAAATAATTCATATGGCAAAACCACATTTGCCGGATCAGCTAGTATACTAAAAATGTGAACGTGTATGTCTTTTACTGTTACATATTAAAGTGAGGAGAGCATTGCCTGATTCTGCAATAAGTTTCGGAAAGTCAATTGCGGGAATCGAATTCGTTATGACCACGTTTACTTTTTACTCAATAATTATTGGGATCAAAAATTAAGAAAAAGTGAAAAAAAAGCGATGTAATACGGCATCATGTGAAAATTTTGCCACAGATAACTAACTACGATGAAAAGGTAAAAAATGTAAAAAGTGAAAATCAAGAAATACATGATTCATAAAAATAAATCATATACAGTGTGTAACAAAACTAAGTGATAATACTTTAGGGTGTGTACGTATTAGGAAGTAGAGAGTTCCCTGTAAAAGTAGCAGCGCTGAAAGATCATTTTTTTTACTTTTGTAAGGGCAAGAGCTCGAGCGTCACGAGTTTCCCCATACAAAAGCGAAAAAAAACCTACCTTCACAGTGAACTCTCGACAAGGAACACGTACACACCCTATAGTATTATCACTTAGTTTTGTTACACTCTGTATATTATACTTTTTAAATATTATACAGAGATAAAACTACAGCAAAATATTATACAGAGTACAATAAAGTAGAAAGAATATAATATCGTCTACAAATTCAGTGGTATCTTAAATCCTGAAGTTTATAGTGGACGTCTCTGCGAGTTTTACAGTCAGGTGACTTCGGCCCGCATACGGAGAATACAGGTTCAACTATTTCACATTATATTTTATACGAGATCTTGTATATTATGTATATTATTTATACAAGATTGGATGGATGCTTTTAAGCATTTGTGTACTAACCCACATTTTTTGTTGTATTATGAATGGAGTCTTGTTCTAAATGATCTAAAGAACATAACTGCATTCATAACTCAATACGTAATTTTTTGTGGGTTGGTACACAAATGCTTTATCAGCGTCCAGATGTCGTCTCGCAACTCCGTTAAGCCAAAATTCGTTTTTCACGGGAATCCTAAATTTTTCCAGGATATTATGTATCCTATGTCCTTTCCCAAGACCAAAAGTATCTCCAAAGTATCACCAGCAAATTGGTTAGGTTGTATAGTGTATATCTGTCGCTCTTCTATACAAGAACTCTATTATAGTTTACTGTAAAAGTAGCAGCGCTGAACGAAATGTTCTTTTAAATTATTGTACGGATTTTTTAAAAAGGTTGGGGCATTTCTATTAGAAGCATAGAAGTCAAAAGTAACTTTTTGAAATCTATGTAAAGGACACGTCATCATACACATTACCAACCCTAAAGTATTATTACATTGTTTTGTTCACTGTGAAACTGTGAAAGTACTAGCGGCGCTGAAATTATTGACTTAAGTTAATTTAACCTTCGCTTTATTCGGGTAAAAAGCCTGACCAATAAGCATAGTTTTTATACCACCAAACCAAGTAAACTGTTCCTTGAAAAAAAGATCGTAACCTAATCTAAGCAGTAATTTCTTCCATTCTTACTAAGTCTGTGTGCGATATAATCAGTTAGTTTACGTACTAGGCTAGGTGTAATATCTAGGTGTATAGGTCATTGACCTCCGGGCGTAATTTACGGCATTACCGGCCGGAAACGAGCGAGTGCTTCCGTGTACACTCTAACACATAAATTCACATAATACAAGGTGTAACAAAACTGAGCGATATTACTTTAGGTTGTTTATGGGTTGCCTATATAATATAGAGTTCGCAAGTAGCAGCGCTGAAAGACGCCCATCCGACGCATAGATCATCTTACTTGTCAGACAATCAGGTGATCAGCCTGCATTGTCCTAACCAAACTTTGATACTATAATATTATGTGTAAGCTTTAGGCTTTTTTGACAGTAGACTTTCAGCTCTATGCTCTAGATAGGTCTTTGCTCGATATAGGTCTTATGCTAAGCACTCACATACGGTTTTTTACTCCGAATCGAAGGAAATGACATACTTGTCCATCGAGCCGGCTTGAAATGAGCCTTCAAGCTGTCAGTTTTGCGGTCCACACGGTGGTTATTGCTTGATTTAGAGCAAAACCGTATGTGAGTACTTAGCATTAGCCATACCACACATTTTTTATGCTAGAGTTTAGGTTCAAAACATCTATATAGTATATACGTATAACGGCTACACCAATTTAGATGAAATTTGATATGAGGAGACGGAAAAGGACATAAGATAGTTAGTGCTGTTGAAAAATGTACGGTTCCGGCTTCATAATGAAGCGCAACGGATTTGCGGGCATCACCTCGTTACAGTGATATATTATATAAAAAACTCAAAGCAGATATGTTACTACCGCGCGCGTTGTGAAGCTTCAAATACGACCCAATTAGGTCGTCTTTTATTTAGTCTGTCTCTTTTATGTAAATGGCATTTCATATCTTTTGTTTCACTTATCTGTCTTTGTCAATGTTGTTCGGAAGAGATTTATGCTAAGTACTCACATACGGTTTTGCTCGATCGAGCAATAACGTCAAGCAGAACCTGCGGCTCGGACTTTCGTCCACACATTCAGTATTGCTCGATAGTTTTACTCTAAATCGATACATTTAATTCCGTCAAGCTGGCTCGATGCGAGCCTTCGCGTGGCTCGATGCGAGCCTTCGAGCTGTCAGTTTTGCGGTCCACACAGTAATTATTACTCGATTTGGAGTAAAACTATCGAGCAAAACCGTATGTCAGTACTTAGCATTAAACCGGAAAATAGTATGATCGTAACAGATCTGTTTAATTAGAATATCATTGTCTCGTTATATAATATTTCAGGGCTTTATAAGCCCTACATATTTAGCCGAGTGTACTTACATACAGTAGTGTTTCGGGGAAGCGCGATGTTATCATACATCGCCCCTTGAGCACGCTAGCCGCTACCGCTCGGCCGTGTTCGGCTACGCTCGGTCTAGTTCGGAAAAAAATATGCGGCACTCGGGGACTGCCGCGATAAAGATATTGCATAGCATTTTTATCAACTTGTGCAATTATAATTCGCAATATGTCTAGTCACACGCAAACAAACACCGTGCCGAAGTCTGGCAACGTCGAACCGACCGGCAAGCCGAAGTCTGCCGAACTAAAACGACGTTAGATGAATGTTAGCTGTTTTTCGTTACGGATTTTCTTGATGTATTGTCTATAAACTTTTCATGCATAAGCCACTTAATCAATCTGGATGATATTTAGAATTATACTTTCAGTCACTAGAAAAGACATAAGATAGTTCTGCACGCAAAAAGTACGCGATTAAGAAATTTCTTCGTAGCAACCGATATCTAGGCTTTAAATTAAAGCTGTAATATAAAATCCTTCAGTAAACTTGAACATTCAGCGCTCAGTGGAAACGTAATTATAGCAATATTCTCATTCGCTGACGGCACTTAATTGATTTGGCAAACATTTTGCTGCGGCCCGCCATATTATATTGCTAAATTAAATTGCTCCTAGCGCGAGAGATTTTTGACTTTAGTTCACACTTCTATAATAATATTATTATATAAATACACATAGACTTCATAATATAGTATATATAGCAGACTTTATAATATAGTGTCTAAGTCTACAATTTTGTTTGTTTGTTTCCAATAAAAAAGACTTCAAAAATACTGGGATAATTTTAACACATTTAAGCCCAGTTATTGGGTACACCACGGCGGACACAAGCTACTTATTGGGAAGGGAAAAGAGAGTTTCCCGTGAGATTTGATTATGAGCAAAGTTGCGGGAAATATCTAGTACTCAATTATATTATGTACAACAATACTCTTTTTCAATGCCGACATAAGACATTTTTTAATTGCCGCGACCTCGTGATAGCAGTGTAACGTCGAAACGTAACTCGTAAGTAGCATAGTACGTCGACGAAAAGTAACATAGTAGAATATAGTCTCTCGATGTTAAGGTGACGCCGCGTTAAAGTAAAAAACCGTGTTGGATATGTTTTAGATTGCTTTTTTTCTATGAGAGGATGGAACAGCATTTGGAAAAATAGGAATCCCTTTTTTTACAGAGGTCTTTTTGATTGATTAGTCTGTGTTATAAAAGTTGACCAATCGTGTTATGCTATGGGTAATTCAAAGACAAAGACATGATGAATACTGACAATGAACTTTGATTTCTTAGCTTTAGTCATTGCTGAGAAAAATCGATAACGCTACAGCCAAATAATTATCAAGGCGTCGCCTTAATAAATGCTGCTCTTTCAAAAATCTCCTATTCTTTGTTTTATTTGAGTTTAAAAACTCGAAATTGTAGAATCTCCAGCTTTTTCTATCTAGCACACGCTCACTGTTCTCAATTATTCTAGTACCGTCGTTCTCGGTAAAGGATTGTTTTAATTAGAGCCGGATTTACGACGACCATTCGTCATATTAACGACGACGAGACTCGACTATTTTACCATTCACTATTGGAACTAGAATTCGAGAAGGATATTTTCATGCTTTGAATCTTTATTCCAAGTTTAAAAGAGAGAATATTCTATAAGATTCGCTATGGACTTTCTCATTATGAATGTCGAATTCGGGTCAGTCAGTACTTTAACTTAGAGTCGTAAGCGACGTGTACTTAAATAACGTAGCTATGTGTTTTAAATGGGTCATCTTTCCGTCTTGAATTTGACGTCCGTACTCGTAAATTAAACATCGCTTTGTTTGTTCAATAAAATAGCTACTAACAAGAAGAAAACAACTGATTGTACTCCGGGAGTCCCAGGATTAAAATAATATAAAAAGAGGAGGCCGAATTGAGTCAAAACAGCAGCGCTGGCATCCTTTTTCGAAGCGCGGTAAAAAGAGAGAGTGAGAGAATCCTCTCTTACGCCGCCGTCACGCCGCTTTAGGGCCGCCCTACACCGGAGTGGCAGCGGCGAGGCGAGCACTTTCAGTGTCATAGGATTTTAAACTTTATCCTCATTTGATTAGGCTGGCGGCCATAGACTTCTCAAGCGATACTATGCATTACAATAATGAAGATAAAGTTTAAAATCCTATGACACTGAAAGTGCTCGCCTCGCCGCTGCCATTCCGGTATGTCGCGGCCCTTACTCTCCCTCCGTCTTACAAATTTTAGATGATGTCCTGACGCAAGTTTTACAATTTACGCATCTCATAAAAAGAAAATCATGACATACAAAAAAAAAAAAAAGAAATGAAAATATTAACCCTACATCAATCGTAACTGTAATTTTCATCGTTCGGAAAATCGTGGGTACATCAGACCCACTGAAATTGGCATCTGGGTTAAATATTTAACCCTTTACCGTCGTTCCCATTATACTGAACCGGACATCGCCTGTATTATGCCGGTGTATGAAACGAAATCTGTTGAAAAAGGCACAAGTGAAATGTTGATACCGCCCCTGTATTTGTGGCGTTGGGAATTTTAACACCTTCAGGCATTCGATACGATATGGGTTTTTCTAAATACTATAAAAATAATGTATTTTTGTCTTAAAACATAATTTTTAATGTATTAATGCTGAATTGCAGATATTTCTTTAATGCAGTTGATATATAATTTAACATTTGATATATTATGTATGTAACAACATAATAACCAAATAAAACAGCAAATGTTAAATTTTAACATTGCTGTTTTATTTAGACGCTAGCCAATCAAAGCGATAGTACGAGACTATGAGTTAATGCATAAACTTCAGTCAAAAAACTTGCAAGAGGTGTCAAGGGACACCCGAATGGAACGAAGTTATTTCTTATGTTAAAACATCTGTATAATACACATACTCAAAAAAATATTAAAAAAACGCCATCTATTGACGCCCAGGAATACTAACAACGCGTCGCTGTTTATTCTCAAAAAACGCCATCTACTTGACGCACAGGAATACAGTCAACGCCCTCTGCCACTACCATGCAGGTACTAATAAAAAAGTGTCGTTACAACTTTTTCGGTCTAGCCTCCTTTCACAACGCGCGATAGGGGACTCCGTTCCAAAACCTAAAACCCACCATTATTCATCAGTATGTATTTTAAATTCACTGGTAAACTTTAAAATCATTCTTTATACTCATGTTTTTAAACATGAAAGTAATTGTAATGTTGTTGTAAATTACTAATTTTATGAATTTTTTGAAGAACACTTTTGTTTCTCATTAATTGACCCATGAGTATTCTGTAAGTTAATTTAACAAGTAGCTGGTTTTTATGTAAAAATAAATATATCTGCAAAATATGATCAGCTTATTTGAGTATCTTATGTCGTGTCTATATCGCGTCGTAACCTATAAAGTGTCTTAACGCTGCGGTATTGTTTGCTGCGATAAATGAAAAGTGGGCTTAACGAAACACACCGACGACTTACTGC
This sequence comes from Polyommatus iphigenia, assembly GCA_963422495.1. Classification (NCBI taxonomy): domain Eukaryota; kingdom Metazoa; phylum Arthropoda; class Insecta; order Lepidoptera; family Lycaenidae; genus Polyommatus; species Polyommatus iphigenia. The sequence goes on from OY730189.1 coordinate 5,046,244, forward strand.
AAATATAAATACTAGCTGGGATATAACAGACCCTAGCACTTGAAGGCCTTAAAGTTCTATAATAATGACTCGCACACAGATTTCTGTGACGGTGGCCGGATTCATAGAGGTCTGGCCAGCTTAGCTGAAGCGATTTTATAGTTCCTAAGTGTGTGCGCAGTACACGAGAATTTTTTTTTCAGCCGAGCTGTCTTGGTCTTACTACTTGGTCTTTTTACTACAAAAATAATATTTGTTTCTATCAAGTTACAGATTATATTTTAAGACTCGACTAAAATATAATCTGTATCGAACAAAAAACGAAACAGCGTCAGGTTCGATTCATATGCATCCGCCCGAACGCGCGGTTAGGCCGCTACACCGCGAGACTACATCCAAGCAATTGTATTAAAATGACAGCGCGACCGCGCCGCTATTAAATAAATAGTTACATAATAATTTTATGTAATGATTCTTGTAAGACTTAAAATTGTAAGAAGTTTTCTTTTTTTTTCATTTATTGAACCAATAATTCAAATAAGCCATGAAAATTATAGAATTAAGTAATATAAGAATGTATCATAAATTATTAACATTTGCACGTCGAGAAAATTGACAAAATATGTGAAACACTGTTAGAATAGTAACTATACTAACTAGTATATTAATTATGCAAATAAAGATTATTATTATTATTATGTTTGTGTAAGGTATTCCTTGCTCATGGGCAATTAAATCCCAGACCTTTGGAAGGCATTCGTGGGGCCGAAGCCAACACGTAGAGGCCCGTTACACAGTTTTAATTTAAATGTTATGTGACACTGGCCGGCGACTCTCCCAGTCCGCACTATGGGAGTACGACCAAGAAGAGCCAGCGGCCAGTGTAGGACTATTATAATAGGGAATTGGGGCTATGGGGGTGAGGTGCTAGTGGACTGGGTAACTGGGACTATGTAAGGACTATGGCGTCTGCCGATACAACGTGGTAACATGTATCATAATGTTGGCAGACGGTGACTCGCCAACTCTTTGAATGGGCCCCTCAAAATGGTCGCACACACGGTGCACCGAGGCGGCAACATTGACAGAGCGGCTTGAAGCAGGAGAGGTGTTGCTGGACTTTAAACGCCGATCATTTGCACCCTCAGAGGGTCCCATCACGTCGCCCACTCGCCACACGCTTCACATCCTCCCTCCGAGCTTGCGACTCCACTCTGACCGGCTGGTTAAGGCAAGGCAGAGGTAGGGCCTGATTCTCCGCCAGTGTTCACTCCGGCCGGCCGATGAAGGCAAGACGGAGATGGAGAACAGGGGCTTCCCTGGGAGCACTCGGGTTCGTGGGGTCACTACTCCCCAACAGCTCGCCACAAGCTGCCCTGCGGGCTTATTATTATTATTATTAGCAATAGCTTCTAATCTCGCGGTGTTGCGGCCGAACCGCTCGTCCGCGCGGACACGTAATATTATAAATCCAACCTAAACAATAATTGAATATCAGAATAGTGCTTCAGAGAATTGTATAAAATGAATCAATATTGTTCCCACTCAAAATATAATAACACTGAATTTCAGCACAAAAAGATGCTGAAATTCAGTGTTATTATTTATTATATTACCGGTTTTGAATCACAATAGAAGTTGTACTCGACAGAGCAAATATACCAGTTTAATAAGTTCTGCATTGTTCGTTTATTAGTTTTTGTTGAATCAAACAATGAGGCGAAGTTGATATTATGTGTTTTAATGAACTCGTGATTTTATATAAAAAAGCGGATTTTATTAACTCTGGTCTGCAAGTAATTTCAACAAAGTAAAATCAGATTTGATTAAGTATTTCTTACTTGCAAATTTTAAACATCTGACGCAATTTATGGACGACCCCGAACTCGCGGTATAGTCGTCTGTCTAGAATAAATAAAGTTTATAGTCGATGCATTATTCAGCATGACACGCCATTAGGTGATTGCATCAGATCAATATACCTTTTATACTGCTGTGTTTAGTACGTGCTTAGCTTTAGCATCATTACTGTACTAGTGATTCCGGATTTTCAACCTTATCTATTCACCATACGGCTCAAACGTACAGCTAGTATCGATGTTTCGAGTACTATAAAATGTGCGCATGACTTAAAGATCGTTTAGCAAAACTGAATGAAGGAATAAAATTTTCAATATTTTCAAATAGAACAACAGCCCAACAAACAAACTAACCTTATAAAATTAACTCAATAAGGTCTAAACTCTTATACTTGTTATAAAAGAGCATTCATTATGCCAATGTTACTTATAATGGCACACTATTAGGAGATTTGGCTAATATTACCTTTATTCTTGTAATTTGGTTGGGTAAACGTTAATAACTCTAATTTATACGGCAACTATAAGGCTTCGAAGTATGTTCATCTTATAGTGGCTATTTACATTGCTTTTTAGCCTTATAATATTCAAAGACATATAAAAGCTTTTAATATGGTCAATTATTCTTACAAAAGTAATGCACAAGGTAACTCATAATGCTTTTAACTTATAGGGGCATTTAATAAGACATCTATCCAACAAACGAATGCCAACATTTTATATGACCTTAACAAGTATGAAAGCAATCCACATTCCCTTAAACAGTGATTATAAAGATATTATTCTCTAAATTCGCCATTTTAAACGTACAACAGATTGTGTGAATTTCTTGCGGAGCGGAATGATCGGCCAAGTGCGAGTCGGACTTCCGATCCGGCCAAGCACGAAGGGCTCCGTACTTTCATAGAACCAAAAAAAGGCCAATTTTTTTTTATTTTTTAGGCCTTTGTGTAAATTTCAGGTGCCTACCTGTTACCATCATTGACAAGCAATAAAAGCGAAAAAAACATGTTTGCTGTATAGGAGCCCCCTTAGATATCATATGTATTCATTTTATTTTGTTTTATGTATTTGTTGTTATAGTGGCAATAGATGCATACAATCCCGACAAATTTCAAAATTGTAGCTATTGCGGTTCTTGAAATACAGCCTGGAGACAGACAGATAGACAGTCAGGCGGACAGATAACGAAGTCTTAGTAATAGGGTCCCGTTTTACCCTTTGGGTACGGAACCCTAAAAAGGGATTCAAAACTGTGGAAAAAGTTGAAAAGGAGCGATGGTTACAGAAGAAAAGTAAAAAATAAAACAATTAATTTGATAATCACGTATTTTTAATAATATTTCGAACTAAAAATTAGTGCGCAAAAGTGAGCTAAAGTATCCTTATAAAGAGGTCTCTTTCGGCCAATCCAACTACAGTGGAAAAAAAAAAATATATATATATATATATATATATAATAAACGGGAATAACACTAGCTAGGTGCGATTTTGTTAGCGTGAAAGGAACCCTAACGATATGGAAAATGGCGATATCATAAGAAACAATTGATGCCGTTATAAAGTCTTTACTCTCATAGACTCCTTATAGACGATGTGTGAATCCTGTTGTTCTTTTAAAAGCACTGTATATAACTTGACTAAATAATTAATGACGTTTTTAGCACAAAAACAGCTTAAATTCAAGGGCGAGTTGATACCAAAACACACAGCGTATCACATTTTATCATGCATTTTAATTCCCATACACTTTTCACTATAAACGAGCACTAAATCAGGTAAATAAACTATACATAAAATAATGACTTATCGTTTACTTGACAGTAAAATGGCTGACGTTACTATTTCTTCTCCAAGCTGTTGCGAAAATGTAAATCACTTATGACGGCAAAAAGGGCAAACGGAGTTTAACTCCCTTGTATCGGACAATAATATAACACCTATAAGGGTGATCGCCCGTATTAACGCTTTCTATATGTTTCTTATAAGTTGAAGTATCTTGTTCTTGGTCATTATATAACACGTTACATAAGGAAAAAAGCGGACAATAAAGCAACTATAAGGAGGGTATAAGGTTATTATCCTTATAAATTGTGCCCAAATGCGCCCTTATTAGCGATAATACGACTTCTATAAGAATATTATTTTTGGCTATATAAGCCACTACAAGATCAATTTTTGTTAGTTGGGAGCAGTCTAGCATCGTGCGTTTTTCGCATAACTTTCTGCCGTGCAGTGTAAAACTCTGGAATGAACTGTCACCAGCAGTGTTTTCCGACCAATACGACCTGCAAACCTTCAAGAAGTGAGCGTATTCCCTCTTAAAAAGCCGGCAATGCACTTGCAGTTCTTCGGATGTTGCGAGTGACCTGCTTGCTTGTTTGCCCCCTTATTTTATATAAAAAAACAATAACTACCAATAACGTGTCACCGTCATTGCGATCTACCAATAGCTTGGCTCCGTGCGCCCCGCTCACTCCGCGCCCCACCAAAGACACCTAAAAATTGAATACGCTTTCCCCTTCCATTTTTTCAAACGATTTTTGAGTTGTATTAGCCCCGACTAAAGCAGAGAGATGTTATAACTTTGACGTGTTTGTTTGTCTGTGTGTATCTGGCCGTGGTATCGCAGCGCCTTTAAACAGGTGGGCCAATATTGATCAACCTTCTTTTACTTGAAAGCAGACATGTCTTCTTTACAATACTGTCAATCATGATCGAGAGTGTTCTTAAATATAATTGATCCATTTATTATAAACTAGATGACGCCCGCAACTTCGCTGCGCCAAAATTCATTAATCGCACGGGAACCGTACATTTTTCCGGGATAAAAAGTATCCTATGTCCTTTCCCGGGACTCAACCTATCTCCATACCAAATTTAAGCAAGATCGGTTCAGCGGCTTGGGCGTGAAGAGGTAACAGACAGACAGACAGACAGACAAACAGACAGACACACTTTCGCATTTACAATATTAGTATGGATGCGAAAGTGTGTCTGTCTATCTGTAACCTCTTCACGCCCAAACCGCTGAACTAAAATTTGGTACGGGAATACTTTATTAAGTTTCGCGAAATGACATAGAGGATACTTCACAGAAAACGTTTCTCGGTTCTCGCGCGATAAAGGAATTTTGGCGCAACTGAGTTGCGAACGTCTTCTAGTAAATTAAATCACATTGTAACAGATTTTTAAGATTCTCCGGCGCTCGGACAGAAAATTGCTACTTTCCTTTCAGGTGAAGCTGGAAATAGGTTTATTGTGGTCATACCAGCACGTTCAGGATTAGCACTAGAGTACGAGGTTGTAGGACAGCTCGAGCAGCTCGGAAATAAATTGACTCGACGCGGTCACCGGAATTCAATAACCACAATGGCACGAAATTCCCAGGTGCCAGGTGTAATCTCGTCAATATAAGATGAGAGTGTTGTACCTATCGAAACTCTATTTAGTTTTACCTTAAAATAAATTAAATAAGTAACCTTTTACTGAAAAATACATATGACTAATTTGAGAACGAGTAAAGGCTCTAGTAGATATTTTACTCGAGTTGATTTTTTGCACACACATTGAGCACTGTTTTTATTAAAGTCAGGACAAATGGCCTGGTCGAAAGTTTGTAAGATAAAGGAAGAGTAGAATACCACTACGGTATATGAGAGGTGGTAATATACTACTTTTTTTCTACCGCGTGTTGAAAATATATGCCTGCTCTGCAACTGCTACTTTACCAGTGAACTCTAGATAATGCGACACGTACAAACCCTAAAGTATTATCACTTTTTGTTGTTACGAGTATAAGCCCTATAACAATAACATTATACAGTGTACTATAATTAGCTTTGCCCGCGGCTACGCTCGCGTTAAAAAGTATTATTATTAATTATAATCTATACTTATAAAATTACATGTCCTGACTGACTGACTGACTGACTGACTGACTGACTGACTGACTGACTGACTGACTGACTGACTGACTGACTGACTGACTGACTGATTCATCATCGCTGAGCAAAAACTGTTAAAGTTACAGCCACGAAATTTGGTGAGTAGGGTTGTTTTATTAAGTAGACACCCACTAAGGAAGGAATTTCGAAAATTTTACCCCGAAGGGGGTGAAATAGGGGTTGAAAGTTTGAATGCAAGTCCGTCATTTCTTGAGTTAGAAACATGAAACTTTATTTTTGGGTTACTGATTAAAATTGAATGGACACGTATTTAAGCGTTTTTGGAAATTCTACCCCCAAGGGGGTGAAATCGGGGTTGAAAGTTTGAATGAAAGTCCGTCATTTCTTGAGTTAGAAACATGAAATTTTAGGTTTGGGTTACTGATTAAAAATGAATGGATACGTATTTAAGCGTTTTTGGAAATTCTACCCCCAAAGGGGTGAAATAGGGGTTGAAAGTTTGAATGAAATTCCGTTATTTCTTAAGTTAGAAACTTGAAATTTTAGGTTTGGGCTACTGATTAAAAATGATTGAATACGTGCTTAAGCGTTTTTGGAAATTTTACCTCCAAGGGGGTGAAATAGGGGTTGAAAGTTTAAATGAAAGTCCGTCATTTCTCAAGTTATGAACATGAAAGTTTATTTTTGGACTGCTAATTAAAAATGAATGGATAGGTATTTAAGCGTTTTTGGAAATTCTACCCCCAAGGGGGTGAAATTGGGGTTGAAAGTTTGAATGAAAGTCCGTCATTTCTTGAGTTAGAAACATGAAACTTTATTTTTGTGCTACTGATTAAAAATGAATGGATAAGTACGTATTTAAGCATTTCTGGTAATTCTACCCCCAAATTTCACCCCCAGGGGGTGAAATTGGGGTAGAAAGATTCAATGAAAGTCCATCATTTCTTGAGTTAGAAACATGAAAGTTTTTTGACGTTTGCGTTTAACGTTTGCTTAAATAGGGTCCCGTTTTTACCCTTTGTATAAGGAACCACAAAAAGGGGAAAGCTATCCATCTTTGTTATTATACTATGTTAACGCGTACGAAGTCGCGGGCAACAGCTAGTTAATAATAATTACAATTAATAGTTATAGGTATCAAAGTCTCAGTCCGATCGGTTTAAAATTGACAAAGTTTCATACAAACTTTCATCCTCTGTTTTATGCCCTTGGGGGTAGAATTGATTAAAATTTAAAATCCTTTCTTAGCGGATGCCTGCGTCATAACATCTACCTGCATGCCAAACTTCAGCCCGATCCGTCCAGTGGCTTGGGCTGTGCGTTGATAGATCACTATGTCAGTTAGTCAGTACTCAGTCACCTTTGAGTTATAAAGTATACGAGCTTTTGCCCGCGGCTTCGCTCGCGTTTAGAAGTATTATTATATAAAAACTTTCATCCTCTATTTGAACCCCTTGCGGGTAGAATTGATCAAAATCCTTTCTTAGAGGATGCCTACGTCATAACATCTACCTGCACGCGAAATTTCGACCCGATCCGTCCAGTGGTTTTGGCTGTGCGTTGAAAGATCACTATGTCAGTCAGTCACCTTTGAGTTTTATATATATAGATTGAGATATCTACTAGTAGATAGTAAGTCACAATAATTTCTTTTACTTTTGAAAAGCAAACAGAACTTTTGAAAGTAAAGGAAAAGAGAGTTTGATTACTTTTAAGCCACAAAAATCTTGATTTCTTCCGCGTCCTTAAATCTTAGTTTCAAAGCGAACAATGGCTATAACTATAGCAAAACATAATAATAGTCGTACAATTATTATTATGAGACGCCCTAGATATTTATGTAAAGTATTCACTGGAACATTGTAAAGAATCTAAAGGAATATTTCTTAGAGTTTGTGAACTAACGTCGTTATAAGGCCCTACTTTGTAAAGAGGTCAATACTTGTATTCAAAAAGTCTTTATTTCGTAAGATTGCTGTTTTTAACCGACTTCCAAAAAGGAGGAGGTTATATGTTCGTCTGTTTATATATATTTTTTTGTATGTTCAACAATAACTTCGCCATATATGGACTGATTTTCATGATTCTTTTGTTATTGTACAGGGTTAAATCTGAGGTTGGTACCATGTTCACAAAAGTGGTGATCTGATGATGGGATCCATGAGGAATTGAGGGGACTCCTTGAAATTTATATAAGAACATATGGTGATTTCGATTTTTTCTGAAGTATTTCATGCATATACTACCAAAAAGTAAGATTTTGCACCAAGATGTACCCTGGTTCTGAAGGTACCCAAGAGAACTTTTGAATCCTTATAGATACAAGTTTGAGGATTTTGGCTTTATTTAAACTACTCCAAGCAAAAGCCAATGAATCCTACATTATTTCTGCTGAACACAGGCTAAATTTTATTTTGGAAAAAATAGGGTTTCGTAAGATATTTGGGTTTTTCGGACGCCAGGTATAAAATCAACAGAAAAGTTACTTATTTTGCGTACGCTGCCGAAATTATAAAAGATAGAACCATAAAATGTTCTAGTAATTGTAGATCTTAAATATCTACAAAAAAGTCTGCGACACACTATACTTATCTATGTCGAGTGAGGCACAATAACCATTTTTTTTATTTAGAAATCTTGATTTTTTTTTGACAACATTTAAACGCGTTTATTTTACTCATGCTATTAATCCTTATCAAAATAAATTATTTCATCACTAAGTACAGTTTATGAAGATAAAATTTGGTCTTTGAATGATTAAAATTGGACGTTTGGTTTTGAAATTATGGCGAAATTAAAATATTACGATAGTCACCAAAGGGGATGCGCGTGTGGGAGGAAGACAATCTGTGCAGTGTGCACTGCGCACCTTTCGGATATAATGACTGCGTCCGCGTCGTCGATGTCAGTGTCGGAGTCTGTGAATTGACCTGGGAATCATTTTGATGACCGAGTCTTTCCTGGGTAGGCTTTTTGCAGCCGTAACCGACATCCACGCGGGCGGAGCCGCGGGCGACCGCTATAAGTAATATGTACAACTAAGACAACAAGCTATAATATAGCCTTGTCGTCTCATATGTAACTAAAAAGGGTAAAATTATTATTTTTTAACAAAAAGTTAAAACCGACTTCAAGGTAAAAAACAAAAGTAATACTTATTCATAATCTAAAAAGAATCAAATAATTTTTATTCCCTATTATATTGGGCGTCTTCAGACTTCGCCTAAACCTCAACTATTTCTGTACTCAATCTTCATGCTTTTGAAGTCGGTACCAGCTTACCTTAGCGTAATTGCTATGTCAAGGATCTCAGAACTTTTCCGGGCTGGTACCGACTTCAAAAGTACGAAGATTGAGTACGAGTACAGAAATAGTTGAGGTTTAGGCGAAGTCTGAAGACGCCCACTATAATAGGGAATAAGAATTATTTGATTCTTTTTAGATTATGCATAAGTATTACTTTTGTTTTTACCTTGGAAGACGGTTTTAATTTTTTGTTAAAAAATAATAAATTAATCTTATACTTTAAATGAGACGGTTTTCTATAATATTTGTATTGTTTTTCTTGACAACGGCCATCTTGACTTCTTATATTATGTAGATATTGGAGGAAAAAAAAGATCTATCTACGTATATTATCACCGAGAAACCGTGCATTTTTGGGCTACGTATGTTTCAGACACTATACTCCACTCGGGCTAGCTTGTCGCTAGCGGTCATTGACTTCCTGTCAAAAACTTGTAATTTTCCATATAAAACCACGATTAAAAATATCTGACAGTTCATTGTCAATCGCGGTTTATATGGAAAATGACAAGTTTTTGACAGGGAGTCAATGACTGCTAGCGACAAGCTAGCCCGAGTCACAACCCGAGTGGAGTATAATGAGACTGCATATACGCTCCTTCACTATAATATTGTTTCTCGAAGTACAGGACTAATTTTACAATGCTCTAAGCAAATACAATCAAATAACCGGTTTTAACCGACTCCAAAAAAGAAGGGGGTTCTATGTTTGCTGTGGTTATTTTTAATAATAACTATCGTTAACGACTGGCCACGCAAAACGTTTTGCATATTCCATCTATATGCAGATGTAGTGGAAACTTCAATTAAAAGTAACAATTTACTACAAATTGAAATCACAGTCTTCTCGTTACAACAATAACGGCCGCATTCGATAACATTTATTACTTTACTTTAATGAAGACTGTGACTTCAAATCCATACTTTTTTAATCTAATCCTTCATTAAATTGAAGTTAAGTAAGAATAAATGTCTCTAAAACGGCCAATTCACTATCCTACATTGCAGTCCTGCTGCAGTCCGCCGTGCAGGCCTGCAACACCATTCACTATCCTGCATAAGCCGGCGGACTGCACGCAGGATAGTGAATGGTGTTGCAGGCCTGCACGGCGGACTGCAGCAGGACTGCAATGCAGGATAGTGAATGGACCCTTTTAGTGCAGCTGTCAGTGTAAGTTAAATTCACAATTAAATTAGACTAAGTCGAAACAAATAATAATAATAAGTGGGAAAAAACTGATTCAGATGAAATCAGGTATCCGCGACCGTGTGTTAAGTGAATTTCTGATAAGTTCCTATAGCGTTTGAAAATAATATCAACAGAAAATTAATACCAGATGTTAGCCGCAGCTACGTTGTACTATCAGACAAGTTGATTCCTAGGCAGATGGTGGACGAGTTACATCAAACCCAGCCGACAGATCACAGCTAACATTGAATTGACATGATCCGACCAAATGACGTGGGTCTGTCAACTGCCTAGGAATCAATTTCTTCGATGGTACATCAATTAGTTCGTCATGTGGGAACCGTACATTTTTCGCTAATCAGAAACAGTTTCTGATCAAAAAATATCTCAAAAATAATTTACAACGGTTCAGCTCACAGCTGCAGGCTTTAATTTTACAGATGGACAGACTTTAAATATTAGTCTAGAAAAGCTCCAGTTTTAGGATTTAAACGTTATAACATCGTGCGTTATAGCTTAATGCCAGCTTACTACGAGCGAGCTGGATTTTAACTTAATCCATTTATGAAAAGCTCCTTGAATTTTCCTCCTCTATTTAATTACTAACTGGATTTAGGCTTAGTGCTTATCATAATAGCTAACCCGGCAAACGTTGTTTTAACGTAATATTTCGTTGTGGAAATATGCTGAGGAAGAATGATGATCGAGCAAGGATTTTCATTTCTTACGTTGTAGAAGAGTCAAAATGTTAGACATTGTAGTGACGATTTTTTTAGAACATTCTTATTACAGAGAAACTACGATAGCGTGACTCAGGACCTTAAGAAGCTCTTACACGGGCAATAATTACGGCAATAATTTATCGCTCAAATATTCGATGGCCACATCACTCAATATTGTATTGCGCAATATTGGTGCTTGTTGCCGCAAATTGCTTGATGTGGTCGTGACGTCAAAGTTGACGAGAATCGACTGGAGTTGAGCAATGTTAGTTGCCCGTATAAGCGCACCATTACGATGGTTGGTCCACTTCTACTGCAACGTTATTTCGGGTGTCAAAAATAAATATTTTGTAACACGTACGATGTACGTTCACAATGAGGCGCGCGCGCAGACGCATTGACCGATTCTAAACTATTAACAAAATCAGTTTAGCAGTTTCGTAGGAGTTTGGCAGTAAAAATCAAAATATATGAATTTTATTTACTGGAAAGTAATGTTAGTGGTGTTAATAAAAAATATGTTCATGTGCATTGAAGTTTTAAAGTTCATTTTCTACTTAACACAAACAGTTTCGAATAATCAGAAAACATATTTTCTCGTGATATAAAATAGGCTTTTATTTAGCGATCACTTTCATAACAATATTTAATTAAACCTCGTCGTTATTTCGTTAATTAACGAGGCCGTAAATATTAATACAATATTTTATGAACGCAATAAAAAACAAAATTAAGACTTCATTAACAGTTTAATTATTCTCAATTAATCTCCGATGTCCAGCTTGAATCTCGCCATTTTGTATTTTCTTTCTCTCGAGACGGTTTTTGTCTGTAATTCTTTTTGTCGCCTTTTAAAAGAGCTGTAATAAAGACTAACACAATTCGCATGGTCCTTTACCATAAGGCTGTCTTACTACGGTAGAAACAATTTTTTTTTTTTTAATCTTTAATGTTTTTTGGCAGGTGATTATATATCTGTACTGCCTCAAATAGTAGATTCTTTTTACCATAGTTCGTTCGAGGTAAGCTGAGTACGATGTCATTCGAGTTTCTTAATTTTATTCTTTGTATCTGCTGTTTTTTAGTTAATTCTATTTCGGAGTGGATTTCCTTGTTAATAATTTTTCTAATGAGTAAAGCTGTGTAGTAAGTATATGTTTGTATGATATTCATTTTGTTAGTTTCTGTATATATTTTATCACTTGGCGTTAGGTAATCATAGTTAAACAATATTTTTAGTAATTTATTTTGAGCGGTCTGTATTGTTTTTAAATTTGACTTGGCAGCAGTACCCCAAACTTCTATAAGGAAATCAATATGTGGCTTAATTAATGAATTGTATATTGTATGACGTACTTTTATAGGCAAACTTTGGGCAATACCGTGTAGTAGTCCAGTTAAAGAAGTTATTTTGGATTTGACCTTTTCTATATGAGGTCTCCAGGTTAAATGTTTGTCCAAAATTAAACCCAAGTACTTTTCACTCTCTACTCTTTTAATTATTTGATCATCGATTTTCAGTGGTTCAAAGTCATGTATTTTTTTGTTTTTAGCTGTAAATAGTATGTAATTTGTTTTATTTATATTAATAATATAAAACTTTGAAATTTTAGGACAGCAACGCACCTGCAGTTCTGATGTTGCGAGTGTCCATGGGCGACGATAGTTGCTTTCCATCAGGTAACCCGTTTGCTCGTTTGCCGTCTTTTTTTATATATAAAAAAATATTATTATAAACAAAATCATGCCACCCAGGCAATTTATATAATATGTATATTGTATGTTATGTGCTTATATAATTATATTGTATGTATTTTATTTTAGATTTCATAATTAACTATACACATAATTAATATAACTAAATAATACTTGCTATATTTATGATTTCATAAACTAAATACTATGTAATAAACAAAATTTATATTGCCACATCCAGTAATATGAGATCTATGATGTTGTTCTGTGTTTACGTAAGTTTTTACCGTCCACCCTCAAAACAAAAACAATAAGTTAATTGTTTATGAACAAGTGTTGTAATGTTCTGATCAAAGTTTTATAATATTATTGTAAGCCCGTACACTAGGTACGCTTAGAGTTAGTAAACTGATAAGTTAATAATTGTACATTTTTTCAATTAAGTGAATTGTATAAGTTCTTATGAGAAATAAATGTCTTAAACAAAAAAAAAAAAAAAAACTAGCCTATCGTGATAATTTGAATTGGAACGTCCTGGGTTATAACGGTAGAAAAGAACCTTGACAAATTTCCTTCGTACACGCTCAATGTCCTCTACGTGAACTTTATAATTTGGAGACCACACGGGGCTCCCATACTCTAAGATAGTCCTCACGAGAGTGGAGAATAGATATAGAGTATTGTTAGGTTTTTGAAATCTTTAGTTGTCCTTAAGTCAAATCCTTGAATTTGATTTTCTTTGCGCATAATGTGTTCATAATGAATACGAAAGGAAAGTTTCTCGTCAAAATACACACCCAAATCTTTAACAACTTGAACGCGGGTAAGTGCTTGACCATCAATGCTATATATCCAGTTAATTTTATTACGTTTTTGAGTGAATGAGATAACAGAGCACTTACCAACGTTCAAGTAAGTACATATTATGATTTGATTTACACCAATCTGATATTTTTTGAGGCCGGACCGGCCTCTCATAGAAAACAAGCAATCTAAAACATATCCAACAGGGTTTTTTACTTTAACGCGGCATCACCTTAAGGGCCTCTTTCACCACTTCCTGATAATGTGCCGGATAGGCTATCTACACTTATTTGACAGATTCTCCATACTTTATCTGTCTAGTTAAGTTTTGGATAGACTATCAGGAATCTTATCAGGAAGTAGTGAAACAGGCCGTTAGTGTTAGTCTCTGATTAGCACTTGCTAGCATGTACTCTCATCGTCATGCTAATCTGATCTAATCGCATACGTCGCTCTCATTACATTTGCATTTTGCATGCTTTCACTTATTCAGAGACTATTGATTCCATATTACACACATAAAAGTGATTTCCATACTGATGTGTACAATTATTTCAAACTGGATTTCCTATTCATAGCATAGTAGAAATAATGTTAAAGCGGCTAGCCTAAACATAATGTAATAGAAATTCATCATTAATCCTTCGATCGCGGATTCTTGGAAATCTATTGTTATTCTGTTGTTGTCGCGGTCATCTGTGTCCTTATGGGGGTTGATGGGTTAAGGCAAAATTGAATAGATTTTAGTAAAAAATATAGTCAACTAAAACTGAAAAAGATAAAGGCAACTCTTTAGCACGACAAAATACCCATGGATAATATCTATACTAATATTATAAATGCGAAAGTATCTCTGTCTGTCTGTCTGTCTGTCTCGCTTTCACGCCAAAACTACCGAACCGATTTTAATGAAATTTTGTACACAGATAGTCTAAAGCCTGAGAAAGGACATAGGCTACTTTTTAACTGGAAAAAATAGTTGTAAGTTGTTGAAAATGCGTAAATTTGTTCAAGTGAAGTTAGTTCCAAAAATTAATAATAGATTGCGCCGTGCCGTCTCCTACATCGCGCTGACGCTTGCTCAAATGTCTTTCTATAAGAGGTGTTATCATCTTGCATTAGGCTTTCGATTTTTTCGATTGTTATTTCTTTGTTACGTTATTAAATAACTCAGTACTTTATCTATGCAGTGACGTAACCTTAAACCTATCAATGATAAATAGTTTATGGGTAAAGTTGTGTAATTGGGGGGCTAAATATACTTTATTTGGCATAAATAAAGTTTAATTTTAAAAAATGAAATAAGTTATGTCCCCACTGCACAGCTGTTTTTGTGTGTTTTGATTTAAGGGTTACTAGGGTTTTTTTTATAAAAGCTTTTGACACCAATTTTGTTGACATCGTGCGCTATAAACTGAAGTCCACGCGGACGAAGTCGCGAGCAACAGCTAGTTAAGTATAAAATATCACTTTGATATACTTAAGGTACGCGTGACATCCATTTCGAAACAACTCTTTTTTGCCTACTTTAAAACAAAATTGTTGTGATTTGTGCTAAATTGACCTCAATGATTTTAAATGTCACCCAGTTTAGTCAGTTTCATTAATAACTCATTACCAACGCAATTCACAAAGGCGCCATATTCTTGTGTATGAATAGCAGGGAAAATATTCGTTATATTAGTCGCTTGAGCCCCGCGTGACATTCTCTAATGGGCGACGAGATTTTGAATCACGGCGGTCACGTGCGTCACGCTGACGCAACGTCACGATGATACCACGTCATGCCGCGTCACGTCGCGCCCGCTACGTCGCCGCGTCATACATAATAACGACGCAATACATCACGCGTTATGCAAAACAAAACATCGTTATGATTTGTGTTAGGAAAGAAATATTGCTTATTCGTTTGCGACAAAGCGCTCATGTTGTGATCACTGGCAGACTTAGTTTCGTATTTATGGGAATTCTGAATAAATATGTTTTGTGATGTATTTTCTTCGGGACACTCAACACTCTTCGGGAAAACTATTAAGTTTGCGGGTTATGTCAAATATCTAGGAGTAATCCTAGACAAAGGACTCACTTGGAATAAGCACATCGAGTACATTACGAAAAAGGCTAGATGTGCTCTGGGTTCCTGTTGGAAGCTTGTCAGCTCTAAATGGGGTATTCGGCCGAAGGCAATGCTATGCCTATATACAGCCGTAGTAAGACCGATTACCACATATGGCTGCGTAGTGTGGCATAAAAAGGCTGAACAAGTAAACTGTAATAAAAGTCTAAACAGCGTACAGAGACTGGCATGTCTAATAATCACGGGTGCACTCTCGTCAACACCCACCGCTTCCCTCGAGGCCCTGATCAACTTAACTCCGCTTCCTCTGCTTGTTCAGATGGAGGCCAAAAAGGTGGCTCTCAGTGCCAGGACGGCGGGTAGGACAAATTGGGCCTCCACCCCCTTTCGACAGCTGGAACAGTCTCTCAGTGAATCACCTGTCATGGCCATGCCATCAGATGCCATGATCAAGGTGCATAGCTTTTCGAAGCAACACCAGGTTTTTATACCTTCCAGGGAGGACTGGGAAAGAAAAATCCCAATCGATGTCCGCCCTAGCGACATAGTTTGGTTCACGGATGGATCAAGGAAAGACAACCGTGCGGGAGCCGGATTCTACGGAGGCAGCCCACCGAAAGGCAAATATGCCTGTTGGCGGAGTTTGCGGCCGTGTTTCAGGCTGAAGTCTTCGCTATCCTCGGTTGTTCACTAGAAAGCCTGGAGATGGCCCTAGTTAATAAAAACGTGTTTATCTTCTCCGATAGTCAAGCTGCACTTAAAGCACTGACTGCCGCAGAAGTCTCGTCCAAATTAGTTCTGGAATGCATTGAGACGTTAAACATGCTGGGAAGGAACAACAACATCCGCCTAGTATGGGTCCCGGGCCACAGTAACGTCCCCGGCAATGAAACCGCTGACGAACTGGCTAGGCTTGGGGCCGAGAGTCTCATATAATTATGGCCCAGAACCAGTCTGTGGTATAACTCCCAGTACCACAAAGCAAGTGCTCAAGGAATGGGGTCACAGACTATGCAGGAAGCAATGGGCTGAGACCCCTGGCCTTGAACACTCCAAGGCACTAATTCCTGGCTTCAACAAGAAAATATCAGAATTAGTGCTCACCTTGGGTAGGAACCAATTAAGAATCCTTACCAGAAGCCTAACTGGGCACTGCAAGCTCAACAAACACCTAAACAGAATGGGTATTTGTAGCATAACGACTTGCAGATTCTGTGAGGAGGAGGATGAAACACGTATTCACCTTCTCCTCGACTGTCCTGCTCTACTACAGAGCAGGAACAGGCACCTTGGTCGCCACGAATACTCATCCACAGAGGAAATTCGTGGCACCAACCCCAACCATATCGTTCAATTTATGAGCAGTATTGGGTTGGGGATGATTCTCTAGTGCGAAGGAGTCACAATAGATCCTCATGGGTCGCAGTGACGCCAGGGCTATAGCGATCTGCCTTCTTTTAAAATAATAAAAAAAGATGTATTTTCTTTGTGTCTTTACGTCACCGAATTTTGAATATTGTGATTTATGAGTATGGGTACATGGACGTATAAAAAAAGGCGGACGGAGTCCCACTAAACACAAAACTGTGTCGTTCAGAGTCGGCCAGCTGGCTGTATGTACACGGTCCGCACGCACACATTCTTGCGCTAGTCCATACCATTTGACAGGCGTCAGAATGTGTGCGTGGCCGACTCTGAAGAAAAGTGAAGACACAGTTTTGTATATGTCAAGACTCCGTCCGCCTTTTTTTCTACGTTCATGTATGGGTATATATTTATTTGATATTGTTTTGAATGTCTACATCTATGTTTAACCCTTGATAGCTAACCTCCGTCGAATCGACGGGCAGCGCAAACTAATATCGCCATATTTTTTTAATGTCGCGTCCGAATGTTTTGTTTCGCCTATTTAACTCATTTGTCGGTGAGGTCGTTACAGTGGCACACTCGTCGTACAGGTAAGTGCCATAGTTTTCGGTATATGCAGACTTTGCCCGTCGTTTCGACGGGTGGTTAGCTTTACCGTTAGTTTTTCTACTGAAATGCGTGTATTTATTTTTGACGTAAACTGTGTTTTTTTTTAGATTTTTGTTTTCGTTAATTTAAGATGCTATAAATAATTTACTAAACCAAGAGCTTAGTAAAATAAATATTTAGAAGCGTTCTTTCTAAACAGCCATCGACTATAGTGCGCAGAGCAGTTGTCGTCGGGCCAAGCTTCTTTGGAGGGAATAGAGAACAAAGAAGAGTCTTTTCCAAATTCTTCAAGACAAAAACGGAAAAGAAAAACATGTGGGAAATGCTACTACAAGAAAAGCGCATGACCAAAAGTATATTTTGCTATAAATGTAAGGTGCAAGCAATATGAGGTAAACAAAAAAATACATTTTTGTATCACATGTGCTAAAGAAAAGTAGTTTATTTTATTTTTTATTACGTTTTGTATTTCTATGTGCCATATAATGCCAACAAAACTGATTGTTTTGTTTTGAGTATTATTTTATTTTGTTTAAGAAAAGTTTGATTGAAAATGTTCCGATTTTTTTAGAGGTCTAAGAAAATTTTTTTAGTTTCAAAAGTAAATAAAAAAATGTAAATATGCAAAGTGTTGTTTTATTGCTAAGCTCATCATATATCTGTAAAAAAAATGCAGGTCTAGAAAGTGGTAAAATCTCCATAAAAATACTCATTTTTTAATACCCGTCGTTTCGACGGATGGTTAGCTTAAACAGGGTCTCCCAGAAGGTTAGCTATCTAGGGTTAACTTTGGGATCACTGTTCTTTTAAATACGGACTTTCTTTTACATCAAACAAAAATTTACATGAAAAAACAGTGGATATATTATATTGTTTTATTAGTCGTGTGCTAAAATGTGCATGTCATGGAAAATAATAAGTATATTAAAACCGCTCATCACGTTGCTAATTTTTCAAAACGATTTTGTAGCCACTTTTTAACCGACTTCAAAAAAAGGAGGTTATCAATTCGACGCGTATGTATGTAATATTTCCAGAACTGCCCAGTTTTTGTATATGTTAATCTATAACAGCTTCTGAACAAATGTGCCAAATTTCAAAAGTGTATGTATGTATGTATGTTTTTATGTTTGTGCACGCATATCTCCGAAACCACAAGTCCGATTTTAGTGATTCTTTTTTTATTGTGCTAGGTATTGTTCAACTTAGGGAATACTGCAAGTTTCATCAAAATCGGTTCAGTAGTTTTTGAGATAGGGAATTTTAATTCTTAATTACGTACAAAAATTTGAAGTCGGTTTTATCTTTTTAAAATACTATTATTTCAGTGTTAACTTAATACCTACATTTCTTTAAATTATTATACCAATAATCTGTGCGATTATTATTTATACGAGCAATTATAATTCGAATCCTTGACCAAAGCTCTGCTGTAGTTAGGACTAAACCGCTGAGCAATCGTCTCCAATATAGGCCTGCATGTTATGAACCATCCGAGTGTTAAAACCAATTCCAGCTAGTAAGGCCCCATTTAAAATGGATTTTCTTTTATTTTCGTAACAAACTGACTGTCACGATGATTAATCAAAAATATATACTAATAATATCCAAATTGGATCTAAAATTGAGGAATAGGCCTTATAACAACTTATGCTTAGTCGCTTCTATTTAACACTGAAAAATTGAGCACTTTTCTCTTTGTAGGGATTAGCATTGTTTGTATAAATTGCCTGTGAGGGTAAAACAGGATATTTTATTGATGTTAATAACTAATCTGATAACAGTATGAAATATAATATATTTATATTTATTTATTTAAAAACTTTTTGCACGTTGTAGCACAAAGGCGGGCTTAATGCCTTGTGGCATTTTCTTCCAGCCAAACCTTAGGGTGTTGCAGAGATAGTGAGGTAGATGCAAACATTTAGAGGACAGAGGGATTAAAATATCTTATAATTAACATTAAGATAATATAAATACATATCTAGGTACAACATATTAATATATACTTAATTCAAAATAAAATAAACATAATACATACATACATATTTAAAATATATACTTACCCAATATGTATAAAATAAACTACTAAATATAAAACATATAAAAAAAAAAAAATATATATATATATATATATATATATATATATATATATATATATATATATATATATATATATATATATATATATATATAGATTATAGATAGATAAAATAACTAATAAATATCGATTTTGTTGTCTCATTTAGTTAATGATTTAAGGTAATGTTCATGAACTTTACGTTTAAACAATTCTTTAGTTTTGGACATCCTAATTTCTTTTGGAAGTGAATTCCAAAGGAGAATTGATTGAATATGAAAGGAAGAGTGGACGAGAGTGGAACTATGGGCAGGGCATTGGAGGCGTAAATTATTGGTGGAACGGAGATTTCTCTCATGGTTGCTGCCTAGGTATTCGAAATGAGGAGTTAGGTAGCTGGGAGCGGCGGGGGAGTATAGTATGGAATAGAGCATGCACACTGCCCGCTGGGCTCGGCGTTGGCGAACTGGGAGCCAGCGTAATTTTGAGCGGTAGGAGGAGACGTGATCGTACTTGCGGAGGCTGAAAACAAATCTAATGCAGTTATTCAGGAGACGATCTAGTTTGTTAAGGAGGTCCGCATTAAGATCAAGATAGCAAACGTCACAGTAATCAATTATTGGGAGTATAAGAGTCTGAACTAGCATCAATTTTATACACGATGGTAAGAAATTTTTAAGTCGGTATAATGCTCGCAAAGAGTATGTGACTTTATTACTGACGCTAGCAATTTGTGTATGCCAGTCTAAGTTAGCGTCGATGTGT
Organism: Polyommatus iphigenia; assembly: GCA_963422495.1. Lineage (NCBI taxonomy): Eukaryota > Metazoa > Arthropoda > Insecta > Lepidoptera > Lycaenidae > Polyommatus > Polyommatus iphigenia. The sequence goes on from OY730189.1 coordinate 5,066,605, forward strand.
AAGCCGAGGTCCTTAACACAAGAGCTATAGGGTATAATACTGCTGTTAAACATTAGAGCTGGAATAGATCTAGTGTCGACTCTTCTTAGAACTCTCGGACTCCCTATTAAAATGGCCTGAAACTTAGCCGCATTTACCGACAGTCCGAAATTAGCAGACCAGGTGTTTATAGCAACAAGATCCCGGTTTAAAGCATCGATGGCAGTAGGGAGATTTTCAATTGTTTCTTGTCTATATAGCTGGAAATCTTCAGCATATAAATGATGCGCACTGCTAATTATATAAACTAATAATTTAATAAATAAGGAAAATAAAAGGGGAGAAAGTATACCACCTTGAGGAACCCCATCCTCGAGAAGGACCCAATCAGAGAAGGACCCGTCGACGCGTACACGTTGCTGGCCGCCCCTTAAGGTAGGAGGAGAACCAGTTTACTACTTCAGGCGAGATATTGAGGTGGGACAGGATGGACAAGAGGATATCGTGGTTCACGTTATTAAAAGCATTAGAGAAATCAATCAGCACTAGGACAGTGACTTTTGATTCCTCCATGCCAGCCCTAATGTCACTGGTAATTTTTAAAAAGGCCGTGGTGGTACTATGCCCAGGCTTGAATCCAGATTGTAGTGGAGAAAGAAGGTTGTTATCGAATACAAACCTGGACAATTGCTTGTGAACACAGGCCTCGATTATTTTAGAGACGAAAGGGAGTATTGAAATGGGACGGAAATGGGAGGGTTGTGCAGGATTTGTAACTTTTGGTAAGGGACAGACGTAAGCCTTACGCCAAAGGTCGGGATAGGTAGAGGACTCGAGGGAGAAGTTAATAATATGGAAAATTGCTGGCAAGAGACTGTCGAGAATAGTGGTAATCATTTGACGACTGATGTCGTCGCAACCAACAGCCTTAGAGCTCAAAGATTTAATTATAGTTTTGATCTCGTCTGCAGAAACAGGTTCAAATTGAAACAGATGTTTAGCAGCACGTGGTAATCCGTTTACATAACTGATAGTTGAGGACTTTGTACTGGCATCTAGGGTTGTGACAGAAGAGAAATGGGTGTTGAGGTCATTCAAACTAATAGTACTCGGCAGTTCCGTGTGATGGGACTTACCTACGCCTAAAGTACCTAGGAACTTCCATAAGTTAGCTGAAGAAGATGAGTTGCTTATGTTTAAGAAAATATGTCGACGTTTAGCATTTCTGACGATTTGATTACATCTATTCCTGGCTGTTTTAAAGTTCACCCAATTACTGTCGCTACGATTCTTTCTAAATTTACGAAAGGCACGGTCCCTAAGTCTCATGGCTACTTTTATGTCGGGAGTCAACCAAGGCGCTGGAACGCTCTTTATTTTAACTTTCCTAATAGGCGCATGGACGTCATAAAGAGCATGAATCCTATTGTTAAAAACTTGGACTTTGTGATCGATACAAGAAGCAGCGATAAGTGGATTCCAATCGACATTCGCAGCGTCTGATTTAAGCTTATCGATGTCCATACGAGAAAAGCAACGTTTATGAATAATCTTTGGTTTTATTTTAGGGGGCTTTAAAACATACCTAAGAAAGATAAGGTCGTGCAATGAAAAACCAGGGGCATGATATTGTCCGTGAGAATGAACCAGTGAAAGGTTTGATGTTAAAATTAGGTCCAACCAGGTATCATCGCCATTGATGTTATGGTGTGTGGCTTGCAAAGGTAACTGTTGCAAACTAGTTGACTCCAGAATGTGTAGTAATCTGCGTACGCGCGAAGAAGATGCGTCAAGTAAATTTGTATTGAAGTCGCCCATAATAATGTGGTGTTTATAATCAGCACTCAACGACTCCAAAACGGACTCTAATTGGCTAAAGTAATCGATGGAAGGAGGGCAATATACAACTCCGAACGCTGTTCTTAGCTTTCGTTCCCCTAATGCAGACCTCTAGAAACAGAAATTCAGCGGATGCGGAATAATTTGGTGGCGAGCTAGCAATTATTTTATATGAGAGGTCACTCCGCAGGTAGATACCTACACCACCACCACGTCGGTCGCTACGATCATTTAGAATTAAAACAAACCCGGGCAAACTGTAAGTTGTGGAAAGTAGGTTAGGTTTAAGCCAGGTCTCTGAAATCAAAAGTCCGTGGATATTGTTACCTGCAAAAGTGTCCAAAATGTCGTTAAAGTGACTAGGCACACTTTGTGTGTTGATATGACACACGTTTAGTAACTGACTATTCTGATCGTTAAAAGTTTGATGCAAAAGTTCTCCTAAGGTGTTCGGATTTATAGAATCAAAACTATCATCGTCAGATGAAACAATAGAATTATTTGCTGAGTGAAATGAGTCACTATCAGAATGAGACATAATTATATATAAAATAATAAATAATATTATATTTTATAAAGTAATATTAAATTAACGTATAATGAGTAAAATATATATGTATAAAATATTATATCCACTAAATATTTAAAATTAATTTAATTTGAGTGGTATGCATCACTGCACCACCCGCCAGCCATGACAGTTACAATAAAAATAATCAAAATTTTACACAACAGAATGATGACAATACATGATGATGACACTAGCTGACCCGGCGAACATTATTTTGCTATATACATTATTTCTAGTATCAATATAAAAAGTAGATTAAAACCTATTCTCAGGCCTAGGGTATGCAATACCGGGATACCGGGATCCCGAAATACCGGGATCCCGCATACATTTTGCGGGACTAATCCCGGTTGAAAATTTTGCGGGATCCCGCGGGACTGGCGGGATTACAAAGAAATATGATTCATACGCGTAACTTTGCGCGCGGGAGTTCGTGAACTGGCTACAGGCAGCCCGCTAAACAATTTACCTTAAATTCACTTTAAATGACAATTGAGCCAACCAGCGTGGATGCTGAGCGCGCTTTTCCGGAACCGTTTCGGAATCTTTGGGCACGATTTTTAGTTTATACCTATATTTCGATTTTTGAAGTGAAAACTTCTTTAGCGGCGTTGAGCACTTTTGTGGGATGGGTAAAAACTGTGAAACTCGCGTCAGATTCTCATGCTGATCGAAAAACCAAGGAAAAAACGTAGGATGGTTGGAGAGTAGTGTTGTAACATTGAAATCGATTAATCGAACAATCGATTGTTTTTTAACTATTATTATTACGAAGCCATTTCCAGAAAAATGATAAGTTTTTCTTTAATTTTTTTTATAAAGTCTGAAGTATGGAGGTGTTAATAAACCCTTGAAAAAAGTGTCCGACAAAGTTTGTTTTAGAAGATTCTAAGAATAAAACGGGCTCTATCAAGTAGTCATTATAACGATTTTTTTAAAAAGTTTAAGTCCACCCAGCGGGATCCCGCAAATACCGGGATCCAGCGGGATTGTGATGGTTCAATCCCGCAAATACCGGGATTGAAATTCTCTTGCGGGATTGCATTCCCTACTCAGGCCTAAGGAATGTACTATCCGAGAAGTTAATTCCTAGGCAGACAGCGGATCTAAGTAATTTGGTCACGTTCGCTCAAACACATCCGACCGATCACGGCTATCATTAAATTGACATAAGCCGACCAAATGACGTAGGTCCGTCAACTGCCTACTGCCTAGGAATCAATTTCCTCGATGGTAAATACAAAATTTCATTAAAATCGGTTGAGCCGTTTTGGAAGAGTTAGCGCACAAACACTGTGACACGAAAATTATATTAGATTTTTAAACCTCCTATGAAACTAGGGTCGTTAATTAAAAGTTTGAATGTTTTTTTCAACAAGTTTCATTCAGATTACTATAGATTAATTAATTAGCATGTGATTTAAAACTTTGGATTTTTAGTTTGGAGATCTGAGTAAGCCACAATTTTCACTTGACATGGTAACATCGCGTTACAGCATGCGCTGACATTCGCCGAATTCGAACCTTACTATCTTAGTAATAAGGCTGTAAATCGTTTTTTGACGAAACGTGTAAAAGGCACGTGAACCAGGGCAGCTATAAATCGCACCAAAGCGGCCATACGTTCAGTGATAACCCGCGTAACTCTGCCCGCGCCCCCGCGCCCCCTCGCCCGGCTCGCTACGCCTCTGAGCTACGGCTTACGTGTGTACGGACCTGAGTTGTATATGAGCTAACTTTCTTGTTGGTAAAAGAAGCATAATATACTAACCTCCTCGCTAGTAAATATTTACATAGCGAATCAGAGGTCTGCTTATCTTTTTGTAGTTCTGAATCTGAATTTGTCATTTAGGAGAAGCATGGCAGAAAACGTCGGTAAAACTTGAATTCAAATAAGTAAGACTATTCGTTTCCTTTTTTGCAGAGACAAGTATGTATTTGCGTGTAAAAATATACAAATTATTGAGGTCTGAGTAATTCTTGGGTTAAGGTATAAGAACAAAACAAGATAGTACAGTCTATGCACGTATTATCTTGCATTAGCTTTTAAGCACCTTGTGTAGACTTATAACCTCGAATTGCATGTAGGCTTCACGCGGGAATAAATACTAAATACGCGTTTTCTAGAAGAAGGTTAAAGTTACGCCGGTATCATTGCGTATAATTTACAATATACACACAGTCGTAAAAGTATATTATTATACTTTATAAAATTATAAAAAGTAAACAACAATATGCGCCCTATGTAATAAAATGCCGCTTATTTGCCGTGGAAATACAAACATAATATTACGTTAATATTATCGTATTTAATGTTTACATACATAATGTTTACTTTTCATACGAGTATGAAGCGAAATAACAGCTTAGTAATAGCGACCCTATTTTAAAATTTTATCTTTTGACCAAAAATCTTAATTTTTACTGATGAATCTTGTTCAACTTCAATGTCTGGCCAAACTAAGAGTCCACTTACATATTACGTACCATTTTAAACTTTCGCGTTGCATTATAATAAGAACTTATTAATCGGGACTTAACGTGACATATTCTAGTGGTAATGCTACAATGAGTACATACTTTTTCTCGACGTTTCGGCCGTGTTGCAAGGGCCGTGGTCAGGAGGGGACCACGGGTAGGGGTAGTCCCCTCGTGACCACGGCCGTTGCAACACTAAGTAGCTCGTAGTAGCATTACAACTAGAATAAGTCGCGTTAAGTCCCGATTAATAAGTTTTAAATATATTACGTAGCAGCTTCATATAAGGGAATTGACAAAACACAAGTTTAATTAATTCAAAATGTTGTGTGACTGAATGAGGGCCTCTTAAGTCAGAACATATCGCCAACTCGTTTCTCCATTCGTCAGAACTGAGGAATATTCTGTATTAGCTAAACTCAATATAAACCGCCGAGAAACCCTTAACATTTAGAAATGATTTTTATTCAGACATTCAGCATTCACCTCAACGCCATTATTCCAATTTCAAAATAATGAGGCCGAGTTTTTAGAGTGTTTTTCATAAAAAATCACAGGTAGTAATTTCTTAAAGTAAGCCATTTATAATGAAATACTAAGCTAGGACTTTAACAATTTATGCGTATTCGAAAAACGTGACAAAAATGCGGATAAAAATGAAACCGTTTAATAGGAAGGTTAAAAGTATTTTTTTTATTTGTTTTTTGGTGCTTTTTCACTAAGCGAATATCGAATCAACGACCACCGAGTCAAGCCACGCTTTAAGCACTGGACCACGGAGGCGTTTAATTTAATGATGTATGTATACATATTGTATAGAATACAATATGTATACATACATCAGTATACATGCAGCTGGCACGGTGCCCGTCTATGCCATATTTTCTCGCCCTTACATGTTAAGAGTTGTGGCGGATGAAACGGCTGTAGTGTTGCCAACATTAGACAACATTACAGCCAGTCAGTAGAAATAAATAATGTTTTGACTTATTTCATTAAAATTTTAAATTAAAATAAAGACATAAATAAATCCTAAAGGCATTGAGGAGTATTTCTACACGTTTCTTAAATCGTAATTTAAGAGGGTGTTACAAAACTGAATTTTAATACATTCAGATTTGTAACAGTCGTGTTGTTATACAAAATTCACTGTGAAAGAATCAGCACTGTACGGGAGCGTTCACAAATTGCGTGAAGTGTTTAATGGGGGGAGGGGTCGAGTCAAATCTCACTTAATTTTTATTCTCATTGTTATAAAAAAAATACTATTTTGGTCCATTACATGATCCAGATACGTATGCTTAAGATTTAATCGTTATCGTAATCGTAATACGATAAACATAATTCACTAATCCGTTCGAAAGAAAATTATTTCATTCATACTGTGACGTTATACATCTACTGTCAAACAATCCAGTAAGAAAACCACATTTTGAAAAATCTCACGTGAGATTGGGGAATGGGGGAGGGGGTTGAATAAAATCTCATGAAATCTCACCAGGGGCGGAAGGGAGCTTAAGAAAATGTTAAAAAAAAACACCTCACGTAATTTGTGGACGCGAGGATTTTCGGCTTCATTGTTTCAATGAGAAACGATCCAATGTCATGTTTAAAAAAGCAACTCTTTCAGCGCTAATACTTTCACAGTGATTTCGGTAAAAGGAAAAAAATACACAAAAATATTGTTTTTTATTACTATCAAGCAAATTTTTTGTGAGTAGCTTCAGCTTGACAAGACGAACAACATTTTTATCTGCGAAAAATCTTGAAAGTGGTAGCTAGCAAAAAATCTGCTTGTTAGGGTTCCGTTTTAGGGTTCAGTTGTCAACCAAGTTTTGTTGATTACAGAACCCTATAATGGAACCCTACCGAGCAGATTTTTTGTTTATTGATAGGTTATTAGTTATATAATTTAAGGGTAACATTGTCCTACAAATAGAACAAACCATATTTTAGGACCATCAAATCAGAAATACTTTCTATTTCTGTTAGCTACCACTTTCAAGATTTTTCGCAGATAAAAATGTTGTTCGTCTTGTCAAGATGAAGCTACTCACAAAAAGTTAGCTTGATAGTAATAAAAAAAAAATGTTCTAGGGCTCCCGTACCTACTATACTAGAGTAGTACTACGCAGTAGCCGGCGTAGCAGTGCTACGATAATATAGTGCTACGTGGCGTAGCAGTGCTACGATATAGTGCTATGTGGCGTAGCAGTGCTACGATATAGTGCTACGTGGCGTAGCAGTGCTACGATATAGTGCTATGTGGCGTAGCAGTGCTACGATATAGTGCTATGTGGCGTAGCAGTGCTACGATATAGTGCTACGTGGCGTAGCAGTGCTACGATATAGTGCTATGTGGCGTAGCTCTCGTAGCACTACGTACTACTCTACACGATGTTTTTTTTATTATTACGAGTATTTTTGTTGTATACATTCAGTAATATTGTTCCGTGTTTATATTAATATACAGTTCCAGAGCGTTAAACGTATTAAGTCGAGCGCTTGCGGACAATATCTACTTAATTAATGCATGGTTACATAGAAATTTAAATAAGTTTTTTAAGAACTCCTTCAATTTTCTCCGTCGAGGCTCGTTCGGGGGAGGGGGGTGTGGTTGTCGCGGTGTCGAAGTTCGTCGGTAATTTAAGCACCTCTTACACGAGCGAGCGCGCCCTAATTGAATCGCGCGAAGTGTGTTAGCTTCGTTAACGTTACATCAAACAATATTTGTTCATTTCGATGTAATTTGCATTTTGTTATGTTAAGAACCATGAGTTTAGGGACTATTTATACATAATATCAAAGTATATGAAGCGTCGTGCGTAAATTCGTAGCTTTTACATACAATACCTACTCGAGTCTCGATACCAGTTTTAGATAGACAACATGTTTTACCTCGCGTTTTTTACCTTTACATTTAGACTCTAGACTCTAGAATCTAAATAATCTAAAGTTGTACCTACTGCATCAGTGTCCAGTTATTATACACTATATTATTATGTTTGTAGTATTGTATCAAATTGAAGGCTTACTATGTAGCTCCTGATCTGTTTGTACCAGTCTAGAGTATATTATTATAAACTTTTGGATTTTTTTACGAAACTCTTTTTTATTTCTGACGCTCCGTTCTTTCTTTTTTTACAAAACAAGTAGATGATGCCCGCAACTCCGTTGTGCTGTAATTCGTTTATCGTGCGGGAGCCGTCCAGTATTCAGGAATAAAAGGTCTCCTATGTCCTTTTCCGGGACTATCTCCATACCAAATTTCAGCATCGGTTCCGCGGTTTAAGCGTGAAGAGGTAGCAAACAAACAGACACATAAACATTTTCGAATTTATAATATTTATATGGATTAGAAAAATTCGCGCAAACCTAGGAAATCATTAGTCTACGGTTAGTTGACGGGAAGCAATCTCCCGGGAGTAATGGCGTCAAATCTCCGCCGCTCCGACTGTAATGAAGTCATTTCAATTAAGGGTGAGTTTACATTGCAACGCGACGATGCAATGCGATGCATTTTAAACCAGGTATTCAAAACTTTAAAGTTTAACCATGGAGCAAGAAGATATACTTTGTATTGGCAGACTTGCTGCTCGCGTCTCGGGCTGCCTGTTCTAAATTTGAATAGCTCATATATGTATGAAAATGCGACGCAATGCTTCGCAACGCTATAATGTGACCTGACCCTTACATTTAAATTATAGTTTCTAGCTCTGTTTCTACCCGACTAGTAAGACACCAGGATTATTTCTGCAGTATATAGTGTAGCCGGTCCACCACACCACACCGCAGCCAGTCAAAATATCTCGAGACTCGATTTTAGGACATCCTAACATTAATTATATTTTCACCGGCATGCTAGTAAAACCTTAAACGTTTGCACATACAAAAGTTGAATTAGATTCTCTACTTATGTTCTCAAAATATTTTTTAAGTTCTTCATTGATATATCATTCATTTCCATCCCATAATAATATTATGAATGTAGTTTAGTTGCTTAAGCCTGACCAAATTCCAATTAATACAGCCTGCACTGCGTTTGAGAATTTATCCCCTGATAGTAAATCAGGGGACAAATTCTCAAACGCAACTCAAAGTTGGACAACCAACAGTCCCCTGGGCTACTCCGTACCCTGCCGTGAGTGAACACCGATACACACGAACTCCGAGGGAACACACAACGTCAGCAAATGCTCGTTTTAATTATACGAGACCGGTTAATGGATATGACACGCTATTTCTTTAAAATATTATACTCTTAAACTAGAGCTTCTCAGCATAATATATTACAATAATATATTACTTTTACTTTCTCAATGTTATAAGTATCTAAGGGAATGAGCGAGATATCCCCAACACAAGTAATCCTTAATGAGGATGCCTCATGATTGTATGGTTTCTGTAATTTGAGAAATAAAGATTTATTTATATTTTATTTATATATTAATTGCGTCCCACTCTATATTACAAATTATAAATAGACGCCATACAGTCGGTGTAGTCGCTTTATAATTTGTTGCCTTAGCAATGTACAATCTCATAATATATAAAACTCTCATGTCGCGCTGCTAGTTGCCGAACTCGACCTTCGAAAAGGCTGAACAAATTCTGTTAAAATGTTGTGTACTTATTCCGTTTGTCTGAGAATCAGCCTACGTAGTGTCTATTCTTGATTTCACGTTTTTGCATAACCAAACGTTGCACAGTCCTGAATCATGCTATTGAAGTTTTTCTGTGATCAAAGGTTTGTTCCGTCGACGGACTTCAACCCACGACTTCCACTCAACCACTGAGCTACAAAGTTGTCGCAACCAATAAAATCGTACAATCTAGGTTTTCCAATTCCCCTGTTCAAATAAAAGTGAGCGCTTAGCGGCGGTACCGCTCTTAGCTCCACTTCAATTATGTTGCGTATAATTTTTCCCGTTTCAGACGCAAAGTTAATTGCGTTGACGTACCATAGACTGATGTCGTATGTGCAATATCGTTGGCAGAATTAAGTGTAATTCTGATTCAATATTATGAGGACTAACAAGGAATTGGCTACAGCCTTTGGTCAGTACCCAAGATTGCAGTCATGCGATAGTGTGAAGTACTTAAAATAAGAATTTGGTCATCTGCTTCATACTTTAAATATAATAGTACGCTAAAAATTGCAATCATTAAGTAAAATACATATCCTTGACGACATTGATTTAAATGGGACTTTTACTGTGCGAAAATAATGTTTTATTTTAACATATTATTATATTCTGTCGTGGACATGGATCCGTTAATAAAAATAATTATTTAATATTTAATTACAATTGAAGAAATGGACAACGAACTTACCAGGGTGTGGTGGGGTGGGGTGGGTTACTTCCGACATCGCCAGAAACACCATGGAACAGAAATTACTGGAAAATCTGAAAAAATAATAATAAATTAATACAGGAAAATATTGCCGATAGTATGAAAGAAATTATGACAAAATTAGAGGATGTATGAAAGAAAACATTGATAGTATGGATATTTTATATAAAAGACAAATAGGAGAACAAAGTGTAGTAAAAGAAAAAAACAAGCCTTGACTCTTGACTTGTCAGGGGGACGAAATTATAAAAAAAAAACAAGCAACGTCCCTTTCATGGTATATCGATGGGCGCGAGTAACACAAGCCATTGCGTGTTCATGCGATTGCGGGGTATGAGATAGGGTGAGGTAAAGGGGGAAGGGGGGAAGGGGGAGGCGTGAAAGGTATCCGATGTTAATTAAAACTTCATCTGTCTACCCTCGCGAGGTATACCTGTAATATGTTTGTGTTACAGTCGCTGGCTATATCGAGTTTACTGTTACATGTATTTCGTTGTTTAACATTATAAAAGAGATAGCCCAGTGAATTTCGTAAGTAATTTCCTCGTAATAAAAACCTTCCCTACTACACGACCATTTCAAAATTAAAATTAGGCAAATCGGTTCAGCCGTTCTCACGCTGTAGCAAGACTAACAAAATTAAAAATTCATATTATTTATTCTACGAATAATAAAAGTATTTATTTATATATTATATAGATATAGCTTTGAAGTTTCTATCTGTCTGTCGTTATGTCTCGGTAAAATTGTCTTTTCATGACTATTCTTTATAAATCAAGAAGTCCCAAACGTAGGTATTTTATATCTAATTTTGATGTGGCAATTTTCGAATACAACTTGACTGTACGCATAAAATAGGATAAAGATAAAATCTACAATATAATAATACTTTATTTTCTAAAGCACCTCGTTTCTATCTTTGGATGAAGAGAACTCTTTTAAATCGCAATCCGAATTAGATTCCTCCTTGCATTGTGGGAATCTATTTTCCTGAGATGTTCAAATAGAGTGTTCATACTGGGGACAGGAGACAGAAGGAATAATATTTTATAGCTTTTCGATAAGTAATACTATCTGAGATAATATACCTATAATAGTACTATCAGAGAAATTGATTCCTAGGCAGACGGCAGACCTAAGTAATTTGGTCGCGTTAACTCATCCAACCGATCACAGCTAACATTGAATTGACATAAGCCGACCAAACGACATAGGTCAGTCAACTGCTTAGGAATCAATTTCCTCGGGTATACCTACCTACCCTAAATATATTCCCAAAATTTGTGTGACAAGCATTAAACAATTTACCGTTCACCTAATAATAATCTTGTAACTAACGGAGCATTCATATAGATTTACGAAAACAGTACCTCACATTATTTCAATCTAATACAGCTACGTTGTTTGATGTATTCGTTTCTTATCAAACTACAATAATTAATGTTGTTCTTATGAAATGCTAAACCGGCGTATGCAAAATCTTTAGACGAATATTAATAATATAAGAATACTGCTGTTGTAGACTTAGGATTTCTCTAAAACCTAGATCTCATCAGCTTAATATTATAATATTAACTTATCAAGCCCCATAAGATCACCGGTGATCGCGACAACAATAGAATAACAATAGATTTCCAAGAATCCACGATCGAAGGATTAAGGCTAAATATCACTTGATCTAGATAAACACTAGTACTAGACCGAATTACTAGATATCGTATTCAACAATATCTGTAACTAGATATTACTGCTATTAACCGATATTATGATCGTTGTTATTCTGCTATTGATTTGAGAACATCACTGTTATTGATGTATGATTAATTATAGTGCTTTAATAAAATGGAAAGTGTCAGACGCTGTATTGTCAGATCTTATAAGATACTTTGTCGTGGAAATAACAGAAATATGTGCGGTTCCCACGCGGCCAATAAATTGTATACAGAATGTAACATAAATAAGAGCTGATAATGCTTTAATGTATCCTTCGTATCTAGAATACAGTGCTTATTGTTAAAATAGCAGAGCTGAAACAGTGACTTTTGCCTTCTGTCACTATAAATAATGCCCCATTTACCCATACAGTAATAAAAAAAGTATATTTTCAAGCTATGCTTCTGACAATGAACTCTATTCATGGGTCACATACACGCACTTAGGGCATATTCAGAGGTGCGCGTTTTGCTGGAGCTGCAGAAAACGCGCATGTCTGAACGCGCTGTTAAGTATCTTTGTTTTCTTATATTCTGTACAGAAGTCGCTTCTTCTAACTTCTAAGACAAAACACCAATAGAATCGTCTACACCTCCTGCTGATGATGGCACCATTAACCTGAAATTCGGGAAAAAACCCCGACAGAGTCTGTCCACATTAATCATCGCGCCGTGATTAATATCGGCAAATTGCCGGGAAATACCCGGGAAATATCTGGGAAACTTCGAGACACGGTATCTATTGCGGGGCTTCCCCGATATTGAAAGGAAAGTTGATTTGAGTAATGGATTTTTGGTATATTTCAATATTTTATACGACTATAGACTGTATTTGCCCGGGTTATTAAAGTAAAGGATATTACCAAGCCTAACTGAAGAAACCTTTCTTTTATCAACGTCACAACAAGTATATTATTATGATATTATGCAGTCGAATAGGAAATACTACTGTAATTTTTTCACGCTAGACAGCAGCACCAGCACAGACAGTAAACAAAAAGTTTTGTTTGACTTTTGACAATGTTTCTGTCAATATTCTGATATGACCTGTGCAGCATGTCGGATTTTTGGTCGGATTAATTATTATTTACTATACGTGCCAGTAGCGCCCACTGCCTTTGCGTGGCATTCTTTATTGAAAAGCTCCTTCTTTTTTTAAGTCAGTTAAAATAGTTTTGAATGTCAAAGATTTTGAGAAAAAGAAATTTATTTTTCTGGTACGTTGTTATACTGAATTTTCAAACTAACTTAGTTGTATAATGTAAAAGAAGCAATCTATCAGGCACTAAATCAGTCTATAGTTATTTAGAATTAAACTACTATGTAACAATTTTCAACTTAGCAACACGAACTCAATCAGTAAGTAGCAATCGGCGAACAGTGTAACAGAAGCGTGTTAAAATGTAACACTCGTGTTGACTGCAATCGCAGTGCGGTGAGCCTGACCGAAGCTAATACAACTTTGTCCACCTACCCCGCATCTAATTCTGCATAGTATAGTGCAGTAGAATACTCAGTGTCCTTGAAATTAAATTCAACATAGCGACGAGATTCCTCGCTTCTTCTATTCCAATGTAAAATTGATATAGCTAAATCGAATTTGAATCTATTTTTCTCGAAAAAAGGCGTTCTCATAAAATGTCAAGCGTCAGACGCTTGGTCAAAGCTTCGAAAATAAACCTTTTTCAGATTATTTGATGTATTTGAGAATACCTTTTTACAGATGGATAAGATTCAGACTGGATCAAAGGTGTGTAATATTGAATTAAAATAATAAGAATCATGGTAAAAGTTTAAACGCGTTATCCGAAATCGTGGTTATGTGCACCTGCTCTTACTTATGCTATCTAGTATGAAGTTACTATACTGTACAATGTACATATTTTGTATTATGCTGTTAGCTCTAGAAATTACCACCAACATTTTGGCACTATGTTGCAATTGGTATTTACTAAGTAGTTTTTAAACAGTTTTCGTTTTAAATTATCAAAAATTTAGGAAGTACAAGCGGATTAGTGAACACAACATTTTTTATAATTTAAACTAAAAGGCTGCACTAAGGGGCATAAATAATACCCCCACACTGGTTTTGGTGACAGTGGCCGGTTTCGTTGAAAACAGGCCAGTTATGCAGGAGTCATAATATTTTTATAGCGACCGACACAACTGGCGAGAGACCGACTTTTTGCATGCTCAGGCGACGCATAGACCATCTCACTCGTCAGACTATCAGGTGATCAGCCTGCAACCAAAGTCGGAAATAACACGTTTCCAACGCAGGAATCAAATCCACGACCTCCGTCAAGAGCCGCCACGCTCTAAACCACTGGACCACAAAAGCGTTGTTGTTGCGCTTTAATAATAAGTACTCATAATAAATAATAAAATAAAATGTCTTTATTTCAGGTATCTCAACGACCATGTAAGAATTACATTAATATTAGCATCACACAATTCACAACTAAAATTACCAATAAGATCATGCAGCATAATAATTATGATTAAATAGGTTAAATTAAATTGATTAGAAGTCATAAATAAAATTGAACTCAATAAATAAAAACAAAATTAATAAATACATTAAATTAAAATTAATAAATAATAATTCATCCTGTCTCTAAAATAAGCATTAAACGTATCTAAATGCTGCGGTTAGTGTATTCGATTTGAGTGTATTATGTTAATAACATTGTCTAATATCATGCTAATAGAGACGTCTACATCAATATTAATGACCTATTGTACGTTACACACATGAACGCGTACAATCAGAGAAATTGGTTTATAGGCAGATGGCGGACCAACGTTATTGGGTCGAGTTATGTCAGCTCAATGTTGAAGTATAGTTTTGGCGTATTCGTGATTATAAGAATTGTTTTATCGAAAAATGTGCGACAGGAGTGTAGAACAGCTGTCTCTATTAAGGGACATTTTACAATGTGGCTGGGTAAAAATAATGAGGAGCTGTGTCTTTAGTGTCATTTACAATATGCCAGCGTTAGCTCGGATTTTGATTATGAAAATAGCTTGAAAGTAGGTGCTCCGTCGGAGCATTCGCTTGTAATGTAACTTTACAGAGTCGAGCATCACATCAGTGAGGGAGGAGAACCAAGCATTACTATGTTAATTGTAATGCTTGGTTCTCCGAAAATAAAACCTTGTAATGATAAAATGTGTAAAATCTTGATACAACTTGTAACATCAGTGCTACGTGACAGTGAAGTCAACTTGCTATGTAATGCTCAAAGTCGAATCTATAATGTTACATTACACGCGAATGTTCGTCAGTCAGGGAGGTAGTGTTGTATGTAATGCTCAAAGTCGAATCTATAATGTTACATTTCACGCGAATGCTCCCGGCGAGGGAGCACCTTTAAAGTAATGAATTGTCAGCTGGGCTTGACAATATAAACCGACCAATTGACGTAGGTCTCCCACCTGCCTATGTATCAATTTCGCTGATGTACACTCCCAGGCGTACGGCTATAATTGCTTCTCTTTGTGGTGGTAATCGCTCATTGTGATTGTTTCATTAGAATCTCTCTATTGTGAGAGTAATTAAAGCTTGATGAGCTACTACGGTATACGGTCATCCATACTATAGGCATCCATATACGTGGAGGCCGATCGATCCCGTCGGCCTGATCGCTGGCTGATCTGAGCCGTGCGCACACATGGGCATGCACAACTTCCTCAGATTGGCCTGCGATCAGTCCGAACGGATCAGAAAATCTGGAAAGTGAGTCGGACTCTCCGTTACGTCTTCAGGCTCGATAATTTTACCATAAGAAAACTTCATCGCAAAAATAACTTTCTATCCAATTATAGTCAAATACTAAAGACATAAGAATGTTATAAAGTCTATTTCAATAGATAATAATAGACTGTACTAAAGACGACTAAATAAAAAAATAGATATTAAAACGTAGTTATATAAACGATTTTCATAAAACGTAACGCTTCAAAGGTTTTGTATTAAAATAAACTTTTATAGTCCGCAACATTTTTATGAAAATGTTTTCTTCGAACAAAACACAGCGTTAACTTTATTTTTTAACGCAAAGCAATATCAGAGCCTTTTGTTTCTAAGAAGGAATAAATAAAAATGTTTGCTGAATATTATGAGAAGTTTAGTACTGTGCAAAGTTAATGGGACCTCTGTGGTCTTTAGTGGGAGATCTATTATTAAAACGGGGACGAAACGGGACGAGACGGGGATGAGGCGGGGGCGAAACGGGGACGAACCGTCCTTCGACCTGTTGAGCGCACATTTAGAAATGAATTATGAATATTCTCCGAAACATTGACGACAGCAGTTTTATTACAATTTATAGGAGTCTGTTTTATGAAAGTCTTTTGGTAAAATATGGCTTCGTTATTATTATTTAATAGTTAGACAGTTTCCAAACCGATGGTAGAGGTTAAATTTTTCATTGAAGTGTCTATTTTGAATATTTTTTCCGACTTTTGACTTTTATTTGGCTTTTAAAAAAATAAGTAACCAATAATCCTTGGAAGTAGCGGATGAATACATAATAATTATTGGATTTTTGATATCATTAAAAGCATAATTGACGTTTAGACATTATGTAAATTAGTAGAAAGCTGAAATAACCTGCATTTCTTATTGGCGCTACACTTACGTTGATTTATTAACCTAACTAGATGACGTCCGCAACTCAGCTCCGTTGCGCCAAAATTCGTATATTGCCCAGTAACCGTACATTTTTACGGTAAAAAATATCTCCTCTCTTCGGGACTCAAAGTATCTCCATACCAAATTTTAGCAAAATCAGCTCAGTGGTTTGGGCGTGAGACAGACACAGAAACTTTCACATTTATGATAATATCAGTATAAATAATATTATGTGTATTTGTGCATCAAGAAACTAGTCGCAACGATTACTTTCCGAATCGAAAGACAAACATTTATCTTCGAAACGGTCAAAGTTTGGACTTTGGATGCACAAAACTGAAACTCGCGTTTTATCTACTACAATGTACGTTGTGCAACTATGTATATCTGTACATTATGTATAGCGTGACCATCCAATTTTTACTGTAAAACGGGACATCCGCGGTTTATTAAGATAATCAACAGGTTGTCAACGGATAAAGCACGTCTTGTTCAAAGCTATATAATATTTTCCAACGTAAATAAAAAAGTTACGCCAAAAATAGCTAAAATATCTAGTTATTCCGAGACAATTCTTAATAGCCGTCGCCGGTCAGGTACGACAAAATTCTCGGACATTTGGCCGAAGTGTGGTTATTTCCCCGGACACCTAGTATTAGTAACTAATTATTAACTTTATTAAGAATTAGTTAATTAGTAACAGTATTTACGATTACGTCGAGCCAATTTTTGTTTTTTTAAGAAGAATTTGTAAAGCACTAATAAAACTCAATTTTTCGTGCACTTTTTCCACTATATTAAGAACTTATTATAACAAATTACATGACCGGTTTCGAACGAACACAAATGGACACTTTTCAAAAACCCGGCCGGACGGTCCCCGGACGCCCTTTAAACTAGGACAAATCCGGGGAAAACCGGACAGATGGCAGACATAATATTCAGATGAACAAATTGGCTTTAAAATATAATATGCACGAGTACTGATAAGAAAAACAAGGTTTCCAATTTCAATTTAAAGTAACTTGCTTTTAAAGCAGTTTAATTTTTCTCAAATGCACACAACTTGTTTGTCTTAAAAAAATACAAAAAAAGCCCGCCGTTTCCGAAAACGGTACAATAATTTTGCACACCATTTCTAGGACAGTCTTATTAAATATAGGACGTCTGGTCACGTCATGTATAGTACACATTGCATAGTTATACAGATTTACGGTCAAGACGGACGTAGATGATATCGCTAACTCGGACGTACAATTTGTTACTGCACGGTGCACCAGATTTCCTTCAGGAATGGAATACAAAATGTACATTTTGTCTAGAGATAGTAAGTAGTTAGTCATAATTTTGTCATCTTGCAAGTCTTTCTCCCCTCGAGTTGTCCAACATTTGTGTTCCAATATATTCAGAGTCAGTAGGTTCAAACCTACTAACTCTAAATATATTGGAACACAAAACATAAACACAAAAACGTCGAGAAAAAGTATGTATGTACTCGTAGTAGCATTACTACTATACTCGTAATAAGTCGCGTTAAGTCCCGATTAATAAGTTTTAATTATAATGCAACGCGAAAGTTTAAAATGTTATCAACACTTATTATTCAATATAAATTGAAAATATTATTTTTAATTCATAAAAGTACATAATTTTAAATTTCCGCCGAAAAACCTAATTCATTTACAGTGAAACATGAATTGCCACCAAAAACCTGCAACACATAATAACATTATGTCTACAAACATTTAACAATGTTATTCTTCAACTAAGAACATTTCGGTGGATAGCAGCACACTAGTATATAACTTCGCTGCCTCTTTGTGAACTTCCCCCAAACTTTGCTCTCAGCTATTTCTGCCTATTTTACCCGGAAAATGCGGCCTTGTTTTGATACACTCGAAAAGATCATTTGTTTGAAATAATAGGCGAGAGTTTCGGCCCATTTCTTATGCTACTTTTGATTGGGTCCCTAAATCATAAGCCCGTTTGTCAAAATGAAAAATAGCCTGTGATCTGTGAATTGAAAGAGTAGAGCGTGATGAAGTCTTTCCCGCAAGTTTTTTATTGTTATTAAGTCAATCATAAACGCAATGACCAATAGCCTTCTCCACACTGTGCCTTTTTCTGTTCGTCAAGGGCATGCGTTATAGCGCAGTCAACAGCGAACGTGAGGCATGCCTGCGACGCATGCCCTCTGACCGTATCCAAAACTTAAAAAATGACAATGTTGGCGTTGCGTTCGTTGACGCATTCAATTGTTGAATGCGCAAAAACGAAAGTTGAATGAAAGAAGATGACGAAAATTGAAGACGAAAGCGCCTAGTGTGGACATAGCTAATGACGCTTAGTGCATTCTTCAATTTTTCAGCTACCGTGGAAAGACATTCTGCTTTATCACGCGTCATCTCTGCACTATTACATTTTCGTGGTCACTCTTTTGTAACGCGAATAGTCCATAGCGCTATCTACCGAAGCGTACAAAAGATAAGATAAAATTTGTGGGAAAATAATTGAGTGGCGACCGCAACACGACAATGCTCGGGGGACCGATTGTGCGCACACATAATGGCGGTGGACAGTTTTATTCAGGTGGGCAATTGCCCCGGGTTGCTGGCCCTGCGGCCCCCGCGGCCCCGGCTGAGGCCCCGGGCTGCTGGCCCCGGCTAATGGGCACGAAGTTCCCAACTAATTGTGCGCTAGTTTGTAACTACGTGTATTCAATTTTCGCATTACCAACTTGGATGTAAAATGTTTTATACGCTTTCACGATTTTATTACAATGTTTTTTATTATAAGGTACAGTGAAATTAACGGTGGATATTTTTGGAATTCTTTCTACTGCCTAAATAATACTGATAATGATAAAAAAGCTTGTCACACTAAAAATAGAAAAAACGTATTGCAGGACTCTTCGCTCGTTACGAACTCGCCCATATCAAGAGATACATTTTTTTTCGAGTACGATAATAATTATAATTGGCTTATAATTAACCGATCACCAGAAATAGTAACTTTTCACAGACAAAATAGTAAACGATCACCAAAATACAGACCACCATTTTAATGTAAAATGATAACCAAAGATTTAACATCTTAAAACCAAAAATAGTAAATGATCACCAACATAATACTAGAATTTTAATGTAAAATGATCACCAAAATTAATAAATGATCACCAACATTATACTAGCATTTTAATGTAAAATGATCACCAAAGATTTATTATCTCGTAATCCTATTTATTCAAAATGACTCCAAATAAATCATTGTTAAACCAAAAGTAGTAAACGATCACCAAAATTAGTAAATGATCACCAACATTATACGTTAGCATTTTAATGTAAAATTATAACCAAATCTATTTTTATTAAGCAATCCTATTAAAGAGAAGAAGACAGATAGACGGACAGACAGACATCGAAGTCTTAGTAAAAGAGTCCCGTTTGTACCCTTTGGGAACGGAACCCTAAAAACGGGACTCTATAATATGTCCGTCGTCCGTCCGTCTGTCTTTCTCTAGGCTGTATCTAAAGAACCACTCCAGCTAGACTTCTGAAATTTTCACAGATTGTGTATATATGTTGCCGCTATAACACCAAGTACTAAAAACAAAATAAAATTATTATTTAAGGGGGGCTCCCATACAACAAACGTAATTTTTTGGTCTTTTTTGATCGATATCAATAATGGCAACCGGTAGGCACGTTAATATTTTCGCAAAGGCTTTGATTATTATGTTTACTTCAATAATTAATAATAATATTTTAAAAAATAAAGGGGGCTCCCATACAAAACCACAATTTTAAATGTATAATTTTGCTCTATAACGGCACGGAACCCTCCATGTCCGACTTACACTTGGCCGATTATTTTGTTAATTATATTATGCTTACATTTTTTGTCAATCGTAGTGATTTATTTGGAAAGAAATATCGCATTGATTTGCTCACAAGGATTTGGTGATCATTTAAGTATATTTGGTGATCATCTATACTTATAAAATTACATGGCCTGACTGACTGATTGACTGACTGACTGACTGATTCATCATCGCTGAGCAAAAACTGTTAAAGTTACAGCCACGAAATTTGGTGAGTAGGGTTGTTTTATTAAGTAGACACCCACTAAGGAAGGAATTTTGAAAATTTTACCCCGAAGGGGGTGAAATAGGGGTTGAAAATTTGAATAAAAGTCCGCTATTTCTTGAGTTAGAAACATGAAACTTTATTTTTGGGTTACTGATTAAAAATGAATGGATACGTATTTAAGCGTTTTTGGAAATTCTACCCCCAAGGGGGTGAAATTGGGGTTGAAAGTTTGAATGAAAGTCCGTTACTTCTTGAGTTAGAAACATGAAATTTTATGTTTGGGCTACTGATTAAAATTGATTGGATACATGTTTAAGCGTTTTTGGAAATTCTACCCCCAAGGGGGTGAAATTAGGGTTGAAAGTTTGAATGAAAGTCCGTCATTTCTTGAGTTAGAAACATGAAACTTTATTTTTGTGCTACTGATTAAAAATGAATGGATACGTATTTAAGCGTTTCTGGTAATTCTACCCCCAATGGGGTGAAATTGGGGTAGAAAGTTTCAATGAAAGTCCGTCATTTCTTGATTAAGAAACATGAAAGTTTATTGACGTTTGCGTTTGACGTTTGCTTAAATAGGGTCCCGTTTTTACTCTTTTTTTAAGGAACCACAAAGAGGGGATAACTATCCACCTTTGTTATTATACTATGTTAACGCGGACGAAGTCGTGGGCAACAGCTAGTTTACTATATTTGGTGGTCATTTACTATAATATTTGGTGATCATTTACTATATTTGGTGATCATTTACTGTATTTGGTGTTCGATTACAATTTGAAGTGTTGTCATGACTAAAATAGCTGGTAGCATTGCAATTTAAGACATTATTTTATTGGTGTTAAGTATATTTTTTTGGTAAACAAGTTTAGGGTATCAGTGCATTTTTTGGTGGTCATTATATTTGTTCCCATTATAATTTGTTCTACTAAGCCACTTTAGATAAGATCGTATGCCCAAAATACCGGCAATTCATTCTACTAAACCTTACACGATACTCATAAAATTGCTTTTTAATCTGACTTCCAAAGAAAGAAGGGAGAGGAAATATTTTATGGTATATTTTTACATTTCTGATGTTCTATTTATAAAATTTTTGTTTAATAAATGCTTAGCTATTATACATACTACACACACCACTATATAAAATAATTTACGACCCACGTAACATACGTACTATATTATTATTATGATCTACGTTCTTCGTATTTATTGGATTTAAGATAGCGAAGTCTTAGTAATAGGGTCCTATTTCTGCCCTTTGGGTACGGACCCCTAATAGGCTACTTGACCTATATTCAATTTCATTGAACAAATGCATATTTCTGGCCTAGGAAACCTTATTTCACCCTTATCATCAAATAAAAGCTTATGATTGATAAACAAAGTCGATTTGAAAATATTATTTTATGAAAATAGGATTTGTACTGACGAAAACGCTTTTGCGGTACTTCCGATTTGGATGTGACGTCATCCTCATAGTAATTTAATATCTTTTATTTATCTCGCTCGTTATATGTAAGTTTATCTGTACATAAATAATAAAAATAAGCTTAGAAAGATTTGTAAAATATATTTTATTGAATAATTCGCTTAAAACATTAGTTTTATATATTATCTCCATTTATTGTAGACGGGAAATGAAATGGCCAAAACTTTTCTCCAAAAGTTTTCAACATAACAAATGATTTCTAATTTCTTATTTAATTCTTTTATAATTTTTGGGCACTTTTAGACTCGTACATTTAGCACATAAAAAATGTTCAATAAAGAGAGTTTAAAATACAAAGCGTATGACGTCACACTATGGCGGACAGTGTTTTCGGCGCCATTTAAGAGGCGTAGTTTTCAATAAACATTTTTATGGGTTTCTACTGTGTAAAATATTAAAATATTCGTTTTTTTTTTGTGAAAATGAATGATTAAGAAGCGATTAGCATGAAGAAAAAAAGTAGGTCAAGTAGCCTATTGTGACGTTTTACTAAAACAATATAAGATTTTGATAAAATGTTGGTAAATATGAAATGAATCCGTAGTAGTCCCACCCTGAAGGTTTCATGGTGCGACTCGGATAAAAACCAACACTAATTTAGCACACACAAACTCCACACAACAAAATTATAATTACATTATAATAATATAAGAACATAGGATGTTTTTACAGCTTTTGCATGTCGAATTACAATAATATATCAAATAAACGGAAAAAATAACGTTTGAATAATTCAAGAGTTCTCTTGTACTCTATATATTTTAATTAGAAGAATACATTTGCTGTTTCTCTTTGTTTGCGGTCGACTTTTGTTCGTCATCCTTTTCTTTGAACCAACACAATTATACGACCTCAGGAATATTTTTATGCTCCTATAAAACAGAGCGAAATAGAATATTGTATTTCATAAAGTTGCTTTCTGCAGCGAAAAATCTTTGTAAAATAATATTTAGTTTCAATTTATTTGGATGTAAATGTAAATAATAACTTTTAACCCATGAAAATGAATTCGTCATTGTATTTTTTAATTCAATGAAATTAATCGTCGGCATCTTCGCCGCCCATACTGAGAATATAACATTTAGACCAAAATGCAGTTTCAAATCACAGTACTCGCCTAACCGAATGGTTTGTCATCAACGAAGACCGATCGTTAAGGGTCTACACAGACGGACTGCATTTCAACTGCAATCCAACTGCAAATTGCAGTTCAAGTGCAGTTTGAATGCAGTTGACACGACTGCAATACGACTGCAATAGAACTGCAAACCAAACAGTTCACACGACTGCACGCCGACTGCAACTGAACTGCAATCCGACTGCGCGTTTGGTTTGCAGTTCTATTGCAGTCGCATTGCCGTCGTATCAACTGCATTCAAACTGCACTTGAACTGCAATTTGCAGTTGGATTGCAGTTGAAATGCAGTCCGTCTGTGTAGACCCTCAGTCAAATACAATTATTTTTACTACGCTGGAGAAACGATCGAATTTAACTTGACTAAATGCTCTGTTCCTCAATCGTTTAGTCTAACTAATACACTTTATACGGGCCGTCTAACTTTTTATGGGCGTCAGTTAAGCAACTTTTTTATGAACGAACAGGATGTTTTAAATTAACTTCAAAACAAGATCTTATTATCTTCAGCTACGCGTATGTTGGGACGGATAACGTTTGATAGCCCGTCGGACATCTAAAATAATAGTATTTTAATTAAAAAGATATAAAACCGACTTCAAAATTGTAGTAATATAGAATCAAAATTCTCTATTTCAAAAACTACTGAACCGATTTTGATTAAACTTGCAGTATTCCCTAAGCCAAACAATACCTAGTACAACAAAAAAAGAATCACAAAAATGTGACTTGTATTTCCGGACATATGCGAACACAAACATAAAAACTTACATACATACACTTTTGAAATTTGGCACATTTGTTTAGACGCTGATATAGACTAACATATAGCAAAACTGGGAAATTCTGGAAATATTACATACATAGGGGTCGAATAATTCGACAAGCATCAAACTCAAACTCAATCAATACATTCAATTATCGATAACCTCCTTTTTTGGAGTCGGTTAAAAAAACTTGTATGGGAAATGCGGCCCTACTCTCCGCGGACCTTTACAATATTATGCGCGAAGCTGAAGTATAACTTTCAAGCTGATTTCGATTCTACCAATGTAATTTTCACAAAGAAAAACATCTCCGGGAAAGTTTGAATCTGGAAATGGAACTAGAGGTGGAATAAGACTGTAATTAAAACGAGCTGCAACCTGTGGGCCTACTACGAAACCGTTGTGAGACTCAAACAATCGGACGAGAATGCCTCGTTCTGCTCTAACAACATCATTTCACGTTTGTTAGAGTAGTACGCAACATTCTCGTACGATTGTTTGAGTCTCAATTTAACCGTTTCGTGGTACGGGCCCTGATACGATTTTATTACCTGCTCCGGGAGAACTCATGAATTCTCGGCAATCGAATTCTACATTGTTACAGGATTGTTGGTGGATTTCATTCAAGTTTTATTAACCGACTTCAAAAAAAGGGGGGTTATCAATTCAACATGTAATTATGTATGTAATATTTCCAGAATTCCCAGTTTTCGTATATGTTAGTCTATATTATCAGCAGCTGATCAAATGCGCAAAATTTCAAATTGCATGTATGTATGTACTTATGTGTGTTTTAACCGACTTCCAAAAAGGAGGAGGTTATAGTTGCGTGTGTACGGTAAATTATACGGCTATTGCTGAACCAAAGATTTCCTTTGGTAGGATTGATCCTTATGACCCAAGGATGGATTTAAGATGTGGAGCCACCGCGATTTTTGATGTTAGTTTTCTTAAATTTTAGTAGCTTCTGCTCTGGAGGAAAATAGAGTCTCAATCTGTATAATATTCGGATGACTTAAGAATGCTAAATTCATTTTAGGACTCATATTTGCACGATAAAGATGTTAAACAACGTAAAATTAAACTTCTAAAAAGAAGAAGAAGAAGAAGCATTATTTAATCGCGCTAATCTGAGTCAGTAATTACTGATCCGATTTGAAAAATTCATTCAGTGTTAGATAGCCTATTTATCGAGGAAGGCTATAGGCTATATTTTAGTACGCTAAGACTAATATAAGTGAAGAAATAGAGGAAAATGTGGAAAAAAGGGGAAAAATATTTGAAAGGGCTTCACGAACTACTGGTGCAATTTTTCTGTTATTTGGCACAGATAAGAAGTAGGAACGTGAAGGATCATAGGCTATTTATTGTGGACTAATTTGTCTGTGAAATATCTTATTTACGCGGGCGAAGCCGCGCGGAACGTCTAGTAACATTATAAAGCTGAAGAGTTTGTTTGAACGCGCTAATCTCAGGAGCTACTCATCCGATTTGAAAGAATCTTTCAGTGTTTGATAGCCTATTTATCGAGGAAGGCTATAGGCTATATTTTATCACGCTAAGACCAATAAGAGCAAAGATACAGAGGAAAATGTAAAAAAACGGGGAAAATTATTTGAAAGGGCTAATATCTCACAGACTACTGGAGCAATTTTTGTGTTATTTGACACGAATATATTTTTTTTATTAAATAAGGGGGCAAACGAGCAATCGGGTCACCTGATGGTAAGCAACTACCGTCGCCCATGGACACTCGCAACATCAGAAGAGCTGCAGGCGCGTTGTCGGCCTTTTAAGAGGGAATACACTCTTTTCTTGAAGGTTTGCAGGTCGTATAGGTCCGGAAATACTGCTGGTGACAGTTCGTTCCAGAGTTTTACAGTGCGCGGCAGAAAGTTACGCGAGAAACGCACTGTGGAAGACTGCCATTCATCAAGGTGATGAGGATGGTATGTTTTTCGTGTGGGACGATGGCGAAAAGTTGCAGGTGGTATGATTCCGAACAATTCCTCAGAGCACTCTCCGTGATACAACCGATAGAGGATGCAGAGTGAAGCTACATCTTGGCGTAATTCCAAGGGGTCCAAGCTGTTTGAAACACTATGGCAGTCAACAATTCGAGCGGCCCTTCGTTGGATACGATCCAGAGGGAGCAGTTGGTATTTTGGCTCCCCTGCCCAGAGATGAGAACAATATTCCATATAAGGCCGAACCTGCGCCTTGTAGAGAAATATATAGTAGACTACGTGAGACATGGCATGGGTTATTAATTTGTGAAAAATATACGGTTTCCGTGAAATTCCAGATTTACGCGGGCGAAGCCGCGCGGAACGTCTAGTAATATTAATAATATGCAGTTTATTGCTCCATTCATCACCATGTCTTTGGCATGCAAAATAATGCGGCTATCAGCCTTCTTATATTAATTTAGCCCTGTCAACAGCGTTTTCGTTGGTTGAAAATCATATATTCATTTTTTTTTTTATTTTGTTTTTACTATCTATTATTATCTAAATATTATTCCAGAACTGGCATTTAAACATTCGATTCAATCGAAATGATACCAAACTCGACTATATGCCTAAATCCCAATCTGACCTCAGACTTTGTTAAAGCTAAAAAAAACCAACCTGCATGAAATATTCAGGTGGCTCCACATCGTAAACCCATCTTAGGGATATAAAGATCAATCCTGCCAAAGGAAATCTTTGGTTCAACAAAAGCCGTATTCCTCGTTTTTTTTGTCGTGTACGTACACGATTATTATATCATATATGTCTGGCGGTGGATATTTTTTATTTTTTTTATGTTCGTGCTCGCATATCTCCGGAACTAAAAGTCCGATTTAAATGATTCTTTTTTTGTTGTACTAGGTATTGTTCAACTAAGGGAATTCTGCAAGTTCCATCAAAATCGGTTCAGTATTGTTTGAGATAGGCAGTTTTAAATATTTAATTGCGTCAAATTTTGAACTATTTTAAAATACTATTTTTATTGTATATAGATGACGTCCTCCATTGTACCGCTGCCGATATCCGTTTATCGCGTAGGAACTGTACATTTTTAGCAACAAAAACTAGGTATCTCTAATATTGTGTCCTTTCCCGTCTCTATTTTTAACATTTTTCCTACCTTCTTGTTAAAATAGTTAGTATTAACTTTAACATAATTTTATATATTTTGTTGAATAGGTTTTACAAGAAATAAAACATTTATTTTTCATTTCCTAAATCTTTACGAGTATTAGGATAGAAACTGCTTAGGAGATATTTTAATAAAAAGTGAAGCCATTACATTTAAACTAATATTTATTTATTACGTAAGTATTAGTTTATTTATTTTTACTTGCAGCTTGAATAAGATTCTCATAAAATATTCCATTTCATTTCAGCTCCATACAAACTAATCTAAAAGTGTATTCAGATGAAATTTAAATAAATTTGTATAAATGTATTTGAAATTGAATAAAACTAAATAGTGTACATAAAGGAGCGTTAATTATTTGAAATTATTCTCAAAGTTTAGCGCAGCGAGTTTACACTGGAGTATTTCTATAGGCGTCGACTGCTAACTATTTTCTTGTGGCCCCTAAACTCGCGGATTGCCAACTATTTTATTGCGGCCAATCTTGAAAATTTTTGTGGCCACTAAAACCACAGGCTGATCGCTATTTTGCTGTGAACGTATCAGTTGCTATTTGGATGCCGACTAAACTCACGGATTTAACACAACTACGTATATATAATAATGTACCTAATTTGCAACATTATGAAATAATTTGCAACCTAATTTGCAACGTTATAGATATACTACTTACTATAAACCGAAATAGAGAAGATAATAATGTTGTAAAATTTTCATATTACTAAGTTAAATTGCAGACAACAGAATAAACCATAACATTATAATATAAAATGAAAATTATTTAAGTCCTATGACAATTGTACGCATCATTACACTGAAGAAAATTATTTGCTGTAAAATTATTAAAAAAACGTTTGATGGTTGCTTTATTCATTTAAGTATTCAAAATATAATATTATGGCCCCTTAAAATCTCCATTCTCGTGGCCACGCAATTTCTCGTCGTTGAACGTTTCAGTCGCGAGAAACTTTTTAAATTCCGTAGGATATTCAAGGCAGTTTTCCGCCTCGGCTCCAATAAAGCCTCATTTGAGCTGAACGGCTGAATTAACTCGTGTTATTAGAGACAACTTGAGGGCACTCAGCTATTAACAATAATTTAATAAAGAAATATTTCGTTGAATAAAATCTAGGAATTTTCCAGTTTTTTCTGTGTCTAATGAATTCGAAATACGTAGGTTATGGATTTGTCGCTGTTGAGTGAGGAATGTTATGCAGTATAACGCTGTATTATCTTGTATTTTTATTCTACAGACTGTACGATGGTAGGAAAGTAATAATTTAGGATAGCTGGCAGTGTAGGCAGGATAGTGATAACATATGTCAAAAAGACCTTACTGAAAATAATAAATGAAGACGTGAGTTGAAGACATTTACTAATTTTTTCCCTTTATAATTTGAACAAACTTTGTGACTCATCTACTTTATCACCTGGATAATGTATCTGGCTACAAATAAAATGCACATATTTCTTTTCAAATAATTTTACCCGGCAATAATTTTTTCTTCTCACCTCCTTAAATGAGGCATAAAATCGCAAAGAAATTTGGCGTATAACTAGCAAATAGGAGCTAGGTATTACCATAATCCTAGATATTAATCCGTGACCTGCAGAAGCTAGCTCGGGGAAGTTCTGGGCGATCGTAATGGGGTTTTAACGAGCTCAGACCGCCTTTGTGCGCCGATTAGATCGGGACAATATCAAGACTATTTTTGGCGAGAAATCTTTAAGCCCATAGTAAGCTATATTTAGTAGAAATTGATCTTTTGAATTATGATTGATATAATATTTTTATTTGCGCCTTTTAAATTACAATTAATACAATGTTTATATTAATTTTATTAATACAATTAATATAATACAATGTTTTTGCACGCAGTTTTGTTGGCGCAGTTAAAATTTAATAAAACGGTAGAAAGTATCTTCATACGTCAATTGGTTCAACCGTTAAAGCGTGAAGAGGTAACAGACGGACAGAGTGACAGACGCTTTTCGCATTATTAACAATATTAGTAAGGATAAGAATCGTAATATTTTGTAATAAAATAAAAAATACTAAACTTGCGGACAAATAGTACAATTTTAAAGTGTATTTAAAAAACACATTACTCTGTCAAGTTAAATAGCTGCAATACTCGCAAACAAGCTCTCTGCGATTCATCCATCACGGTAACGGGTGCCGGAATAAATCTAGGTTAGCGAGCGACAGTGGAGGCATGTACTAATTCCTCCGTTAGGGGCCCAGGAGTGCCCCGAGATAGGGCCGTTGCGTATTCAAACGAATTCGGATGCGGATACGGATGCGAAACCAAATGGGATTTATCATGCGAATGAGAATTCGGATACGGATACAGATATTATGGGTAGGATTTATCATAAGTTGCAGTAAAAAAAAATTGTTCGTACGGTAAAAGCCGCATCAAACTTTTGTTAAGCGTTTTTGAAGTGATAACTTCTTTAGCGGCGTTGAGCACTTTTGTGGGATGGGTAAAAACTGTGAAACTCGCGTCAGATTATCGTGCTGATCGAAAAACTTTGGAAAAACCGTAAGACGGTTGGAGAGTAGTGTTGTAACATCGAAATTGATAAATCGAACAATCGTTTTTTTTTTAATCGATTGTAAGGGTTTCGATTAATTAAAAAAATCGATTTTTTAAAAATCGATTTGCATAAAAAATGGGTTAAAAAAATGCACAACGTTAATAATCAAGTTTTTACTTCTGCCGGCACTTCCGGATTGCAACCCGTCTTTTTTTTTTAATTCTTTGTCCTGATAGGCTAAGAGGAACATGGTTTGTATAAAAATTATGTCAGCTTTCATATATTTTACATTTGATAGTATTGCTGCCAATTTCTCTTTTTTATAACAAATGCTCTTTTAGCAACAACAAAATATTGTTGTTTCTAAAAAAGCATGCATTTTAATAAACAAGTGATCCCTTTTGCGGATGCGGATACGGATATCCTCTTGCCCGTTCCTCGGGGCACGGTGCGTTATTGCCCCCGATCTGCAAGTTGGATTCGATTCGGACTGATTAATTGATTTGGAATTACCCTGCAGCCCGCACGTGATGCATTATGATTGTAACGACAGCGTCACTGTTAAATACTACTGTAGTTATAAATCTTGGAATTGAGATATAATGTTGATAAATAATAATGTGTTTATAATAATTTTGTGTTGATAATAATACCTCCCATACCGGTTTTGTTGGCAGTGGCCGGATTGATTAAAAGTTAAAACTTGGCCAGCTACAAGGTGTAATTTTAAGTTGCCAAAACGTATACGCAGTATACAATAGCTATCACTTTCTTAACTCTCAAAACCCAATCGAAAAAAAATCGAACTTACAACCTCCGAGGCACGCTCTATGTCATTAGACCCTAAATGCGTTATGGAGAAATATAACGTGGTGGTAAATAAGTCACATAGTTTAAAAAAACAATTTCAGTAAACAAAACTTATTTTGAAAACTAAATATTTTTTACTTCCTCGATGGCGTGGTATCAAATATGAAAAACACGTTACAATTACAAAAGCTAGTTTTCAAAGGCTTAATTAGATTCCGTAGCTGTATATTGGCTTAATGTAAATTCTCTCCAATAAAAATATTTGCATTGAATAGTTGCGAGCCACTTCATTACATAATTTACAGATTCAATTTGTTACAATAATATCGAAATGCATGAATATGATCAGGCTGGTGGGTCGTTCGGTTGAAGGGGGTCAAAGTGGGTCGTGGGGGGTCACGGGTCAGGGGTCAGACCCCCGGATATCGGGTCCCGTGAGATACGCCACTTATCGCAATAACTAACGCGGGGGTCAGACTCTCGGCTTTTCACGTTGTTCAACAGATATTGGCCTCGTAATAGCATTAGTTTGCAATATTATATTCATATTTTAGCTCGGGTTTTAAAACGGAGTATGAAATATTCTTATTAACTTGAGAACGGTTCATTTAATATTTACCTGAAAGTATTACGTCGTAAAGCTAAGGGTCAATTCAGACCGCAACGCGACGCGTAGATGCATTTCTAAATTTGTATTGAGTTGAGAGATTTGCAAGACGTCTCAAGCAATTGAAATCTGTCAAATCCATACTTGAAATTTAGAATGATCTACGGTCTACCTGAAATTATAATTTCGGGGTACAAAATCCATCGGTGGGCAAATTCGATTCACACTTCGTAAATGACTGTTGATCAACATAGAGATCGATACAATTTATAGAAAAGTTTTTCAATGTGAGTCTCGAGAGAGGACGTATTAGTAGAGTTTTTTCTCAAACAATGTACTGCTCCGTGATAAAATGGCGCAACAAAGTAGCAAGCAAACATGTACTAACATATTGAGGCTTCTTACAACAATAAAGCTCGCTACTTTGATATCGATGATTTACCAACAACACTGTAGGATCGGTTTCGTGTAACAATGTATTCGGTTACGGCGTCGTTCCACATTGATTGCGGATCCGGATAATGACTGCTGAGAAATGTGCTCCGATACCACACGTAACAATATTTGCTCTATCAATTACGTAACGAATTTCTACGCCTGAAAAAATAAGGTTCCCAAAGTATAATATTATTTAAAGTAAAGTATAATATATTACAATATACATACTATATTATAAATAAATATATTATATTGTTCCCACTTCACGTATCCATACTTCCATACTAATATTATATACTAATATTGCTATAAATGCGAAAGTGTGTCTGTCTGTCTGTCTGTCTGTTACCTCTTCACGCCCCAACCGCTGAACCGATTTAGCTGTTTGGTATGAAGATACTTTGTGTCCCGGAAAAATGTACGATTCCCGCGCGATAAACGAGGTTTAGCGCAACGGAGTTGCGGGCATCATCTAGTAATAAATAAATTGACGAGCACGAAATATTATTTAATTATTGTATACCTCCAGAATACGATATTCAAATTTTCCTTCATTATAAATTTAACATGGACGTCACTTTCGCTTACAGAATAAACAATTTAATAATTAAATCAGCTCAAGCCACGAGGCAGGAGGGGATGGGGTACTGGGCACTTGCTGACGGTAGTTATACAGTATTCTAACTTCAAACAAAAGGACGAAGCGCGAGCTAAAGGTACGTACGCGGCTCGATCTCGGCACTTGGCATGCAATAGTCGCGAGTGTGCCTCACAGACGGTGGCAAAGTATGACATTTAAAACAAGTAACTACAAGTAGGTATCTATACAATACAAAAAATATAATGTCTCCTAAACAATGTTTTCCAAAAACACGTCGAAGCTTTTTCAATTAAAAATGTTCACTATAATAATATAACTTTAAATCAATTACCTCCCATATTGAAGCTAGTTTTTAAATAATTATTTGTATTAAAACGCATATACTTTAATTAAGATTAATTGGCCTGGACAATTATAAAATTACAATCATTAAACTATAAAGAAACTCAAAACGTAAAGCTGGAGGCCCAGAGACATGTTTAATGTTTATAAAATACTAGATGATGCCCGCAACTCCGTTGCGCCAAAACTCGTTTATGGCGCGGGAACCAAACATTTTCCTGGGACTAAAAGTATCCTATGTCCTTTCCCGGGACTCAAAGTATCTCCATATCAAATTTCAGCAAAATCGGTTCAGCGGTTTGGGCGTGAAGAGGTAACAGACAGACAGAAAGACAGACACACTTTCACATTTATAATATTATATAATTATAGTTATAGTATATAGTATGGATTACTTCGCGACTATACGCCTTTCAGAAATACGGCGAAGTTACAATACTGTATGACACCGTGACTCGGGCGGCGGGCCACGTGAAGCCATTGACGGCGGCTGTCACGTTAATTCGTGACGCCCGGGAGCGCGGGTCAAATTTAATTCCGATCCAATGGCTGCTTATTGATATTAATGAAATATCTGAGCTCCCAGCCATCACACATTTGTAACAAACTGGGCCAACGCCAACGCCAATTAATGATGTACCAAACGTTTATGATTAAAAAAACATTGCTGTGACATGGATATTCTTGTGATAGTGACATGATGTGAAATAATATGGAAATAATGTATAAATTAATTTTTTTTTTCTAAAACGAAACCGAAGCTCTGGGTTAATTGGAATGGATAGGTCGCGCGGAACTAGTTGGCCGCTCTGCCGGTATGTGAGTATACGGGCAGAGCGGCCAACTAGTTCCGCGCGGACTATACTTAATTTTGTAAGCATCATTTACAGACAATAAACTAAAGAACTTTAAGAAGTTAAGAAATACGAAGTTAAGTTACAAAATATTATGATATACAAATAGTCCGAGTATCGTACCTTGAATAGTTCTATGCTGCGTATGTATCTAAATTATTATGGCTTATAATTAACTGATCACCAGAAATAGTAACATTTCACAGACAAAAATAGTAAACGATCACCAAAATACAGACCACCATTTTAATGTAAAATGATAACCAAAGATTTAACATCTTAAAACCAAAAATAGTAAATGATCACCAAAATTAGTAAATGATCATCAACATTATATAAGCATTTTAATGTAAAATGATCACCAAAATTAGTAAATGATCACCAACATTATACTAGCATTTTAATGTAAAATAATCACCGAAGATTTATTATCTCGCTATCCTATTTATGCAAAATGACTCCAAATAAATCATTTTTAAACCAAAAGTAGTAAACGATCACCAAAATTAGTAAATGATCACCAACATTATACGTTAGCATTTTAATGTAAAATTATAACCAAATGTATTTTTAATTAGCAATAGCAAGTCTTAGTAAAAGAGTCCCGTGTGTACCCTTTGGGTTTGGAACCAAAAAAACGGGACTCTATTATTGAGACTTCGATGTATGTCCGTCTGTCCGTCAGTCTGTCTTTCTCTAGGCTGTATATCAAGAACCGCTCCAGCTAGACTTCTGAAAGCTTAACAGATTGTGTATATCTGTTGCCGCTATAACAATAAGTACTAAAAACAAAATAAAATTATTATTTAAGGGGGGCTCCCATACAACAAACGTGATTTTTTTGGTCTTTTTTGCTCGATATCAATAATGGCAACCAGTAGGCACGATATTTTCGTAAAGGCCTTGATTATATGTTTACTTCAATAATTAATAACAATATTAAAAAAAATTAAAGGGGGCTCCCAAGTCCCAACCCATAGAAAAACACAATTTTAGGTCTAATTTTGCTCTATAAACGGTACGGAACCCTCCATACGACTCACACTTGGCCGATTATTTTGTTAAATAAAAGAAATAAATAAATATTCTTACATTTTTTGTCAATCGTAGTGATTTATTTGGACAGAAATATTGCAGCATTGATTTGCTCACAAGGATTTGGCGATATTTGGTGATCATTTACTTTATTTGGTGATCATTTACTATATTTGGTGATCATTTACTATATTTGGTGTTCGATTACAATTTGAAGTGTTGTCATGACTAAAATTATAGCTGGTAGTATTGCAATTTTAGACTTTTTTTTTTTTGGTGTTCAATATCTTTTTTTGGTAAACAAGTTTAGGGTATCAGTGCATTTTTTGGTGGTCATTATATTTGTTCCCAATTATTATTAGTAAGAACTAAGAAGATAAATTATTATAGTAACATACACCTTAAGGACAATTTTTTAAGTATAAATTCACAACTTTAAGATTGGTATTGCAAGGGAATTTAAACTATTGCTGGATTCTCTAAACGAAGGCTGTAATAAGAAATTGATACAGTGTTGCGCGAGCAATCACAGCGGATGCGCGTGCCCTTTCTAAGGCCAACCGTCGTGTTTTGTTTACGCGTGATCTATTACCTACGCTCAAGTGTCTAATATAACGCAAATAGGGTATCTCCTGGCAACAGGAGACCCTATATTTTAAAATGTATTCTACCCCAACGTATTCAAACCCCCCAATGTCTCAAAACCCCACAACGTCTCAATTCCCCCCAATGTCTCATCAATTACCTACTGAATCTCAAGTGCCCCAAGCTCCAAATGTCTCAAGTTATGCGAACGTGACATCCACAACAGTTTTCCCCAAAAAGGATCAAGCTATTATCTTGGACTCAATCGAAGGAGTAACCCTCAGGGAGTACCTAATAGCGTTGTCATCTATTACACCAGCTTCAACTATACGGTTTATATCCCGCATATCAAATGCTCGAATATGTATTTATTTGGATAGCAAGAAAACCGCTGATTACCTTATCGAAGAAAAGAAAAACGTAATTATAAATAAGAATTTACTTGAAATAAAATCACTAATCAGCAGAAATAAAAGAATAGTATTATCGAATGTTTGCCCTGTTATACCTAATAAAATCATGGAACAAAATTTGAAGAGTTTAAATTTAAAATTTTGTCTCCTATTACGTTTATGAAGATAGGTGTGAGTGATCCGGGCTTTTCCCACATTATGAGCTTTAGAAGACAGTTATACGTTAGCCCTGAGGATGAATCACGACTTCCGGAATCAATTCAACTATCCTACGAAGGGACCAACTATTGGATATACATCTCTAATGACAGCTTGAAATGTTTTTCTTGTAACTCAATGGGCGACTTGGCGAAAAATTGTTCCCAGAATGCACCAATATCACAAGCTGATCACAGCATAAAGGAAACGGAGATTAATAATCAATTGGAGGCGGAAATTAATCAAATATTTGAAAGAAACGATGACCGTGTATCGGACAAGCTATCTACTGTCCAAAATAATATAATAGAACCACCATCTCAATCAATTTCATTGTCTCTAAAAGGTAAAAAACGTATTCATTCTTCAACTACTAGTGATTTATCGATACCAGATAATATACAGTTGAAACAGTTTGAAAAGGAGAAAGATTCTGATATCATGGAATAGGAAACCGACGGCACGGAAAGCAATGTTTCTATGGATGATATTACCGTTAAATTGGAACCGAAGAAGAAGTTAAAAAAAGAGGATAAGAGAACTGAAGACGAAGTTTGGAAAGATATCGAAAGAGATATGGCAGAAATAAATAGCGACAATTCATTCCCTATCAATTAAGATCAGTTTATTAGCTTATTGTAAAAGAATTAACTTATGACTATACAAATAACATTAACGGTTTGTAGCAGAATGTAAAAGAATTAACTTATGACTATACAAATAACATTCACAGTTTAATTAAAATGTGTAATAAAATTCATAGCAAATTAAATAAGAGCTTAAAAATAGGTGCTCTCGTTTATCTAAGAAATTACATGAAATATTAATTAGTGACTCGATAAAACCTACATTATAAGATAATTAGTAACAATAAACTAGCTCGATATACTTACTTATATTTAACAAAACATATTGTTTAAGTTTACATATTTATTAAATTATATTATATTCAATAATTTCATGGATTTAATACAATGGAATGTAAATGGTTACTTTAAAAGATTGGAGAATATTAAACTATTGATTAAACGATTAAGTCCAACATGCATATGTTTACAGGAAACAAACTTTACTTCAAATTACTGTGCTTCTATTAATGGGTATGTACACTTTTTTTAAAACCGTTTACAAAGTAATAGGGCTAGTGGTGGTGTTGCAATATTTATCAAATCGTATTCTTTTCCTGAATTAATTAATGTAAACACTAACTTA
Organism: Polyommatus iphigenia; assembly: GCA_963422495.1. NCBI lineage: Eukaryota > Metazoa > Arthropoda > Insecta > Lepidoptera > Lycaenidae > Polyommatus > Polyommatus iphigenia. The sequence continues at coordinate 5,103,434 of OY730189.1, forward strand.
GAAGCAGTTATAATTAAAATTAAATTTCCCTTCACTGTTACTATTTGCAATATATATCTTCCCAATAGCTGCACACTTAGTTTAGGAGATTTAGATAGTTTACTAAGTCAGTTAACTCCCCCTTTTATAGTAATGGGTGATTTTAATAGTCACCATTTTTATTGGGAATCCGATAAATGCGACACCAGAGGTAGATTAATAGCTCAATGGCTCGATGACCATAATGATTTGTTATTGTTAAACAATGGACAACCTACACATTTCAATAGTAATAATGGTAGCATGAGCAATATAGATTTAACTTTGGCTTCACGAGATATATCATTATATTTTGAATGGAACGCCTTAGATGACCTATATGACAGTGACCATTTCCCAATTTTTATTAAAACGTTAATTAATCAAAATTCACAATATGACAATAATATGTGGTTACCTAAAAAATGGAAATACGATAAAGCAGATTGGATAATTTTTTCCGAAATAGTTAATCAAAACATTCTAGAATTATCATCTTTAATTTCTTTGCCTCACTATTCTATTAATGACATTGTTGAAAATTTTACTAAAATTATTTTAGAAGCAGCGAATCTGTCCATATCTAAGTCTACTAGTCGCATGAGGAATAGTAATTTACCTTGGTGGGACGATGCTTGTAGAATTGCTCTAAGGGCAAAAAAAGGCCTTTAAACTTTTTAAAAAACACGCTAAAAATGACCCCGATTCATTGTATAAAATTGACTACAAAAAAAAAGAGAGCTTTTTATAGGAGACTTTTAAAAGATAATAAAAAGAAGTATTGGGAAAAATGGGTATCCTCTATAAATAATCGAACGCTTATTGGCAACGTTTGGAAAAAGGTACATATTCTTAATAAGTGCAATATTAGGCTTGATAAAATTGTTCTTGAGAAACCAGATGGCTCATTTGCATCTGACCCAAAGGAAACATCTAATATTTTAGCAACTACTTTTGCGACCAACTCTTCCTCCTCCAATTACAATGACCATTTTATTCAGTACAAAAATTTAGAGGAAAGTGAACACAATTTTGATTTTTCAGATAATTCGAATTCAATAAATAGTATTATTTCAATGAACGAAATGAGACTAGTGTTATCTCAAGTAGGAAATTCAAGTCCAGGACCTGATAATGTTTCAAATATTATAATAAAACATTTACCGGAAAGTGCCCTAAGTTTTTTACTTCAGTTATATAATTTTATTTGGCAAAAACAAGTTTTTCCTAACAGTTGGAGAGAAGCCTTAGTGGTACCAATATTGAAACCTGGAAAAATTTCGAAATTGAATACCAGTTATAGACCTATTGCCTTAACATGTAATATGTGTAAAATATTAGAGAAAATTATTGCCAAAAGAATGAGATGGTACGTTGAAAAAAATAACTATTTATCCCCTTTTCAATACGGATTTCGCCAATTTAGATCCACAACAGACCTTTTGATGAATATTGAGAGTGAAGTTATCGATAGTATTGCTAATGAATATTTTATGGTAATAGTTGCGCTTGATATAGAAAAAGCGTATGAAATGACATGGAGACATAAAGTTTTAAAATCACTGCAAAAGATAAATATTAATGGAAATACTTTAGCATTCGTTAAAAATTTTCTTACAGCGAGATCTATTAAAGTAAGAATTAATGACACATTATCAAACCCTGTTTCTATAGAAAATGGTCTTCCACAGGGCTCAGTGATTAGTGTTTTATTATTTTTAATTGCAATAAATGATATTTTCTCTTATATAATAAGTCCTGTAAAAGGATTCTTATTTGTTGACGACTTAACGTTGACATGTTTTGCTAGAACATTAAAACTTATATTTACATTAATACAAAAAACTTTAGATAGTTTACAACAATGGGCCGAAAAATCTGGTTTTAAATTTTCCATTACTAAATCTGAATTCTTAATTTTAACTAAAAAGATAAATAAAGCAAGAAATTTAAGGTTAACTTTAAATAATGAGCAAATTAAAGAAGTTCAAAATTTAAAAATACTTGGTTTGACTTTTGATCGGAAATTAACATGGGTAACTCATATAAATAAACTTAAATCTGAGTGCTACAAGAGACTGAATGTTATTAAGGTTTTGTCGTCGATTTCTTGGGGCTCTGACCGAAAATGTTTAATAAATATTTATAATGCTTTTATTCGACAAAAATTGGACTATGGATGTATCATCTACGATTCCGCAAAGAACAGAACTTTGAATTCCTTAGAAAGTATTCAAAACACTGCTCTCCGCCTATGCATAGGTGCGTTTAAGACTAGTCCTATAAAAAGTATTTTAGCTGAAGCCGGAGAAATGCCTTTAGAAATAAGAAGAAAGCAATCAGTAATTGTATATACTGTTAACATACTATCTCAGCCTCAAAATCCTATTTACAATTATTTTACAAAGTTTTCATCAGTAGATGCAGTGTATCGTTTGCAATCTAGTCTTCCCCAACCCTTACGCATAAGATCTGCTAAATATCTGGAAGAAGTTAACCTTAGTGTCCCAGCTATAATAAATAAGAAAATATTGTCATGTGCTCCCTGGGACCATGAATTTCCTATTAATTTGGAACTGGCAAACAATCTTAAGGATAACACACCGCGTGAAGTTTATATAAATCTTTGTAATGAGATTAATAGCAAATATAGAAACAGTAAACTTTTCTTTACTGATGGGTCAGTTGTGAATGAGAGATCGGGTTTTTCAATTGTATCAAATAATTGTTGTCATCGATATAGAATTGGTGACTACCACTCTATTTTTAGTTGTGAATCATTAGCTGTACTCAAAACTTTAGAAATTGTATTTAATGAACCTAATTCTATAATGTACTTAATTTATACGGACTCTAAATCATGTCTTACAGCTTTGCTGAATAATAATAATAATAACCCATTAATAATAGAAATTAAAGAAAAAATGTTAAACCTCCTGAAAAATAACTTCAACTTTCAAATTGTATGGATCCCGAGTCACATAGGAATACCTGGGAATGAAATGGCGGACTCTGAAGCCAGAAATGCAATAAATGAAAATGAAATTTGCACAGAAATAAATTCACCCCCTTCAGAAATACAAAAATACTGCAAATATAAGGTTAAAATTTTTTGGGATAGTTATTGGAAAACTGAAAACACTAGTAAATTAATAAATATTAGAAATTCTATTTTTGAAGAGTCCCCCATTTCATTCAGCAGAAAAGATCAAGTTGTAATAACAAGACTTCGCATTGGACACACTAACTTCTCACACATACATTTAATGACAAAAGATGAAAAGAATAAATGTAGGTGTGGGCAATATATGAGTGTCTCTCATCTTTTAGTGGAATGCTCAGCCTACAATAGAGAAAAACAATTATGTTGTTTACCAAATAGTCTTAAGGAATGTTTAAGTAAAAATGGCTGTGATCAGACCTTAACATTTTTGAAAATGATTGATGTTTATAAACTAGTTTAGATGTACCTATTTGTTACAATTTAAGTTCTATTGTCTTCTATTGTTAATTATTGTGGTCGTTAATGACCTTTGTTGTTAAAAAGCGACCTAAAATAAAAAATTAAAAAAAAAAAAAGAAATTGATAAAATCTCGAAATCTACGCCCATAATGTGGTGTACCCTCAAAGATTTCCTTGACAAACCTCAGAAGGGCGGTCTGCCATTAAATCCCGTCCATTGTTCATCCCGCCATAAATCACACCGGCGCGGGATGCTGCGGGATTCGGGATACGGGATAGAAGGAGACAGCTGGTCTTGTACACCCAAACTGCTGTCTGTAGAAATACGAGTTAAAGACTTTGGTATCTTGCTGATGATGTATATATAATATACGTTATACTTATACCAGTGGTACTCAACCTTTTTTTCATACGGGCCACACACATGTTTTGTTCTTGCTGTCGCGGGCCGCAGTTTGACTAATGAGTATTAAGCAGACTTATGTAACAGTGATTTTAGGTGATAAGTTTGTATTAATGTCTTGACAGACTAGAACAAAACTTTGTATAGCTATAACGTTTTAGATGTTGTAGTTATGGATCTTTTTATAAGTAAGGTCAGTGCACATTGGATCGTCACGAGGCGTTGCAATGCATTTTTAAATGAGCTATTTAAAACTGGAACATGCGACCCAACACTGCGGGCGGCGAGCTATTAATGTGTATCTTATTGTATAGTCAATAAAGATTAGTTTGAATGGGCCATTTAAGACGCATCGCATCTTTGCGTGGGGAATTGCAAATAGGCTTTTCTAGCTGCTTATTATAATAGTTTAAGTTTACCTTTTAAAGGCGTTCGGTATTCTTCGTTGGTCCTGGTTGGAGCGAATTATTTATTCATAACTATCGTGACCTTTTGCATACCATAATATAGGAAAATTATTTTGATTAGCTTAACAGATATTCAAATATAGATATTCGACGACCTCCGTGGCTTAATGGTTAGAGTGTGTGGCAACTGAAGCCGGGGGTCGCGGGTTCGAATCCCGCCGACGGAACAAAAAGTTTTTCAATGTTCCTGGGTCATGGATGTGTATTAAATATGTGTATGATATAATAAAAATCTTAAATATATGTATAGTATAAAAGTATTAAATATATTTCGGTTGTCTGGTACCTGTAACACAAGTCCTTCAGGTACTTAGCACGGGGCCAGACTGACGTGGTGTGAAGCGTCCATAGATATTATTATTATTATTATTAAATTACAGATCAATTTTGCCTACAAGTAAAAAAAATAATTTCATCCAAACTTACCAAAGCGTTCGTTACATAATAACATTAATTAATGTTATATCCCTTATCTAACGAGTAGAAGAAATACAAAACAAACGCTTTTAAAATAGGTTACATTGTTTTAAGCGCAGAAATATAATATAGATATTATCAAAGTAATTAAGAAGAAAATAATATTATTATACTTTATAAAATGTTAGACAGCCCTTCACTACTTGTTATCTCCTAAACTAACCGCAACCCAAACTCCATAGATAGGTAGTCATTCTTACCTCTGGGGGACATGTACACAAAACTTTAAGCTTTTATAAAATGACGAAGCAGTTAATAGAATCAGGCGTTACTTTGCGGAAATCCATAGCTTAAATTTAGTTTGTTATTATTTTTAGCAGTATTTCGCGAAATAAGTCAAGTTCGTTGGATGTTGACTCTACGGACGTTGTTCGTGGAGTCCACATCCTGAGGATGCGCTGGTGTTGGGCCAAACGCGCGTCGAGGTTTTCAACCTGTATGGTGGTGAGGGACATTGTACGGTTTTGCCAACATTATTGCTTGTGTGGTGGTGGTGTTTGCACGTTCTTGCATGCGAGTGTACGCATAGGCAGTGTGGGAGGAGGGAGGTGCTGTACGCATGCCTATGCGTACACTCACTCATTTACTTAAAGGTTGAGGTTTATTTCGTGGAATATTGCTAAAAATAATAACAAACTAAATTTTAAAATGACGAAGGTCTGGCAGCCCTTGACTCTAAATTTTTTTCTGTTAGAAGACGGTCATAATTCTTATACTCATTAGCAAAACAGTTGCGTTTCTAACGTTTGTTGAAAGTGCAATACAATCGTTGATTAGTTTAATGTCGGTATTACGTGAGGAGCTACAGGTGCGGGCTCATTAGTGCGCGGAAACACCGCAAATAGGTCACACTAAGTGGAAAAACGTTAGTGTGGACCAATTGCTTTAATTATTCAAATATTTCCAGCAACTAGGCAAGCTAAATTCGTTTGTACAGTACTAGTACTATCAAAGAAGTTGTCGATTCCTAGGCCGATGGCGGACCTAAGTAATTTGGTCGCGTTAAGTCAAACCCATCCGACCGATCACAGCTAAAATTGAATTGACATAACGTAGGTCCGTACACTGCCTATGAATAAATTTCCTCGATAGTACATTTTTCCGGGTAATAATTTAGATAAGGCTACAAGTAGAAGAGAAAGAAAGAGTGTTATTTTACACACAATCGGGTAAAAATATTCCTGCGTCGCTGGTATTGAATTGGTCACTGTCACTAAAGACGGTTTTTTTAAACCAGGAGGCATTATTATTAAGGAAAATAATAATATTATGCTTAAAATCTGAGCTGTGTTCAAAATGTCGCCTTTTCCAAGATAGTATCCTGAAAATATTTTTATACCTCTTACAGTGTAGCTAACGAAGACGACGGTTCATTATACACGAGGAGCTCGTCACAAAAGTTTCATTAGACCATCTCAAAGGTCTTAGGTAGTCGGGCTCCTGTCCTATAAACTACAGCTCAGATCGCCGAGTAATTAGACCAGCGCAGACGAGCGATCTACGGCCGCGACTGCTGGCTACCGCTACAGCCGCTAGTGGCCCGTTTGCGAGGAGCAATTAGAGACACTCTAAAATGACATATTTTAACTCGTGTTTCATTTGAATTTACACTGAAAGTTAAGGAAAAATTAGTCATTACTCCTAAGCTTAAACGGGCGTATGTACGTTCATTTGTACGTAGGTTATTGGCTAGCCTGGCATTTGGTTGAATGGACGTACCATCAATGGGAATCCTGAGAGTCGGACGCAAAACTTTTTTAACATACTTTAACAACTTGCGTATACGACAGACGATGTACCAATTCCAAAAATATAAATGGCTATGCCTGTAGAGATAAAAATATTATCTGTATGTCACATAGCAAGTACTATAGCAAGTTAAATAATTTCTGAAATGTTTTTTAAGCTAGCGAGCTACAAAAATACGTCAAAGGAAATGAAAAATATCACGTAGTTTCGAACTGTCGACCGGACCGAAGTTTATAATTAATTATTTTAATTAATTTCGTTTCACCTTAATTTATCGCTTTGAAGTCGAGACGGATCTTCGCTTCGCTAAACAATCGCCAAATCTTATAATTAGTTAGATTTGACGTCTCTGACTAAAATACTACCGAATTAATTCAAAGTTTGCTATTCGTGTTAGCCTTTATAGGAATTATTGAGTCCGAATATAAGAGCAGCTGCGTATTGAAGTTACTTCATGAAGCTTTTGAATTTCCTTATCCTAACTTACATTTAACGTATCATTTATTTCACGTACTTATCTATTACTTAGTTGTTTTCATAAAAAAACCCTTCACAACGACAATCCAAACTTAACAGTCTAAATCGCAAAAAAGTTAGGCTACCTTTTCACCAAACTAAAGGGGAAGGTAACTAAAAGGGGATAGGTTCCAAGTCGAGTTAAAAAAAAAAAAAAACCTATCTCGACAGGGATGACTGAGCTATGATGAAAAAACTGATTTTTTTTTTCAAGATGACATAAAACCCACAAGGTTATAACAGGGACTAATTTAGTGATAAGTTGAAGTATCCGGAATAACCTTTTGTCCGAACTTACACTGATTAACCTTAATTAATATTATATATTTTTTCAGCGCTGCTACTTTCACTCTATACAAAGGACACATAAACACCCTAAATATTATCACTCATTTATGTAACACACTGTAAAGACCCTACTGTAAGGCTGCGTTTCCACTGAAGCGGAGCGGAGCGGAGCGGAGGTTAGCGGTGCCCGAATTGACCAATCGTGCTATTCCAGCGGAATGACAGCGAAGATTTCGAGCATGGTGATTGATCAATTCAGCACCCCGAATTGACCAATCGTGCTATTCCAGCGGAATGACAGCGAAGCGGAGCGAAGATTTCGAGCATGGTGATTGGTTAATTCGGCACCGCTAAGCTCCGCTCCGCTTCAGTGGAAACGCAGCCTTATGTCACGTCTAATGTGAACGTGCCTTTAAGTTTCGGCCGAGTTTTTCGTTTCCCTAATAATGAAAATAATTTCCTCAAAGTACCCTGCAGTAGTTTGCTGGATCCAATCAGCAACAAAATTACTGCAACTTAATTAAGAACTACCCTCCGTGTTGGATTCCGCATTTTTTGTTAAGGAACTTTTCCAATTTTACAAGTCTCGCTGGAAGTTCTCGAGTTAATATTTAGGATCCAAGTGACAGAGTAGTTTTCAGCGAACTTATATTAAACACATTTTTTGTAGTGACGGAAAATATTTTTTTGCGGCTCGGTATTGGGCAAAACGTTATTATTACAGTATTTTTTTAACACTATTTTATGAAAATTATGATCTAAACTTCCATGCTTTGTCATCATCATCATTTTAATATCAAATCTCAATATATTTAAAAGCGAGACTCCACATTCTACAGGGTGTAACAAAACTAAGTGATAATACTGTCGGGTGTGCATCTGTCCCCTGTATTAAGTTCACTATGAAAGTAGCGGTTCTCAAAGAGTAACTTTTTTAAACTTTTGTATTAGCAAATCACATACAAAATTTGCTCTTTCAGCGCTGCTGCTTTCACAGTAAATTCTGCATCAGGGACACATACACACCCTTAAGTATTATCACTTCTATAGAACTTCACCCTGTATAGAACTTTGCATGGTGCGGTCTCGCCTAAAAGTAAATGTTATGGCATTTAGTCATTGCTGTTTGTATGAGCCCGTGACGTCAATAAACACAAGTACGGCACCCAAACCATGAATATAAATTAACCTCATTTTTTACCAGAGACATAGAAGGCAAACTGTTAGAATGTAATTTACTGAAGTTTATCTTTATTACAGGGTGTTACAAAACGAAGTGTAAGTACTTTATAGTGTGTGTGTGACGTGTGTGTCTCCTGTATAGAGGTAGAGTCCATATTGAAAGTAGTAGCGCTGAAAGAATCACTTTTTTAAACTTTTATATGGGCAAGCTCATGACGCTGGGGAGAATAATATATTATATAGAAATCATCACAAAAAAATTTTGCTCTTTTTGACTTTGTTACTTTTACAGTAAACGCTATGTAACGGGCACGTACAGACCTATACCTACTATATTGCCCTAAAGTATTATCACTGTGTTGTTACACCCTGTATCACATATATTTTTACGTATAGTTTTTTACGGCACTAGTATGCACTTGTAATTAAAATATCAAAACTTAATATTATTTCGAGTATAAAATGAATTGACCAAAATCACATGAATTAATCACTTAATTTTCTCAATCATAACTAGATGTTGCGATTCTTTTGTTTCTTCTATTTCATTACCAACTTACCAAGATCGGTTGAGCTGTTTAAGCGTGAAGAGGTTACATAGAGACATACCTTGGCATTTATAATATCAGTGTAGATTATGTGCCGCGTGAATAGCTCCGTCCTATTTAAACTATTCCAACGTATAAACTTTTACCAGCCAAGAGTGCTCAGTCTATTTCAATTATCTATTGTCTCTTAGGGCTAGCAATTATTGAATTTAAAATCGATTCCGTAATCGATTCACGCGCGACGGAGGAAGAACGGAGAGTTCCCAAATTTGATTACTTGTAGACTTCAAGGGGAATATTTACAGAATATTTGTACTAATTTCTGAATAATTTTTCTGTTTATTTGGGAATTTAATTAAAGTGCAACACAAAGTCCATCCATACTAATATTATAATCAGAATCAGAATCAGAATCATTTATTTCAGGAAATTGGTACATAAGGTGTCATGATTTATAGATAGTGTGTCACAATTTCAGCCTTTTGGGCGTAGAAATATTAAAATAATAAACAATCAGGCATTTTAACTTAAGTACTACTTATTCCAAACAATTATTATTATGAAATATATAAGATAAAGCATTTAGGTGCTCAAGTAAGTTTAAAATTATGAGAATTTTACAATTTCAAGTAACAATCAATAATAATCAATATAATATTCAGTTACCCATTAATATAATTTTAAATAACATTATTATACTAAAAATAAAAAATATTAATAAGTTACATAATTATTATAATTCATCTTATAATTTAAATAATATAATCTGTCATTATCATTACATTAAAATTTAGAACAAAATAATATAAAATTCATAAATTACATTAATTACTTAACTTCATTGCTTAATAATAAATATTATATCCAGTTAATAGTTATAATAATCTATATAATATATAAAAATATATATAAAGTTATAATAATCTAAATAATCTATATAAATGCGAAAGTGTGTCTGTCTGTCTGTCTGTCTGTCCGTCCGTCTGTCTGTCTGTCTGTTACCTCTTCACGCCTAAGCCGAAACCGATTTTGCTGAAATTTGGTATGGGGATACTTTGAGTCCCGGGAAAGGACATAGGATACTTTTTATCCCGAAAAAATGTACGGTTCCCGCGCGATAAACGAATTTTGGCGCAACAAAGTTGCGGGCGTCATCTAGTCCATAATAACAGATATTCTGTGTGTCTGTCTGTTACCTCTTCATGTCCAAACCGCTGAACTGATTTAGCTGAAATTTCGTATTGAGATACTAAGAACCCCACGAAAGGACATAGGATACTTTAATTCTGGAAAAATAAACAGCTAACGCGAGCACGCGCCACGCGATAACCAAAGTTCAGAAGACTGGATGTCGATTCTAAAAGTTTTGTTGGTTATCATCTGCCTTATGTGCTTCCACTCACTGTCACAATCAGATAAGATTATTAAAAAAATGTTTTATTTCTGAATTGATTTAAATGAAATACTTTCAGAACGTCGTTACTACTGGCGCCTACCACTAGCCGCGTCCAGACCGGCCGAGCGCGGCCCGCGAGTCTGGCTCGCGAGCCGGTGTGGACGGCGCTCGGGCTTCCTCGGGCGCACGTTGGCTCGCCCGAGCGCCGCTCGGCCCCGAGCCATGCGTTGTCGGTTTTTGCCGATGCTCAAAAGCGGCTCAGTCTGAGCTGCTCGCTCGGTGTAGACGGACGTAAAGACACTCGCGAGCCAGTGAATGAAAAATGGATAAAGAAGACAGTATTCGCTTAATACAACTTTACGGAAGTTTCAAAACGTTATGGGATTCGAAAGATCCAGATCATTTAAATAAAAGTAAGCGAGAAGATTGCTGGAGGAAGATCTCTAATGAAATGAAGTTACCTGTACCCGAGTTGAAAAAGAAACTTGACTCATTGACAGGTTCATACCGACGCGAAAAGTCAAAGCAGAGAAAAAGTTATATCACTGGTTCAGGTAAAGATTCTTTTATTTATTTAATTATATTGAATGTTAGATTAATTAATCACATTGTCAAATATCCATATAAACAACATTTACTATAGGACACACTAGGAAACGAAAAATACCTATAACGTCTACATATTTGTTACAGGCGCTGACGAAATTTATATATCGAAGTGGTTTGGTTTCAAATATTTTGACTTTATGTCCAATAAAAATGACACAGGAATCACAAAAGAAGGCGGAATAGATAACGTAAGTACTTTATTTATGTTTATTTTCAAAATTAGAACATTAATATTGATCCTGCCATGGAATTATTCCGTTTGTTACAAAATGTGTTGCTAAATGTAGACGAATATCTTTAGCACTAACAGTGCCTCTGCGCGGAATGGCCGTTAGAGGTAATAGTGTTGTAGATGGAATATTGTTTCTCCATTGACCAGGAATAAATGAACCATCCACTTCTCTATCATAATATTCTGGTGGAATAGAATAGTTATTTCTTCGTAAGTAATTATATAAATACACTGTTGCTAAGACCACTTTTGTAGCTTTTTCTGGCTCTAGGTGGATAGGTTTCCTAATGACTCTGTAGACTGAACTTAAAATACCAAAGGCATTTTCAACGACTCTGCGAGCTCTGCTAAGTCTGTAATTAAACACTCTTTCTTTGGAACCCGCCTCTGGATTACCTTCAAATGGTTTCATAGTATATTTGTTAAGCATAAAAGCTTTGTCGCCCAATATGAAATATGGTATTTTCATTATGTACGGTATTTGTAGTATCTGCGCTTCAGGAATGTTCAGTTGACCGTTTTCTAATTTTCGATATAAAATCGTACTTTTAAAAACTCCGCCGTCGGAAATACGTCCTTTACTTCCGACATTAACAAACAAGAATTTGTAATTAGCATCCACGAGAGCGAAGAGCACTATACTAGGAAAATTCTTGTAGTTGTCATAATCAGTATTTATATTGATGGGTCTTTGAAGAGTTATGTGTTTCCCGTCCATAGCCCCTATAACATGTGGGAAGTTCCATTTTATTTCAAATTCATTTGATACTGCTAGCCATTCTTCTTCTGTGGACGGTGTCTGCAAATAACAAAACAAACATTATTTTTACAGAGCAATCCTTCTCAAAAACCAGGACCGTCACAACAGTCTACGCCATCGCCACAACAACCCGAGCCATCCCCACAAGAACCCACGCCAACGCTACAAGAACCATCGCCATCGCCACAACAACCATTGCCATCGCCACAACAACCACTGCCATCGTCAAAACAACCATTACTATCGCCTCAACCATCGCGAAAGAAAAGACGGCTGAATACGAATGCACAAAATGATTCTATTGACAATATATTGAAGGACACTTTTGCCATAATTGAGAAAAGTTAAACTTCCATAAATGATCCATGTGTAGCATTCGGTAATCATATTGCACATGTACTCAGAAAATATGATCCTTACACTCAATCATGTGTAAAAAATGCTATTAATACTATTATTCACGAAGCGGACATGGGAAAATATCAGATGTATAGACCAGGATATTACACACAGCCACCCACTACATCTTCAACCATAACTTTCGCTGAAAATCTGCAGAACACACAATTTAGTCCTGCTACTACTACAGAAACATCAGACTTTAATTTTGGTGACAGCTCCGTCATTTAATGTATAATTTAAATATGAGGCAGATAAATAAATAATTTGATTGATTAGTTACCATGACTTTTTATTTACCTTAACGTAATCACTGAGGGCGTCTATAATTGCATCACACGTTCCTGGAACTATAGTTGATATAGATTGTTTCGATACTCTAAAAAGATATTGAAGACTGGTATAGGAGTCTCCTGTTGCCAAATATCTCAATGTTATTAGCACTCTTTCGGATACAGTTATTGCTTCTCTGTAGTTAGTGTCACATTTTTTTATTTTCATAGCCACTAAGGAGCACAAATATTCAATGTCTCCCGCAGACATGCGTGTAAAATTTGAGACTGAATGGTCGATTGTTAGTTCCTTTAACAAACTGTTGCCGTATTGGTTTCGGTTTTGGTACAATTTTTTAATCCAGACTTTTCGTTTCTCTTTTCTTTTTTTTATTATATATCCAGACAACATAAGCGCCGTAGCACCTAATAATACGTGGTTTTCCATCGCTACACGGAGAGAAACTAAATGCTCAAACCGGCTCACCTTGGCTCGCGAGCCCGGCTCGGAACTTTTTACAAATTAGCTCGGGTGCCGCGGCTCGCGAGCAGGAAGTTTGAGCGCGGCTGGCGAGCGGCGCTCAGCCGGTCTGGACGCGGCTACTGACTATGATTAATTAACTGTTAAACCCATACTTTTTATATCAAACTCTTCTTTATTTAATGAAAGTTCCGTATTAATAAATGACTGATTGCGGCCATCGTTTACCACAAAATTAATAATTTTATTATTCAACGGTTTAAAATGCTCAATTTTCGATAGCTTAATTTTAACGGCGAGCCCTGTACCTGTTGATATTACAACCCAATCAAAATACATTGTACCCCCATCAAAACCATCGTAAACCATAAAAGGGGGCGAAATTGATTCCCTTTGATTCCACCTCTTCAGGCTAAAAGAGTTTTACACCCCGATACAGTTTTACTACAGTTTTAGTACAGTTTTACAGTTGAGCTGTAAAATACACTGTAAATATGATAATGCTGTATTGTTCCTGTAAACTTTATGTACCTGTAATGTACCGGGTACCATTTTATTGTTACTTTTATACTGTACTTACGTGAATTTACTTTGGGGGATGAAGTTTCGATACATGTATTACGAAAGGTATCTGTGGGTACAGCTGTATTCTTTATATTTGTCACAGCAGACAGTTCGCAGTATAGTATTATGTCGCTGTTTTTCTTGGATATATAACAAAATTTATAATCTTATTAAATAATATATTATGTATAGGAATAGGAATAAAAATAACATCAACTAGAAAAACGATTTTCGGTTCACCCAAAAAAGCGGGTTTGTTCAGTCAGCTAGTTAAATATATGAATTTATAATTTACCTCTAATAAACACAGTATTAGTCACAGCGTGTGACTACTCAAGATCTCCTTTGTGTTTGTCTGGCACTGGAAAAGTTACACGACAGATAAAGACATCGAGCCTTGGACCTAGACCTAGAAAGTGACTGAGGCTAGGTTTCGTACCCGCGTACCCGCTCTACCGTTGGTTAGGATTCTTTTAAATTTCAATACATTTGTAATTTGCTTTAATTATTTTTTATTTAATATCTCTTTTAATTTCTAAATTTATTGCCCCTGTCCGGGCACAGGTGACAAGTAACTCTTTATCAGAAAGAACGACAGAATTGGGATACCAGTATCGGTCAAACAAATATCTTCGTGATACAGTTCTAGATAAAAAAGCAAAAGATTATTTTCACTTATTTACTTTTGAAAGTATTTTCGCGGCTCGAAGACGGATCTGTGACCTCGAACCCGTCGAAAGATACGAAAATAAAAGACAAACAACACGCCGACTTCGATATTGTTGGCTCCGACAATATTGCGGCGAAGAGGTTCGTGTTGTTTGTTTAACACCTATTGTATATATAGGCTGTAACGAAACAAAGTGATAAAATATGATAATACTTTAGGGTTCGTGTCATTTAAATAGAGTTTACTTTTATAGTAGCGGCGTTAAGTAATGCCATCATAAACAATTTAGCCGCACAATAATGATTAAAAATAGTAACACTTTCAGCGCTGCTACTTTAACAGTGAACTCTATAGAAAGGACACATACACACCTTAAAGCAGTATTTCCCAAAGTGTGGATCGCGACCCACTGGTGGGTCTCGGGTAGATTTTGGGTGGGTCCTGAAACTATAGGACGATTGTCGTACTTACGAACGTTTCTTAATTGAAATGGGTTTGATAACGAGCTTTAGAAAAGGCCCAAATCCAGCAGTGAACGTCAGTACGCTGACGATGATGATATGGTGGTGAACTACGATAAGAATTAACGGGTAAATGATGCGGCAGCAACATACCGCTGCTATTTTGTCTTCATGGGCCGCAAACTTTAAACTTTCTTGTAGATGGGTCGCGGTCCCGACAAGTTTGGGAAACACTGCCTTAAAGTATTATCCCCTTTTTTGCACCCTACTAAATACAATAATTTTATGATTTCTCCAGATTTCGTTGTGAAATGATTATCTAAATTAAGATGCTACGCTAGTTTATCACATATAACAGAAATGAGACAAATAAATGAAAGGAAAACACGCGATGAAAGATGTCCCGCCACTGGGCATTAGACAATAAATAATGTGCTCGGATTTGGCCGACCTTTTGTGAGGCTTGTGTCACATGTGACGCTCGTGTCACATGTGACTCTGACGTCAGTGTCGCTTGTGACGAATCGTGTGACGACGCTCACAAATGACCGCCGAGATTGTTGGAGTCACTCTCTGATTACACGTTTTTTTGTATTATACTGATGGGAAATGTTCATATCCGTACTAATATTATAAATGCGAAAGTGTGTCTGTCTGTCTGTTACTTCTTCACGCCTAAGCCGCTGAACCGATTTTGCTCTTTGGTATGAAGATACTTCAGTCCTGGGTATGTTCTTTATTATACTATATTTTTTATTATTTATTATACATAGGATACTTTTTATCCCGGAAAAATGTACGGTTCCCGCGCGATAAACGAAATTTTGCGCTACGGAGTTGAGAGCGTCATCTACTTAAGTATAAAAGACAATTATATTTTAGGCGCAAGAATCTGTAATTTTATTAGGTGTAAGAAGAGTACATCGGCACATCTTAAAATAACTTAATATACCCCCTTTCTTGCACGGTTAGGCAAAAATTTATGATAATACTTCTGCCGTTTTGTTTTAATTTCTGCCGGTACTCCCGTAGTGCATACCGTAATTTTTATTGATGAGTGGATATTACTAGCAGCTTCATAGTGCAAAAATTCATAATATATTTTTCGCGATCAAAACTAAAGTTGGTATAATATTTAAGAGCGGCTGTGCAATTTTGCTGTGTTTTCTAATAAGTATTACGATCCCGGAAGACGATTGACTCAAATGAAATTGAGATTTATTTAATCATTGTATATTTATCTGAGACTTAGCTAACGGAAAACACGATTCACTTATTTTGACTCGATAGTTTTATTTTTCGAAATTATGAATCTTTTTGGGCATTTCAACAAATATCTGTTACACTTATTGAATTACTATCATTAAATAACTTGCACTACTACAATCACACACTTTAGAAAATAATAGCTAAAGGAAATATTAGTATTGTATTTAGTTTTTTAGGAATCATAAAAAAACAGTTTTGGGACTTACGATCTTTACTTTCGTGCAATAATGCGGGAACCGTTGTTACGCGATATTGTTCACTATTAGCTACAGCCTAAAACACATTGCCCGGGAGCACGATTCATAGAATTATTGTATCACGATTGGAGGATAGTGTTGTGTGTAGGCGGGGCTAGCGTTTTGACAGTAGGCCCTTAATTTGCACCCAAATTGTCGACTTTACAGGGAACATCTTGTATAGAATATAGATAATAGATTGAGTTTGAAGTAATGGCCTGGTTTCAATGAAATTGAAAACCGTCCCTAAAACCATTGTAAGAGCCAATAATAGGTGTGGCTAGACTAAGTGTTGTTATAATTAAAGACATGAGTGGAAGAAGCCGGTAACTTACATTTCACAGCCTAAAAATAATTACTTATTTTTCCCTTATAATTTGAACAAGACTTGTAACTTACCGACTTTATCATCTAGCTAATATAACTAGCCCAAAGCTATCCACTCATATTGTGTTCAATTATTATTCTATGTGTATTTAATGGAAATAATAAACTGTAGTCAATGATTTTAGCTGCAGCTGAAAAACAATTCATAATATTATATTTACCAGTAGGTTTTGTCATAAAATTCACGAGCGGACAAAATTCACAAATATGAATATGAAACCATAAAAGCAATTATCATAATAAACATATTTTTCATTCGTAATTAACATTTTGTTGACCATTGGCCGCACAATTGAATTTTAATCAAAAGTATAATTAGTTCTAGTATTTAATATTCAACTATAGAGCTCAGTGGGCTAGTTGATCACTTCGCGAAAGAGTGTAAGTTGAAAGCCGAAAAGTTAACTATACTCACATATTAAACTTAAGCAAATAAGCAGCTTAGTTGAGACTTTTTTTTTTTAAACTAGAGGACGCCCGCAACTCCGTTGTGCCAAAATTTGTTTATCGCGCCAGAACCGTATATTTTTCCAGGATAAAAACTATTCTATGTCCTTTCCCGGGACTCAAGGTATCTCCATGCCCAGCAAAATCGGTTCAGCGGTTTAAGCGTGAAGAGGTAACAGACACACTTTCGCATTTATAATATTAGTATGGATTTTATTTTGGACGATACAATAATAATATATTATCTCTAAATTAACTGTAAAGCGATTCGTGTTTGACCAGTGAGTAATTTGTTTCACAACTCCTATGCGCCAAAAAGTATCCTATGTCTTTTCTTGGAACTCAAAGTATTTTCATACCAAATTAAATCAAAATTGGTTCAGCGGTTTAATCGTGAAGAGGAAACAGACAGACAGACACACTTTAAAAATTTTATTACTATATAGCTACACTTTAACATGAGTATGTAGATAAAAGCTTCATAAAGTTCATTAAAATCCGTCGATAATTCCACAGCTAACTCTGCACAGGTATTGCGGTAAAAATGTGGCGGTTAAAACTAACTGGTGTGTTAATCCACTCAGCGGCTAATACAGGTGTTATCGGAGCCAGTGTTTGTGGCCATTTATAAACTCCAACCTGGTTTACAGTCATGTTAAAGTTAAATCCTGGATACTTAACATTATAAACGCGAAAGTGTGTCTCTCTATTACAGATAGTGCAATCCACGAAGACGCGCCCCACTATTCCTCCTAATCGTCTATAGTATAATATGTGTACAAGCTTTCGCCAATGTTTGAGTGCTATCCGTACACACAATAATTACCTATGAGTGCACGCTCACACTACAATAAATAGACCAATTAAGAGAAAGCGTCACGGTCAAAGGGAAAGATGCTTACCCAAAAATTGGTGGGGCGGGTCTTCGTGGATTGCACGGACTATACCATTTCACGCCCAAACCGCGGAACCGATTTTGCTGAAAGGGATACACTTTGAACGGGAAAAGGCATAGGATATTTTATCCCGAGAAAATGCAAGGTTTCCGTAGTTTTTTTATGTCCTCATTTGAAGTCTTTTTAGATGCTTTTGAAAGTTTTTTGTACATATTTTAATTATATAACTTCGTTGTCGAAACTATCTACTTACTTAATGCTATTTGGTCAAGATATTATACTGTTTCATAATAAAATTGAATATATTACAACAGTTTTAAATAATAAAAACCTGCCAAATTTTAAGCGTAACAGCAATAAAATTAATGATTATTGTAGTAGGATAGGGTAATATTCTTACCTCCAAAGAAAAGTACCTCATTTTATGTTGAAGGTAATCTAACAACTGTAAATGGATAAGAATAGTTATATACGGGGTAGAAACGGTACAGTCAGTTGACTGTTAATTTACCTTCGAGCCTCTACGAAATTGACTCTTACGCCATTGTCATAAAGGCTACGTTAGAGGTAAACTAACTGGGAATGAAAGTAGTTATATACAGAGTGCGTGATCGAGGGCGCAATGCGGCTCGCGTGCGGCTCGTGGCGTTTTTCAATCCCCCTGTAATTGTTCACATTCGCACTTCTGAGCGCGCAATTTCCTGCAAAAACGGTAGGTGTTTTAAAATCAATTACGTTTGAATACTAAGCGATCGGATGCATTTTAAACGACGCTCGAACCGTTTATAGTTTAAGTAGTGTTTTAAATGCATATTAGATTGAATTTAAGTGTTCTTTTAGTATCTATTCTGCAAAGAAAATTTCCATATACTTAATGCTGATTTAGAAAGTGAAAGAATCTTTAGACAAACGGAATTTAACCGATGACCTTTAGATGATGATGATTTCGATCTAATTTCAACCGAACTGTTTCGGCTTAACAATTCACTACTAAACTTGTGTGCTATGCTAATTTAATAAGGTAAATTAAATAACGCAAGTATATTTAGCACTAAATATATAGAAAACCGGACTAAATATTATATTAACACATAAACTTTACTTTGATTAATGCGGTTTTCAAACCGTTTTATTCCGCACGCTTTAAAACGAGAAAACATTTTCAAACTCAATTAAATGCAAACATTTCAACGAAAATTACGGGTGCCATGAACGTAGAAAAAAAGGCGGACGGAGTCTTGTCATATACAAAACTGTGTCTTCACTTTTCTTCAGAGTCGGCCATGTACACATTCTGACGCCTGTCAAATGGTATGGACTAGCGCAAGAATGTGTGCGTGCGGACCGTATACATACAGCCAGCTGGCCGACTCTGAACGACACAGTTTTGTGTATGGTGGGACTCCGTCCGCCTTTTTTTATACGTCCATGACGGGTGCACATTAAGGGCGTTCCCTCCGGAGATTCCGTAATTGACCGTATTTAAAACCCTATAAACTCATAATCTGAAAGCTACAAAGTTATAATAAAAATACAACAATAATCTTCAGTATATCAACATTCCTTCCACCGTTTTAAATTTCCTATTTTTGTTTATTATACTCATGATATCAGCTTCCAAAGTAATACCAATTTATTAAAATTCAAGCCCACATTCAGCATCTCCTTAGCATTTACAAATTACTTTTATTTGAAACACACGCCAATAGATCGACAATATCATAAACTACATTTTCCCCGTTTAAAATTTTTTTTAGGACAATTTTGAACTAAGATAAGTAAAAATAATAGGGTTTCGGCGCGATCTCGGCAACGCGGCAAATGTATGGCCAAGGTTGTTTGCTCGGGGGACGGTCTTAAATTGAATTGCTAATTATATTAATCAGTTATTAAAACAACAATAATCGAAACAACAATAGTTGTTGTCAACTGTTCCGTTGTTGTTAGCACACAATAGCTAACTGCTCACACCGCTCTTGTCTCGGCTGCTCGGTGCCTCCCTATCGAGGGCTCTCCACTGGTTTTACCTATTCATAGGAATAGGGTCATGGCTATTGTTTGAGTGCAATATGAATTATAATATTATTATACTTCCACAATACGCATATAAACACAAGTTGCGTTTATGCTGTGAAGAAGGTACGAAAAAGAACTCATAAGACGAACTGAATCAGACTTCATAAGACGAAAAGTAGAAATAATACCCTAAATCACTTTTTAATGATAAATTTTTTGCTCACTGAAGTTTACTTAGAAGCGGCTAAAAGTCACACAATTATAACTTGCTGCTAATCGCTATGCAGATCTGAAGATTTGGTCAAGTGACATGATGCAATGTGATAATATCATCAAAAACATGAAATCCGACTCGGGACCGAAATTTTATTCTCAAATCGTGTATGATACTGTATCTCAAGAAGTTTAGCAAAATATCATTATGTTATGAGTAGCGATTAAGTAAATGAGTATATTTTCCTAAGTAAGCTGAGCCATTTTATGACAAGCATATTATAATATGGCTCAGCTTTCTTGGTGTTGTTAGGGCCGGGACACAAAAACACGATACGACGTCGTGTCGTGGGAATCTACGACGCGCGTCGTAAAAAGAAACTCACGTAGAAATTCAATGATGAGTTTCTACGACGCGACGTCGTACGATGTCGTGTCGTAGTTTTTTACGACGCGCGTCGTAGATTCCCACGACACGACGTCGCATCGTGAAACGACGTCGTGTCGTGTTTATGTGTCCCGGCCCTTAAAGTCGTTCATCAAGACACGTCAGCTCCGTCAGAATGAACATCAACCTGACACCTGACACCTGACGCCTGACGCCTGACGCTGTGAGAATATGGTAGTTACTAATTACTTATTAATGAGCTAAATGTAAAGTTAACTTTAGCCTTAGCTAGATTACATAAAATATTAAGACTTTCTTACAATATAAAATATTCAGAAAACTAATCAGCTTTAAACATCGCGCACAAATAAATTGATTGTTTAAAAAAAGTAGTTCTGTTCTGCAATATATTATGTTTCTTTATGCTCA
Source organism: Polyommatus iphigenia (assembly GCA_963422495.1). Classification (NCBI taxonomy): domain Eukaryota; kingdom Metazoa; phylum Arthropoda; class Insecta; order Lepidoptera; family Lycaenidae; genus Polyommatus; species Polyommatus iphigenia. The sequence goes on from OY730189.1 coordinate 5,124,670, forward strand.
ATAGGTGTTAAGATATAAAAGAGTATAATCTGTTACGTTTATAATATTGGGATTAACGTGTCACGATAAAAGAACTACAAAACTGTAAGAAGAAAGAAACAATAAGAAAAAAATAAAATAACAATGTTGCTGCAATTTCATAACAGAATGGACCAGGATTAAATTAAAAAAAGAACGTGTTATGGTATAGATGTCAATTATAGAGTGAACCATAACGTAGCATGAAGGTTATTTTTTTATCGTGGATTTGGCTTATATGAAAATACAAGCAGTCAAATTTAAAATGTATAATACAATAATTTAGTAAGTTAATTAAGTAGCTGTAACCCGTGAACGGTAAATAACAACAGCCATAACGCATTAACAGGTGTTTCAGATGCGGTAGGGTGACCACAGGGGCCGCGTAATTAGGGACTAAGCATTAAAAATCATCACTATTTCCTTCCGGTTAAACACTCCCTAAAAAGATTTAACTATAAAATAGAGACAGACAGACAGCCGCCGGGTACCACTTATTTTAAAACTATATGTTATAATTATAATAATAAAGATAAAATTGATGTTATAATAATTAATTTGTGGAAAACTAATGTCATACGTGGCGTACGTATGACATTAGTTTTCCAGTTATTAAAATTCCACAAATTATTCGTTTGAAGTTTGCAAAACGTTTATAAAAGTAGATTGCACTTTGACACAAAACTAGTCCGTCTTGTGAAAAAGAAACCTGTGTTTATTATACTTCTAGTTTATAAAATAAGTGAGATAGTCAAGTGTCAAATAACTTACTTTTTCATATTATGCTAAATTAAAAATAACAAGGCAAAAATTTCGTAAGATTTTTGACAGTTAATACTATGAAGTTAAGAATATTAATTATATTCGCCGTTTACACTTAATCATCCTCTGGTTTTTGATTTCAAGTCTATTCTTGTCCTGGCTTCAAGGTCCTGTGTGGTCACCCTACAGCATTTAGCGGATGAAGGTGTTCGGGAAAGCGTAAGTCACCGAAACGCGCGTAATCTTTTAATTAAATCCGAGTGCTCGCGAAACTTTGTGTCGTTACGTTTGTTACATTATAATACTTAATAATATAATTATTTTAACAAAACTATGAGCTACATGCAGGGTAAATATTAGTCTTAAAACAAAAATGTATCTATTCCAAATATCCAAAAACCTGCATTACTTATTTGAACAAAATGGCATGGATTTTACTTCTGAGAGGGAATATAAAATTAACAGAATACAGTATTAGTACACAGTCAAAAGAGTCTTAGTAGGGTCCGGTTTTATCCTATGGATACGGAGTCCTAAAAGGGCAAAGTAGCAAATGCCTGATACCGCGGAAAGCTGCTACGAATGCGCTACGAAGTGTCTACGGGCTACGAGACTCTACGAGCTTCGTAGGCCGTTGCTACGAATTCAATTCGTTGACGTTTTATGGTTACCGGTTACACCTGTAGATAACACTTTTGTTAATAATATAAACCAAATTAGAGCTAACATAATCAACAAACAGACAGACAAACAAACAAGAAAAAATACGCAATCTACGTCTACGTATGTCGCAGCAGCATGTCGAAGCAAAAAGCTTTGTTGAACAATACCAATTTGTAGTTGTTAGGGGTAACAACTACAAATTGGTACTATTCAACAAAGCTTTTTGCTTCGACATGCTGTGTTAAAATATTTATAAAAACTTTACAGAACTAATTATATAGCTGCTCGCCTCGCCTTTCTCGTAGAAAGAGTGTCTCTTTAAAGGCAGTGAGTAGCCGGTTTATAGTGAGCTCGTAATAAAACTGCTGGCGGACTGACAAATATTATATGAGCGGTACGAGATGGAAAATTAAATTTAAAGCCGACGGAACGGGTATATAATAGTGGACCAGAATCGGTACCTCCCAGAAAACTGGCGTAAAATTTAATATCTTGCTTTTATAGTTAAAGCGCTTCACACGACTTTTTCAACATTAATAATATCCATATTAATATGCGAAAGTTTGTCTATCTGTCTGTTCGTCTGTCTGTCTGTTGCCTCATCACACCAAAACCGCTGAATCAATTTTGCTAAAATTTAGTACGGAAATACTTTAATTCAAATTAACCCGGAAAAATGTATGGCTTCTGAGCGATAAACGAATTTTGGAGCAACGGAGTTGCGGGCGTCATCTAGTACATTATAGTTATCGTTGTAATGCATTTTTAAACCATTGGATAAAACGTAAAGCATTAAGCCACTGGAATAGGCAACCCAGCACCTCGGGCGGCATGTATTTTATTTAAACGTGTGTCTTCGTGCGTAGAAACTAGAGTTCAGTTTTGAATGGTTCATTTAAAACTGCATCGCCTTAGCCCTTACATAATGTGTCCTGACCCTAACAGTAATAAATTATGAAACCATCACTGAAAATACTTTTAAAGTTCTATCGGACCTAATCGATTCATATAAATTACAGCAAGTTAAGGAGTAATTCTCTCACTCTCATAAATCAAGCCCTGTCGCCTTTACCTGAAGACTATCTACTACTTCTATCAGGTCCTTTTAATAACTTTATACTGATAATGACTGACTAATTCATACGAAAAATAAAAAAGAGAGAAAGATAAAGATATTTATGAATAAAAAGTATGTATGTCTGTGTGCTATTTCCTTACGCGGTCGGGGTATGTGGGACTCCCTTGGCGTATGGTCTACCTACTAAAATCCCATGGTGCACCAATCCCCGCTTAAGGCTGCGTTTCCACCAGAGATGTGTTGCGAGAAATGTGTTTTTAAGATCCAATAGAATCGCTACACTGAGCAAGGTCACGTCACTGAAGCGATTCTATTGGTTCTCAAAAACACATTCCTCGCAACACATCTCTGGTGGAAAACACAGCCTTAAAACACGGCGCCGCAGTGGCACCGCCACCGTGGCGGTGCCGCTGTCACTGCAGCGCGTGTATAAACACCCTTACGGTGCGTCCACATTTGTATCATTTGCGCGATCAGATCTCCGATCAGATCTCCGTCGCGTATCATCGAAGCGTGTCAAAATGATACGCGTATCATGATACGCCCCAATCGCTATTAACCGCGTATCTAATACGTGTCGTATCAAATACGTGCATGATCGGCAGAGATCTAATAGGCGTCCACACTATGATACGCATACTTGATACGGCGCGATGATCGCGACGGAGATCTGATCGGAGATCTGATCGCGCAAATGATATAAATGTGGACGCACCCTTAGGTACAGTTGCGGGTACGATAGAACCCACCGCAAACCTCTTCACGCTTAGATGGATCAAATCTAAAAGCCTTTTCCCGATACAGTTGTATAATAAGACGATGTCTTATAAAAGTTTTAAAACGTGATGAAAATATTTCGTACATTTTCACGTATTTCATAAAACATATTTTCAAATGAACCTGCGGGCTTTCAACCCATCTGGAATTCCCGATTGGCGAGTGCTCGATAATTTATTCATATCGACTTTCGGAGTACCTCGTATTAGAGCGTTTTTACACTACCCGATATGGATGTCGTTACGATATTGAGCCTAGCATAATATAACAAGTGTTACATTAAATGAATAAATAAAGTTAATCTACGTAATTTTTTCGGGTTATGTTAAGCCCAGGCGAGTGATCATGGCTAACACTGTTTTATCGTAGCCCAGCCAATTAAAGCACATAATATTATGTTCCCAAGTTGCCTATAAATCTATTTCTCCGGTAGTACTACCATCCTCAGAATAAATTAATAATATAGTGAATTAATCTACGGGACGTTAACAACTTATTATTCACTAGCGACCCGCCCCGACGTCGCACGGGTATAAAATATATATAGCCACTGAAAAAAATATTAAAATCGATAGCCTTCACGTGGTTTACTTCTTATCTGTGCCAAATAACATAAAAATTGCTCCAGTAGTTCGCGGGATAAGCCCTTTCAAATAATTTCCCCCGTTTTTTCCACATTCTCCTAGTAGTCTTAGCGTGATAAAATATAGCCTATCTAGCCTTCCTCAATAAATGGGCTATCTAACACTGAAAGAATTTCTCAAATCGGACCAGTAGTTCCTGAGATTAGCGCGTTCAAGTTAACCCTTTCAAATAATTTTCCCCGTTTTTTCCACATTTTCCTCTATTTCTTCGCTCCTATTAGTCTTAGCGTGAGCCTATAGCCTTCCTCGATAAATGGGCTATATAACACTGGAAGAATCATCAAAATCCGTTGCGTATTTTTAAAGATTAAAGGACAAAGGGACATGAGGGAAAAAAAGCGACTTTATTTTATAATAATATGTATAGATTACAAAATTGACTTAATTATTTAAATCTTTCAATATGAGTCTACTTTGCGTAGCAGATCAAATTTTTTTTTCTGGGACAACTACAACATAATATCTACTGCCAACAGTAACTAGTAGCTTTCAATTAAGGTCCATTAAGCATTTGCTTTAATATCCTAATATAGCTAATATAAATATAATTAATATCATGTAGTAAAACGGATAGACGGCCGATAACGACTATAATTATATTAAAATAAAGATATTTTAATAAAATTGAATTTAAGGAAATTCACGAAGAAGTGATCGGCGACCGACACCGATATCGGAGAGTGTGGGACAGATCTCATGGACTTTTATTCTCTTCAGGAATGTTTGATTAATAAGGCGTTATAAGAAATGAATTGATGTCGAGTTTAATGTGCCGCGCGTTACTTATTCATGGAAATTTAGATGGTTATGAATTTTCATGCGTCATTAGATTAAGGGTGATCGCACACATAGAACTACACCCGCGTCCACTTTGGTAGTTTCCAACGAAATACGATACAACACCCTTAAGTATCTAATAGCTGCTTTTAATAGAGTACAATTTTCGCCTTGTGCTAAGTGTCTGTTTGATAGCTAATTTTGTACAATTTCTGCTTAAAACGAACAGTCTGTTAGACAGAAAACATTGTACATACTGGTGCATTGCTGTCGCAAGATGCAACACCATCCAGCTGAATTACCCAGTCTTACTGACCTTCAGGCTGATCTTAGTCTCTCGCTTAACGCGTGCGCACCGTCGGCGCTGATGGCCCGAGATGTATAAAATTATAACAAGCGTTTTTTAATAATGCGTAGCGGTCTGCATTGATTTTCCATACATTTCGATGTCACCCACGGTCAGCGAGCTATCAGCGTGAAATAAAATCAGCAAGGCAGCAAAATGCACGATTTTTGTGAAATTTTCTTTGAGAAAAATGTATCAGGTGAACTTGGCTCGTGTATAAAAGAGCTAGGTCGCCGCGCTCCGCCGCCTCGCTAATGAGACGCGACGACGTCGGTCATACCCCGCCGAGCCGCCTTCGCAGAAACTCCACCTGAATACCGCGAATATCGTCTCAATATCATGAGCAACAGTCTGAAAACAGTCTGAACCGATTGAAATTATTATGACTGAGATACACACGCATTTTAACCCATCAGTCGTGGCAAAACGAGACACAATAGCTTTTTCATTGTTATCGCGGCCGGATGTGGCCGCTTGGGGCTTCATGAATTAAACTTACTATACCGTGCGGATTCACCCGCGTTTACATAAGCATGTTTAAAATACAAGTAAAGCTTCCTCTTGCATCGCACTATCTATTAAAATCGCATTAAAACGAAATTAAAATCGCATTAAAACGAAGTAATTATACACAAATACCGAGTGTAAAAATAATATAAGTAATAACACACAGTTTTTGAGGTGTAGTCGCGTGAAATCATAAATAACTATTAACCATATTCTGTTCTTTTTAAATATTAATTATACAAAATTTATAGACGTATTTGTGATGTGATTTTAATTGGGAAATAATTATTTTTTCGCGGTCTAAAAGCTGAATGTTATTAAATTTTAAAACGACCTATTTAGAGTTAAAGTAGGTCGCTATAAACGTTAACTACGTGCTTTAGTTTAACGTTTACGTCTACGGCAAAGTCCACAAGCCTAAAGCCGATTATTTCGCTGGAAATATGTTTAAAGGGGTACCTTTTGTTTATATTGGCGGTTGTCTCGAGCCTTTATTTAAGGAGACTTCTAAAGCATACTCTATGTATATAAAGACTCCTTGTAGAAACATACGTAAGACTATATTATTGTTTAGCTCGGAATTATTATTTTCTTGAGCTAAAATTAATTTTAGTTTCTTGTTGATTTAGGGCATAGTTTCTCAACCTTATTTTGCTCACCGCCCACTTTGTCAAACAATATGTTTTTTTCTAGAGCCTTAATTTTACATCTACCCACGCCCCATCTGCACCATCTCAATGCCCCCTAATTTTCTCTGGGTCTTCTACTGCCCCCCCCGAAAGTCTCAAACGCCCACAAGGGGGCGTTATCGCCCACGTTGAGAACCTATGATTTAGGGTGAAGCCAAACGAGCCTAATTTTGTGAGTAAATATCTTTTCATACAAATCATGACTCACAAAATTACGCTCGTGTGAATCAAACAGGACTTTTGTATGAAACTGAATGCAGCAGAATTTCTGCCAGCCGAAATTCTGCAACTCACAACTCACAAATTACGCTCGTTTGGCTTCACCCTTAAACAATTTTTCTGTCGGTCCGTTTTGATATTCGTCTCAGTATGGTGTCTAATTTTGTGGTTTACGAACACAACAGCTGTTTGCGCTGCCATGGTGTCCCGGTGAATAACTCGTAAGGTCTTCAGTAACATACTATATTTTAGTAATAACATAACCCTGGTGAATCACTTTACATTCAACATAGGGCCTGTCCAGTGTCCACATCTCCACGTCACGACGTCGTCAACGTGGAACGGTGCGGTAACGTGACACGGTACGTTGACGTGACGTATAAATTTACGTCACGTAACGTTAAAATGCACGTCTTTTTTCTTCTCTATTCTCCGATTTTAACAATAGCAAAAGCAGAATACGTGGTCCTCGATAATCGATATCTTATTATTTTTATTATAATATTGTAATACAATGAATGAAGATAATAATAATAGGATTATGTATTTTGCTATCTTCAAAGTCGATACAAAGTTAAAAATGGTCTCGAGACGCCTCTAATATTTTAAAACTTTGTGAATAATTTAGTTAAGTTACGAGACTGGATTTTTCTATACGTTGTTTAAGGATCACAAAAGCGACGGTGCTGAAGTTATAAGCTTTCGCGTATCTGTTTAAAGCATTGATTCCCAAAGTGGTCCAGGTGGACCCCCAGGGGTTGGAGGCCGACACGGCAAAAAATTGGGAGTCCACAAGTCGTTTACGGAGGTCTAAAAAAATGTATATTTTGGTGACCCGACTTGATATAAGCAGCCAATAAATAATATTTTTCTTTGTAATCCTGATATTAAAAAATGTAATGCCCCTAGCCTAACTTGGCGCTTTTGTAGAATAATCACTACTTATATTTCATAATTTTGTGATCATTGATGTGCTCAAAATTTCATGTCTCATGCCTTTGGTTCGCCATCCCTGGCCTAGGCGGATAATTTGTTTAAAAGCACAGCGACTGTGACTTAAAATAACAAGTTTCATGGATAAGTATTGTAGGTGGGGGGGGGGGGGGGGGGTGTTACAGGAGTGGGCCACGAAACGAAACAAAGGATGTTGGATCAGGTACAGATATTTTGAGTATAATAATAATAAATAATTAACGTACCTATGTTCTTGCAGCCTTATTACAAACTAGATGACGCCCGCAACTCCGTTGCGACAAAACTCGTTTATCGCGCGGGAACCGTACATTTTTCCGGGACAAAAAGTATCCTATGTCCTTTCCCAGGACTCAAAGTATCTCCATGCCAAATTTCAGCGAAATCGGTTCAGGGGTTTGGGCGTGAAGAGGTAACAGACAGACAGACACACTTTCGCATTTATAATATTAGTATGGATAAACTAAATCCAAGTTACAATTATTACAAATACAACACGTCATGTTCCCGACGTATAGGTCTAAGCGATTCTACTGGGTTAACTTTTTGTTTCATCCTCCGTCGTGTACTCGCAGTGATGAATAAAAAACATTGCGACATCCGAGCGTACTCTTGTTTCATATTCAGCGTGCGAGTATGATTTCAGTGGAAAATCTCTAACAATTTTCATTGCATTTTGTTACTACGAGCACGCTTACTGTATTAGAATAAGCGATGGAATAATATTCCAGCTACTACTTTAGTTTTGACATTTTTAAATTTCATTCATTCATTTACTTAATATGAAGTTATTTATTAATAGTGAGAGATTAACAGAATAAATATTAAAATGGCTCATCTCATCAATGGCTCATCAACTCATCCAAATGCAAGCAGGTACGGTAAATAAAGCAACATGTAAATATGTCAGTTGGAGTCCAGATTTTATTTACATAATGTTTTAATGATCGCTTAAGGAGTTACTTATAGTCCGCGCGGAACTAGTTGGCCGCTCCGCCGGTATGTGAGTATATGGGCAGAGCGGCCAACTAGTTGCGCGCGAACTATAGTGGAAGTTTTACACAGCGAATGACACAACTACACAAGGTTTGCTTATCTTTGACTGGCAGTACATGGAAACGTTATGCGACAGACAATTAATACAGAAAGACCAACAATTATACGCTGCTAAAATATTTTAACTGTTTATTAGTGCGGCTGTTTTCGATTTTTTTTTGCTCTAGTCTGATTTTACGAGCCTTTCAAAATTTATCTATAGCCAAAGTTACACTTACTAAAATAGCTTACAACAGCTGTATATTGAGGTCAGGCTGTAGTGGGGACCTAGTTTCAGCCGGTAGTGTGGTCACTTCCCGGAAATACGGTTATTGAATACTGGAGGAAGACTGGTCTACTTAAATATTGAAGTGTCAGGCAATATTATGGTTGTTTTACAAGGATTTTAAATAGGTTTCGGTAGCCATTCTTGATTTTTTTTTCAATTAAAAACAGTTATTTTATGGTGTCTAAGTGTGTGCACAATACATAAAGATTTTTATAACCGTGGCGCCAGCGCAGAACTGTCTTTTTACACACCCTTCCGACAACTTCCTATTGAATTTATAATGTGTGATTTGAATATAAATCTGGTATCATTATAGTAGCGGGTAGCCTTAAGAGGGCGAGTAACCCAAAAAATCAAACACCGTCCTTCTCTCTTCACACTCACGCCCGTCTTTCACATGCCAGGTGAAAAAGGACGACGCGGATTCATGCATTCATTCATTATTTTTTTCTGAATAGCTCGATAAATATACAACATTTTGAAAATCCGCTAGGTTGGTTTCTCAATGATAGAATTTTATACAATGTGTTAAAATATTATTAACTTAGTTATTGAACTAAGTTGATAATATTTTAACACGTGCAACAACGTGTATTGGCACGGTTATGGTAATAAATGAATAATCGGCCAAGTGCGAGTCGGATTCGCGCACGAAGGGTTCCGTACCGTTATAGAGCAAAAATTTGCCAAAAATTGTGTTTTTTGTATGGGAGCCACCCTTAAATTTTTATTTTATTTAAATATTATTGAAGTTGGCAAAAAAAGGCTCACCAACCTTTGTTTTGCTGACGACATTGTCCTGTTTGCTTCCACAGCCTCAGAACTGCAAAAAATGCTCCAAGACCTGAGCACGGCAAGCCTCGAGGTGGGACTAGTTATGAATAGGTCCAAAACTAAAATAATGACCAATAACACGAAGCGTAGGGTTGAGGTAGACCAGCAAGCAATGCAATACGTCGACGAGTACATCTACTTGGGCCAGATAGTTTCTTTTGAAAATAGACAAGGCAAGGAAGTCGGTCGCAGAATCGAGAACGCCTGGAAGAACTACTGGTCCATGAAGACGCTGATGAAGGGGGATTTACCAATCTCCCTGAAGCGAAGGCTCGTTGACATGTGCATTCTGCCCGTCCTAACCTACGGTGCGCAAACATGGTCATTGACCGGTTCTCAAAGGTCTCAACTCGGGGTATGCCAAAGAGCAATGGAGCGCAGTATGTTAGGAGTAAAGCTTCTCGATAAAATAAGAAACACCATACTGCGCTCCCAAACGGGCATCAAGGACGTAGGTGTCAAGGCGGCCAAGCTGAAGTGGGAGTGGGTCACGTTAGCCGCATGCATCTCGACCGCTGGGCAAGGGTCTCAACAGAGTGGGCACCCGAAGATGGACGCCGCCGCCGAGGCCGGCCTAGAAAAAGGTGGCGTGACGAGCTGGAGGCACCCAGGCTGGCAATCGGTGGCGCAGGAGCGAGAACAGTGGAAGATCCTGGGTGAGGCCTTTGCCCAGCAGTGGGACACTATAGGCTAATAAAAAAAATATTATTATTAGTTTCAAGTGCCTACCTATTGTCATCATTGATACCGAGCAAAAAATGTTTGAAAAATCACGTTTGTTGTATGGGAGCCCCCCCTAAATATTTGATTTATTTTGGTTTTAGTATTTGTTGTTATAGCGGCAACATAAATACATAATCTGTGAAAATTTCAACTCTCTAGCTATTACCGTTCTTGAGTTACAGCCTGGAGACAGACGGACAGACGGACAGACTGACAGACGGACAGACGGACAGACGGACAGACGGACAGACGGACAGACGGACAGACATCGATGTCTCAGTAATAGGGTCCCGTTTTTACCCTTTGGGTTCGGAACCCTAAAAAATCGTGAAAATTAGGTGCATCACGGAACCCTAAAAAATCGTGAAAATTAGGTGCATCTTTGTGATTTTTTTCTATCGAGAAAATTTTAAGATATCGTGTTTTTGCTCAGATCGAATTCTTGACAATATAATGTAGTATATAATTTTAGAAAATGAAACAATTCGGGACTTATTATCAAATATATCAATGAGTTATAATATCGAAAGTTTTGGGTTAGTCGCCCCCTAAGTATTGATTATGCTTTGCTTACGCGAGGTACAAGGCGAGACGCGAGGCAAGAGAAATCTTGTATCTGAATTAATTGATACAGATTTAAATACCTGTATGTCCTGCATATTATATCCAGTTGGCATAAACAAAGCTAACAGTGACATATCCTCTGAAAATATATTACTTTATAGCACGGAAGTCGGGGAGACATCGAACAGGAAAACACTCGGCCCCCGGAAAAATCACGTATCTGAAATTGGAATCATAGAATGAGTAACGGCGGTCCACCGCAATTTGTGTTGATATATCTCGGCTCTGTACGCCCAGGGAAATTGAATGGTTAGCCGATTGACTTCTACTGGTCGCGTTGCTACTTCAGGGCTGATGTGGATACAAAGGTGATCCTTAATTCAAAATGTATTCTAAATGCGAAAGCTAATTCGCTTAACTGATTTTAATGACACTCAGTATGAAGGTATTTGAGTTCCTGGGAAGGATTTGGGTAGTTTTATTACGGAAAAATATATGGTTACGCGACACCGAATTTTGATGAAAGCAATATAAGCTTAAACATAATTTATTAACAGAGCTTTGCCCTGCCCTTTGAAAAGGTGATGCGATGTATTTGTAAATGAGTTATTTTAAATTAATTTTTATTTGCTATACAAAAAGACACATTTTTAATTGAATTCATTTGCCCCCGCGGCGGTATTATGCTTCGTTCAAACCTAAGAGGCCTTAAGGTACAATTCCGTGCATCGCGACAGTCGTAAGCCGCGCGCGGCCTACGACTGTCGTCGGCCGCTCGCGACAATAGTCATTGTATGAAAATGTATGGCACCGCTTCCGAGGCCCGCGACAGACGCGCGCGGCCGACGATTGTCGCGAGCCGCGCGCGGCCGTGTCGTAATAACTTTGACAGGGTCGCGCGGGGCCCGCGACAGATGCGCGCGGCCGACGACAGTCGTAGGCCGCGCGCGCCGTCAAGACACGTATGAACTTCAAGACACGGCCGCGCGCGGCTTACGACAGTCGTCGGCCGCGCGCGGCTTACGACAGTCGTCGGCCGCGCGCGTCTGTCGCGGGCCTTGGAAGTGGTGCCATACATTTTCATACAATTACTACCTATTGTCGCGAGCGGCCGACGACAGTCGTAGGCCGCGCGCAGCTTACGACTGTCGCGATGCACGGAATTGTACCTTTAGGCTGCCTATTTCAACTTCGAATAAGTTTTTTAAAAATGCATCTTATCACCGCTTCGCGTTGCAATGCCATTTTCATACCAATGTGACGCGTAGATGATTTCAACTGCGTGAGACGTCTTGCAAATCTGTCAATTCAGTACAAATAATATAGAAATCTACGCGTCGCGTTGCGGTCTGAATTGACCCTTTAGTGAAAATGGCAGCCCAGTAATTTTCCATTACAGCGGCGGCGGCAAGTGTAATCGAAATCCGGCAATCGCTGAGTATCCGATTTAATATAATGGCCGATATTCGCAATTTAGATTAGTCGGCCGTCCGCCAAATTACAAATACTCGCCGATAACGGATTATTTATAAAGAGGATTTAATGTCAAAGTATTTAGATCATGTTTTAATGTATAGATGCAGCTGTTTATAACGGATTACGAAGAGAAAAAAGGACCACGATTTTGTTGTTTTAATTCACAGTTTCGATGTAACTCCGATATTATTATAAACATCAATGCTGTTGTAGTGGACCAAGCAGCGCACCTAAATCGCGCTATCGATGTTTCTGAGATCGGCGCTACATAATATGCAACGGAATGACCGTAGTGACACATGAATCCTTATTGATTGGACAATAACTTTAGGTACTATTGAGCTGTTGAGATGCCACAAAGGAAGATCTCCCGACCAAAAGAGGCGGTAAGCTTGGCGAGTATAATAAGTGTCAATTTCAATTTCAGAAACATCAATAGAGCGATTCAGAATAATAATTATTCACTGTGGTTCTGGGTTCACTATTTACTATTATCACGGCTAGAGCACAATCTCTACACTCGTCAACAGTTCAGTTGCGACCGCGATGCGGGCTTCACAAACATGATACATGATTGATTTGTCGCGTGTTTGTTTGTTTGTCCGACCTGATTAACGCCTCTATTGACACGACAAACACTGTCTGGTATTTAGAATACAGCCGGTTTGATTCTCGGGTTGAAAATTTAACAATTGTTTCCATGTTTGGTGATGGGTTACGAAAGTAAATGCTAATCTTAAAGCCTTCAAGATAAAGGAAGAAATTCGTCCGACCAAACGGTTTGGCGGCTACACCGCGAGATCACAGCACAGGCAATTATACCTAAATGACATACATTATTATTATTATTATTTATAAGCAAACAACGAGATCATAAGATCTCGTGGTGTAGCGTAGCCAAACCACTCGTTAGCGCGGACGCATATAAATCCAGCCTAACGCATGGAATGTATTCCTTTAAGATAAGCGTTTACTTTCGTAACTCATCAGTCACCACCAAACGTCGAAGCATCTTCAATCCTTCAATCATGTTGTGGAGGCATGAAAAACGATGACTTTTAAATTTTTTATTATTTGAGTATGACTTTTGTACTTGACTCTTGAAAGGTAAAGGACCGTTAAAAGAAGAAATTGCTTCCAGAATCTAGTAACGTATATGAAAATTGAAAAACAAACTTAGATTTTATAGTAATAGAACTTATGGGCCGATTCACACCGGAATGGCAGAGGCGAGGCGAGCAGTTTCATTGTCATATGATTTTAAACTTTATCTTCATTATTGAAATACATAGTATCGCTTGAGAAATCGACGCCGCCGGTGGCCGCAAGAGACCACGAGCGGTCACGAGCGTCCACGGGCGGCCGTAGATTTCTCAAACAATACTATGTATTACAATAATGAAGATAAAGTTTAAAATCATATGACACTGATACTGCTCGCCTCGCCTCTGCCATTCCGGTGTGAATCGGCCCTAAGAGGGTAGCTTTTTACTTGCTGAGGAAACCACGAATGAAAAGGCCTATCCTTGTACTTTTACTTTCTTATGTATTACAAAGAAATTAAGTTATAGTCATAAAATATCTTTTTATGAGTACGATTTCATATTAAAACATAATATATTCCTCAAAAGAATATGATAAAAATCTATTATCCCGATGACGCCGTATAGAGAATTCCGTCATAAAATTTTAGTATGATAACTAATATAGTGATAAAATGTGGTCGTAATACAGAGAAGACATTTACATAATAATATACGGGACTACACTGAGATGGAATAATAGAGTGATAAACTGATGCGATAAAAATTGTGGACCCGGAATATAATATTATAATAATATTATGATTTCATATTACTATTAACGGAAGGGAAGGTCGACTGATTGCAGGCGGATCACTCACACAGGTCGGGTAAGGTCGGCTTGCGATCAGTCTGACAGGATCGGCCTATAAGAGGCCCTAAAGGAGAAAGTACTGAGGAGCTCGAGTTTTGATCGAAATAAAAAAACAAACTTCCAATAGTCTCAGCTGCTCAAAAAATTCACACATTTTGTTTAATTTAGATTTTAAACTTAACTAACTAGATGACCCGGTGATCTTCCTATCACTTTCTATTAAAAACCTTCCCTGGAGTTTCACGACTTTATTTCAAGACTAAAAGTAGCCAAATCGCTTCAATCGTTCTCGAGTTTTATCGAGATTAACAAAATAGAAAATTAATTTTAGTTAATATAGATTTTTAGGCCTCTGTTGATCTACAATAGTTAAATGCTTATTCTCGCTAGGACTACAATTAATAGTTTAATAACGCATGAGAGTACAATTAGGGTATTCTCAGTGACGTTTGTTACGTGCCAGGTGCCGTGACACAGGGTATCGCGTGACACAGATGCGTGTCACGCCTGCGTGACCCGCAATGAGATGTGACCCACAATACGCGCTCGGGTTCCTGCGTTTCCCATTGTAATTATTCAGTCAAAACTTCAAAAACCAAACAAAGAAACTACTCATTTTATACAATTATTTTCAAGATTAAATCTGACGTGATAGCTTCCGTTTACTTTAACAATGTCTTCTTTAATTCAGTAAGGTTTTATCTTGCATATTTTAGAACTTTCACTTTCGAGTTATTTCACAAAGTTAACAAATTAATATTTTTAAAGATTCAATAGTATCTAACCACGAAATGTTATCTTATATACTAATACTAGCTGTCCCGGCAAACGTTGTTTTGCCATATAAGGTATTTCGCCCATAATAATTTATTAAAGTGACTAAATAAGTAATGGTATCATGGCAACGTCCATCGCTATTCCGTCGCACAAACAATGGTCGCCGTCAGTCTTGAGTTGTAATAATTTACTATTATTTATTCAACAAAAACTTATCACTATATAAAGTAGCCAGTAGTCGATTCTCAGACCTACTGAATATGCATATAAAATTTGGTGAAAATCAGTAAAGCCGTTTCGGAGGAATACGGTAACTAACATTGTGACACGAGAATTTTATATGAAGATTATAAAAGCGAAAGTGTAGTCTTTCTGTGTCTGTAACTATTTTATGCTAAAAGCGGGGAACCGATTTTTTATATTTAGATACCATGAATCCCATGAAAGGACTTTCGACTAGAACTCCTAACCCGACTGCACCAGAAGGGTTATGTTTTACCATCCACTTTATAACCCGAGATAAGCGAAGTGTCTATCACAGTAACATCCGGAACCCGACGTAACGACCACTAAAAGGCTCAACGCAACGATGGCGCAGACTAGATAAAGCCAAATAAATGAAAGGAAAAACCGGCCAAGTGATAGGCTATTGGGGTTTGGTAGTCATATAGTGGCATTTTTCATAACGTTAAATTAATTTTTCATAATTCAATAAATTCATAATGTGATCATTTATTTTTGAATTCGAAACAGTACATTGCTTCTGGTCACTTTGACAATTAACAAAAATCTTTTTTGTTAGAATTTGTTACATCTAACAACTGTAAGGGGAACTAGGGGAAACTACATCTACCTAGTTTTCCCTAAAAATATCTTACATAAAAATATTATTAGGATCATAATATTTTAAATGTACAAGGTACAAACGTTGCCTGTAGTAATACGAGGCGAAAGTTTAAAAAATTTCGTTACGAAGGATTTGTTAGATTTAGGAATCGAATGTTAAATTAAAGTAAGTAAAGGTGGTTAGGCCTGTATTCAATTTGATTAGAGCATCCGACTGCATCCGTTTGTATTGTCATGAACAAGTTAAATATTTTATTAGTATGAGAAATATCGTCAAGTCTCTTCTATAACATCGCGGCCATCTTAATGTTAAGTATACGAGCCGGGGTAATATAAGAAGCTGTGGGCTGCCAAAAATATGCCAACAGTTTCAAGATGGAACTTATATTCTTAGATAAACGGTTAAACTATCAGTAATAATAGCTACTAAAGGGAGTATTTTATGTGATTGATATCTATAAGTTCATAATAATAATTTTTCCGCAATTTCTTTCGTTTTTTTTTACCTTTTCAACTACTTTAGCAGGCATACTCAGAGACTTCAATTTAATAAAGAGTTCGACAGCTGATAACTAATGGGGCATTTAAGTCAAAATTTTCATTTAATTACCATAAAGTAATTAATATTCGTCTTGAGTGGGGCTGTAAACATTTGTTGAACATTTTAGAATTTATCATAGAACTAAAACAGTCATGCAGGTAAGCTTTAAATCAAAACGCTAAAGGGATACAATTTATAGAGCTATATTTTAGTATAACAACGTTGACCTGGGGACCTTTCTAATAATAATATAGTTGGGTCAAAAGACAAACGTCCAATTAGCGATTAAATTCGCCATTTTGTGGGAAATCCGAGATATGGCAATAAAGTCGCCATATAAATACCGCTATCTCCCATCTTCGGCCGTTTATAGCGCATACATCACGCCCGCGTCCGAGCGAAATGATTTGTTGCCAGAACAAAAAAATATTGTACGGCTTTATTATCTTTGTAACTTCCATCATCGTCATGAGTGGTTCGTTCATCTGCCCCGAATCCCGATGGGTTTTGACATGACGAGAGAGTGCTCATGTGTACTGTGTACAGTGTACACACTTGGGTGCCTACTATAAAACGCTTGTGGGTTGCTGACCTGTTTCCAATTATTTCCGAGTTTCTTAACGCCGGTTCTTCTCACCAGGCTAGTTCCCGAACCGGTGGAAGGCCTCATGTAGACGTTCTAAAAGTGTTAATTTTGTTAACCTATTTAGAGATAAATATTAATTTGATTTTGATTAAATCGCCCACTGTCACCGAAATCGACGTTGGAGGCATTATTATTATTGTCTTGAGTAACTAATTATCCAAGATACTAGAACCCAGTCAAAATCAGTCTCAAAATTACATACTAATCGTATGTTAATGTTAAAAACATAATAATAATTAAATATTAAAATTAAAATTATGCCCATTTTATGAGGTTTCTTGATATACTTAGGGTCTACTTAAGGGTAAATTGGCTAGCCACAGAAATGTAACAAAATAACGACACAGTTGTTTGTAAAAAGATGAAGTACTGTCGAAAAACCTCAGACGCCGAGCACAACTAATAGAAAGTTCAAAACTCTAGAAAAAGAAATAACATCGGCCTTCAAGTCATGAGCATTCCAAAGTATTTTGTAACGATAGTTAGTGTGTGTAATTACTCTAGAGTCTAGAGTGTTTTTAATGGAGCACGTAAAAATCCCGCAAAACCTCTCTGGAATTTTATTAAACAATTTGTTAACAAGGACGACAGTTTGCGAAAATAACTCGCCTTTTATATGGACCGTCGCGTAAGTCTCATAAGGACGAATTTAAAAATACAAAATGAAGCTGAATTAAGCCATGAAAGTAACGCTCGCGTCATACTGAGTAGAGAATGATTTCCGAGGCAAAGATGAGTCCTTACTAACACTCTCCGTACAACAAATTATATTTTACTAGATGTTACTCGGGACTTCGTTACGCTTATATGAAGTACGAAATGGAATATGAAATAATTTATTTTTCTAAGTAGGTTAAAATTGCCGCTTTAAGAACGTCTATATGAGGCCTATCCGGTGGTCGATAAGATATTCTTTTAACAAGCTAGAATCATAATAATTATGCTGGCATGAAAACTACTTTATGTTCTTTCCCGGGATTCAGAGTGTCTCCTTACCAAGTTTTAATGCATACTGTTCAACGCTCTAAGCGTGATTAGGCAACAGAGAGACGAAGAAAATTACTTCCGCTTTTCGCATTAGGGTCAGCGCAGACAGAGAGGAATAATCCTCGCGCGGTCTCGGGCATGCACTGGAAAATAAACTTTAAAATTAACAAACTAAGCATAAATGCTTGAACCTTACGAGAAATGCTCGCGCGTCCCCGAGGATTCGCGGGAATCCCTTATCGCACTTTTGTGTAATAATTTTAAAGTTTATTTTCAAGTGCTTCAATTATTCCTCTCTGTCTGCACTGACCCTTAGCAGAAATGCAAAAAAAAAAATGTATTGCTGTGATTCTCAGAAAAGAATTGAATATATTATTTTTGAATCCACAAACATTTTTGATCAAAAAGCATTCAGGTGAATCATCATTTTTGGGCTGCACACTATTTAGTTCCGCAGACTTATGATGTGCTCAATTTGGTATAGGCCGGGTACACACTAGACAGCAGACATGCCTGTCCTTACGTCAGTAACATAAGTCAATAGCGGTGAGCAAATGTTTGCTGATCCACTGGTGTAGTGCCGGCTTTTGATGTCATATTGGGAGTTTAAAATGATAACTTTGTTTATTTAAATGTTGCCAATATTTTCACTGGCAATTTGTGAAAATGGGATACCAGTCGTCCCTTTAGTTTTGTCGGAGTATGAAAAAAGTCGAGTGTATGTGATATTAATACTTTTTTATTTATAATGACGTATCAAACGTGCTGCAGGGTTTAAAACGAATATCGTTGGCCGCCAGGAAATATAATGGAAATAATTTTATTTTGTACACGAGAGGAAATTTAACTTAATTAATATTAGTCACAATATTTATGCCCTATAGTCTGACCAGTCCAAGCGCGACCCCTGCTATCATATATTTGGTATAGCTACGAGGGTCGAACTTAAACTGGTCAGGCTATAGTCTTGTGAGTAGGAGCTAACTCTCTAACTCAGAAAACAATTGAATATGAGTTAATTAAATAAGGTGACACAAAAAATATATTATAAAATAACTTAAAACTTACTCATAAGACTTGTGTCTTCAGTCAGTTTTTGTAAACTGCAAGTTTATACAAAACTACCATTATAATATTCCCGGTTAGTTGTAATTTTAGTAATGGTCCTAACCACAATGCAACACAAACACAGTTAAAAACTATTCAATTTTGTGACTCGACTTTAGACCATAAAATATATTTTAATAAATACTATAATATTATGACGCCTGCAACTCCGTTGCGACAAAATTTCGTTTATCTTTTTTTGGGATAAAACTATCATAATATTATATTGTATAATGTCCTCTTCCGCGACGCAAAGTGCCCTTTTTAGGGTTCCGTACCCAAAGGGTAAAAACGGGACCCTATTACTGAGACTTCGATGTCTGTCCGTCTGTCCGTCTGTCTCCAGGCTGTAACTCAAGAACGGTAATAGCTAGAGAGTTGAAATTTTCACAGATTATGTATTTCTGTTGCCGCTATAACAACAAATACTAAAAACAAAATAAATTAAATATTCAAGGGGGGCTCCCATACAACAAACGTGATTTTTCAAACATTTTTTGATCGGTATCAATGATGACAACAGCTAGGCACTTGAAAATTTCACAAAAGCCTTAATTATGTGTGTACTTTAATAACTAATAATAATATTTTAATAAAATAAAAATTTAAGGGGGGCTGCCATACAAAAAACGCAATTTTTGGCCTATTTTTGCTCTATAACGGAACGGAACCCTTCGTGCGCGAGTCCAACTCGCACTTGGCCGATTTTATTATATACAGTTTATACCAAATTTCATTTAAATCGATTCAGTGGTATAAGCTTGAAGAGGAAACAGACAAACAGAAACACTTTCGCATTTATAATATTAGTATGGATACTTTAGAGCAGCCTTTCCCAAAGTGGGCGATAACGCCCGGCCCCCTTATGGGCGCTGAAGGTCTGAAGGGGGACAGTGTGGGACCCAGAAAAAAATAGGGGCGTTGTGTAGAGGCTTGGGGTGTGATTTATTTCATCTGGATGCATTTTAAAGTGAAACAATGGGGGCGCTAATACAAAATTTGTTCTTAAAGTGGGCGATAGATAAAATAAGTTTGGGAACCTCTACTTTAGAGTATTGATATTTCTGAACAACAACAATACACTATAATCAAGTTGAGAGTGTTTTTACAACTCTTTTACTGCTGTTATAAGATCTACGTTTTGTGAGGTACTCAAAACTTCAAGTATTATTGAAAACTAAAAGAACGCGAAGTGAGAAAAACTCTTTATACCCTTTTGTTAATCGTAGCCTGATTGGTGCATCATTAATATGAAAGCGTAAGGCTTTTCCTTAATTTTCTCAGGAACATAATATTTTAATTTGTACTCTATAGATCCAGATCCAGTGTCGTTAAATGTGGTTTTTAAAAAACCTTGGGCATTTGATACCCTCACTTATGTGGCAAATGTATACGAAAGTATTTTCAGGTATTAACTCGCTCATTCGCGCTAAAGCATTCCCTGTGATTTACGTAATAAACCACGATTTAGTTAAGTAGCGTACACTTAGATAAATTACAAAATTATATGCGGTAGCCGCATAATGTAATGCGGGGAACACACCACAGATTATTAGACAATAAATAAAGCTAACCCCCCAATGCGGTCGGTAATGGCCGCTAATACCTGGTCAAATTGTTACTGCAACGGATTTACATTTATTTATGGGTTAAAATCGAATGCTGTTAGGTAATTTTGCGATAGCACGGAAAATACAGGTATAGCATTACTTGTATTAGCAATTTTATGTCTGCAGGTATTGTGTGATTATTAAATATTTATATTACATCAGATAAGTTATGTATGTAGTACAATATTTTTATAACTAACATAGAATCTTTGTAGGTACACTTGAAACTACTAGTTGTGTCCCCGTTGTGTCAAAATTTAATTTTGTCCCGCGAAATTAGAATTTTTTTATAATGTAATAATAATATTACTATATACCTTCACAGGATTTAAAGTATTTCGTAATTTCACCCGTTTAGTAGCTAAGGCTTACCGCCCATGGTGAAGCTGCATGTTAATGGCTCATTTAAAAATCCTTCGCATCTCCTCGTCACGTTGCAATGTAAACTGACCCTTACCTGCAATAAAATGATGTATGTTAACGAAATGCAGAATAAGGAATATTACGCAAAGGCAGGCACATACAGTAAATTCATAAATAAAATCCAACATGTTGCATCAGACTATTGACAGAAACGATGTCAAACGTAGAACAAAACTTTTTGTATACTGGTGCTGAAAATTACTACAAATTAAGCATTGTCATAATAATGATATTACATAGGTGAAATTTATTAGTGAAGTTTTTTGAAATATCACAAAAAAGATGGATGATGAACGCCGGAATTTGATTGGTGTTGGCTCCTGGCTGGACGACATCTAAATCAACGCAATAAATGAATCGTGTCATTCGATAGATCGGCGCGTCGCAGTAATTGGACGACCGGCACCGACCCCGTGCCCGCTGTAGGGTTAACAGCAGCGTTGCCAGATTTTTTTTGTGCCAAGTCGGGACCTTGGAACTTTTTTAGTGAAAAAGCGGGATTCTTCAGTCTAAAGCGGGACAAAGTAAAAAGAGGTATGAAATCAAAAGTTTTTTTAATTTTTATCTTTTTATTTGCGTTAAAATAACGTTTTCGTGACAATAGATAGCTAGAGTAGCCAAAGAAAATCCACCCCTCTACCTCTCACACTCTTAACTTCATTACACACCTTTCTTTCTTAGCACGCTGCACGTACGTTCCGGCTTTCCCTAAAAAGCGGGACTGAGCCTGTCCCGCGCGGGATATTTAATTTTGATGAAAAAATCGGGACGTCCCGCCAAAATCGGGACGTCTGGCAACACTGGATAACAGACATGTGAAAAAAATCCGCAGTACAATAAAGAAGCTCATAATTTTTTGAAGTCGCTTAAAATTTAATTACATTCAGAAACTACAGTTTTCATGAGTTTATTAATCACTACTAAAGTTTTATTAATAAAATTCAGGAACTCTAAGTTTTTGTCGTTGATAGTCATGATGAAAGAATGGGTAAAAAAATATCCACAACCGAACATAATATTACCTCCTCCTTTTTGGAAGTCGGTTAAAAAGAGAAGGCATTATCCTCTTGACTTGTTTTAAACTCTCGCTGTGTTTTGTGCTCTTTAATTATGTTTAATAAAGATGTTTTTATTTTTTATTTTATTTTGAAGCGGTGAAGAGAGAAGGGAAAACTACTTCCTCGCCTTCGTTACGCCGGCGGTCTATAACTCCTCACGTTTGACAATTTTCTATCAGGTCACGTGTACCGACACGAGTTTTACATTTTGACCCATTTTAAAAAAGCGCACAACACAAGATACGATTTTACTTCAAAAATATTTTAATAATTTAGATTTGGTGAGTGGCAACCTGGCAACCCTGATTGAATCGAGTGCTATTTCAATGTTATAGCATTTATTTAGTTTTAGATTTACGGTTTTTATTAAAATGGCTGACATTTTGCGTCCGACAAACAATTGTAATTAATTTGATTGACAATCCAGAGCAGATTTTATCAAATTAAAACATAAATAAAAAATCTATATCAATATTACATACAACTAAAAATTATTTCTGCTATCAGTTAAAGTATTGATATGGACTAGTCAATGCCCATAACTCCGTTGCACCAACATTCGTTTATCGCGCGGGAACCGTACATTTTTCCTGGAAAACAAGGATCCTATGTCCTTTCGTGAGACTCAAAGTATATCCACCAATACCATTGTATTCATATTGTTGACATGCCTAATAAATAAATAAATAAATAATTAAATAAATAAATAAATACCAAAAAAATCAGCAAAATCCGTTTAGCCGTTTTGGCGTGAAGAGGTAACAGACAGACACACTTTCGCTTTTATAATATTAGTAAAGTATGGATGTCTAAGACTTAGACATCCATACCACTTAGTGTAACTAATACTTATTACTGTAGCAATCGCAAAGATGAGGCGTGTTCTTTCCTGGAACTCAAATTATCTCCACTCCAAAGTTTATTAAAATCTGTAACGCGACTTATAGGCCAGTCATTAAAGCCAAAACCCGAAAGAAATTAGTGACTTAATAAAATTTTAGGGGGTTGTTAAAGAAGGTAAAATAACTTACCGTGTGATTTTGCAGCGTTCTGGGGTGTACGGAAAGGGTTGAAAAGGGGTGAAAAAGGTTTTTTGTTGTTCTCATCGTTTTGTAACGCGTATTAAATTTGCAGCGTTTTGCAATACACGGAACATTGTTTATTATTAAAAAACAATAAAATTTCTTAATAACAGGGGTAAAAAAATTAGTAACACGCTGCAAATTTGGAATTAGGTTGTTCTTACCGTTTTCTAACGTGTATTAAATTTGCAGCGTTTTGCAACATACGGAACATTGTTTATTATTAAAAAACAATGAAATTTGTTATTAACAAGGGTAAAAAATGTAGTAACACGCTGCAAATTTATAATTAAGTTGTTTTTACCGTTATCAATACTAAATGAAATATTTGTTCATATAGTAATAAACAATGTTCCGTATGTCGCAAAACGCTGCAAAATTAACACACTTTACAAAACGGTAAGAACAACTTAATTCTAAATTTACACCGAGTTACTAATTTTTTTTTTACCCCTGATATTAACAAATTTTATTGTTTTTTAATAATAAACAATGTTCCGTATGTTGCAAAACGCTGCAAATTTAATACACGTTAGAAAACGGTAAGAAAAGCTAATTCCAATTTTGCAGCGTGTTACTAATTTTTTTACCCCTGTTATTAACAAATTTTATTGTTTTTTTAATAATAAACAATGTTCCGTATGTTGCAAAACGCTGCAAATTTAATACACGTTACAAAACGGTAAGAACAACCTAATTCCAAATTTGTAGCGTGTTACTAATTTTTTACGCAATGTTATGAACAAAAAACCTTTTTCACCCCTTTTCAACCCTTTCCGTACACCCCAGAACGCTGCAAAATCACACGGTAAGTTATTTTACCTTCTTTAACAACCCCCTAAAATTTCATCAAGTTACTAATTTCTTTCGGGTTTTGGCTTTAATGACTGGCCTATTAAGCCTTTTTTCCGTTGTGGGAATGCGTTTACGCATCCCCGGGGCCTGGGGAGGACCACCGATGTATGTGGGACTCCCCAGGGCGGACGTAGTATCCGCACCCGGGACTACCCACTAAAAACCCCGACGGTGTTCCTGCTCCTGAAGGTGGGAAATTCCTCGCCTACGGGAAACGCGTGATACACGACCGCAGCCCCACCACCTCTGCCTCTTCAAGCTCAACTCGTGGAGAGCGACTTAAACCTGAAGAGGTAACAGACAGACTTTGGCATTCATAATATTGGTATGGTAGTATGTATTGGCTATAGAGTGTGGGATCACGTTGGCTCTCAATATTGAATATTTAATAGTTAACGAATATCTTTACGACCCGTCCCGTCCCTACATCCCAGTATTAAATATTATAAGGCAAGCGCACACCACACTCACATATATTATATTATTAGCTAGGAAAAGTTACTTTTTAATTAGTAATTAAGGATAATATGTTCTGAAGTATATCGCAGTCAGAGCGACCCAATAAGAATAAGTTTAATAAAATCGGTCCTGACTCCAGAGTCCTGTGTTTCAGGGGAGAGACGATATAATTTTATGTATTAGACTTGATATTGTTATTATTGGTGAAATAAATTAAGTACCACCCTATAAAAATACTTAATTTTGTGTTAAAATTCAAAACCTAACAAACACGTAACTGGACCACATGCATCTTCTAAAATTATGACTATTCACGAAGCCAAAATAATCTTAAATTACAATCTAATTAGGAAAGAAAAATTAAATATTTTAATATAAAATACGTTTTCCATTCATAAAAGATTTAAAATCATGTAGATTCCGGAGTTTATTTACCGTTACAAATGTAGGTAAAATTTCACAAGCCTTTTTCAGTCGGAAATATGGAATATGATTAATTCGAACGCTCTCGGAAAAATTTCGAGTGCAGTAGAGAGGGTGAAAAATACGCGGTTACATATTATTTGGTAATTTTTGGAAAATCCGTGTCCACTTTTTGAGGTTTTAAAGTCTTGTCACTTTTCATATACATGTTAGGACTTTCAAATTATAATACTTTGAAAAGTTTTCGAATATTTTTTAAAGAAATCATGTGTAAATATCACTAGCTATTTGACCGAGCTTTGCTCGGTATTCGATAAAACACGAATAAAATGACATTTTCTAAAAATTATTCCTAGCTAGATCGATTTATCGCCCCCGAAATCCCCTATATATACTAAATTTCATGAAAATCGTTGGAGCCGATTCCGAGATTCCAATTATACAGGGTGTAACAAAAATAAGTGATAATACTTTAGGGTGTGAATTTGTTCCTTGTAGAGAGTTCACTGTGAAAGTAGCAGCGCTGAAAGACGAAACATTTTTTTCACTTTTGTATGGGCAAGGGCCCGAGCGTCACGAGTTTCCCCATACAAAAGTGAAAAAAATTTTTGGTCTTTCAGCGCTGCTACTTTCACAGTGAACTCTCTACAAGGAACACGTACACACCCTAAAGCATTATCACTTATTTTTGTTACAGCCTGTATATGTACAAGAATTGCTCGTTTAAAGATATAAGATACAGTTTGTTAGTTGTTTGTGCGTACATAATATTTATTCATTAGTATCGTTATTTTCCTAAATAACTGAATCAAAAATTGGGATAAATCAGATTCATTTTGATTCTTTTTTTCAGGTGGTTATTGGCCAATTATTTATTATTTACTTCACTCGAGTGAATTAATAAAATTATAATAAAGTAAAACAAAAACCAACCGTCTAATTACAGCTTTAGTGTCCCAAAAATTGTAGAGTTATATTGTCTAATTTAACCTGAAACTAATAGTGATTGTTTAAATTAATCTTGGGATTAATAAAAACCCATCAATCCCCAAGCTGCACCCGGCTGCCGCATAACAATTGAAAATCTAATGTGTCTGCGATTCCCATGATCGAGATTTAATTTATTATAATATTTTCAGCATTCGATGAAACCTAAATAAATAAATGATCTCAAGCTATAAAGAAAAATGGAGATTAGAGGAGGCCCAGGGGTCACGGATAACAAAAACTAAATCCTGACTAACAAAATGATAATAATTAATAAATAAGAAAATTTCTGAAAGAAGACTCAAAAAAATATTTGAGTATGTATACGTTGAGCCCTAAATATATTCTGTACTCCACCTTTATTCGATACTGTCATTGGTACGGTCTAGAATTTTTATTTGCCCTCATAAAATCCTAATACCCATAATCCTGTTTATGACTTAGAATATTTGCACGTGATACCTTCCCGGGGTAATACCTTCCTAATATTCGAAACGAGGTATATATACAATAACGACGATTTTTCTTTGTTCCAACGTCGTAAGATAAAATTATATTTGCATTCATAGGCAACGAAATTGCTTCGAAGTTTTAGTTATCTTTATCAATAACAATAATAATCTAATAGTGGGAAAATCTATTGTCTGTATAGGGGCTGTACTAGTTTACTTGAGACACGATACTCCTTAAGACTATTGCTGATATAATATTTTGCTATACATTTTTTATTGCTATACAAAACACACGAAGACATACAAAGAAACATTTTGCACTAGATGACGCCCGTAACCCGTTGCGCCAGAATTCGTTTATCGCGCGGGAACCGTACATTTTCCGGGATAAAAAGTATCCTATTTAGATGTCCCTTCCCGAGATTCAAAGTATCTCCATACCCAGCAAGATCAGTTCAGCAGCTTGGGCGTGAAGAGGTAATAGACACACAGACATACACATTTTGGTATTTATAATATTGTAGTATAGATATGGATGACAACAGCCTATCTTGAGACTGTCGCGTATGAAGTGAGCTTTTGCCCTAAATGGTTCTAATATTTTCATCACAGATTGACTTTTGAGGTTATGATCCGCGCCATTTTGTTGTGAAGACAAAATGGCAGATAGCTGAGCGCGGGAAGTTTGTAGTAAGTGGCGTTATTTGTCGCGAGCACGCCGCGCTGGTGTGACGGCTTCACCCGTCTCCGCTACAAACTACAACTTCCTCTAACGACTGTAGTTTTAACAATCCAGACAGTTTATTGGTCCAAATCAATTCAATCTCTGTTGAAACTTTAGAAACTAATGTTTCAGCACTTAACACTTTCATAATAATTAATAATTATTATTATATTAAAAGTACTGTTGCACCTGCCTCACTCGGGCGCCGAGGTCATCTGGGCCCTAAGCCAACAAACAAATCATCAATATAACAACAAAATACGAAGGTCGGGCCAACCACCCCATCGTTAGCATTTAGAAAATACTGTGAAAGCCAGGAAGGTCTTCTAATGTACAAATAATAATTGGGTGCTCTACCTAAATTGACGTTCTGAATTTCCTGGCAAGTTTATAAAAAGCTCTCGAGTACATAATAAGATCATCAGTCACCTGCTGGCGCGGGGCCAGCGCTAATGATATCTGGGGCCTCTCACCTGCACTTGGGGCAATTATGCCCCCGCCCCGCCCCGCTCGTGAGAGATGGCCGTATGTGGTAGACGGGCTTAAACAGCTTGGTTTAAAAGATGAAGTTTAATGGAAGGGAAGAAAAGAAGTGAAGATTTGGTACATGGGTATAATATTATCTACATTCTATACCTTCAAATCAACCAAAACAGTCGAAATAAAAAGCGTAAAAAGAGTGAGGACAAATTGAGTGACAAATAAAATGTGTAGAAATATTTCATAGCTTTATTCGTGGTTCCACTTAATAATCATTTATCAATATTATACCTTTTCATCTTTTAAATTGCTCACATAGGTCATAAATTTGCGCGTGATATACACCGGGCAGGACGTACCTTTCGGTTCTTTATCTGCGGCATTAAGTCTGGACCTATCTTCGATAAATCTTGCCTCTATCGCGATATTTCACACAACTCTCGACCTTCCTATGGTTTACGTTGGACGTGGTCTAGTGTACCAATGAGACGTATAATAAATAACGTAGGTAATGGGTAATTCATATTAGGAGTGCTCTTATAATGTACTAGTAAATCTAGTTGATCCGACAAACACTGTTTTTCCAAGTTCCATTTACGAAAAATGTTGTCATAAAAAAAATTGGATGAACCATCACCAATGTAAATAATTAAGGCACTTAGGCGTATAAAAATAAACCTCGGCCGCTCATCACACCCATTCGCTACACACACAAAATTCATAAAAATCGATCCAGCCGGTTTGAACAACGCGACACGAGAATCTTATTTATTATGTTAAGACTTAAGAATAAGAACTTAAATGTCGTGAAACCATCTCTCTGGAACCTCTCTGGAACGAATCAAAAGTGGTTGGTTGGTGCGGCCGGCCATAGACGGACCGCATATCAGCTTACAGTCGAATCCGATTGCAAAATGCGGTTACCGCACGGCGATCTGCAGTTTCCATACTAAATTAATATGCACAATACACGGACCGCTCGAACAGTTCTTGAGCGGTCGGTACAAATTTTACGCGACCGCTCTAGAGCAGTCACTCCAGACTGCAACTTGCGGTCCGTCTGTGGCCAGTCTTAGACCTAAGTTATGACAAAATGAGTTAGTTGCGTAGTGACAATATTAGGTCATTCATATTATAATAACGTCATCGAATATGCTACCGCGGACGAACAATTGGAAATTCATTTATTCCGTGAATAAATATTAATATTTAGATTAACGCGAGCGAAACATTCGTCTATATTCAAATGTTATTAGCCAAATACACACTTTGTTTATCATGAATATTATCATCATCATCATCACCGATTTCAACTTTTTCATTGAAGACTCCCGTGGCTGATTGGTTGGTTGAGTGCATTGCAGGGTTCACAGGTTCAAAATGATTTTAATGTTGGTCTTGGTTATGTTATTCGACCAAATTAGGAAGGTTCGCGTATAAATCAATTTTTGTGATGGTAGAAGCTCTGCAGCCATAAAATCTTCTACTAAAAAGCCAATAAAAGTTGTTCCATTTGAAATGAAAGCTAAAAAATCTTTAATACCTTTAGCGGAACGATTTGTACATTGCACATATTAAATGCTCGCCGTCAAAAGAAACACAGAGGAGAAAATATGAAAAACATTTTTACGTTTTCATTTGAAATAATTTCGCTCGGGCGCATAATACCTATTGAAAAGTATTTAATAATGAATTCCAATTATGATTGAGGTGGGCTCTCGTATAAAGGAAATGAAAAAAAATAACGTTCAATAATGTTCTTGTATAAAATATTAAATAAAATATTATAGCATAAGCGTACACGTTTTTATAGGAAGTTGCTTTGAACGTGTCTCATTCGCGGCACTAATGTTAAAAAATGTGATAATTTGATTAAGGTTGGCCACGTTTTCCGTATTTCATTTCCGAATTCATTTTCCGTATGCCATGTATGTAGTTTACAATTAGGATAAAGAACACCAGCTAGTCTACGCCAGTCGTAAAAAAACAATGAGTCGCACTCGGAGACTGCCGGCAGCTAATTATAAATGAAAATAAAGAAGTTTTAACAATTTTTTAATGTTTTGTGAGTGTTTAAAGTGTCGAAATCCATCTTTAATATTATAAATGTGAAAGGGTATGTCTGCCTGTCTATTACCTTTTCACAACTAAAACCGCTGAACTAGTTTTACTGAAATTTGGAATGGAGATACTTTGAGTCCCAATAAAGGACCTAGGAAAATCTCCGAAAAATGTAGGGTTTCCGCGCGTTCAACTAATTTTGGCGCAACAAAGTTGCGGGCGTCATCTAGTACCTTATAATAAATAAATAAATATACTATCATTAAATAACAATGAGTATGGTGAAGAAATATAGTGGTGAGTAAACGGGCTAGTCAGGTGATAAATCGCCGCCACCTCATAAACGTCACATAACTATACATTTGTCGGCTTCTCCGGGGAAAATGCGTGAAAAATTCACTACCGACTACACACGATAACCTCTCTTATGTCAATAGCAGTAAGGTCTATAATCCGAAGAAGCGATTGTTGCCGATTGATATCATTTCCTTGGCGCTGGAACATATTGCGAGATGTTTTCAAGATTTATAAGTATTTTCTCAAATAAGGATACTTGTTTAGCGTAAGGATAGGATACGAGTTGAAACGTCTACAAAGTGAGTGCCTCGTTGGGGCACTATTGAATAAATTACATTGAGAAGAAAATTGAGAGTGGAGCAATGGAGCATACATGGCAAGATAAAGTCAGGTTTTTTAAACAGGTTAGAGAATAGTGACAAGTGTTCTAATGAACCTGTCCTTTCTTTCAAATGATTGTTTTCTTCTGAGCACGAGGATTTTGTTTTGATTCCGTAATATCAAAGTATTTTTATACTTAGTTTGTTTTTGATATGAAGTATTTTAAGAGATAAAAGATTTCAACTCAATAAGAAATCAGCACGCTGCGCATAAGTTATAAATCTTTAAGTTTCGAATTGTTACTTTTTTGAAATTAATATATTAGTAGACTAGCGACCCGCCCCGGCGTCGCACGGGTATAAAATATATAGCCACTGAAAAAATGATTAAAATCGATAGCCTATGATCCTTCACGTGGTCTACTTCTTATCTTTGCCAAATAACATAAAAATTGCTCCAGTAGTTCGCGAGATAAGCCCTTTCAAATAATTTCCCCCGTTTTTCCACATTCTCCTATTAGTCTTAGCGTGATAAAATATAGCCTATAGACTTCCTCAATAAATGGGCTATCTAACACTGAAAGAATTTTTCAAATCGGACCAGTAGTTCCTGAGATTAGCGCGTTGAAGTTAGCCCTTTCAAATAATTTTCCTCGTTTTTTCCACATTTTCCTCTATTTCTTCGTTCCTATTAGTCTTAGCGTGATAAAATATAGCCTATAGCCTTCCTCGATAAATGGACTATCTAACACTGAAAGAATCATCAAAATCCGTTGCGTAGTTTTAGGGAACAAAGGGACATGAGGGAAAAAAAAGCGACTTTGTTTTATAATATGTATAAATGACGCACGTAATAGATATGTTAGTATATATAAGTATAGATAAAAGAATAAAATGTATGAATTAAGGCGAAATTACATTGTTCAGATAATAGTTCCATTAAGTCAATTGAAGACTTGACAACACCAATATTTTATATAATTTTATATAATATATAATTTTTATGTTAAATTAATAATAAAAACACCTTTTGAATTGTAAGGAAAGACTTATAATGTAAGGTAGTTTATATTTAAAATATTGTCTCTTATTTTTTTTATGAATATTATTATGTTAAGATTTTGTTTAATTGTATTTAGATAGAATATCATATTTAAGTAATAATAATTCTAGTACCAAACTTTGAAAAATGTGGGTACTAGAATTATTATTCAGTGTGGGTAGAATATCCATTCTACCCAGTATAAAATAGCTAGCGAACCTAGTATGGCTCTCATTCTGGCCGACAGTGTTTAAGGTGATGTACCTATTTGTTTGTTATAAAGATTTTAGTAATAAGTAACTTGGTAATTATTGTAATTAATATAAAGAAGATTTTGTACAAGCCTATGGTTTATTTTGTACAAGCCTATGGTTTATTTTGTACAAGCCTATGGTTTATTTTGTACAAGCCTATGGTTTATTTTTGCTAGATGATCTATAATATTATAATTGCTTGATATTATGTTGTTTTATAATATAAAGTTATAAGTTCTGTGTTATTCCTGAGTTGTATCTTATTAATATAATATACTGAAAGTACCTTAGCTAGATTACGTAAATTACGTAATAATTTGTTATACAATTTGAAAATAATTATATCTACCGACCCTTACTTGTTAAGGTTGTTTTAATAAATATCTTTATTGTCTTACAGTTTATTTTCATTTAACCACAGATACCTTGCTACTGCTAGGGCATAATTTTAGTATTATCATAGTAACACCTAATTGTTTCAAAATATCTTAGATCTATATATACTCCAATCTAACACACGCAATTTCGGTTGCGGCTAAATTCTTTTATCGCGCGGGAACCGTACATTTTTTCGCAACAAAAACTAACCTTTGTCCTTTCCCGGAATGCAAAGTATCTTCATACATTTCAAGAATCAACAGTGACACTGATATTAGCATGGATTATTATAATGATATAGTGAATGTGATATTACCAAGATTAATTAACAAGTGACTGATATATTGTAGTTGGGGAGGGGAAGAGGGGATTTCGGGACAAGCTCGAGCGTGTCAGATTAAGCTTGTGTGGGCTTCCGACATGTGTCTAGTTATCATGGTATAGAAATCAGATTTCTCATGTGGTGGGTTAATTTTTTTTTTTTGAATATTGAAATGTCATCGGTTCTGTCAGATTAAGATATGGGATGTTTAGTATATTGCAGTAGGTTCTATTGTACCCGCAACTCTGCCTTAAGCGATGAGTGGAGCACCATGGGGTTTTAGTGGGTAGACTACGCAGGAGTCCCACATACCCCGGCCGATATCCCCAATTTGCCGGGGATGCGTAAAGCATTTCCCCATGTTAAAAAAAGGGTATGTTTAGTATACACCAAAGAAGCTACCATATAAAGCACTGACGATTCAAAGGTTAGGTAAGCCTGTAGGGACATTTTAAAATATAAAAAAATAAAGCTTCATATTTTCCTAACTAAGCTTCGCAGATATTTTATTTTGCACTAAACTAAATGATTTAGTCCTTGTTGTCTAAAATATATTTATAATTTACCTAAATAAGCAATTTTCTGAATATATTTTCTTTTTCAAAACTTTAAAATGGCTGCAGCTTCTGAACCCACCGCTAAAATAAAAAACGCTCTTATTATTTTCGTATCAGTTTCACCTAATATAAAAAACCTACTAGATCTCCATGACACTCGAGTGACTACAAAAATAGCACCCTCCCCTCCCCTACTATTGTATGCACTTGATTCTAAGTACTATCTACAAAGTCAAAGATATCACTCGACAGCGCCGTGTAATCATGTATACGTCGCACACACGTTTCAAAACGTAATTTCTTTGAACTGTTATATTTCAATGTTTGTAGAAGATCGTCTTCAAAGTCAAAGTTTTGAAACTGGCTAAGCATAAACTTTTCCGATAATATTGCACCTACGACACCTACCACATTAGTACAGCTTGTCAAAAAATTTAGACATCTAATATAATAATTTTTAACGACGCGACGTAAGAAAAAAAACCTGTGAAAAAAAAAAAAAAACAGGTTGATAACGGTAAAAGAAACACCATTCAATGGTGTTTTAAAATTCAGTGTCTACTTTTTCATGACATTACTTTCTGTACTCAATAGAGTACAGCTATTTCAAATGCATTTCACCTGCTCTCGATTCTGGCGAAGACGTATCGTTTTCTGGATGTCGGTAATTGTGTGTCAGGAGCACACGGCTGTCCCCGGGGATGCGAATCTTCCCCCGACATCCCCCGGCTCCCCCCGTCACCCCCAATATACCCAAACACTTCCTAACAAATGTTTGGCAAGCGGAGACACGTTCTTTAGAAGAACGTAAATTTGTGCTGTAATAATTATTGCGCTCTATATTACATTCTTAGTCCAAAACACTAGGCCAATTTTGCTATAATTTGGTATGCAGGTAAGGGAAAAGACCTAATGCTAGACACTGAACTAATAGATGACACTTATGACAAAAATACCATAAAAATAAGAATTACTCTAATTATTTCTCATCACTGTAAATTTTATAAGCTTCTCAAGCTATCTGTTGAATTGAAAAAATATATTAGAGACGCCTTCGGGAACAAAATTTTAAAATGGGATCAGTTTTCGTAAATAATATGACCGCGTCAACACGCGCTCGGCAATTTCATAGCAAATAAATAGGTTAAGGAAGGCGAAATTTTGCACGTAAGTTTTGAATACATCTATTTGATTTTTTGTAATTTCTATTGATTTCATTGGATTAATGGTCATGTTGTTATACACTAATTAATGTTTATTTAAGATTTTTTATCCATTTTCCCTAACAATATAAAGGGTGTCTACTATTAGTTCTTGAAAATGTAAAAAACCTAATAGATGACATGGATCTCATCTTTGAGTTTTGCAATACATACTAAAGTTATTTGGTACTTTATTCTACTGCAAAAATCATCACTATTCTCTGAAAATATAATTCTATTAACAATCTAAGAACTTAGAACTACTGCACCTAAAAATGGACATGGTGTCTAATATTAGACCTTGTACTGATCTAAAAATCGATTGCTTTAGTTTTTTAGCAGTAAAAAGAAGAAAAAAGAGAGCTGAGAAAAGAAAGAAGAAAAAAGAAGAGGTAAAAGAAGCATGGAGACTAAAGATTGAAAATAAATTTGCTAGGAAAAAAATATGAAAAATAAAAATAAAAGGAAAGATAGTTTCAGCATGGAAGAAGAATGAATAGAATCTGGAGACAACGTGGATAATATTTCTGATGCATGTAGTTACTATGATGAAGTAAATGAAATGTTTTGAAAAATGGCAAATAAAGACCTAATAATAGGAAAAATGTAAAATGTAATGTAATGTTCTATGTCAACTAAAAGTTCATATTGGTGTCTACTATTAGTGATGTTCGTTTTTTGTGATGTCATCTATTAGTACTTATGACTAAGTTTATAAGACCAATAATATATTTTTTAATTGATTTGTCAGAGAACAATTATAATAGTTTTATTTTGTAAGAGTTACTGAAGATATGGAAGAAGTTATCAATCCTTTATTTTCATAAATATATATTTTATAACATTCAAATGTTTCATGTTTCCTTAAAGTGTCTGCCATTAGGTCTTTTCCCTTACTTTAAATCCCTGGAAAGGACATGGAATAGGCTTTGTTGCTGCAAAATGAACGGTTTTCGCACGATAAACGAATTTCGACGCAACTTATTTACCAACGAAATAGGTAACTATTTAGTAATGGCGCAAGGGAGTTGGGGGCGTTATTGAGTGATAATAATATGTTTAACAACTATTCTCAAGAAGCTGCTTAAATAGTTTTAACATTGAGTATCCCAACATAATAATCTAATATATATAAATCTCCTGTCACGATGTTTGTCCGCGATGGATTCCTAAACTACTTAACCGATTTTAATGTTTTTTTTTAATGTGTGCTTTTTTCCAACTTGAGAGATAGGATAGCTTAGATCTTTAATTATAGTCGCAATTTTATTTTATTGCAAATAATTTGTCTTTAAAGAGCGACCATTGTTGTTTATGCGACGCGGGTCACGGGATAGCGATGGACGTTGCCATGGTGACATACTTATTTAGTCACTAATTCAATAAAATAATACGGGCGATATACTTTACATACTAATATGGCAAAGAAACGTTTGCCGGGACAGCTAGTAACCCAAGCAGCATCACAAGCTGTATAACAGCTTTATTAAAGTTCGTTTATACTCTTAATGCTGTATTTCCAGGCTGCATATAGGCTGTATAAGCGCTTATACAGCTCTCATACCCCTGAAATGGGCACAAATTATACAGCGTTTTGCGTTATATTGGCTGTACAGTAGCTGTATAAGCATAAAATAGGCTGCATAATAGCTGTTTTACGGCTGTACACCATAGTACGAAGAAACTTGTACACTCCAATGACTACATTGTAACTCACTTGTTAAGCTTTACGCTGTAAAAATGCTGTTGAATAGAGTAACAAAAGAATTAAAACGAAACAGAAGATATATTCTAATAATGGCGTTTATAATAACTGTTGATCAAAGTGAAATATATTAAACGCCGTGTTTAAATAAGATTTGGAGATTCGATAGGCGCAGGATACAGTGCATTATCATGCAAAAATAAATTTATTGTGGTTATATATATGTTTTGTGATAAAAAATAAACGCGCCAGCAAAATAATCAAGGAAGACATATTAAATAAGGTTACTAAATATGGTTTTTATAGGTTAGAAATTGTAAAGTTTGAATTAATGGACGTAGAGCCTCGTTGGTGCATAGAAGGTTGTTGGACAAACTAAAAATATTGGTAAATATAATAACAGTCTAATTTCTATGTACTCATGTTCGTAATCTTCGATTTGTAATTTATAAAATGGCGACAATTTGCTAAGCAGCCTAAATTCTATTTTGATGGTCTTATAGCATCAATAGCTGTAATATGTAGGTAATGGATAAAGTATTCAGCTTTTAGCGGTTGATGGGCTGTATAAACGAATAAATTTACTATTAATGCTGCATAGCAGTATTGCGAACATAACCTGTAACTCTTTTAAGGGATACGTAATTAAGGCTGTACTATAGGCGTCATTTATTTTTAATGCTGTTTATTACTCTCAAAGAGAGAAATTATACAGCTTTAGTATGTAAAAGGATGTACAATTACACCATAAAAAGAAGCTGTAGAAGAGAGCTTCCCTACTTCATAATATATACTCATAAAATCACATGTCCTGACTGACTGACTGATTCATCATCGCTAAGCAAAAACTGTTAAAGTTACAGCCACGAAATTTGGAGAGTAGCGTTGTTTTATTAAGTAGACACCCACTAAGGAAGGAATTTTGAAAATTTTACCCCAAATGGGGTGAAATAGGGGGTGAAAAAGTCTGAATGCGAGTCCGTAATTTCTTAAGTTAAGAACATGAAACTTTATTTTAGAGTTACTGATTAAAAATGAATGAATACG
Source organism: Polyommatus iphigenia (assembly GCA_963422495.1). Classification (NCBI taxonomy): domain Eukaryota; kingdom Metazoa; phylum Arthropoda; class Insecta; order Lepidoptera; family Lycaenidae; genus Polyommatus; species Polyommatus iphigenia. The sequence continues at coordinate 5,161,581 of OY730189.1, forward strand.
TATTTAAGCGTTTTTGGAAATTCTACCCCCAAGGGGGTGAAATTGGGGTTCCGTTTTTACCCTTTGAGTAAGTTAAAACGGAGAAAATTATCCATCTCCGTTATTATACTATGCTAACGTGGACGAAGTCGCGGGCAACAGCTAGTACAGAAATAAGATTTGAGGACCACCATAATACAGCTCTAAGCTGTATTAAGTAAGTGACGGTATGCAGAATACAGCTATTGTACAGCTTTAATACTAAAATTCGGATCAAAGCGTTACAGGAAACTTAAAGCTGTATATGACAGTTTCGATACACTGATTTAGAACTTTAAGCGTACTTTGACTTCTTAATACAGACTTAATACAGCTAGAGCTGAATAATTACCCCTAAACCGACATTATAACACTACAATATCTCTTCAACGTTCTTATACAGCTGTAAAACAGCGTTAAGTGCTATATTGGCTGCTTTTTAGGTGATCATTACGCTTGGTTGCTGCTTGGGAAGTCTTTATATTACTTCTTTTGTCAAATTAACATAGACTTTAAATTATATTTTGTTTGCATTTCGATCAAAAAGAATTAGCTAAAGCATAATGTTACTAATTAAAGTTTTTTTTCTGATTTCCCCCTTACGTGATACGGCACGTGATATTATGTAATAAGGCAAATCATAATAGAAATTGGCCTGCTAGTAGAAATTGGCCTACTATTATAGTTGGGCCCTTTAAATCTATTATATAAAATTTTACGACGTCCCAGTAACCTCCCATTCATAGGCCAGTTTCCTCAATTTCGTCATGATGTTAAAACAATAGTCCCTAATGTCCCCGTGTATAATGTAGTAGGGCACAGTTAAGGGACAAAGATAAGGGCTCTGTACAGTCACGGAAAATAATGTCTAGCCGTTTCAATCTGATATGTTTCTATTTAACGGTGAGAATACGTAGATACTACTTTATAATACAGCTCTAAGAGGCTTTTTTGCCATTGTCACTTGGGAGACAACTGTTTTTAATTTACTCACACACTGCTTTTCTACAAAGCATATTATTCATCTCTATTGTTTTCAAGTACGAATTTTTGCTTTGAAAATAATGTATAAACTTCGAAGAGCGAATGCGCGCGTCGACGCGCTCTAGCGTGTTTTTATAGCATAAAGTACTTAAATATGCATGGTCAAAAAACATGACGCTTCGACTCTGTCCTAGTGTGAGATGTCGATGTAAGATGAGACTTTTTTTTAAAGTCGGGAAATGCCATAATGCATCCCCGGTAGCGTTGGGGAGAGACTACCGGGGTATGTGGGACTCGCTACGGCCGATGAGATGGTAAGTGGCCGCAGCTCTACCCACTAAAACCCGACCGTGTTCCTGCTTCTTGCGGAGACTCGACAGTCTATGACACGCCTTCCGTGGCTTCCGTCCGCGCTCACCTGCTTTCAACCCAAGCAGGCGCACGCTGTTGGGGTTCTTTGAAGACCCCCTAGGCCAAACAGAGGCCCCACAGGGGTGTAAGATGAGACTGCAAAATTTTCCTTTTCCTCGATCCTACATAACCTTTCAAAATGATTCTGACTCATGATAAAACTATTATGACGGGTTTGTTAAATGTTTTAAGGTGGGTTTACACCAAAAGAACATAGAGCAAGAACAGCACAAGAACATTCTTTCGTATTCGTTTGGTGTAAACTATAATTCGTTACAACATACTTTAGATCGTTTACACCAATCGAATCAACAAGAACATCAAGAATAAGAATTTTTGCTCTATAGATGAGAATCATATAGCTCCGTTTAGACCAAACGAGCGAATGCTCATTGCTCATTCGTCAACGATAAGTAGTTAATTTATTTTTATAGTCATCAAAGGTTGGATCCCATAAACATCTTTTGTTATGGTATAATTCTATCATTTGTAAACATTTTTCATTACTCCAATCCATATTTACGAAATAACCTTTGATAAACTACCTAAAACCAGCCGCCAAAAAGTAAAAATATCAAGAACACTAGAATCCCTTTGAAGAGACCGCCTCGAAGAGCGAGCACGTCCGAACACGAAAGAACGCTCTAGGCAATTGCTCGAGCGCTCTTGCGTCGTTTACACCAAACGAGCGAGATTCTTAGAGCATTCTACCTATTTACCGCCGAACACGTGGCGAACACACTAGAACAACGAAAGAATGCTCGTTGTTAGTTTACATCAAAAGAGCTTTACTAGAATGAGCATTCGCTCGTTTGGTCTAAACGGAGCTTTACAGCGTATGGTCGAGCACACTCGTTAATAGATAGGATAAGGATAGATAGGACGTTACTTTTATGTTGATAATTTTATGATTAAGCTCTAGTTGATAAGTGCTTTGTTTTAAAATCCGTTAGCATTAAGATGCAGTAGCATACGATTTTATGATGTAACTTATCTAAATAAGTACTTATATTAGTGAATTTTTGCAAATTGTGAATATATTAAAATATTTTACTGTTATCTGTAAATTCGTGTATTATGTAAATGTATTGTGATCGCTGAATTTGACTTAATATTATTTCAAAAACTAACAACTATTTACACATCTATAATACTTATAAATTTATTCATAAAAAAATCAGGGAAAAGCATTTTAATAGACCAGAATGAATCCGCTGTATCCTCTCCCTGACGGTTTCAGGGGGCTCTAATAATAATAACCAATAACATGAGCTTAACATAATATTATGAACATTATTTTACAAAAATACACAAGGTTATAATGTTTCATTTTTCTTTTGTCGTACTCGAAAAGCTGACGTTTTTGAAATATTTTTTTCGAATTCATTTGTTTTTCGATATCTCTCTCGACTCGAATATTTGTACAATATTTTCGCCGGTTTTATCGAGGCTTTGATTCGGTGAATGCGGGCGGAGCCGAAGAGGCCGGAAAGAGCCGGATAGGGCAATTGCTGAGCGATATGGAGCCTTTTTGTTTTATATTCGACAAATATTTAAAATTCAAAACATATTTCTCCATAGAGATAGCCCTACAAAATAAACATTTTTGGCGTAAGACTCTTCTATTTCTGGGTAATTAGATTTTAGATAATTTAAGTACTTTATTATAAGATATATTTAGTATTATCTTTAGTACAAGAACCGTATGTCTTTTCGACAAAAAAACTACCGTATGTTTGTTTACTTACCGTATTTACCGGGATACAAAGTGTCTCTATACTGAACATCGATTGAAGCATTTAGAGCAGACAGACACATTTCCATTTATTATTATTGAACATTTTAACATTCCTTTTCCAATCTGTAATACTTTATTGATAGATAAACAACCGACAGACTTTTCTATCAGCTAACCTCGATGCCTTTGCTGTCGATATTACAAAGGTAAAAGTTTAGTACAGGTGTCTGTCGTGCAAACAACTTTACACCAAGCGGGGCGAGTCCACAACTCCACACGACGCGTTGCTTGTCCGTTGCGTCGTGCGTCGATACAACGGTTAAGCAACGCTGCGCGCCGGTACGTTATTTTCCGCTCTAAAGTGATAAGTACTTACAGTTCGTTGACGAGGCAATGCAAATAAAGTTATAAACAAAATAAACATCCGCGTGTTTTCTCATTAATTAGTTATATAATAACGTAAAAACAACTGAGTGATGACGCAGCGGTATCGCAGGTTGTTGTCCCTCTCGCTTCTTTTTGGCCTTAGATTTGCGTTGAAACACCGTAAGAACATTACAGTTTTTAGTATGAGTAAGGTTCAGAACTCAGAAGTCTACAATGCATCTCATGGCATCTACGCGTCACGTTGCAGTCTGAGCTGACCTAACGACGAAGCGACAGCGCTGCGTTAATACAATGCAACATGTAGAATCACCTCATAGGGGGCGAGGTATGTCAGAGGGGAGGGAGATGAATCAAAGGTACGAATGAAAGGCTTGCCCCGGGCTTGCCTCGGGCGCTCGTGTAAACCTCTTTGTGTCCTCCACAGACCTCACAGCTAAATGCGATTGTGCGATATTTCGTGGTATAGATTGCAAGGTTGTTTTAGTTATTTACTATTTCCTAAATATATTATGCGTGTTTATTCTAATTTCACTATATATTTTTATTCTAAATTCACTATAGTTTTTAGTTTTTTTTAAATAATGTTTCGTCCTTATCAGTACTTAAAGAAATGAACTAAAATATTATTAAATATGTTCAAAATCTCGTCATTGACTTCTTGTAGGCTTAAAGGCAAGTAAGAATTCTCCCTGCGTTCTTTATTCATTATTCTCATATCTTATATCTTTAAACGAGCAATGGAATATTAACTGGAATCTCGGAATCGGCTCCAACGCTTTTCATGAAATTTAGTATATAGGGGGTTTCGGGGGCGATAAATCGATCTAGCAAGGAATCATTTTCATAAAATGCCATGTTATGTGTGTTTTTTGAATTTTTTGAATACCGAGCGAAACTCGGTCATATAGCTAGTTTACTACATAATATATTGTGGCAGCTACTGCAACTTACATTGGTGACCCCGACATAGGTCACTTACATTGGTGACCCCGACACAGGTCACTTACATTGGTGACCCCGACGTGATGATGATGATGTGTTCTGTCGAGGGTCACCAATGTAAGTGACCTATGTCGGGGTCACCAATGTAAGTTGCAGTAGCTGCCACAATATATTATGTAGTAAACTAGCTATATGACCGAGTTTCGCTCGGTATTCAAAAAATTCAAAAAACACACATAACATGGCATTTTATGAAAATGATTCCTTGCTAGATCGATTTATCGCCCCCGAAACCCCCTATATACTAAATTTCATGAAAAGCGTTGGAGCCGATTCCGAGATTCCAGTTAATATTCCATTGCTCGTTTAAAGATATAAGATATGAGAATAATGAATAAAGAACGCAGGGAGAATTCTTACTTGCCTTTAAGCCTACAAGAAGTCAATGACGAGATTTTGAACATATTTAATAATATTTTAGTTCATTTCTTTAAGTACTGATAAGGACGAAACATTATTTAAAAAAAACTAAAAACTATAGTGAATTTAGAATAAAAATATATAGTGAAATTAGAATAAACACGCATAATATATTTAGGAAATAGTAAATAACTAAAACAACCTTGCAATCTATACCACGAAATATCGCACAATCGCATTTAGCTGTGAGGTCTGTGGAGGACACAAAGAGGTTTACACGAGCGCCCGAGGCAAGCCCGGGGCAAGCCTTTCATTCGTACCTTTGATTCATCTCCCTCCCCTCTGACATACCTCGCCCCCTATGAGGTGATTCTACATGTTGCATTGTATTAACGCAGCGCTGTCGCTTCGTCGTTAGGTCAGCTCAGACTGCAACGTGACGCGTAGATGCCATGAGATGCATTGTAGACTTCTGAGTTCTGAACCTTACTCATACTAAAAACTGTAATGTTCTTACGGTGTTTCAACGCAAATCTAAGGCCAAAAAGAAGCGAGAGGGACAACAACCTGCGATACCGCTGCGTCATCACTCAGTTGTTTTTACGTTATTATATAACTAATTAATGAGAAAACACGCGGATGTTTATTTTGTTTATAACTTTATTTGCATTGCCTCGTCAACGAACTGTAAGTACTTATCACTTTAGAGCGGAAAATAACGTACCGGCGCGCAGCGTTGCTTAACCGTTGTATCGACGCACGACGCAACGGACAAGCAACGCGTCGTGTGGAGTTGTGGACTCGCCCCGCTTGGTGTAAAGTTGTTTGCACGACAGACACCTGTACTAAACTTTTACCTTTGTAATATCGACAGCAAAGGCATCGAGGTTAGCTGATAGAAAAGTCTGTCGGTTGTTTATCTATCAATAAAGTATTACAGATTGGAAAAGGAATGTTAAAATGTTCAATAATAATAAATGGAAATGTGTCTGTCTGCTCTAAATGCTTCAATCGATGTTCAGTATAGAGACACTTTGTATCCCGGTAAATACGGTAAGTAAACAAACATACGGTAGTTTTTTTGTCGAAAAGACATACGGTTCTTGTACTAAAGATAATACTAAATATATCTTATAATAAAGTACTTAAATTATCTAAAATCTAATTACCCAGAAATAGAAGAGTCTTACGCCAAAAATGTTTATTTTGTAGGGCTATCTCTATGGAGAAATATGTTTTGAATTTTAAATATTTGTCGAATATAAAACAAAAAGGCTCCATATCGCTCAGCAATTGCCCTATCCGGCTCTTTCCGGCCTCTTCGGCTCCGCCCGCATTCACCGAATCAAAGCCTCGATAAAACCGGCGAAAATATTGTACAAATATTCGAGTCGAGAGAGATATCGAAAAACAAATGAATTCGAAAAAAATATTTCAAAAACGTCAGCTTTTCGAGTACGACAAAAGAAAAATGAAACATTATAACCTTGTGTATTTTTGTAAAATAATGTTCATAATATTATGTTAAGCTCATGTTATTGGTTATTATTATTAGAGCCCCCTGAAACCGTCAGGGAGAGGATACAGCGGATTCATTCTGGTCTATTAAAATGCTTTTCCCTGATTTTTTTATGAATAAATTTATAAGTATTATAGATGTGTAAATAGTTGTTAGTTTTTGAAATAATATTAAGTCAAATTCAGCGATCACAATACATTTACATAATACACGAATTTACAGATAACAGTAAAATATTTTAATATATTCACAATTTGCAAAAATTCACTAATATAAGTACTTATTTAGATAAGTTACATCATAAAATCGTATGCTACTGCATCTTAATGCTAACGGATTTTAAAACAAAGCACTTATCAACTAGAGCTTAATCATAAAATTATCAACATAAAAGTAACGTCCTATCTATCCTTATCCTATCTATTAACGAGTGTGCTCGACCATACGCTGTAAAGCTCCGTTTAGACCAAACGAGCGAATGCTCATTCTAGTAAAGCTCTTTTGATGTAAACTAACAACGAGCATTCTTTCGTTGTTCTAGTGTGTTCGCCACGTGTTCGGCGGTAAATAGGTAGAATGCTCTAAGAATCTCGCTCGTTTGGTGTAAACGACGCAAGAGCGCTCGAGCAATTGCCTAGAGCGTTCTTTCGTGTTCGGACGTGCTCGCTCTTCGAGGCGGTCTCTTCAAAGGGATTCTAGTGTTCTTGATATTTTTACTTTTTGGCGGCTGGTTTTAGGTAGTTTATCAAAGGTTATTTCGTAAATATGGATTGGAGTAATGAAAAATGTTTACAAATGATAGAATTATACCATAACAAAAGATGTTTATGGGATCCAACCTTTGATGACTATAAAAATAAATTAACTACTTATCGTTGACGAATGAGCAATGAGCATTCGCTCGTTTGGTCTAAACGGAGCTATATGATTCTCATCTATAGAGCAAAAATTCTTATTCTTGATGTTCTTGTTGATTCGATTGGTGTAAACGATCTAAAGTATGTTGTAACGAATTATAGTTTACACCAAACGAATACGAAAGAATGTTCTTGTGCTGTTCTTGCTCTATGTTCTTTTGGTGTAAACCCACCTTAAAACATTTAACAAACCCGTCATAATAGTTTTATCATGAGTCAGAATCATTTTGAAAGGTTATGTAGGATCGAGGAAAAGGAAAATTTTGCAGTCTCATCTTACACCCCTGTGGGGCCTCTGTTTGGCCTAGGGGGTCTTCAAAGAACCCCAACAGCGTGCGCCTGCTTGGGTTGAAAGCAGGTGAGCGCGGACGGAAGCCACGGAAGGCGTGTCATAGACTGTCGAGTCTCCGCAAGAAGCAGGAACACGGTCGGGTTTTAGTGGGTAGAGCTGCGGCCACTTACCATCTCATCGGCCGTAGCGAGTCCCACATACCCCGGTAGTCTCTCCCCAACGCTACCGGGGATGCATTATGGCATTTCCCGACTTTAAAAAAAAGTCTCATCTTACATCGACATCTCACACTAGGACAGAGTCGAAGCGTCATGTTTTTTGACCATGCATATTTAAGTACTTTATGCTATAAAAACACGCTAGAGCGCGTCGACGCGCGCATTCGCTCTTCGAAGTTTATACATTATTTTCAAAGCAAAAATTCGTACTTGAAAACAATAGAGATGAATAATATGCTTTGTAGAAAAGCAGTGTGTGAGTAAATTAAAAACAGTTGTCTCCCAAGTGACAATGGCAAAAAAGCCTCTTAGAGCTGTATTATAAAGTAGTATCTACGTATTCTCACCGTTAAATAGAAACATATCAGATTGAAACGGCTAGACATTATTTTCCGTGACTGTACAGAGCCCTTATCTTTGTCCCTTAACTGTGCCCTACTACATTATACACGGGGACATTAGGGACTATTGTTTTAACATCATGACGAAATTGAGGAAACTGGCCTATGAATGGGAGGTTACTGGGACGTCGTAAAATTTTATATAATAGATTTAAAGGGCCCAACTATAATAGTAGGCCAATTTCTACTAGCAGGCCAATTTCTATTATGATTTGCCTTATTACATAATATCACGTGCCGTATCACGTAAGGGGGAAATCAGAAAAAAAACTTTAATTAGTAACATTATGCTTTAGCTAATTCTTTTTGATCGAAATGCAAACAAAATATAATTTAAAGTCTATGTTAATTTGACAAAAGAAGTAATATAAAGACTTCCCAAGCAGCAACCAAGCGTAATGATCACCTAAAAAGCAGCCAATATAGCACTTAACGCTGTTTTACAGCTGTATAAGAACGTTGAAGAGATATTGTAGTGTTATAATGTCGGTTTAGGGGTAATTATTCAGCTCTAGCTGTATTAAGTCTGTATTAAGAAGTCAAAGTACGCTTAAAGGTCACGCGCAGCGGTAGACACGTACGTTTTCCAGAACACTATCGACCGTGAACCGGTCTCGGCAGGGGAGTGATGTGGCAGCTACTGCAACTTACATTGGTGACCCCGACACAGGTCACTTACATTGGTGACCCCGACGTGATGATGATGATGTGTTCTGTCGAGGGTCACCAATGTAAGTGACCTATGTCGGGGTCACCAATGTAAGTTGCAGTAGCTGCCACATCACTCCCCTGCCGAGACCGGTTCACGGTCGATAGTGTTCTGGAAAACGTACGTGTCTACCGCTGCGCGTGACCTTTTCTTTTCCAGGTGCCGTTGGGACGACTGGATTGGATGGAGCGGTTGCTGCTGTACCTCTTTTGCTGTTGTAGATCTTGATGTTGTGGCAACTGTTGTATATCAGACTTTTGCTGAGATTGTTGCTGTTGCTGCTGTTGTTGTTGTTGTTGTTGCTGTTGTTGTTGGAATGAGTCCGTGGTAATAAAGTGAGTTGAGTTCACACACCGCCCTCCGCACCGCGCCAACCAGCATCGCCACATCGGGTACCTCGTCCACGAGCTGCAACGTACCGCGGCCTGGACGACTCCGCATCGGCATCAACGGGCTTTCTCACTACACCGACCGGTCAGCAAGCAGAGCATATCTCTCCTGGTCAGCACGTAGCATCGGCCCCGCACGGCAGCTCTCCGACTCACTGGATCCCGTGCAGCAGCTTACAGTTCCGACTCACTGGGACTCACTGCAACAGTTCCGACTCACTGGAACTCACTGGCACTGGCGACTCAACTCACTCACTCACTCGCTCACTCCAACAACAACAACAACAACAACAGCAGCAACAGCAACAATCTCAGCAAAAGTCTGATATACAACAGTTGCCACAACATCAAGATCTACAACAGCAAAAGAGGTACAGCAGCAACCGCTCCATCCAATCCAGTCGTCCCAACGGCACCTGGAAAAGAAAAGGTCACGCGCAGCGGTAGACACGTACGTTTTCCAGAACACTATCGACCGTGAACCGGTCTCGGCAGGGGAGTGATGTGGCAACTACTGCAACTTACATTGGTGACCCCGACATAGGTCACTTACATTGGTGACCCCGACACAGGTCACTTACAATATCATACGTAAAGTATAATTTACACAGAGCCAGTACTGGCTGCCAATAAGACTGGCAGGCAGTATTGGCTTGGTATATGCCGCGTGTGAACAGTTTTTCAAGCCAGGCCAAACTGTTCACACGCGGCATATGTCAAGCCAATACTGGCTGCCAGTCTTATTGGCAGCCAGTACTGGCTCTGTGTAAATTATACTTAATTGCTCCAACTATAAGCTATTTGAATATATAGACACGCGGTAGCGTGTCAAGCCAAGTTCAAGTATAAAACAGAACTGGCGAGCTGCACCGTGTGTAACATTACACGAACCATTTCGAGCCACTTTTGACCCCCTCATAATTCAAAAACTATTTAACATAAACGTTTCAAATCTGGCTCTATTAACGTCCGAAAATCGTAATTTTTATCACTGACTGACCTATAGATCAAAATTCTAACCCACTTCCAGATGACCTAGAGGCTGAAATTTGGAATCCACCTCGGTAATTGTGTGAAAGTTCAGGGAAAAATCCAAAAATGAAAAAAAAAGGCCAAGTGTGAGTCGGTCAGAGCGAAAATTGTGTTTTTTGTATGGGAGCCCCCTTAAATATTTATATGATTTTAATTTTATCTAGACACGCGGTAGCATGTCAAGCCAAGTTCCAGCATAACAGAATGGCGAGCCACCGTGTGTAATATTACACGAACCATTTGCAGGTACTTTTGACCCTCTCGTAATTCAGAAACTATTTCACATAAACGTTTCAAATTTGGTTTATTTAATGAGACTTGCGAGATAACTACATACTCTAAATTTCATAAGCACAGCTCAAACGATATAACAACTTAACTGTCCCCATACAATGAAATATACACTTACCACACGTCCATCCTGTTTTCTATTCTGTTAGGTTTAATGAACGTATATGTATTTTAAAACAAAGTATTTCAATAAAATTATTAATGTTTTGTATTGATTTTCTTCATTTTATTTTATGAGTCACATATGGTTCATGAGCGTGGGGAAAAATTTTCTTTCCTACGTTCAATGAGTCATATATGAACATACGAACTATAGACAACAAATTGATTGATAACAGAGTCTGATTTAGTCGGTCACGATTATTATGATACCTACCCTATCTAAAAATATTTACATTGTCATTTGAGCTTATAATTACGTACTGGCCAGCCTAGCTAGCCGCCAGCAGCGACAACTACGGAATCTAACGTGCCTCCAAGACCTTCCTTCTCTCTGACTCCAAGATCTTCTATTTCCACCACTTCTTCGAGTCTCAGTCAGAGAGTCTCAGTCACAGTCTTCGAGAAATTCCGCGTAACATTACAAACAATAATTTGGTTTGAAAAAGATGCAGCGGCTGCTATGCCAAACTAAAAACTCTAGGGCAGTTGGCTCATAAAGCCAAACAAGTGCACATAGAGCGCAAAGCTTGTAACAAAGCATTTTGTTTGGAATGTTACAATGAAAAACATAACTAGTTTTTTTTATATTTTCCGCAATAAAACGTTTTATTTTTCTAATGTTTGTCTTATTTTATGCAAATACTATTTCTAATCCTAGAAATCCATGGTTTTACTTTTCATAATATCTATTATATATATATGTCGCATCCGATCAAAAACGGAAACGGAACTTAAGTGCGCCATCTTTATGAAACTAGTGGCGCGCTTTGACAGAGTCGGGGTGTGTCGGGGTGGGAGAGTTGGAGAGGGAAATTTCCCCTCCTGTGCCAGTCGCCAGAAGATGCGATCAGTCTCGTCTGGGCTTCCAACTAGCCAACACGTTCCGGAACTGTCCCTAGTTTCGTTTACTTGTACTGAGTGAAGTGATTAAAGTGTGTTAGGAAGTGATAATTATTGTGAAGCGTTTAGTAAAGTGTAAAAGTGTTCCTGAGAAGTTTAATTGTGAAAGTGTTTGGTGAATGAGTGTGATTCTGTGAATAATTGTAATAAAAACTATTTCTGATTATTATTTTGTTCTTGTTCTTTGCGTGATACCCACACAAGGCCCACAAAATGTCTGATCGTAGTCCAATTTTACCGAGAGACTCGTTATCAGAAGTGGGATCTAATCGCGCAAATGAACAAAATAACGGCAACAACGGTGGAGATCAATGGCATATTTTGCTAGAAATGCAAAATCAACAAATACAAGCGTTGATTCAAACTTTGAAGACTCCAGTGACCGATAACGCTGTGGTGTTGCCAGATTTTAATCCAGATGTGCAGGAATCTGATGCTGCCTCTTGGTGTACTACTGCAGACCTATGCTTTGGTGAACACGTGATGGAAGGTAGTCAATTAGTTATGACACTTAGCAAATCCGTTAAGGGTTCTGCTTCCACGTGGTTGTCTCAGATAGCCTATCCTGGGATGACATGGGCACAATTTAAATAGTTGTTTAAAGCCAGATTTTTGAGTACTGAAACGCCTGCGGCAACTCTCATCAAAATAAATTCCGAAAGACCAAAGGAAAATGAAAATTATGCTGCGTATTCAAGTCGGCTGGTTACTTCATTATTGAATCAGTGGAAAGATTTAAATTTAGAAGAAATTGCAGTATCTACAGTGCTTGCTCATTTAGCTCAAATGGATACTCGTCTGCAACGCCTGGCGTTTACAGCCCCAATTAAAACGCGCCATCATCTACAGCAAGAACTCCAAGCGTTTTCTTATCTGAAACGAAAGATACCTGTGGATGATTCAAATACTATTGGGAATGGAAAACGACAAAAGTTCTCGACATCAACAAACATAAGGTGCCATTCTTGTGGAGAATTGGGATACAAGCAATCGGACTGTCGTTCTAAAAAGACTGAAGCCAGAAAACCGTCTGCGATGTCAGCTTCTACGCCCAATCAACGTCGCCAAATCAGCCCAGTCGTTTGCTACAAGTGTGGCACTGCTGGTCACGTCGCAAGTCGCTGTACTGACTCTACGCCTGGACCATCAACCCCTGTGGAGAAACGGATAGACGTGTGTACTGTCCAGCCTCCATCCGGTACATTAGAACATTTCGGTGAGCGTTTTAACTTTCAATTTGATATGGTGCCGAGTGTACATTAACTAAAGAAAATATTGCAAGTAAATTTAGAGGTAAACGATTGAATAATGTGATTTCTTTAGTTGGTATTGGCAATAGTAACATTTATAGTACGATTCCAATAGTACGATTCCAAAGAGCCATAGTTAAAAGCAGTATAGAATTCACATTCACATAAGTGTGTGTGTGTGTGGGGGGACTGTACCAGGATGCTGTAGCCGTAGTCCGGTAGAAATCGGCATCTGCCCTATGGGTAGTCCGTGGATAGGCGGTAGGCGGTAGCCCTGGGTGGTACAGTCGGATCAGGCCGTGTAGCATTGATCATAGAGTCGTAGTGTGACTCGGGCTCTCTTTATGAGTAGCTATGCGTTTACGCAGGTTTGCAAACCTATGAATTGAGAATGTGGATCCTAAGACTGTCATTGATTTGTCATTGATTTTATTTTGATAAAAACCGACTTGATCGATCAAAGGCCAACGTGAATAAGTTTTCCGTGGGTGATTTCGTTTTGATAGAAAATTAAGAACGTAACTAAACCAAATTGGATGCCAAATTTAGAGGTCCGTTTCAAATTGTAGAACTTCTAGATGGTGACCGTTATCTTTTAAAGTCGTTAACTAATGAACGCACTTACGAATACGCTCATTATCGTCTTAGAAAAATGCCTGAGGGCCAAGTACCTATTGATGTTGTTGAAGATGTTTAGTGCATTTTTTTGTTGTGTTGTTCGGATACTCGATTCGCTGGGTCGGAGACCATACCAGTGTACTGTAGCAGTAGCCTAGTAGAAATCGGTATCGACCCCTGTGCAGTGGTCGTCCGTGGGTTCGCGGTCAGCAGTAGCTCTGGATGCTGTGGTCGGGTCTAGCCTCGAAGCCAAGACCATAGAGTCAGTATGTGACTCGCTTTCTGTGTTTTGTGTTTTTCTGAGTGTATTTTGACCACGAATGAGTAACCGAAGTTAAAAATGTGATTTTTGAGAATACATCTCATCAATGGTACTTGACCCGTTTTCAATTATGAGGTTTAACCTTAAGTTTTAGTATTAGAAACTTAACTAGTTAAAAATCAAATGATGTCTTAGATTAATGCTGTCAATTTTTGTTTAAGATTTAAATATTTTGCTCATAGACTATAAAGTCGGTTATAATAATCTAGTTTGATTGATAAACAATGAATTTCTTTCAACATACATTGACAGCATTATGAAATGTCAGGAATGGTCGAGCGCATACTGTGCTTGTTTTAATATTGTTTCAGATTAACGTGCGAGGACGCACGTCGTCGCAGGATGGCCGTGTCGCATCCGGTCAAAAACGGAAACGGAACTTAAGTGCGCCATCTTTATGAAACTAGTGGCGCGCTTTGACAGAGTCGGGGCGTGTCAGAGTGGGAGAGTTGGAGAGGGAAATTTCCCCTCCTGTGCCAGTCGCCAGAAGATGCGATCAGTCTCGTCTGGCTTCCAACTAGCCAACACGTTCCGGAACTGTCCCTAGTTTCGTTTACTTGTGCTGAGTGAAGTGATTAAAGTGTGTTAGGAACTGATAATTATTGTGAAGCGTTTAGTAAAGTGTAAAAGTGTTCCTGAGAAGTTTAATTGTGAAAGTGTTTGGTGAATGAGTGTGATTCTGTGAATAATTGTAATAAAAACTATTTCTGATTATTATTTTGTTCTTGTTCTTTGCGTGATACCCACACAAGGCCCACAAAATGTCTGATCGTAGTCCAATTTTACCGAGAGACTCGTTATATAAGTACAAACTTTTGCGAATTTTTTTTTCATTTTCTTAGAGGTTAGGGTTTTTGCCACACGTTATGTCACGCTCATAACAAAAATAAATCCCGAATTCTCATATAAATTTGAGTCACCTGCGACTCATGAACTTATTCCAAATGTTCACCATGAGTCATATGTGACTCATTGGACAGTTAAGTTAACGTCCGAAAATCTACATTTTTATCACTGACTGACTGACTGACTGACCTATAGATCAAAATTCTAACCCACTTCCAGATGACCTAGAAGGCTGAAATTTGGAATCCAGCTCGGTAATTGTGTGAAAGCGTAGGGAAAAATCAGAAAACAAAAAAAAATCGGTCAAGTGCGAGTCGGACAGAGCGAAATTAGGCAAAAATTGTGTTTTTTTTTGTATGAGAGCTCCCCGTAAATATTTATTTGTGAAGTGAAAAAACTTTAGGAAATTAATAGAAGGTGACTTTATGAAGTATGTCTGTCTGTTTGTTACCTCTTCACGCCCAAATTGCTTGTACCGATTGTTCTTAAATTTGGTATGGAGATATAGTTTAAGTCCCGGGAATAGACATGGAATTCTTTTAATAGGTACGTCTGTCCGTCTGTCCGTCTGTCTGTCCGTCTGTCCGTCCGTCCGTCCGTCTGTCTGTATGTTTGTTAGACAGCTATAATAATAGCTACTTTACTTCCGCACAATAAGCTGTACCCTATAGTTAATGGTTGGAAGTACACTAGTGTTATACCGTATTATGCCTCCTGATGGTAGCTGCATTTTCCATTCGCTTGAATTTTCTTTGCTTTATTCGTCTGATACTCAACAAGGCTTTAGGGGCTATTTCCCCACTTCCTGATTAGTTTCAGATAGGCCATCCAGAACTTATCTGACAGATGAAGGATCTGTCAGTTAAGTTTCAGATAGGCTATCCACAATTTATCTGCTACATGAAGTATCTGCCAGATAAGTTGCGGATAGCTTATCCGATACTCGTCGGGAAGTGGTGAAACAACACCTTAAGGTTGCGATTGAATATAGTCGATTATTATGTATGTTTGAACTGGGAAGATTAAGATGTCTACTGTCTACCCTTGCTCGGAAAGTTTTCTTTACAAAAAGTAATGATATCCCACCAAAAACATAAAATATGTTAAAATGGAATGCCAAGTTTCATACAAACATTATTCTTGTCTATGGACTTCGCCGTAAAAAGGATGGAGATCTAAATGAGTGCCAAGTTCCATGGAAAATCGAAATATGTATGTATAGTAACCAAATAACATTATGAACAAATAGAGTATTTCTTTGCTTTATTGAATATCTATAACAATTAATGTTATTTAAATAATTTGAGATCTTAAACTAGATTAGATTCTACTTGGCTACCCAAGCAGCATAAATATATCTAGTGAAAAACTATTAGTTATTTTATAGAATTAAACTTAGTATTCTTACATAAGAGTCAATAATCCCTGAAGATATCCTGAAGATATCCTATATATCGAGTTCAGTAAAAATGGGCACCTGTTTACACTATAATGACAAGAGCAGCATAAGAATTCATCATTAGATAACGATAAGAGCAATTTATATTTATATATAGGGAATATCTACAAAACTATTATAAGAACATAATAAGAGGCACATAAGAAAAGAATTAGGTTTTGTAGCCAAACTTATAGGCATCAACGAATCGACATATATTATTTTAATCAAGCTGCGAAGAAGAAGAATTGGCACCGTCTCGAAAATCGATACTTACAATATTATTGTCAAAAATATTCGCAATATTTTACTATCTGTATAAAATTATTAGGTAGCTTATGCTACGTATTTTTAAAGCAAGCAAATTATAGGCAACTCTTCATCGCCAGAATCGTCACTTTGACTTTCATTGTTAGTCTGTAGTTCATCACGGTTTTCATCAAGAATCGATTTTCGAGACGGTGTCAATTCTTCTTCTTCGCAGCTTGATGAAAATAATATGTCGATTCGAGCTGAAGTGATTAGTCTGATTACTGATGACTTTGAGGGCAAAGAAAGTTGATGTGACTGTCTAAAGGCACCTTTTCCACTTTTCTCCAAATGCTTTCTTCGTGCTTGCAGAACGCTGTCCTTTATATACTTAATACTCTTAAAATAAAATACTTAAAGACTAAGTTTCCTAATAGTAGGGGAGGTCGCGCTCAGTTTAAAAAGTAATTTCATCCTGAGCGAAAATCGTTACAATAATAGTATTCCACTAATACATAACAGCTTTGATCGTCAGCTGCTTCAGAAGTGGTGGAATAAAAATTGAGAGTATCTCAAAGTTGTTGTTGGGAATTGTATTGAATTGACATTAAAAATATCCCTATTCGCACCCAATAAAGTTTCATATCTAGATTATACACGTTTAGGTTCGGTAGGTTTCGTTTTAGTTTTAGTATATAACAACAGATGGCGCTTTTAAAGTAAAATTTATATCATTCTTCTTCACAAATATTGACTATCGAATTAATTACTTTATGTGAGACAATTTTATGGTTAATTCAAACGAACGCCGTCAGCTGAATGTTTGCAGGTGGAAATGTCGTCTACGCGGCGCCCTAGGATACATTGAGCGCGAAGTAGGGCTATATTGGTTATAACTTATATCGCTAACTGACGGTTTTTCCACCGTCGTATGAGCGACTGACGGTTTTCTTTATTATATACAAAGTAGAAACATTCACCTGTATAAATTTCGTACGGTATAAAATGACTTTATATTCAAAAATTTTTTACATGTTCAGTAACGCGACTGACGTTGAATCCCCCGTCTGCAATACGGCGGACGGTGATTTTTTGGTTAAACATGACCTCAATAATCATCCATCAAAGTTTCATTCGGTATAAAATCACTTTTCGCAACTATTTTTTTTACAACTTTGAAATACTCTCAGTTAACATTCCACCACGGGTGCGGCGACTGACGCTGATTATATTGATTGTTAAATATTAAGCTACCGCTGGGCAAAAATTTGGTCGGTATGAAATGACTTAGCAAACGATAGCACTACCTCCCCTACTATAATAAAGGATGAAACTGAACTTTCACTAGAGTATACACTATTGAGTATCTTGTCATTGATTCTATTAAGTATAGACTTAAAATAGTGCCTAACAAATCCATCTAAAAACCTTTTTGATTACTTTAAGAGTAAATGTTCTACAAATAATTTCAATTCTTAAAAAGTATTTGTGATAATAAGTCTATAGAATAATTGAACTATGGCAGCGCTTTTAACAGAGCAGATATAGTCCATAGCAAATCAATTTGCTCTTATCTCAGTGTAATGAACTAATAAAGGTTTTAAAGCAAGGAACACTAGATATTTTTTTCTATTAGAAACTTAGTTCTTATTCAAAACCATATATAGAATGCCAATGTCTATTATGTCTATAAATAAGCCATGATTAGTACTCCTAAAGCATAAATAGATTTAAGGTGTCTGAAGTGTGCTACTTGGGTAGTTTTCATCAGAATTAAAATGTTCAATAACTTTATGAAATGACTGATGTAATGAAAACTGGCCAAATTAGATCTAATCTAGTTTAAGATCTCGCATTATTTAAATAACATTAATTGTTATAGATATTCAATAAAGCAAATAAATACTCTATTGTTTGTTCATAATGTTATTTGGTTCCTATACATACATATTTCGATTTTTCATGGAACTTGGCACTCATTTAGATCTCCATCCTTTTTACGGCGAAGTACATAGACAAGAATAATGTTTGTATGAAACTTGGATTTCCATTTTTACATATTATTTTATGTTTTTGGTGGCATTAAGTTATTCACTATATCACACATAGAGGCTCGTCCACATTTGTATCATTTGCGCGATCAGATCTCCGATCAGATCTCCGTCGCGATCATCGCGCCGTATCAAGTATATGCGTATCATAGTGTGGACGCCTATTAGATCATTCTGCCGATCATGCATGTATTTGATACGACACGTATCAGATACGCGGTTAATAGCGATCGGGGCGTATCATGATGCGCGTATCATTTTGACACGCTTCGATGATACGCGACGGAGATCTGATCGGCGATCTGATCGCGCAAATGATACAAATGTGGACGACGCACCTAAGGGCGTTTTCACACTGCGACGGTAACGACACGACACGATACCACAGAATAGATAAGGATTTTATTGGAATTAAATTGAGACACTACGCAATTTAGTTTGTACGATAGTCGGCCAACTTGAAATTGTATAATATGTGCGGTGGCCCTCTATTCTGTGGTATGGTGTCATGTCGTTATCGTGCAGTGTGCAAACGCCCATTGATATAGTAACCACTGCGGGATCTATGCTATAATAATGCGACCGTGCGAACATAGCTATAATTTATTTCACAATAAACTTTTTGTCGCAGCTCCTTATGCCCTTCCCTATAGATAGCTCCTGGCCTATATCATTCCAGGCCAAGCCGAAATAAACCGTATCACGGAGGATTAAGGTTGTAATCCAGTTATGGATATGAACTGGTTGTTTAACATAATTTTGCGCCGTCAGTGTTGGTTACACACGTGGTTGTGATGCATGGAGTAAATTGCGGTTATTTATATAGTGATCTTTTGTGCCAACAGTTTCTTTAAAGCGCTTTTTAAACATCAACTTAAGGCTGCGTTCACATTGAGAGTATTGTCAGCCGTCAAATTTCTAATTTTTCGCTAAAAAGTGGCCTCGTTTCATAAGTCGGTTCTTCTTGCCGGGATGGTTCCCGATCCGGTGCTGCGAATTCTCCTGTAAGTTTTATCTTTTAGCCAATTCTAAAATAAAACATTTTCATTTTATTTCGTTTCACAGACATACGCATTTAATAATATCAGCATGGATTATTATCGATATTTTTGATTAGTGTACAACTTTTAGACATCCATATTCCATAACTTTAGCTCATACTGAATAACATTCGCTTCATAAAAGGCTTAGAATTCCATCTATAGAACGGGCATGTTAGAACGCAGCGCCGTTTAAAGTGCCCTATCTAGCGCTTTTGTTCTATCTCCATAGTCCAGACAATACGAACCATCGAAATGTCATACTATAGAAGAGTAAATGAGTCAAAAAATGATTCCACGAAATGTAAACCAAGGCGTACTTGTAGTTGGTTGTCATAATCGGGTGGGTATTTTTTTTTGCCTTACGTATTTGTGACAGTAACTGGAGGCATATTCAAGCAGTCCAATCGTTCCATGTAGTGTATTTCGATGCTACAAACTACCCGCTATTGACCACTATAGACTGTCAACTGTCGTTTTTGTCGTTTTGTTGCGTTCCGCATTGTTGGAAGGCTTTGAATCCTTTTGAAAAGGCATCGCAGGTGCATGCAGCAGACATGTTACAATGGACACGTGAGTTTGCCACACTTTAGCTTAGCTGTGAAATGTTGTGCTAGATTGTGCAAAGCTGCCGCTCAATCGGAGATGAAACTTAGCAGCGCCGTTGAGTCGTGCCCTCTCTATGTATAAACTTGTATTCCAACTACTAGATTGAGTTTTAGTATAGGAATTTATTTTTTCAAAATTTTCGAATCGGTTAATTTTTTGCAAAGGCCACCGAGAACGAGTAGAGATGATTTTGGTAAAGTAGCGTGTTTATTAATTCATGAAGCCCCAAGCGGCCACATCCGGCCGCGATAACAATGAAAAAGCTATTGTGTCTCGTTTTGCCACGACTGATGGGTTAATATGCTTAGTAGTAGTACGTTTATTAATATTTTTTATTCTACGTTTATTCATAAAATTATTATTTTTAGAGGCGCAGCCTCTATTCTTATTATACTTATAGTACCTTATAGCATAGGAACCGTTCATTATTTAGTAATAAAAACCATCCTATGTTCTTTCACGCTTTTCTCGGCCATTTCGAGGAAGAAGTGAAAAAACCGTGAAGAGGTTATAGACAGACACACTTTCGTATAATAATATTAGTAAGGCTTTAAGCCGGTCGAGCCGCTTTTCAATTAGCCGGTTTAGAACCGCCGGTGATGAGTATCGCTAAATAGAGGAAGCTGGGAAATTGGAAATATGGCTGCCGAGTGGCTTCAGCGCAGTCGACATTCGGGTAAGGCTTCAGTCTCGAAATTAGCGGGCAGCCGGGCGGGAGCGGCAGCGACGGGTTCCAATGTAGGTTTTTAACTTTAATTTTATTTAAATTAATTGGGTAATTTAGGGTGAAGCCAATCGAGCGTAATTTGTGAGTTGTGAGTCGCAGAATTTCGGTCGCGTAAATATATCATTTCATACAAATCATGACTCACAAAATTACGCTCGTGTGAATCAAACAGGACTTTTGTATGAAACCGAATGCAGCAGAATTTCTGCCGGCAGAAATTCTGCGATTCACAACTCACAAATAACGCTCGTTTGGCTTCACCCTTATATGGATAGACCAACTCGTATGACGCACGCCCCTGTTTTAGAGAATCAATCTATACAGGGTGTAACAAAAATAAGTGATAATACTTTAGGGTGTGTAAATGTTCCTTGTAGAGAGTTCACTGTGAAAGTAGCAGCACTGAAAGACCAATTTTTTTTTTCACTTTTGTATGGGGAAACTCGTGACGCTCGGGCCCTTGCCCAATCGATACAAAAGTGAAAAAAATGTTTGGTCTTTCAGCGCTGCTACTTTCACAGTGAACTCTCTACAAGGAACAAGTACACACCTTAAAGTATTATCACTTATTTTTGTTACACACTGTATATTGGAACGCGTCGCTCCCGCCCCGCTGCCCGCTGATTTCGAGACTGAAGCCTATGGGTCAGTTCACATGCGGCGTTGCTATGCCTTTTGAAATGAGTCATTGAAAGAACAATCAGCCCAGTACCGCGGGCTTGTTCCACACTTATTTGCCACAGCACGTTGCATTGGCATATCGTACAACAAAATAATATTATCTATTAAAGGTTAATAACGTGACCTTAAATAGCTACAAAAGTAAAAAAATCTTGACGATGTCGTGTGGGGTATGAGGTATCAAATAAAAGGGCTTTGTAAACCCTAAAATATGTGAATATTATTTCAAAATTATGTATCTTTTACGTAGTCAGGTTATAGTTTTTAAACTTATTACTTGTTGAACATACAGTGCTTGAACTTTTTGCTCCAGAACGAATATCTCTTGGCTATAATAATTACTCGTGGAGAGACTGTTTACATCTTCATAAATATGATATGCACCTATATATTATGTATTGTTATGTTTATAATTGATCGACAAACAGCCCGCATATGATAGATCTCTGATTATCTGATTGTGTTGACGTGTGTAACTGTGTACATTGACCTAGTGTGTGTACACTGACCTGCATAACGTACATTAGTGACCGCGACTAAACGAGCCGAGCTAATGTGTTTGATTAAATTCGAATTTCAATTTAATTATAGTATTACAATCACAATATTATAGCGTATAATAATAATTATTACCCGTTATACAAGTGCTTTGAGTTCTTACCCTGGGGCCAGACTGACGTGGTGTGGAGCGCCCATAGAATATATTATTATTATTTAAGCTACAGATACCTATGATTTAATATTGTCCTTGTCTGTCACAAATTCGTCCGAGCGCGAGGTTGAGCGCTAACAACGCGATCAACCACTGAGCCACAGAGGTCGTCGAAATGTGAAGTCGATTTTGACTTTTCCGTTTCGACATTAAATTATGCTGATGCCGACGATCATAAACCTGTGCGCAGACTATACCTTTAATCCGTATCGTTCTCTACAGTGAAAATATTTGAAAATCCTTTTTGCCTCCGTAATCCTCGAAAATAACGCTGTCCTATAAGTTTCGCCGGGTCATATTAAAAGTTTAAACCACTTTGTGATTCTTTTCAGCGCGGGATTTTAGTGAAAACCCGGGATTTACGGGATATTTAAAATTCCGAAACACAGAGCAAGTAGGTGAGCAGAATAACAATTTATAGCTATTAGCTTTTTGGTAACCTTGAATCTCGGGTATATAATAATTTGAATTTTGTTTGTCTAACTGTCGGTTGAGGCAACTGACAGATAGACAAACAAAATTCTTTAACTTCCTTTATGCTACCTCTGAACCGATTGTATGAAGATTGTGTAATGGCCTAAGTTTTGCCCAGAGAAAGATAATATTTTGTTAATAAATTATGTTGTGGATAATATCAGACCTAGTAACGTATACTTAGTTCAATAAAACTATTTTGGTTTAATCGTGTATGGTGTTTGTAATAATAGTGCTAAGTATTTTTTATAAGTGATCAAACGAACTTACCAAGTGAAGTTCGATCATTATTATATGAGTCGCTTCATTCGAAGATTTATAATTAACCAAAAGTAGTGCTTTGCATTCCGCTAGGCAAATCGCGTTTTTTCTTTAGAGTATGTGGGTACTCGAACAAAAAATAATACCATCTTCATCTGCTCACGCGCTCGTCAGTGCCCTCATTATATTTAGAGAGAGATAATGCAAATAATCTTTCTTTCTTTCTTTGGGTACTGCAGCAAACATAGTTTCGTGCAGACTGGGTGGGAGGGAGATTATATCTTTGAATGAAGCGACTCATATAATAATGATCGAACTTTACTTGGTAAGTTCGTTTGATCATTTATTATATTTCTTCGCTTCATTCTTCAATCTTCGATATATAGTTAACCAAAAGTAGATTTTCAGAGTAACGAAAGAAAGATTTTTTTTTTGTTTACAAAATACATAAATACATTATGAATAGTAATCATTATGTTCGAGAAAGACTTTAACATTATGCCCATAATCTATACATTTAATAAAACTGTAGAAATGAAGATTCTGTACATTAAAGATGTTCAAAAAATAATAAGAGGAGGGTGTCACTACATCGCTATAGAAGCCAAAAATGTGGTCAGTTTTTTTGTCTGTCTGTCTGTCTGTCTGTCTGTCTGTCTGTCTGTCTGTCTGTATGTTTGTTCCACCATCACACGAAAACTACTGATCCGATTTGAATGCGGTTTTCGCAGATATATTTGTCTTCTTCCAACTTAACATCTGGTGTATAAAAAAATTTCCCCCCACCCCTCTCAAGGGACGAAAGAGGGGGTCAGATTTTGTATAAGACTTGCTTTAACACGAAAACTACTGATCTGATTTGAATGCGGTTTTCGCAGATATATTTGCCTTCTTTCAACTCAACATCGGGTGTATAAAAATCACCCCCCCCCCCCACACCTCTAAGGGGACCAAAGAGGGGGTCAGATTTTGTATCAAACTTTTTTCTTTAATGGACTTACTTCATAGTATTAACTGTTTTTCCAACTTAACATCTGGTGTATAAAAATTTTCCCTTCACCCCTCTTAGGGGACAAAAGAGGGGGTAAGATTTTGTATCAACTGACGAAGTAGAAATACTTTAAATGGCAAAACATCGTTTGCCGGGACAGCTAGTTAATAATAATAGTCAGTAGAAACAAAACTTAGATGACCTCTATAGTTTGTGTTTCAAATGATAACATACTGAGATCATGGTGATTACAATTATTATACTGATTCAGCGAAACTTTGTGGCTACGTAAAATTTTAAGTCGATGAGCAGTATTCAGTAGGTACAGAGTGCAAAACAAATAATTTATTAACTGGCATTTTCTAGATCTTAATCGGTATTAGTATACCATTTTTAAATGTGACTTTTAACAAAAAGTAAATCCCAGGTACTATACTACTCAGGTATGAGCTAGGATTTTTACTTTTAAATGACGCTTCACACATTCATCTGAGCCAATGTCACCAACCAATAATGTCAATATTGCGTTGACATAAGAAACTAGCAATATTGTTACTCAACATTGACAGCGCACAGTGATGGCTGTAGAAGATATCGTATTACAGCCATTGTCAAATTGTTTGGCTAAGGTTCCGATGGAGCCGATGGTGATCTCTGTAATAAGTAATAACTAATGAGATTGGAGAGGGTATTTATCTAAGTCGAAGTAGAGTATTTTAGAATTAATTAAAGGCAGCAAAGACCAGTATGGGAAAAAAAATACGAATAAAATAATAATAATAATTATAATAATAATAATTAATAATACAAAAGTTACTCACCTGCTATATATGGATGACTTAAAAATCTACGCAAATGATAGGCAACAGTTAGAACATCTGCTAAAAATCACTGAAAAATTTAGTATTGATATTGGAATGACGTTTGGAATTGAAAAATGTAAAATAAACTGCATTAACAAAGGCGTTCACACACAAATAGAGCAGTTAAATTTAGAGTTTCAAGAAGGAATGATAGACAGTATGCAAGCAATAGATACATATAAATACTTAGGATACATACAAAGCATTACAATGAATCACAAAGAAATTAAAAATACATTAAAATCTAAATATAAACAGAGATTAAATAAAATACTAGCTACCCAACTATCTGGTCGAAATAAAATTAAAGCCATAAATACCTACGCCATACCCATTCTAACATATTCATTCGGAATCATTAAATGGACAGACACAGAACTTGAAACCCTCAATACCACAACACGAATGTTATGCTACAAGCGTAATATCCACCACATCCATTCAGCAGTCGAAAGGTTTACACTAAAGCGAAAATTAGGAGGTCGTGGTATCATAGATATAAAAAATTTACACTACAGCCAAATAGATAACCTTAGAACATATTTCCTAAATAAAGCCAAAACAAGTCAATTACACAAAGCAATAGTAAGTCTCCCCCATAAAGGCACACCTCTCCAGCTAAACAACGACCTATTTAATGCAAAGCACAAAATAGTAACAGACGATGATAAAATACAGAAATGGAAAAGCAAAGCCCTACATGGTAAATATCCTCATCATCTCGAACAAGATCATGTAGACCAAATGGCCTCATGCAGCTGGCTAACCAAAGACAATATTTATTCTGAAACGGAGGGCTTTCTTATAGCGATCCAAGATCAAATAATAAAGACACGCAATTATTCGAAATATATTCTCAAAGAGGCAATAGCCACGGATAAATGTAGATTATGCCATCTTACTACCGAAACTATAGATCATATTACCGGGGGATGCACTGCACTTGCCAATAAGGAATACACACACAGACATGACAACGCAGCCAAACATATACATCAACTACTAGCCATTAAATACAAACTAATAGATTCACACACCCCTTACTACAAGTATAAACCTCGTAATGTCCTCGAAAATAGCACTGTAAGACTATACTGGGACCGTGATATAGTTACTGACCGTACCATATTAAGCAATAGACCAGACATAACACTAACAATAAAACCTGAAAAAACAACTTACCTTATAGATATCGCCGTTCCCAACACCAGCAACCTAAAACAGAAACACAACGAAAAAATACAGAAATACATCCCACTTGCAGATGAAATCAGACAAATGTGGCACCAAGAAGTTGTTAAAATTATCCCCATCGTCATCTCTTCAACCGGCGTAGTACCGAAAACACTCGCCGCCTCTCTGAAAACATTAGATCTCCACAAAAACACATATATTCAAATGCAAAAATCCATCATCATAGATACATGCTCATTAGTCCGCCGTTTTCTAAACCCATCTTCATCTTTTCCTATGAACGAATCGTAACACATCTTTCACATGTATCAGGATACTTGGCAAGCGCCCGTACCTGCTTCATTCTACCGGTGAAAGCCGAGACAAAACTCTTTCAAATAATAATAATAATAATAATAATAATAATAATAATGATAATAATAATAATAATAATAAAAAAAATAATAATAATAATAACTTTATTGGTGCAGAAAATGGAGATTACAACCAATGTTTCTAAATTAAGTAATCACAGTTTACAAAGTTACGATCTCGTCACTGGTGGGTGAAGCACTGTTACCCTTGATAGGTTGAAAAACCTGTAGTAAGGGTTAACAGTCCCTTTCCCTATAGATGTTCCAAATTAAAAATTACTGACGTATAATTCTAAATTTAAACAAGACATTAGTAATATATTATACTAGGGCATGCATATGTGTATATTTGTGTGTGTGTGTTTGTGTGTGTGTGTGTGTGTGTGTGTGTGTGTGTGTGTGTGTGAGTGTGTGCGTGTGTGTGTGTGTGTATGTGTGTGCGTGTGTGCGTGCGTGCGTGCGTGCGTGCGTGCGTGCGTGCGGGTGCATGTGCGTGTGCAAGTGCGAGCTTGCGTGCGTGTGTGTGTGTGTGTGACCGAGGGTTGATAAAAAGCTATGGCATAAAGCATTCCGTTTCATCGTAACTTTTATTTGTAGGTATTTCTGGACTAGTTTCTTGCAAATATTATGTGGATTCGTACACTGGTACATTTAGATTAAACTTATTATGAAGATATGGGGCCCAAAAAGTAAAAGAACCGTTTTGTAAAAGACAGTCGCGGTTGAGGTATTTGGCATATTTTGTCCTTACGACGCTTCGTAATCGCGATGAAAGGAGTGTTTCGGTGTTGAAGAAAACTACATGGAGAATGAATAATTGTCGAATATTCAGTACATTACAGTTTTTGTATAATACTGTGGTCGGGAACAAAATTGGACGAAAAGTTGCAACCTTAAGGATTGCCCTATGAGATATCTCGAGCGGCTTCAATGTACTTTTTGTCACTCCGCCCCAGCAAGAGATACAATAAGAGATTATGGGCAGGCATAGGGCGTAGTAGACTTTGCGGACTATTTCTTGGTTTGCAATGTGAGGTAGATTTTTGAATATATAGATTAGTTTACGCATACGGCCTATCAGCGTGTTTATGTGGATTTTAAAATTGAGGTATATACATTAATTATACGCTTCATCGGCTATTAATTTGCACAAACATCTTAAGATAAGTGGGAAAGGTGCAGGGAACGCATCAGTAAGAATACTGCCTGTTCACAAATGAATACGTCTACTGCTACTGCATCCGGCTCTGGTATCCAGGAAACTAACTTTTCGTATTTAACATACCAATGTCCCACCAGGGAGAAACAAATATAGTATACTAGCTGTCCCGGCAAACGTTGTTTTGCCATTTAAAGTATTTCTACTTCATCAGCATACAAAATCTTACCCCCTCTCTTGTCCCCTAAGAGGGGTGGGGGGAAAAATGTTATGTAACACCAGATGTAAAGTTGGAAAAACAGTTAATAATATAAAGTAAGTCCATTAAAGAAAAAAGTTTACTTAATACAAAATCTGACCCTCTCTTTGGTGGAGGGGGGGGGGGGGGGGGTGATTTTTATACACCAGATGTTGAGTTGGAAGAAGGCAAATATATCTGCGAAAACCGTATGCAAATCGGATCAGTAGTTTTCGTGTTAAAGCAAAAGTCTTATACAAAATCTTACCCCCTCTTTCGGCCCTTTAGAGGGGTGGGGGGATTTTTTTTTATACACCAGATGTTAAGTTGGAAGAACACAAATATATCTGCGAAAACCGCATTCAAATCGGATCAGTAGTTTTCGTGTTAAAGCAAAAGTCTTATACAAAATCTGACCCCCTCTTTTGTCCCTTTAGAGGGGTGGGGGGGAAAATTTTTATACACCAGATGTTAAGTTGGAAGAAGACAAATATATCTGCGAAAACCGAATTCAAATCGGATCAGTAGTTTTCGTGTGATTGTGGAACAAACATACAGACAGACAGCCAGACAGACAGACAGACAGACAGACAGACAGACAGACAGACAGACAGACAAAAAACTGACCACATTTTTGGCTTGTATAGCGATGTAGTGACACCATTCGCTTATTATTTTTTGAATATCTTTAATGTACAGAATCGTCATTTCTACAGTTTTATTATATGTATACATATATCTCGGCCCGATCTAAATTAATAGTTACAATTTTAAACCAAGAATTACTGCCTGCAATCCTAAAAATATATAATAGGGTTTTGTGTTCTGAATAACACAACAATTTCTTGAGCTTGAGCTCAGCGGTTGTCAATAATGTAATGTATAATAATATGATAGAAAGACGAGAATATTGTGTTCTCGGTCCACCAGCCTAAATATAAGTATTCAAGAGAAAGTACGATTCTGTTATCGTAATTATCATTGCGTTTATTCAGCAGCGAGCGTCCGTGGCCTATTGGGTAAGTCTTTGGTTCGCACTCGCAAAGGGTGCAGGTTCGATCCCGGGTGGAGGCGTGTACCAATGAGACATTTTCAGATCTCAACTACACAATACGGACGCTCGTACGGTGAAGGAAAACATCGTGAGGAAACCCGCACATGGTCGGTCCCAGACGTTATTGACTAGTTCTTTCCTCTGGACTAGGCCATGGATCTGGACCATGTTGCGAGAATGCCGTATGCGCTTGGGCAACCATACGGACATTTAGAAATCTTGTCCCAGGCACTACAGTATTTGAAGAGTGGTTACTTCGCTCTGAAAATGCTGTATAAATCATCAACAATGGATGCAAAGGCCTAGGTTTTTTTTTTTGCATTAAAAATTTTAATCGCTGAAAACCAGTCTCATTCCGCAACCGAACTCGGGATATAAAGATGTCAAAACACCTATCAGTTGATTAACCGTTCTATAATATTATTCCTTTTTAAATTGGCGTATATTATACAATATATTATGCTATAATATATATTATATACGTCAAGATATTTACATATTTCTTGTGGATTCAATATACCCTTGTCATAATTACTTACAATAAAACTTAAACAAAAAGGGGCGCCTAAGGCCGAAAAAATTCTCGCTCAGAAACCTGGTATTGTTAAATCCTGGTAAGCCTAGAAGTGATAAAGTCTACGCCTGGTTGGGTTTCCTTGTTTATAATTTTTGTGAAAAAAAATGTTAGCGTCTGATAGTCCCTCCGTCAGGGCTCTTAATCCGCTAGTTAAAATCTTTCGATCGACTAGTGAGTTAATAGAAACCAAATAGTAGGCTTTTAAATCTGTTTAAGCTAGACCTCCACTTCTTGGATATTGGCTTGAAAGCCGCACGGTTATTTTCCTAATTATAATACGAGTATAAACTTACGAAGTGGTTTCAAATTTAAAATAATTAAAAAATTGTGTTTAACATATTATAATATATACACTATTATAATATACAATATTTTCCGCCGCTTTATTTTGGGGAAAAAAAATCTTTGAAATAAACTTAGCCTTTGGTGGGGGTACACGGAGATATAGCTTTAAATTCTAATAACTTATTGATGTCATGAATCACGATGTAGATTTTATACAGAACGACATCGGATATCTCGTTTTTATCAATTGTAATATTAACTCATCAATTCCCAAGCCGTATCCGGCCATCGCATAACAATTGAAAATATATTGTATCTGCGGTTCCCACGATTGAGATATTTATTTTTATCTTACTAAGCCACTGGTCCCCACCTTTTTCTCATGCGGGCCACAAACATTTTGTTGAGGACAGCGGTCTCGCTCCCGAAAAACACATAGTGAGTGCATACGAACTCGTTAAAAGTGAAATATGAGAGATAGACTCAGTGCAAATCAGTGTTTTTACAAATAAACTTTAAAAGGTGAATTGTGATAAATCTGTGGCTCCCTAAGAGGTAAAGTATAGTTAATTTAATAAGTTAATACGTTTTCTAATAAATACAAGAAAAATCAGTTGTGTAATATAAGTAGTTCGGAAAATATTGAGAAAAATTGTGTGAAAAATTATGTTAATTGTAGTAACTTTTATGTTTACCTAACTGTAATTACGTTGAAATATAAGTTTTGATATTAGATTAAGTTAAATATTGTGGAAAGATAAATAAAGAGTTTCCCGAAACGCGTTTCAATTATCTGGCTCATGGAAAAATAGGGAAAATAGAGAAAATAGCCGCTTCCGATAGTAAAAGTGAGACGGAAAACATGCGAATCGGAGCGGCTCTCTATACGGCATTCCCTCGAGCCAGGTAAGCGAGGTGCGTTTCGGGGTAAATGTTCTCCTCGACTCTCGTGTGTTTTATTTACGCCCCCGCTCTGCAAGATTACCGGTGTAGCCTTGGTCTTTGAGTCCGGTCCGAGCCAGCGGCGAAAACCTATGGGCGAATACAGTCTCTAACACATTTTTTAGTCTTGGTGTCACGGTCCGCAACAAAAATTTCTAGGTTTAAAAATATCGTTATTAAAAATTAACGATTTAAAAGTGAGGATAAATAAATTCACGACTTTCACGTCACGTTAGCTTTATTAAGCCCACAATCACTATTAGCAATACTGCTGCGGTGTTGAGCGTTTAGTCGTTTACTCGAAAAAGGGTGATTGTAGCAGTAGCGGTTAGCGGCGCCAGCCGACGGTTACACCTACACCCCCCCCCCCCCCCTTTGACGGGTAACGGAGGGGATTTGTCAGAGCCCGAAAGGTAAGGCCAATACTGATAATCAAGATAAGGCCGATACTGTTGATAAGTCTGATAATATCGAGACTTTGTCAGGTGAAATCTATAATGATAATAATCGATCGAAATGGAATCGATCTGCAACACTTATTATCAGGAACGTTTTATTACCAGTAGCTTATCTTAATCGTTTTTGGGATCATTTAAAACCATAATCTGACGAATGCAACGAGGGTTCACCTAACGTCAGTAGGAGCCCTGGATCTATCCGGATCTGGTCCGGTTCTATCGGTGCCGGTACTCAGAATCGACCGTTGGCACCTGGTTTAGGAGCGGGAAAGCTTCGGGTTCATTCGTAACCTGATCGACCCGTATATTGGTCACTTTTAGTGATATGTCCCCAATGGGGATTGTCCATTTTTTTTAATTTTGCTCATTACAAAAACATTTCGAGGAATAAGGTCAGTGATCGTTTTTCTGTATATAAACGAAAAAAATACCCATTAGTTACTTATATTTTTGAACAAATATGTTTAACCTTAGTTTGACCTTCAATGGCGTTAAATTAGCAATAAATTCGACCAACATTACGTTGCGAACTTTTGGTAAGCTTCTCGTATCAGCTTTCACATAATGAGAACTTGCATTTGATGAACCAGCCATTATAAATAAGATTAAAAGGAATTAAAACACACTTCAGAGGTCAATTGGCCGCCGATGATGACGTCACAGCGAAACTTTAAAAATTTATTGAGAAAAAACTAGCCAATGAATTTCAAAATTATTTAATTTATATTCTTAAAATACCCTATTTTAACGAAAAAAAATATAAAAAGTACATGTGATTTTTTTTGGACAATGCCCATGCCCTGGTCTTAGTGACTTAACAAAATAAATATTGGGGTAGCTCGTTATAATCGACTTATTTGTCGATAAATTATGTTACAAAAAATATCGAGGGTAGTAACTATCACGTTACGTAGGTATTAAGTTTCGTTATACACTCGCGGTGTATCCCGAGTCCCAACATTGGTGCAAGTTTTATTTAATAATAATAATTATATACCGGCAGACAGTAAATTATAATCGTAGTTCTATATTTAGAACAAAAGGATCGCGCGGGACGCGCATAGGTTGTTAACTGATGAGACTCGCAGTCAATCTAGTTATTAGATCGAAATAGGTGTTCTCTATAAAACGGCGCAAAGATATTAATGTTATAATAATAATTATTTAGTTCTGTTTAAAGAACAAATAGCGCGGGAAAACCCGCGGTAGTTGCTAATTTTTATTTTTAAACATTGTCGGAGACTCGTAGTCAATCCACACATTATGTTGATTTAAAAAAATATCAATATATTTCTAATTTACATATAAATTAACTCGCAGTTAATCCTCTCAAACCAGCCAACATATCATACTTCTATTTTTAGATAAAGCATCGTCAGAGACCCGCGGTCAATTCCGATGCATAAGGATTGTGTTTAGAGACTCGCAGTCAATCCACACATTATGGCGGTTTATAAAATAACTCGCTGTTAACCCCCAAACCGGCCAACGTATAGTTATATTTATAGAACAGATAAAACATCGTCAGAGACTCGCAGTCAATTCCGATGCATATAAATTGTGTTTAGAGACCCGCGGTCAATCCACACATTATGGCGGTTTATAAAATAACTTAATATATTTAAACACTTGTAGTAATTTACTTGCAGTTATTGCCCCCAATCGGGCAAACGTATAGTCTGGGGGCACGGCAGTGCCCCAGCCAAGCTTTTTAATACTAAAAAATATTTTTTAGAGTTTAAATATTTTGTAGTAAATTTACTATTTATTTATATATTTTTTAGTGTTTTACTCTATTTTTTAGTGTTTAAATATTTAGTGGTAAATTTACTAAAAAAAAA
The DNA here is from genome assembly GCA_963422495.1 of Polyommatus iphigenia. NCBI lineage: Eukaryota > Metazoa > Arthropoda > Insecta > Lepidoptera > Lycaenidae > Polyommatus > Polyommatus iphigenia. Next base: position 5,194,544 of record OY730189.1, read on the forward strand.
TTTAAAACAAAAAAAAAAATTTTGTTTAAATATTTTGAAGTAAATTTTTGTGTAGGAACCTAGGTAATTACTATCTTAAACTGAAAAATAACTCAAACATGTTTAATATTTTCGTATGAGAAAATGATTTTGGAATTACGTTTGTATGAGAAATTCCAAGGGTACCCGGCCTCTTAATATTAATAATAGGGTGCCGTTTTCATCCTTTAGGTAGGGAAACCTAAAAACTGAAAAATAATATAATAATAATATAACATTTTATTAAATAAAGAAAATATTTTTATGTTTGTAACTTTGCAAGAACAGTATGAGTCTCGACTGCATATTTGTTTTACGTGCAAAAGGCTTTAAGTTAGTTATGTACTTAATGAAACGATATTAATGAAATGAAAAATAGTATTAACAACCTTAAAAATGAAACAATAATTAAATTTGATTAAAATATAAATTTAATCAGTACTGCGATATACAGTAGACACTCCTTACTCGCTCGATGTATTATGGGAGTTTTAAGTTATCAAATGAAATAAGGGTGCTCCTTTCCTGCGTAGAACGTTGAGACGCTTACATCAGTGCTGCTATGTATTCAACGGTAATGCTAAAAATTATCACCTTCAAGTATTAAAGCTTAAAAGTCAATTATACAGGATTATTTTAATGAATGTAATAATCAACTCAGAACTCAGAAATAATTTACGTTACGTTGTCCACATATAGAACTAACGAAGCCTCAAAGAAAAAATGTAAAGGAGATAGAGAATGAGTGCTAAGCTAAGTACAGAAAAGTTATAACGTGACCTAAAAAGAAAAGAAAAGAAAAAAAACCTTCAAAAAAGAAATGAAATCCCACCAAAACATGAAATGTAAAAGAAGCTAAGCAAAATATTACATAGCTATTCAATACTTCTGTCGTAAAAAGTTTTCAGATCACATTCAAGCCAAGCCTTCAACTTATTTTGTAATTTAAATCAACATACAGAAAATGTATCAATGTATTTCTTTATTTTATAATTATATTATTATAGTGGCTTGGCAATGAGCACTAGAGAAATAATCAGCGACTAATTGGATTTATTGCGTACTATCGGCCACATGCGTCGTTAGTCGTTACACACTAAAACACTTTACGCTTGCCGTCTGTGTAAGTATGAACTCCTCCAAATATGCAGTTTTATATTTGTTTCTCTTGTGCTCATTGCCAAGCCACTATAATATAATTATAAAATATAGAAACTTTATTGATACATTTACTGTATGTTGATTTAAATTACAAAATAAGTTGAAGGC